>JASJOG010000003.1:4557500-5942500 GCA_030142905.1 Heliopora coerulea | reverse complement strand
TGAATGATGGAAAGCCCTATCCAACACATAACCATTAGGAATATATGGTGTAGTAATATTCTTCTTTGCAGAGAAGCAGATTGTATGGCATTTTTCTACACTAAATGACATTTGCCAGTCCTTTTCCCATTTGCATAGGGAATTTAAATCTTCCTGAAGAATTTGACTATCGCTAGAGCTAGTTATAGCACGACACAGTAAACAATCATCAGCAAATAATCTTATTGTTGATGAGATGCATAAAGGTGAGTCATTAATATACAACAGGAAAAGCAGCGGTCCTAGTACAGTACGTTGTGGAACTCCCGAAGTTACATCACACTGGCTGGATGTGATACCTTCCGAGGTCACTTTGCGTTCTCTGAGTCGGAAATACTCCAATCCAGAACAGTATGCTACCATTTATACCATAATGACTTAACTTATACAGCAATCTTTCATTTGGTACTCTATCAAATGCCTTGTAAAATCTAATACAAGGGCATCTACTTAATTGCCTTTATTAACTGCACTTACCAAGTCATGCAATGCAATTATAAGTTGGGTTTCACAGTTCCTACGTTTGCGAAAACCATGCTGGAAATCTGTGAGGATATAATGATTCTCCAAATGTTTGCAAATATGATGGTAAATGATATGCTCTAAAACCTGGCAGGTTATAGATGTTAATGATATTGGTCTATAATTACTTACAAGTGATCTTTTACCCTTCTTAAAAACTGGAACTACGTTTGCAGTTCGCCAGTCATCGGGTAGCACACCCTGATCTAAGGACTGTTGAAAGAGTTGTGCTAATATTGGAGCTAATTCAGAGGACAACTCCTTCAAAATACGAACTGGCAGATTATCAGGGCTGTCTGCCTTGGTTACATTAAGTGAATCTAATAGTTTCAGAATACCTGTAGATGTTATTATTATCTGATCTATATTTGGGTTGGATAAGTTAGGATCTGAATTTTGTATGGAAGTAATATATTCCTTCGTAAATATTGAATGAAAATAACCATTTAGTAGATTGGCTTTGCCAAAACTATCTGAGATGGTGGTAAGGTTTTGCTGTAACAGGTGAACACTGTTGTTATCTTGTCTCCTAGACTTGACGAAACTCCAAAATCTCATGGGTTGTTCGAACGTAGAGGCGTCAAGTAAACTATTAATATACTCCCAGGACTTGTTAAGATTCTACTTGTATATCTTCCTGGCGTGTCTATACTTAGGTCTATCATGATCTAATTTGGAACCCTTCTGTACATTGTATAGCCTTTGGACTTCCCTATTAAGTTTTCGTAGGCTCTGATTAAACCATGGAAGATTATATCTAGTAGATGTAACCTTAGAGGGAATATATTTCTCCATTAGCGAGAACAATTTGTGCTTTAGTATGTCCCAGTTTTCATGAACCGATCTTGCTCGGAACTTCTCTAAAAAAGATAAGCTAAAGTGCAAGAAATCAATTTTCATATCAGTAAAGTTCCGTTTGGAGTACAAAATTATCTTCATCTTAGTTGGACGGAGTATCATGGGCATGACTGAAGCCTCTATGCGTACTATGTCATGATCACCAAGGCTGGAGATGATGTCTACAGAATCAATAAAAGTAGAATATGAAGTAAGGAACAGGTCCAGTATCCTATCACCACGAGTGGAATCAGCTACGACTTGCTCCAAGCTAAAGGTGAGACACATTTCTAGCAACGTCTCACAAACAGCCGTGTAATTACTACCTTGTCCGATGGTGTTTGTTTCCCCGCAGATGTCTCCTCCAACACTGAAGTCACCACCAAAGTATACAAGAGAGTTACCTGATTTCCTCTGTAATTTCGAAAGGGAGGAATCAAGTACAGCGAGGGCCTCAAGGGAGCTCTCAGGATTATAGAAGGCTCCAACATAGGCATGCTTCTTGCTACCAATTGAAACTTTAACCCAAATGGATTCACAGTTGGAATGAAGATCATCTAGTTCTTGGCAGGTCATGTCCTTAATTGCAATCAAGACTCCTCCATACCCATCTGGTCTGTCTTTACCGAAGGCAGAGTAATTAGTAGAAAAAAATTCACATATTTTAATGGAGGGATGGAGCCAAGTCTCTGTTCCTATAATGATATCCGGGTCTTCAGTACGAAGAAACGCTTGAAATTCACTGGATTTGTTTTTGATGCTCTGAATGTTTTTACGTCGTAAATTTTCAAGTTACGTCTACATTGAAACGACCTGTTATTCTTCGTAGTTGTAGGATTCTTGAAGGGGTTAGTAATAGTAAAAGTTACAAGTGTTGGCGATGAAATTAATTCTGAAAGAATATCAAACGTACTTGACAGTTCCAACGAAGACAAGGAGGTGTTAAATAAACTACTCGAATAATTCGGAATATCACAGTCGGGACATAACCATAAACAGAAGGAATTAGCCAGAATTTCGTACTGAGTCGAACTCATTTCCATACATTTTGCATGCTGCCAAGTATCTCACGGATCACATTTGATTCCACGTTGGTTTGACTTAACAGGCTTCTCACATATTCCACATGGACACTTCTAAACAGATCTAGGGTTGATGTTAATATCACCACAAAGGAGAAGAAGACAACACAAAAGGCTGGTTTTTGGTTTCGTATCCAACATGGTTGCACGTGCCCTGTCGCGAGACGTTGACAAAAAGCTTCTTCCCCGGCGTCAATAATTGCAGGAAGCTTGATAGAAAAGCTCGCAATAGAGATATCAGTATCATCTTCGAGACAGAAATATTTTGTAACAAAATTGGAAAATAAAAAAAGGGTTAAAAACAAAATAAATAGAGGAGCTTGGAAATTTACTCCAGCCATATCATCTGACCACTGACCGCCGAAGAAGTTCGGGCGGAGAATTTAGGCGAAGATTTAGCATGTTACTGTTTGCACTTCTTGAAGGAAAAAGATTAAAATGACCAAGGAAATGATCAATTACCAGTTCACCAGAGAAAGAACTGACTGAATTTACAGCTTTGCTTAAAATTGAATTCCAATTAATTTATTTGAGGAAAATTAAAATCCCCAGGAATTATAAGTCGAGTAAAACCACACACTTTGGTCCTATTTAAAAACGACTTATAGTTTTGAATGATAGATGAACGTTCGTCACGCTCTATCCTTTGAAAAACGATTTCTGAGTCCCAGACGGGAATCGAACCCGCAACCCTCTGATAGCCGGTGAGACGCACGTTTTTCTGAGGATAGAGCCTGATGAACGTTAATCTATCATCCAAAATATCTCCAAGTTCTCACATTTCCAAAAGACATATAGTTTGTTATAGATTTTTCAGGATTCAAATTTGGAGCAGCCATCTCATTATCATTTCCCAAGCCTCTTCATCTTTTCCATCGTAATGATCATCTAACTGCACATAAGAAACCACCACCGCTCCTGTTGCGTAAATCTTTGCAACATAAATTATTTCCATTAGATAGAACTTCTTAGTCTGAAATTTCGGATTCTAAACAAGTCTCACAGGCGGCTGCTGTAATATCACGGCTATTCCTGAGAACGAGGCGTTGAAATTTTCCCCTCTTCTTGTTTCCGTTAATGTTACGAGCGTCCATCGAAAGACATTGTAAGTGGCGCCGCCTGGCCTGGGTATGAGCTATGAACACTGGGGGGGGGGGGGGGGGGCAAAAATTACTGGGCATGTTCAAGTAGAATATACTGTACCCTCGATAAAGTTTGAATAATTCAGATCAATATAAAAACTTATTTAGTTTCGAGGTACTATTAATCAAAGCAATGATATACAGCTAAAATTTATCGTACAGGTACAATAACAAACAAGTAACATGCCTTGTTTTAAATGAGCTATGGTGTACGTTATTTTGGATAAAGGTGAAATATTTGCTCGTGAACTTCACACTTCCACTTTGTATTAGATTTCTACTACCATTTTAAATGGCTTGAATGTTAGACTGTCTACACAGGCTTTGGGTTTGAACGGAACATATATATGTTATATATATGTGTATATGAACATATATATCTGTTGTTACATACACCAGGACACCGGCACAAGACTCTGTTGAACTAAACACCAGTGTTCTTAGGGCAAACCACGGCCAAGACCTTTTCCAGATAAAATCTATGGACAATTGGTAAATAACACTCTAATAGACCACAACTACTGACTTAATACCCACATACAATACATCAAACTGTTCAGAATTACTGTCAAGTAAAAAGTCTAGCAGGATGTATCAGTTGTCTGGTATTTCGGCTTGCTGAAAAGTTCGTTTACCACCAGACGATTTGGGGTCATCAAGTGTTAACTAAGCAGCTAATGTATAGATTTAGATTTCTATAACCCACCCACCCCCAATTTTTTTGTTTAAAAAATCAATCGGTCATCTTGGTGTTTTTCCTTTTTATGGGGGCAAAAGACACCAACAAACACACGACGGTCATGCATAATAGGAATATTTTGTTCAAATAAAATATTTTTCCCACCAGTAGAGGTCAATTATGTCATTGTTTCCCCTGTGGTAGACATCTATATCCCATCTTATTCCCGTAAAATGGGATAAACGCATTTCTGACAATGACTTTCGTTTGCGGGAACAACAAATGTTATTCGTATGTTTATTGTTATGCACCACATTTTACAACAATATTACAACGGTGATTATTCTAGGAGAAAACCGCAGTTTTAATCCAATTTGTAATTAAGTTTTTCTCATCTCTTTACTTACCGAAGTTTCTCTAAAATATCGAGAAAATGAAATCCTAGAAAATAGAAAAAATGGTTAAGTATGTAAAAGACAAAACATATTCCGAAAAACGGTGTCGTCTTGTAAACTCAAGGTTCGAGTTATATGAGAGACGAAAGTGAGATGGTAATATTTCGATTTTATTACAAAATCATCTTCAGACCAAGTGACTTTACATAAACATACCTAGGCCTTTATATATACAAAAACCGTGATGACATCATCAGTGACGAAGAAGAATGCCTACCTGGCTATATTTACATGTCAAATGTTAATAAGTAATATCTAATAGTGGTAGGTGGTGATAACAGGATGTGACAGAGATTAAGGATGTTATGGATAAATAGGAAAGCTGATAGAAGTATATCTAGGTGAAAAGAGACAACTCTTTGCTAGCCTTAAGACCCGAGTTGAGTTCTGGTTTAATAAACTTAATGTGCAGTGCTTCTATAATTAAAAGTTGATTGGTGTTACTAGACTTGTTAGAATAGATTATTTTATAATTATTAAAAATAAGATTTTTCATGCATGAATTTAAGTCCGAAGAACAAGAAAGATTATTGAGTCTGTCGTATTGGTGACAGAAGTTGGTAATGAATTGTGCGTGTTCACACTCTAGTAAGTGTTGGGCAACCGTACTGGTGGTGTGCTGAGTGCCATGTTCGGAAAGGCGTTTGTGAAGACAGCGGTCAGTTTTACCTATATAAGATTTATTGCAGCCAGGACAAGTGATCTGATAAACAAGATTACTGCGGGAGAAATCAGGAATTTTATCTTTGTTGGAAATGAAATAAGAGATTTTCTTAGTGTCGTAAATAACGATGAATTTAACCGGATGAGTAAGGCAGCGTCGGATTTTCTTTGGACAGGAGTTGACGAGATTTTCGCCTCGTTTGCCGAGATAAGGAATGCGGATCCACAACTTAGGCAAATTGTCATTATCAGGTGGATTTTGAGTTGAATGAGATTTGTCGTGGTATTTGCGTTTGAGTGTGTTAATTGAGATTGTCTTTTACTTTTTGAAACTGTCGGCTGGTCGTGGATTTTGGTTAAGTCTGCATTTGCTTAATTACTGTAAAACAAGCAGCTCGTGATCGTGAGTGTGATGATTTGTGGAGGTATCTCTTTAAAAATAATAGAAAAAGTTTAACTTTTAGATATAACGCCCAGGGTTCGATATATCAGACACAGAACAAGAGAACCAGTGAGAGCAAAAGCAAAAACAAAAACAGAACAAAGAACAAAAGTGAAAAATCTAGGAGTTAAAGGGTTAAATGTTGTGAATTGCAGAAACTTAAACAGGGAAACAAACGTTTCTAGCAAAAGTCCTTCATTAGAGTTTCACTTTGGCGAAGGGTCTTCGCTTCAAGTAGTATAGCTTCTCAGCTTCGTATTTTCGGCCGTATACGAGCTGTAGCCCTCTTCCAATTCGTCAATAAACTGCCAACACAGCATTCTATGTAATATTGCTGTTGGACCTGTTTTTAAGATATAATGATTTTTCATGTTTCCATAGTGGGCAATTTTACTAGTCAGTAACGCTGTTCCAGTTCACTACCTGTCTTCCACGTCAATCCAGTCCTTAAGGGCCTGTTCATGTGAGCCGCATTCATTCACAGCAATGCGGCACTTAATCGAAGCATCATCAGACTGATGAGCCAAACTAAGCCAAGGTTTAGCTAAACCAAACTAAACCAAGGTGTAGAGCCAAACGGAAAAACAAATGCAGTACAACTCAATCTAAACCAGCCTCGGAAATTTATTATCCTGTTTTACAATGTTTTTTAGTTGTTAACATTTGCTTGTTATCGTTTACAATTGTTATGATTTTTTAAAGAACGCCACCCTCAAATAAACGCCGTTCCCGAATAAGTGCCTCATCCGAAACACTAAAAATTTAGAGCGCCGCGGCGCTTAATCGATTAAATACGGTGTTCCAGGCGGGAACCGTAATTGTACTAGAAAAATTAACGCCCAGTAAATTATTTTAAAAAAGAGCCAAAGTGAATGAAACACATTAAAGTCGGCATTAAACGTCAATTAAATATTACCATGCAAACTTTCTCCATGTGTTTCATTTACTATGGCACTTTTGAAAAAAATTAACCACGCATAAATTTCTCTCACACGACTCCCGTCATCGATGTAGTTCTTACTTTGATTGACATTTTACTATGATATGAACTTATTTACTAACACAACCTAGATAGTTGTGGTCTCTTCATCGACGGTCCCTTCGGATTATATTTCTGTCAGCATCCCAACGTATGGTCAAAAGTATATTTTTTTATGCCCTGGAATATGAATGGCAGTTGTACTAACCGCGTTTTAGGAGCGAGCCCCACCACCAGAAGGGAAAAGATACAAAACAATAATAAAAGGACACGGTAAAAGAGTGGAAACACAGAATTATCTTCAAGTCGTGTGAGTGTGCCACTCACTTTCACTTTGATGTTTGAGAAACTCAAGAGCTTGGATATATTAAGGTAGAAGAACGATCTTCAAGCTCGATACGCAGAAAATGATTTCTGAGCCCCAGACGGGGATCGAACCCGCAACCTTCTGATGTCTAACCGGTCATCTGAAGGTTGCGGGTTCGATCCCCGTCTGGGGCTCAGAAATCATTTTCTGAGTATCAAGCTTGAAGATCGTTCTTCTACCTCACTTTCACTTTCTTACAGTCCAGGTCTCTTACATATTTTCCGTGCCATTAGCACTGTTAAGATTTGAATTCGGTTTCAGATTAATAAATCCTATCCTTAAGAGACCATCTTTTTATTCATTTCTAAACTCTTTCCGACTGAAGGGGTAAAGAAGATCCGAGTAACCCTAGGTACCAAGCAAAACGAATCTTTAAGTCGTACATAAATAAAAAACAAGCACATATGTCTACTTTGATTTGAAGAACAAACAAACTAATCTAAACAAACTAACCTAATAATTCTTGTCTTATGTGCATTCTTTCCTTTGCATCAAGTGTGGATAATATTATGGCATTTATGAATGTCATGCACGAGGTCGTAAAAGCTGGTAACGTCGCTTCACGAAGGTCATTAACCACTACGGCAAGCCGTGATGAAGAAGGTTCGTCTTTCTGAAACGAAAAATAACTAACTAATGAATTTTTATGATCTTAAAAGTAGCGGATGGACCATACTAAAATAGAGCAAAACGCGTCCGTAGCTTTGAACATGCTACATAGCTCTAGTTATATCTTCCAACCTTCTAACTTAAAACGTTAGAAGGTTATTCAGCGGAACGAACCTAAAAACTGCAATGAACTGAAAGGGAATTGCTCAAGCAGCTTCTAATGACTTTCATGTCACTCTTCAGTATGATTACATTGCGATAACGATTTACAAGAATAACAACATTGCTCTTTTACGATTCTCTGACGACATATCAAAATCAAAAGTAGTAGTAGAAAGTGAGAAAAAATAAGGATACAAAGCCATTTTCGTAGGAATGAAATTTTTTGCACAAATTCTTATTATTTATACCAGAAAACGCAATGGGCTTATTAATTCCACTAAGTTGGTTTACCAGACGTTGGCTTGAGCAGAATTAGTTGAGATTCAGAGTCTTACTCGAATATGGAATATGTTCCATAAATGTGTGGGATCACGACCACGTCGTGAAAGAAACAAAATTTTGTTGAAAGCTGTTTATAAAAGGTTTCCCTAATTTCAGATGATGTGACATCAGTTGAAGTGATAACAAATCTGCACGAGCCACTAACGGATCCAGACTTGGCTTAAAGGGAAGGGGGCCCAGCCTAGGAGAAGTAATTAAACAGTAAAATTTCCTCTTCTGCTTTGAGCTTCTCAAGAAATCACGTTTAGTTGTTTACGATTGTTCTTAGTAACCATTGAGATATTCAAGCGTGAATTTACAGGATTTACCCAAATGTTCAACTATAAAACTTTTTAACTTGAGTTTTATAAACTACTTGGAAGATGAACACTTTTAGCAGTTTTCTTTTCCTACTTCTTCATTTAGTAAGCAAATTTTATCATAAATTACACTTGTTATTATCTTACTGGAAGGGGGTGTAGGGCCCCTTAGGACACACCCTGGATCCGCCGCTGCAATCTTTTAGCATATTCTGACTCCATAATGTGTATAGTATTGAAAATTTGAAATACACAATTTTCCATACAGAAAATTGTGTGTCTAAGATGTGATAGAAATATAAATGACGTTATTTCAGTCAGAAAAATATCCAGTAGGAACATCTGACTAAGCCGTGTATTTTCAGCCATTTTATAGTTTAAATGGCTTTATTTGTGTTCCTGTCATAGCACAGACTGTTTTCTATTTGTTTTATAAAACAACCAAAGTTTTTTTGGATTCTTGAGACGTAAATCATGTCTCTGTCTTCTAACATAAAATAAAACGACTTCAGCCGAATCTATGTAACCTGTTAGAAAGTAAGGCTCGTCCAATAAGAGAGTTTGTTGGCTGCTTGTTACTTAAAAAATGAAACGTTTGGTTTGTTTTGTTTTGCTTTCATTAGAACTTTCATAAATAAACATATCAAATAGACTCAGATCTTGAACACTGTGTAGCTTCTATACAAACTATCACCAAGTGAATTTTTTGTGGAATGTCCAAAACCTTTTAGTAGTTTTGCTCTTAGGTACACAGCTATTGTTATTGTTTTAATTTTAAGTAAATCTCTGCGAAACCGAACTTATGGTTAAGCTATTCTTAGTCATTCGTTCTGTCGTGGGCCTTGTGACTATAGTCTAGCCAGGGATTATGCCTGGTACTTTAGTTTGAGGTGGGCAGAAATCCCTGCAATCCCTAGCAATCCCTGCGATCACTTTCTGTCCAGTGCAACGGAACTTAACTATGATCTTAGAAAGATAAATGAATGTATTCTTAAATGCCTATCTAAGAGAGACAGAAATAAGATGTCTTATTCCCAGAGCATGTTCAATGTACATGTCCTCATAACTTCCAATTCAATTGTACCATCTCTTGTATTTTTATACTATCTTAATTCTAAATATTTTATTAATTCTAGTCTTTAAATATATTCTATAAATTTAGCAAATTGCGTGTAACTCATATATTTTATCATACTATTTTTAACTTTCACTATCTGTAAATCCATTGTAATTCTTCTCGCCTAAGATGGATTATTAAACTTACATTTACATTTAGAACAAGAACTAAACTCCTTCTCCTTAAATTCAACTCACTTTATCCAACCCCAAATAATTAATAACTAAACCGATAATTTATCGGTTTAGTTAGTGTGATAGCTTGACCGTTTCCAGTAACCAGTTGGAAAAGATTCTATCTGGTTTGGGGTACAGGGTGCAACAATGCAAATAAGGTAAACCTCGAAATTTAAGTCTAGAAGACTATTATATGTTCGCGCACGAACAATTAATCGAGTTAATGGAATTAACATTTTAGGCAACGATGTATTATTTTGTCTTGTTCTTTACTCTTTCGTGGTTTCAAAAAATAGAAGAACCTGTCACCACAATTACCTGACAGTCCTCGAGGGCTTGATTAGCAACACGGCATCCATCTGAAGTGTACATGCACAATCCAGCAAGTAGTTCATAAATTTGTTTTTTCATAATAACGTTTTCAGTTTTCAAAGCTGAAAGAGAAAGTTATCAAATAATTATGTAAGAGATGTTTGAAAGTTCTTGCAGACTTGGTACATAAATTCTGACTGCAGAAAATTAATTCAGTGTTTCTTCTCATCACAATTGAAATAATTAAACTTTGAATCACTATCATAACAGGAGATAGGTGATCGAGCTAACGGTCCCAGTGAAAAATTAAGGCCTGAGTGAAATACAAAACGTCTAAGGCTGGCTGATAAAGAATGACCGTAGAGTCACCAGGTTTGTCAATACCAGAATGAGAACAAACCAAAATGTGATTCTTGTCTGTGTTAGAATTTATGAAAACGTAAATCAGAGTAAAGGGCTGAGAGCAAACCTGACTTGTGCTCTGTTCGCAGTTTGTTTTTTAGCTAATGTTTAGAGCAGTGGTCGGGCTGGTAATCTTAAGATTGACTTGGAAACTTAGAGTCTGTCCTCAGTAGGCGCTGTATGTCAGTGGTACAACAGTGATTCTATAATCCTGATGATGACTACAAGATAGTCGAAACGAAGAGAATAATAATGATTTTAATCTTTGGAGTCACTATAGTTTTGAGTTTAATTAAAATACCTAAGTGGTTATCGAAATTTCTTTAATCTAGCCTTACAGTGAACAGAAACTTTTTTCATGATAATTCTATGATTTAATAAGTTATTAGATTTGTGAGCATTTTCCCCATAACTACACTGCCCTTTGAAAACCAGAGTGTTTATTTAAAAGGCCACCGAGTATATAAAAAGATTTGAATAATAAAATCAATATTAACCTTAGTTGAGGAGATAGTTGAAATATCCCCGAATTACCTTCATATTCGCATACCCTTGACTGAGTTTGAAAACAACGCCCAAACGTTTCAAAGGAACAGGCTTAATTTTATAAAATTAAACAAGCCCTGTATGGTACTTCCACCAATATTGTTTATTTGGTATCGTGTAGGAAATGTAAGTTGCAGTACGTAGGTTCCACTCCCAACCAGTTTAAAGTTAGATTTCGCAACCATAAATCAGCTATGAATACCGGTAAAAACACCTGTGAGGTTGCTATTTATTTTAACAACATGCCTCATTCTTCGACGGATTTTGATTTTATTATTATTGAAAAGGTTATTAACGCCCAGAAAAAAGAGGAAATGCTTTTAATTAGGGAGGCCTATTGGGCTGCCCAATTAGGTACCCTGCAACCCAATGGTCTTAATAAGAGGTGCGAGTACCGTGTCAAAACACGTATTAATTATAATAATAATAATAAGGGTATTCATTTTAATGTAAATTAGTATGTTAATTATTTATGATTTTGTATGAGGTCTCCTCTAAAAATAATTTTTAACGAGCTTTTAACTGATGAAGGACGAATGTCCGAAACGCCTTTTTAATAAAAATTTTTATGGACCAGTGAGATGTTTCTCTGTCTCTCTTCATTTTATTCGTAATACATATATATATGTAACTATAGACGGAACCATTTTGGCCTATTGGGCCTCATCATATTATATATATGTGTATATATATATATATATATATATATATATATATATATATATAGTGGGTGCCAAAAGTATGAGTCCACTGGCCATTTTCAAAAAAATAGGGGAAAAATTTTTTTCTGCGAAATATAATTATAGTGTTTGGTGTTGGAAGCATGCGTATTGTTGCCTACATTTCTCTCCCCCATTGTTGCTGTTAATTTTTGCCTTATTAATTGATAAAGTAAGGTAAATCAAGTGTCTATGCGGACCTGTACAAAAGATGGCTAAAGATCTAAGTGAAGGAGTGAGAGAACAAATTATTGCACTGAGTAACAAAGGATTGTCACAACGAAAAATTGCTGAAAAAGTAGGTGTGTCAAAAGGTGCTGTGCAGCGAACGTTAGAAAGGTTTAAGGAAACAAAATCATATGCTACAAAACAAAGGTCTGATAGATCAAGGTGTGCTTCGTCACAAGAGGATTGATTTATCAAGATTACCTCATTGCATAACAGGACTGACTCTGCTGATAACATTAAGTCCATCATTAACAACACTCAAGAAAAACCAATAAGCTAAACAACAGAAGGAGATCAACTGAATCTGGTCTTAATGGAAGAGTAGCAGTTTCTAAAAGCTCAGAACAAAGGCAAGAGATTGTTATGGGCAAAGAAATACCAACATTTTAGCACGGAAGACTGGAAAAAAGCTTTTTTACGGATGAATCCATATTTCAGCTTCATGGAAATAGCTGCCGTGTTTATGTTAGACGGAGACCTCACAAGAAATTATTAAACCAATGCATCAAGTCCACAGTAAAACATGGTGGTGGGAATATTAAAGTGTAGGGTTGCTTTAGTTTTAATGGAGTTGGTGATCTTTACAGGATAAAAGATGTTTTAACAAAGGAAAAGTACCACTCCATTCTTCAAAGGCATGGTATACCATCAGGGCTAAGATTGTGTGGAAGGGGATTTATTTTGCAGCAAGATAATGACCCCAAACACATTTCCCAGTTACGCAAAAGTTATCTAAAAAAAAAGAAGACTAAGGCGAGTTGTGTTTATGAATTTTCCTTCTCAATCCTCTGACCTTAACCCCATTGAACACTTATGGGATCATTTCAAAAGAGAGAAAGTGAGGCATGCAGTGACGAGCCAAGAGGCATTATGGGAAGTCATTAGTGGAAGTTGGAACAACATTAAACTAGAAGTAATTCACAAACTTGTTGAGTCCATGCCACAATGAGTAACGGAAGTTTTAAAAGCCAAAGGTGGACACACGAAGTATTGATTAATTTAGTAGTTGTTGGCAATAGTGTTGATAAATAATAACAAATGCCTGAAATAGTAATATAATGTTGTTATTGTTTTGATTGAAAATATAAGGTACAATTAAAAATATCTGTTCAATACTTGACTGGACTCATACTTTTGGCACCCACTTGTATAATATATATATATATATATATATATATTGTAGGTGACTATGCCATTTGAGATTGCTGGAGATTACAAAGCTCAATAATTGTAACGGTGTCGATCTCTTGGTTGTTAATAACGATGGGAGAACGGGGAGGCTGAGATGAGAAGCAGATTCACATTTCCTTAGTCTTCATTTTTCTTAGATGGATTCAGTTCCATGTTGTTATTTTCAGCCCAGCCTCCACACGTGGATACCAATGAAGGTAATCGAGATTGCGAGTCTATAAAATGGACTTCCCAAATTGTGGTGTCATCTACATATTTTACAACGTCGTCAGACACTGTCAGGTTATTGAACATAACTAAGAACAATAATGGGCCCAGCTTTGTTCCCTGAGGAACTCCTACGTTGTCATACTTCTAATCAGAGAAGTGACAACCGACCCGAGTTCTTTGTTTACGGCCTGTTAAAAAATTGGCGATCCAGTTAATCAGCACTGGATGAACGTCCATGGTCATCAGTTTAATTAACAAGATGTTGTGATCTATGCGATCAAATGCTTTCGAAAAATCGAGAAGGCAGATCTTAAAAATGGACTCAGCCTGTAGCTTCGTGCCACTTATGACGAGCATCATGGAGGTGCTGTAACCTTTGAGTGAACCAAACTACAAAGGGATCGATCAAGTCAATCACGGATTGCAGTAGCCATTAATAAGGAAATGACTCAAGAATCTTACTTATAATGGGTGTATAAGAAAAATTGACCTAAAATCTGAATCTACGTCTAGTGCAGAACATTTCTGAATTGGAGTGACATTGGCTGACTTCCTCAACGACGGAATGCATCCTTCGAGGACACACGCGTTAAAGATGGAGCACAAAGGACTCCAAAATGCAGAAGCATTCTCGCGAAGATGCCATGAAGAGATCTCGTCCGGACCAGAGGGTGACCGAATTTTGGAGGAACGAAGCACTTTTCCAACTTCATCTAAGGAAATGTAAAAATCAGACGGAAATTCATCTACAGGTGAAGGTGACCAGTCGAAAGAAGGCAGAGAAGATCTAACTGCGATAAACTTGTCGTTAAACAAGTTAGCAAGGGCTGTATCGGAATGATGTTGATCATCGTGGGTCAGAGTGGGACATGACATTTTTATTAGAAGAAAGGCCAGCCATAAGTTTGGCAGATGACCACCACTTCCGAAGGTTAGACTGTTGGACGTCAGCGATGTTTTGGTTGTAATAGGAGGAACGAGTCTTATTGCAAAGCGTATTGATTTTATTCCGATAGAATTTAAGCATCATGTTGTTTCCTACTGACCGAGCCGCCTGTCGCTTGAAAATGAGAACTTTTATTAGTGGAGCAATCCATGGCTTAACATTGATGTCAACCTTAACTCGCCCAAGTGGCAGGCACTTCTCGACAATACAATTAACAACAGAAGAGAAGAACTTGAACTAATCCTAGCAGGATTGCATGTGATAAAGTGGGGACCAATTTACCTTGGAGATCCGAACTCCCAAGGCACGGCGATTAACAGGTCGAGTATCTCTTACTAAACGGACGGATCTTAATCGTGAGAACCTACTTGACTGGAGAGCCTTGAACACAACAGAGTTGTGATCCGAAAGTCCAGTCGGGGCAAGCACCTCTGGACGATTATAGAATTTAGAGATTTTGGTGAAAATCTTGTCCAAAATTGTTTTAGCGGGTAACTTTAATCAATTCAGACATAGTCAGCGATGTAATTCTCTTGACCTGGAACAAGTGATCAAAGATAGTGCAAGAATTTTACCTCTTGTATCATCTTATGAAACCCTAAGTCATGCAAAAAACACTCATGTATCCGGACCTCGGATCTTCACACCAAAAACCTCGATGGCGTATCAGGAAAGTCATTCCTATTCAACATCACGAATCTTTTAGTTCACTCCCTCGCTTATTCGTCTCTCACCCAAGATCATTGGTTAGTAAATTAGACGAACTGTCCGCCATAGCAAAAACTTTTCGGCAGATGTTGTTGCGATTACAGAGACATGGTTGTCAGCGAATGTTAGCAACACTACTATAGACCTAGCTGGTTTCTCTCTATTGAGGCATGATCGTTCTAATAGAAGGCGAGGCGGCAGAGTTTGAGCCTATGTGAATAAACTCTTACTTTTTTTCCATCTTAAAGAGCACGAAACCACTCAACTTGAGACCCGATGGCTTTTTTTAAAACCTCACCGTCTACCTCGAGGAATAAACTCCATTATCCTGGTAATAGTATACCTCTCTCCAGGAAGAGACGACAGTGCGCATTTTGAATATCTCTGAAAACTTTGATCGCGTTCTCTCTCTTCATCTAGCAGCTGGAATTGTTTTAGCGGGTCGCTTCAATCATTTCAGACATAGTCAGTTAAGTAATTCTCTTTACCTGAAACAAGTGGTCAAGGCTTAACTCCCGCCAACTTGAGTTTTTAATTGCATCGTTGAACTCGATCTAGTATTTTCGAAAAACAGCACTCGAGGATAGGAAACTGCACTGTTTCCGTCTAACAAAGGATCTCTTAATCAGTTACATTACATTAGAAATGTTATTAATTATGAACGGATGCACGAGATTAAGCAGGATCCATTAGAATGGCTTTGTATCAAAGTAATTAAACCAAAAACGAAGCCATTTGATTGTCGGCACATGGTACAGGCCATCAACCTCTGATAATACAATTATGAATTCTTTTGAGCAACTAATTAATAAGCTTGAAGCACATCAATTGGAGGTTAATATTATTGGTGATTTTAATTGTGATGTAGGTGCACCTTCCCTTAACTCTCATACAAAGAACTTTCTTGATCTGTGTAATCTATATCAATATCACCAAATTATAAATGAACCAACAAGAATAACAAGAACTACATCCAGTATTATTGATTTACTTATTACAAATAACCCGACCTTGTTTAAGAGTTCTGGGGTGTGCCACATCGGAATTAGTGATCATTCAATTGTTTATGGGATCCGTAAATTCAATATGCCCAAAAGTCATCCAAAAATAATTAATAGCAGACAGTTTAGAAATTTCGATGGTAATGCTTTTAGATATGACTTAGGTTTGGCTCCATGGCATAATATCATGCGGTTGGATGACCCTAATGTTGCATGGAATGCCTGGAAAGCTATTTTTGTAAACATTGCGGATGTACATGCTCCGAGACGGAATAGGAAAATTAGGAATAAAAATTCACCTTGGTTAACTCGTAATTTGAAGAGGTTGATGTTTGAAAGGGATAAGCTAAAGAGAATTGCAGCTAGATTTAAATCTGATGAAAATTGGGCAAGGTATAAAAGTGCTAGAAATAATGTTAACCAGTGCATCAAATCTGCCAAGATCTCATACTACCAAAACTATTTTAGAGATAACATTGGCGATATTAAAAACACCTAGAAAGGTGTGAATGAAATTATAGGCAGGGGCTCCAAAAATCGTGAAATATCTAATATCAAAATTGACGAAAGAGAATATGTCGATCGAAATGAAATCAGTAATGTTATTAATGAGCATTTCTGTAACATAGGTCCTAAATTAACAAAATCAATACCAAAATCGAATACCACGTATCTTGATTATATTACTCAAACAGAAACTAGTTTTTCACTCAATGAGACAAACGATTCTGTGGTATATGAATGGATACAATCGCTCCCTGTCGACAAGGCTACTGGTCTTGATGAGATATCTTGTAGATTGCTGAAAGAAGCTGCTCAAATTGTTACTCCATCTCTAACTTATATTAATAATTTGTCATTTAAATGTGGAATCTTTCCCATTGAATGGAAAGCTGCAAAGGTGTTGCCTGTTTATAAGGAAGGAGCACAGTCAAATCCTGAAAATTATCGACCAATATCTGTTTTGCCAGTTATTAGTAAAATAATTGAAAAGATTGTATTTAATCAATTTTATGATTATCTGCTTAATAATAATTTACTGGCCAAAACACAGCACGGATTTAGACCAAAGCATTCTACATTGACAACTCTTCTTTTATCGACAAATCGATGGTATCAAAATATTGATGAGGGCTTGCTAAATGGCGTTTTATTCTTGGATTTGAAAAAAGCCTTCGATACCGTTGATCATCTTATACTTCTAGAAAAACTTAAATTGTATGGGGTTGATTTTAACTCACTTAAGTGGTTTAAATCTTATTTATCTGATCGAAAGCAATGCACAAATGTAAATGGTACTTTATCTCACTTCCTACCCCTTGTAAAAGGGGTTTCTCAGGGTTCACTTTTGGGACCCCTATTATTCTTAGTTTATATAAATGATGTGGGTGTGCATGTGGGTGTGCATCATCTATGATGATGTATGCAGATGACACGTGTTTGACGGCAACTGCTAACAACCCTGAGGAGCTTGAAGTAATTTTAAATGATGATTTGAAGAAAGTACAAAGTTGGCTAAGAGCTAACAAGCTAACTCTAAATGTTAAAAAAACTAAATATTTAATTATAGGTAGCCAAAAAAGACTTGGAAGTCTTAATTATATTTTTAACATTAAAATCGATGATAAAACCATAGAAAGGAAATACTCATATAAGTATCTGGGAGTAGAAATAGATGAAAACTTAAATTGGCATCCACATACAGATGAAATAAGCAAAAAGGTGTCGGCAGGTCTTGGAGTTTTAAAATGAAATAGAAGTCTTGTTCTCGATTATACACTTATATTGATGCATAATGCACTAGTATTACCCTATCTAGACTATTGTAGTGAAGTTTGGGGTTGTTTGGGCAAAATCCTATCTGATAAACTACAAAAGCTACAAAATAGAGCTGGAAGGATAATTACAACTTCTGATCATAATGTTAGAGCAGCTGACATTTTGCAAACTCTTGGGTGGGATACCCTTGAACAGAGGCGTACCAATCAATTGGCAGTAAGTGTATATAAAGCAATGAATAATATTTTTCCTGAAGAGCTCAATTCAATCTTTGAAGCTACCTCTCAAATAAATTCATATGATCTGATGGGTAGCACCAGCAATATTTATATACCGAGGCCTAAAATAGAAGCTGGCAAGCGATCTTTTGGCTACCGAGGAGCTGTTTTGTGGAATGGGCTTCCGGAAACGGTGAGAAATAAGCCGACTCTTCGGACTTTTAGAAACTCTTTATAGTTGCCAGTAGAATTGTATTTGCGTAAGGACTGTCTCGTTGGTAGGAGATTTATAATATATCTTAATAATAAGAATGATTTGTTTAATGATTATGATAAATATGTTATTGTTCATGGAAGAATGTTTGTGTATATATGTATCAAGTATTTGTTATTAGGCTTGTTTGGTTTTCTTTTAAATTGTATATAGTACACGGCTCATTGAAAGAGCATTTTTAATGAAATAATACCGTGTAATTTTTCTTAATTTTCTTAAATAAAGCATTTTTGATTGATTGATTGATTGATTGAGTTACTTTGTAAGTAATTGCTTAGGTTGTCTTTCAGCAAGAATGATTTATAATAACTCAAGGAGGCGTTGTAATAGCAGTACCGAGGTATATTACTGTTATCGATGAAATCAAAACTGTGTTCACGACAAAACTGGCAAAGGGCTTAAATAATGAATGGGAAATTTCTACCCCCAATCTCCGAACAATCATTAACTGCGCTCGAAACTGCTATGGATAACTCCTCTGGACGCACTAGATAACTTGAAAATAGCCGTGTTTGCTAATCCACCTGTATCGCGATGATTCCGCCGGAGTTAACACTGGTCCTGATTTCCAATTTTTCGGAAAAACAAACGTTCGAGAGGGACATGCAATAGGTGATTGTGACTAGTGTCTTTGGTAAGATTATAAACAACAATCGCCTACTTTTAGCTACTACACTAACTCATATGGAACGTCATGTGTCCAAAAATGATTTAACGTAAATTATATGATATAATGACTTAGAATGTCGTTATTTACAAACAATAAAGAAACACAACTTACTTTATATCATACCATGAGTTGTCACTTTTCAAATGGTTTGATATAACGTAGATAAGCACCTCACTTTATATCAAACCATGAGTTGCCATTTTAGCCATGGTTTGATATAATGCAAAGACCGCGATTTCATTATATGAAACCGTGATTTGCTGTGTATGTCATGGCTTCATATAAACAAAAGTTATGATTTATTATCATCATATCAAACCATGATGTTTCATTAAACTCATCATTTCATATAATAAAGGACGGTTATTTCATTATATCAAACCATAATTTGCGAATTTACTCATGGTCTGATATAATGATTGTACAGCACCCCGTCTGTCCAAAAATCAATTAGAGTCAATATCCGGTTCAACGAGAATAAGAACTAGCGGCCAAAGCGCACGAAGATTGCCAATTTGTACACGGGCTTCGTGTCTTGGGTCTTCTTCCATCTTCGAACCTGTAAAACACTCAAAACGTAATGACGAACAACGAGCAAGAGCCGTAAGCTCTGTATTATCCACCCACGGATTCCTCTCGCCAACCGCAACGTCGAAGAGTGCATGCAGTCGTAGTGACAGATCAAGAGCATATTTAATCACAGTGTTTTAATCAATACTAAAGATGAATAAAGTAGTTTAGAATAAATTAGTTTGAAGGTATATGAATGATCATTTAGGCGCCCAAAGACAATAATAGTTGGAAGCTCTGTCCCTTACCAAAGTGTAACTCATTACTAATACACATATTCATTGTGCCAATACACTGACTCTGAGTAGTCATTCAAAGGCCTTAAGTTCGGACTAGACGTAATATTTCAAGAACGAGTTGATGTTCTTCCTCCGATTTCTAGATACCGAGAAACGAGTTCAAAAACCCGGCGAAGCCGAGTTTTTTTAACGACTTTCGAGGTATCTAGAAATCGGAGGAAGAACACTAACGAGTGTTTGAAATTACTTCTCAAACGAACCAGTATTTTAGGCGAAAATCCAGCCGAAACAGTTGGAAAAATTCAGCTGTAATCTTCCTCCGATTTCTAAATACTGATTAATTATGTATTTCTTTTGTTTTTTCTTCGTGAATTATTGAGTTTGAGAACGGGTTTTCAAATACTCTGAATTCGTTCCAATCCTCGGCTTCGCCCAGGACTAGAACAAATTTCTCGTACTTGAAATATTACGTCTAGTTCTCATTGTCAGCCTTTAAAATTTAAATACTACTTGAACGATATCAGGAAGGTCGCATTGCGTTTCTGGATACATGGAATGTTGTTAGAAGAATTGGTTCTATCAGTAATACAGTTTACAGCAAGCCGACTTTTTCGGGTAGATATCTTTAATCTTTTTCTCACCATCCAAGTCAACACAAGACCCGGACGGCAGTTGTAAGAGCACTTTATCATCAAGCCTTTCAGGTCTGTGGGAATGATGAGGATCAAAAAATTAAAGAACGTAGGTTATCCTGAGAAGTTTTTGAGGAATGTAACAAGGAAGATGAGAATGAATGTTAGAATCGAAGTAACAACGAATGATCTGAAAAGGTTTGCAGTCTTGTCATGTATAGAGGAGACGACGGGAAAAAGAAAGAGGCTCTTAAAAAAATACAATGTGCAAGTCGTGAGTCCGCATACTACATTTAAGGGAATGTTGATGAAACCAAAAGATTTACCGCCAGAGTTAAAACAAACAGATGTTATCTATGAAATACCGTGTGAAAGTTGTGACGTCAAGTATATTATACAGGGTGATTCAAAAAGAATACGCCAAAATCATCACGCGATATTTCAAAAATGAAAAACAATAGAAAACTCAAGTTTTTATTTCATGCTTTACAAGTGCTCAATGTGGCCACCACCGGCGGCACGGACAACATCAAGCCGATATGAGAATTCCTCCCAAACGCGCCTCAGGATGTCGCGGTCCACCGTGTTGATTGCAGCTGTTATTCGATCTTTCATGTCATCGATATTTGCTGGCAACGGTGGAACATAAACTTTGTCTTTAACATACTCCCACGGGGGGTACCGTGGGGGTATGTTAAAAACAAAGAACATACTGCACTGTGACAATGGCATCTGTTTTCGCAAACTCAAGCACACAAAACGCCTTCTGCTGAGGAGTCGCCATTTTGAGGGTAAATAAACACGTGGCCTTCGTACAATTGAACGGCGCCAGAAGGATTACGTAACCACAGCGGTGAAATTGACACCCAATCAAACTTGGATAACTCCTCTATCAAATGACCACTGATTCAGTCCATTACAATGCTTTAGAACTGAATAAATGCGTGATGATTTTGGCGTATTCTTTTTGAATCACCCTGTATTATGTACTAATTGGCTTACTCCCAGGACCAAAATTCTCCGTAGCTACCCTTTGATTTCACACACGGTCCCCCAAAAATATAAGTTATAGCCACGGTACTTCCCAGACCCTCTGTTTCCCACTCTACGATCATTAATGAAAGTAGAAGATCATATAACAAAGTGTAGAAACTTCTCATTCAGCTGTTAGACTGAATGCTGAAGGATATTTACTACTCTTCAGCATTCACAACAAACATGATCCAGAGTTTTCATAAAAGGTTACTGTGACTGATCCTAAAGTCAGATTTCGACAATGCGGAATTTTCTGCGCGGACAACATTTTTTCTTTGTTTTTTCGGGTTAGTTCCACTTAAAAGCTCATAAGACAAAGAGAAAATTTCTTCCGCATGGAAAATTCCGCCTAATAGAAATCAATTCTTTTTTAGCGCATCTACACCGGACGTGAGCGACTTGAGCGAATTTTGTATCTACACCTGACGCGAGTGACGGGTAATTTAATACATTGTGCTTATTCTGACCACGCATGAAATCTTAAATAAAGGCTCCCTGAACAAAGATCTCCATTACGAAGATCCTTCAACTAGCGGCGCTTCTCTTTCTTCGTCGAATAAGTCGAAGACAAAAGAAACGGCCGTGGGTACACGACATAATTAAAGAAATGAAAAACAAGGAGTATACGGTAATCAAGTGTGTGGATTGGCCTTTATATGAAAACGCACATTATGTATTTGATGTTTGTTGTTGATATGATCTGTGTTGACAGTTCTTCCACAGGTTTAATCCAGTTTCTCTTTTCCGATTAGTCTTTCTTCATTTCGTCGCGCGGGTGGGGAGTGAAAAAATAAAACATGCTCCTTGTTGATTCCCATCGCTCCCTCACTTCATTTCAGACGAAAATCGCGGCGTGCATTGACATATGAAAATTATATATTTTGTATCTCTGTAATTAATTAATATTTAATATTTAGGCTAACTGATTTTGAACTTCTTAGTTACTTTTTATAACAGTCCTGTAAATAGTTTCTATCTAATTTTATACTTGTATTTTTTATTCTATACAGGCCCCTCGTGGAAATCAACTTTCAGTTGACGAGGCAGGCGTGTCAAAGTAAAGTCTATCATCATCATCATCATCCCTCGATTGAATTTGGGCGCTCGCGTCGCTTGTGTTGGGTGTGGATGCACCTTAACACCGCAGCATGAGCGTCGCCGATCGGGAGCAATGGTTGGTAGAGTTTTAATTTTGTAAATTTTGTTATTGTCAGCAGTTTGAAGACCCAATTTTTAGACAATCTTTAGTTATCCATCCAAAAGCAGTACATTTATTGTCACTAGTATCGAATTCAAACTTAATTAAGTTCGGCTGTAACAATCGAACTGAATATTTTGGGTCGGCACATGATAGGTTAGACGTTTGAAATTGGCGTAAATTAAAAGAAAATATGCTCATCACCCTTGATAATTGTTGTTGCGTCAATACCTCAATAAGTCAATATGTTATTTAGATATTGTACATAGTTCAAAGGTTGGTAACTGCTGTGACAATCTACTTTCTCACGGGAGAGAGAAATTTTATTATTCTCATAACCGAAGTTTATTCTTACCTTTCGTCAAATAAATGACAAATTGTGTATTATCGATCATTTGCTGAACTCCAACCTGCGAATTCATGACAGCTTTTATGCAAGACACGCACTGGATCTGCAATAATGCGTCCACAAAGTGTCCTTCCTCCTTGGAGCTTAGTCGTAATAAAGCGTTAAGGAGAACGTCAAGACCTTCAAGGTCGAAGAATTCCTTCATCCATTCAGCATTGGCATTTTCTATAGTTGATTTTATTCCAGCATAGTTGTATACTGAAGGCGAAGCAATTAATCGGACACAAAGCTCTGCCGTGATATTAACTGACAAAGCAGAGCTAACTTCTCCATCAGCTTCAACTCTTAACTTATCCTTTAAATAATTCAGGCTTTCCTTGATTTTCTTCCATCTGGCCGACGAGTTGCTTACTTTTGACATTATAATAAAACTACTCAACTACTCCCGTGATGCGTAAGAGGTTTGTGGTGGTCTGCTATGAGTGATCAAAGAATAAATTGACGTCATAAACTGACCCTCACGTACTAGGGCAACTGGCCAAATAAAGTAACAAAACTGCGCAAACATGTTGCACAAAACTGTTCCCATTTGGTTCTTTTAGTACTCGATGCTTGAAAGGGTGTGGGTAATCAATGGAATACATAATGGCGAGATCCCAATCCTGAGGGGCTGTTTAAACGAGCCCGGGGATGACTTCCAACCTGGGTCAGCTCACCACCATCCGTGGTTTTTCTTTTTTCTTGTTTACATGAACCCGGGCTGGTTGTTATTTGAGACATGTTTTGCCAACCTGGGTCAGCTTTGTTCAACCCAAACTGACCCGAGTCATTCTGAAAGAGGCCGTAAACATGTCGTTCTTTTGGCCTCTTCAATTCCTGTCATTTGTTTGGTAATTCAACCAGATTTAATCGCCATACGTTTGCATATGCGAGAAAACAGCGCCAATCGCGTCCGAAAAGAAGTCGCCGTTTGTATTATCCATCTCAGATTTGTAGT
This sequence comes from Heliopora coerulea, assembly GCA_030142905.1. Lineage (NCBI taxonomy): Eukaryota > Metazoa > Cnidaria > Anthozoa > Scleralcyonacea > Helioporidae > Heliopora > Heliopora coerulea. The sequence continues at coordinate 5,918,364 of JASJOG010000003.1, read as the reverse complement.
CTTCGAGACAGACAATGAAGTATTCGACCTTTGCGCTCGACCACAGACCTAAACAAGGTTTTTCTTTGTGAATGTTCGAACTTGCCATGCTTCCAGCAGACGGACAACATAAACTACAGCTTTGAGTTGACCCGGGTTGGCAAGCTAACCTGGGTTGGGCGCCAACCGGGCTCGTGTAAATGGGCCCCTGAATCAGCGAACTTGGATGTTCGCCGAGAGTCGACAAAGCAAAGTTCAGAATCTTATGTTGAGAGTTGACCATCACACGCCGAGATTATAATGGGATTATAATGGCAAATAACTTCCCAAATCTATATATACTTTTATATCTATGTATCATTCGCGGCGCCATGTTAAAATGACCATATTCCCCAGATTTTATTCTATGCTTTTTTCTTACCGAATACCAGTTTCAGGGATGGCGCCAGGAATATCCAGACAGGGGGAGCTAAACCAGGGGACCAAATCCAAGCCTCCTTTATAATTTCCCTATTTGAAGGTCGAAAAAATCACCTTATTTTTCGCGAGAATAATCGCAACAACTGACTATTAACTGCCAACACGTCAGTAGCGTAGAGCGGAATTGTAATGCTAGGAACCAGCCTCGTTCGAGAGAAAAGTGAAGGTCCATTGAGTAATATGCCGCCTAAACAACATGCTGCACGAGATAAAATAAACACTAAAATCAACCACTTTTAAGTTAAATTGGAAAATCACAGTTCAGCAAGGAAACTTTATCTTCATAACATTAGCTCTGAATAAACAATAACCAAATAACCTTTCTGAAGCGTTGGGTAGAGCTAAATCAGTAAGTATAAATTGGTTACTGAATGACAATAGACATCGAAAATTGAAAATCTTGATAAGAATATTGCAAAAATGTCACAAGTCGAACGAAAATATATAATACATGTGCGTGATACCATTTCGTGATTAATTACATTGCATACTTTAATTGGATATTTCGAACTGTGTGTAGTGTTTAGGCGGACAGTGCGCTTGATCACCATTGACAATGGATGCCGTCATCTTCGATCAACAAAGGCGGCACGGCGAATGCAGATTAATGTCGACAAACAATCGCTGGACTCGTCAAAAGTTAAATTCATTAACCGACCAAGTCGTCAGACATATTGGAGATATTTTCTGAAAAAGAAATATGAGAAACAGACAAATACATTAAGAAAAGTCCACAACGCCTTTCCCATCATAAAATTTAGAGAGATGCTTGAAAAATCAACTTGAGAAACATCAACCCCAACAAATATAATCACACATGAAATGCAAAATCACCAATACCGTCTAGGAAAATTTTACGATAATAATAATAATAATAATCTCTAGTAGTATGAAAACACCTCACACCGTGGTTTTTATTAAATGATTACATATAAAAATTGGCTGAACTTTTGTCCTCTTAAGGTGACTTTCTTTATTCTTGAAGTAAAAATGTTTTTCCCATATAAAATTCCCACTGAGAATGACAATTTAGCGATGGAGTTTTACAATTATTCTGTATATTCAAGGAGTTACGGAATCAATTAACCTCTTAATGGACGCTATTGCCACTCTTTAAAAGAATATCAAGTACCTTAGCTGTAATTAAATTCGCGGTGTATTATTTTTCGCGCGCCTCTAAGTGCGCGAATTTAAGTACTGCGCGAAAAAAGTTATCAATAAAAGCTAAATTAAGCTTTTGTACTCGTGAAATTGTGATTAAAGAGATTAAATCATAATAAGGATCCGATAAACTATACAAAATGAACAGAAAATATACAAAAGCAGTTGCTGGTGATTATAAACAATGAGTTAAAAGTTAAGAAATTCAGTTGTTTACAGTTCAATGTCGCTAAAATCCTTGTCAGTGTGGATGATGTCGGTGTAGTACGTTTCCACCTTTTCCTTCATTATATTGAACACTCTATCCGGCGCATCTGATTGTAAAATCTTCAGATTGATTGGCATTTTTAAACCACCTTGTGGTATTGGCGACCTCCGAAATGATGTACAGACAACTGTGCTCTCCAGCTTGCCTCCGTAGTCGAGATAAAACGTGCAGAAGCGACTTATTTCTCTTGGCAAATGTCCGGCGACGCATGATCCAGTAATTTTCCCTTTTGATTTAACAACTAAAGTCATTGCATAAGGGTCATGCACATTTTTGCTCTCACACATAATTTGTAGTGTTTGTCCCAATTTCGGCTTCCAAAATTTCCTGTATTGGTAGAACCCAGGAGAAGCACACTTAATCACCGACTGCTTACGGCCGTCATCTCCATCCACTTTAGAATCGTTTTCTTCGGGGATGTCCATATCTTTATCTTCCTCATCACTTGTGGCGTACACTTCGGTTGAGTCGCAATTTTTGCACAAAGCCACACATTTACCAGCTTTCCATCCAGGGTAACTTTCGTCCACAAATATTGAGCAGTCTAGACTTCGGTTGCAAACAAAGCTACTGCATTTCAAATATCGATAGTTAGTCATTCTACTACAACTCATACATTCACTTTCCACCACTTTACTCGAAACATCCATCATGTACAGTACCTAATTATCAACGAGATAATTTTTCTGAACTTGCAAGACAAGCTCAAATGTGCGGTATCAGAAACAGATTAGATTTAAAGATAGCCTTTAAAGATAAGCATGCTCAAACCCTTGCAAGCAAAGTGGCCGACATCTTTTTATGATCGTATGCAAAACATCAAAGGATGGAAGAGAGCTGGAATCAGCGATTTTCTTTCCAAAGCACGACAATACGAGGACCCATTTTTTGTAGGTTTGTAAGAAAATGCTTGGAAAGAAAATCAAAACAGACTCCATGATTTATGATTTGTATATCTGTTATTTTTGTTCTGTACTTAAAATGAAAGTTATGTACTGATAAAAAGTTCTCTTTTCTTCAATTGTTTTAAAGTTTGCTTAGTTTACTGGTGGTTAGAATGCGCGAATTTAAAACTGCGAGAAAATATAAAACTTTTCGGCGCGAATTTAGGGACATGTGAAAAATAATACACCGCGAATTCAAATTTACCTAAGGTAGCTGTTTTCAAACCAACGACACGATTGCGTTGGAAGATCCCAAAACTATAACAACCAATCTGCGGCACTGTCGAACACGTCTGGAGGCATGATACACCAGTAGCACTCACGCCCCGCCGAATCGTTATGAACGTGGCCCTATTTATGTCTTAATTAATGTTATTGGACAAAGTAACGAGTGGATTTTGAGTGGGTACAAAATTGGGGATGTCATCTCACAGTGATCAACCGTAACTACGACACTAGATCGAAGGTTCGCAACGTTGGGTGTTGCATAACAACTTCTCATGTTACTTTCAAAACTTTTTAAGCCAGAGTAGCGTCAAACTATGTACGATCTATGGTCGCATTTTCTATGTTCCAGCGATGCAGCTGTTTAGGACGTGGGCGATGATATAAAAATCGAATACTGCGTAGACAGTGTTAATTTAGGTAAAAATTTCAAAATTTGGTAACTGTTGTGACTGATCTCAAACAATTCTAACGTTTCGAGCAAAGGCCCTTCGTCAGAGGAAGAACCGTGTTCTGAAATAGCAATGGCAACTAGACCAGGTTTTGTTACAAAAAGTAGTTGTGATCACGTGAATCCTTTTCATATAGTACCTGGTCTAGTTGCCATTCCTATTTCAGAACACGTTTCTTTCTCTGACGAAGGGTCTTAGCTCGAAACGTTGGAATTCTTTGTTTAGAATGCAATCTGCATGTAATTGCACGTAATTGAACGTAATTGCAAAGCACCGATTAAGCTTTAATGTAGTCCTATAATCTGTACTGCAATCCAAGTATCTTTAATCATCGAATTGTTATTTAGCTCATCTATATGGACGTTTTCCTGTAGGGTTAGATTGTCCATTTTAACTTCAACGATTGACACTGATTCAGATTTCATGATTTCTTCATTTCCCAGTTCTTAATTTTTATTAAATATTCGTCAATCACGTTTTAGCAATGGAACATTGTGAAACGTGATGCACTATGCCTACGGCAATGGACGAGGCAGACGCCGAATTGACTTCGGGTCATCCTTTGAGTCATTTATTATTAAATTATCCTTCGTCTACGTTGGTGTACCTCTTGTGTCGTTATGACGAAGTAAATCAGAAATTTTAAGGCAACAGGGAACACCATATTTACAAATCCTATATATAATTGAGAAATAAACGGATCCAAGCGAGTGCATGGTGGCACGTATCTTATCTACGGAATTAGTCCTTCGTCGGAAACGTTTTGCGGTTTGATGTGTTAAAAAAGGCCTCGAATACCGTTCGTAACGCTATAAACTGCTTTTTTTAGCTTAAAATTTAAATATTTTCCTTGGAGAGAACTCCAAGCATCCCATAAAGGGCTTTTCTCCCAGGCACTCGCGAGGTATAGTAAACCCAACCAAAAATATATACCACAGAAAACAGCCCATCATTACAAATCCTGGATCCGTCCCTGAGTTCTTACCTTTGTTTGAAATTGTGGTGGACGTATTCGGGTAAACTTCGTCATCGCAGGATTTTTGTCTCTTTTTAAGAGGGAATCCTTGGCGAATTTCAATCAAAAGTTTGTCAATAATACATTCCTTGTCTTGAAATTTCAATTTTGTTTTTACTCCATCCTTTCTTTTGTCTTTGTTTTTTCCCCTCTGTTTTTCTTTCTCGGCTTGTTTTGCTTCTTGTACTCGCCTCTTCTCGTTATCCTTTAATGATTTCAAGAGAGCAAAGTTATACTTAAGTAATCTCTAACAGCCAAATGATTGAATTGATCGAATTAATTATACCCAGACAGAACAAGTGAGAGCAACGAATGACGCAGATTCCCGGACCAACGAGTATGAAAATCCGCTGTTGCGAAACGAAATCAACGGTTCACCATGATACAATATTGCGGTAATGTCGGTGCAATAAACGAGTCCTTTAGTGTTATGAATATGGCAGAGGAAAAACATAGGAGCCGTTTAGGCTTGTGATAAATGTAACATTTCGAAAGAGGTTCTGTAAAGGAATTAGTGGTGTTCAAGAACATAATTTACCTCCACTGCCTGATCTAAATTTACACAAAAAATCTTGAAAATATTTAACAAATCGTCCAGTTTGATCTTGCTTTCATCTTCACATAAATAATGGGTCAATTCTTTGGTAAGTTTGTGGACTAATTTGATCTGTCCATGAATTCCATCAATTTCTTTGGATGCATCCTGGAAAGTAAATTACGTCATGGATTTCAGCATCTTTTCAAAAACAAGTGGATTGCAAATGGCCATAGGATAGTCAATAAAGTGACGATGCAGTTACAACCAGGGCCGCCGGGATGGGGAGCAGGGGGATAACTTGCCCCGGGCCCCCTACTTGATAGAGACCCCCCAAAATGTTTGAGCTTTACGTTTTTGACGTAACGAAGATTAAAGACAGTGACATAACGGACGGCTGTTGGGTTAGAGCAAAGGTTACTGCCCTCAAAATGCAGGGAAATCCAAAAGGAGGACGGGGGCCCCTAACGCAAATTTCGTAAAGGCCGTTATCAGCTCCATAATTACGTCACTGATTAAAGATGTAATTCTGTGATTGCGACTGTGATCTGTGATTACAAGGTGAGTTGAAATATATAGATTATAGAATATTCCTTCATTTTCGGGAATAACGAAAGTATAATTCGTTCGATTGATAGCCTATTGTTTTGGTTTAGGACTTTGTTTGTGCAGTTTTGTGTTCTTTTTATGAGTTTATCACGTTTCAATTAAATCTGAAAGGGCAAGAATTTGGACCGTTAATGTAGTTGTGCTTCGCCCTTGATCGTGTTGATGTTTTTTATACTTGAAAATAGAAATATCTATCACGTTGAGTTTGCATGGATCAGGGAAGTTTTTTAATTAACAAGTAAAGTAACAATCTTTTAAGATCGTTACGAAAGTACCTTTATGAGCACTTAGTGTTAAAATAAAAAATTTACCCCTAAACACGATCTTATTACATATGACGTCATCAAGGGTCCCAATATCGATATTTTGCCCCGGGCCCCACAAAACCTCTCGGCGGCCATGGTTACAACTACGGTGTCTATCTCATCTACAGTCAAACTTACAGCTATAGTCACAATACCAGCTGAAGACATAGTCCCAGTCACCTCGCAGTCACACGGTCATTGTCGAGTAACTATCTCAGAGATATCACAGCACAATTATACTACAGTAGCAGCAGTCACATTGAGGCGCTGTACAGTATAGCACAAAGCAATACTCTATGACAAAGTGTAATAAAGTACACATTAGTAATAGCTGACCCTCATAGCACAGCCACATCGAAGTCAAAGTACAATACAACGCAATCCACGCCACGCCATATCTCACCATCCACGTCATACGATGGGAGCAGTATAGAGCGGTACAGAGCAGTTGGGAGCAGTATAGGTCGGTAAAGAGCAGTGCAGCGTTGTACAGTGATCACAGGTCGGTCCCCGAAGTAATTAAGCAATAACTATTGCACAAACATACGTACTGTAAAACCATAGTAATTTACGCCAGAGAGTGCGACCAGCAATCATTACTAGGTGCGATGAAGTTGTGCGGACTCTGCAGTTCGTTTTCTTTAAGATTATATACCTTTAGAAAGGTGTTCATTTGATTTTTCAGGTCGTCGTCGGCTCTCTTTACATTCTTTCTGACTTTACTAATTCTTTCTGTCCAATCTCGAACATCAGCTGACGTAGAATCGATGGATATCCTAATGAAACATTTTAAACTAATATTAATGAAAATTGTTGTACGCTACCACAGGATTGTATGATTGTACGGGCGTACTTAGTTTCCCGGACATTCACTCATTGCTAAAGAAGGTTAGAATCAAAGTGAATACTCATAGGGTTCACAGATTTCAGAACCAAGTGGAATACTGTTTGATGATTCCTGTTGGAACTTCACGAGGTAATCAAAAAATCCTATAATTTTCACATATTTTAAGTTACATTATTTTCTGAGCGTAATTAGACGGTGCAAAAAGTGCCGTAAATATAAACATAATATTTGACATCCCCGGAACTTCAACTTTCTAATTCAAAAACGTGACAAAATAACTGTAAGGCGAAACATAATCCAAAGGCAAACATCTAGAATATCCAAGAGCCAAGGTCAATATCAATACAGGAAGTTAAATTGGTGATACCTCGAGTTTATTTTAAAGCCACCATCAGACAAGCAGGTGATGAAAATGCTTTTGAAATCGGGAAAGAATTAATAGCTGGATTATCAATCTGTCTTTATTTCGACCAATATTTAAAGTTTTCAGATCGTTTTTTTTTTTCGAATTAGGTCTAATCTAGTATTACTCCTTTCGTTGGTTGCAGGTCCTAGTACGCTGGCGGCCAAAAAGAATCGATCACACAGAAGCTAAAGATGGTGATACCATAAACGTCGTAACAAATCTTATCATGAGAAGTACCTACACCGAAAACAAACAGAAAACAAATTTTAATATTTAGTGGCTCCTCTACGAGCTTTGATCACTGCTTTAAACCTTCGAGGCATGCTATTTATTAAAATAATTAGTTTATCTAATGGAAAGCCTTGCCATGCAGCTTTTACAGCACTCCAAAGTTCTGTGACATTGGTAGGGTTTGCTCTTAGACCATTGTCTTACGTTGGTTCCATGGATTCTCAATAGGGTTGAGATCGGGTGACTGTGCTGGCCATTCCATAAAAGTTATGCCCTCTTCCTTAAACCATCCTTTGACAAGGCGGGAGGTGTGACAAGTTGCATTGTCATGCTGGAATATCCAACCATCTGGTATGGTCAGCATGTGTGTGGTTGGAATAAGCGAATTTTCTAGGAGATCAATGTATTGTTCTCCATTGAGCTTTCCATCTATCTCAGAAAGACAGCCGAGATCTCTTGCATTAATGCAGCCCCATACCATGATGCCACCACCTCCATGTTTGACAGTTGTCTGAATGCAGCTTTCCTATAGTTCTTCGCCAGCCATTCTTCTGACATATACACACCCATCACTCCTATGAAGAAGAAACCTTGATTCATTGCTGAAGATAACTTGCGACCACAGTTCAGCCGTCCAATCTTGGTGTACTTGTGCAAACTGTAATCGAGACTTCTTATGGCGATCAGTAAGCCTAGGCTTCTTTCTGGGCTTGCAGCCCTTTAGACCAGTCTCTCTAAGCCTTCTTTGGGTGGTGGAATATTGACACCATGTTCAATTAGCATCTCAGCTTTTATTTGCGGTGCAGTCTTGTAGCGATTTGACTTGCTTTTCCTTACCATGAGCCTGTCCTCCCTCTCAGATGTCTTTCGTTTCCATCCAGGGATCTGGCCATCTTTCACACAACCAGTGAGTCTCTTCTTCTTGAGGATTTCATTGACACTGCTTTGAGTACAACCCACACGAGCAGCAATTTCACGTTGTGTGTAGCGTTCTTCGAATAATGCCAGCACTTTTCCTCAATCTTCCAAACTGATTCTTCTCTTTGGACCCACTATTCCGTATCTTCGAATTTGTGACAGGCCAACAACCCTTTCTTGTAAGACTTGAAATTCATTTAGCGTATGCTATAAAATATTTTAAAAACAGAATATCTCTACAAATATTACGGGACACATCTCAATCTATCCAAAACATTCATTACTATGACCCTGAAGGCTGTTGGTGTACGATGTGCTTCTTGTCTGCCTATGTAAGCAGAAAGTAACATAAATCTTAACATGATCGATTCTTTTTGACGACCAGTGTATATTACATACATTTATTTCTTGGAGCTTTTCAGAGTATGTTAACATAATGGTGCGTTCACATCAGCGAACTAGTTTTGTATCCAAGCACAGAAACTCGTCTTAGAAAGGGCTGAAATTGGACTCGACCAACTGTAAATTGCACCTGACCGGCTTGCGATTCTATCCAGTTAGAGGTCGCTAATGTCAAAGCACCTTAACCGTATTCTCGTGACAGACAATTTTATAACTTTAACAGCGATTATATAAATGATAACGTATTCTTAAATTTATTTAATTTTCTCACTTGGACGCCATGTCTAAATGCGTCATTGCTTTTGAAAAAGAAAGAACTTTACCACGTTTCTCTTCAGCCACCTAAAAAATCATGGAAGAAACATAAGTCTACACATGAATGTTCTTGTATAAACAACCACACATTACTCATAAATAACTGAAAACTAAAACACTATACCGACATCAACGACGTCGTTCAAACAATCAAATTTTTTATTCAAAATAAAGATATAAAATGATTTTTAGTTCCAACAGTAATGTCAATGCCCTCTTCGTCTCGAATATAACATTTTAACGTAATATTTCAAGTACGAGTTGGTGTCCTTCCTCCGATTTCTAGATACCGAGAAACGAGTTCTCGGTATCTCTCGTATCAAGGAGCTGTGTCCTGGAACAAATTACCTAAGAAAGTAATCGACAATGTCATAAAAGGTAATATGTCACTAACATCATTCAAATCGTTTATTAAAAACCCTTTTGTAAGAAATTAGATATAGTAAACTAAGCACTCTTATGAATATTAGAATTAGTTTTCGAGTAGAATTTCAAATCTATAAATTTTATTTTGTTAATAATTAGAATAATTGTGTACGTCTAAGTATAAAATAGAATGTTAATGTTAGTTTTATTAGTGATACACGGCCATTTGAAAATCAGCATCGCTGAAATGCTACCGTGTTTTAAATAAGATTAAATAATAATAATAAAAGTTCAAAAACGGGGCGAAGCCGAGTTTTTTTAACGACTTTCGAAGTATCTAGAAATCGGAGGAAGAACACTAAACGAGTGTTTGAAATTACTTCTCAAACGAACCAGTATTTCAGGCGAAAATCCAGCCGAAAGTTGGAAAAATTCAGCTGTAATCTTCCTCCGATTTCTAAATACTGATCAATTATGGATTTCTTTTGTTTTTGCTTTATGAGTTATTAATGAGTTTGAGAAAGTATTTTCAAGTATTCAGGGCAATGAGAACTCATCAGTCGGTGAAAGCTATTAATCCATTCAAGAAAATCAGCTACCATTAAATGCAAGAGGAACTGAAAGATGAACTAAAACATTAAATTTCTCACCAACCTGAACTAAAAAGTGCATCAAGTTCATCCTTGGTTTATTTGCTTTCGTGTCGGTGAGTTTTAACAATGAACTGATCTTGAACGCAACCGCATTACCTGCATGGCCGTCCTAAACAAACAGTTCAGTGATCAAATCAAAATTTACATAATAAAACTCTTTCTTAAAAATTAGTCAAAGACCTGCTATTAGCTGCCATGGTCAAAAACGTGGCATCAAGCTGAAAAACGATATGATAAACAAGACATACTGAGGGTGTGGGGTTGTGACACTAAAACGTTTGAAAACATTATCTTTGTCGGACAATTTGTCTAATAGAACACTGTCTTTGTTTGGCAAAAAATTAATTCTAGCAAAATTACTAATTATCAATGAACTGCCTAGTTACACCATCCTTATTTTCATTCAGGAGACGGTTTACAGTGACTTCAGAAAAGATTCATAGCCTACGTATAATGAAAACGTATTATTGAAAACGGAAACATATATATAACTTGAATTGAGAACCTTCCACCCTCAAGGTTTAAAAACATGAGCATACGATAATTAATAAAAACCTTTAATCTTCGACGTTTCGAGGTTCTGCCCCTTTATCAAGAGTCACGAGTATACAAGATTTGGAGAGCTTATCTAAGCGGTCGCTCCTATTTACGTACATAAATTATTACAAATCATAACAAAAGCGACTCAATAACTCTACGTATTCCCGATAAAGCTGAATGGAAATTAACAACTAAAGGCATTCTCTCCGAAGCTTTCTTCCTAGTTCCCTGCGAAAGGAAACTCTCCCTACTCTTCTTTCTGGTTTTCAAAAATTGACTCCACAAATTTACGCTTAAAACTCCTCTTAATAAAATCTCCTGAAAGCTCTTTAAGTCTTTCATCACATACTTCTTCAGAATCACAAATTCTCCTAACTCTAAGAGCCTCTCCATATGGTGTTGCCTGCTTGACACGCCTCGGATGACAAGACCCACTACCTAAATATTGACGCGTATCTGTTGGTTTACTATACACATCTGTAGAAACCTTATGACCTTCAAGCTTAACCATAACATCCAATAACGGAAGCCTGCTTTTCGACCATTCCCAGGCATATTTAATCTTATTAAGGTAAGAATTAATAAATTGTAAAACCGATTCTTTCCATGTAACCAAATCAAAAAAACCTCATCAAGAAATCGCCACCATACCAAAGGGTTTAAGTGATATCCATTTAACATCTTTTTCTCCAATTTTGACATAAAAATATTTGCAAGCGAAGGTGCAAATTCTATACCTATCGCTGTTCCCAATTTTTGTTTATAGGTCTTATTATCCAATTCAAAGTAATTATTTTTAAAATTAATCTGACCAAATCAACCAAATTTTCTACTGCCAATTTCAACTCAAAACTCTTGCCAAACTCTTCAATAACTTCCTTCTTATTCTTAAGCCCCTCCTCATGTGGTGTATGAAGATAAAGGCCTGCCACGTCCACAGTAACCAGACCAAACCTCAAGCTTAAGCATAACTATAACAAATCAAATAAGTTATTTTTATTTTTCTTAAAATTCTCAGTGATCGAAAGTATGTCATTCTCAAAATTCCATACGTAGAAACAACTGAATGGTGTGCTAACGAAAGTGAACGTTAATAAAGTTAAAAAAGTTTAATTATTGATTTTCTCTATAAATGGAATTAAAATCGAAGAAGGTTGGGTTGTTTAAATTGGTTGTGTATATATAAATATTTCGTCTGAGACTAGTCGAAAATATGTCCAACGTCATCTGCATGGAATGCTGGAAGGGATTTTCGTCATGTCTTTTGATCGTCTTCAAGTGTCCTGTCAGTCGTGGTTCTACTTTCTTTGACATTTCTCCAATGTACTGCCGGGAGCAGTCCTAGCAGGGGAACACGTAGGTGGTGTTTCGTCCGTAGGTGGTAGTGATATTGTCTTTGCGCTTTGTAAGTGTAGCTACGAGTTTGTAGGTCGGTCTGTGGGCCACTGCTATGTTATGTTGTCAAGGAAGTCTTGCTGTCATTTCCGAGGTATGGTGAATGCACGGAAGAGATACTAATTTCTTTTGTTGTGCTGCTCAGGCTAGGTCATCTGTGATCAGTCCGTAGCCAGAAATTCGAAAGTGCGGGGCAGGGGAAATTTTGGACAAGATGTCAGCAATGTACCAACGAACATTAAGGAAACATCAAAGTTAACCAAACCGAAGGCAGGACAATTTGAAATTCGGTAAAGGAATAATTGATTTCTACTTTGCCAGCTCTGGCTGGTATAATGCAGCGAACTCAATTTCCATATCTAGAATGCTAACTGGCCAATGAAAAGTGAAGCCAAGATGGCCGCCCATGGAGGACAATTTTGGACGTCAGTTTCCGTCTCCTACGCGGGCTTGTACGTCAGTCTGCTACGCAACTTTTTACATTTTCTGAAGAGTTTTCTTTGGAAATACACACAAAACATGTCTTCAAAAGATAGAAATGAGTTTAAGAATTTCAAATATATTTCGACAAAGTCAAACCGAGTTACAAGTTATATATTTTCACGAAAATAAATTACCAAACTGACAAGAAACCTGATAAAACGGTCCCGAAAAATTACTTGAGGAAAGTACTAAGTGCACGTCCTTTTGTTACCGTCAGTTTACCATCTTTAGACAATCTAGGACAGTTCTTAGGCGACACAGCAATAATGAATCCTTTTAAACATTCGAACATGTAAAATTGGCCCAGTAATAATTCGTCTGTGCACTTTTTCCGTGGTTGTGAATGTTTTCGAAGTCGAACCAAACAAAAACTGAAGATTAAAGTCGCGTAAAGGACTGGAATTGACGTACAAGACCGCGAAGAGGACTGAAACTGACGTCCAAAATTTTCCTCCATGGGCGGCCATTTTGGCTTCACTTTTTGCCCGAGCAAATGACTGGGAGTTAGCATTCCAGATATGGAAATTGAGTTCACTGGTATAATGGTATTAAATTTCAAAAATGATTTAACGCAAAAGTGCGCACATCACATGAGCTATGATGTATACCAACATATCTTCTTTTTCGGCCATCACCACTACCACAATCACTTTGTCCTGAGGGTTGACTGGATCTATCATTTTTTTCAGTTAAAAAAGAACAAAACAAAACAAAACAAAATTCCTTGCGAAAACGTTGTATTGAACGTCTTTCCGGTACTCAACCTTCGCCGGAGCTTATTTAACAATTCTTTAATTTGATAATTCAAACGGAATTCAGGACAGACAGGCTTAATGTACCGACAAATGTATTGGACGTACCTACAAGACCTACGCTACTAGGCTACGCTAATGTTTGTGATGTCTTCTGGTGTGCGTTTCTTCCGTTGTGTGGTCTTTTCGATGAAGTTACGTTTTTCGTTTAGTCGTTCTTAAGGAAGGTTTTGTGGAGGTAACTTTTTTCGTCTTGTTTGGCTTCTAGGGTTTCACAATGTGTTTCGATTCGATTGTACAGGTATTTGATGCAGTTGATCTTGTGTTGAGCATTTCCTATTTACTTGTGTATGGAGTGTGTCGTTGTCAGTTCTGGTTAATAGGACTTCCACGAAGGTGAGTTTGTTGTCCTATTCTTTCGTGGACGTGATATATTCGATAGTACGTCGTTTATTTCGTTTATCTTTACTGTTGAAAAGGGCGGAGACAGCCCCCAAAAAGAGGGGGGGGGGGGGGGGGCTAATGACTATCGGATTTAACTTAGCACAGAAGGCAAATAACTTGCAGAAGAGTTTTTGCAGGATATTGTTCCAACGAATGTTGTAAAGCTGTACGGTTTTCATAAATTTTAGGAAACCTTTTTGATTTTTAAATTATGCAGTCACATGTCTACGTATCTTACAATAATTTTTCTCATTATAAAGCTTTGAAATAGAACAGAAACTCACGCAAAAACCGGTGACGGAGGCCCTAAGTGTACTACCACATGCACGTTTTAAACATTAAAATGTCCAAAGTACTTAATCCTTTAATCATGCAAATCCACAAATTCTTTGTCCTTTTTGTTCTTTTTTTTCTTTCCTTTTTTTGTCTGGTAGAGACCACATATTGAGCAAAGTACGCTGTCTTTTTGCCATTGAGCTTTTGTTTACGAGGAAAACCAAGCAAAACGCGTGTTTTCTGATGGCTGGTAAATACTAGTGCGAACATTTCGGGACATATCCATGGTCGCCTCTCCACAGTTTTAGTTTTATTGATCAATTATTATACTTTAGTCGGGGACTTTTTTTCCACTTGATGTTACGCCACATTTCCTCCAGATGTCAAGATTCATTAAACATGAAAGTACAAATTTTGGTTTTTTTCGGCAGAAATGGGGGGACTCTGTCCCTCAACTTTAAAAGTGGGGGGCTCAAGCCCCCCTTGCCCCCCCTATATCTCCGTCCCTGGTTGAGAATACAAGCATCGTCGACGCATCTTTCCTGCAGGCTGATATTGTTGTTGTTGATTACGGCTGTCTTTTCTAGGCCTTGCATTACATCTTTCGTATGGAAACTGGTGATCTCCTGTATGAGCCAGCTATTTTTTTTATAAAATGAATCTCGGATATGGAATTGACAAGCTGTAATATTTTCATCAAATATATATATATATATATATTGATTCCTTATTAACCGAGTGCGATGTCTGTGCGGAAAAAACCGAGGGCAAATACTTTCCCGTACAGACCGAACAAACGAGGTTGATAAGGAATTTATTATATGGCTTTTGGCTCCTTTTTTCATCGCTTTTAACGAAGCTTTGTGTTCGTGAGTTAGCGGATTAGGTTTACTTGCTTGTTTTTACCTGTTACATCGTGGTTTTTGACATCTATTCCTTTAGTTTTCTGCTTAAAATTATCGTTGAGAACGTTCAACTTCTTTTTCCGTAATTTCTTTTCATAAATCTTTTGTAAAACGTACCTGAATCTGGTTTGTTTTTCTTCAAATCAACTCGGAAATTTTCCCGCCAAAACTAGCCGGTCTGTACGAAAAACTTATTGCACGGCTAGGCAGCCAATCAGCGTGCGTCATTTTGCGTACAGACCGGATAGCGAGCTCAGCCATATAATACATACATTTATTACACGAAACGTGATGATGTCATCACGGTTCATGTAAATATGTAAAGGCATAAGTATGTTTATGAATAGGCCTTTAGTCTGAAGATGATTTTGTAATAAAATCGAAATATCACCATTTCACTTTCTGTCTCGTCTCTTATATAACTCGAATCTTGAGTTTACAAGATGACACTATTTTTCGGAATATGTTTTATCTTTTACTCAACGATAATTTTAAGCAGAAAACTAAATGAATAGATGCAAAAAAACACGAAGAAACAACTAAAAACAAGCAAGTAAACCTAAGCCGCGAACTCACGAACGCAAAGCTTCGTTAAAAGCAATGAAGAAAAGAGCCAAAAGCCATATAATAAATTCCTTATTAACCTCGTTTGTTCGATCTGTACGGGAAAGTACTTGCCCTCGGTTTTTTTCGTAAGACCTTGTTCCTTCATCGCTCGGTCTGTACGAAAATCTCAGGCAAATACTTTTCCGTACAGACCTCACACTCGGTTAATAAGTAATCAATATATATATATATATATATATATATATATATATATATTTTGTGGTCTTCTTTATTAATATAGATAGATAGATAGATCGATCGATCGATCGATCGATCGATCGATCGATAGATAGATAGATAGATAGATAGATAGATAGATAGATAGATAGATAGATAGATATAGGTATGTATGTATGTATGTATGTATGTATGTATGTATGCATGCATGCATGCATGTATATGTAATGCATACATACATACATTTCTGCCAAGAGTGACAATAATTTTATGCTTGCATACATAAATATGTGTATAGATAAATATACTCATCATATGGCTGAGCTCGCTACCCGGTCTGTATGCAAATGACGCACGCTGATTGGCTGCCTAGCCGTGCAATAAGTTTTTCGTACAAACCGACTAGTTTTGGTAGAAAAATTTCCGAGTTGATTTGAAGAAAAACAAGCCAGATTCAGGTACGTTTTACAGACGACAAAAACAAACGACGAAAAAAGAAGTTAAATGTTCTCGACGATAATTTTAAGCAGAAAACTAAAGGAATAGATGCAAAAAACCACGAAGAAATAGGTAAAAACAAACAAGTAAACCTAAGCCAATAATTCAAGAACACAAAGCTTCGTTAAAAGCGAGGAAGAAAGGTGCTAAAAGCCATATAATAAATTCCTTATTAACCTCGTTTGTTCGGTCTGTACGGGAAAGTATTTGTCCTTGGGTTTTTTCGCACAGACCTCGCTCCTTCGCCGCTCGGTCTGTACGAAAACTTCAGGCAAATACTTTCCCGTACAGACCACACACTCGGTTAACAATCAGTATATATACATATATACATCCAAATTTGTTAATATGTGAATGCAGGTATTGAGTATACCGTAAAATCCCGGTTATAAGCCCTGGGCTTATACAATTTCGTAAGGGGTTTTGAGTGGGCTTATATCCGGAGGCTTATATTCGGAGGGGCTTATAAGCGGAATAAAACAAAATGTTTCGAAACGAGCTGATAACGTAATGGCTAGAACAGATGGTCTGCATGTCGGTTTTTAAACTGTTGTACACTGAAAACTATGGTCAAACATTAAACGGTTTCTTTGACGGTATTTGACGAGATAGTAAAAAATCATTGTTCCGTATTCTACTTGTTCTGTGAAAGTGATTTTATAAAGGCAACTATGATTAAGGCAACAAGGCAAAGAGGGGTGGGGGCTTCTTAGCGGGGGTACTTATAAAGGGATACCTTTTTTGGGGGATGTTTACATATAGATGGGCCTATAAACGGGGGGCTTATAACCGGAATAAATTTTTTGTTTACGAATAGATGGGCCTATAAGTGGATGGGCTTATAACTGTGGGACTTATAACCGTGGGGTTTATAACCGGAATTTTACGGTATGATAAATTGGTAATACCAAAAGAACAATCCGGTTTAAATGTAGATTTTATTTTACTACGTGTTTCACCACTTTTCAGTGGTTCTTCAGGCTATGTATAATTGTATAGTGACGTCATTAATTACTTGGTTAATCAGATAATTCTCTCATTGTTGATTCATTTCCGCTAATTATCGAGTCCTTTCCGCTAATTAAAATTTAGTAAAGGCTTCAATTTCTGGATAAAATAGCTTTCCTTAGTCCTTCGCGCACCATCGTCATCGACTTGATCGATGTATATACATACATGTGTTCACGTATACATACATGTATGTATGTACATAAATGCATATACATATTCATATGTACATATACGGTATACATACATGTGTGTATATATGTATGCACATGTATTATACATGTCTTCCAGCGGTTTTTCCCGTGCTCCATCGAGATATGGAGCACGCATGGCAGTCCATCAGAAGCGGCGTTGTATAACATCTATGTTATAATAAAGAAATGGATCATGATTTGGCATGCTCCATTGAGTTATGGATGCACGCGGGAGGTTGGGAGAGCACGAAAAAAGCGTAAGAGTTGCTCTCGGCTATCGCCTCGAGTAACTCTAGATTTTTGAGTGCTCTCCCAACCTCCCGCGTGCATCCATAACTCAATGGAGCACGCCAAATCATGAAACATTTCTTTAAATAACATAGAATCACGTACAAAATAACGCAAAACAAGCTTTATTTTGCTGATTAAAAATTGCTTTCTCCTTACGTCAGCCAAAAATTCGAAACATTTTGATTGGCCGCTTCTACATGGGATGATTCTCAAGGCCTCGGGCTTCGATTATTTTCCTAAATAATTACTCACGAAGCGGGTGCTTTTTTATGGATCAAACTGAGGTTATTGAAGAAAGAAAACAGAACAGACAGTTTGAGAGAAAGTATTAGGTAGCTATTGTAATTTTATTCCTTTTATATGTAGTTTTTTAATCTATTATGGCTTTAAATTGATGTATGCCACAGAACGTGCTTCCGGGTTGTGTTATCTGTTCACAGTTTGTTGACTGAACCGCTTGTGTTAACTAAGTATAAGTATTCCATGTCGTATTCATTGAAATGTTGTCACAGAACAGTTTATTGTTCTCTTTGTTGTCATCGAGCGTTTTTTTTTGCTAAAATTGTATGCATTTCGCCTTTGGAGAAAGAGGCGAAACGTTTCGTTGGTCGAGTAGATTCGCTGTTTTGCTTGTTTTCTATAGGCTGAAACCCTTCTTCCACACCAGAGTCCAGCACAAATGTCAAAATCTGTTATCCTCTCCAAGCTGTCGATGTTTTCCTTCGCCATTTAAGTAATAGTTCGCTGTTTTTGACAGTTCAATAATAATTTTCTCAAGAATATCTTTTTTCGAAACGTTTTCCTGCGGTTTTTCCCGTGCTCCATCGAGATACGGAGCACGCATGGTAGCCAATCAGAAGCGGCGTTGTATTTTATCTATGTTATAAAATACTTTGGTGTAAGTCGTTAACTTGTTATACTGTGTTCACTAATAATGTAACGATATTTTCTTGTTTCCAACTAAGTAGCTTACCCCATTAAGAAAATTTCCGATGGTCAATATTATTTGTAACACCTCAGGTAAAACTTCGCTTTCCAATATATCTAGAAAAAGACGATAAGAATTCATTTCAACGAATAGCACTTGAAAATGACCTTCCCCCTTACCGACTCGTCGTAATGCTCGTTTGTAAAGAAAGAAAAGTCTTCTTCAAGTTCTGGGATGCGTTCAATGTGCGAGCAAAAATTAACTCATCTTTAAGTATTTTTATAGCACAATAATGAGTGCAAAAAGCCCTTCCTGGAAAACGAACGTGATGTCCACGCAAATGCCGTATTACAGGGGTAATTCCAGAGGTAGCGGAAGTCAATTGAGCAATCCTTAGAGTAGTTAGATTAAGCGATTTTTAGACCTTCCTTACCACTTAAATTGACATAGGCAATTCGTGATTGTAGCAAACAAAACTTCGCGAGAAAGCGTGACGTTATCTCCTGTATAGATTGAGTTTGGTGAGACAATGACTTTTTTATCCGTGGTTGACTATTCGAATGAAATCTACTGAACCCTTTGCTATCGACTCCCATATTACATATATTCTTTCATTCCAATCTGCTTAGTTTGGCAACCTTCAATTTGCCATTCTATAATGCGATTGCAACGTTACATTCTGATTAAGACGTCTCACACTTAAAGTCAAGCAACTTCAGATTTGCAACTGGATCCTTTCTTCGGCAAAGCACGGCACCAGAGTTTACTACAGACACCAAAATCAACGACACGTCCCGATATATCCGAAATCCTACCCAGAACCCCTACTTTGCATCGAACCAAGAAAAACATAAAAAAATACCAATAATAATTTGAATGGAAATGGCAAAAAGTCAATAATGACTCGAAATAAAACGTGAACTACCGCATCAAGTCTGTGATCCTTGTCTTTCAGGGGCTGGTTGTTCCAAGCACGAGTAGCGTTAATCCAGGATTACCATTTGATCTGTTGTGTTGGCTTCTTTCATTCTGATTGAACTATCTGGTCCAGATTTCACAACTTGAAACCTTTTTGTATGCACCTGAAATCTGTTACAGAAAATTGCAACTTTTCTCAGCAGCATTATCGGAAAGTTGACCACAATGTTTTCGCTAATCTTGGATTAAGCTAATCGCCTTGGTCCGGTTGTTCAAAAGGCAATTAGCTTAATCCATGATTAGCCAAAATTTTGTACGCAACTTTCCGATCATGCTGCTTAGAAAAGTTGGAATTTTCTTTAGCAGATTTCGGGTGTATACAAAAGGGTTTTAAGCTATGAAATGGGAATTAGGTTTTTCAACCAAAATAAACGAAACCAAAGCAACAGGTTAACTGGTAATCCTAGATTAGCGCTAATCGTGCTTCGAACAATAAAATTGAATGGCCTTATTTAGAGAAAATAAAAGAAGACCAAACTATCCAGATAAGAGTTTACAGAAGTGAACTCAAACAGTGTTTCATTGCTAACTACCAACAACAACATCGATCGCTCATCAAAGTCAAACGTGAAAAGATAATGTTCAAAACATATCTGAAAATAACATTAGCTTTTATTTTCTGAGAGAACTGTTCTACCAACAAGTAATATATTCCTTCAAAAATATCTCGAGACAGATTGAATCAGCGAAAAACATCGTCCAGGAGAAAATCGACTACAGTTTACCTGATATTGCCTTTAATAATGCGTCGACACCTGGTTTAAGTCTTTCCATTGCCTCAGCAAATTCAACTTTTAAAAGCATTCCGTTGATACGTGTCTCGTAGAAAGGAACTGAAATCAATCCAGAGAGAAACTGTTCCGCTGATCCCAACTTCGCTTTATCTCCGTTATAATTCTTAAGAGTTTGGACCTGTAACGTTTCGAAACAACAGAATCGACACACTATAAACAATACAAACAACTTCTTTAAAAATTTTAAATACTAACAAGGCATAGTTAATAAACCGTCAGCTGGATAATTATTGCACAATTACCGCAATTATTGCACACACACTACAGGAAATTAAAACATTGCAAAAATGCCTTTTAATCTCAAATAATTTGCCCTGTTTATATCGTGGTAATACCAAGCTTCCTTTTCATGTACATCGTACGTCGTATCATGGATCGACGCGATGATATACTACCACTGCAAATTGTCGAAAACGTCATTAGACTGTTGAATACTCGGTTACTTTAAAACTTCTGCATCTTACCATAGTTTTGTCCGGAACAAATTTTAACAAACTTTTTAATTCTTCAGCTCCAAATCTCTGAATGTCACAATCTCTGACAGCTTTCACTACGCTATCAACTGGCCTAAAATAACGAAATAAATGTTACTTGAGACTACTTAATACATTCTTTTCGTAAAACAGAACTGACGAAGACGCAGATGGATCAAGAAATACATACATTTTAAAATGTCTCAGAAAAATATTTATATTTAAGCTCTGCTTCGGATCAAGGAAAGTAACCTAAATCAACAAGAGAAAAACTACTTCATATACAAACCAAACTCGAAGCCGAGACGAGATGTGAAATTCTAACTACAAATGCAGAACTTTCTTCTTAAATGAAACACGTAAAAATAAAAAAAACAGAGAAAATGCAATAAAAATTTGAAGAGATAAGATATGCAGACAGACCGAGAAGTTTATTTAGTTAGGGAATTTAGTCTATTACATACAAATTGCTTTTCACGAACGCCGAGAATCTTTACAAATGTTAAAAAATTAAAGAAGTTCGTCGTTAAATAATTTGTAAATACACTAATATTACGGACGGACGGACGGACAACAGAACAGAGGCCAAGAGGTACTCGTCAGGCGAACGAACGAACGAAGTGACAGACCGACTAGCCAGATAGACCAACAAATTCAGACGAAAAAAAGGCAGAAAGATAAAAAGTTACAAGGACTTAAAAATATAAGACACACTGACAAAAAGACAGACAGGCTTGTCAGACGAACATACAAGGACAGGAAGCAAAAGAGGCAGACAAATAGACTAACAAACGGAAGAACAGACAAGATAGAACAAAAGACAAATACTCGGATAGGCAATTTGTAGGTAAATATTTTCCGCGGAATCAACATCTACGTCAAACATATGTTAATACAGAACTTTAAGAAGTCAAAATACCAATGTTCATTCTCTCGTTTTACGTTTTATAGCTCATGTCTCGGGTTTGCAAGCTGTAACTTTTTTAACTTTTAAGTTAGTACCTATAAACTAACTTTAAAAAATTCCATTTTAAAACTGGACTACTGGTTACCTCTTCCTTTGCCTTCTTATTCTCGTTTGGTTTCGTTCTCTTTACTTGCTTCTGTTTGAAAAGCTCTTCCTCAAGTGCGAAATTAGCTTGTAGTGGCGGGAAATTCCATACGCGAACCCAAACACAATTTTTGTTTCTCGTCACAACATTGGGTGGAATTTTGACCCATTGAAATTTCCTCATTTTACTCTTTGCCTTGGTTGAAGGGATGACTGATGTGAATGGTGAAGACGAAGGACTCTGAATTCGATTAGACGGGGTACCAATGAACGAACCTGGAGGAGGAGGTGGGCAACCTGGTCCTGGAGGGGGAGGGGGAGGAGGTGGCCCACCTGGCCCTGGAGGGGGAGGAGGAGGGGTTGGAACACCTGATATACCTGGCAAAGGAGGTGGTGGGGGTGGTATGAGTCCAGTAGGAGGATGACCCACGTTGCAAGATGGAGGTGGAGGAGGTGGTGGAATTGGTATAGACTGATTAGAACATGGAGGGGCAGGAAGAGGAGGAGGAGGAGGAGGTGGAGGTGGGGGTGGAGGAGGCGAACTTGTTTTAAGTGCAGCAGGAATAATAGAAGAGGGTAAGGCTGTTGAAGGTGATGTCGGCAAGTTATCTTTGGACACGTTTTCGGCATTTTTCTTCGAAATAATTGACTTAAGTAACTCAAGTTCTGAATTCAAGAGGAAGCCACCTTGTTCTTTTCTCTTCATGTTTGCACAACGCTTCACAAACTTTTCGACAGTTTCCCACACGACATCCACTAAATTATCCTCTTGAGTTAAAGTAAGAAGACTTTGCAATATGTGAAGAAAATTTGTGGCGTATGGTTTGGCGCTAATCTAGAAATTGAGAATGAAAATGTTTTTAACTCCGAAATTAGAAAATAAACGGAACAGTGTATTCATAACCATTTTCCCAGTTTTCCCTGGTCTTTGTAAACATATTACGTGAGTATTTAAATTGTTCCAACCCGAAAAAATCAGTACACGTTGGTGAAAGTTTATCGTACAGGTTAGAGAAGTCTTAAGAAAGACTGATAATGGTGCCTGTAGTGGCCGACGTCTTGACAGCCTCAACGGCGGTCATCTATAGAGTCGAAGATTTTAAGGACCATTCAGACACTTGACTACTTCTAAAAGCCAATGGTCAGTTTTGTCTTGAAAAAACAATTGTGGTCATTTTGGAAATTACAGTCTTTTGAAATTCCTTGTCTTCAAGAAGACGGATATGTGAGTGTCCTGAATTAAAAACATGCTTTGAATGCGGAAGCATTATTTTTGCCTGGTTTTATAAGATTTGCTTTTGGTATTTTTTAGTTGACATGAGAACAAATAGATTTCTTACACTGTTTACCTGTTTCAACAAAGCGTGAAAAACGTCAACATGGTTGTTCAAATCGACTCCCTCTGGGGTGACATAATCGTCTTCATCTTTCAAGAGTTCATCTTCAAAAACATCAAGCTGAATCCGTAATTCGTTATCGTGTGTATGTCTATATCAGCAAACAAAAATGAAGGAAAACTCAATTCTGAGATCTTGTCTTCATCATAATATTTGAAATAAACGTAACAGAGCTCTAGCGGTAATACTGATAAAAATTATTGTCCTGACACCTCCTTTTCCCCTATATGACGTCACGACCTTCTGTCCATAATAGCACATAATTAAAGGAAAGATTTTACGTCGTTTGGAAACCTAATTTGGTACTAAAAGAGTTGTTTTAGGATGTCACTTTTCACAGTGGATTTTAAGTGAAATTTGGTAAATAGTTATTGATCACTTACCTTATTTCATTCAGGATATCAAGCAGTTGCAAGCCTGCAAAACACAAAAGAGACGCAAAATAGTTCACCAACTATCATGTGCGTTGCCTATGTGCTAACAAAGGGTTTATGGGGATGAACACCAATAATAAACATTAAGGGGGTAAAATTAACTCGTGTGGAGTAACAACAAAGGAAACTGATCAAGCAAAGAAGGCAGATATCTTTAAATATTAACAAACCTTTCGCGGTATCGAGTTTCCGGCATTACAGTATTTGTAAACAAACTTTAACAACCAAAAATAGCATTGGTAGTCCTTGCATTTCTCTGTTTTCCTCACAGCAATACCTCAGAAAAGTGTCGCTTACATCGAATAGAGAGAGTATAAGTTGTTATTTTGTTACCGAAATGCAAAGTAAATAATTCGGTTTTGCTCACAGTTAGCGATCGTAGCTCGTCTGATGTCCCAGAAACATTCCAGTACGATCTTTTATTTCTGTTGTTTTACATCTTTCTGACACAACAAAAATACGGAAAATGTAAAAAAAACTGAGCTCGAGGGCCGCGAGACCGACAGGGTGGCACAGTAAGCACTTGATATCCCCATTTTTTTAAATAGGCGAAGGTCTCTTTTTACGGAATAAAAGCGCCCTCTTTCCGTAATGAAATTATCCTTTCCTTGGATGAACGAGCCCACTAACTGGAACAACATGTGTCCTCAGTAGAAGAAAAATAGTGTTAAAAAAACAAAATACCAACATGACAAAATTTCATTAAACACAGATGTTTCAATCAGATAGATTGCTTGTCAAGTATTGAAATATTGTGTTGTCTACACAGGTTGGATTTCAAGGACGCTTTTTCCACCTGAATCAACACCGATTTCTTATACAGTAAATTTGAGAATGGTGCGTCCCAGCTAGTAATTTCATGATTTTCCTGCTTTCTTGTCCCCATTTTACGTGTCGTCCCCTTCCACGTTTAAAGAGTTTCCTTGGCTCTTGACGGAGCAAAAGACGGCTAAATTTTAAGTTATATCCTATTCCTTAATATTAATAATGACTTTGTATTGTAAAATATGCGTATACAACACTACTCGTACTATTATATGCGCACGTGCCAACAATGCAGTGGCCCAATTACAGGGTGGAAAGGATGGGTAAAGCCCATGCACGGGCCCCGAGCAAACGGAATTAATTAGGGGCCTCAAGCATTTTGTGACGTCATTATTATTTTCATGTCATGACAGCATTAACTTGCTGAAATAAAGTTTCAAATTATTTTCAATTCGCAGTAAGATCGAACAGTCACATTAAGGCAAAAGTTTGATCCGCCACCTCTTTAATAATCGATCTATTTATGTGTGACAGATTTACCAAAGAATGAAAATGAAAAGGCGGAAAAATTTTCACTGAATACCCCTGAACTTTACAGATAAAATCCTGTACTGTGATTCTCTTCCTTGTGTTTTAAAGCTACACTGTGAGCTGCTTTGATACTCCAAATAGTAGTTAATGGTATGCCAGTCAGGCGTCATTTTAAGAATAATATTGAGTAATAAATACAAGCTGCTTTTGTTTACCTAATATCTTTAAATTACCACCCGTACGTCTTCCGTATCGTCGGCATCGACCTTGATAGGGAACATCAAGTAATCTACCCCACGAGCCCCTTGATGCCTAGTTGCGCCACTGAACCGATGGCTCACCCTGGTCGTAACTGTTTTCTCTACAAGGTCAACTTACCGAATTTAATGTAACAAAACTCCAAAATGAATATCTAATGCATTTGCTTGGAATTAGAAGTGCACATTTATCATTGAGACGATAACCCCACTCTATTATAACGAATTCTATTATAAGAATTCTATTATAACAGGAAGGCCGACTTCAGTCAGCGATTGAACGAAAAAGTGAGACAAAAATTGGCGCACATGGATGCCTTTTGGCCGTCAGTTTCTGTCACCTAAAGATTTAACCGAAGGGCTGACTACCAATCAAAAAATTGAAGCCAATGTGGCAGACATGAGGGACTTTTGCATGTCAATCTCAATTTCACTGACCTGCATAACTGGACATCGGGGTCTGCGCAAAAAGTGTCGAATATAAGCTGGCGTCAGCAGAAGCCCTTTCTGTCACGTTCGATACCGCTGACATACGGTGTATAAGTAAATTACAAGTGGAACGAACGCTTGTTTTGGAAAGGATTTTTATGCGATGTGTCAGCTGTTTTCCATACATTGAACTTTTCTCATTTTAAAGTGAAGATTGCAGTTGACGACGGAACATCTCACTTTGACCCTATTTGGTAAGTTTTTAGAAGGAAAAATAACTAACTTGAACTGATTTTTAACTTGGTCTTCTATCAAATTTTGATGTTGACTCTTCTTAACCCGTCGTTTATCAGAATGTTTTATTTTGACAGCCTCTTTATGACAGGAAAAACCAACATCGAGGACGACGTCAATCAAGCAGGGAAAAAAGAAGCAAATTGACGAGGTTTTTGAATTTTATTTTAAAAAGCTAACAAGTCCAAGCAAGTTATTTTGCAGGTAGTTACGTAAAACGTCGCTACCAGAAGCTTAAAATGAGATATTCATCTTTACGAAAATTGGGTCTAAAAGAAAATTCACAAACAAGCCTTCTGTCGAGTTGTCATATAGCGATACCTCTCTTTCTCTGAGGTCAGAGGTATGTGGTATGAGAAAAAAGACCACTGCTGACACAACCCTTTTTCCGACGCTCTATTTATTCTCCGTAAGTCATTTGCGAAGGCATTCGCATTTACTTCATGTAGATCTGTGGTTTTAATTCCAAACGTCGTCATTTGGGAGTCAGTTTGACGTCGGTGACCACGTAAGAACCTGAAACTGAAGTCCAAAAAGATCCCCATGTCTGCCATGTTTGCCTTCGCTTTTTGGCCCAATAATTGAGTGAGGTCAGCCTTCCAGACATAACTGACTTACCTAGGTTGACGTTGATCAACGCCAAAATGACGGCGTAATTAAAAGACTGAAACTGACGACCCCATGTTTGACGACCCAAAGATCCCATGTTTGCCTTCACATGCAGTTTTACAGGCATTAAATCTTCTAGTCGTAACAAAGTTCAGTACGTCGTCGCCCCCAAGGCACCATGATCATGGTCACTGTCATGGAGCCATGTCTTCTGGATCTCAAGTTCCCTATTAAACTATGAAAATACGGTCACTAAACTGTGGTTATTGGATATACCCAGTAAAATACCGAATCCTTCGTGCAAACTATTTCTAAAAATAGCTTTAGCTCAGTTGGTAGAGTACTTCAGTAGAAATTTGTTGGATTGCGGCTTCTATTTGCAGCCGGAGGACCAAGAGGTGCGTTTTTCGCACCATGTCTTAAAATGTGGGGTTCTGAAACTCAAAAATTAACTTCTTCTTAACAGAGATTTTACTTCATGTAGTCGAGTGTAAACGCTTACATGTATTATTCCTCAAATAAACAAATGAGGCAAGAGTGGAAATTTTGATATAATTTTTTTATAAATTATTCGATTCTCCTGGGTTTTGGCATGCGTATTACTCTCAATGGCTAGGCAGCCAATTGACAGAGAAACCAGGGCTTTATGATTTAAATGTCGTTAGACAATTATTTTAAGACTTTAAGTAATGGTCCAGCAAAGCATCAAACCCAGGTCTCCCAGTTTGCAGGTAAGGGTGGTGACCTCTTCACCACAGAAAATGGTTAATGATCTGTTACGCTCTTTGTAATCGTCGCTCATAATCATTGCCACACATATTTAATATATTTTAGGAATTCTAAAGGAAAGTAAGTGACATTTTCCCCTCACATCAAGCCACGATTTTGAGGTTTCAGGCTACTCACCAGACTTATGAGACTTTAAGTGGGAAAGATGAAGGAACTGTTATGGTTATTTACACTGTTCCCTTACGACTGTTTTCCCAATTTGGTAACTGCATATTCGTTTTCTTTTTGGTGTTTACTATTTTCGATCGATTGTGAACATTTTCGAAAATTTTACTGGTGGTAAACTTCAGCCAAGTAAACTTTAGAAAAGTTTACTAGTAGTAAACTGCAGCCTGAAGTTATGATATGTTTGGCATGCACGCAAAAACTTGGAAAAGGCTTGAAAATTAAGAGGCTGTTTTAATTGATACCAGATCGTAAGAACTGGATTTGATCAGAATATTTAACAATCCAACAAACATTGGGTGACAAATGACGCAGCCAAAGTAGATGAACTTCAGGTTAAAAGAGTATTTTGACTGTCAAAATTCATACAGCAGGAGCTCTCTTATTGATGAGTAAAATCGTCTGGCATTAGCCAAACTAAAATCAACCAAGTCTTATCCCGCCGGGAAAGAGTTAAATGAAAATAGTATTGTATTAAATGGTGAGTCACAAGATCACTCACATTCGTAAAACAAACAAGAACTTGTTTTCGATCAGTTTGTATTCATTTTCTGTTTTTGGTTGCTGAATCAGGCATATTTTCGTTCAAATCATACATGCCATGAAAGCAAAAGAACAGAATACTCCCTTTCCTGAGGGTGACAGCAAATGTACAATTGTTGTTTGAGAAGAGATACATGCGGGAACTGACATGTTACCATATCAATAGTGTTTCTGGTATAACGACGTCTACTGTCGTGGCACACATACATTAGCATGAAACACTTCAAGGGAACTGATTTCGTTTAATAATGACACCGAAGGCGGAAAATAAAGTCGACTCATAAACCAACCCCTTCTCCAATTGTGCGTACGCTCAACGACTCAATAACAATGTCAATGCAAGTGATAAAAATAGCTTTACTTACCAACAAATTCATTTCTGATACGTACTCTTTCATCAAATTCTTCACTCGCTATAATAATGGAATTAATGAAGGCCAAACAAGTGGCCTTGTAAGGGTTGGTCTTCGCATGTTTCAGCTCATTCACAATTACACTAAAACGATATCGTTGGCCCTTTGTAGACTGAAAAAGAACAGAAAAAAATATAAGTAAATATATGTATATATATAGATATATATATATATATATATATATATATAGATATATATATATATATATATATAGATATATATATATATATATAGATATATATATATAGATATATGTGTTGATAACAAGTATCAATAACAAAGTCATATGGGTGCAGAGCGCTCAATACCGAGGTAGAGTGGAATAATCGCAACACAAGATTTGGTTACTTCATAAGAACTTTTATTCACTACAGAACTGTTTCGTATGACAAGTCCGAAGCTTGCCACACTCGTCAGGTGAATGCTGTGTTTGGCGTGTAAACTTGAGATCTGTGGTTGGTTTGTGACGTCAAGATGTTTGTGTGTAGTATTTGGTTCGTATTACAGGTAGAGACAGTGACAATTATCTGTTACAAAGTAAATGTTTCTTGCGGTGCCAGCAAGTAGATATAAGTTCATTCCTTTTGTTGAGAGAACTCCGTTCCGGATGGCAGATGATAAGAAATTTTTCGTAGATGCACAAGTGGCAGCGTTTAGTCCTGTTTGAATAGGGATGACATTTCTTCATAATTTTCCATCCTATTGAATAGCGCGCGTTCAATTCCTCATAATTTTCCTTCATTCGCGCTATTCAATAGAATGGAAAATCAATCTAAATTCTAACCAACTTATGAGGTCAAAATGGGAATCCTTGTCATAGTTCTTCTGTAAGACTGTGATTAATTAGTGCAGTCCCTTCCAGCACACAACAAAATAATTAAAAAATCGTACATCTTCGTATTCTATAAAAATCATGCTAGTGTGCCCACAAATGGCTAATTAATATCAGCACCAACATAGCATGCAACACTTTCCACATAGCTTAAGCCTGGTTTACACATGAGCATAAGCACAAGCATATATAAAGACAAAAACAAAAGGCAAAACAAAGGAATGAAGTCAAGCCTGCAACGTAAGGATTGTCGTAAGCATAAGCATAAGCATAAGATCGTAATCCAAGCATAAGCCAAAAGCCGAACAAAAGACGAAACAAGGAAAAATTCTTGTCGTTTTATCTTCGCAAGTCCCAAAGGAGGTATCATGCTCCGTTTTCGTATAGATCTTGTCCTTATGTTTATGTTGTTCGTGCAAACCAGGTTTTAAAGTGGTGATGATTTAGTTCTTATTCCGTCTATGTTATCGATGGCTAGAGACCAAGACTTGCACGAAAAGAGTTAAGCCCTGGCCAAACGAATGCAACATCATTCAACATTGTTGAATTCAACTTTGATGGATGGTGTTGTACTGCATGGCCAAACAAATGCAGCATGTTGTGCGCTGCGGACCCGAATTGTGGAGATTAAAAATTTGGGACGAATAATGATCCCGAATTTTAGGCCAAACTACCCGTTGCCCTTGCCTAAGAGATGACGTGCAACGCGTGCGCGAGTGCAAAATTGTTGAATGATGTTGCATCAAATGTTTGATGGAAGTCAAACTTCGTTCAACATCATACAACATCATACAACATGATGTAACATGGCGGCCAAACGAGTTCAACATGTTGCATTGAACGTTGTACGATGTTGAATTGCGATGTTGCATTCGTTTGGCCAGAGCCTTAATGTGGTTGTTTAGTTGCTTATATTTTCCTTGAGCAGTCGAGCCCAATTAAATACTTTCAAAGTTTTTCATAGAAGCTTGTATCTTTTCTTAACTTTATCGCCAGAATTAGTCTGCAAATTTTCTTTAATCCAGGATTTAGGCAATCCAATCGCCCTCAGAACAATCGGGCCCTAATCATCGACCAAAATCTGATTTTGTTGACTGGTTAACGTTACTCTAATGCCAACCCACCATCACAACATAGAATTTACACAAATAATGAAATTTGCGAAACGGATTACTAAATCCTCCATTAATGTTGCATATATTGCTGTAATAAGAGATTCACGGAACTATACATTATTTCAAATAACTCTTGCTCTAATTTATATCTTAAATTAACATTTCATTACAAGTGACAGGCATCACAACCCAGGGTGAACGACACAAATCAATGTTCACATATGAGGCAGAAGCAAAACGTAGTAAAAAAGTAAAAACGAAGTAAAAGCTGCTGAATGGAAGTAATACAATTTAAAGTCATTTGCACATAATTCAAATCAAAATTCGGAGAAATTAACCCAATGATAACAACGACTGTCCTAACATAAATCCAACGAAACATAATTATAGCTGTTTAAAGAAACTTCTAATTTACCTTGTAATGTGCTAAAGCGTCTATAGCCATTTTGTATCCCATCTCGGAATATACACAGAGTGCTGACAGAAGTTCAAAAACTTGTTTCTTTAGCATTATGTTGTCCGTGTCTAAAGCTAAGAGCAAAAACAACAGAACGTTAAAACTGAAGTAGAACTAAGACCTTATTAGGAAAGGTTTCACGAAACAAAATTCCTCATAAATTCAGTAATTATAGCAATTATTTACGATAAAGTGAACTAAAGGAGTTTGGGGAGTGTCATGAATACGGTAAATAATGAAATTAACTAACTAAATTAATTAAGGCTCCGTCCACACGTATATAAGTTTTTATATGAAAACGCAACAAAAGTTTTCCGTCCTCACGACGGTTTTGAAGTTTTTTTCACCCGTCATTCCGTTCACAAGTAAACGCACCAACGACTCGAAAACGCCACTGTCTGTCTACGAAGCATGCGTAGGAGGCTAAGGCCATGACGGTGTGTTGTCATCGTTTTCGAAAGTCTCCATTTTCGCCGTCCACACGAAAACAATAAGCCAGCGTTTTCGAATCGCTCCATTTTGGAGAGCGTTTTCGAAAGCGTCCGATTTAGGCGACCAAAAACGCCGTTTACAAGCAGACGGGAGGCCAAAACGACGAGAAAAGTATGCGTTTTCATACAAAAACTTATACATGTGGACGGGGCTCATTATGTGCAAAACATTTATCGATCAAAAGCCGTACGCATTAATGTCCACGTCTCTTTCGCATTCCATGTAGGAAAGATTCAGTTAGTCCAAAGCGTGTTTTTTCCGGCTTTATTCCGGCTTGCACTACAAGATTTTATTCAACTTAGGAGGTCATCTCGAACGAAAACGAATTAAAGACTCTAATATGATTCCTAATCCAAGCAGTATTCCCTAAGTGTAATAAAACCGTTGGCCTCAAACAACATAAAACATGAATGACGGTCTGCACCAGAATGAATTCAGTAAAAGAACCAAAGAAAGAACAAACACGCAACAAATCTAAACCTAGCATTTGAGAATTGAGATGTTACTAAATCGCATTAATTTCAGTGGGAAATTATTTTTTTCTTATCTACAAAGTGGCCATATGTCACGGTCGGGATGAATATTTTTTTTTTTACACAAACATATAAATACAAAGTATCAACCTTCAGTTAAAAGGCGGGACAACTCTCTGTTTTCTAACATAAAATCCAATCCTGTCTTCGTATTCATAACGGATTTGATGCAAGAAACACACTCCATTTGTAAAAAGGTTGTAACCACTGTAGACGAGGCTCGTGTCCGTGTGCCGAGCATCTCCAGGGCTGAAAAGAGAGAATCAAGTCCTCCAGAGTCCAGGAACGATTGTAACCACGGCACGGAAGCTTGGCGAAGCCTTGATCTTAAGCCACAGTAGTTAGAAACAGAAGGGTTTCGCAAAGAATATGCAAAATATTTTGGGTTTTCATCTACAGCGTCGTCGGGGCCATTATTCTCAATACTACGTTCGGACGAAATGTGTTTGTTGACGGCAGTCGCCCACTTCAATTTCCGCCTTTGTACAAGCTCTACGACACTCCCTGGCATTCTTTCTATCTTCGTATCCATTTAGAAATGAAAAGCTAACACAAAGCATGTGCTCCATTCACCAATAGATACAGGCAGTTTTAAAGATAAACGAGTCAGCGTGGTTAAATGTAAATAGTTAAGAACCAGACAGCCAATCCTATATATTGGAGATATTTTTAATCAAAATACGGTAATCACAATGTTTTCGTCTAACTGTTGACAATTTTCAAAATTGCCAATATCCGAAGAGGGCAAAAGGTCTCGCCCACTTGTCCGTAGTAATATAAGCTATTTTACCAGACGTTCATAAATTGTCAGCTAACTGGTGTTCAAAAAGTAACCCAGCGGGGGAAAATGGTTTTCGTTATAAGAAAACACCAAAAACCACCTTGCCTACCATTGCAATGTTGAGGGCGAGCATGAGAATTTACGAAGAGGTTGCTTGGCCAAACAACAACTTCACATACTTAAAAAAAACTTTATTGAAGATTTCTTACATTCATCTGCATAAAACATACAGCTTTTCCACGTCAATAAAATCAAAGCTTAGGTTTACATCGATCCAAGAAAACTACGCCGAACATCTGCGTTAAGGTCCATTTATAACTCATCGCCATAACCGTGAGCTATGCTGCGAGAAAAGTAACCTTTCATAGCCTGTTTACATAGAACGCTTAACGTGTCGTACTGTGATAGACGTGTTTGGGGTAAACCATTCCATACAACTAATGCGGGACGTCTTTTTTTACGTTCCGGCTTACGGTTACGATGACATGCTACCAGTCCTGTGAGAACGGTCCCTTGGTCGGCGACTGTCGTACGTGAAAATCTTAATTGTCAGCACAGATAAAATGACCGGCCGTTTGGATGCAGCAAGATAAGATAAGGTTTGTTAATTGAAACACCATAACATGTTATTCTACTTCTACTGTCTCCTTAACGAGTGATCTGTTACTCATTGAAGCTACAGCAAAATAACTACATTCACACAGGTTCAAATTATTACGGTGATTAGTTAATAGAAGATTAACTTGTATAGAAAGGTATAGATCAACTTTGAACTTTTTACTGCCATATCAATTGTAAACAAAGGTTTTTACCGTTATCCTTTCCCGGGTCCTGCGTGGTTGTAATTAAATATATTTCATTGATTCAAACCCACAACTATTACTTTGCAGATGGTGCGGTCACTCTCAGTGTTTCACCTACCAGTACCAGTTAAATTCTGGTGCTGGTTGTCCAAAAAGTGAACCCAGCTAAACCAGGATCACCAACTATCCTATTGTTTAGTTTTGCACGTTTTCGTTGACCAAACGAGATCCAGCTGACCATCTTCATGCCTGTCAAGCCTCGATGCATGCCGTTTTTCTAATTTGGAATGTCATTAAATTTTATTTATTTAAATTGTATAAAGTGCGTTACATTTATTATATTCAATGGAGTTCAACAGAACGAAGTACATTTCTAGTTCCAAAGGACACTTTATCAGTATAGAGAAATAGTTTCTAGGGGTAATTAATCCTTGGGAATAAGTGATTGAGGATAATTTATAACGGTCAAGCATTAGTGACAACTGAGGCATGTCATCCGTGCAATAAACGGAATGGCAACGCTGACCAGTAACATATCGGCCCACCGGAGATTCAGCTCAACCCTAACGGACTAAAATAAGGACCAACTGTTCCAGATCGCCCATGACGTGCCACATGTAACTATTAAGAACTTCAAGAAATCACAACCACTGAGAGTACGGCAACGTCTTTTAAGCCTTTACCGCTCAGTGCCCGATCTGTCGGACACCTAGAACAAAACAACGAATGAGAGAACAAAGCAAGAACAACGACAGAACGAAGAACAAAGGGAAAATTGTGGGCATTAAAGGGTTAACAAATAGAATTTCATACAAAATTAAACGAACGGCGTGAAAAATTGGCCAGAGAGCCTTAGGAAAGCCAAGATCACATTAAATATTACTTGCATCACTCCTTTACTTCTGAAAAGACAGAACACTGCATCGGTGTTATGCTATATCCGCAGTTTTGACTTTGCATGGGTATCACCAGTTACCGTTAGGTTAAATTTTACAACCGTAATCGCAGTTCATTATTGGAAACTTAAAGTCTTTAATATCAAATTACGAAACAACTGTCTGAAAAATGGAACTTGGTAAAAATGCATCTATGCAAATCGACCTCTGCACCTTTCTACTCGTAACAGGAATACGTTGTATCGTTGACACGCCAATATATTTCAGTAGCACTCACACCAACTGAAACTGTCGGCACAAATCGTTTTTGACTGAACTTAATGAGACTTTTCAGGCGGTGATTCGAGTTTAGTTTGGAGAGGTCAAAACAGTGCTCCGGATGGAGTAAGGTTTCAGGATGTTTTAACCTGGTTAGGCACAGAATGGTTACGGCTGCAAAATTTTAATTAAAGCCCTGAGGCACTAGGGTTCGGGTGCATAAAATTATTATTGCTAAACACGATTTAATCATGTGCCGCAAACGGTAGTTAAATTTAACTTCCCAGCTAAACCTCAATGTTGATTTCAAAATCTCTTTTGCAATTGCAATTCCGAAGTTGCCTACTGGAGAAACTATCGATGCTTTCAGGAAAAACTGAGGTAGTAACTAAAAACGGTTAACTTCGTCTACGATACAGCCCATGTCAAAATGCTCGCTCATTTCTATCCTGAGTTGAACATAACGCTAAAGAAAGAAGGGCTTAGGATCATTCTAACATAAAAGGTTGAGCTAAAAAAGGTTGAGCTAAAAAAGGCTGAGATTCAATTATTGACGAATTATATGCCGATTTTCTCATTATACGACGATAATCTCAAGGACCTTTCATACTGGTGAGTTATCTATCTCAGATTTAACATTCATTAATTTAGCTTTTAATTTAACATATTAACTACACGATTTAAATGCACTTTATCAGTGGAGAAGGATAGGATAGGGAACAAACCGAGGAGGCACGGGCCCCGAATAATATTGGAGATCCTGGGCTCCTGGCACCTCAATATTTACAGCAGTTATTTAAAGAAAGTACCTCAACGTGTGCCTCTCAATTACTGCTGCCTTATATATGAGTCCTTCCTAGAGGGCTTAAAAATTAATATTCCTCTCACAAGTGACTGGAAAGGGTGTGAGGTTGTTATTATCACATCTCACCACACTAGGTCTTTCGATACATAAATGGATTCAATTACTAAAATCGTTTTTAACTCTTTGGTTTTTAAGTAAGTGCATATTCCGCTAAGATATATAAACGTTCCAATGAATAATCAAATGGCGTACGGACTCTTGGGATAAGGTTTTTTTTTCACTGGTATATCTAGAGTCCAAAGAGTGCTTTCATTCCGTGACACCAGAATGCCGAAGATCTCCCAACACAACTAATTTAATGAGCATTTCCATCCAATTTATTAAAATCCCGGGTGGATCGCTAAGAGTGTCCCGACCAACCATTGGTTGGTTCGTACGCCTCTGAATACTGAGAAATATTTGAAGAAATAAAGACGATAATTGGTGATTGTGACAGAGAAAACACATCAGCCGTGGGACAATTAATGTAGCGCTGGGCGATCCGACATTAATCAAAGCAAAATACGTGTCAAGAGTTAACGTTCGAACCATGATGGGTCAATCAAATCCTCCCAAGTAGTCTCCACTCGCTCCGAGATCTCACAAGTTCTTTAAATGATACGGGCTGGCTCGGTTGGCCAGGGTGACTCGTTTGATCAAGTTCTTACCATGGCTATGAAATATATTCAAAATGAAATAGCACGCTGTATTGTTTCAGATTGGTTGTAGGAACAGCCCAAAAACAACTTTTTTAATAGCTGCTGAAAGGTTTTCGTAACACGAGTCAGCCGCTGCTCCATAAGCCACGCTAGTCTCAAATAATCAACTCCAAAAGGGGGTTCGGAATCGACTTTATAGAATCGATCAGAAAGATTTTTAACGCTAAGGTGAACGGGCATTTAAGGTAAATGCTTACAGATCATTTTTCAGGTAACTTAAAAATCCATAGGCCTGACTCAGTGCGTCCATTCGTTGTTGCATGGAGGTTATTGCAACCAGGTTCCTGGGATGCATGCATCCCTATGTTTTCGTGTCAAAGAGGTATCAGATGTTTTCAAATAGCGGACTTTGATTTTGTGGACATGATAATTTTAAATTTATGCAAATTAAAATGTGTGACTACATTTAAATTACTATATATAGGCCACAAACTGCTTACTCCCCAATGTTCAAATGGCAAATGGTCACCATGTTTGTGCACCAAACAAAAGAAACTAATTAATCGCAAACGTCTATTGTTCACTTACATCAATATGGCGAATATGACATCAGATCAAAAGGTTCGAAAGAAAGATAAGATGATGGTGCAATAAAAATACAAATGCGGAGATTTAACTCAAGAGACATCTCTGATTTACAATTTGCCATATCTTGATGGCCAATAATTTTAGACTTTGGTCAACTCTTATCGGTCGGAATTAAAGATTTATTTTACTTCGGCTAACATCAGAAGATTTCTCGTGTCAGGGGGAGACGTCTCGAACCGGAAAGAGTCAACCTTCATTCCACCTCCTCTACAAAACTCAATAATGGCCGGTTCCCTTTATACATCTGAATACAACTACCAGAAGGGCGCTAGAAATCTTGTTTGCAATGTTAATCGGAGCAACTGTCTTTCCATTCGCTTTGGGAATTCAATGTTTGCATGAAAATGAAAAAACTGCAAAGTATTCTGGTAGTTGTATTCAGCTGACGTGATAAGGGAAATCGTTTATTGCAGCAGTTTTCCTTCAACAGTTCTTGGTTTCAGGAGGGTTTTGGTCTCCCGAATAGAGTATAGTTATAACATCTATGAATGGATTCTTCCCTATTCTCCACGCTAATTGAAGCCGAATCCCAAAACAAAAACACTTATAATCTGGCTCGTAATATCGGTTTGTATCTCCTGGCTCAGTTCGATCATATTTTCAGATCTTTGTGCTCAAAATACTTTTATTTATGTTTAAAATAATTTAGATGACTACGCGAGGAACTTATGTGTACAATATAAACAAGAAAACTAATAACGTTCTTGAAAATAACAAGGGCAGAAGAGAAATGAAGTGAGAGAAAATGGAGCGATGACACTGTTCTGAGCTGTTTGTTTTAAAATCTCACATTTCAAACATAAATAAAGCAACTACTATTATGTGAGAGAAAAATTATACCCCATTATGAATCAACACATACTATCAGGTTGGCAACTGGACATCTAACCTTCAATTAAACTGTTGAGAAAATCGTGGCTTGCCAAGACATAATCCAATCCAACATGGGAGTTTACCAGTGACATAATAGAGGAAACACACTCCATGCTAGCGTGGGTGTCAAGAATTGATTTTATCTTCCCAGAACCAAGAGTTTCGAGGGCGGACAAGAGTATTCCCAAACCTCGAAGCTTGAGAAAATTTGCCTTCCATGTGTCAGACGACATTTGAATTCTTTGATGAACGCGACTGAAGTTTAAACAGTTCAACTTGGCCAGTATGTCAATACATTGCTGCGGACTTAAGTTAAGGATCGACTCATGACCCCTAACTAAAGGAAGATTCTTTTTAATTATAGCAACCCATTTTTTAGCACCTTTTAATACGGGTGAGCAACAAGACTGTTGATCCATGAGCAAATGCCGATGTTACATAGGGACTCACTTCACTTGATAAACCCAAATATGTTGTAAATTCGCGTTTTTCTTGTTGTACACAAAAGGAAGCCAATAAGTTTATTCCAGAGAGACAGGAACAATTTTAAGGTCCCCGGAAGAAAAAGCGATTACCATTTCCTTTCAAATTTTTACATATAATTACGATTGTCTGAGAGAAAATTTAAATGGCATCACTTGTTACATGAATGGGAAGGATGAAATTAATAAATGGTATGTGATTGAATAACAATGTTAGTTAAAATATTATTTCTTAACATTCGGCTATACTATAAGCATACAGCACATACAAGCTACAATTACAACTTTTACCTGAGTGTGCACCATTTCAGGTATGTTTGAATGCATACTGTGCTGCACCGCGAACCATAGGTCGGCATGCGTAATACAACAGAATATTAAGTAGATCAAAAAAGAATCTTAGCTTAAAATAAAGAATACTGATGTAATTTTAGAATATATACTATAATTTTAGTGCGGAATGGATTGGAAGGTAGTTAATGGGACAATCTCCATTCAAAATCAGTTCATAAAACAGGCTGCTCATGACTTATGTATAAGATATCTCGAATGAAAAAGCGTCTTTCTCTTTTCTCTACATCATGGAAAAAGCAAATTTCTGATCCTGATTGAGAAAACCGAAAGTGATGTACATGTGAGAACTCCGGACGTTTTTCATAGTTCTAAATATTGAGATAGTAAATACATAAATGATTAGAAGACTCCTCTGTTCTCAAACCAATGCAAGGAGTCAAAATTTAGCTCTATGAGTTGTCTAACTGGGAAAAGGTTGCATATTCCCACTTCACGTCACTTCCACTTTATCCACTTGCGATCGCAATGTCAATGACTTGCGTTTTTATATACGTTTATATATATATATATATATATATATATATATATATATATATAGATATATATATATAGATATATATATAGAGAGAGAGAGAGCGCGCGAGTGAGAGTGAGTGAGAGAGAAACATAATGGCATTTTCACTCGACTGCTTATTAAATCCTTCATCAGAATTGTTCACTTAGTTGATTATATATATATATATATATATATAATCAACTAAGTTCACGAACTGCTATTTGCGAAAACCACAGCAAGAAACTGAACGTCTTGAATACTAAAAAAATATTCTTTTATTTTTCCACACAACTAATTCTTTCCCGGCTGGAGCTCTCCCTTTGACGAGTAAAATCGTCCAGCGTTAACCCGTGTAAAAATAGTCGAGTGTTACCCTGAATAAAACAACAGCAGTCCTATCCAGCCGGGAAAGAGTTATCCGCGATCTGTGGTTTAATCATAGATCCTACATCACTTATATAATCTAATGTCACATACGACTGAGTTCGCTAACAAACACCATACAAGAACACGTGTGGTAGCAAGCCAAGGAAAAAAGCCAACAGTTTTCCTCAAAGGAGAAAATCACCATCGTAAATCAATAGTTGCTGCGAACTCTTTGCGATTATTTTTTTACTGCAGAAGTTAGATATTTAACCTACGTGGGCTGACCACGTCATATGCGACCCAACATTTGTTCTTGAGGATTTTCTCCCCGTCAATTCGTCAGAACGAAGTGACAAAAAATGGGATGTTGCTTGACTTTCGGAAACTGCCTCAAAAAAGGATTTACCAACCAAATGGTGTTTTTTGACGTTTTTCCCACCTGCACAAAACCTGGCGTGCTTGTATCACAGTGACCAATTACAAGTTTTGACAGCAAACATGGAGAAACTTTCTTTTCAATAAAATGTCTGGCTCCAGAGTTTTACTAATTCTAAATAAGAATTAATGAATATAAAAAACAACGTAAAACGTCGTATTAAACAATCGGGATTCCAAAACCCCAATTATACACATCTAGAACAATTATTTGCGTCAAGAGGCGTATAACTCCCAAAAATGCTAACGAGATTTTTTTTATTTAAAATTCCGATGATTTTTTTCCGGAATTTCGGATTTTTTCCCCCTCGAGTTTCAGAGGTTTTTTATTTCTCTCTCCCCCCATTTCTCTCTGAGTTTTTGTCTCATTAAATCTTATATAATTTTCCATTTTTGATATAAGAAGTTGATTTAACTTACTATGATTTCTCGCCTATAAAACAGGCATTATAAAAACTAACAATAGATAAAGAAATTTTTAAAAAAACTCTTTTGATAACGATTTCAGTTATCAGTATTATTTGTTGTTTGATAGCCGACTCTTAACGGCCAATAGCGCCTACTAGATGTACAAAGTGTCTCCTCCCATCAAAATTTGTTGAGGTCGCATGTTTCAGCATTACAGATTCTAAAATATCAATCCTCTTGTACCATTTTACTCAGCATTTTGCGTAACAGTATCTCACTTTCCATTAATAATAATAATAATAATAATAATAATAATAATAATAATAATTAATAACAATTAAATGTACAGTTTGGTACAAAACAGCATGGAAGAAGGTAACAGTATCGAAAAGCCACGTAAGAAGCTGGTATTGGACTTTGAGTACAGGATGAGAAAAACAACAACAGCGAGAAGACCTGATCTAACTCTTGAAGATGCCGAAGGATGTATAATCTGAATAATTGATATGGCCTGCCCTGAAGAGGCAAACGTCGCACAGAAACGAAGGGAAAAATTGCAGAAACACCAGCTGTTAGCATTTGAAGTTCGCGAGAGGCGTGTAGGCTTCATGGTTGAAATAGTACCCTTGATGGTCGGATGTCTAGGGTGAGGGATGAAGAAACTGGAAAAACAGATAAAAAAGCTGGTAAAAGAGAAATCTCGACAGCAGTGGGTAGTAAGGGAAATGTAAAAGACCGTACTAATGGCGAGTGAAACTATCTTAAGGAAGATTATGTCTGGAGTCGTGCAAGTAGAGTAGACTACAACAAAAGATAACAAATGTTGGTATCTTTAGCTTCTGGCCCTCAGACGTGGGCTCTATATAACAACAACAACAACAACAACATAATAATAATAATAATAATAATAATAATACAACACCCACTTCATATCGTAAAACTGCATTATATGCAGTTTTACGATATGGAGCGGGTATACTGAAGTGGGCACAGGATGAGGTCAAAGAATTGGACTGGAAAACCAGGAAGAAAATGACGATGTCTTGAGCATTTAATCTGAACAGTGATGTAGATAGATTGTATATACCAAGAAACAAAGGAGGGAGGGGACTCATTGGATGTGAGGATTGCATAAGAAGTGAGGAAAATGGACTAGGATGGTATATAAAAAACAGTGAAGAACAATTTTTGAATGGAGTGAGACAAGTAGAGATAATAGACACAGAAAACTGCAAGAGTAAAGAAAAATTCAAACAGAACATTAAAGAAGACAAGATGAGAGTATGGAGAGAGAAAAGAATGCATGGCCAATTTGTGAGGGATATTCCAATTGTTGTTGGAGCCCTCGGTATGGTAACGAAGAAGATCCAAAAGTGGTTCTCAAAGATTGGTGTGGAAATTCGAACTGAGTTGCTGCAAAAGACTGCACTCTTGGGAACAGCCAGAATGTTGAGAAGGGCACTACAAATGTAGTAAGAAGTGTGAACTGCAGGACCCTTGGTCATTTGTTATGACCCGCTTCTGCATGTTAATTTTGACGACATAAGATCTGTCTGAGTTTGAGGAAAATTATAATAATAATACACCCGAAGAGCGATATTAACAGAATTTATATACCAAGGAGAAGAGGTGGACGTGGACTTATTAGTGCCGAAAGCTGTATTCGAAGGGAGAAAAACAGTATGGGCTGGTATGTTCAACACAGTGTTGAGCCATTTCTGGAGTGTGTGAGGGCAGGCAATATAATAGAAACCGCAGATTGTATTCAGCCAGGAGAATATAAAAGAGTAGAAGAGGAAGAACAGGAGAGAATATGGAGAGAAAAAGATATATGGACAATTTGTGAGAGATCATGAAGATGATGTAGAGAAACAAAAATCCTGGGAGTGGATCACAAAAGCGGACTTGAAAGCTACTACTGAGGCGTTGATTTTGGCCGCCCAAGAGCAAGCTATAAGAACAAACTATGTTAAATTCCATATTGATAGAACAATAAGCTCATCTTTGTGCAGAATGTGCGGTCAGAAAGGAGAAATCGTTTTACATCTAGTAAGTGAATGCAGCAAGTTGGCGCAAGGGGAGTATAAGGGGAGATGTGACAATGTAGGACGTAAAGTTCATTGAGAATTGTGTAGGAAATACAACTTGGAACATGCAAACAGATGGTATGAACACCAACCACAAGGAGTGTTAGAAAATAGTCATCATAAGTTATTGTGGGATTTCAATATTCAATGCGACCATGAAATAGAACACAGGAGACCTGATTTAATCGTAGTGGACAAAGAAAAGGAGACAACGTATATTATTGACATAGCGGTACCTGGAGATAATAGGGTGGGAACGAAGGAATTGGAAAAAATTTTAAAGTACCAGGATCTGAAAATGGAATTATCAAGAATGTGGACGTTAAATCAAGTGGAAGTCATACCAATAGTTGTTGGTGCCCTGGGAACGGTATCAAGAACACTTGAAGAGTTTTTGGAAAAGATTGGGACAGTAATACCAGTTGAAATGCTGCAAAGGACAGTATTACTAGGAACAGCAAGAATTATTCGAAGGGTTATGGACATGAAGAACATATAACTCTAGGACCTTAGGTTGCGGGTAGCAACTTGCTGCTTGTTTTAAACCAGTTCGTTTAAATGGACTGTGTGGAAAAGCAATAATAATAATAAACAATCAGTTTACATTGTGATTGAAAAGTTTTGTACGGAACTGATCAAAAAATAGGGTGAAACACTTACGCATTTGGCTAGCTGCTAAAATGCCTACGTGTGGGCCAAGACAATGGTGCGCGCAGTATTTTAATAAGACTGCACAGTTTTACTGAATAAGACCTCTGAGAAAGAGAAGGGGTGTCTGGTCATGCGTTACAGTTTAAATGTGTCGTGTGTGGCGACCGAGTTAGAGTTAATTAAACCATGTCAGAGTACATAATTATATATTTACATACAAAAAAGGGTATCCTTATTACATAAAGAAGAATTAACGGGTATTTATAAGTACAGTGGAAGATCACCAGGGGTGTATTAGGTGTCATGCAAGTCCAAGATGTTTGGTGAGGATAATAATTTCAACTATATAATGTTCAAGTATAGCGGAAAAAATTATAGTTGAGGTGGTGGTTTGTACATCTAGTCACAGAAGAAGAAGTAATTGATTACAAGGAGATATCAATATCGAAGAATGTTCCTGGTTAGATATGCGAGCCAAGTTCCAGTAACATAAAGAGATTGTCTAATAATGCAATCATGAGGAAGGATGTCGTCAAGCCATTTTGATACTTGGTTGTATTAGTTGAAAATGTTGACACATGGTCTAACTTTTTTTTTTCCATAGGAAGGCTATCATTGCATGATTAAATTTGTTTATATGTGATTTTCATCTACGATTACGTTTAATTTCTAGCGATCATTTCAACATTTCAAAGTTTGGCAAATTTGCATTTGAGATTCGGACTGTTTTTACTTGTTATTGGATTTTCAAGGATTTCCTGGACTTCTCAGAATAATCGAATTTTTTCGAGGATCTTTCTCGATTTTTGGTGAAGTGTACGAGGATGTTTTAAGTAATACGCAGTGGCGTAAATCATGGTGGGGTGGGGTGGGTGGGGTTAAAGGGATGTA
This sequence comes from Heliopora coerulea, assembly GCA_030142905.1. Lineage (NCBI taxonomy): Eukaryota > Metazoa > Cnidaria > Anthozoa > Scleralcyonacea > Helioporidae > Heliopora > Heliopora coerulea. Next base: position 5,874,473 of record JASJOG010000003.1, on the reverse strand, counting down.
TTCCTTCCACCTTTTAGACAAGGGAGGACAACTATTGTTGTCATCCCCTCCCCCTCACTTTTGAACTCGAGAATTTCGAAAGAATATGAGAGTATCTAATCTAATATTCTAACTCAGTCAAATATATTTGCTATGTCTTGTTTTCTGTTGGTTACTGCGTCAGTAAGTACACATCACCCGGCGAGAAGCTAAGTCTGTGTGATTGTCTTTCCCGCGCAGTCTTAGTCGTCCATTTCCATTTCATCCCCAACGGTCTTTGCATCCTAATTTTCTCGCCTCCCCCAAGTGTGCCCTCCGCCACCTAACTCTGTTAAGTCGCATCAATAAATTGCACGGTCAAAAATTTTTACCTGTTTTCTTTATTTGTCTTAAATTCAACGACGGATTATCTCTGTCACCTAACCCAAACCAAAACCCTAACCTCGACGTCCCAGTAACGGGTTTCCTGCCTCGCTCATATCCTAACTTGACCCGCTAGTCGCTATATAACTCTGGCATTTTGACTATACGAAAGCTCGACAAAAATCAAACATTGTAGAGTAAAAAAACAGTTTGAATGCAAATAAAACAAAATAAGCACTCTATTTTGTCACGGATTCGAACCCTCTCGCAACCGATCTGGACTGGTTGCATTAACCACTACGCTCGGCCTGCAGGATGTGTCTTGACAGACCACAAGAAACAAACACTCTTGCGGGGCTTTTATTCATTGTGTTAGTTATTGACTCATTAAATATTGCATGTGTTTGCCTTTTAACAAGGTAGTAGATCAACCCAAAGCTTGTTAAAACACGAAAACTGTGCACATTATTTGGCTTTGTTTTATCCTATACTAATGGGTCTCACACCAATAATGCTAGGTCTCCCACGCATGGACCCTTAAATTCTTACCATGCAAGCACCAATTACTTATGAACTCAAACATTAATTGTGTTTAACAAACATCCCCCCAGCTTTTTTCATGGATTTACACCCCTGGTAATGCGCCCCTTGATTTGTGTTGAAGGAGTGGTATGTGACATCGGTTGGATTTGAAGCTCAAAGTCAAAACAATTCTCAGTAAAATTGAAACTTGTCTCGTAAATCTTGGTTTATCTTATTCTTTCTTGACTCTTTAAAGAAACATGCATTAAAGAATTTTATACCTTGGGAGTTTCACAATAAGAAATATGCAAAGAAACAACAGACAAAACACAAACAGTTAAGAATAATTCTATGTACTTCACTGGGCATTTTTAAGCAGGCGTGAAGATTGGTCAATAGCATAACTGGAAATTTTATTTAGGGAAGGGCAAATTTTCTGTATTTCTGACAAATGGGTTTGTCTACGTTAGCAAAGATGTTTATACAATATCTTTATCCTGAATTTCATACCCTGTATCTGGTTACCTTGTCCATCTACCATGTCTGCATAGCTTCTTCACATTAACTCAGAACAATTAAAATCAACTTGTTTAATGGTAACTCTGCAACTAAAAATGACTCAATAGCTCTTTGGACAAACAGCCTCTAAGAACTCCAGAGTAAGGTTGCCTCACCAACAAGCTCACCCTCTTTACTATGCCACTGACCTTGTCAGAGGTTATGGGTCATACTTCCCAGTAATATTCTAAAATTTTTAGCCAATTGAAATACTTTTTGAAGGAATTTAAGAATGAAAATTTGAAGAAAAAATTTTCAAAAACAAAACTTCAGTATAAGACATGGTTATAGATTTTGAGAGTGTGATATCAAATGGTTTAACTTGTTAACACATTTTCCTAATAAAAATTTAAGGTTAAGCATTAACAGTTTGGTAGAATATTCTATTTGAAACAAGGCTATACTTTGAAATAAAATTGCATTATGCAGATTGATCTAAACCTACAGCCTTAGAGTAAAAGATCCTAAACTATAATATCATTGATGACTTTCAATAATTGGATTAATAGTATATTCATTTTGGTTCACAACCAAGAAAAGCATGTTATTCAATGTTGATAAACTCCCCTTTATTGATGCCATTAAATGTTTGAATTTTTCATGGTGTGGCTGCCACAATAGCAGCTCAAATGCTTCTTACCTCTTCAACCCTAGTTCAACTCTGGGTTTCTGCAGTTGTCTGAATGGTCACACATGAGAAGAGTATTGTCCAGTTTGACAGTATCAACTGCCACATGTTTTCATTTGGCATTCTCAGTTTCTTCCTGCAGTATCATATCACAAGACCCATGAAGGGTGGCCCTTACAGGAAATCTAGAGCCAATAATTACTTTTAGTTATAGGTGTCAGAGCAACCCAGCATAAATAAATATCCTTACGGTCACTTTCATTATTACTGCATGTTCAGCTGAAAATAAGAAGGAAAATAAAGCTCTGTTGCTCAACCTGCCCAGCAGCAGCAATAGGGTCACAGATGAAGTTGACAAAATGCAGCTTAGTATTGTGGAGTACAGGTGGAGGTAACATGTTACTCAGATTACAAGTAAGGAAGAAATTAATTCAAATGCCTAATATATTGGCACTTTTGCAGGTAATGTTTGAACATTTATTGGATTAACCACCAGGGCCCTAGCTGGCAATTTTCATATTGCTTCACTAGCCCAGCTTGCTATGTTTTGACAACCCTATAATAATTTACAGCAACTTTGCATGAGATATAATATCAGTCATTAAAAACCATCATTAATATCATGATTCTCCATATCATTTTCTACCAAGACAGGAACGTGTTGTTACACAGTGAAGTGACATTTAAGATGATTATTAAAGAGCCAGAGTTCTCTCTCTTGCTCTGCCTCTGATAGCCAACATCAAATTGAAACTACTTTAACACTCTCAAAGAACTGAAATAGATTGCTTTGTTTTATTTACATCATAGAAATCTGTAAGTTAAGCAGGGGGGGTAACTAGGAAACATTTTTCTCCTCACCTCCCACTAAAAATTTCAGTTAAACTGAAAAACAAAAACATACTCTGTCACCCAGCTCTGTCATGACAGCGAGGGAACTCCATCATTTAGTAAATTAAATCTATATGACAGATAAATGAAGAGTTTCCAAAATCTTATTTGTAATTATTATGTATTCACAGTACCCTTTGCAATCATTAAATTGAGCATATTTGGAAAAAGAGATTAAAATTCTGGAGAAACGTTATTTGAACTATACTGAAAATGACTGCATGGTTACTAGCAACTTTCTGTTAACATCACCACTGACTTACTACACTCTCAAGGGTTTGCCCCTTCCCCGCACTAACCTCGTGTCACTCAAGTTTCCCCAGGTTTTAAAAATTAATAAACCCTGTATAAGAGCCATCTACAAAGCTTGGAACATTCATCACAAAAAAATACTTATGTCACGATCATGACCAGAAGATATTCCCTTTGGGAATACACCATATGTTACAAAATTAATAGTTTTTCGCCAAAACGATAGAGGGATTCCAGAAATCATGAAGTAAATTCTCAAAAAGTTCATAATAATATGATCCAAAGAAATGATTGAAATACTCGAGCCAATTCTCAATCTCTTCTAATTGAGCACCTCGGAAAAACACTTTACGAAGCGCGTCGAACCGAATCGGCGTAAATAACATGATGTATCAAGGGAAACCGTTAAGGTAATACAGTTGCAAATTATATTAACTTAAATAGTGTTTATAATTCAAATCCTATTTACGATATAGCTAAATTTTTTAAAGTAATACCAACCCTTTGCTAGCTTTCTTGTACATTCTTTTCTCTCTACCATAGCTTCAAGTCCCGCCTTTGAGTTTATCACTGCTTTGATACATGACACACATTTCACGATTTCGTAAGTTTCGCTGATGTCGTAAATACGTTTATCGGTCAAATCTTCCAGAGCGTCCAATAAATAACCTAGTCCACCTTGCTTCACAAATTCTTTCGTCCATTTCTTTGAACAACTCAAAATCTTTGATCGAACTGACTGGAAAATCTGTATTCGTGACCCAAGTTGAAGCAGATCAATACATTCATCTGGATTGAGGTCATCATCATTTGCGGAGTCAACACTTGCCGAAGCACGAGAAAGGTCAATTAACCTTTGCCACAAATGTTTTAACTTGTACGTGCCAGGCGGTGTTAATTCTACATCATCGTCGGCCATATTTCCAAACAAAATAAAATAAAACCGATTTTAGGAGACACAAATCTTAATACCGTTTTGAAGAGGTCAATTATATTTAAATAGTTCATTGGAAAGGGGCGTGTAAGCTGATCGAAAAACGGGGGGTGCAAGTAAGGGGTGCGGGCATGAGGTAATTTTTCATTAATGAAAATGAACGATTTATAAATATAAAAAACCCAGTGTATTTTTGAATAAATATATTTATACATTAGGTTTGGGTTAACCATTGCTTATATTTTAAGGGAGCTGAAGTTAGATGAAACCATTTTTTTAAAAATGGGCTCAGTTGCAGTTTAAATTGCATCCAATTACAGTTTAGCTCCATAGAAACAGATAATAATCTTCGTGACCAGGAAAATGTGAACTAACAAAGCAAACAATTCATCTCTTACACAGGGGTATCATTCATAAAAGCTGGCAACCGTCGCATCCGTCGGCCACTTTACAAATCAGCACCTGGTAGTTACCCTATTCCATCCCAGTGCCACATTTGAAATCTTTTAAATATGTAAAGACAACTTATATTTTAGAAGTGTAAGAGTTCGGAGATATCGTGAGATGACAGATGAACAATCGTCAAGCTCTATCCTCAGGAAAACGATTTCTGAGTGACTGATCCCCAGACGGGGATCGAACCTGCAACCTTCTGATGACCAGTCACAGGGAGCCTAACTCTGACGCCTTTCATGGTGCTCTATGTGTTTTTTATTCTAATAATTCTGCTAGATGCTGTAGAAATTACTACGCCAGCGTTTTATTTAACCGCGCTGATAGCTGAGCCCGCGGCGCTTCTCTTAACAGTCTATTGCCGTGCAAATAACAACGCGCGATAATTTGAAACTCCAAACAGGTGTATTTTTTCTGTGCCACTTCAACGCGCGCGACGTAGGCTGAATACTGAGACGACAGAACACGCAGTGAGCGTTTAGTGCATGTGGTAATAATTTGAACTCGAAGAAGTTACCAGTTGGCAAAAAACACGTTTTGATAAAACACGCGGGTGAGAAGAGGTGATTGCCCTGAGTGATGATGAATTTTATTCAGCGACCGTAGCGGTGGTCTTCTAGCCATCCGGCGGATTCCGATTGTTATGATCTGTGTCCAAGCTACTTACGGAACACGTTGAACAGCGACGCGTCAGAGTTTCATCCCTTTCCACTCTCCTCTTGTTCTCTCGCGTGTTATCCCTCACTGGGTGTTCTGTCGTCTCAACATTCAGCCTACCTCACGCGCGTTCAAGTGGCACAGAAAAAAACACCTATTTGGAGTTTCAAATTAGCGCGCGTTGCTATTTGCACGGCAACAAACTGTTAAGAGAAGTGCCGCGAGCTCAGCTATCTGCGAGGTTAAATAAAACGCTGGCGTAGTACAGTGGCGTCACGAGGGGAGGGGGGGGCAGGCGGGTACGCTTGCCCCGGGCGCTGGTGTTAGTGGGGGCGCAAAAATCAAGGTTAAATAACGTTTTTGATGACATGATATGTTGCGAGGACAATCAGCCAATTAATAGGCTAAGAAAGAAGACGCGGACAGCGAATTTGCATACCTTTTCTTGGTCAAAAGAAAAAAGTTGACGTTTTCATTGGTACGTAAAAGGGTATCAACTTGCACTATGACTATGAAATATACGGCGACGACATCGTCGCACAAGCTTCTAAGAATCTAAATCAAACAATGAAAGATGTAATTAATCTATTTGTCGATGACTCATTGTCCAAAAAATATTACTTAAAGCACAAACAAAATTGTGCGAATATTGAGTACATTCGCTTCAAGGTGTAAACAAGGTGTCAAATTTCAAAAGAGAAATTCCTCACGTGGAATATTTTAATGGGAAGACTGTACGATATGATCGAGCAATTGTTAGAAAATTGTTCTCTTATAACGCCAATACCATATACGATTTTATATAAACAGTCATGAAGCGACAAGAATTGAGTGGTGCACAAGGTAGACTAAAAAGGAAAAAACAAGCCGAAGAGGTCAAGATCTCCAGTAAATTGATGGCAGCATTTTTGAGAGAAGGAAACGTTGAGGACAATAGCAGACCTAGCTGTTCGAATCATCCAGAGGAAGCAACGCTAAACAGCGAAGAGGAAAAGGCAATCGAAAAAACATCGCCTGTCAAATCTGACAAATCGCAAAAAGTGACCTCCAGTACTGCAGAACCATCGGTATTGAAGTTCGCGGGCGACAGATGCGATGCTAAGGAGACACGAAGTTTTGATAGCCAAGAAGACATCGAGTTGACCGTGGAAACACCGACATTGACTGGTGAATTAGACGCACCAAATGTGACGCAGCCGGATGAGTTACCAATCATTGAAGAAGTACCTGTACTACAGCCTGAAATCGATGAAGCAAAGAAACCATTACTAGATGTGATCCAAAGGAAAGACGTTGGACACTTAATGTTTGATAAGTTCTCTCGGAAAGCGGTGTTGTCAGACGCATTGCGCACGGAAATGCTGTTAAAACGATCGAGATTTTTCCAAAATGTGGAATTTTTGGTAGAACTTCTTCAAAACATCGCAAACGATGAATGCGAAAACGCTGCTACCAGAAGTGAAGCAATACAGCTGGTACATCGTGCTTTGACATTCGATTTTCTGGCACTACTTGGTTTTTGGAATGCTTTGCCTACTAAGATCGACAGAGTCCAGAAACGACTCCAGGACCCTAAGATGAATTTCCATGATGCCTCACAAGATATCCAGGCTCTCCAAGAACATTTCACAGAAAATCGTGACTGCATCTGTCAAGAATCGATTGAAAAAGCCAAAGAGCTGTGTGATCATTGGGATATCAGGATTGATAGACGGCGGAGAAGAAGGAAGAAGATGCCGGGAGAAAGTGGTGACGATGCAGGTCTCTCCGAGGAAGTAGAAATGGTTCGGTTGATGAAAGGTACCATCGATAGGCTTAATATAGAAATGGGTGAGAGATTCGTCAGATTAAGAAATCTAGAAAACAAGTTTGGCTTTCTTTTGGATGTCAAAGGCCTCTTGTCCTCAGTCTGTCCAGAAGCTGAAGAACATATCAATTCCATCAAACAGAAGTGTCTTACTCTTGCAAATTTCTACGACACAGACTTGCATGGCTTAGAGCTGTTCAATGAGATTATGGATTGCCGAATGCTGCTCAAGAGCCGTGGTGATATGGAAGTCACGACCCCAGAGCAATTACTCCACTTCATTGTCCAATATGGGGACGAAGGTGTATTTCCAAATTTTCGAGTTGGCCTCCAAATTTTGCTGACAGTTGCCATATCCATCGCAAGCTGTGAGTGGTCTTTTAGCAAGTTAAAACTTATCTTGTCCTCCCTTCGAACCACAATGGGCGAAGATAGGCTGTCAGCTTTGGCTCTCCTAAGCATTGAGCGGGAAACCACGGAGACGATCAACTTTGATGAAGTTATAGACACATTTGCATCAGTAAGGGCCAGAAAGATCATGTTTTGAGTAACTTGGCCAATCAAACTCATGAAACAAGTTGTTGCCTTTATTCACAAATTGTAAATACTCAAGTGCAAATTTTCGCTCGCATTCTCAATTTCTCATTGTTAGAACTGTAATACAATTTCGTTGTGGTTGAACAGCTCGGAAAAGGGAACTATTTACGTTACATTTCTTTAAAGATTCATCAGAAAGCAAGATAATTTTAATTATACACGCAGAAAATTTGACTTTAGTCTTTAATTTCATGTATCTATACCTATTCTTCCATAAATCTGAATATTATACCTTCATAATACATTATATAGTATATTAACTGTTATTCATCTTATTTGCTAAAGTACTTGTTGAGTTAACTTAGTGTGTGCATACTTTTTGGAACTTGGAACCGTTTTGAAGATTTTGTTTAGGCTGAGGTGCGGGGGGAGATGGCACCAACGTTGACCTTGAGCCTGGGCGCCAGAAACCCTCGTGACGCCGCTGGCGTAGTAATTTCCACAGCATCTAGCAGAATTATCAGAATAAAAAACACATAGAAGACCATGAAAGACGTCAGAGTTGGACCTCCTGTGGACCGGTGAGACGTTCCAACCATTCAACTTCAAAGACACATGGTGAGCTGAGGTGCAAGTTCGACATATGTTCGACCAAAACGGAAACCACTATATTACAATAATGATACGGTAACTTAGCTCACCATCTGAGTCTTGGTAGCTCAATAGTTAGAGCGTCTCACCGGTCATCAGAAGGTGGCGGGTTCGATCCCGACTGGGGCTCAGAAATTGTTTTTCTGAGGATAGAGCTCGACGATCGTTCATCTGTCATCTCATGCAAAGACAACGTCAATAAATATGTGGTTCGTTTTTGATTTTTTTCTCTTTTTCTTGGTTATTTGACAACTTTCTGTGACTTTTAGCAGAGCTATGGAAACAACCCGAAAAGTATTGGGTGGATGATCGGACGGAGTAACTCGGATCCAGCTACAATCTTGGACAAAACTTTTTGAGACAAGTGCCGGAATGGTGATAAAAGTTCCAATTTCCAATCTTTGAACCTCACAAACCTACGTTCCTTACGTCTTGTTTATGTTGTTCCTCTGTTTTGTGAAATGGTTTGCCAGACACTACAAAATAGAATAGGGGACAGGGGAATGGGCGTAGAAAAGCTGTAAATTTATTCCCGGTAAGTTTAAATTTAAGGAAATTGCCAAAACTGGACATGTTTTGCTAAAGATTGGAAGGGAGTTCGAGGTAATACCTCTCAGGAAATATTGAAAATCTTAGGTCTATGAAATATAATTAGCTGCAAATTGTGACCATCTTGGGGGTTTCATTTACACCCTGGGGTGGTGTCAGAGGGGAAGACAGAGAGAGGGCTACAGCCCTCCATCGGGCAACCTTATCCCCTATCATGGGAAATTAGCAATTCGTTGGGGAATTGTCACTGATGATAACACATTTCTATTTTGTACCAACTCGGTGTACTTGTTATTGATTTAACCAAATAAAGTAATAGATTCTTCTCTTCATATCATAAACCTAAAAAGAAATGCTGTTTCTAGTCAGTTGTGCGATCGTTGCTAATAGTAACATGAAATTTTCCACCCTGAAAATCAGGAAATTTTCAAGGGGGCGTGGTCCTGACCCCTTTGCCCTTCTGTCGGGGACCTTAGCCCTGCGTCGGGGAATTCCTAGCGCCATCCCTGCTTACACCTTACTTTTCCTGGAAAATGAAGCTTTCCCTACATGCATGTGATGATAGCCCTTGGATATACGATAGTCGGATGTCTATAATGTTCCAGCAGATGTCTATATGATCCTCACATATGAACAGAGGAACTCGCCATTTCTCACGATATTTCAATGCATGAATTAGCAAACTATTTTAAGTGTTTTTCAAGTCTAATTTCAAGTATTGTTGAGTGGCTAGCTGCGGCCCTTCCAGTTGCTTCGCTCTGTTTTGTCAATATTATCACCAACGCTAAAGTTTCGATGAAGAACAGTCAACGGCTACAGAATAGAAAAAATTTAAAGGTTGTACTCTACCAAAACAATGAGAGCACAAGATGCTCAGGTTTGGAGCTAAAGCCTATGAATGAAGAGTTTTCTCTCGAAAGGCCGGTGCCTTCTTGAGACTTATTCCCTTATTGCTTAGCAGAGTGCTACCCTTAAAGTTTTCTACTTCGGTTAGAAGTTCGATGCCTATGCAAAACTCTATTTTTGATATTACCGTGACAAAGATGCATCGATTATACTTCGTTTCCGTTTCTGGTTTACCACATGCTTCTTCGCCACGTGATATAAACCGTAACTGGCTGACGAGAATACGTTGCTATTGAAATTTTGACAGATAAAAAAATTGATTAGTGCCGAAATTGCGTTACGGCAGGAATGAAAAAAATAATGTTTTCCAGATTATTTATTTTCTAATGGGGCTTCCAAGAAGGCAAGAAATATTGCAGTTTATTAACGGATAAAACATATGAAGATAGATGAATAATCTTCAAGCTCTGTACTCAGAAAATGATTTCTGAGCCCCAGACGGGGATCGAACCCGTAACCTTCTGATAACCGATGAGACGCTCTAACCATTGAGCTACCGAGACTCAGATGGTGAGCTAAGGTGCAAGTTCGATATATATGTGCGATCTGAGCGGAAGCCACCATATATTAATAATAATGATGAAAAAACGTCATCTTGTTAGCTTGATATTCAAGCTATAAACAAGACAAGACAGAAACAAAGATGCGATGAAATTTCGACTCTATTTCAAAGTCATTGTCAAACCGACTTTAAAATAGAGTCAAAATATCACCGCACCCAGTGGCGTAACGAGTGGGGGCAATCGGTGCAGATGCCCTGGGCAGCACTTTTTGGAGGGGCGGCATTTTCGGCCATCAGTGTCCTAAAAACGTTGACCTACATATTAAGTCATTCTTGTGTTGTTGATAGACGAACGTAAAATCAACTGATTACTATTTATTTGAAGATTGATAGCAGTTGAACAGCAAAGTTTGCATAAGCTTACGCATGAGCGCTGGTCAGTAATTTGAATTAGTATACATAGTGGAGAAAGAATGTTCCACTTTTCGATAGAATATTCTTTGTGTATACCTGCTTTTTGAGTATTCTTTTGTTCTTTCTTTTCCTTTTTGTGGGGGGCGGCATTTTCCACTTCCGCCCCGGGCGGTAATTTACTTCGTTACGCCACTGACCGCACCTTTGTCTCTGTCTTGTCCTGTTTATTACTTGAATATCGTGCAAACAAGATGACGTTTTTTGGTTTATGTTTTATCCTTTGCCTTTTACTTTTTGAAATTGTCGGCTAGTTATGCTTTTTTTTCTTTTTTTATTCCAGTTTGTCGAATGATTCTTCTAGGCAGTCGTAATTACAAGTGTTTGAACATAGCAGAGCCATTTATCGGAGTGAAAATAATCCTTGACTAAGATAAGCCATGATATTTTGCATTGATGGTTGATTTGTTTACGAATCACGAGACCAAACTGAGCAACGGCTGATTTAAGTAATGAAGTTTCTCGTGTGAGTCATTGTAAATGCAATATTTCGTCAGGGCCTTTTTTAAGAAATTTGCCGGGGGGGGCATTTTCCAAAAGGGACCTTCGGCTTCATTGATAAATTAGTCTCTCTAGAATCGTTTTTTACTTGGACTCATTCTGCAATCTACAAAACGTAAACCTAGGGCACAGATTATTGTCAGTTTTTGAAAGAAAGCACTCAACAAATTTGTCTATAGGCATTTTTATTATTACTTATTTTCGTGCCACCTAGAGGGACTGGGGGGGCATTTGCCCCCCCACTATAATAGCTAAAAAAGGCCCTGTATTTCGTAGGTAATTTTCTCTTGTATAGATTAGCATGCAGTTTGTATCAAATTCCCATAACTTCCGTCATTGAAATTGTTGCATTTAATTATCTATTTTGCTATGAGAACAATACTTTTTGACATTGAAATTGTTATGGATACGAGTATTTTGAAAACTTGCTATGCCAATGCTATGCCTGTTTTAAGCCCAAGTCAAACGTCAATACAAATCTCTGCAAATACACTAACATGAAACTGCGGTAACTTGCATTGAGGCAATGAACAATCGAGAATGCAAGACTATGGAAGTTAAAGAAAACTTTTAAACCTAAAAGTTGCTGGAACTGTCGGTTGGCCACCATGTTGCATTAACCAGTCAGTTGACCACCAACTTGTGTCAGCTTGCATAAAACTGGGCCCTACATGACAGCAACGCCGCCACTGATACACTGATACCCATATCTTGATATTCATACCCATACGCCACTGATACCCATATCTTGATATGGGTTGGCAAACTAGAGGAGAGTTGGAGGTAGCATCAAACTCAGCAGCGTACCCCTGACCACAGAATAATACCAGAAGTCCCACTCAGTGTCGGTACTTCTGATATACATGTCCTCGTGCATGTTGCCTCGCGCACACTGGAAGTTGAACGGCCGCCATGTTCTTGGAGGGTATAACTGAGTCATTTTCAGAAGGAAACGATATGGAGTAGTTCAGTTTGAAGGAATCTGGCTAAATTTTGGACGTTGGATGGCGATTCTACCACCGAGGCCGGTTAAAGCGAAGGCAAATTGACTGTTTTTGTTAAAAAATTTCCAAATACTACGCTAAAACTGATCACAATTAGGCAGTTTAACAATCCTTGTCTCTCGGTGATTCACCACATTAATACTCTAGTAATCGGAAATTTATTCAAATAATTTGAACTACATCACACTACAATTTCTATCGACTAGTACAGTTTTTAAAAGTTACCTAACAGCCGTTGTTATATGTGTTAAATGTTTGACTTGAAACGATTAAAACTTGCTGAATGTGTGCATACACTGCGTTACATTATTAGGAGCTAAGAAATCTTTGAAGCTACAGTAAATCAGTTAAAGAACATCTACCTATAAAACTATTTATGCCTTTCAGTAAAGATTGAATCATCTTTCAATATCTTAAAAGAGTTTCTTCTTTGGCAAAAGGAGCAAGAATGTAATCTTCCTTATGACAACAGTACAACATTATTTTGTCGGTTTCAATATAAGAATTAAGCAATAATAAACTCACGACTCGATTCAATTTGGATTTGACAGAAAAGCAAGGACAAAAGCAAACGAATCTATTTTGTGTATGAAAAAAGGAACTTTTGTGAATGTACGAATTGGCAGGTCTGGATTATCCAGGTTCAAATTCTTTACAAAATTCCAGGAGGATTCCAGGAGAATTACAGGAGTACCCAGAAAATAGCTGTCATTCCAGGAGTTTTCCAGGGCCCTGGAAAGAACCGTATTAAGGGCTGAGAGCGACTGAGGTGCCGGTGAACACAAGCTAAATTCTACACGAAGAAATCGTTTATACATTACCAAACTAATAAAAAAGTAATCGCTTACCTCCTCTTCAATAGATTCAGAAATGTAATGAAAATCGTCCTCCTACTTTTCCAAATACAGCAGTTTTAGTGAGCCAACTTTGGTTTTCGCCATATTGTTTCTAGTTGAAATGTGCTGAGTATACCCTCCAAGAACATGGCGGATGCGGACATGCGCAGTTAAAAAAGTGTGACAAGTTTCCTCGCGAGTGGGACTTCTGGTTAATTCTTTATTCTGTGACCTGACGGTTAAGGAGCCTCCTAAAAGTTAACAGTTTTGTGCCCGCGATCATCTTCTTGTTAACCAGTTAAACCTAAGTGAGACTTAGAAAGGGAAAAAAAACTGTTGAAACAGTTTCAATTGAGATTTTCTAGTTACTAACGATATTTCAAAGACTGAAATCTGACCAAATTAAACTATTTCGTCCAATTTTAAGGTCAGTTTAACCCTTTAGTGGCCGATTGTTTTTGAAGTTTTTTTAGGTCAATTCGCTTAGTATGTGGAGTGGTCTGATTTGGATGGTACTCCCCAGAGACTGCTCCGATGAACTTGCTGTCCCCTTGAGGAGTGTAGTAGGGTAGGAGCAGAGACAGGAGCTCTTTTTGACAACTTATTTGGTCAGTTTTTAACAATGTTATAATTAACTAATTTAAAATTGTGCCTAGCTACGTGATTTGTCGATTCGTTGGGGATGAAAACCCCCAAGAACAAACGCGTAGTGTGGTTTTCCACCTTTTTGGTCGCCTTAGAATTACGTTAATTTTCAAATTGATTTTGTTAGTTTAATTAGGTGTAAACAGTACATTCCCCAAGAGTTTTCTTGAAGGTTTGGCCTTAAAATAAATCTGAATTCTTTTCTATATATTACTTTCTGAAGTAGAAAAACCTTAGTGTGGAATTCCTCGAACAAAATCTTGAATTTCAAGGTATTTTCACAAATAGATTTTTACCAAATATTTATGAAAGTTACATATTGTTTTGGCAAAGGCACACTTCTTGGGATCGAATAAATAATCCAGAACACGATGTAAAAAAGACTTAGAGCTAAACAGAACAAGTCGCCACAACCTAAATCCTTGCTCAAACGGGAATGTAAGTCTATCAAAACTGCAGTGTACACCAAAACATCCGTTCAGGGCCCGTTCAGGGATATCCTGCATGCGCAGTAGTGTGTGTAACCATTGCTGTTGGTGGGACGATGCATTTCTGTGTGTAAATAAAAAGTCAAGAGTTATATTCTAATTCCTTGGTGTATCGTACATTCATAACACAAGTCAACTTACGTCAACTTGTGGCAACTTGTATTGAGGACATGGTCAAACGAGAACAGACATTGATGCCTGTCAGAAATTTTCGTGAAAACTGGAACACACTCAAACTTTATGTAAGGCCATATAAGCTGGTGTAAACTGGTAGTTAAATTACCAGTGCCGTATCCAAGGGGAAGGTTCAGAGGGTTTAAACCCTTCCATTGAGCCACTTGTTGCGTGCCGACTACGTATAGCGATCACACTTTTGCCACCAGGTTGAAGTCTGTCTTAATATTTCCCTCAAGCTGTTCTTTTTATACTATTTTATAACGTTCGTTTTACATATTTCATTTCCTACGTATTGACAAGATAAAGTACTTAAAGTTATTTTTGCGACTGAATTATAATCTATTGTCTGCCATGGAAGGAACTGAGGATAACAATTTAAGTAAGTTCTATAATGAAGTTAAAATACCTTACACCCAACAATTAAAACGTTAAATACTAAGCCACGAAACTATTGACATGCGATATACCTGTTATACTTGTTACTCACCATACAGTAGGGGATTCCTTGCCATAGTCTCTATTTTTACATAATAACATTTATTTGAATATTTTTTCTTTGCTTGCGTTCTCCAATTTAAGTGAAAAGGAACCACCACGCCCTTAAAAACCTAGAATAACCATGGCCTGGTTAACCACCCCTTTCTCAAAAATCGGGAGCCACACCTGGCCTGGCAAACTCTCCTCTTCTGCAAAATCCTAGATTTACCCCTGAACAAGTTGTAAGTAGGAACTTGCAGCAACCTTTACTATCGTTTGATCGAAGCTTCAACATAACTCATGGTCATCATCTGCTTTGGAGTCAAAGTTCAGAGACCAGGATACCAGTGAGACCGCGGACACATGGTACAACATTGCTTGCAATACTGCAAAATTTAGAAAACAGCATAGACGAGGAAAGGGTTTTAAGATAGCAGTTAGGGTTGGGATCACTGTTAGGATTAGGGTTGTGGTCAAGGTTAGGGTTAGGGTTAAGGCTAGGGTTAAAAAGCTTAAAACATTGTTAAACAGAAGCATTGATGTTGTTAAGCTTCTGTTTAACCAGAGTATAAGTTCTTACATACACATTGTGCAAGCATCAGTGACTGGCCAAATGCCTAAAAATATTTGCTGAAAATGAAAGAAACTCAACTGTTTAAAAAAGTACAAGCTCCCAAACGTATTGGAGCTGCTATCTTCAGAAACTGATGAATCTTTTTCATTTACCACCACCTTTGACCCAGATGATCTGTTCTTGGTTCTTAAGGCAGTTGATGGTTACTATTTATCAAGGTTTTTGTCTCAAGCATGGAAATGAAGAAAGAGGAAGTTATAACATAAACATGGTGACCAGCTGTAAAACAAAAAGATCATGACTTGCAGGCATCGTTTGTTGGTGGTTGGATGTACTAAGTAGCTGTTATGTATATGTATGAATTGCTAATCCTCTGTTCAAGCCCTACTTCAGACACTGACTTCTTCTCATTACATTATTGCTTTTGTTTTTTTTTTTGTTCAAAACTGGTCTTGATTTTCTTTTTTGCACCCTGGTCTTCTCTACAATTTCCATGAAGCAAATAGTCAAATTCACATCACCAGACTTTCTTCATTTTTTTGCTGTTCCCCTAGTTCCCTCAACCAGACTGTCATGGTGCAACGGTCTGAATGGGGTGGTAGACAGAAGCTTTTGGTAATTTGTTGGTTGTAATTATTAATTTTCATCCTTTATAATGACTTTTGGGCAACACTTAAGTTTTTTCAGTTTCCAGTTATTATAAAGCAGATGTAAATTTAAATCTTAACCTTTCTGAGAACCTTTACAACCCACCAACCAGAGATGGATCCAGGCAAAAATTTAACTGTTGCAAAGTTGTGATGTGAGTGCACCTTTGGCACACACTTTCTGTGGGGGTCTGGGGGCATGCTCCCCCAGAAAATTTTGAAATCTAAGATCCCCAAAAATGTGATTTCCTGCATTTTCTGGATATATGTTGGAACATTGCACAGCATTAATGATCAATATTCAAGGTAAAAAGTTAAGAACCACAACAACTAGCCACCATATTTTCAGCAACAAAAAGCTATTGTCATTGTGGAATACCCTATAATTGCTCTCTAATAACCAATTTAACTGTCTTCTTGCAAATCCTTATCTATACGTGCTATACACTAACTCCACTTTGAACAAAATGTTTTATGGATGGTTGATGCCCAACTAATAAATTTATCATAATAACACAAACAACTAATCTACTGGGCACCCTTCAAACATAACAGTGCCAAATCAAGTATTACTAAATCCTATGATCATTCATTCAGCCAGACATTTCTTCAAACATCAGAGATGTAGTCAGTAACCCAGCAAAATTGCACAGGAGCAGGATAATTTTTATGACAAGATACAGTGAGGGGTAAATGCAAAATCAGTTTCACACAGCAGCAGGATAGTTTCCAGAAAGTCAAATGCATTTACTTTTAAGTTGAAAATCAGCTTGTTATGCAACAAGAAATTGTGCAGAAAGCAGACAAAGTTAAAAATATACTTTGTTCGGCACCAGGATAATGCTGAGGAACAAAAATAAGTAGAAGATTTCCTTGATACAGCTGCAGCATGATATTAATTGAGTAAAATAAGTTCAAAATCAGCTGACACAGCACCAGCATAATGTTAAAGAAATAAAATACTTCCAGAACTACACTCAGTTCAAAATTAACTTCATAGAGTAACAGTATAATGTTCATAAACTTAAATCAATTTGATATAGCACTAGGATAAGGTACAACAATTGTAAAATAATTTTAAAATCACCCAGATACAGTAGCAGGATATTGTTCAAGAGGTAGAATATGTTCACGTAAGCAACATTATCCACGACCAGCCGACAGTTTCAAAAAGTAAAACACAAAACATATTCCGAAAAACAGTGTCGTCTTGTAAACTCAAGATTCGAGTTGTATAAGAGACGAAAGTGAAATGGTAATACAATCATCTCCCGATATCTTGATCTCTCAAGGGAAACGCAAAAAATATCGAGATAGCGGGAGTTCGACATATCGGGGGATCCAAAAAATTTTTGATTTTCAATGTTAAAATTAACAAAGACTAACTATAACACTTATTGTTTGTTTCAATTTAGTTTACGTTATTTAGATGATACAAAGTCTGTGTTAAATTTAAATTATTTTCAAACTAAACAATTTTTTTACAGAAAAAAATCAGAAGCGAGTTAGAACCCCTGGTCCTGTTCAAATACCCTACTGATTAAAATAGTCCAAAATGTCTTGCTGGCGTTTTCCTATCGCAAACTGTTTTTCCATAAAATTAGATACTTCTAATGCTTGTCGTCTTAGCCATTGCGCATCTTCTTCGTTCTCCATGGGTGATAGTGAGGGAATGCAAGTTCCTGTACTCTGCGATTTTGTGGCAGTGCCCAGCTCATCGAAATACTGAAAAGGGAAGTTATGGAATGATCTATGAATTGCTAAGATGCTAAGATTCAACGCTAAGATGCCAGTTGTAATAAAAAACTATTTAAAAAACTGTGATCTTACTGTCGCTGGTTCACTATTTGAAACAGCCGTTTTCAACACTGCATCGAGATAAAAAGGGTAAAATTAGGTCAATGGAATCCAAAATTGATCGAGATAGCGGGGTTATCGAGATAAACGAGTTCGAGATAAACCATAGTAAATTACTGATAAACAGTTCGGCAAATCCAGGGGAAACAAATCTTTGATCGAGATAGCGGGAGTATCGAGATAAGCGATGTCGAGATATCGGGAGACTACTGTTTATAACTCGAATCTTAAGTTTACAAGATGACACTGTTTTTCGAAGCAACATTATGTTCAGCGAGTTAAATAAGTTCAAAATTAGCTTGGTACATCTCCAGATAATGTTGAGCAAGTAAATGCACCTACGTCTACTAATTATCTAGATACTGTAGAAGGACAATGTAACATGCAGAAGTTAAATAACTGTAAGTTCAAAATTACCTCCATACAGCAGCAAGATAAAGTTCATTAAGTAACATAAGTTAAAAATTGCCATGATATAGTTGCTACAGCTTAGTTCTGAGCAACTACAGTAAAATACATTCAAAATGTGCTTGGTACAGCTCGAGGATAATGTTCAAGAGGTCCATAATTACCTTCATAAAGCAACAGAATAATGTTCAAAAGTAAACTACATATTAATTGGGGGGTTAAAAGAAGGAAGCAAATCACTCATGTCTGTCATGCATTGATATTTTGGCAAACAATTCGCTTTTGTCAAGACGTAGGCTTGTAGCACAAGTAGCTCTTACAATATATGGCCAAAGACATGGTCTGCTTCAATGAATGATCGTAAACCCGCACTTAATCTGAAAGCACGGTATTCTTCACCTTTAGAATTTCAGATTACCAAATCCGCCCACAATGACATCTTAGGGCGATCAAGTATCTTTTCCGCGGACAATAACCTCTACTCCAAAATAGTCAAAGTATAGAACGGCACACACAATACACATAAAGGATCAACCTCAAGGTGATGGCCTTAGCAACTCTGTCGCTAAAGCCTGGTTGCCATTAAATCGTTAGAATCGCAATCGCAAGAATCGCAATCGCAAACCAGGCTTTACGATTCTTGCGACTTAATGGTAACCAGGCTTAAACTGTTGCGTGACGGTTGCAAAATCCGGTGTTTTGATTAGCTTACAACAATCAACATGCTAAATTTAACATTTGCAACGGGCTATTATTATTATTATTATTATTATTATTATTATTATTATTATTATTCAAATGCATAACCTATTTACAGGCATTGCTAGGATATATAGTTTGTAGTATATAATGTAGAGAGTTTTCTTTTTTGTTTTGTTTTGTTATTTTAAGATTAACTATAACATAGAAGAAAATAAAATAAGTACGTAGATTAAGTATATAGAAAAAGTACAAAATTGAAATAGTGTATAAAAGGGATATTTACAGGTTAGGTTTCCGAATCTCTTCACTATTCCTTGACTTTCATGGATTTGAGACTATCTTCCCTTTTGGTAAAGCAAAGAAATATATACTTGGATAGTAAGTTAAGTAGAACTGGATCGTCTGAAGACATTGCATGTTCAAATAGTTTTTGTTTACCTTCCATCGAGGTATTGAGATAGAAAATGCGTTTAAGTATGTTGTTAGATTTGTTTCTTAAATATTCGTATTTCTGGCAGGTTAAGGCGAAATGCAGCTCGTTTTCCACATCGCCAGAGTGACAAAGTTTGCTGATACGTTGATCACGAGGAGTGTTTTCATATCGTCCTTACTCAATTTGCAACTTATGGTTGCTTACTCTATATAAATACAGTAAGGTAAGGTAAATGGTTTGAACCTAGGAGAATCGTGACATGTTTGCGGAAGTTGATCGTCCAGGTTAGTATAGTCTTGAGAAAGACTGTTGGTGGAAGTGACTGACGTTTCGACAGCCTTGGCGGCGGTCATCTTCAGAGTCAAGAGGAGAGTAAATGTTAAGTTTGCCTGTATTTGTGTCTGGTTCGTGCGTCAGAAGTGGGCAGTCGTATTAGTCATGGAGGTGTGATAGTTTGTGAGAAGCAATTGGTGTGGTTGTGTAGGCGTTAATTATCAGTTTGTCGAAGTGTTAGTCTATTGGTTGTTCGCACGTTTGAATTTGTGAATTAGTCGTTTGTAAGGTCCCGGTAATTGTTGTGATCGGCTTAATGGTTATTGTTCTAAGTTCGTATACTAGCTTTCTAGTGTGAGTCGCTGTTTGTAGTTGGCACTGTAAGTAATGCATTTTGCCGATTCCCAGTCAATGTTGTGTTTGGTTTGTCGGTGGTGTTCGGCAATGTGGTTGGTTTTGTCTCCATTTTTTGTCGTTCGTTTGTGTTCTGTGAGTCATATATTTAAGTTTCTGCTAGTCTCACCTGTATATGTGGCTTGGCAGTCGGAGCAATTAATTTTGTGAACTGCATCTTGTCTTTCGTGTGGTTGTTCTCTGTCCTTAACGTTAGTCAGTACATGTCGTAAAGTTGTGATCGGTTTGTGCGCTACTCGTATGTTGTATGGTCGTAGGATACGACCATACCAGAGTTATAGTTGTTTTTGTGGAAAGCGCGTTGTAAGTAGTCATATTCTTGGCGTAGAGCGTCGGGTGAGTCACAAATGAGTTGCGCGCGTCTCGTCAATGTTTTGATGGTGGTAGCTTTGTGTGAGGTTGGATTGTATGATGATTGGTCCAGTAGCTTGTCAGTATGCGTTGGTTTCCTGTAGACAGTGGTCTGTAGTTTGTTATTGTCACGACTTACCGAGCAGTCTAGGAAAGGAATAGCTCCGTCTCCTTCAATCTCTTTGGTAAATTGTATGTGATTGTTCTGTTCGTTAATGTGATTGTGAAACTCGTCAATCTCGTCTTCGGGTAGTGCAGTAATCGTGTCGTCAACGTAACGAAACCAAAAAGGTAACGTGTGTTTGTAAGTTGCAAGAGCTCGTTCCTCTATGGATTGCATCACAATTTCAGCAACCACAACAGAAACCGGTGAGCCCATTGCTGTACCATGTAACTGTTTGTAGTGTTTACCGTTGTATTGAAAATAAGTTGATGTGAGGCAAAGTTCCAGTAGTTCCATTATGTCTCCTGTAGGTAAAGGAAGTACGTCAGTAAATTCGTTGATGGCAGTTTTTGTGCATTCTAGTGCCAGTTGAAGCGGAATACTGGTAAACAGTGATTTCACGTCAAAAGACACTAGTTTGTAGTTGTGTGGTATTTGTACTGTTTTGAGATTGTTGATGAAGGTTTCAGTCGATTGTAGTCTATGTTGTGACTTGTTGGTTAGTGGTTGCAGTATGGTTGTTAAGTATTCGGAAAGTTCGTTAGTACTAAGGGCTAAATACAGTGAACTCAATTTCCATATCTGGGATGCTAACTGGCCAATGAAATGTGAAGTCAAAATGGCTCCCCATGGAGGGCTATTTTGTACCCGTAAACTCAATTTCCACATCTGGAATGCTAACTCCCATTCATTCGCACGGGCAAAAAGTGAAGCCAAGATGGCCGCCCATGGAGAGAATTTTGGACGTCAGTTTCAGTCCTCTTCGCGCACTTGTACATCAGTTCCAGTCCTTTGCACGACTTTAATCTTCAGTTTTTGTTTGGTTCGGCTTCGAAAACATTCCCAACCACGGAAAAAGTGTTTAGACGAAATACTACTAACTAATTTTGCATAATTGAGTATTTAAAAGGATTCATTATTGCCGTGTGGCCTAAGAAGTGTGCTAAATTGTCTGAAGATGGTAAACTAACGGTAAAAAAAGGACTTGCACTTAGTAGTTTCTTCAAGTAACTTTTCGAGACCGTTTTATCAGGTTTCTCGTATGTTTGGTAATTTATTTTCGTGAAAATATATAACCTGTAACTCGTTTTGACTTTGTCGAAATATATTTAAAATTCTTAAACTTATTTCTGTATTTTGAAGACATGTTTTGTGTGTATTTCCAAATAAAACTCGTCAGAAAATGTAAAAAGTCGCATGGGAGACTAAAACTGGAGCACAAGCCTGCGTAGGGGACTGAAACTGACGTCCAAAATTGGCCTCCATGAGCGGCCATCTTGGCTTCGCTTTTCATTGGCCAGTTAGCATTCCAGATATAGAAATTGAGTTCACTGTTTTGTACGTCAGTTTTAGTCTCCCACGCGACTTTTTACATTTTCTGAAAATTTTCGTTATTGAAAATACACACAAAACATTTCTTAAAAAGATGGAAATGAGTTTAAGAATTTTAGATATATTTCGACAAAGTCAAACCGAGTTACAGGTTATATATTTCCACGGAAATAAATTACAAAACTCACAAGAAACCTGATAAAACGGTCCCAAAAAATTACTTGCGGAAAGTACTAAGTGGACAATTGAGGACTGTTCTGAGGCAACACGGCAATAATAAATCCTTTTAAACACTCGAATATGTAAAACTGGTCCAGTAATATTTCGTCTGTGTCATTTCTTCATGGTTGCGAATGTTTTTGAAGCCAAACCAAACAAAAACTGTGAGTCGTGTAAAGGACTGGAACTGACGTACAAGATCGCAAAGAGGACTGAAACTGACGTCCAAAATTTCCCTCCATGGGCGGCCATCTTGGCTTCACTTTTTCCCGAACAAATGACTGGGAGTTAGCATTCCAGATATGGAAATTGAGTTCAATGGCTAAATATAGTACGACTAAGGTAGCTGAACGATCTTCAAGCTCGATACTCAGAAAATGATTTCTGAGCCCCAGACGGGGATCGAACCCGCCACCTTCTGATGACCGGTGAGACGGTCTAACCATTGAGCTACCGAGATTCAGATGGTGAGCTAAGGTGCAAATTCGATATATATGTGCGACCTAAGCGGAAGCCACTATATATTAATAATGATTGAAGAAGTTTGATGTTTGAGAAACGTGAGAACTTGGATATGTTAAGGTAGTTGAACGATCTTCAAGCTCGATACTCAGAAAATGATTTCTGAGCCCCGGAACCTTAGCTCACCATCTGAGTCTAGGTAGCTCAATGGTTAGAGCGTCTCACCGGTCATCAGAAGGTTGCGGGTTCGATCCCCGTCCGGGGCTCAGAAATCATTTTCTGAGTATCGAGCTTGAAGATCGTTCAACTACCTTAACATATCCAAGCTCTCACGTTTCTTAAACATCAAACTATAGTACGACTGTTGCAAACACCACAATTACATCATGGTTGCATCAAAACAAGCTGGCCTTCTAGTTGATGTAAGTATGTTTAAACACCATAATCACCAGACCCCCAAGTGACCCGCATTAGGCGTGTCTGACCGCAAAAAGGCATCAAAACCCGCTGACCCGCTGAGTTGTAAATAAAACCCGCCTCGGAAAAAAATAAATACTATTTATATAATAGTAATGTCAGTCTTGCACAATTTTATCTGCTTAGTATGTTTTGTACAGAACCTTTACTAAGATCAGGCTGGTGCACAAAGCTCAGTATACACTGTAAACACTTTATTAGATTATTATATGAGCCTATGTGTTGACATGCGACACCAGCGGCACTGCCGCTGATCTGTTTTCTCATGATTGGAGTTAATAAAATTGTGTATTTGCAAAACTGCTGTTTTTATGATTTCACTTCCAAGATGGCACCATTTGGAATCAGGAATACAGCTGACATAAGCTGTGGATGCCTTTGTACGGGCCAATATAATGGGCGCAATATCGACAAATTGGATTAAACGTTGGATTAAACCGACCAAGAGGGATATTTGGCTATTGAAAGTTTAATTATTCCCTGGGAATTTCGACTGTTGCATTTGAAACAGCTGCAACTGTCTGGATCCGCTTCTGCCAACTTCGTTCACAAATTCATTAAATAATTTGGGAAATGCTTCCTCTGGTTTCATATATATATATATATATATATATGAATTGAATACTTGTAATCCAGGCACAGTAATGTTATGATTTTGTTCTCCGGATTTGTGTTTTGGTGAGTCGAGCTTTCGACTTGGTCCTTCAAGTCTGACGAAGACTTGAAGGACCAAGTCGAAAGCTCGACTCACCAAAACACAAACCCGGAGAACAAAATCATAACATATATATATATGTCATTATGTTAGTGATGCGGTAGAATCATTAGAGGTAAGGCCGGTAAAGGATGGCGAGGTAACTGTTTAGAAGGTTACGGCGCTGCCCTCGCGTTGTACTTCGGCTCTTGGTTAGTTAGAATCTTTCGAAAAATAATTTTTTCGCAACGCAAAATATTTATGGATGGAAACCACCGATACTATATATCGATATCAGCGGATGAACGGATGTAAATGATTGGCATACGCTGACCATACTATCGTGGGCCCGCAACCTCGAAATGGCGGTGTTTCATGATGAGATAGAAATCGAAGACTTTGAATACGACGAAGAAACAGAAACTTTTACTTACCCCTGCCCTTGTGGTGATGAATTTGAAATCACAAAGGTATGTTCATTTATAAGAGATAGTAATTTAATCTTTGCTGCAAAATTAAGCATTTGATTATTTAGGTTTTCCTACTGTAATTCAGCCCCATTCGCCGCACTGGCTTGTTTGATGAAGATCTACCCAACTGAATTTTCTGAACAAAAGTTCATTCAGTTTGGGTGTGGAAGCAGCTTAAAGTTGATTCGAATTACCTTTGACAGTCAAGGGGAGATGTTCGGTAAATGGATCTACCTAGTAACCTGGCTAGCTGGGCTCATAAACAGGCCTAAGATCGTCAACTATTTAACAAATTTTTATAATTCCAGGAACAACTTGAGAATGGTGAGGATGTTGCTGTTTGTCCCAGCTGCTCTTTAATTGTTAAAGTAATATATGACATGGTAAGACAGACCTAGTTAATGTAAAGTGATGAGCTACTACTGCCATTGCAATTTAAAGGCACGTTTCCATATAACCTGAAAGACCTTAAAGAGGCTTGCAACAGTGCTATGACTGCAGTACAACATTGCCTGCAACAGGCTTATTTCCAATGGAAACATTTATTCCTGGTGTCTGTAGCAGTTGGCAACATATTGTCTGCAGTGCCATACGAATTGATCATAATCCAACTTTCCCAACTGTTGTGGCACAGCAGGCACAAGAAAAACTTAATGCAAACACCTGCTAATGATATGCAGAGAGTTTTTCATGATATTTTGCAATCCTTTCCATTGCATTAGTTGGCAGTCAGTTGGAAACACTTTGAAGATTGGAGATTGGAAACCAGCCCAACATGCCAAGCACAAACTGAATTTAAATGTACATGTTGGTGATGGTAGATTGTCCTGGTTAGTGTTGTCTTCAGAAAGACTGTTGGTGACTGATGTTTTGACAGCCTCAGCAGCAGTCAGATGACTGCTACTGAGGCTGTCAAAGCATCAGTTACCAACAGTCTTTCTCAAGACTACACTAACCTGGACAATCTACCATCACCAACATGTAACGATTGTGCCAGGTTCAAACCATTTACTTTACTATGAATTTAAATGATCAGGTGGATACAGTAATTGTTTCCCATGGGTGACCACTATGCCTGCACTTGAGAGAGGTTGCATACTGCTATGCCTTAAGTAAATCACAGCAAACTCCTAGCAGGCTACTTTGCCCAGCCCACCACTTCTCAATGATCCTCAACAGTACTTTTGCACGTATATGGTCATCAAAATATCTTCAACTTCAAGAAAGTGCCACTGACTTGGCCAAAATGCCCTTTTATCTGAATTAGGTAGGATGCCCTTTTTAAATCCTGGTTAAACCACAGACACTGTTTGAGTGCAAAATCTACAGTGGATCCTAAATCCAGTGAGAAGTTTAGCAATGTATCCCCATGTGCCATATATCTTGATTTTTGATTATCTAAAATTAGTTGGGAGACATTTTGGACTAATTTTAACATTAATCTTAAAAGCACCCTGCCTGTTGTTGACAAGTTTATTTTGAATTTCAATTTTTGTTTTCTACATGTACCTGTACATTTCTTGGCAGCATTGTTGGTTACTTTTATGAAAAGTGTAGCTAAAGGATATGTTGAAGATTCAAATCCTCCATTGCTACCATTATCATCAAAAAACAGGGCCAACAAGCCACAAAAGTTTTACAACATGGATAATAAGGCACGGAGGTCCAGTGTAGATAGCTTCGATAAAACAGCAGTGTTCTTGAGGTTATAGTTTGTTATAGCTAGATAGTGTATAACCTCAAGAACATGGATAATACTCCACCCTAAACTCCCCAAGACCAGGATTTGGCCAGAAATACATTA
Source organism: Heliopora coerulea (assembly GCA_030142905.1). Taxonomy (NCBI): domain Eukaryota; kingdom Metazoa; phylum Cnidaria; class Anthozoa; order Scleralcyonacea; family Helioporidae; genus Heliopora; species Heliopora coerulea. Next base: position 5,848,405 of record JASJOG010000003.1, on the reverse strand, counting down.
GCACTGGGTTCTGGCAAACTAATGCAGTGCTGCACTTAAAACTGTCAAGAAGTCAGACTTTTACATATCCCAAAAACCAGAACTATGAACTACTCAAATCCAGAGACTTCACAACTGCTTATTAAACACTTTTTTCCATGCAATTGTAAGTTTTCAGCTAATATCTACCTGTTTGCAACAGATCTGTTGTAAAATTGCAAAACTAAAATGGATTTTTTAGGTCTTTGATTATTTCATTCATCCTTCAGTTCAATAATATTGAAGATAACTCATAAGAAAGAGACCTTTTTTTATTTATTTTTTTTTATGAGAAAGGGATGTTAATAGAATTATGCTTTTGATCGGCAATTCTAGAATAAGTCGAAGGTGGGTGGAAGCACATTCATGAATTCATCTCACTTAATAATGCAATATGAACTAAATACTAAACACTAAAATATATTATATTGAACAGGGTTTAGATTAATGTATTGTGATTCTAAATTAGAGATGCACTTCTAAGATAACACAGGCTAAAATGCTGATCATCTGTTGACGTCGCTATGCATATGGTGCATTTATTCACCCGACCAACAAAGAGAAAAGTGATGAAAATTAGAAACATTTTTATTAAACTAGAGTACTCTCCAAACCGCTAAAACACTTGCTAAAGATGCTGTTTTGCAGAGTTCCGTAAGAACTGTCTTCCATTCCATGTTCTTTTTCCAATCATCAGAAAATCGGCCCTCTCATGAAGTCATATTGTGAATGTATACATATATCGAATCTGGATTTAAGCTGCAGAAGTATTTGTCTAAAAAATAACACAAGAAAACTTTCAAAGGTGATATCAACACAGTATTGCGCCGTGTTCGTGTCGCCTTTGAAACTATTTGAATATCTCTCTGGTCATTTTTGTGCCTACAACAATTGAGCGTTTGAACCCTTTGATTACTAAACCATTCAAACTTACCGGGTGCTAACTACCCTATCGGCCTATCCTCCTGCCATGTTTCGGCTTAAGTATTTCCAACTATGTTGCAAATTTGTGCCCACGTTTTTGCTTGTGACGCATGTCTGTATTCTAGACAGCTTGTATAAATTAAATTTAAATTGTTTTGCGGAGAAATTTGTCAGTGTTCATGAAAAGCAGTGATAAAGATGCATTAGAATTCCATCATGGCGACAAGTTAACTAAATTTGCTTTTCAATAAGACGGTTATTTTGCATGTGGGAGCTTGGAGATATTTATGGATGATCACTGGACGTTCGTTAAGCTCAAACCTCGGAAAAACGATTTCTGAGCTCCAGATGAAGATTGAACAGGCAAGCTTCTCAATCAATTGTTCAAATGATCGTTGTTAAACGTTGCGGGTTTGATCCCCCAAAACGACTACATGTATTTCCATCATTGTTTTGGACACACACTCACATGTATATGTATATGCATACAAATCAAAAAACCAAACCAATCTCGGGTTCTAAATACATACGTACACACACACACACACACACACATACACATACATACACATACACATACACATATACGTGTACATATACATGTGATACTTAAAACACGAGGCGACAGTGTGTTTGAGATCCGATAAAAGCTCGTGACTTCATCAACAAACCCCTTAATATGCTAGAAATGTTTGAAAATTAATGTTTTCTGAGCCGTAAACATTTGAAAAGCAAGCGTGTTTTGGTCACATTTAAAGGAACAACACGGTACTGATTTTCCTTTTTGTTTTCTTCATGAATTGTTGAGTTTTTGAAATAGATAAGGGTATACAAAAAACACTGAAATGATTCCATGTCAGGAAGCCAAACATTTGGTGTTGGAGCATGAACAGAACTCCCGCTACACTTTTCGTATTAACCTCGAGTACTAGTAAATCTATAGAATGTCTCATTAATATCACCTTAATATTGGCGAGTTCATGTTTTGACTTTCAGGAAGATTTTATGATCACTGAACAAGTTAAAGCCAGTGTTAGCTTACTGGAAAAGGCCTGATGACTAAGAGTGAACAGCGAACCTGATCTACAAGTCTTCCTTTCCACATCCATAAAGAGTATACGATCTGAATGTGAAAGTTCACGTGTTAAGCAAAAATTTAAATTAGGTTAACTGAAAGCAATTTATCGTAAGCAGATCAATACAATGCATGCTGTAAAGTATTCCTCATAAGCCTCCCATTCATTAGATTCACGGCTTATAGACCTTGCCATTGACACACACAATGGTTATTTGAGAACCCGGGCTGTTTTCCTGAAGACTTATCCTTCTGATAGCGTGGTGGCCGGAGGGGGCAGGTGCCTACCCTAGCAATTTTCGTTGGCATTTTTTATCGGTACATCTGGTTGGTTTCACCGAACTAATGTATTCTTAGGTGCCAAAATAACATACGTTAGATTGATCATAACCATAAAGTACACCCGTACAGTGTGGAGGGGTTCTGGAACTGATGGTTTCCTCGGCACGGCGTGCATTGCCCTCCCAATCACACAGGCCCCACTACGCCGCTGCCCTCCTGACCTGAATAAAATTGTCTGGCCACTGACACATCCAGGGTACATTCCAGCCATGCCTCCCCCAGGTAGCAAGTAAAAAGCGAGAAAAAGCCATGTTTTATTCACAGATTATTTAGTTAGTGAAAACCACTAACAAAGCTCTATAAGTTAGGGCCTGAAAGAGGACTTTACAGTATTGTACAATTTGGACATCAGCACGTCAAAATCTAAGTACACTTATGTTTACATATTATATCCTAATGTAATTTAATTTACTGTACAATATTTGTATGATATTTAATAATTATTCGCCGAAGGCGAGGTGAAGGTTGTTGAATAATCGTCGAGTGGATTATTCATTATTTCCTGAACCTGAGGCGAATAATTTAGTAGTAGTATTACGTAGGTGATTACTTGAAAGAAAGTAGTGAACTAGCACTTTTAAAATCTCCTCGGTAACATTTACAAAGGTAGTCGACATTTTGCTTCTGCTACTTCACTGTTATATTCACACGAAGGTGAAGATCGAGAATTCTGGCGTAATTTTTTCGATAATCACCTGTGTAATTAATTATAATAAAATGTAATAGTACAATTGACTCTGAAAACGTCTCATGTGTGCAACGACATGTTAGTAAAGTTATTTACACTTATCTTTATTTTAGCTGTACCCGTCACTTTTATTATGTAAAAGTGATGACTGTTGAAAGAATTGTTTGTTATACAAATGGTTTCTTGTAATATAAACGCATTGATACGACACATCTATGTATACTTAATCCCATCCGGGCTCAGCCTTTTGTGATATCAAGAATTTCGTAGGAAACGCTCTTTGCTCAGCTTTATATATTCATTATTCGACACGTTTTACAAAACTCCGTTGAGAGGCTGTGAATGAGCTAATTTGTCTTTCCCCGGTCCAGATAGGGTCAAACCATTTATCCTCCCAAGGTGATGCTGTAGAATTTTATTTTGGTCGATATCAAACAAAGTGGGATGGCTTGGAAATGCAAGAATAAAAAGTATTTAACGATGATATTGATGAATACCTGTATTCTGCTTAATGGATAAACTGGGAACACTAATTGAAAAATAAAAGAAAGGAAAAGGTTAGGGTTAGGGCCTGGTTCCTAGACTTAATCGCAATAAATAGTTTTTCATACGTCCAGCCCTACTGGCTATCATATTATTTTCTTCATATTTGAATAAGAACATCTCCCTCGGCTTTTAACCTGTATTTAAAATCGTGTTCTTTAATATTGAGATATTTCTCATAGATAATTGGTTGACTGTGGGGGAGGGGGGGGTGCGATTCTCGGTCCGATTTGCTTTCCGAGAATTTGTTGGTCACTCACCGGGCAAGGTAAAACTTGAACTTGACATTCAGAAAGATAGTAACGAAAAATGTAGAGTGTGCAATAAATCTAACTTGGCAGGCTATAGACAAATTTTGTCCGGTTTTTACGGACAATTCTGGGAAAACTAAGACGTGTTACATTGCCGTGCATTAAATAACTGAAATTCATTTCGTCCTTGCCTACAAATCGTTTTCAAAATCAGGTAGAAGTAAGGAAAACATACTGCATGAGTTGGTAATTTAGAAATTGTATTTACCATTCACTTTTTTCTGTCTGGATGATTATATGTTGCAGTTCTATAAATTTAGTCTGATTTTACGCGACAGTAATCCTTCTCTGGTGCCTAACCGATCAAGGATGATGAGAATAAAATAACCTTATTGCTAAAGCCTGGAGACGAAGTTTGAGAATGACAAAGACTTGGTGCAGCAAAAGGCTATAATCCTGTGGCCATCAGAATGTGAAACTACAACGTTTTTGTGGGGCAATTTTTGTATGGGCAAAGTCTCTTGCACCCCAAATGTTTATCTCGCCCCTAAATCCACTAAATATCGAATTGCCAAGCAGGTTTAACTGCATGTAACGTTTTTAGAGTTCTCCTAGCAACCGGAACACATTTAAGAATGCATCATCCAGAATCCAGTGCACGAAGACTTCACTACCCCTTTCTAGCGGTAAATCATTGTTCAATTCCTAATCGGGCACATCAATGCGCAACACCGGAACACTTCGCTTGGGTGGTTCATTGTTGGAAGCAGTTCTTTTGGCTGGTATATAATCATCAGTTATTGCTTCAGTAATGAAACTTTCTGGAAACTCGTAGGATGTGTTCCCATATTCTTGCAAGCAAGGAATAATTCCGAGAATGTAATCACAGAAATCCTTTCTGATACCAAACCACCCTGTAATACAAAAAAACCAAACAATTAGAGTTCATCATAACTAAAACCAGTCGGGTCTTCTGTCTGCGGAAGCTCTCAATATGGTATGGGTAGATGCATACCTGCTACGAACGCGTAACGCGTGAAAATGCATGACATGTTTCCAAGCTGTTAGCGGGCGTGAACAATGTGGTCACGTTTTTTTCAATGATAAAACAGTTATTTCAGAACTGCTCAAACAACAATGCTGCAACTGGCCAACAACGAGAAACAATCATGTTAACCATAGTTGACAAGGAGAGAAAAATTAATGGACGTTTTCTGACTGAAAAAGATAATTTAGGTAGTATATATACAGTACATCATATGTAAATATAGATGATGGAAATTTTTTGAGTGTCAGAATCTTACATTTCAAGATCCAACCCGGGACCAGTTGCGAAAAATGCAACTTCAGGACCTCCGGCTGGGAATCGAACCTGCAACCTCGCAAATCTAGTGCAGTGCTTAGCCAACCAAGCTACGAAGACCGTTGTTAATAGTTTGGCTATGAGTGCTATATTTATAATGGTGTTAATGCCGGTGAAGTAATGGGTATATATATATATATATATATATATATATATATATATATACAACGAATATTTGGCGTATAGATAGACAGACAAATAGACAGTAAACCAACGGACAGGCAGAAAGACCCGCCCGATCGACGGACAAACTAGTACAAATATACATAGATGGAAAGACGGATAGATCGGCCGATGGATAAAAAGAAAGATATATAAACAAGATAAAAATAAACGTGATAGAAAGTGGGTGAAAGTAATTCTAACTCTGACGTATGCTATATCAAATCCAGCTTTGACGCTTTAGTTTACTTTCATTCATGGTTGTGCATGCTTGGTTGTTCAATCAATTCAGTTTTTCCTGTTCCAACAACGTAAGCAACCATTATAACTTGTTCAAAAACTATTTAATATTCAATTGGCAGCACGCATTTATTCACATGCAAGGACTTTAATACCAGGTAAAACTTACTGACATGAAAGACTTATATAAAGTATATGAAAAAACATGGAATTTTATTTGGAATTGCAAAACTTATTAGCATCAACCTTTTCATTTTGGTAGCCTTTTTCCTACTCTTCAATCAACTGAGCATTTTAAAAACACAGCTTAATCAACCAGTAACGCTAGAAAAGCAATCCCTTTGCGACGTTAATTTATATTCTTTAAAAAGCAAAAAACAATGTTGAGCCTTCGTCCATGTCACTCGGCCAAGATCAAAATACAGTTAGAACATTGTTCAGCCAATGATGCTGCAACGACTTGTTACTTTTGCTTGGGTACCCTATAGTGCTAAGTGAAAAATTTTAAAAACATCAACGTAGCACACTAAAATTAACATTGTCATGAAAACGTCGTGGCATAATTTGTAGTAAGCGACAGTTATATTCATAAATACTAAGTTTTTCGTGTCACTGACTTACTCAGAGACTTCACCAGAGTACTCAAGCTTAGCTGTCTTCAAATTTACGCCATGTTTATCACATTTTGTGTTATAATAATCAAAATTGGAATGATTGTGTACTAACGAGTATGAAAATTGAGTGAAAGTCCTATCGCTCCATTGTTCGCACTCGCAATTCACCACAACCTGATGGTATATGTCATCAAGTGGAGCTTACTCCGTTATCAAAGCGACAACCTGCCACCTTTGATGTCAAGGTTTCCATCCCGACTCACAACGTTAGTGTCGAATATTTGATCGCATTTGGGGAGAGTTTGACAAGTTCCTGCCAAAAATCGTGGTTTTTATCCGGTTTCTTTCACAGGAAAAGTTGACGGGTAGGTTAGGATTAACGGTTAGGAAAATCAATGACAAGAATTGATCGATGTAATTAGGTTCTGAAAAGCCAAGATAAAAAGCAGCGAATCCGTTTCACTTACACTTATAAACACTAGTATTAATGAAAGTATACCTCTTCTCTATACAGACCTGGTGGATAGGTAACTATCAAAGGCCCTCGACGTTCAACAGGCCCGCCCATAGTCTCGGTGGAGCCCAGGGCAAAATAGAAATTTGCCCCTCCCCACCTTACAAAAATTATTTTGGTCGATATTGCGCTTGACAATAACGCTTTCATCGCGTTCATTACCAGAGAGCCTGAAGATAACTATTCGGGTGAAGACCTGTGTCCTGCCCTGGCTCAGTGTAAGGGCCCACCATTCAAATGAATAAGTAGACAGCGTCGATTAAACAAAAGATGATCTTATTCAGTTATTTGATCTTCATTTCAAACATAAAGGAAATAAATTTATCTGTATACTGAGGGAGCCTCTCTTGAGCTGGTGCCCGGGGCCCCTCTTAAGGTTGGGGACAGGGGCAAACTACCCCAGTTGTCTCCCCCCTTGGGCGGGCCTAAAGCTCAAGTTGTAGTGCACTAGAGTAGGCATGTCAAACATGTGGCCCGCGGGCCGCATGCGGCCCTCGACAATTAAAATTTTATTGATTTTCCGTCTGTAATATGACCCGGTAAATGTCACTGAATCAAAATGATGCGGCCACTATGACAATATGTATTGGCAATGTGGCCCACAGGCACTTTTCAGTTTGACATGCCTGCACTAGAGTACATTCTAAAGGGCTGTGAACACGGGCGATCTTTGCTGCGATTTTGCGCATCCTGACAATTGCGATCGAGTGGATTGACTTGCGGATCATTTGTCGAAAGCTAAACTGTACAATACCTTGTTGAGTTGTTTAGTCAATCGCATGCTTCAGGATGAGAAAAATGGCAAGAATCGCCCGTGTAAACAGCTCTTAAGGCTGGGTTCCCGCCGAAAGGCCTTGACGTTATTTTTGCAAAAGGTATGGGTTGGGTATTACAGCTAGAATTTTCGTTGTCATTAGCCAATGAATGCACTACCAATAAAGTCACTGCTAAATAATAGCTACTGAAAAAAATAATAGCTACTTAAAAACTGGTAGTTAACTTACAGAGATTCCCACCCTTGTGACAGAACGACGTTGTTAACAAACTAATCAGTGATATCTGTAAAGGTATCATGATCTTAATGAACACTTCTTCACTTGTTCCATTCAGTCGACTAACCAGGAGAATCTATCAACAAAGTATATCCTTTCCTTTAACAATGTGATATACTTATGCCATCGGCACACGAGATTATGAACAACACATTCCCAGAATCACGGAAAATGAGCAAATTCCCTCAGAAATGAAAACTGTTAAGTGAAATAGAGGAAAGAAATGAAATTTTGAGCAAAAGTCCTTCATCCGGTCACCCGGTAGAGAATTCGCCTCACTGATTTCTTACTCTTCGGCCTACAGACGTATATTTGCACAAGTTAAATAATTATGAGACCATTCGTGCAATTCACAACGCTCAAGTTTTGTATGCTTCTTTCATGTTCAAGTACAGTCAAATGTCTTCGTAATAGTACATCCTACCTCTTGCAAGAGGTATGTTTCTGTTAAACGGACTGTGCAAGTTATTACATTTATTTCCCCTTCAGAGGTAAGCGGTGGTTAGGTCGTCGACTAGCAGATCCAGACCTATGTTTTGGAGGGGAAGAAAATTTGAAGAATTTTCTAGGATGGCCTGGACTTGCCCTGGAAAATTTTGGTAGTCACGTTTCCCCAAATATATGAAAGACCCACTTCTTACGCGCGGTAAAAAAATCATGGCAGTCTACTGAATCAATTGATTCACTTGCACAAACACGATAGAATGGATTGAAGTTTATGTAGATGAAGCTCATCTGAGCTAAGCCAGCCGATCTGGCTGCTGCTGGACTAATGTTTAATATGTCAGCTGTTGCTGCTTCTCAAAAAAAATGTCTAAAAACAACGGGGAATTTTTCACACCATTTCCTTAACAGAATATTTGACGCATTAAAGTATATAACGGTCAACGAAGATGAGCATCTCTTAAACTAAAAATTTAAGTTAATTTGCTAAAGGAGGGCGAAAATGAAATTGTAACATTTCGTTTTTATTTTTACGTCAATATCAAAGTACTTATAAAAATTGGAAAGGTTCAAAGATAATAGTATACCAAAAAACGAGAGAACAAAGTACTGACGCTTCGAGCGAAAGCCCTTCATCAAAATAAAATGTGACATGAAATCACAAACGTTGTGTACTGTGTGGTCGACAAGAGTCGTGGAAAACTGAACGCAAAACTGAACAAAACGATCATGAAGATGCATAGAGGGTCATTTAATATTCTTATCGTCGATCACTTAGCTTACTCTGAGAGATGGCGTTTACCAAGGGTGTCATGGATTTTTAGATTGAACAAGAAATAAAAATGTGTGTAAGGAAGGTAAAAAAGATTTGAAAACGAGGCACCTTTTTTCAGTTTCTTTTCGTAGAAGGCCATCGGTACCACCTAAGACAGGTGTGACTGCACAGACGTTCATGTCTGAAACCGAATGGATGGGGCTGTTGAAATGTCGGGCGACGGGTTTGTCAACATAGTTGTTCAAGAAATATAAGATGTCAGTGGAAGCGCTGGAAAAACTATGTAGGTCAAAGTAGTTAGATTTTGGGCCAGAAATAACCGTGTATTTTGGTAAAATTATGTAAATTAAGTGATAGATGAACGTTCGTCAAGCTATATCCTCAGAAAAAACAACTTCTGAGCCCTAGACGGGGATCGAACCCGCAACCTCCTGGTATCCTCTTTTTCTAAGGATAGAGCTTAACGAACGTTCATCTATCATTCAAGACATCTCCGAACTCCTACATTTCCAATATATATCTCATCAATAACATTATTCAAATATGGTGGCTTGCGCTCAGGTCGCACATACGTCGAAATTGCACCTTAGTTCATTACCTGGGTCTTTGTAGCTCAAAGGTTAAAGCGTCTCACCGGTCATCAGAAGGTTGCGGGCTCGATCCCCGTCTGGGGCTTAGAAATCGTTTTTCTGAGGATAGAGCTTGACGAACGTTCGTCTATCATTCAAGATATCTCCAATCTCCCACATTTCCAAAATATATATATCTCATATCTAAATTAAGTTGAACATTTTAATATAAGGACCCCTACTGTCGTTAGAAAACCATCTTAATAAAGGGACTATATACCGAAACGTTGATTGAAAATAAATTTTTACAAATCTCTAGGACGACTTATACATAGATATGTCCATCCAGAGTCAGTGCGCAAGCTCTTTCCTGACTTTGGTGGGACATATCTGAAAAAGGGGTGGTCCCCCAAACATGTTATATGAGTTTAGATAAATTAAGTTTTCTCTGAATGTTTTTTTGTTAAAATAAAATTATAACATGGAGAAAGGTTTTACGACTATTGTATATAGAACAATTATTCACCGACACTGAAGTGAATAATTGCTTTAGCAAATACCTCGCAAAATTGTTTTAATACAATTTTTTTAAATTTTTACAACTTTACGGGATGTCGGTTTGTCGCCCACTTATCATTTGTAAACAAAACATTTTGAAACACATCCTGAGCGCATTTATCGCTAAGAAATAAGAGAAATACATATCTTTGAATACTTAATTGCCAAATTTAGTTGCTTTTTGGTGTTGTCTGGCACTGCGACTTCGTTTGTTGTAAAAAATTCTTCCGTAACGTAAACAAAACTGGACGCCATCTTGTTTTGCTCGGAGGTAAATAGTGCAGGATATTCCGAGATAGAGGAACCAATCAGATTGCACAAGAAACACTATCCACCTGCGAGGTATATGCTAAATATATATATATATATATATAATAATACAAATACATATATATATATATATATATATATATATATATATATATATATAATAATACAAATACATATATATATATATATATATATATATATATAATAATACAAATACATATATATATATATATATATGATGAAAAGTTTGTTCTCAAGCTTTGTCTCAGAAAATTTCTGAGTTCCCCAACGGTAATCGAACCCGTGTCTCCCGATTGCCGGTACGGTTGTTTTGCCACTAGACTATAGGGTCTCAGACGGCAAGTATGATGTTAATTAGAGACCTAGTTCGTAATATTGATATGCCTCTTTCGTACTTGAAAGCTGAACATGCCTGTAATGTGATATTGTGTATAAGTAAATTTCATCTTACTAAGTGTAGATGTTTTGTAAGCTTGGATATATATATGATGAAAAGTTTGTTCTCAAGCTTTGTCTCAGAAAATTTCTGAGTTTCCCTGCTGAGTTCATGCTGTTCGCGTTACCTTCACTATGGTGCATAACAGTGCTATATGATGGAGAGCAATCATCTACAGATTTCTTGTCTAGTTCAATATTCCCAACCGGGACGTTAAAATGACAGAAAAACGTGTTTCGAAAATCAAACTTCGATTGCTCCTCATTTATGCGTTCTTGTGTTAGAGATTATACGTGCTTATAGAAACGAGGACATATGTTCACGTTTGTGGGTCAAACTTTCCTGGATCCAATGTATCCAATATATAGGAGAGCAGGGCCACGAGTTCAGTATTTTTATAAGGTGGTAATGCCGATTAAATGAAAGGGTATACTTAGGAACATTAAGGTATTTACACTCCACTGCAAACTGTAAGTCAATAATTCTGCTCTCGGCAACGTTCTCCGTAGCTCAGCCGGCAGAGCAGCGCACTAGAATCGCGAGGTCGCGGGTTCGATTCCCAGCCGGAAGGCCAAAAATTGTATTTTCGCAACAAGTCCCGGTTGGGTCTTAAAGTCGAGGTATCTAGGCACTTGACATTTTCCTTCATCAGAATTATTGATGATATATATATATATATGTACACGTAAGACCTTTTCCCATAATGTTATAATATATATATATAATATATGTACATGTATTTATAAGACTTTCTGGACGTGCCTCATTTTCTGTCAGAGTACAGAGACAAGACTACGTCATTTTCAATTCGCCCATGAGGTGATTCTTTTAAATTTGAAAAAAAGTGGACAGTAACATGATGAAAGCATCCCGCATCGTTACAGCTAAAAATCTCAGTAAAATACTACAAATTTCCAGTGATGTTTGGTGTTTCCGAAGTGTTTCATAAGCAGCAGCTTATGACAGGTTTGTAAATTTACTCACTTACGTGGTTGTTTCCTTCGTCAATTACTTCATGGTTTTTATACAGAAGGGAGATCTCTTCAAATTTTTGCTTGAAATTTTGAATTTACTTGCTGAAATTCAGATAATTAATAACACTCGATGCGTTAGGGCAGCCGCGCTAACTGGGAAAATGGAAATGGGCTTCAAAATTAATGTTCGTCCCTGACGGAAAACAAACTGAATAGTGTCCAGCAGCACGGATACCTGTGTTTTGGGAACACTTATTGTAAGTATTAATCCTTTAACACCTGAATTTATTTTCTTTGGTTCTTTAATTCCTTCTTTGAATTTCTTTTGTCCTCTCACTGGTTCCATTTTCCTTAGGTGTCCGATATATCGGACACTGGGCATTAAAATGTTGAAGGAAAAGCACTTCATTTATTGGGCTGCCCATGCAAAAACTTACCAGTTCGGAATAAAAGCAGATTGGACCGGTTCAGTATCGTAAAATATCGGACCGTTCAGCAACCAATCAGCATGCGAAATTTTGCGTACGGACCGAAAAATGAGCTCAGCCATATTATAATAAAAGTTATTACAAACTAGTAGTAATAAATATTCATTAAATATTTTGAAATCTTGCACGGTGTTTTGCTTAAAGCCATGTTTCTGTAACTCAGTGGAAACAAGGAAAATCTCATCCCATCCATGTACGCCATCCGACTACATGGCTGATTCACCCCCAGTAAAAAATACATGCGTTTTAAGATGGTGAGAAACATGAACTGAATAACACCGAAGAACTAGCAATAAATATTGTGAATACAGCAATCGTTGCCTCTTGGTGTAATTAACTAATTGTTAGCCCAAGAGTTTTAAAAAAGGTCAATTGGTTTACTCGGTCACTTGTCTTCCGGCACGTGCTTACCTCAAATACCAAAAGTGGAACAACTAAAGTGACAGAAACAATCACTGCTGTTAAGTGATTTTTCTTTTGGGCTGATGAAACCACATCAGATCGTAAAAATAAAAGGGACCAGATAACGTAGTAGACAACCAGTAAACTTAATAACGTCATCATAATCCAAATGGGAATAAACACAATCTGAAAGAAAAGTAGGTATGGATATAAGTGTCATCAATAATTACGTTTACTTATATTGACATTCTAATACAATTTAACGTCCAGCATTTCCTGATGTCAAAAAAACGGATTGTTTGAAGGATGATACATCAATCAGTGGAATCAATAGGGTTGGATCACTCTGGTTAGGCCGATTGGGCTAGATTAATTGGGTTTGTTGAGTTGGTGGAATTCGTGAGATTGGCAGGGTTGACTGGGTTGGATGGATTGGATGGGCTGGATATGTTGGGTTTGATGAAGTGGATGAACGGATTGATTGGAATTAGTAATAAAAATTATTGCCCAGCAAATAATTTTCAGGAAGCCCATATCGCAAATAAACACATCAGTATACTTTGGAAAATACTTTAATGAGGAACTAACGTTTCGTCACTTTACAAGCAACATCATCAGAGTGTCTATTTACATGAAAATTTTCGGTTTAAATAACCTACACGATTACAAAAATAGAGATAAGAAAAGGAGAGAATGATAAATGAGGTGTCAAAACAGGGATTAAGGTGAAGGAGAAAAGAAAAGAACAAAAAATCAAAATAACATGAGAGGAAATGACCTTATATTTACGTTGAGAAAGGGATTTATTTTTGCAATTAACAAACTTTCTCGAATACGAGTATCTAATTCTGAACGGCCACTAGCTAAAACTGAAAAATCATCGAAAGAAATTGGGTGTCCAGTTTCTCTTTTATGTGCTAAAATGCTGGACAAAGAAGTGGGGTGAGAGATCCCATGTGTTCACAGATCCTGGTGTGTAAGTTTCGGATTGTTTCACCCAAATACAACGCGGAGCAGCGTTGGCACGTAAATTTATAAATGACATCGGATCTTAGGCGCATAGGAATTCGGTCTTTGAAACGGAGAAAGTGTGAAAAACGGCAAACTGGTCGAAATATTACTCGGAGGTCAATGTGGGGGTGGGTCGATGATATCAACTTCAAAAGCTGTTGGCGAATTTTGAGACCGTGACTACCAGTAAAAGGCAGTGCAATGGACAACTGCAATTTAGGTGCTGTGAGAAGTTTAGTTGGTGTGTCGAAAACTTTATTTAAAAACGAGCAAATACAATTGTCTATAGACCGTTGCGGATAACCATTTTGAAGTAACAGGCTCTTAAATTTTGCAAGTTCTTCTTGAAAAATCGAATACGACGAACATATATTCAAATATCGAAATAAAATAGTGTAGATTAGACCTTTCTTATAAATGACAGGCAAAAAACTCTCGAAATTCGTGAAAAGGCCGGTAAATGTTGGTTTTCGATAAATAGAGGTGATAAATGAGCCATTAGATCGAGAAATAGTGATGTCAAGAAAGGATAGCGTTTTGTTGAACTCCATCTCACAAGTAAAGTTAATATTGGGATGCTTTGAATTTAAATAATTTAGAAAAGGCTCGATGTGCTCATGAGATTTAAATAAAATAAAAGAATCATCAACATAACGTCTATAAAAAAAGTGGTTTGAAATCAGTGGGACAGTTTTCTAGCCATATTTTTTCATGGTGTGATAAAAACATGTTGGCAAAATTGGGCCGAGCGGTGAGTCCATGGCGACACCATCGATTTCGGCGTACTGTTAAATTGAATTTAACAGTAAAGAATTGTCATTTCGTTTTCAATGGTAAACTTTACGACCAAATCGATGGCATGTTTGAGGAAGTTGATTGTCCAGGTTAGTGTAGTCTTGAGAAAGACTGTTGGTTGAAGTGACTGACGTTTCGACAGCCTTAGCGGCGGTCATCTTCAGAGTCAAAAGGAGAGTAAATGTCAGGTTCGCCTGTATTTGTATCTGGCTCGTGCACTACAAGTCTTTCTCAAGACTACACTAACCTGGACGATCAACTTCCTCAAACATGTTACGATTCTCCCAGGTTCAAACCATTTACTTTATTACAAATCGATGGCGTCGCCATGGGCTCACCGCTCGGCCCACTTTTTGCCAACATATTTTTATCACACCACGAGAAAATTTGGCTAGAAAACTGTCCCACTGATTTCAAACCACTTTTTTATAGACGTTATGTTGATGATTCTTTTATTTTATTTAAATCTCATGAGCACATCGAGCCTTTTCTAAATTATTTAAACTCACAGCATCCCAATATTAACTTTACTTGTGAGATGGAGTTCAACAAAACGCTATCCTTTCTTGACATCACTATTTCTCGATCTAATGGCTCATTTATCACCTCTATTTATCGAAAACCAACATTTACCGGCCTTTTCACGAATTTCGAGAGTTTTATGCCTGTCATTTATAAGAAAGGTCTAATCTACACTATTTTATTTCGATATTTGAATATATGTTCGTCGTATTCGATTTTTCAAGAAGAACTTGCAAAATTTAAGAGCCTGTTACTTCAAAATGGTTATCCGCAACGGTCTATAGACAATTGTATTTGCTCGTTTTTAAATAAAGTTTTCGACACACCAACTAAACTTCTCACAGCACCTAAATTGCAGTTGTCCATTGCACTGCCTTTTACTGGTAGTCACGGTCTCAAAATTCGCCAACAGCTTTTGAAGTTGATATCATCGACCCACCCCCACATTGACCTCCGAGTAATATTTCGACCAGTTTGCCGTTTTTCACACTTTCTCCGTTTCAAAGACCGAATTCCTATGCGCTTAAGATCCGATGTCATTTATAAATTTACGTGCCAACGCTGCTCCGCGTTGTATTTGGGTGAAACAATCCGAAACTTACACACCAGGATCTGTGAACACATGGGATCTCTCACCCCACTTCTTTGTCCAGCATTTTAGCACATAAAAGAGAAACTGGACACCCAATTTCTTTCGATGATTTTTCAGTTTTAGCTAGTGGCCGTTCAGAATTAGATACTCGTATTCGAGAAAGTTTGTTAATTGCAAAAATAAATCCCTTTCTCAACGTAAATATAAGGTCATTTCCTCTCATGTTATTTTGATTTTTTGTTCTTTTCTTTTCTCCTTCACCTTAATCCCTGTTTTGACACCTCATTTATCATTCTCTCCTTTTCTCATCTCTATTTTTGTAATCGTGTAGGTTATTTAAACCGAAAATTTTCATGTAAATAGACACTCTGATGATGTTGCTTGTAAAGTGACGAAACGTTAGTTCCTCATTAAAGTATTTTCCAAAGTATCCTGATGTGTTTATTTGCGATATGGGCTTCCTGAAAATTATTTGCTGGGCAATAATCTTTATTACTAGACTTCGATTTCCGCCTGGTATTTCAATTGCCGAAATCCAGATTGGAATTACCTGATGGAATTGGATTGATTGAATGATTGACTGATTGATTGATTGATTGATTGATTGATTGATTGACTGACTGACTGATTGATTGGTTGGTTGGTTGGTTGGTTGATTGATTGGACTGGATTGACAGAACAGACTGACTGGATTGATCGATTGATCCGAATGATTCATTGATTGGATTTGTTGTGTAGTAGTTGGTGACATCTTTAAATGCGAAGCAAAACGGAGCAAAACGGAGCAAAACGGAGCAAAATCCGAATAAAAGAGATATTTTGAAAAACCCAAGACACAGGTCATAAACAAGACTAAATGTTCAAATGGTAAATTTTCGACTTTATTGCAAAGTCATCTTCAGGACAAGTGAAAACATAGAGCAAGCCTAGGTATATAAATATACACAAGAATTAACGGGGGATATCGTCAACGATTACAAAGGAAGCATGTCTGATATCAATATTTACAGAAAAACAATTAACAAAGCGGAAATCATACAATGATGGACAATAGTGGAAACTAATTAAAAAGTAAAAGTTCTTTGCTTGCCTTGAGACCTGAGTTTAGCTCAGGTTGGTTAAAACTCAATAAGTAGTGACCGTAGTGCCTCGAGAATTAATACCTGATTGGTGTTGTTAAACGTATTGGTGTAAAGAATTTTAAAGTTGTCAATTATAAGACACTTTATAAAGGAAGAAATATGAAACGGATGGTCAATGTCGTTGAGTCTGTCAAAACTGGCATCTAAAGTCAGTGAGAAAATGTGTATGCTCACACTCCAAAAAGTGTTGAGCAACAGCACTTGTTTTGTGTTGTGGTGCTCTAAGAGTCGTCTAAGGCAGCGATCTTTTTTGCCAATGTATGTTTTATTACACTGCTGTGGATAAGGGAACATTAGTAAACAGTGACTCAATATGGTAATCATCCAGAAACAATTGGTTAGGAATGTCATTGATACTAGAAACTGCGTCAAACGAATCCGAAAGAGAGTATTCATTAACTGTGAAAGGGTTTAACAACGACGATAGAAATTTACCTACGTTATAATTCGGAGTGTTAGTAGTGTCAACGATTGGGCGGGATTTTGGAAGTGTTGAAAATGCTTTGTTCATTTTGGATAGACCATGGGGACGACCGAAATGTGATGCCTTGGGACGTAAGAAGTTATATTGGTCGTCTTCGTTTTAGTAAAGTCGAAAGATATTTCTGTAAAGATGATAGTCTGGTCGGTGTTGGGTCTGAAAGTATTATCTTAAATTTACAAGAATCATTAAAATTGACTTTAACGGAATTTAGAAAATCACTACGCCTGACTAAGTTGGTACTTACCACCCATGACCAGTTCACAATGTTATCAAGTTTTAAAGACAGAAATATAAACTGTAGTGTATTAACTGAGAAGGCAATTTCAAACTAAAAAGGGGACCAAAATAAACGTTAATCAACAATTTAAAATGAGTCAAATTTAAGCAAAAAGTCCACTTACCTCTACTGATCGATCGTGTCGTAGACCCCAGATACAAAAAATAATGGAAAGTGGTGAAATCATATAAACTGGTGCAAATGCCAGTATCCAACGATATCTCTGCTCTTCAATGTTGTTGCACAAAAGTATCTCAAACAGCAATAGCAAGGAATGAATGATTAGAGAAAATATCATGGCTTTGAACTCCGTGTTGCCTTCTCCATCTTGTCTAAATTGTAAAGATGTCAATGTGGTCGGTTAGATCAGGTAAGCCACATTTGCCAATTAAACAACACCTTTCATCAATTTATTCAATTTGATTGCTAACAAAAGCTACTTTAATAACAATAACGTTAATTTAGGGGTCACTGGCTAACGGTATACTTGGTCAGGTGAGACTTTTATCATTTTTTAACCAAATACACACAGGGATTAGGAAGGGTGTCCACAATGCCCTTCCCGTACTGAAACCCGATCTTATGTGTACAGTATATCGTTAGGCTCCTAAGCATGCACAGGTTAAGGGTTTTCCGCAGATAACTTCAGAATATCATAACTGGCCGCTATGCCTGTCCTTTAGAAAACTTACGTAATGCTATGGTCGATAATGATCACAGCAAACGTCTGGTTCCCCGCTGTGCCCTGCTGGCTTTGTCAACGTTTATTTGTAACCCCTACTGTACTTTGAATAGTACAAGGATACAATAAAAGAATTTTTGTAGTATTCCATGGTCAGTTCTTTTAGAACTACTCCTACATGTTATCTCCCAACTTAGGCAAATTTCACATTAGATTTGGAATTTGTGTTTACTGCTCACATGTCCACTGGAC
Organism: Heliopora coerulea; assembly: GCA_030142905.1. Classification (NCBI taxonomy): domain Eukaryota; kingdom Metazoa; phylum Cnidaria; class Anthozoa; order Scleralcyonacea; family Helioporidae; genus Heliopora; species Heliopora coerulea. The sequence continues at coordinate 5,829,925 of JASJOG010000003.1, read as the reverse complement.
CACCAAAAGAAAATATAAAGTTGGGGTAAAAAGTAACTGAAACTACCAGGCAATTTTTAATGGTTAAGTTTCTGGTTCGAACAATGTGGAAATATGAGCGCCCTGACTTCTCTAAAATATTATATATTGCACATACATGTAGTTCCTTGCTCATGTTTTTGTCCTAGCAGTATTAACTCGACAGAATGTAAGGAATGTTTGGATAGTTTACCTATATTGTGGATTCTTTGTCCAAATATAAATTCCCAGACTCCCTCCAACCAAGACAATCAACTTCCACAACCAAATTGGCAGAAATACAGCCCAGTAACTCCATTGGATTGTACCATCAAGACGCAGACCAAGAAGAATTGAAAATATAAACAGCAAAAAGAACAAAATAAACTTGCTGCAAAAACAAACAGAAAAAAAATGAATATTACTATGACCAAAATGGAAGTGCTCAAAAATTACAATAGATAACAGCAGCAATGTAGATAGCACATTTATTTTTATGGGAATTCAAAGTCTATTTTAATTTTTACATTTCATTTGCCTAGTGACAAAATAACGACCTCCATCTAACATAGGTACAGGTCACTATGGTCTGCAGGCAGTGATATTGCTGACATGATAATTAGTTTCCCTATGTTACTGTGCTAGCTACACATGTTGAAAATGAAATATTAGAACATGGGGGAAAATGCAAAGCATCTTTGTATCTCTAGGACAACTATTGCAGTTTTATATTTTATCACTGTCAACATGTAATATCAGTTATGTTAATCAATGTGTTTGTTGAGTTGTTAGTTCCAAAGAGCCAATTGTTTGGAGGATCCATGGGTACACACCCCAGAAAATTTTTCAATCCTAAATAGAGTAATGAATCAGAAGCAGGTCAGGCATTCTCCAATGACTTACAGTATATTCAGGCTGTCCCTAAACCTGTGCAACACTAAGACTGCTTTCTGTTGGGGTTATTCAGTAACAAGAACATATGGAATTAACGGCACTTTCCTGAGACCTTCATGTTGGTTAATCAATTGATGGAGTAGTATTGTATCTAGTCTATTAAGAATAATTGCAAGAATGCATCTAAGGCAAATGATGATAACATTTCTGCACAAGGAAAAATTGGCTATAGTATAGTTTGGTGTATGCACACAAATCATTGACCTTTTAGGATGAGAGTTAGAGTTACAGTTAGGGTTAGGGTCAGGTTTAGGGCATGACTTATGGTTAGGTTTTGGAGTAGGGTTTGGGTTGGGTTATAAGTAGAGTTTGGGTTAGGGGTAGGGCTAGGGTTAGGTTTACATTTAGGGTTAAGGCTAAGGCCAGGTGAGTTGAGCCTGTGACTGCCTAATTAATCCAGGAGCACTTAACTGCATGTGACCCAAAGAATTATTGTTAAACCCAAAGAATACAGAAAAATGTGACTCTCAGTCACTGGCATATTTAGAGGGGAGGCATAATGCCATGCCCCCCTCTCATGTAACATGTTGCATTAGAAATTTAGGTATACGTTTCATTAACTTATTACTTATCAGAAGGGATCTTCCCTTCAAATGAGTTAAAAAAAATTAACCCAGACCAATGTGGTGTCAACTCAGATGGCCCATTTTGGTCAACCATTGGCTCCCAAGGAAAATCCTGACCATTAATATATTTGTGTTATTTTAATTCACCTTAATTTCCATCATCATTAATTGAAAGCATGCAACCTTTTATCGTCATTGATTTAAAAGATTTTTATTTCTTAAAACAAGTAAAGGAGATCATCCTGGATGGAAAGCCACAGGTATAACAGAAGCAATACAAAGTGCATGGACTACAACAATCATTCCATCATTAAACCCACTTGAACAAAACACTCTTTATTATCATAAACTTTGATGTATGAATGTAGTACATTAAAAACTTGCTGTTCTGTGTGTGAGAAGTTGCTGTTTTGTTTTCTTGTGAAAATTTGCTGTTTTTGAGCTATTTCTGTGATTCTCAACTCCAGTAATTTTATTGTCTTAATTCTCCAAGGAGATGAAATGCATACAACAACACAACAACAGTCGTTTTATGGCCGTTTTCCCTGCTTACGCAGGGGTTGGCCGGCGGCTCCACACAACAGCCTCCTCCACCTCTCCCTATCCCTCGCATCTTCCCTTTTCAACCCGCACCCTCTCATGTCCCTTTCCACCACCTGGCTCCATGTCATTCTCGGCTTTCCCCGTCCTCTCTTACCTTCCACCTCAAACGACATGACCTTTTTCACCCAATCATCATCATCCTTCCGCAGCACATGTCCCAACCATCTTAACCTATTCCGTTTCACGGCGTCAGACACTGACTCAATCCCCATTCTCTCCCTCAGCTCTGCACTCGGCACTCTATCCCTCAGTGATACACCACACATCCATCTCACCATCCTCATCTCTGTACGTTCCAATCTCTCACACTGTTCTGTCGTCATGGCCCACGTTTCACTTCCATATACCATAGCACTCCTCACACACGTCACATACAGCTTCCCCTTCAGTTTAAGTGACACTTCCTTCCTTGTCAAGATCCCTGATAACTCCTTAAACTTCCACACACAACGCGCCCTTGCCACGGATGCAGAATTCGCTGCTCCACCCCCATTCAGCATATCATCCAGGTAACAAAACTTTCCAACATTATCTAAGTGAACCCCATTTCCCAGATCCAAACTCTCCTCCACATTCCTATCCTCTTCATCACCTGCTCTTTCACACGTCTTGCACACAAACGTATCCTCAGCTCTAACCAGAGAGCCCTCCACACCTCAGCATCGCTTGTGTACCCATCCACTGCATCCCGTACATCTGATAGAATTGCTCCCAACACCCTTTCCACGTTCAGTACATGGCCACTTCCCCAGTCTTTCAATATCACCACAATTCATCCCTGACACCATCACCTTTGTTTTACCAATGTTCATCTTCAACCCTTTCGCCTCCATGCACTCTTTCCACCGCAGCACTTTCCCCTTAAGTTCCTCAATGCTCTCAGCCATCAGAGCTAAATCGTCAGCATATAACAGCTCCCCACGGCAGGCCCTCCCTAACGTCTTGCATCAGCGCCTCCATCACAACCACAAACAGGAATGGACTCAGAACCGATCCCTGACGTACCCCAACCTTCACCTCAAACTCCTCACTGTTTCCATGCTTCGTTTTCACCATTGATCTCGCTTTCTTATACATTATCATCACTGTTTTCACCAGCCATTCTTCAACCTCCAGCTTCCTCAATGCCCACCTAACCACTTCTCTTGGTATCCTATCCAATGCCTTCTCCAGATCCACAAATGTGTAATACAATGGTCTCTTTTTTGCCAGAAACTTCTCCTACATCTGTTGTACCACAAAGATCCCATCTGTCGTCCCCTTCCCTGGCATAAATCCAAACTGCATGCCATTAATATTTACTTTCCCTCTCAACCTTCTCTCTATAACCCTCTCAAATACCTTCATCCCGTGTTCTAACAGCTTTATTGCCCTATGTGCTCCACAATCCAATGGGTCACCTCTCCCCTTGTAAATGGGTAAAAGGGTACTCAGCTCGCAGTCCCTAGGTATCTTTTCCTCGTCCACTACCATATTGCAAATCTCCGTCATCTTCTTCACCCCTACCTGACCAGCTGCACGGATAATCTCAATCACCAATTCCGTCGGGCCACCTGCCTTCCTCCTTTTCATCTGCCCTATCGCCTTCTCCACTTCCATCTCTGTGATAAGCTCTCTTAGTCCTTCAACTATCCCACATTCTATAATTCCATCCCAATCATTCTCTACATTCAATAGTTGATCCATATACTCCCTCCATCTCTTCTTTATCATCTCCGGTTTCACAACTATATTTCCACTCTCATCCTTCTGGCAGTTCACTCCAACCATATCCTGCCTTTCCTTCGCCATCTGCTTTGCCATCTTGAACACAGACTTCTGCCCTACTTCTGTGCTGAGCTTTTCTCCTAATCTCTTTCTCTCCCACTGCTGGGCCTGAGCAACCGCTTTCTTTGCAATCTTTGCTGCTACATACTCCTTCAGCACTGCCTTTTCTGCAGCAGTACCTTTTGCCCGACACCACGCCTTGAACTTCGACTTCTTCTCGTTCACCTTCTTCTCAACCTCTTCATTCCACCACCATGTTTTTACATGCCTTGGTGGACCTTTTGTCCATGCACATGTCTCACTAGCCGCATTCAACAAACAATGTCTTGTCTTCTCCCATACCACATTCGCATCACCCCCCCTGCCTCCCCCAGAACCAGTTTATCCTGGAATTGCCTTCGCACATTTTCATCATTCAGCCTCCACACCTTTCTCCTCGGTTGGAATTTCTTCCTCTGGGCTTTCACTGCACCCCTCACCTTCATATCGGCCAGTATCAGATGGTGTTGTGATACTGCTTCTTCACCAGGAATGGCTTTCGCATCCCAGAGACATTTCCTATCCTGTCTACGTATCATCAGGCAGTCAACCGTGGTATTTGATCCACCCGACGAATACGTCACTATCTTGTTGTCATCCTTCTTAAACTGCGTTCCACACACAATCATACCCATTGTATCTCCAAACTCCAAGACCGTTTCACCCACCATGTTTCTAATAAAATAGCCGAACCTTCCATGTACTCCTTCCTACCCATCACTTTCTCTACCAACATGTCCATTCAAATCTCCACCAAGAACCACCATCTCTTCCTTCTTCAGGCTTTCTACTAAGTCATACACAACATTCCAGGACATATCCTTCTCAACCTGGCTTCGTCCAACCTGTGGCACATAACCTGATATCACATTTATCAGACGTTTCCCAATCACCAGCTTCACCATCATCAAACGTTCACTCATATGCTTCACTTCAACTACCTGATTCACAAACTCCTCTGACACTAACACCCCCACACCATGAATCCATTCAAGACATCTTTGCCACAGAAACTTGTACCGTGCACTCTTTCCTCTCACCATCTTTGTGCTTCCACCCTTCCATCGTGTCTCCTGCACACAGCATACATCAACTCTCCGCCTTTCCAACACCTCCTCCACTTCACTTGATTTTCCTGTCATGCTCCCTACATTCCACGACCCAAACCTTATAAGCCGAGGTCCACGTGGTACGTCAGGTGTGTTGCTGTCATCCATGGGGTTTCTCCTACGAACGCTTCTCTCGGGTTGCCCATCTTGAGTTTTAACGAGTGGTGACGGTGACCCCCACGTGATATTTTGGGCCGTATCATGACTATGTTTCTTGACTGCCATATTGAGTGCTTTTGAGGCTTGTGATTTTTATGGCTGGATGCCCTTCCTGGCGCCAACTTTTTCTGTCAGGGGAGGACCCTTAGCCTTTGCCTAAAAAGGCATTACCTACAAGGCAGCAGGCAACTCGTCACCCTGAGTAGGGGCCCATACCGAGTGCTATCAACTGGAGCCAGTTGATTTCAGGTCTCGTGTAGGCAAGGTCGACAATCCCTGAAGTAGTAAACTTGCAATTACTACCCACTACCTAAAAGGAGGTCCAATGCATGCTAATAAAATTGATTTTATAAAGGACAACATGGCAACCCACATTAATCAGATGATGTGTTGATTTAATTTGTAATAATTTAGTGTATTGTTAATCTCCTATTATGAGGTGTGGTGACAAATGAAGTTTAATTGCAGTGGTGGGTGATGGAATTTTGATTACTTTAGTCTCTTTCAATTATGTGACTTTATACCAGAAATACAAGTGAAATGATTTAAATAGCCATTAGACCCCCTATCCAATGTGAATCATTTAGTAAAATTCCTCTGCAGCTATGACATGAATCAGGAGATAATAAGTTGACAAATTATGAGGCTAATATGCAATTAATAATAGTTATCCAACTTTATCACTGAGAACATAAGTGTGATGTTGCACAACAGGGACACTGATTCACCCTTTAATGCCCAGTGTTCATCCCTGGCATTAGCCAGGGTAAAACTTTAAAGTGTAGCCCTTGCCCCTAAATGGATTAATAAGAAGTAATGTCTGCTTATTATCTCATTTTTTCATTCATTTTTTTAATGTTGTGTTCCCAGTTAAATATCTTATTCACTAAAATACAGGGAGTGGGCAAAAAAAAGTGGCCATCATCAAAATTATAGTCAATTTGGTATAACTGTCACATGAAGAACAGAAATGAAAGAAAACCGTATATTTTTAGAACGCTTTCTTGGAGATCTGATTAAAAAGCTTTTGACATACTAATTTTAAGTGCTGGCATGGAACACATGTCAATTCTTAATACTTTTTATGATAATGTTTTCTGCTAAACATAGTGCATTTTCTCCTATTTCTTACAAATTGGATGATATGAACTTGTCCATAAAATTATCAAAATATTGTGCATCCCACAATATTTAGTTGATAACTTAAGTACAAAACATTATTAGCCAAAAAGCCAGTTACATGTGCAATTTTGAATGTTTTAGTTGAGGTTTTATGTTAAAGTGATGTGGCTAGTAAGGGACTTAAAAAAAAAAATTGGCAATGAAAAATCTGAGATGAAAATTAGAAGGAATCATGAAATTCTTGGATTGCTTTAAGCTGGAGTTAACACATGTACAGTTTCAAAAAAATTCACATTGACCTATTCTGGGAAAAAAACAAAAAAAGAGCTTTGCGTTAAGGTAAATTGAGTGGAGATTGCAGTCATGATCCTGGTTCTGGATGGAAACTACTGATTGAAGTGACCTTTTAATTATTAAAACTTCCAAATCAGGTACCCCAACCAAACATAAGCTAGCTGATAAATTAGAAGCTCAGACAGGGGTCAAATTTTCCACCAAAACCATAAATCACCTCTTGAAAGAGAGAGAATTCAAATGGAGAAAAAAATCTGAGAAACCATTTGGGAGTGAGAAGAATCGTTTACCGCAATTATCATCAGCTCATGAGCACATTAGTGGGAATATTGATGAATGGGGATGGGTTCTCCTAAATCCCATTGAGAATTTATGGGCTGAGTTGGACTGATTAACAAAAGACCAAGAGTTGGAAAATGAAAACGAACTTTTTGCAGTAATCAAAAATGGATTACAATCAATCACCAAAGAATACTTGCATCAGCTTATAGAAAGCATGCCTTATTTATGCAAAGCTGTGATCAAATTGAAGAGAGTGCCAGCTAGGTATTGAATGGTACATACAGTAGGTATGTACTTGAGTTACTGTTGTTGCCTGTAGTAGTTTGTAAATAAACTTTATTGGCAATTGTGCAAACAAATTCGTTAGAGTCAAAATGAAGAACATCAGAGATGTACCAGGAATTTGTAAACTATCATATAATTAAAAACTGCATAACATTTGTGAATTTCAAAAATCGGTTATTAAAATTAAGATTTGAGATGATATTTGAAATTATTCAGACACATGCATCCTAAAATGATCATTCTTAACCATGTTTGTTCATCTTGTGATGATTATGTTACGTTAACCATAATTATTTAGGATGGCCACTTTTTTTTAGCTCACTCCCTGTATATATAATCACTTTTCAAACCTATCTTCCTTTCACATCTTTTTAAAAAAAAATGTAAGTGTCCACACTATTCTATAATTTCTGTATACAGTATACTACAGTCAAAACCATTAAGGCTGTTTAAGGACCCTCACTTATGTGTACACTTTATTCTTTCACTGAGGGATCTCAGGGTTTTGCTCAGTGATTAACAACATACATATATTCTCCATAGGAACTTGCTGGTATCCGCCTGGATGTTAATTACCAATATTCCATACAGGGACCAAAATGTTCTCCTCTCCCACCATCTGTGCTGGTTCTCACTCTTTCTGAATATTACACTGAGTATATAATAATGGACTGGGCAATGATTTTCAACCTCCCTTGTTCTTCAAAGTTCTTCTTCTACTTCACTGCAACAGCTTACCATCTTCTGTAACTACCATGCATTGCTAAATTTATTCCCTAACTTCACTACCCACTCCAGGCTAAAATAAGTATTCTTTCATTCTTATTAAGTTGGGGAACACAGTTTTGCTAGTTTGCACACCTCTAGTCATGCATTCCTAGGGCATAACTCTGGAATGCTTACTGGTATAGCCCATATCCCCAAATTTGGCAGAACATTAAAGCAATAATGGGAGCTTAAGTATGGTGTGGTAATATCAAGGACTTCCCCTGCTTCCATGGAAACAAGGGTAAATGAAAACAATCTCAAAAATTCAATCTTTTAACATTTCTTTTTGAGTTGTACAAAGCTTGCAATAAACAAATCTCATCTTGCAAAGCAAATTTGACAATATTCTAACCGACAAGTTTTAAATATTTCAAGAAAATAGTGAGTCAGTCTACAGTACAACTTTGAATACTGCACTGCTCTTGCTTGATTGAAAGTTTTGAGTTTTCACTGAATGAACTCCAAGGTTAACAAAAATTCTGCAAAATTTGAACAAATTTTAATGACTATATTTTGAAAAATCATCATTTGTATTGCAGGCATTAATTTGAGCAACTGCACCTTTTCACATGACTGTTCACTCTCAGTAATGTATCATTAAGGAGGGTATCCTGTTTGATGGTTTGAAGCAAGGAATCCATACAGGTAGTTGCAATTAGTGGCTAATGTTTGTTAGTGTTTTTCTCTTGTTGTATCCAGCAAGAAAAACAGAACAGCAGCAAAATATATTTTGTCAAAATAAACAAGTTTTGAAAAACTTCATCAAGCCATCTTCACCATTCGAGCCAAAATTATGATTAATATAGATTAACTTTTCATTTCTCATAAAATAATTCAATACTGTTTATCACCAAATAGTGTTGATATTTACATAATAAGCAATAATTCAGACCATCAAGCACCACCTTCGCGTTCACTAACACTCATGTTCAGTCACTTTAAAGCGCGCAATTACCCTGCGGCATGACATTTCGCAGTGTTGTTGGATTTGGCAGTGTTGTAATAACGTTGCAGCAACTCATACGTGAACAGTAATACATGTAATATGAAACTTAATGACTCAACCAGTAGTCACACCTTGTCTGATCAGGTTTTTTGTGAAAGACGTCGTGTTAAAATATGAACCGACTCTTTCGTGTCCATAAATTCAGTATTGGTACGCTAAATGTACCTAGTGCAGAATTAAATACTGACAGTAACAAAGTTAGTGTTTCCTTTCATAAAGTGACCCTTGTTTTCAAAATACTTCAAGAGACTGAATATAACACCAAGCAAGGAAGACGTTTCATAAGTAACTTCTACGATTTTTATGAGAGTAATGCTCGAGACCCTTTCTAATTATTTTAATCACATCCTAACGTGTGCATTATATCTATGTCGTCACTAAGCTGACCTCATTTTTAATAACATCGTGTAAAATATGTTTCCTACGCAGTAGCTTGGCTCTTAAATGTCTACAAAAAGTTATTACCTGGGATTAAATTCCTGGAAAAAGTTCTTGAAGTTCATCTTTCTGGTTTTATACACTTATACTATTCAAACTTCAGTCAGCCATTGCATGTACCCCTTTTCTCGCGAGTTACGTGTGGTAAACTCGCGATTTTCTTCTTTTTTGGTAACTTGCGCGTTTGAATATGCCAGTTTACTGTTGTATGAACGTTCGGTAATATTTAACCATTAGTGCTTTTATTGAACTCACCGGAAATACAAATTATAAATTATATACTACAATCGTATCTTGCAGTAGGGGCGCAAGTAAGAATTTTGAAGAGCAGGGGTTTAGATGGTAGTATCAATGCATCGTAGAGGCGATTTTGACCATTTCGAGTGCAGTAGATCTACGTGGCTTTAGGGAAATGAGGGCAAAAACCTGTCACCAAAAGGGCACATATAAGATTTCCCACAAAATGCCAAGGGTCGTAACAACCCCCCCCCCCAATCCCCAATAGTTGCGCCCCCTGTAGATTGGATGCGAGATTTTTTTATGCCAGGGGTGTAAATTGTTACGATTACATCAGCGATAACTGCTACTTTTATAACGCTTATTTGCCGCCTAAACAAAACCATTAGTAGAGAATCCATGCAATCCGGGTCCCTTCACTTTTCACATTGATTGCAACGCCTGTGACTGGCCCACAGACAAATAGCAAATTCCATATGGTGGTAAGTCCTTTTATCGTATCTGCAAAGACATTGGATTTTATGCATCTAAAATCGCATCGTAATGTTTTCTGTAGAAACTGGTTTTTACTTTGGCATATGGAAAAAACGTCATTTTCACGGGCAAACGCAGGAAGAAAAGGAAACCATGGCTCCCTATATGCTAAAATTTTATAATAGGAAAAAGAAAAAGCACGGAAATTTAGCAGGACCTGCACTGAACTCTCGAGTTACGACTACTCAAGTCTAAGTCCGAGTCTTTTCCAGCCGAGTCCAATTCCATCGTCCACGAGTCCGAGTCAAGCACTTAAGTCCTGACTCGAGTTTGACGTTTGAAAATTTACTTATTGTGCTCTTACAGTTCACCAGAAAAACTAATCACCATTTCAATGACGACTGTTATGTTAAGTAAACAAAAATAACTATAATTTTCGTGCGTGTCTGAGGCTGCAAAGATAGTAGATCAGTTAGTTCTCATTCTCCAACGAGAATCCACTTCCGCCTCTGATTCCAATCTTCCTGAAGTGGTCACCATAATTTTGGTATGTCATACTTAAAAAGATGTCGACAGATCTATCTTAACCTGTCCTATATGAAGTAACTTTGGCTACATTTGCCTTCATCCGTTCATAATTCAAATTACGCTTCAAAGCACGGGGAAATATCCAGATTGTATGGAAACGGACTATCACTGTTTTGTTTCCGATAAATAAACAATTTGCATTTGATTGGTAATTGAACATATTCACTAAATCACCTGAGACTCGAATAACAAAGGGCATGACTGCCACTGTTTTGGTATACCTAACTGTAGAAGATTATCAAAATTCTTCTGTTAAGGAACGTTACATGTAATATAACGGCTGTGACGTCAAGTACATACGCTCTATAAACGGGTTACATCAAAACGTAATGCATCCATCAGTTCCTAAATCGTTCATATCATACCGTTCTCGAAGCATAACTAATTCTTCGGCAATCCAGATTAACCTCTAAGTACTAATATGTGAGACTTGTCAACAATTACCACCAATGAACGTAAAAAAATATTACAAATAATGCTACATCCTTGGTCATGTTTAGCATTTTCGGTAACTGCTTGCAACATAATTCTTAGTATCAATGTATTTTGTTTGAATGTTTTTCCAGTCTTTCATGTTTTGCCCACCGATTGATGGCTCATTATTCAATGGCCTTAAAAATACTCTCCTAGGAACGGACGTCTGGCTTAAATCTTTATCAAAATTTGCTAGGTCTGACAGTTATTTAAAAGTCTGTATCAGCACTGTTTTCGATCAAAACGAACAAAAGGTTTATCAGTTGATTCTGCTCCATCGACTCTTCCCATGCACCTGAAGAAGTTACCGCAAGATGGTTTGGTAGAACACCAGTTGGATTTGCGCTTTCTTATATTGCTCAGCTATAAGGGGCAGATCCAGAATTTTGAAAAAGGGAGGGCGCAAAAAATTTTTACAAATTCATGCGACTAAGTGGCGTTTTAGTGGAGAAATTTTTATGCTACTGTCGTTTCCGGTGTTTTTGAATCTAAGTTTCTTCTACTCATCCAAAGTTTTTTTTGCAGTTATATTCTCTTTGAAAATAATCACCAATCTTCTCGGTGGTCAACATGTTTAATATTTGTGTCTTGTAACCGTCATATGTAAGTCATATGACAACTAATCAAAATGGGGAGCGCGCGTCCGCTGCGCCCCGGCCTAAATCCACGCGTCCTTGGCTATATCATCCAAAAGCAAGGAATGTATCCCGCTTATCTATGTATTTTGTTTCAATCAGAATGTCAAGCCCTAATTCCTGTTCTTCAGAGCGCGTAGAAAGACTGTACGTTTATACAGTAAGCTTCTTTACCGTGCAGTTCGCCGACGAGCAGTGGCGGATCAAGGCAAAGCGAGGCCCTGGGCCAATGTGTCCGGCGGAGCCCCATGAATCTATTAAATAGATTACAAAATTAGAACAAAATTTGAAAATTGTTGTATACTGCAAGAACGTCGTAGAACATACAGGACACTTACACATACAAGTACCTATCAGTGTTTTTTATAGGGGGGGCACCAAAATTAATAGACTATTGGGGGAGTCAGGGTTGCGAGCACCGAAGGAGTGATCCGTTTCAGTTAGGGGGTCGGTGTAACATTGTTGTAATTGACGTAATGGGGTTGATAGATAATGACCTGCACACACATTGTTGTAATCGGGGTGAATAGTTATGTTGACAGATATTGACCAGTAAAAGAGAGATATAAGGGTACGCACGAATGATAAAACAGACTTAGACTAGATCGCAAGGTGTTCGTGTCTGTTTTGCTCTAAGTTCGGTCCGTTACACCGGGGCATGCTCCCCCGGAATATTTTAAAATTCTAGAGTTTCAGAAAGGCCATTTCCCACATTTTGGAGAGATTTTTGACAATTTTAAAGGTTAGAAAATGTTATTCAAAATGCTGTTGAATAAAAAAACTACATCTATACATTGGCATTTAGGAAAGATTTTCGGGAAATGTGATTAATTTTTTTTTAACTCAAGGCGCGGGGGTCCCTCACAAACCAACTAGCGCGGGACCCTGGGCCATGGCCCACTCGGCCCGCTGGTTAATCCGCCACTGCCGACGAGTTCGCCATTTTACTGTGAGTTAATTTTGTGGTGTTTGCACTGAACTCTATATTATAGAGGTCAGTGGGTGTTTCCCATAATCCTGTGCTTTCTCAAAGGATTGGGGGAAACACCGCAAAATGAATTCACAACGCACAGAAAATTAATTCTCGATTTTGAAAATTAATTCGAGATACAGAAAAATAATCCATCGTACAGAAAATGAATTTTCAGTAAGGAATATTAATTCATAAAAAATTTGTGCTACATATAATTCGTGTTGCGGTAAAATTGATTATTGTATTTCCACGATGCTCCTGGTATAGAATATTAATTTTAGTGTGGGAAAATAGAGTTCAGTGCGGAAACTGATTTGCACGTGGCTTCACATCCTTATGATGCCGCTAGCTTGTCCGACGTTTTTTGTATTTAAGCTAGGTAGTTAGTCTTCTTATTGTTATGTTAAAGGTTATTCAAACTGGAAGTATTCATCAAGGTCACGAACGTTTTAGTGGCGTAGTGCATGTTTGTCTTTCGAGACTAACGCAAACAAGTCGCCCATTGAGGCAAACATATCAAACTAAGTCCATTGAGGCAAATAAATGAAATTAATCACCCACTGTAGTGAAACATGTTGGTCTTCCTGTTCAGGAGACAGATAGTGATCAACCCAGAGTGGTAGAGCCGAACGAGGTACAATTTACTGCAAAGCATAACCTGTCATTTCTACTCCATATCTTTTTTTCATTTTCTTTTTTTTTATATTTTTCTCTACTTAATCTCCAACTGACAAAAGCTGGTAGCGGCCTTGGGAATGTCCAAATGGAATTTCAGCGGTTTGGTTCTGATTGGCTAAACATTGACGTAACGTTTAGTAGGCACGTTAGGAGTGCTATATACCCAGTACTTCAACTCGAGATACTTCGTATACAGAACCCCCAAAACTCGGTTTTAATGCATGCATATCAAGAATAAGCACGACGGTGATTTTAAGCAACCTTGCAATCAATGAAGTGAGGATAACGTGGACTAGAAAGCAAAAACATCCAACAATGAACATAAGTAGGAGCTATAAATAATGTCGAAAACATTTGAATGACCATGATACACATTACAGAATCACCAATGACAACATCTAAGACTTTTGGTGGGTTTCACCGTTGGTGCACGTTCAAACGGATACCGGTTAACTTTTTCTTCGGGTTTCTCAATGAGCAAATCAGGGTTCCAAAGGACCCAACATCAGTCTAGTTGCTGTTGTACAAGCAATCAGGAATATATGGAAGTACCAAAAGCAAATACAGACACACAACTAATGCAGGAACTGTGATAAAGGGAACACTAAATCCCATAGAGCACTTACGTCATTCTCTAAAGGGCTGTTTGCTGTTTTGCTTTTTTTGCTTTTTTTTGCTTTTTCTTTTTTCATATTCCATCAAAAAATCCGATAACATGGTGGACAGTTGTACGGATTTAAACTCAGTAGAAAAGGTATCAAACGATGCTGTAGATTTCTCGTTAGAGGATAAAAAATACCTCTCGATTACGAAGAAAGGTTCCTTTAAATGGTCCGGCTTTTTTGAGCAATTAAAGAAAGTTATTGACGATATAGTCGAGACACAAGGCAAATGGACTTTGCCAGGCGGTGGAAGCCAGCAGTTCGAAAGTCCAGAATTGCTCATTTGGTGGTATACACGTATTTTTTTTATAAGGAACACACTTTATAAGGAACTTGAGGCTGAGATTTGCCGAAAAATTAAGGAACTCTTAAGGAACTGCTCAGGCTGAGATCTAGAATCAAGGAATACCAAGGAACTAAGAAACAGTAAAGTCAACTGAAAGTTTTTTTCTTTGTCATGACTAAAGATTCAAAAAGAAAACTAAACAGAAGACTTCATCAGAAAATAACTTTCGTACAAAAATCGAGTTATAAAGTCAAAACAATGTCAACAATGGAATTTTTAGCATTTATTATCGAAAAAACCTTTTTAAAAATAAGGAACAATTTAAGGAACTGTGAGCCTCAAACTCTCCAAAAAAATAAGGAACCTCTGCCTCAAATCCAGATTAAGGTTCCTTATAAAAAAAAAAACGTGTATGGAGCAACTCTTGTTTACAATAAAGGGAGTGAAGAGTAAAGATATGAAACAACGATTAGAAAATATGTCTGGCATGTTCTGGAAGGAGTTCAATGATTACAGCTCGAAGGAGAAAGCTATGTTGAAGAAAATTACAACAAGCGCTCTGGCAGTGATGTCACTGACAGTGGTAGGGGAGCTCGGTGAAGCTTTGTCGTCATCACAAAATAACAACAACAAATCTTTGGTACTTTAATTTGACACAAAAGTTTGCGGTAACGTCACGTTGTTTATTGCTAAGTTTTGCTGAGCTTTCGTTCCGGACACTCAGGACTTCATCAGAGCAAGAAATTGAAGTTTTGAAATAAACCTAGTGTTTGCATACGTTACAATGTTTTAACAACGGATTCACAGTACTAAATGGCGTCACGATGTAAACTGAAAGAAAATCCAATTATATTTCTAATAGCTAATAATATGGATACTAATATAGATTTTAAAAGAGGGATATATACAAGAGAATTGTTAAAAGAATAAATTTAGGCAAAAAGTGCTGTCCAAGTATCATTTAAAGGTTGTCCTTCTTGCGGAATGGTGGCATGTTTTAATATTTCTATTGATTCCCGTATCCTTCTGCTAAAGTAATCTTTAGGGTTGCTCAGAAGAGTGGTTTTGTCCCATTCTATTCTATGGCCCGTCTCCTAGGTGTGTTTTGCCACGGATGATTTCTCGGTTTGACTTTAACGCAACACGTGTAATGTTCTTTTTTGCGTGTCGTAATTGTATGTCCAGCTTCTCCGATGTAAGCCAGTCCGCATTCGCAAGGGATGTAGTAGACTCCGGGATGCTGGTTCTTATAGCACATAAAGACAAAACCTAAAGATTACTTTAGCAGAAGGATACAGGAATTGATAGAAATATTAAAACATACCACCATTCCGCAAGAAGGACAACCTTTAAATAATACTTGGACAGCACTTTTTTCCTAAATTTATTCTTTTAACAATTCTCTTGTACATATCCCTCTCTTAAAATCTATATTAGTATCCATACTAGAAATACGTGTACGCAACAACCCCTCGCCCACCTTTCCAATATATCACTCGAGAGTCCAAGTAACATTGATAATTTTTCAAAACTGTCAAAAAGACAAATCCCCCTTACTATAACTGGAAGAGGGTACGCAATAAAAGAAAAACACAATATTTGGCCACAAATATTAACAACCCAAACTGGAAATTATTTTACATTTAAACTGCTTGTCGTCATATTTACGTTTAAACCTCTTATTCTGTTTTATTAAAACAAACTGTTTGGTGAGAATAATCTGTAACGCTTTAATAAATAAGAGATCCATTCTGACAATTCTACTGCTTATCAATGGATGTTCATAGCAAGACTCTGCATTAATTGCGATCTTGAGATATTTCGAGTCGTTTTCCAACCAAACTTTTCACTCATTTTGCTTTAAAGAAAGATTTTTTATTAGATAACCAGGCTTTCCGTCTTAAAATTGGATCACTCTCAAAGGTTACGGGTTGGATATCAGCATCACGGACAGCTCATGAGTGAAAATTTTTTTGATATTTTTTGTCTTAAAAACCTGATAAATTCTATATTTCAAAGTTGGTTAAAAATGTCTATTAGAAGTGCTATGAAGAAGATTTATGCTAAATATTTATCCGGAGGTACAAGACTTTAGTGACGAAGATGAAACGAATTACGAAACGGATAAAATAAACAAAGAAAACATGAATAAGTTCTGCATTTTTATCGCTGACCAAAAATCGGAAAATACAAAACATAAAACAAAATAATAATAATAATAATTTAATATCCATCCTTGGTTTAAAAAATACAATGGATTTACATATGATTTGTCCCAAATGATATATAGATTAAAAACTGACATAAAATATAAAAACCTACGGATATACAATACGACATGCTCTTGGAATAAATGAGTTCTTATGTCGATCAGTTCCCGACTTCACTACGTTCAAATTATTCTTATTCCTGAGATTATAATTATGTGTTTTAACGTTAGGCAAGAGTTCGTGGCAAGGGTGTGATTCATCTGCTTGTATCTTCAAAAACTCTTTCTTGGTTAATTCGTCTCTTCTTTCGCTTAGTGATGGAAGATGGTCATTAGGTAGACCAATTATCTTCATACTTCTCCTCTGCACCTGCTCAATTTCGTCCTCTAAATATTTAGGAAGACCTCCCCAAACTGGTGATGCATATTCCAATATCAGTCTTATTTTCGAAATGTAGGTTGTAAGTCCGACTTCGACTGGTAGCTTAGATCTTCTGCATTCTCTCAGATGGAAGAGTTTTTTGTTGGCTTTACGAACAATCTCGAAAACGTGTTTGTTCCATTTAAGATTGTTCTGTTGCCAAACCCCCAGTAGTTTAAACTGTCCAACTCTCTCAATTTCACTTTTTCCTATTATTAGTTTAGGAGGTTCTGGTATCGTTTTGCAGAAACATATCCACATGTCTTTTGTTTTCGAGGAATTCAGTTCCATCTTATCATCTGCCCATCCTGACACAGCATTTACTACCTCTTGCATATTGCTTTGTGATTCGATAGATATTAATTCGTCCTGGGTACAATCATCCGCGTATTTACACGTATTGGCAGAGACATGATCGGGTACGGAATATTCCAAATCATTAACAAACACGTTAAACAGGAATGGTGATAGTACGGCTTCTTGGGGAACTCCAGCTGAGCAAGGCATAGTACTTGATAAAATACCCTGCAAATTTACTTGTTGAGATCTACCTGACGACAAGCAATACGACAAGCAAACCTTGTGCAAGCTTTGTCGAAAGAAGAACGAGAAGAGGGAAGTAAAAGACGTACTTTTTCCAAAGCAAAACATCATTAAAAAGAAAAATGGCGTATAAACCTGCAACTCCTGCGTATTTTCAACTAAGCATTCAGTGGCACCTCACTACAAAGGGTTCAACGGTAAATTTACACAAAGACGACTTCAAACTTTCTTGAGAGGTTTTAAAATCCTGATGAAAGCATTACTGGTCCAATACGGTAAAGTTTACATGCACTCTCTGAAGCGGACAACTGTTTTGCCGAAGGATAATTTGGTGACCAAAAACAAGCAGCTTTGCAGCGAGTTACCTGGTTGCTGTTTACCTTGCATTTTTGTTTCGAGCCAAAAATACATCCTAACGTCTTTAGTGGGGTGACATTTCATAGGGAAAAAATACTGATTGAGGCGATGAAATCTTTGTGTGGAAAGTGGAGAAAGCATCCAAAGACTGTCATGGCCTGGACAACTCTTCTGGACAATGAGTGTGCTATCCCACTTCTCAAACAATTGACCATGGAGGCTGTCCGGTTAAATACTGCAAAATGTTCAAAAGTAATCATTCTACAGAGATGAATGGACCAGAATCTTCATTCTACTCAAGGGCGGAGACAGCCCCCAAAAAGTGGGGGGGGGGGGGGAGCTAATGGCTATCGGATTTAACTTAGCACAGAAGGCAAATAACTTGCAGAAGAGTTTTTGCAGGATATTGTTCCAACAAATGTTGTAAAGCTGTACGGTTTTCATAAATTTTTGGAAACCTTTTTGATTTTTAAGTCATGCAACCGCATGTCTACGTATCTTACAATATTTTTTTTTATAAAGCTTTGAAATAGAACCAAAACTCACACAAAAAACGGTGACGGAGGCACTAATTAATACATGTACGTTTTAAACATTAAATGTCCAAAGTACTTAATCCTTTCTTTTATACAAATCCCCAAATTCTTTTTCCTTTTTGTTCTTTTTTTTCTTTCCTGTTTTTGTCTGGTAGAGACCACATATTGAACAAAGTACGGTGTCTTTTTGCCATTGAGCTTTTGTTTACGAGGAAAACCACGCAAAACGCGTGTTTTCTGATGGCTGGTAAATACTAGCGCGAACATTTCGGGACATATCCATGGTCGCCTCTCCACAGTTTTAGTTTTATTGATCAATTATTACACTTTAGTCGGGGACTTTTTTTTCCACTTGATGTTACGCCACATTTCCTCCAGATGTCAACATTCATTAAATATGAAAATACAAATTTTGGGTTTTTTCGGCAGAAATGGGGGGATCTATCCCTCAACTCTAGGAACATAATTGGATTTTCTTTCAGTTTAAATCGTGACGCCATTTAGCACCGTGAATCCGTTGTTAACAGTAACGTCACGTCGTTTATTGTTAGGTTTTGCTGAGCTTTCGTCTCTGACACTCAGGACTTCATCAGAGCAAGAAATTGAAGTTTTGAAACAAACCTAGTGTTTGCATACGTTAAAAAAGCTTGAAAGTAGGATGAATCGTCTTGATACTGAATTAAGTAAACAAATCAACGATTACGAGAAGAATTTAGAACAATGCACGAGGCTGAAATAGCAAATCAAGGGCAAACCGAGTACATAACCTTTTTGAAGGCACAACAGGACTCCACGCACGTCGAGATTGGTACCCTCGCACCGTGCTTCGCGCGGTTGACGTCTCTGGTGACGTTGAGAAGAATCCTGGTCCTCATGAATCTGGAGGTGAAGAACTGCCAGCATTTTCAAACGGGACCGGTCGTGAAAGGTCTAATACGACGTCAATAGCTACTCATGGAGCCAGTAGACAAGGTATCCCGGCTACCGAACGTAGCCCTTTTGATGTTGGTTTATACGCCTTTCCAAATGCTCGACGCAGGGACGGCGGAGCCGGTGGGCCTGCAGGGGCTGTAGCCCCCCCAATTTTTTCCAAATGTAATGTTGAAACAACTACGCTTTAAAACACTTGTGCAATTTCCCAGAAAAGCATACAAAATGCTGTATTTTTATCTCAAGCCCCCCCACTCGTAATTCCGCTCCGCCGTCCCTGCGACGTCTGACTAACGATCAAAAGTATGACTTAATTCTTAAATGTTGGAACCAGGATCCTTATAGCTTTCCCAAAACTGCAGAAGGTAAGAAAATGAGTCAGAGGTCTTTTAGGCATGAATGGCTTAAAATATATCCATGGCTGCGTTACAGCCGGATGTACGATGGAGCTTTCTGTTTGCCTTGCATTCTTTTTGGAAATAACTCTGAAAAGCTCGACAAGCTCTTTAAAAGTCCTTTAATTCTTTGGACAAGTGCAGTCAGTAAATTTGCTGCTCATCAGACACATTCAAGAATGCACAAACACAGTGTTCAAGATTTGCAAATCTTCAAGGTCTCCATGCAAAGGCAAAGGAGCTTAGATATTGATCGGCAGTTGTTAGTGCAAAGAGCAAGGCGAATACAAGGGAATCGTGAAAAACTTGCACCAATTCTAAAGTGTGTTATATATTGTGGGCAAACAAACCAAGGTTTAAGAGGTCACCGCGATGATTCCAAAGCAACAGGAGAATTTCAGAGCCTTGGTAGATTTTAGAGTTGATGCTAGTGATGTGAAATTGAAAGGACATTTAGAAAACATGAAGAGAAATGAAACTTATCTTTCTAAAACAACACAGAATCAACTGATTGAAGCCTGTGCAAAGTTTATTCGAGAAAATATCAATGATATTAATACTGGCTCCAGGTTTTATAGTATATTGGCTGATGAGGTAGCAGTTACTTAAGATATGTTGATGCTGAAAGGGTTATAAGGGAAGCATTTAGAGGTTTCTTTCACTTGTCTTGTGGTTGCACTGGAAGTGCTATCAAAGATGAAATTCTGAAAGCAATTAAAAGCATTGGTTTAAATCTTGGTTTGTGTAGAGGACAAGGCTATGATGGAGCTGGTGCAATGGCAGGCATTAACAAAGGTACAGCAGCTTTAATAAGTCTGAATTAAGTAAGGCTGTCTATATACATTGTTCAAGTCATTGGTTGAATCTGTGCATTGCTTCTTCATGCTCTGTTTATATTGTAAGGGAAATGATGGATAATTGCAAAGCTATTGCTGATTTCTTTAATTTATCCCATAAATGACAAGACTACCTGGTTGAAAATGTCATAAAGTATTTGCCTGGTTCAAATCACTTTATTTTACTGGGTGGATATAAAGAATAGATGGTTTCAAGAGAACAATTGAACTGTATGTGCCAGTAATGAAAACAATAGAAGATATTAGATTTAACAAGAGAGGGGAAGATAATGGGGTATGGAACCATAATACCATCTCATTGGCTGCAGGACTGTATAAGAAAGTAGCTGGATTTGAGTTTGTTATTGCTTTGAAAGTTGTAAGCTAATTGGCTTCACAAAACAAGCTACAGTTTTACTACAACGAGCTGAGATGGATCTTCTTCATGTAAAATCAGAAGTAAACTTAATTAAAGAAAAGCATGCAACCTTCCATTCTAACATTAATGTGGAGCATCAGAAACTTTACAAACAGGCAGTTGAAATGGCTGCAAGTGTTGGTGAGACCCCATCCATGCCCAGAATTCTGACCCAACAGATCCACAGAGCTAATTCTCCTGCATGAACACCTGAAGTCTATTATCATGTAAATCTAACAGAGAATTTTCTGGCCCATCTTATTGCATCATTGGAAAACAAGTTTGGCAATTACTCTATGGTGATTTATGAAGGATTTTGTATTGTTCCAAGTGTGATGTTGACACGGGTGAAAGCCAAAAAACCTTGGAAAAATGAACTTCAAAGATTTGTGGATTTTTATAAAAATGACTTACCAAACATTGAAGGACTTGGTGCAGAACTTGAAATGTGGGAAGCCAGATGGTTAAGAGAGCCAAGTTTGGATGACTGTACAGTTCCAGACAAGATATCAGAAACATTTTTGCTTGTTTATAAAGATTTCTACCCAAATATAAATGTAATACTAAATATATTGGCAGTTGTTCCAGCCACTACTTGCTCATGTGAAAGGTCAATTTCTGCATTAAGAAGGCTAAAAACATGGTTAAGATCATCCATGACAAATGAGTGACTAACTGGCTTAGCACTAATGCTTGTTCACAGACATAAATGTTGATGTTGATGCCATCATTGATAACTTTGCTAGAGCACATCCAAGAAGAATGCATCTACTTGATAAAGTAAAGTAAATGGTTTGAACCTGGGAGAATTGTGACATGTTTGAGGAAGTTGATCGTCCAAGTCACTTCAACCAACAGTCTTTCTCAAGACTACACTAACCTGGATGATCAACTTCCTCAGGCATCTACTTGATGTTGTTTCTTAAAAATTTTGATATATTCCATATAGAGTAACCAGCATTTATTTGTATGTAATCAACTTGTTAATATTTCTTCTTAATAAAGAGTGTAAATATAGTTAAGAAGCAGTGACTTACAGTATTACACTCAAACTAAGCAAAATCTTGGCTAAAAATATAAGATGGGGTGGGGTGGGGCAGGATGAATTAAGGTGGATTGATATACATGTAAAATGGGACATGATAGAATGCACAGTTAAGATGTAACACTCAAGTACCAGGTTAACTGTGGCTACAGTCCATGGTTATCTCAACTCCTCCACGTTGTCATTGCTTCTATTGGTACAGAACTGTAATCCCAAATGCCCAAGAAGCATATACTTAATTCAAAATTTTTGCACATAATTATAAACTAGCGTAAAGTATTATATATGCAAGAAATTGTATTTCCTGCGATTTCTTGGGTATAATAAAGATTCTCCAAATCAAAATTTCCCTGGGGGTATGCTCCCAGACTCCCCAGAAGTATCACAAACCAATCAAAATTAACCTTAGATCTGCCCCTGTTAACGATTGTATATTTTCTGGTAATGAACAGCAAATGGTAGAATAAGACGGTCCTTATGTCACAAGCTTGACTTCATTCCTTTGTTTTGCTTTTTGTTTTGTCCTTATGCTTATGCTCACATGTGAGCAAGGTTTTACTTCGTTTAGCTGACGTTATTAGACTCTAAAGCCCGGTTCACAAGAGTGACATAAGCATAAGGACGAGATCAAAACGAAAACAAAGCGCGATATCTCCCCTCAGGGACTTGCAAAGATAAAACAACAAGAATTTTTCTTTGTTTCGTCTTTTGTTCGGCTCATGGCTTATGCTTGGACTATGTTCTTATGTTTATGATTACGATGATCCTTATGTCGCAGGCTTGACTTCATTCCTTTGTTTTGCCTTTAGTTTTGTCCTTGTTTAGTTTTGTTTTTGTTCACGTGTGAACCAGGTTTTACATAACGTATTACAAACCAAACCTACGTTTCAGGCACCCTTAAAATTTCCAGTGCATGCATAAGATATTCACACAAACTGATAATTCCAATTCGTTAAACATATTTAAAAAGGATTGCTATACCAAGCTTATGTTATTTTGAATTTATTAACATCTTTAGACAGCAAGACATGCTTTTACACTTTTGTAAAGAAAACAGTTCAGGTCATTTTCCTTTTCAGATCCCCATGCAGCTGTCAATACTCTGCTAGTAAATTAGCACTATATTTACATTACCTTCAACTACTTCAAAACAGTTTAAAAAAATTGTTCTCGTCTACTTCATAGCAATTTAACCGAGCTGGATTGAGGATCCTCCCCCGGGTGCCTTCACCACTTTCGATGATGTATGAACTGGAGCAGCTTTTTCACTTGGTTGTCCTTTGTCAAAAACATGGGACTCTTGCCGCAAGGCTTGGTGCTGGTTTACTTTAATTGGACTATGATCTGTGTCAAATACATGGGATTTCTGACGAGCTGCTTGGCATGAATTGACATTCTTAGATGTCGACGTTTCTGCTTCTCCGCCAAATAGATTGATGCTTGTTTTCCCTCCAGGGGGAGCTAAAACCCTGTAACAAAATTTATTCATTACACAAAAAGATTACCAAGTTTCAAGGATTACTGTGCGCATAAAATACATTAAATGCAGCCTTGGGGTGTGTCTGCAGACTTGGTCCACAGTGGCCAAAAATAAGCAGTACAACACCGTGTTTTAGCACGGTCACTACCTCTTGAGTACAGATTCCTAAAGTGAGTTGTGCATGCCACATCCATCCCATCGGGCTTCTTCATCAAGCTTACCTCCAATTGTGCATTTTATAGACAAAACTATAGTTTGTTTGGATCGGGTGCTCCATATTTGGATTGGCTTAGATATTTAACCATAAACAAACTATTTTCAGATCCACTGTTGCTGAAGTGCAGTCATAGGCATCCCAAGTTTGTGAGTCTAGCCATTGAAAATTTGAACGTTTTATCAGACATGGTTATAATAGAGTAAAAAGTTAAAAGGTTGATAACTGCCGTGGCTGATCTCAAAGAACTCCGACGTTTCGAGCAAAGGCCCTTCGTCAGAGAAAGAATCATTATCTCTTCCAGAACACGTTTCTTGACGAATGACCTATGCTCGAAACGTTAGAATTCTTTGAGATCAGTCACGGCAGTTATCAACCTTTCAACTTTTTACCTTATTTATCACTGACTACGTAATATTGTATTCTTATATCATTGATTGGTTATAATAGACATGGTTTTAACTCTTTCCCGGCAGCAGCTCCCTCCTTGACGAGTAAAATCGTCTGGCGTTAGCAAGAGTAAAATAATACAAGTCTTATGCCGCCGGGAAAGAGTTACAGGCGGGAATATTCTGCCAGAATGGACTTCCGTACGTTAGGTCAAAATTTGCTCTCCCCCCCCCCCACGTTCCCAGTCCCCAAGATTACCGTGCTCCCTTTAAAAGTTTTTGGATTGAGCCGTCTGACCCTGAGATGGTGGTCATTCTTCGGAACGGACTAGAACGGAGCAGACGATTTGTCACAAAATACACCTTCTGCTGTTCATTACCAGAAAATATACTATCATTAACGCCAACCTCAAACTCATTAACGCAAAAATACATTCATTTTGTTCAATCGACATTCATTAGCGTAGATACGTAACCATTTGCATCAAAGTGCATTCCATAGCACCAACAGACGACCACTAACACCATTCAACTATACATTGGGGATAATAAAATTTCAGTTACGCAAGAGAAATATCTTAAGCCTAATTTCCACTTGGCGGAATTTTCCGCGAGGACAAAACTTTTTCTTTGTTTTTTTCTAATTAGTTCCACTTGAAAGCCATAGAAAAAAGAGAAAATTTCGTCCGCGCGGAAAATTCCGTCCAGTGGAAATCTAGCCTTACGTAATTGAAATTTTATTATCCCTAATGTATAGTAGAATGGTGTTGATGGTCGTCTGTTGGCGCTATGGAATGCCCTTTGATGCAAATGGTTGCGTATCTTCGCTAATGAATGTCGATTGAACAAAATGTGTTTTTGCGTTAATGAGTTTGAAGTTGGCGTTAATGATAGTATATTTTCTGGTAATGAACAGCAAAAGGTATATTAAGAAACACAATGGACAACCCAAAATTTAAAACAGTCTCTGGGGCTTTCATTATAGCGACTGTTTAAGCCGCGGCTACACATACGTTGCATATAGTGACATTACCTTGACTGGTAAGGTTTTGGATGAGCGTTACAACTAACACAGTCTCACCCCGAAAAAATGGATAGCACCAAGATTAGGATTAGTCCAGCCGTTACCTCGACCACCGATCCTCACAAGTTCTGCTTCTATATTACAAACCTCTCCCATGTGGGGGAGCTATAAATTGCCTTAAATGGATGGAATAAATCTATTTCCCACTTTTCGCGAATTGATGATATTCATTTTCTCGAGGTGCGAGACTGAGCTGTTATGACGCAAGAACTGTCTTAGCGACATAAAAAAAATTCGTTTTGCTGATAATAATTTGGCTAATTAACTGAAAAACTGGAATAAAGCAACCTCAACTCTAAAGACGACAAAAAGTTGTTTTCCAAACACCTTGGGAACGTACTCTTCGCAATTTCCCACGAGTAAGTCGCTTTCAATATGTGCTTTTTCCTCATTTCCAGCGGCATTTAACGTATTACATTTTGACAACTACTAGTTATCATTTTCGCTGCTTTCCCTCCATATCTGAATTACTTTCTAAACCATATCAACGGATTTTCAACCTCTATTGCTATTACTTTCACATTCAGGACCGGCATAGTTATCAGGTGGATGATTACATACGACCGGCACCAAGTCAGACCGACACGATTTAAGATCGCTGCCCATACTAATTCTTGTTTTAGTTTACATAAATAACGTGAGACCAATTCGAAAAATAAGCTTGGACCAGCCTCATACATTTCGGGTGCTGGGCCGACACGGACGAGTTCAAACCAGGTGCGAATTTAGGCGGGGGCGCATCAGACGCGCGCCTCCCCTTTTTTGATCATTGTCATGCGACTTTTCGCTCGGTTACGAAACACAAGCATTAAACACGTTGACCACAAAAAAGATTAATGATTGTTTTCACAGACTCGGGACAAACAACAAAGAAACCAAACAGCAAGTGCAAGAAACTCGAATTGAAAAAACACCGGAAAAGACAGTAGCATAAAAATTCTTCCACAACAACGCTACATACTGGCGTGAATTTGTAAAAAAATTTTGCGTCCCCCCTTTTTCAAAATTCTGGATCCGCCTCTGCAGACGGGTTCGAACTCGTCAGGTACATGTAAGTGCGGAACCTCTCGAGACAAATCATTGACAAAAAGCAATGTCACTGGCAACGAAAACTCGAAATGCAATCTGAAATACGTGCAAGAATACGGCTTTAGTTTCATTCAGGTCTCATTTAAACACTTCAGAAAACTTCACTTAGGTAGCGGTCTGAATGCGTATCGCTCTCATGGAATCACCACCTAAGACTACTTGGTAATGAATAGAAGTTCAAAAGAAAAACTTCAAAAGGAATTTTGGATATCAACCTAACAAAGAAAAATAATAAAAGTACAAACAACGTAAACCAAAAACGCTTGTCCTAGGTTGATTATCCATGACTCAAATTTAATGTAGGTCAAAATTATTGAATCTTTTCCTCCATTTTGTGGAATAGCTCATTTATCCAGATATAAAACCGGCTTTTAAGTCAAGGCAGCAGCAATTATTTAACGATAACGTGTTTAAATTGGAGATATCTATGCTTCGTCAAACGTGCCGATGTTCTGTTCCTTAAAATGATGTAAGGGATCGTTCGTTTCGTTCTTGGCGGTAGAAAAATTATCCCCTAAAATTGTTTAAAATTAGACCTTTGAGCCCGCGATTCATGTCATTCAAATGACTTCCATGTGATTGATCATCACATCAGCATCTGATCCCCAACCTGCATGGATTGAAGTGCAATTGACCCGATTGGATTTCATTTGGTCCTAACGAAGTGCACCTGACTTCAACGAAGCTCATATCATCTGAGTGAGGTGAGTCTGATCTGGATGAGGGATATCTGATCCAAATGGAGCATACCGTAATCGCTTGACTTAGCGCCGCAGCGCTTACTAAATTTTGAGACTTTTTTGATGCGGCGCTAAATCGAGGGCGGCGCTCATTAAAAAAATGTTCACAAAATGCTCACACTGACAACTTTATTCGCACAAAACCCAACAAATTAAAAAAGAACGTTTATTTATAGAAAAAAAAACAATAAATTCAAAAAAGAACATCAACGTCCTCGTCATTATTGCATTCTTTATGAACAATGTTTTCAAATCAAATGAGTCGAACAAGTTGGTAGCCAACGTTTTGGGGAAGAGAAAACGAGAAGTCGGTTTGGGTTGTTCCAGCGAAGTTCAAAGCTTTGACGAAGAAGTACAGATTGGCAAAAACACTGGACGAGGAACTTCATACTCGCAAAGAAAAATACACACACTTTGAGATCATACGCGTGGAAAAATCATTTAAAAAGAGTTCCATTTATGCATTAAAGAGTATTAGCATGTATCGGTTTGTGTTTCTTGTTCACTCATCTTTTTCGAATAAGCGTCGCATCCTGAATGTGCGGCGCTAAATCGAGCAATTACGGTACAGTATCCGTTCTGAATGAAGTAGATATTATTCAAAGAAGGTGTAGCAGATCTGAATGAAGAGTATCTGATCTGACTGAGCTGCATTTCATCAGAATAGAATGCCTCTGAATCAAATAGTTCAGACAATTTTCACCCAAAAAGCACACCACAGCCACAACCCAAAGCTGAACAATAGGCTTTCTCAACAGCTACATTTAAAAGGTACGTTATTTACAAATTGATGGCTCAGTTCAAGTTTTGGGATAATCTCATCACCAAATTTAACACACCCCTTTACTAGACTTGCTGGTAGAAGACTGTTGATAGATTGAAATGGTGCCTGATAAAAACTTCAAAAATATATAAACACAAGGTCAGTTCCTAGTGGGCCATCACATTTTGGCTAGCATACAACTAGACATTGATTCAGTATATACATGTACTTGCATAGCTTATTTTTATGCATGGGATAGTTGTACCAAATTTTCAATACACAAATTATGTACACTTCTATGACACTTCAGGAAAGAAACTGGGCAGACATGGTTGTTTACTACCCACCATATGTTCTCAAAAAAAGTTGACAGAAAAACTTTAATATCACATTTGTGTTGCATGTGTAATGTTATAAAAATTGGCAATGTTAGGGAGGTTAGTGGAGCTGGAAAGCTGAAAAGCTTACTTGTCAAACATAACACTCATGCTTCCCATTACATACTGCAATATAAAATGGCATCCTCTGCGAGATGTAAAGGTGACAGATATCATGCTCTTATTTTTATGCCTATGTAATTCCTATGAGCTTTAGGCTATGAAAGCACTGGATTGTTTTTATAGAAATAAAAGCAAATTGCTCAAACATTGTTTCCAATCACCTGAATTATATCCTTGGATAAACATCTGGTGAGCAATAAAACAAGACCTTATGAACATGAGTCTTCTCTCTTGTTCAAGATGAAAGATTAAGCTCACCAAATACATTAAATTGATGCCCTGCTGCATTTAAGCTTTTATGCAAGCCAACAGGATAAAACTTAGTCACCCACAGGCTTGCACTGATTGTCCATCATGTGTAAATAAAGAAGTTGGTAACAAGGCTAGACATTATAGCTCCATCTTTTCATATTGGGATGCCTTGCAACAAGAGCTTAATTGGTTGCACTAAAATGTGAATGACAATTCACAAAAAAGAGGTGTCCAATAACTTATAAGCAATTGCAATGACCTACAATATGAGCATTCTACATATTTTCTGGAGGTCCACTGACATTGCATATATCCTACAGAGATTTACATGTAAATGTCAATTTTGAATATTCATTGTGATACCCTTGCCATTGGATAACTCTCATCCACCTAAAACCATTTTATGACCTTACCAATGAGTTAAGATTGGATGGTCCACTTGAAGCTGGGTAATTTAAATTTTGGCTGGCAAGTTAAAAAAGTATGTGAACTTCTTAAAAGGATGAACTATGTTAGGGCACAGAGACTTGTCTGACCAGGAACATGTACCTTAGTTGGGTTTTTTTTTTGGGGGGGGGAGGGTTAGGTCTCACCTAATAATAAAGAACAAGGAGCATAGCAGCTGCACGATTCTTATTCAAAATTTATGATGAGTTCAAAGATTTTACAACACTTGCATATCCCCGAAAAAAAAACTGGTCACAATTTGGTCATACACGGTACGTATAACTTTTTTGACTACTATTAAAGCATGATTTAATCGCAATTAAACTTCATAAGAAACTCCCTGATATGAGAATGGCTATCTTACCAACGGTTATTCACTTCAAGGAAACTTATGTATTTAATTTATGCAATATGTGGCACGTTACTAATCTAACGAACCATTTATGTTTTGACAAACAACACAATATTTTCGCTAGTAAAATGTAATACGGCTTAAAATTAAGCATAAATACTCGCTTCTCTGTAAGATTAGTATTCAAAAATCACAATTTAGTCCTCGAACATCGGAATCTCGTGACAGATGCTTCCCACTGTAAATAGCCCGAACAGCCAAAGCTGAGCCAGAAACGATATTGTCATACAAAACTTACTTGGATGTATTTCGTTGAACGCTCTCAGCTCCACAAAATGTCTTAACTGTAGTCATCGTGCTATTATTGATGCCAAAAGACAAAAAAAATAAAATGAACCAATATTATAAACGTCCTGAGTTTAAGAGGTCGGTGAAGCCGTTTGAAATTACAATGAATTATTCAGTTGAAATTTATCTTTAGCACCAACTCAAGCTCCCGGATTAATTGCTTTTCCCTCCAACGGGATTGGTTCAGTGCAATTTATTTTGCTAAATGGCTGCCACGCTATTGGTTGGATTTATATCACCTCCTAGTGGGGCAACTGATTTGACATCCGGCGTTAATATATTGTTCATTTCTTGTTGGCGTTTGTGTGGTTCTTTCGTAAAGTGAAAGAACGTTATTGTTCTAGCTATTCTTAGTTAACGGGCATGTCGATTACCCTACTGAAAATTACAGTTACTGGGTTCAAGTAAGACTCTGCATCCATGCCAGAATGTCGTCCTCTTGTGGTGTTACTCTTCCCGCGTTTCACCGAGCTTGTCGCGACGGTGATGTGGACGCTTTGAATGCTTTAATCAACAAAAGTGGTTTACACAGACTAGAACTATTTCATCGTATTTGCGAGTACGACTCATTTCTTGGTTGGACACCTGCTCATTGGGCATCTTACAATGGGAAAGTAAGTTAGCAGTAAGTGATACCTCTGTTCGCATAGAAAGATGTTTACGGCAGATATTATTGTAATTGCCAAGTCGTTATTTTATTTTGAAGAACAATTTTGAGAACATGGTTTCCCCTATGCAAAAGAGCAGCTCATGTAAAATATCCTTGCCATATATCGTGGTACTGCTTTCTTAAGTGGTAGAATTATCCGCCAAACATTGCATGACATTCCTAGGTCTTTGAGACTGGGTTGTTTTTTTTTCATGATCTTCGTCTTTATCAAGCTGTTATAAACAGGGGAAAGATGAGTTGATGTAGCATTTCCGTTTGTGTTTTTACTGAACCGAATTGTGAGGGAGAGAGCCTGCAGGTTGGAGTAATTTTCAACCACCACGTGCTGTATTGCAGCGTTTGCCACAAGCTGTTTATCATCAACGAGTCATTCATCAGTATTAACGGTACCAAAAATTTGTGACACTTTTTCTGAACTTTTTTAAATTAATAAATGCGTATTAAGTTCCTTCGTAATCAGAGCCTTGTTGTAAGAGCGTGAACTGAGGTAATTCCACTCCAGTGGCATAATAATGACATTTCTAGTGGCGGGGTGCCTTCGTGAGGCCTTGGTAAACATAGGATCTTGTACGCCTGCAGTAGACAAAATTGCAAATGTTTGCTTACTGGTTCCCTCCTAATTCACTTCATAAAATAAAGCACTTCGTTAGTCATTTTTCTTCTACTTTTGCACTCATGTATTGTACTGTAATGGAACAAAGTTAACCAGCCAAGTGAATTTTTCCTGTGATGTGAGTACAGATACTAGACAAAGGGTAATACAGAGAGTCCTCGGGTTACGTCGGTCTCGACGTACTGCGTTTCGTGGTTACGTTGCCATCTCCCATAAATTTATTAAGAAATTCTTGATCCGTCATTCCAACGTACGCCGTTTGCAACGTAAAAACAAACTAGTTGGCGAGCGGAGCGGACGAATACGTCGTGACGCAGCGCTATACGAGGAAGACGGCAGCGTTCATTTCCAGGCTGTAGAGTGACATATGTACTTATGTACAGTACAGTATGTGGATTCCTACTTACGGCGAAAATCACGTTACGTCGCGCCGTAGGAACGGATCTCCGACGTAAGTCGAGGACCCCCTGTATACTATATTAAGAAACAAATGTGTGCCATTGCAAATAAAATAAAAAGTTAAACTACACTATGATTATACAACTTGACAGATGTAAAAAGGTGTCTACTGTAAATAAAGGACTACTTAATAAATCTTTCTGTTCCCACTTTTGGGTGAATGTACTTTGTGGTCATATAACACCTGTGCCACTAGTTATTCTAGTAAACAAGTTTCTATCTCTTTTCTTGCTTACATCTGATACTTCATTAATCTTATTAATATATCTATATCAAAAAGCTTGCTTAAAAATGCTGTCAATACAGTCTAAGTATTTTCCATGAAAGGTAGAGCCCCATACTTCTACCCAATAAAGACATAATGGCATTAGCAGCTAGACCAACAGTCTGCTGAGCTGATCTTTGGTATGTTAAACCTTAACATTTACATACTCAAAGAATATACAAGTGACTGCTAGCTTTAACTAACAAATTACCAATATGGAAATCCCAATTACCAGGATTCTCCTGGAAAGTAATTCCAAGGAATTCCAGCAACTGCTTCCATTTGATGCCCAATAACAGCATTAGTGGAGGCTTGGAAGTCCTGCTACACACAAGCATCTCCTAAACCCAGTTCTCAATACTCTTGACATCAGCAAGTGCAATACCATAATTTATTCCCACTGGTACACTAATAGTGATGTTATTAGTATATTTCTTGATTGGGTTATTCTTTGGCTCAACTAATGTTATATCATTTACCATCAAGGAGAACATACAGGTAACTAGCCCAAATACTGTACTGTGTAAACTGTAGTACACCTATGTTAATGTCAACATAATTTGTTGTCATTCAATCCCCTACAACCCTCTGTTTGCTGTTCTCCAGAAAATGTATGGTCCAGTTGGTGTATGGATTAATGCTAGTTGACTTAAGCTTGTCACCAACTATTTTGTGGGATACAGTATCAGATGCATTACTGCAGTCAAATGTTAGTACTATAACAAACATTAGCCATTTTTGACACTTGTAGAAGACAGTCGGTTTGATATTGCTAAAGGATAACATTACTCAACTAGTTGGATTTTCCCTGAAGGGTGTCCCAGGGGCTTTTTAGGGGGCAGAACCCCCAGGCCAACCCATTGGATACATCACTGTTCCAGTCCCTACTTTCAATTTATTAGCCAAGCCAGGAGCAATATTGACAGCAGTGACCAATCACTTGGAAAGTTTTATCCTGTGTTAATGATATTCTTTGTAGCTTGATTGATTAACTAAATTGATTGATTAATTGATTGTTTGAAAAGAAGAAGTGTGAAACTTGATGGAATAATTACATGTACACCCCTATTGAAAAATCCAAATAAGTATAGTGCTGGCAACGAGTCATGACACGGTTTATAACGGGCAACTGAATAAAACTATGCAAAACTCAAAGCAAAGTAATTATCATGTATTTTACAGGTAGATATATGTTAATAGTAGGGAATGGAATTAGGTCAAATGGAATTACCCTGCTTCATTGAATTTGTTATTTTGATTTAAAACTTGCATCATGAGCAGCCATGTTGTCACTTAAAGCAGAAAGTTTTTTCAATTTTCAGATTGAGTGCTTGCGTCGTTTGTTAAGCTGTGGTCTCAATGTGGATGCTGGTGATGTTCGATATAAAAGAACAATTGCACACATTGCTGCTTTTGCTGGTCATCCTCACATGTTGTTGTGGGTCCTTCGAGCTGGTGCAGATCCCAATAAGCAGGTAACCTCATGCAATGCATTTGCATACTTCCTGCTATGTCAAAATAATGGTAACCATAGGAATATTGTATCATAACCATAAACCATGGATTAAGAACTGACTGAGTCTCCAAAGGAAATTAATAACACTGGTATGTGTACTTTGAATCACATGCATTATTCATCTGATCAGTGCAATTCACTCCTGTTTTGAGTTCATTGTCAAGTATCAAATTACATTCAGTATTTGGATGTTCAGAGGAAACTTTGAAGTGAACTTTGAAATGAACTTCCTAACTAACAACAAACTTCCCCAGTTTTAGTAAGTTTTCATATTAGTCCTGGATGACAATTATTGAACAAAGATGTGTCATGATGTAATCTTTTAGTGTGGAGTTCTTCTTCTGTATAAAACATAAGTTGTAAGCTTAAATTGACCCTACAAGAGACTGGACAAATGTATTTACATGATAGAAATTTTAGTGTCCATAATGTGCTGCAGAATTGTGTTAATGGCTGTCTAGAGTATTGGCATGATTGAATGGCCTTTCATGCAAATAGTTGCTTGTCTATGCTAGTGAATGTTGCTTTCTTTGCAAAGTTTTACCTGTACATGACAAAAGTGTAAATGAATGTTGGTTCAATAAAATGAACATATTTTAAATTTTTCATGTAAATGAGCTTGAGGTTTGCATTAATGATAGTAAATTTTATGGTAATGAACAGTAAGTTAATGTGTATAGCTCATTAAGAATCTTTATAATGTAAGGTATATGGATTGTTTACAATTATACCTGTATCACTTTTACCAGAGTTGTAGCAGTCAAACTCAGACTTGGGTCCAAGTCTGGGTGTGAGTACTTGACTTGCACTTGGGAATGATGGACTTGGATTTGACTGGAAAAGACTTGAATAGACGTGACATAAGAGTTCAATGCAAGTCCATTATGAGTCCAGCTCAATTTTCATGCAATTTCTCTTTACCCATTAATTTTGTGTCAAAAGATTGTGGAATATTTGGCCCCTTGCATGCAGCAACATTCATGAAATCTAAGACAAGGGCTGCATTGTTTTATGGGATGGATTTCTTCAGTGCACATGGTTAACAAGAAATATAGTGGCCAAAGAAAAGTCTGATGGAGAGAGATACTGTAGCCAACATAAAAGGTGATGGAGATATACAGCATTACCACTGCCAAAATTTGATCATTTTTTACCAGATACAGTAAGAAAACAGTGTAGAAAAGAGGATGCCAATACTGAGACCAATTTCATGGCTGTACATGTTCAAATGACTAACTATCTGCAGTCAGTGAATGAATATATATGATCCCATTTAAGGAGGCTCATTGCAGTTTTGGTTTGACAGTATGAAAAAATCCCCACATCTGTATGTGAACTGGCAGTGAAATATCTTTTACTACCACTACCAGCTTCAAATGCTGCAGTAGGAGAGGAGTTCTCTTGGGAAGGTCTCATTGTGCATCCTTATCATGCAAGGCTTGCAGCAGAAACTATCTTGGAACTCTTTTTAGAAGGGCAATGAATCAAAGAATGAAAGTGAAATGAAAAATGTCAGAGTTATCTAGATATCTATCTTTATTACTGTCTATATTTATGCCACATATGAGGCAGCTGTTAAATTCAGTGTCTGCATTTACAGAAACATGAGTGACTGCTGTTTGTATATTCAACAGTCAGAGCTGAACTCAAAATGTTAAGGCCTTGAACATGAAAGAGGTTGACTTGGATTGATATCAATTACTTGGACTCGGACTCAAATCCTAACTGACTACATTTGGACCCATACTTAAACTGGGATTAGGTACATTTGACAATCACACTGACTTTCACCTTTTAGGATGATAATGGGGATACTGTGGTCCACCATGCAGCTAGAAGTGGAAGTGTGGACTGTCTGAAAATTTTACATTCACACAATTCCTATATGTGGTATGTATTTGCTTTATGCTGCTTAGTCAAGTGTGCATTTTACCTATTTGTTTTAATGCTAATTTTGAGGTTAAAGCATGTCTACTTATATGCATTGGTTTTTTTATTCAGAGGTATAACCTAGGCTAAAAACATGGTATTCCCAAAATTAGAGAGCTAGTCTCAATTTATCATGTGGGATCAACCAATGTACATGTAATTATGAAATACAACACAAAAAAATGAATTTTTTTTTTACTTGAAGGTGTCAGATCCTGCTCTTTTTCCTTTTATTTTTGGCAGCCATTATTTCTGATGTACAATATGTGGAGTACTATTTACCTCTGCCAGAAAAATCCACACAAAATAAACTATTCAGTGGCTTTACCTAACTTTTATTCCTTACGTCTTTAAAAAGTTTAGTTTTTGCATTTAGCCCTTAGACACAGTGTTAAGTTCATCATGCATTATACTGTACATCTACTATAAAGTAGAAGTACAGAGCTTTTACAGAAGTGAAGGAAACTATCTGTTCCATGTGGTAACACGAAGTTGGACAAACATTTGTTGAACATGTGATAGAACTCTTAAATGAAAAAATTTAAAAGTGGTACTCAAATCTGTGCCAAAAAGTATGTCAAAATTCAATTGAACAAGCTCAGGTACTGACATTTCAAGCAAAAACCCTTAATCAGAGTACTGCACACATTACTTTCAAGGGCTTTAGCTCAAAACATCAGCATCTCATTTTCTCATTTTTTGACAGAGGGTTATCTTTGAACTTTTTCTACTGCATTTAGAACTGCATCTGCAGCACACCAGTTGTCATTAATTCCCAAAGCTCTCAGTTGTGTCCAGCAGCCACATCACCTCTGCAAAAATCAAGCTAATATAAGATAGGTATTACAAAAAGTTCTCAGAAAATCTGGATGTATGAATATTCTTGTACACAACAATATTCTAAAGAATAGAGAAGAATTCACATAGAAATGCTGCTGTACTCAGGGATTTCATTAGTGGGTGGCCAGCAGCAGCCCTACTGTATTTGGTTCCCTATCACTAGCTATTCCATCTAAAATTGTGATTCTTTATACACTAATAGTTGAAAACAACCCAACTGCAACTCAGACCAATCTGAGTTTTGAGGATTTCAAATTCAACAATTTTATAGCTGCTGAAATCTCATAAATCAATATTGATATCATGAAGTATTTTTAATCAGAATACCATTCTGGATTAGATTGGAAACCACAAATCCAAATTTCAGTTCTCATTTTGATCCACAAGTTTTATGCAAGGGCATAAGACAACACTTATTTTTGATATTTCCTTTTACAAATATTTTGGAAATTATTTCTTGAAAATTTCATGCTTAAAATTTGCTATATAAAACACATAGTCTTGTTCAAAATGCTAGTAAATACATAATCACATCACAGGCATTCTAATTTTGAAAAATTTCTGTAGTAACGTGTCTCCAAATGACCCTTAGAGGCTCAGGATGTGTGGCCCTTTTTAACTGGCAACCTATGTCAAGACTAAGTGAAACCTCTGCATTGTACCTGTGGCTTTACTTTATACATATTCCTTTCAAAAGTTTCTGGCAATGTGCCCATCAGATGAAGAGGACATCACTGAAAACTTTGTTGAAGGAAATATGTGAGAAACAGCAAAGCTGCTTATTCTCTATTCTTCTTCTGTTAGAGAAAAAGCTACATGTAAAGCACAATTTGTAACTTCTCAACTGCTCAAGTTCAAACAGTTTAAATGGTTCATTAGCAGCTCAGCATAACATCACTTTGTCATAATTTCAATTGTGCTGACCCTTAAGTATGAGTTATTTGCTTTAAAGTTCATAGTGGAGTGGGGAATCATTTGCATTGGGTTAATAAATATTGAAGAAAATACATTTTTTTGTGTTGCAGTTAATGTACATGTATATATGCATTATGTAACAAGTGTTTAAATTTAATGACTAGAATTATGAAAATCAAATAAATGATAGAGAGTGGTTGAGGTAAGTCTGCATGAATGGTCTGGAAGCTGAAGTATAGAGTATACTGTAATGAATACATGCATGTGACAAAATTTTCCATATAATTAAATTTTAACCTAAACCATTCATCATAATTTCTTCAATTTTTAATATAACTTTGCTACCTTAGCACAATTACCTTTTTACAATATTATTTCTGTTTGTGAAAATATAAAATGTTATATGCAGGATCATGCAACCCTGTTTCTGAAAGTAGAATTACCTTGATCAGTTATCTTGGAGCTTGGTATGGTATGCCGTTTTGCAGACTAACATGAAAATTCAACTCATATTAGAGAAAGGAATTCAAGGCAAATTCGTTGGACTAAAGGTAGTCATTAGTGAGACTCGCTGAAAAGTAATTAAAGGTGTGTTTTCTGATAAACTTCATGCAGAACAACAATGTTCGATGTTAAGTGGCCATTAATCTTATTTGCTATGTTTGTGTGTTTTGATGCCTGTGTAGTTTGGGCTGATTGACATGATCTTGTTGGTAAAAGTTAACAGTATCATGAATTGTGTTTATGGCCAATGATTATGCAATTGAAATATTGTGTTTTAAACCTGGACAATTACTCTAATAACTATAAAATTGTTTGGTGATGTCAGTAAACTTTCATGACCAATGCACCTGTATTGTACCAATACATACCAACTGTGAAACAGATTACCCAAAATACTCTGGTGGGTTTATTACTTTTATAATTTCATTAGAAAGGTTTCTTAAGTTGTTTTTATAAAACTATTTACTGTATTGGTAGCATACACCTGTATAGTTATGCATAACAGCCTTCAATTAGCATGACTGCAAGTAAGTAGTTATGCATGCTGGGTTTGAAATTCATTTCACCTACATGAGGCAACCTTGAAACACTTGCAACCTAGGCTTTTATTTTCATATCAATATTAAACCAGTTGATATGTCCGATATCTGTACACTAGCTGTTGGCCTTTCCATGCTAACTCCTTAGAAGCTTTATAGTTAAAATGAATGCAGAAACAAACTAGTGTTGAAGTTTATCATAAAATTGTAAAATTATGTTGCAGAAAATAGAAGTGCCATTGCGTCCACAATCGTGGTGGCCAGTGTGCTCTTTCATAGGACAACAGCCGTTGTGATTTTGTAGACATCTATTCTGTTTTCAAAATGGTGTGCAGACGGCAGCGTCGGAAGCAATTTGGTATGGGGGAACAAAAAACAGATTGGTTAACTTTCACCTTTAAAATGAAATCACAAAGATTCTGCTGAAAAACTTTCTCTTACAAAAATGTTAACTACAGTAAAGCCTTTCGTGCCCCCAAAAAATAAATCACCGTTCAATTTACATGTACAAGTACGTCATTCCTTTAGCAGAGTCCGATTTATACCTCTCCACATTCTGGACGAGCATTATGATTATTTTACTTCAATGTTTCCAGTTGCTGTTTGACAAGAAACTATTGTACTTGTGACTGGTAGTTTCAATGAAAAAGTTTAAAATGTTATAGTTGAAACAAATTTGTCATCGTGCTACATGAGTTCTCCCGTTTTGGGAGCTTATATTGTTTTGTTTTTACCTTTTCAGTTGTTAGAATCTTGGATTTAAACAAACGTTTTGATTGATTACAGTACATATTGATTAAAAACTTAATCATTTTGAGCAACTGCCTGTCGCCAAGCAACTACTAATTGTTTTGATCTGCATCAACTGATATGGGGCTGAGATTTAATATGATAACCATTTGAGTCGTCCTGTTCATAGTACTCACCAATCAAATGTCGTATAGTAATATCCAGAATGGTCCGTTTTGCGAAACAAAGCGATTTTAGGATAATCTGTTGACACTTTAAAATCAAACAAATGCTACCATTTTAGAATATTTTTGGGCTAGACAGTGAATTAAAAATTCTTGTTACTTTCAACTGATAATTTTAAGGGAATACTTCTTAAATCCCTGATTCCACAATTAACGATAACCTACTGTGTAAAGAGAAGAAAACTCTGCATCTACATAGATTCTGAAAAAATAGTCACCTAAGACTCATAAATCGCCCACATTTATGTTAAAAACACACTGTGGTGGTCGCTGCATTTTCGCAAAAGGATCCCACAAGTTTCAATGTTGACGCCATCCTTTTGGGGGACACTTTGCAACTCAAACGTAATGGGGCCTCGTAGTCCAGTTATGTGTAGGTCATTGGTTGCGGAAGTCATTGAAATTCAAACTGGCGACAGCAAATGAAATCAAAGCGTCACAATAGGGAAAAAACGACAGGGAACGTTTAGACTTTAGAGAAAAAAAGTGCTTTCTTGGGAAGTAAATGACGCCTTTCACAATAGAAAAGAACAAGAAAACGAATACCAGCAAAAGAGGAGGCTGGAAAAGCGGCGTGAACAAAAGCAGGCAGAAATTGACGAGGAGAAAAGGCGATAGTTTCCGTAAAGACCGAGAGCGTAAGCGCCAAAAGGTTTTGTAAGAAGGAGCGGAACTTTTATTAAAGTCCACCATAAACCAGCGGTTGAGGTAAATCTTCTTGGTTTTTGGGCGATGACACGCATCAACTGCTGTGCTTGAAGTCCTTCAAATTCCCATCACAAGAGGTTGCTTTTTTGTCTTTTGCTTTGAAAGATGTTCGTGCCACGTACTCTCCCAATTCTCTCAAGTAGGCTACAAGGACCTAAATGGGATGTCCAGATTCTCTGCGAATTGTTAGTTGTTAACTTTCATTGCTGTAAACCACTTTTTAGCAAGCACTTTAAAAAAAACTTTTTCACTTGTCAGATATGATAAACGCGATTGCTCAAATTTAAGTTTTAGTGTCTTTAACAAAATGGTGGGTAAAGGGTGATTGAGTGTTCGTGTTTCTAGTTAAATGCTTTGCTTGAGTGTCTGTCACAAAACAGCAGTTGTCCCGTGTTGTAGCGAATTTTGAATTTTGGAAATGGTCTACAGTAACAGGATCAACTGACATTCGAAATATGCAGTTCAACTTAAAAAAAAAATTAGAAATAAGATTTAGCTGCAGGAGCTATATTTGTCGCAAAAAATTGAACTTGTGGTAATAATATTGTAAAAGACATGATAAAGCAGAAGACATTAGGTGTTAAAAAAGAAGCATCCTCTGCCAGTCGGTGGCCTTTGAACAGATGTAATGCCTTCTGTATCAACAGTGTGGATTAATTATAATTTATGTTATGTAAGATAAATATATTTCATGAATGATAAGCGATGGATGGACGAACAAAGCGGAAATCGTAATCTCAGCAAGAATATCAAAGCCCAGCAAAGGACTCGTAGAAGAGGCATAATAGGAAAAAAATTTTATTGAAACGTTAGATCTCAAAATGTTTTCCTATTATGACTCTTCTACGAGTCTTTTGCTGGGCTTTGATGTTCTTACTTATATTATGAATGGTAATGAGATTCTTTACCTCACAGTTTAATATCCAGAAATGTATCCATAATATCCAGAAAAAGGTCATTTGACTAGTTTTAGTATTCCAAACTCATTTTTGTTACATTTTTGTAGCTTAACAAATAAGGATGGCCAGACTCCGTTGGATGCTGCTTTGTTATGTGGCTTTGAACATTGTGCACAATACCTGTCTGTATTTCAACCACACGCTTGTAATTCAGGTAATCAAAATTTATGAAAAATACTTTATTGATCCAGACGATATATAAACCAATGCAGTAGTCGAAAATAAAAAAAAACACATCTGAATCGTCCAAGTAAAAATTTGAAAACCAAAATGTTTTTCACAAAAGTCTTTTACGCCCTTAATTCATTAGCTACTCACAAGCAGGGCACTGTGAGGAAAAAATTAAAGGGGATTAATCAGTCGAGCTCCTAAAAATGCGGTGAGACGTTTCATTGAATTGGACTGATGGTAAAATATGGATATCAACCGTATCTCTAGCGCTAAACTCAGGATTTTCCTAGTTTGCAAGAGGACGGGATATATATATATATATATATACATACACGCTCCCACATTTCGATGTTGTTGAGCACTCTACGGATATATAAGGATAACCGATAGCGTTAAGCAATGCCCACCGCTCGAGTAGCGGTTTGAGCAATCTGGTACCTTATCAATCCAAGTTCGTTCCAAGCTGCACTGATGAGCTGTAGTACAGTGAAACGTCCGTCTGCAGATTGAACATATATATATATATATATATATATATATATATATATACACACATATATATATTAATGAACTTGTTTAATTTGGCGATGAATTTCTTGCTAAGTTTTTCGTTCTTCTTACAGTAAGGTATTTGTAAGTAAACTCTTTTCCGTTCTTCAGAGAGATAATTGGGAATATAAGTTGTAACTGTCGGATGATTTGTTGCTTTCACCTGAAGATGAGATCTAAATCTAAGTAGCTATTCGCTTAACATTTTATTCATGTACAAGATCTCAAAATTTGCGATATTAACGTGCACAACAATTGAAACAGTTCTTGAAAATAGTACTCGAGCGCCATATGAATATGCTAGGTTCGCAAGCTGGGTAGTCTACAGTTTCCCACAGTCCTGGACAATTTATTGAGAAGCGTGTTGCGGAAGAGAGTGACCCAATCAAGTATATACTGGGTTTATTTTTTCAATATGATCAATTGATATTGTTTTTAGTTCGAAGAAATTTGAAAAGAAGTTTGGATACGCAAGAAGAAAAAAATGAAGTGAAGAGGGTATGCAATGGTAGGTATAGAGTACTGTAAGTTCATTTTTAGAGAAGTTTTTATAGATGTTCCAGTTGTGTTTGCACGAAACTTCAGCTTCTATTCTTCCAATACAGGGGTTCTCAACCCACTTGTATCTACTGCCCACTTGAGGCGGCACTGTTCACCGCATCACCCACCACACTCTACGGCTACTCCGTACAGTCTACTCTACACTCTACAGTCTACACTTTCTACAATCTACAATCTACACATACTAGTCTACACTACCCTACAACAGGATTTGTTTTCAGTTCTATTTTTATCATATTTTTCTATTGTTGTTCCTGGGCTCCCGTTACCCCCCGAGATAGCCCAAATTACCCCTTTTTGGGTAATTACCCCCTTATTGAGAACCCCTACTCTAATATTATTCACGTAATTTTTCTGGTGAAAACTTTTTACTTCTGTGCAGTGC
Organism: Heliopora coerulea; assembly: GCA_030142905.1. Classification (NCBI taxonomy): domain Eukaryota; kingdom Metazoa; phylum Cnidaria; class Anthozoa; order Scleralcyonacea; family Helioporidae; genus Heliopora; species Heliopora coerulea. The sequence goes on along the minus strand of JASJOG010000003.1, from coordinate 5,787,624 downwards.
ATATGCAGGCTTCATTTTACATAGGTCTGTCAATAGCGTAAGCGCTGCTTGGCGACTTCCTAGTAACTCCTAGACCTTCTCAAAAATTGTTCCTGGAGAAATTGCCGGAGTGTCTCTCTGCAGTTGATGGAAACATGAATAATGAATAATAATGATTGATACTGTTCATGTTTTTGAATCATTATTATTTTATATTTACGTTTTTGAATCATTATTAATATATAGTGGCTTCCGCTTTGGTCGCACATGTATATCGAACTTGCACCTTAGCTCACCATCTGAGTCTTGGTAGCTCAATGGTTAGAGCGTCTTACCGGTCATCAGATGGTTGCGGGTTCGATTCCCGTCTGGGGCTCAAAAATCGTTTTTCTGAGTATAGAGCTTGACGATCGTTCATCTATCTCAAGAAAAATCCAAGCTCTCACTTCAAAAACATAAACTGCAAACATAAGAATACAAGAACAAATAACGGGTCTTTAAAGAAGCATGGTGGAAAAAATAGCCAGGTCTGGTCTTTCATAGAGAAAACTCTACATCCAGTATGGGAAGTACGGAGTTATTGCAAACCTTACGAAACCGCCATCTTCGTCTTCATCTTCACCAAGAGTAACTCGCTCTAGTCGAATTTTGACAGCCATTGTTCAACACTTGCAAGATACAATTAAATCATAGGAGGTGAACTATATATACTTAATTTCCAGCAAATCACACTTCATTCTCGAATGTTTGGGACTATCTTCGAAGCAGTGAACTCGATTTCCATATCTGGAATGGTAACTGGCCATTGAAATGTGAATCCAAGATGGTCGCCCGTGGAGGGCAATTTTGTACCAGTGAACTCAATTTTCATATTTGGAATGCTAACTCCCAGTCATTTGCTCGGGCAAAAGTGAAACCAAGATGGCCGCCTATGGAGGGAAATTTTGTACGCAGTGAACTCAATTTCCATATCTGGAATGCTAACTGGCCAATGAAAAGTGAATTCAAGATCGCCGCCCATGGAGGCCAATTTTTACGTCAGTTTTAGTCCCCGGCAGGGTCTTGTGCATCAATTTTAGTCTCCGACGTGATTTTTACATTTTCTGAAAATTTTTCTTATTGAGAATACACACAAAACATGTCTTCAAAAAGTAGAAATGAGTTTAAGATTTGCAAATATATTTCGACAAAGTCAAACCGAGTTACAGGTTGTATATTTTCACGAAAATAAATTACCAAACTAACGTGAAACCTGATAAAACGATCTGGAAAATTACTTCAGGAAACTACTAAATGCACATCCACTTTTTACCGTTAGTTTACGACCTTTAGACAATTTAGCACACTTCTTAGGCCACAAGGCAATAATGAGTACTTTTAAATGCTCGTTTATGTAAAACTGGTCCAATAATATTTTGTCTGAGTATTTTTTCCATGGTTGTGAATAATTTCGAAGCCGAACCAAACAAAAAGTAAAGAGTAAAGCCGTGTAAGGGACTGAAACTGACGTAAATTGACATACAAAGTTTCCCTCCATAGGCGGCCATCTAGGCTTCACTTTTTGCCCGAGCAAATGGCTAGAAGTTAACATTCCAGACATGGAAATTGAGTTCACTGCTTCGAAGTGACTGGGTGCGTGTGGGCGCACACTGATCCATTCGCAATGCACGAATTCGCGTGGTTAACATACTTTGTGAACATTACATGACGTATACTCGTAAAAGCTCAATAGTTGCACCTAAGATCTCGACTTCCCTTCGGTGAAATTTTTTTTAAAGTTTGTACAGTTCCAGATATCTACTTAAAGATTTCGTTTCCATTTTTCAAAAATTTCCATCGAAGAATTTTTTTTTAATGTTGAAATGTAATAAATAAAATGATAATACACCTTTTACTGTTCCTTACCAGAAAATGTACTACCATTAACGCCAACCTCAAACTCATTAATGGAAAAATACATTCATTTTATCCAATCGACATTCATTAGCGTAGATATACGCAACCATTTGCATCAAAGGGCATTCCATAGCGCCAACTGATGACCATTAACACCATTCTGCTATACATTAGGAATAATAAAATTTCAATTATGCAAGAGAGAGCTCTTGCCAAGGATACTGTAGGTATTCTTGCCATAATACCAGGCAATGTTAATAGACGTGGGAGTTTGAGAGGGACAAGGTTAAAACCTGTCTCAGTTTACCCTTTTCCTCAGAAGGAGGTCTTTCAGAATTTTATGCTCCAAATAGCAGACTATTCAGCAGTGCAATATGCTTGAAAGGAAAAAAATTCAAGGAATAAGAAAACTAAATTAGAGAACTTAAGCAACAGGCGCTCTTGATTCACGGACGGCGTTTTCTTCCGATAGAAATTTTTCATGCAGACAAAATGAATAGTTTCTCATCCCAAGGGCATAGTCGAACATCCAGAACCGTTTTCGTTTTATACAGATCTTACTGACAGCATTTCCACATTGTCCGCTACCATGCAGAACCTCAAAATCTTTCAGTTAAGTCAATTAAATTTTACATCCAAATAAAGATGTTGAATAGTTCTAAAATCCCTAGAGAGATTATACCTCTAATCAACGAGCCAGCGACAAACTGAACTGGCGGATGTTAACGTATTCTGAGTGAACGACGTGGAAGAGCTGCAGCGATGTCCGTGTAGAACAAAAACGGCATTTTGGATGTTTGACTGTGCCCTTGGGTTGCGAAATTCATTTTGTTTAGCATGAAAAATTCTATTGAAAAAAAACCCTTTCCGTTACCCTTGGGCAGTTGATGTTTATGCCAAAGCCACGTTTCTCACCTTTAATCAGCATTGTAAATTTTGTTGTTATGGTATTTTGACATGAAATACTACTTTGTATCGACCAATGCTGCAATATCACAGTAATACCATATCACGTACCATCCAATACCAGTGGTAAATGTTCACTGCTAGAAGTACCGAGTTGAAAACTGCAAATCTTGTGTGCAGAATAGAAACATCAGTGTCTGCAGTTCCCTGCAATTTTTTTTTTCTCATTAGGTTTTACATGGCCTAGGCAATGTAATGGGATTGATAAGGAAAATAAAACACTGGATCTGGAATCTCAAATCAGTAGGCAAGCAGAACATACAATGGAGATACAAGACGACAGTAATGAAGACTTACCAGTGTTACCAGCAAAACTGGACTCAGTCTTATGTAACCCTACAGCCAATATTCACAGATATCCTACCAAACTCTCAAAGCCACAAAGATGTCTGGGAAGTCATTACATGTAAACAATGTGCTTGTCCGAATTTTAGTGAGCAAATGATGTTTTTACCTGTAAAAAGTAAAGCTTTCAAAACATATTTTAAACGCACTTGTTCGTTGCAGTTCTAAACTAACTTATTGTTATATGACTTCAGTTTAAAGATGGAAACCATATCCAGATAAGACCATAAATCATATGTACTTATTGTGGAACTTCAGTGATAATAAAGGAATATTATCTCCAACCATGTTGGCTCTGAGTTATGCAAAAATGGTAGTCATTATTGGCCAATCCTGTTCATTACATAGTTTTCTGTTGATGAATTGGGTGTTACGAAGTGAAAGCATTTGTTATGCAGTGTTGGATGCAAGTACCTCAGAATTCTTTGAAGTTCTGTTGGGCAGTAAAATGATTATAGAAAAAAAATAAAATAATTATATAAAGTAATTACAGGAAAAAAATGTGGATGTTTTGATTCAGTTAGTGTCATAGAGAGGTTTGGTTATAGTCTTGCATTAAAATGGACAGATTAAAATAACATCTCTCTTAAAAGAGTTAATTGAAATACATTTAAATTGTTCCCGTCCAGATGTTTCACATGAATAGAAATAATTATGATTTCAATGAGCTGGTCTTTAGTTTACTTATAACTGAACGCTCACAGTTCTTTGAAATTTTGGGCGGTTGCGTATTAGAGGTTCATCTGTTGTACAAAAGCATTCCTTCTGGACGAGACATTAGCAAATAGCGGATTACAAATCTTTGAAGAGTTAATCGTGATCTTTAATGATTGAAGACTTGGTAATACAATAATGATCACCAGTAGTAGCAGGTACGCAAAAACACCAAGAAGTTTACTAAATTACACTCATCATGCAGGACGTTTAATAGCTAATTTACCTCGCACCGTGTGGAGGCTGCCACATAATACTGTAGTGCTGCTCCCATCGGTTCATATCCGTAGTCGATTAATCGCTGTCAAGAATCGATTAATACCAATTAATCGTATTGAATAAATTAAATTATTACACGTCCACAGTGGTTTGTCCCTTCAAAGAAAGGGGTGTGTTTTAATGTTTTTAAAGTTTCGAAATTTTCCAGTAGAAAAACTCAAGAAAAAAACGTATATAATATAATTATATAAACACAGAGAAATAGGCTAAATAAAGAAATATGCACTTTGACTGTCTACATATTCTTTTTGTTTAAAAATAACAGTACATCAGCAACGGCTGGCTTAAGTGCTGCACGCTTTTTTGATCACAATTGACTGCAATGAGAGCGCGAGAATGCTATCTCTTCGCATTTTTTTTAATTCAGAAAGAAAGTTCAGGTGAATATCATACTGCGCGTGGTGGTTGTCGATGATCCGATTATTTTTAAGAACAATCGATTGCCAAAAAAAATCGATTAATCGGGAGTAGCATTATAATACTATAGTAATAAAGTGTAATTTGACAAGTTATCAGTGCTGCTATCAATCAAGGACTTGCAAAAGGGTAATAGTTGAAGTATAAAATCTATATTCAAAGGAATTATTCACGTGTAAAAGAATCTAAAAATTACAAGGAGCAAAAAATAATCGAAACATTTATCAACATGCTATCGGGCAGTTTATTATACCATGCTTTTAATGTTTGCATGCGAATAGATTCTCAAATAGTTATATATGTATATATATATATATATATATATGTATATATATATATGTATATATATATATATGTATATATATATATGTATATATATATATGTATATATATATATATGTATATATATATATATATGTATATATATATATATGTATATATATATATATGTATATATATATATATATATGTATATATATAACCTTTGAAAAAACTTCTCTATTAGAAAATTTGACGCTCTCAAAAATCTCCACTTCATAATATTCTTTAATCTTTACCCTCCAAGACATCACTTTGTATTGAATATCGTCATCCGGGCTTAGCCAACTTACATCAGAAGGAAAACGGTTGAGTTAATGACATCACATGACATCACGCTTTGGTGAATAATCTCGTCTAGCATTAACCTTACAAATATTCTAAGATCCATATTAGGTGGTGAAGGGATAGATAATAGTAGGACACCTTTCGAGAACAGTTATTAGGATTAGCATGGGTAAATAAAGGTACATTCGTTCATTGTACTGTTGATGTAGTTGTTATTAACAATCAATGTTACCAAGTTTATTATTGCTTTAAATTAACAGTGGAGACAAGAAAATTACATGTACAACAAAAATATAAACGTTTTTCGATCGAGTTCATGGTTCCGTTTTACCATTATTCAAACTAATTTCTTAACAGTGGCGCTGCACCATTCACCAATGGTGGTGGAGTACCCGGACGTTTAAGTTTCTGACAACTTTTCGACACGGCATTCTTGAAATCGGAGGACACTCCAGTGGACAGCAGAGTTCATTTACGGGTCTAAAACATCACTAAGAATTGGTTTTCAGTTCCACTGATCTGACTTGACCGTCTTTGCCGTCTGAGTACTAACAACTCTTCCCATAAGCTACTGACTTCGCGGTTGATACTTCCCAATGAACAATACGAAACCATCTTTTCCAAAAAAAGTTGGGTAGTGCTTGGGTTCTGCCCAAGTTTCTTGCATTTATCTGTCTTCGACAATATTTTGGTTACATTACGATGAGGTCGGATTAATAGAAAATGTAAGGGACTTAACGGCTCTGTACCGGCGGCCTCAGACGGGACTCCTAGAAAGGATGGCCAGGAAGTTTTGAATGGCGCTTTCCTTCAGGTTCTTGACCCCTCGTCAAAGTTCACTTTCCGCTCCAACAAAGTTTGCTCCGTTACCCAAGAAGATTTCAGTCGGCATTCCTTTTCCCACAAGTAATGGAGGCAAAGGATGAAGGAATCAATTTCCAGACTGAAAGTTCGATGTGTATAAGTCTGATCTGCAGGCAGGTGAACATACAGCCGTATCATTTTACATCTGATCTTCCCCATCTAAATACTCGCGGGCCAAAGTATAGTCCACTCCTATTTAGTCAAAGAACCTGACTGGCGTTAATCGTACGTTCGGCAGGTCAGCCATTACAGGTTGCACTGGTTTGATGTATAATCTCTTGAATTTAGTGCACTGGAATTTGCGCGATCGTATCACATTTCTGATTCCTAGTATCAAGCATCTTTGCCCGCGTAGGTTGTAGATTAGGTAGTTGGTTCCTGGATGTCGTTATTGTCACTGTCTGATATTTGGCAACGAACAAGTGAGTTAAAGAGTTTATCCCGCTCTGAATGACTGGATGCCTGGTCAGAGGAATGGGCACATTGTAAGTTCGGTCACTAACAATTATAGCATATCACCTAAATGTTCGGAAAGGAATATGGCGTCCTGCTTGTATGGCAGCGATTTGTTCAATGAATAATTCCGCTTGAGTGATTTTAATGAGGATTTTCAATGCTGTTGTTCTTGAATTGAGACGACCCAGAGTTTGGTGGTCATAGGTTTCTTATGTATTCTTGATCAATCACCGACGACATGCCACTATTCTGCGTACCTTGAGAGATTAATTTGTTGTCTAGAAAAGATCTGTTACTATATTCCCCAGAGATCTCCTGGCCGATTTAACTAGCCGAAATTTTTCTTGTGTTAAATTTGTGTTGGAGCATTTCCATTGCTGTTTTAAAGTTTCCTGTATTCCTTCAGTTGCTTTCTCTGCTTCACCAGTAACATGCTCTAGGATCAGGCCTATGAGTTCATTTTCACCACGAAGATCGTTTTTTCCTACACGTTCAGTTGATGTTTTAAATGAAGCAAACCGACCAGCTGAGCCTCTGAACGACTCGATGGATAGCATGTTTTGTTTTACGATCTCCTTTTTAAGCGACTTCACTCATCTTGGTGTTGTATTTAATGCAGATTTTCTGTCCTGACTATCTGTTTGGCAGCGTCATGGTCTGATAATTGATTGCATAACCATTGCACTTTGTCTTCTCCACTTTCTTCCGGGACTCCTGTCAGGGGACTATTTCCCACCTCAGATTCGGCGGCAGCAGGCTTACTGGCTAACATCGTTGTTATCGTTCAAGTCTACATCTTCCCTAGATTCAGTTTGTTTTAGATCCACTTCAAAGTGGCATTACGGAATTTTTTTGCTAGTTCTGTAGTTAAATCTCTTTCGCGTTTGGCTGCTTATAGTATTTTTGAGCACGTTTTGAAGCGGTTCTAGTTTCTGTCATATTTCTCCTCGATGACACTCTTATTAACACCATGAGGTGATTTTCTACCCATCAGTAATCCAAGCGATTATTCTAGTTCAAGGAGCTATGTTCGTTTGTTTGGTTTTGATCTTCGGTACATTTTGACTTACCAGGAAAGGTACAACTTCTTACGTCATGATTGACTTACTTATGGTGATAGTTGAACGTTTGTCAAGTCCATATCCCCCCAAAATGATTTCTAAACCCCAGGTAGGGATCAAATCCGCATCTTTCTGATGACCGACGAGAAACGAGAGGTCTAACCACTGAGCTGTGAGCTCAGAAATCGTTTTTCTGAGCTGTGAACGCCCAACTCCTACCATCCGAAACATCTCCAAGAACTGCAGGTCAAGGAATTCACTTTCTGACTGAACCTCCAGATACCATCCGTAACATCACCAAGCTCCCCCACACGCATAGCATTAATCTCATTTCGTTACTTCTGTTATTCACTTAACTAAACCTTCCTTGAAATTTCCTCGGGTTATGCTTAATATTCCAACGACGAGCAAAGTAGCTGATCTTGTCTTTGACCTTATCACTTTGTTTGACTTCCCAGCGTTCGACTTCGTCTCTGAGTCCACGATTTAATCTTGAGTACCACATGACGTTTTTTTTAACTTTCATAACTTTATCCGGCCGGGAAGGACCATTATTACGAATTAGTGTAACCAAGCTGGTTCTTTATTACGTTGACTCATTAAGTGGCAGGGCGCATCTCTTTCACGGTTAGAATCGTCTGATGTTAGCCAGAGTAAAACTATTACATGTGTCCTAGCCGGCCCCTTAATGGGTTAAACTGACAATGAACACGAGGAAATTACACTTAGCATAAAAACACAAACGTTCTATCAAATCTCGGGTTCATATTCCGTTTATAAGTATTTACATGTACAAGAATTTCGTTGGTTTCTCTCGCAGTAATCCCGTCCATCAAATCATCTGTCCAAGCTGCAATAAAATGTACACTGTATATAGGGAAACCAGATCGCTGCCTCTAGAATAGTCTTTTTGAGCATGCTACTCAACTCAGCTCTGGAGCAGTTGGACAATAGTTCGTAGAATGTAAACAACTAATTTTTTTGCTGACTTGAACAAACAATTTGACCGACCAAATAATCTTCACTTTTCTTTGAACATACAGTATTAATTTCTTCACATGTACAATAACATAATCTCCTCTTTAATAACAATAAATTTTGTAACTCTTCTAACTATTAATACCAACCGTTATTCACAAAAGAGCTACACATCAAATTTAACAAACCAGAAATAAACTTAGACCTTCAGCCTAGCAAAGAATTGTCACTTTTTGCCCAGTTGTTCTCAACTTAGTTCTACATCCAGTTTGTCACCATGTTTGACATCTAAATAGTGATAGCCTAATTTTCATTATGATAATCATTTATGTTATGCTAGTACGTAACTATCATTTTCAAGATACTTAATTGGCACTTCCTGTTGCTGATATAATAATATTGATGCAGCTTGTCTTTGTATAATTATATTCAGCCTGATGATGACTTTAAAATAGTGTAGGGACAAAATATTACTACATTATATTTCAAATTTTGTCTCTTGATTTATTTCTTGAATGCTGACTTTTCAAGACAATTCTACTTTTCAGAATTTTTTTTTTATACTTTCTGAAGTTGCTGGCTTGTCATAGTTTTTCACATATATCTTAAGTTTAAGAACTCTTCTACAATTACAAAATAAAACATATTCCGAAGAATAATGTCATCTTGAAAACTCAAGATATTAGTCAATACAAGATAAAACTATCGTTGAAACTGTGATATTTTGACTTTATTTCAAAGTCATCTTCAGACAGAATGACATTACAATAACATGCCAGAGTCTATATACAGGAGGTGTGATGACATCATCGAGACAGAATTAGGAAACATTACCGGTAATCACTATTTACATGCTGAGATGTTGAGATGCTAAGATGCTAATTAATTAGAAATTCTCACCACCATGAATAAAGGGGTTGAGCATGAACAATAGAAGTACCGGGCTAACAGATAACAAGTGTGCATAATATCTAAATAAAAAGGTTGAGTTCTTTGTTAGCTTTAAGCCCAGAATTAAGCTCAGGTTTATTAAACTTAATGTGGAGTGCTTCAATTATTAGAAGTTTATTGGTGTTAGTAGACTTACTTGTATAAAGAATTTTATAGTTATTAAAGATTAAATTTTTAATGGAGGTAAATATGTAAATATGTTCAGAATATGTTTTATTTTATACTTTTTGAAGTTGTCGGCTGGTCATGGTTTTTGGTCAAATCTACAATTACATGTACTCCAAATTCAACTTAATCTATGAAGACCATAATGATTGCAGCTTGTGATAGGAGAAACTGTCATGAATCACCTTATTGAGTAAATTTGATTTCTTCAGCATTCAGGATCTTATATGACTTAAGCTAGTGATCTTGGAAATGTTAAAATTTACATGCACACATACACTTACACAAAAATGAATGTGTGAAAGGCTTGAAAGTGTTCATTTAAAACTGATAAAATTAACTAATTTCAAACTATAAATTAATTTATAACCATCAAAAAATCAAATATTTTGTTTTGCAAGTAAATTACATTTCCTAATTTTTATTACCAACTGCAACAGTAATAATAAAAGACAAAAATATTTTATTCTTGTAAAATGTACTGTACATTCATAGACAAAACAGATATTTTCATTTTTTATCATCAGCTTTTCACAAACACTAAAGGCCAAACCAAAATTGAATGACCAAATACCTGTAACTGTACAACATACCCAAAATATGACACATTCAAGGTTGACTATACCAACAAAGTAAATACTCCATGGTCGTGGTTAAGACATCAATATCTTCAACAAACATTTAACTATTATCAGTCATAATTTGCATCTGGTGCTGGTGTGACTGTAGCATTGAAAACATCTCTCCCAGGTTTCCTAACTTCTTCATCAGTCTTTAATAAAATGTCTGCTACACACTTGTAAAACCCATCTTTTTCCTTTTGTTCAAACATAGAACATAAATACAAATTCTCCACCAATTCTTCACCAAAATAAAAATCCATCCATGAAGCATAGTTGTCATCATTCACCTTCCTTATACCTTTCCTTCTTAGTGCTGGTTTTCTTGATAATTTTAGTAGTGTCAAGTGTGGTTTCCATTCTTTATCTCTGCTCACACAAATCCCTTCCTCCTCAAATGTAGCAGTGATTATCTCATACACAGAGTTAAGGGATTCAAGGTTTCTTCCTTTCTCCACTTTTGCAAACACAACTTCATGCTTAAAGTTTCCAACTCCAACAAATTTGAGCTTAAGATCAACACCATTTAGAATTGGAAGTATCTTAACTTTGCACTTTTCAAGAGCAGACCTGGCAATTTCTGTTGAGGACTCATCCAAATGCATGACTGCCATAGTGATATGAAGAGATGACAAAGGTATGAGAGCTGGCTTTAATTTTGCATTCTCTTTTAAAAGAGAAGCTTGAAAATCTTTTACAGATGAATGTATTTTTGCATTTGAAACACGAATGGCAACAAAATGGTTTGGTTTATCCTTTATAACTGCACCTGTACCATCCTCATCATTTTCATCAAGTTCTGTTGCTACCATCTTTCTTTTTCTTCTCTTTTTTAGTCTATCTTCATTTACTAGATTTCTATCACTAAATAGCAGTTCCAGACCAAGAGAATCATTTTGTGTTATTTTTTTAGCTGCAAGATGCTTTTTAATTTTCCTGGCTTTCTTTGCTTTCACTTTTCCTTTATTTACACTTTTTCTTTCCTGAAATAATAATTCTAAATCAAATGAGTCACTATCAAATTCATTTGCAGAAGAAAACCTCTCAGAATTTCTTCGCTTTCTGCTCTCTTCTTTGTATTTGTTCACATTGGACAAATTTGCTTCATCAAATAATGACTGCAGGTCAAAAAATTCGCTTTCTGAGTGATTTGACAAAGAACCGGTTGTTTTCTTTCTCCTTTCTTGTCGCTTTTCTCTCACTTTCATCTTAACATTGTCCACTATTTTTGCAACGTCAAATAGCATATCTAAACCAATATAATCGGAATCAGACTGTGAAGTGTCAACATCACATTTCTCGGGGGACAATCCGGGATCTTTGGAAGTGATGTCCGCCGTTTTCGCATCACTCTTACTGCTATACGACCTGGATTTGCTTTCTTCGTCTTCTTGCACTTGCCTTGAAACTGAAGACTCATTGACGTATGGAAGGGCTGGCTCCACAGCCTTTGCAATACAATCTTCGTTTGAAGAACACAAAGTTGTCGCATCCATAACGGTAGAAATTGGTAAAAGACTTACCAGATGTCCTTCAAATATTATTATTCCAGGTAAACCACAAGTGAGGACCTTTGAGCCACGTTTTTCAAAGACTTTGTTACAATACCGATTGACAAGTACATTCGAATGACATAGTTTGTCACAGTTACGATGTAGAAAACGCAAAAACATCAACATATGCTCCAGGCGAGGATAAATTTCCAGAGTTTTAAGAGAATATTGAAATGATGAATTCGTACGTTCACTACTTGTAGCTAATGCTGGAAAACTTAATGCTGGACATTTCCACTTTCCACTAGCCAATTTTCGCCATTTGGATTTTGCAATCGTTCCTAGTTCCAGTCTTTCTCCAAGAATTTTAAGGTTAAGATGGCCGACAATTCAGACGTTGAAACGTTGAGTTACAAAGTTGATCATAGCGTCAGAAAGGTCTGGGTTTTTTGTTATGTTCTTTTAAACAGAATATTTATATTTAAGAATTGTTACTTTTTATGGTCAGGTGATGAGTCTTTCGTCTTCTGATTTCTATTTTAGTGTATCTTGGCCGAAACTACAACTTTAGAAGATATTTCTTATGGCTTTCTGATTGGTGATGAGGCGGAAAATTGTTGTCAGATCGTCACTTGCATTAAATGTACAAACCACGAAAAGTCTCCCATAGATGTGGGAATTAAAAATAAGCCACACTGGATCATCGAGATAAGTGAAATTTGCTCATTAATTCCAACAGGTACTATAGCCTATTAATGGTTTTTTCTTTTGTTCTGCTGCCCTTGATAGCGTGCAGAATTATTGGACAACTAACAGATTTCTAAATGAAAAGCTCCTTATCCAGAGTTGAGCATATTTTTTTTTCTTGTACTCATGTGAATTGTTGTTAGTTCCTCTTAATACAGTAAGGCTGTTCAGTTATCTTGGCAAGTGACCCACAGTAACAAAATATGGTGGATCAGCAGACTGGTTAGTCTGCTGATCAATGAGCCTACTGATCCATCAGTTATGTGCAGTATGTTATTTAGTATAGTATGTTACAGACAAGATACAATTGAAAAAGAAATTAACACATACATGTTTGCATAAGCAGTTGGCAAAATGGGCAAGTTTGGGACAACTCACCTTAGTATAAACACCCCTTATTCTTTGCATGAATAGTTTGACATGGAAACTGGCCTTGAAGGAAACATTTTATAGTTGGCACAACTAGACTTCACTTTTAATTAGCAGACACCAGTGTGCCACTAACTGGTTAGGTTTAGGGTTTGTATTAGGGTTAATGAGACTGCTGTACAGTTACTGTCATACTAGTGCTGCTAAATTGCAGTTTTACTATTGACACAATGCTGCTCATCTGGAGTCATTTACTGACTTTAATATTGAAATGGCATGAACTAAAATGGAACCTATAATGCACTTTGGTATACTGTAACATTGACCTCTGTATAACACAGTTAATACATGGACCCTGAAATTTTTGAGAGCTTTATCTTGTCACAAGTGAGGCTTTTTGAAGTACAAATTTCCCCACAAAAATACCCCACATCAAAAATGTAATCTCTCCCAAAAATAAATGTAGGCCTGGAAAAAGTCCTTTAAGCAAATATAAGCTCAAGGTTTATTATTGGACCTTTATGGTATTTATAGTAATACACAAATGTATATACCTGTATGAGAATCAGATATGTGTTTTCTTCATGTTCAAAGATTTGATTGTATCATGCTAGAACTATTCACTTGCACTATTGTGTTATAGGTATAAAGATCTGTGGTGTATGGTGTATCAGCAAGGATTATCAAGAATGGAAACAATCTACTGTTGAGGAAATATTTTCAGCAATTGATTTGCAGGTAAACCTTAAACCTCCATTTTCAATTTACCCATCCTGAAGATGATCAAAGCTAACCTGCAATAAATTTTAGTGGTAGTCTTGTTGGCTTATACTGTAATAAATTCTTCATATTGCAAATAAAGTAATCTTGAAAGTTGACTAACACTGTCTGGTGATAGCCAAATAAGGTTAAGATGTTGATGACTTGTGAAAAACAAAGCTGGGCAAACTTTTATTTCCAAAGGCTAAGAGCCATTGACCGTTACATCTGTCCACAAAATACAGAGAAGGTTGGTGGGTAAAGATGGGAAATTGCAAGCTCTGAATTGATATAAAAAATTTTTAAACTTTAAGGTAGTAATCTGCCAAAAAACAAGGTACTGACATTTCAAATAAAAGCTTTTCATAAGAGCCAAATTTAAGGTTAAATAAAAAAAACACTGAGTATTATAGATCAAAAAAGGTGGGAGATAAAAGTAACCAGTCAGATGAGCAAAAGGTGAACACAATGATAATGAAAGTGGAGAGTTGTTTGCTATTCTTATTCTCAGTCATTAACAGATACTGTATTGGGAGGGGTTGGTAATTAATGGTACTTCATGGGGTTGCTGATCAACCTTGAGAATCGCAAATGGCTCTCAATCTTCATTATCACTGTGTTTACCTTTTGCTCATGAAATTGGTTACATTGATCTCCCTCCACAGACTCAGAACAATGATGAACTACAATGAATCCATGTCAACTGCTTATACATGTGCTTTGACTTCCTGCCTTTGTTGCAATTTTGATGAGTTCATATAAAAGAATTCAGCTAATCTACTGCTGGTCAGTTGTAGGCTTAGCCAGTTTCACATTCATCTGGTAGACTTCTCACTTATCATAAGACTTGTCTTGTCACTCATTAATTTGTTTTTAAGGTATAGCTTATTGCAATCTTGCAACCTTGTATGCAAAGTTTGTATAAAGAAATTTTACTTATTGTTTTAGAGGGTCTGGAGATTCTCCAGGGAATTTTTAAATTCTGTCTCTTTATATGCTATCTTTCATGTCTTATATTATTAATCATCTAAAATGCAGTTGCAATACAATCAGATTTTTGCAAACTTGTGTATTATATCAAATAGTGTCAATTTTACAAGGCTGCATAGGTGAATCTCTACTCAACTGTTTCTTGGAACTCATAAAATTTACATAAAATGTTTATTTGGCAACATGTATAAAGAGTTCAGTACCATCCTCCCTCTGACTTTGTTACATTACCAATATGAGGCCTTGATGGAAGCTGCTGTTTGTGTTAATTTCATTAGTACTGTATAAGTTGGTTGTAATCACTGCTTTTGAGATCATGTAGAATGACTAAACTTTAAGTCATAATTCACTTTAGGCCAAACAAAAATTACATTTATATGTGATTCCAGTTACTGTAGTCTATCCAGCCTAGGTTTCTAACCATAAATCACCATTCCTATAATGTTTTGGTGGTATATTTGCTTCCTATGCTTTATTTATCTAGTCATTATGACTTGATTGTTATAGCAAATTGATTGCCTTTTTTTCATAATTTATGGTAAAATACTTGTTACTTACAGGTACCTACATTGGCAGTCACAGGTCAATCATGTGTACTGTGTGAGAAGCAAATAAGAAAATATCAAACACAGAGTAAGATATAAACAGTTACCTTCCCACTCCAATTTCCTGATGGCATGTAACTGGAACCATAGGTATTGTTTTTTTTGTTTTGCCTTACTCATTCATTTTTGCACTTACAGAGTGTTCATTCATGATTTCCTTTATGTTTTATTTTGGATTCAGAATGAACTAGTACACAACAAACAGTTGCTATGGTCACTAAAGCTGGAGTCAGAAGGCAAAGATGAAGACAAGGCATTTGTTTACAACTTAAAGAACAGATGCATAAAAAAACCACATGTTTCTTTTGATAGTATCATTGATGGGTTTTGTTCCTCACGTATAACATTTAGAGTGAAGTCTAAATTTGAAGTATGTGTAGCAGAAACCAAAGGCACAGGTAAGCTAAATTAACTACTGTGGTGATGTCAAATATAATTTTTTAGTAGATGACAAGTTCTGTGTCAAAAGCTTTTGTTTCATGGTTGAGTACAGTATCAGTTTTTGTCAGGGAATAATTAGAATTTCATCGAACAGTGAAACTTCAGATCCCTATAGATCTTTACTTAGTGAGTAAAGTATAGTAAAGTGACTGTGTCTTTATTTATACTGGATATTCCTTTCAACTACCTAACCTGTTCTACCTTGAAGTCCTGTAAGGGCCATCCCTCATGGGTCCAGTGTTACTAAAAGTAATATAGGAAACCAGGGTACCCAGAGTAAATCTGCAATGCTTGTTAGACTCAAACTGGACAACACCTCCTCACTTGTGACCTTGGTAACTTTAATCAATACTGCTGTAAGGAGCCAAAATCAAACCCTAGTCACAGTGGTAGGACACACATGCACTATCACTGTCACACCAGTTCTAGTACTCTTAGACAGAGATTCACAATGGTAGGCAGTTCCAGTCATGATTTACATCAGGGTAGTGCTATACAAGCCAAGAGGCAAATGTAACTTGTGAAGGCCTCATCCCCCTTTGTCGACTAGAAAAATAAGAACAAAGATCCCTACGAAGGTATGACAATATTCAGGATGGGTAAGTTTTATATTTCTTTTATATTTATATAATTTTTTAATTTTTTTCCTTGACATCACAACTTGGGGGCCCCTGACATTTAGGATCTGGGGACAATCTTCCCTGCCCAGCTCTGTACACTACTGAGTTGCATAAATAGTAGCACCACTGACAGTACTTGCAAAGGTGAAAATCAGAGAAAAGGCCACTTTTTTTCACAAGTCAAGTCTTTAGTTATGTTCTGGAGCAAGGAGACAAAGTAGTCTGAATAAAATGAGAACATAATTGACAATGGGGAAGGGGTTGGCCCTAGTTCCATGATGATGTGTGCTTGTTCATTAAATTCAATTGGTCAATTACATGTACATGTATTACAGTGATGAAAATGCCAAGTGTTTCGCACTCAGTATTCAACGGTGAGTAATAAGGTTGGGGT
The DNA here is from genome assembly GCA_030142905.1 of Heliopora coerulea. Lineage (NCBI taxonomy): Eukaryota > Metazoa > Cnidaria > Anthozoa > Scleralcyonacea > Helioporidae > Heliopora > Heliopora coerulea. The sequence continues at coordinate 5,770,909 of JASJOG010000003.1, read as the reverse complement.
TGAACAGTACAAAACTGAAATCAGGAAAACCTGTCGTTTGAAGTGAACATCCTTAGTCCTTTTTTGTAATGGCTATGTGATAACTTATAAATCCCAGTCCGAATAGTTCTATCTTTTTGTATGCTTTTTGGAAGAGCAAGGAAATATAAGCGAAATTTTGCTGGTCCATAGAAAAGTTTCATAACTATGACCTGGTATTTAAGGTTTAATATTTGACTTTTCATACACAAAGACTGTTGGAACTATGTCCATGTATTTATTCTCTGGAGATGAACTGATGAACGTTTTAAGTTGAGTTCAACGAGCTGTAAATGTTAGTTAGTGGTTCAAACACAAGTTTGAGTGTTCCATCGAGGGTTTCAAACACGCGAAAGAATAAAACATGATAAACGACTGTTTGAACTAGCTTCTCAAACACGTATTCCCATTGATTTGTTGCATGCTTGTGTTCAATTGATTTGAATATGTAAATTAAGATTGTAATCCAGATCACTTTTTTTAATCTATTTAATGAGACCAATATGGCTTGAATGCTGGACACGCCCTGATGATGACAATATGTCGAAAACGTTTAGTTTTTAATTTGTAAATATTGTCTTTTTTAGCTCTGTCATGTCTGAATTTCTTTTTTTTTGTTCTTTATTCTCTCTTTGTTTTGTTCTTTTATTCTTACGTGTCAGATATATGGGACACTGGGCGATTAAGGGTAAAACTGTACTTATATGTGTGTACACAGTTTTTAAGGGAATATTATGTCATATTTAAACTTATCATTCTTGTTTTGGTTTACATTAGACATTTGTATGAGTATGTCGAAGAGCGTCACTCAATTGTGCAATAAATTACAGTCGGCGACATTTCACATTCCACAACGCAGGTTGTTGATTGGTAATGGCGTTATTCACGATAAGAAAAAGTCTTGCGAGGAACTTTTACAAGACATAGTGGACGACGATTGGGGATTTTCGCAAGGTCAATTTTATAAAAACCGCAAACTCAAGGAAAATAGAAAGGTATTACTGTCTTGCTCACAGACAATCGTTTGGCTTCCTCGGTGAAATGTAAGCAAAAATTCAGCGCTTTGTAGGTATCACAAATTTCGTTTTCCTTAAAAACATTTTGCACGCTGTTTAACTAGGCTCAACAAATTTTGTGCAAATGTTGGGAGCGTTTAAATAGGCCCGTAGGAACCTAAGAGCTCCACCCATACGAAAATTCTGGATGTACCTCTGCAAATACCTGCAGTGTTTTCGACTTGTGACTTGTATCTACATCTGGCCTTCGCTTAAGCCGTCGTAGTGGCGCAAGAGGTTATCTGCCGGTAATCGTGAATTTTTTGCATCGAATTGATTTTTGGGCTGAGCCTACATTCTCTGTGTAACATAACATTGTCTTAGCTGTGTACATTTCGTGGAATTAATAACAGGTTACACAGGTATTGAAATTAATTTGAACAAATTTTTGTCAAATTTGACTGGGTTCTTAATTTGTGCGGTATATTGGTTTATTTGTAAATAACAGGAGCTCAGAGAAGTTTTCTCAGACCTTGACAGTAATCTAAACAACCTGAGGTGAGGCAGTAATCATTGAGCGCCAAAGAATATTCGACATGCCGAGACTCGCAGGCCCAAGCGTATGCGATAATTGTGAACCAGCATGACAAGTAACCTTCCTACTACCATCTGGGTCCGTGCAGCGGAATGGTTAGAGCATTTCACCGATGATCGGAAGTGTACGCCTTAGATTCCCGCCAGGGTAGCAGAAAATCTTAGTTTATAGCTTAAGGAGCATGCGCACTTTTGATTCACTAATACCAAGTTTGTACATGCTGTAGATATATAAATAGTCATCACCTACGAACTTTTCAAATCTATCATACAGTTTCGTATTGGAAAATTTGAGAGTTAAACTTTATCTCAAATTTTAATTAGTATAAAATATCAGAGGTAATTATAGAAATAAGAGCCCAGCTCAAAATTCTTACAGAGAGAGACATTGATTAAAAATACATTTTAATGACGTTTCGTCGCTAGACACGCGACCTCTTCAGAGTAGGAATGAATACTGAGAGTTTGCATATTAAATTGTATTTACATGGTATAGAATAAGTATAATTTGATATGCAAATTCACAGTATTCATTCCTACTCTGAAGATGTCGCGCGTCTATCGACGAAACGTCAGTAAAATATATTTTTAATCGATGTCTCTTTCTGTGAGAATTTTGAGCTGGGCTTTTATTTTTATATTACGACTTCGCTTTCCGCCCTGTAAATCGCTGGTAACTATTAGGTAATTATAGAGTTTCTCGAGCTGTGATTGGTCGAGGTGAACCACTTACTTCGGGTGTGTGTTTGTTTGTTTGTTTTTGTTTTGTTCAAGCCATGTATAGTTTTTTCGAACTAAGATAAACTCATTTTTGAGATTGATAAGAGTTTAACCGATATTATAAAGCGGCTTGCAGTCCAGCAAGTTTTAGTCGGTAAACGTCTCCCACGTTTAAATACCTTAAGTAATCTTCCTCAGCCGTCTGAGTTCTAGTGGCTGAACGGGTAGAGCTTCTGGCTTAAATTCAGGGTGCGTTTTTAATTCCTGTCTAGAGCTCAAAGTTTAATTGAATATCAAAACAAAAACTGTGCAGAGCTGGAACAGAAGGAAACAAAGAAATTTTAGTTTCAAAATGGAAGCATCTTGATTAATTCGTGTGACGGAGTAAAACTATTTCAAGTTTAGGTGCAAGCATTTTGGTCCTAAGCATGGCTGGTGGTGTTGCCGTCAATAAAAAAAAGTAAAGACAAAAAATATAAAAGGAAAATAAAAACTGACGCCCTTAGTCTTGGATTGCAGATGGTAGCTTGCAAATCAGTTTTTGATTGCATGGAAAACGAAGCTTGGAACCTTCCTTCTAACTGCTGTTTACGTTAAGTAACAATTTCAAGAAAACGTTGCTTTGGTATATAAACCTATTCAATTGGAAGATATTGGTTCTTTGTTATCTGTATTTTTTTCGGTGTTTTTTTTTGTTTGTTTGTTTTTATTGTTGTTTTTTTTTTATCCAAATCTCGAACAAATTTACGCGAACCTTTTTGCGATAGATCCGAACCTTTCTATTGTCGTATATAAACATTACTTTGTGCAAGTGTTACAGCCACTGATATTGCCTTCTGTAGCTGTTTAAATTCAATAACACTCTGACATATATTTTCAGGATGTCTTAAATGTTCAGCTTGTAGAGTCGCTGAGCAGGAGTAAAGAACGAGATAATCATGACTGTGTTCCTATAATATTCTCTCAGAAACGTAAGTGGCATGTTGTTCTATCATAAATAAAGTTAGATAGGGCTTTGGCAGAAAGATTTGGTTGCCGTTTGAGTGCCACCATGACACATCGTCAAGGGGATAAATTTGCCAGTCCTATGCTTTTTGCATCATAGCAAGCTTGTTATCTGCCCCCAAGAAGCCTATGATGGCGGCCAGTTGGTTACTGATTTTTGACCGAAATAAAATGTGAATGCCTTTTCTCGAGGGGTGAATATAAAGGTGTTCGATGTTTCCTCTTGCGCGATTATTGTGATTTCCTAACGTTTTGGCATAATTTTAGTGATTTTACGGTGTTTTTAGTTATAATAGAACAATTTCTTGTTATTTTTACCAAAGTGTTCTTGATCATTAATCAATGATTTGTCCCACTAGCCCCACACAAGTTTACTTAAGATCTCTATGCATTGAAGCCACCGGACAAACATATGTTTTGCGTCTAGTAAAAATTGGTTATTTTATGACAATTTTTGTATTAATTGCATTGTGATTTATACCGCAATTCTTACATCGTATTTTCTTAGGTGAGGCCAGTTATTTGAATATTGCCCTAGTTGTTGATCTTCTCGTTATGGTTCCTTTAAATACAAGTATATCCTTGCTGCCATCTTTATTTATTCGTGGTATCAAAGACCAACTTCAGGCAATCCTGTGTTGTGTCGAGACTTACTCTAAGGTGAGTTTTCGTACTACACATATTCTAACTATTATTATTATTGTTGTGTAGAGCCTTCGTCTATGGGCCAGAACCTAAAGATACCAACATTAGTTGTCTTTCGTTATAGTCTACTCTACTTGCACCACTCCAGACATAATATTCTTAAAATAGTTTCACTCTCCATTAGTACGGTCTTTTACATTTCCCTTACTACCCACTGCTGTCGAGATTTCTCTTTTACCAGCTTCTTTATCTGTTCTTTCAGTTTCTCCATCCCTCCGCCTAAACATCCGACTACCAAGGGTACTATTTCAACCACGAAGCCTACACGCCTCTTGCGAATTTCAAATGTTAACAGTTGGTATTTTTGCAATTTTCTTCTCCGTTTCTGTGCGACGTTCGCCTCTTCAGGGCAGGCCATATCAGCTATTCAGATTATACATCCTTCGGCATCTTCAAGAGTGAGATCAGGTCTTCTCGCTGTTGTTGTTTTCCTCATCCTGTACTCAAAGTCCAATACCAGCTTCTTACCTGGCTTTTCGATGACTGTTCCCTTCTTCCATCCTGTTTTGTACCACGCTGTACTCCGATCAAGCAAACCTGCCTCCTTTCACCCTCCCTCCGCAAGCACCATCAAAGCATTATTACGCCTACTCAGGTACTCATTACCGGCAAGGACCTTACAGCTAGCCAGTAGATGTACTGTCTCTCTTTTTTCTCTGTGCACAGTCTGCAAACCTCCGATCCCACCTCCATTCCCTTTAAAGCCTTCCAGACTCTGGTCTCGACCATTTGCTCTAACATCTTTATTACTGTTGCCGTCTCTCTCGAATCTAGGTTGCAATCTAACCACTGGCTACATTTTTCTTCTTGACCACTGAAAGCTTCACTTTGTAACTTCTTCTCTTGATATTGACAGACCCGCCTTTTTGCCATTTTGGATTTCAGCAAGATTTTTAGCTTTCTTCAGGCATCCTTCCAAATCCCGCACATCTTCTCGCCATTCAAGTCAATCTCTCCTATCCCGAAACTAACTTCTCCAACCATCTTCAGGGCCTCTTCTACTTCTCTCTTTCTTGAACAATATTCGTTCCTATGATCCCGGTTCCAGGCAACTTTTATCCATCGGCATCTTGATAATGGCATGTAGCAAGCTACTCTGATATCCCTCGTACTCTTCACAACTCGTCCACCTTTGACACGAGCCAGGTACAACTTTTCATCACTTGTTTGCCTCTCATGCATATTTCTCTCTCTGGGTTCCCTCTTCACAATCATGTCAAGTTCAATCAGATCTTCCTTACTCAATCTGCAAACGTTCATCACATATCCCGCTACAGGTATCACTTACATTTGCAGCTCTAACCAGGTTCCTATGATAAAGTTTTAGTTGCGTAAGACTGCTCATTGTCAGCCTGTTCATATCCTTAGAACCTATATATTTCGTTTACATCTTGGTCAAGTGCGTTCATTCTCTCATCCAATACGTCTAATCTTTCGCCCTTCACCATTTTTCCACGATCAAACTCAATCACTGCACATTTTGTTACCCCGCAGCACGCTCCTGTATCATGTCTGGCCATTACAATCATCTTGTAAACGGCTTCTAAACTGTTGTGGATTTCTTGGTACACTTTCTGGTCGTCTATAAAAAGGTTCTGTGTCCTTTTCACTCTCTTTCTCCCTGGCATTCCCATCCTGTATCTTCTAGTTTCGCTCAGTAGCATGCCAATTGGCACCTTACTGTACAAAATACAACAGGTGAGTAACTGTCTCCTTGTAAAAATCCAGTCTTAAGCGAAATCCGTCTGTTTGTCTCCTTCTGCCCGTCTTTCCATACTTCCAGTCTTGTTTTCCACTTCTTCATCAGTTCCTCAATTAATCTCCAGGGATGTAGCCGCACCGCGCGGTGCTGGGCGGGACCACCCGGCACGATTTCTCAGTCTCAAGCACGATTTCTCAGTCTAAGATTTCTCAGTCTTAGGCAATAATGCAGATCTTCGCCATGCAATCCATTTTGATATCTTCCTCATATCTTGGTTCCATGTTTGCATTGTTTTGCACAATGAATTCCAGGTTCCTTTAAACGTTTTCCACCAGTAGTTTTAGATACCATCTATTCCTGGGGAGGTCCAGCTCTTTCGTTTCTTCAACACCTTTCCAATATCATTTACTGTTACCCTAAGCTCTTCTACAGGTTGAGTTTTATCCTTTAACTGCTCCTCTTTTCCAAGCACCCATGGTTGCTTTTTTGGTGTTCTTTTGGTGTTCTTTCTTGTTCCCAGATACCTCCCCAAAATTCAACAAACTTTTCAATCTCTGGTATAGTTCCTGTAAAGTTCTTTGTCTGGTTTATTTTTCGGTAGAATCTTCCTTCATCTTCTCTAAACCTTGCATTATTATGGACCTTTCTACCTCTTCTGATCATCTTTTCTAACTACATTATGCTATATCGTAACTCATCCAGCCCGTTCTCTTTTGCATCTCTAAGTTCTTGATCTGTCACTTCCTGACTTCCTATTTTTACCTTTAGATCTTTCAAAATATTCTTCTCTTTTTTTGTAGCTTTTCTATGTTTTTTTTTCGTCTATAAAGCTCGTTTCCGGCCCTAGCTATCAACTGGCGTAGTTCTTTCATGTTGTTCTTTAGTTTCCGTTCGCGTCTATTTCCCCTACTTGCTTTCCTCTTCCGCTTTTTTTCTTCGATTTTCATGATCATAGCTATTGTATTTCCCATTGCATACACTGCATCAGTTATTACTGTTATTTTATCATCATTTTGCAGATACTTCTCAAGAATTCGATTCGAGCTTCGTTCCACTTGTGTCGTCATTTTCAATTTCAAAAGTCTTTCTCTCGGTTGTATTTTACATATTGATGTCTTCACAATTTCCTTCAGTTGTTTAAGAAATTCATTTTCCAACTCAGCATCTCCTTCCTCTGAATCTGTTACCTTATCTCCACAGGTTTTATCTTCTCCCACTCCTGCATCCCACTTTTGGCACTCCTCGTTAAGACCCAGACCTCTAGTTACTCTTCTCACCTCCTGAACATTTTTCGCCTCATCTCGTGATTCCTCAACCATTTTTAGTTCTTCTGTTGCTCTTTTTCTTGCAAGTATCAAATTGTTAATCTCTGGTTCCTTTTTAAATCTGGCCGCATTTTCTCTCATTGTCTGTGGTTTTATCTTACTATATTCGGGAAACTCTTCTATCATCCCATCTTTCTTTCACTCTCCTTTTGAATCATCGCCCTCTTTTTCTTTCCTTTTCTGGTCTTACTTTCATTGCCGTCAACCATTTCAGGTTATCTACTTGTTGAAATTCTGTGGTCGTCCTACTATGAAGCTCCATAGTTTCTGTCTGTTTGTTAGATACTTCCCTCAACAATGTTATAGCTCTCATTATATCCGGATCATTTTTTAGTCTAGTAGCATTATCGCTCAGGTTTTGCTTAAAGATCAATTTCCTTCCAAGAAATTCAACACCCCACCTTTGTTATGTACGTTGCATAAAACCTCACCCTTTTTGTCGTTGTTCTAAATCTATCTATACTAACCGTACTCTCTCATTATCTTGCCATGTAGAGTTAACACTACATCTTTCGTAGTTGTTTTGGGGTACTTACCAGCATTATTACATTACTATATAGTTACTATTATTATTATTATCATTATTATCATTATTATCATTATTATCATTATCATTATCATTATTATTTCCTGAAAAATTTTGTTCTCTTTAAAGGATACTGTCTTGTATGTTCCAAAAGTTTACCATTTTAAAACACCACAAACTGCTTATCTCACCACTTGCATATATCCATGGAAACACATCGATGGAGAAATCATTGAGGACACTGAGTTTGGTACGTGGCAATTAAAATAGTGTTCCAATTATTTCAGGGGTTGTGAAAGGTTAGCACCAGAACACCTATGAGTACGTACGGTTTTACTAGGGAATTCACGGAACTTATGAAAACAGGCCTCAATATCTCACTTTTTCTAGTTTTGTTTAGTTCTCTTTTTCTTTAAGACCTTACTTTTTCTTCATTTCCTATACTTTTTTCCTTCAGAAATTCGGACTTCTATTAGAACTCGGTTCGTGAATGTTGACTTTTATCTAGGAGATCATTTATGTCTAGCCGATATTTTGGCTTTTTTATAATATGTATTCTGCACAATTATTTATCCTTTCTTATTGTCTCCTGTTTTATATTTCTCTTGTTTTTCAAAAATGTTGATGGTACTTTTATCCTTGTTTAATGATCTCCCGGAAAGGACTGTGGATAGACATCCCATGATAACATTATTAAGATTGACTTGTTACAGTAGAGTTTACGTACACGTGTCAAAAAATATCTTTCTCAAGTGAAATCTGGAAACAGTATCAGCTACGGAAGTTAATCTTTTGTCTTATAAACAGACAAGAAATAAAAACACAGGAATGCTAGCACAATAACGAAGATCAGTACAACCATAGAGGTCATACATGAAACTTGAGGGGGGCCTACATCAGTTGAATAAATGCCAAAATGCGTCATTGTACAATTATAGTTTGTTTGAATCCTGTAGATGTAATAATATGGGATTCCTTACTTCTTTTGAGTCCTCCTTAAACAAGTCAATAGTTGGGGACTAAGGTTAAAACTTAATATAGTTAAAAAGACCCAAATTGAGGCTACGTCCGTATAATGACGCGTTGGGGTATTTATGCAACTGCTCAATTGATGCCAGAATGTGATAATTAATTGGATTTCCCCATTGTCATTTCCATTACAATCAGTCGGGATACTAAGGTAGTGGTTCCTGTCTTTTCGCCCCTCAACGCGCCATTAACTTATCCGCAATCAGCCCAACGTGGCAGTGCCCACCTGGGTACCCGTTGTTGATTAAAATAAATGGGTTGTACCCACTTTAGTTTTATTTAAGAGCTTCAAGGGTACACGGGGAAATATGGCAGGCACAGTATAAACTAGCAGTATGCGGGCTCATACACTTGAATGCACCCTACGTCGAGAAATCTATAGTAACAGAGTCGCAATTTTTCAATACCGTTCGCATACGTAGATATTTTCAATCGGGCTAAAAGAAAATGGGTTTCTCTTTACGAAATTACATAAAAGTACAGCAGCTCTATCTACCTCAGTCTCCCTATCGGTGCTTCTACCGTGTCAATCAATAATCTGTATCTTTTAAAAAACCTACTCTCTAATATCCGTCGTCCTGAACATGGACATGACGTGATTGTGTTCCTCATTTTGTACTGAAAACGCTTTTTCAGAATTTCAACGTAGAAGTGCCTAGACACTGGGGTAAAATATTCGTAGAATCCTTTCTTTGCCTTTTTTGCAATTCATCCTCGTAGTTGTATGAAAGAACTTTGCGGCTCAAAGCCTCTATATTTCTTCTAACATTTTGTGGCCTATCGACAATGAAGCTGTCAATCCACATGACTGCGCTAGGTCTACGAGTTGTCCATTCCTCGTATAGAAGATTAATTTGGCTAGATTTAGGCCAGAATTGTTATGTTTAATTATAAGTCATATAACTCGTAACCTAATATCGTTATTTATTCTGATTGTGTTTAGAAAATCAAAGGTCCAGTTTATTGAAAAAGTTGTTAATTCCTTCCCAAAGACCAACATTACACCCCAACAATAACTATGTATTTCAGGATGATCGTTCAGAAGGTGAGTATATAATCCTGAGATTTCAAAGTCCTTCAAAATATCTCTAGTACTTACTCAGTTCATTGTAAAAACAAGAAGCAGCGGTGCTTCCCAAACAATCATTTCGCATGCCACTATGTGTCGTGATGAATTTATAAAACCCAAAAAGACAAAATTAAGTGTAAAATATTCTTTTACTTGCGGGAAAGATGTGGTCATAATGTTGTAACGAGGACCCGAAAAATTCCCGCAGAGTTATATTCCCACATGGTTCCAACTGAATTTTTCCTCGATTGCAAAGTTATTAAGAAGCCACCCTCCAGAGTTCTTTCGTAAATTATACATTTGTGTTGATTTGCCGAACACAACCAGAGTTGTTTTGGTAGGATAAAATTCAAATCGCCATTTATTACTGTGACGTTCCATTGTGCTCATCATTCCTCGCATACCACATAGTCTTAACAATGTTACATCATCAGCTACAAGTACAGAATCACAGCTAATATCTCCTAACGACATATAGTATATATGTATAGATATTTAGATATTTAGATATATAGATGTATATAAACTATTCCGAATCGAGTTTTTACACTTTTTTAATTGCTTGTAATAGCGTCATATCTTATTAACCCACATGAAGGACTCTCAACTCCTGGAGGTAAATAACTAGGTTACTGTCTTACAAAAATTATATATTGTCATGATATTGTTAATAATGATAAACTATCATAAAAACGTAATATTGGAAATGATGGTTTTAGCACAACTCTTCTTCCACTCACTAATTCATTTCATAGTTGATGCAGTTTATATATACACATAAACATATACATATACATACACATAAACATAAACATAAACATATACATATACATATACATATACATATACATACACATAAACATGCACATGCACATGCACATACACATACACGTGCACGTATACATACACCTACACATACACATATACATGCCAATATATATATATAGATGTATACACATACCCATATATACATACATATGTACACATACACATACATATACACATACACGTACACATACGCACACATACGTACATATACGTACATATATGTATAAATATGTGTATGTAATATTGTATGTGCTTTTTGGTACATTCATCAGCCACTTTAATGTATTAAGGTTGACTGAAGTATTCACAGTAACACATTTACGGATACGTGCTTTTGACAATAGCATGTTTGTTTTGCAAAATTTATGGAATTCACTGTATACGTATACTGTATATATATAAACTGCATGATCTATGTAGCTAAACATATATAAGTATAATTACTATTGTTGTTGTCGTTGTTGTTGACGTTTTTACTGCGCACGCGGCTTATGCGTCCCAGATGTCAGAAAGTAAATACTTCAGAAAAGAACAGGAATTTGATGACTAATTAACAAGTTTACTGGCAGTTTAAAATTATTACTGAAAATGTCTTTTCATAACTAAAGTTGTGTTAATTTATATTTATATATTTCATACGTTGTTTTATTCTTCAGGCGCTGGTTGCTGTGTAGCTGTTGTTGATGGATGTTATTCTTATTACCACTATATGCAAGATAATTTTGACGATAACGTGAGTAATTATAAGTTAAGCAATGACTGGGGGAAAATTAGCGATGAAATTTCCCCGCAGCCGAAGAAAGAAATCCCGCAAGAATTAGCTTCCCGGTGGACTTTTACAAATCTTTTCTGGGCAAAGTTGAAATTTAATCGCTAATTCCTGTCAAGTCTTGGTATCACTTTGTAAAACTGCACTTTGGAAAACAATAATCGCCATGAATATTTTGAGAAACCTGAGCAGCAAAGGAATAGTGAGAGTTGATGCCTTTGACTATACCTTACACAGTCTGTGCCTAGAAAATTTCCCTTGTGCTATTTATGAGGAAAACTTTATAAGCAAAGACCGAATTTTCTTCTTGTATGAGCAATGAGGGAAATTTGTGTTTTAAAGTCCCTCGAAGAGCAAATGAATCCAAGGTGATCATGATACTATTAAATGTAAAACCAATGTGGCTACTAACTATTGTTTCGAAACTGATACCGTGAAAACGGTCAAAACGTGAAATACCATTGCATTAGAATGCATGACATTCCAGAGAGTACTCAGAGTGCATCATCATCAGATAACCCTTAACCGTTTTCGGATAACTGGATGTTGTATATAATTGATTCTGTCATATTTTGTACCAGGAATAGATTATTAACGCACCAACACAAATACTGTGAATCTGTTCAAGCTATAAGGTTGGTTTACGTTAGACCGAGGTAACAAAGGAGCCATTACTAGGACGTTGAATTTTTATGCTAAGGAAAGCCAGTGTTTTATCACGTTCAACTTCATGAGTGAGTTTAATGCATGGGTATTGAGAATTTAGATAATCTAGAAATGAGACAATGTGATCTTGAGATTTGAATAATAAGAAACAATCATCAACATAACGTCTATAATAAGTAGGTCTAAATTGAGTAGAGCAATTATCAAGCCAGTTTTTTTCGTGGTCGGAAAGAAATATGTTAGTAAAAAGTGGACCCGGTGGAGAGCCCATTCCGATTCTCAATTTGGTCAAAGAATTTACTATTGAAAACAAAATGACAATTTTTGACAATTTTTTACCCAATTCATTGTCCTTCTCAGCGACAGCTTACTTATATCAAAATTAAAACCCTCACTCTACTCCAACATTCGATCATTTCCTTTGGAACTTTTCGAGTTTTTTTTTCTTTCTTGTTTTTTCTCTCCTCTCCTTATATTACTTTGATCTAGTTATCACCTCTGACACTTTCTTTTCTCCTTTCCGCTCTCTCACTTCGCTCCTCTCATTAGCATTCCTTTGTCACTGCCCATCACCATCTATTTTTGTAACATATTAGCGATTTAAGCCTCACCTAACTTGTAATTAATTTACTCTCCTCTGAATACGTAACCAGTTGAGTAACAAAACGTCTATATTAAAGTTTTCCTAAAGTACTATGTCTCCGTTATAGTCTTGTTAAAAGTTATTTGTTGGGCTGTCATATTCATATCGCGATTTGGCTTCCCGCCTGGCTCGTCAATAGCAAGTAAAGAGAAATTCTTGATTTTAGGAAGTGCATGTATTATCGCCAGATTTGCAGCCTTTGGTTTCACTTTCATGGTTCTCACCCGAGTCATGTTTTTTAGTTCTCCAAACACTCGAACACACTTTACCTCAGGAAATGTCTTCTTTCTTTTCTTACATAATACCGTGGCTATATTACAGCCGAGTGAAACATTTTTTTACCTTATTCCTATACATTACTTGTACTAAATAATTTTTATTATTATACTATTATTTTTAATGTTAAAGTGTGGGTCAGTTATTACTGATTGTATTGTTATCGCGTCTGTAGAAATGGGTATTAAATAAATCTAAACGCTCTCTGACCTGATGTTAGATTTTATTATGAGCTTTCGGTCACCAGTCTGTAACCTTCAACGGATAGATGACAGTGTCACTGTCATCTATCCGTTGAAGGTTACAGACTGGTGACCGAAAGCTCATAATAAAATTTAACATCAGGTCAGAGAGCGTTTAGATTTATTTAATATGTTTAATCCTGGCCGCGCTTCCACCATTTTTTCTTGTAGAAATGGGGTTGTGCATATCGCTCTCTCCAGACCATCTGTTCGTGGTTTCGACTTCAAGGTTACACTGAGAAAGCTGTTCCTGGACATCGTAGTATTCAAGAAGCCCTAGTTGCTGTCGGAGATAAACAGTCTTCATTTATTGGTTCAAAAAAGTGGATTGGCTCATTCGAAGTGAGTCTTTGTCTGGAATATTTTCTGGGAATTACTTCAAAAATCTTGGCTTTAAATAGTGGAGCAGAATTGCAAAACAAAGGACGAGAACTTATTCATCACTTTCAAACACAAGGCACTCCAGTGATGATTGGTATGAAAAGTACTTTTTATTACATCAGGTGATGGTTAGGCTGGACTTGGTCAGTGTATTTCAAATGTTGCTTTAAATATATTTCCGTCACACAAATATATTTCCAATATTTGTGTGTGAAACATTGAGTTTTCCCCCGTTGTTTTATGAAGTCAAGAACAATTCAAAACAATTTTGGTCCTCAAATAGAAGTCATTTGTTTGGTTCAGATATTCTTTTTCGATGCGGCATTTAGTTGGGCACTCTAGACGCACGGCATGAATCCATGTGCAATTCACAAGTTCTATCTGGTTGTGATATCGTAAGAAATGGTAACATGTACAGTATTTGTATATGTATAGCTATATACGAAACTTCACAATTAACCACACTGCTGAAGTCAACTGAAAAATGTTGACTCGAGCGGGATTTGAACTCGCACCTTCGGGATACCGGTCCGCCGCTCTACCTGTTGAGTTATCAAGTCCACAGGGATTGGAGGCGAGTTTTTATCAAATTTAAAGTCTATTTTCCACTAGGCGGAATTTTTCGCTCGAAATGCATTTTCCGTCGGAAAATTTTCCGAGCGAAAACGCATCTTCAATTTCCACATACGCTCAGCCGATTGGAAAATAGAGCCCGCCAAATTTGAAACTTTCGAAACTCTTCGATAAATACTTCTGTGTCAAACTCTGTAGACACATCTTCCTCTTCGACTTCGGTGTTGAATGGATCTACTTCTACTTCACACAAGCCTGTATTTTGAGTCGTTATTTGTTGTTGACATTGTGGTTGTTGTTGGGCTGAACAAAACAATTCATTTAAAGAATTTACATCCAGTGTACTCAGTCCATTCACACTTTGAGAATTTCCTGACACGCGAAGCAATTCTTTTAACGAGTTAATACCAAAGCTACTCATGCGAGCATCACCTTCCATGTTGTTTTCCTTTTCTTGTAATCTGATTGGTTATTTCACTTTAGCGGAAATGCGGAGGCGGAAAAAGTCGGATCGTTTTCAACTTTATCGCGACAACGCCAATGCTGCCAAGCGGAAAAATGAATAGCTACTGCGCATGCCCAATATTGATTTTCGGGCGGAAAGTGCATTTCGAGCTAAAAATTCCGCCTAATGGAAAATAGGCTTTAGTGCACAAAATATTCTCGCGACAACTTAACGCTATCCATGAGGATGGATGTGCTGTGTTTCAATTCTATTTCAGAATCATCCTCAGGGTATTATAATTATTATCGTTTCATAATACCCTGAGGATGATTCTGAAATAGAATTAAAACACTGCACATCCATCCTCATGGATAAGCGTTAAGTTGTCGCAAGAATATCTCGTGCACTTAAATTGGATAAAAACTCGCCTCCAATCCCTGTGGACTCGATAGCTCAACAGGTAGAGCGGCGGACCGGTATCCCGAAGGTGCAAGTTCAAATCCCGCTCCAGTCAACATTTTACAGTTGACTTCGGCAGTGGGAGGTTAATTGTGAACTTTCGTTTCATAATACCCTGAGGATGATTCTGCAATAGCTATATACAGTAAGGTGGAATCCAAAAAGCCTTAGAAGGCAGCTCACGGATGCAAAGCGGATGACAAATAAGTCTTACTAGCTAGTGAGTCAGTGTGTTATAGGGAGAAACTTCTTTTGCAGCGGCTGAATCGGCGACGTTGCAGTTGCAGCAATAGAAACAAAGTTTACAACAACTCACGTGAAAGGCAACCGAGGACATGAGTGGTTTGATTTTGAATTTTATTTCATGCCGAGTGACGTCATTGCGAGACAAGTTGTGTGATGCTATACTGTGTTACTGTTAAAAATGCAGTAAATTTGCAGTTCTGTTGAGTGTAAAGTTGATTTTAACGACTAAGTTTCATGCAACGTATGTCTACAAAAAATCATTGCGTGTAACTTGCCATTTGTGAACGATGTTTAACAAAATTTGCTGTGTCAACTTGCTCCATTAAAAATCGTATGCTTACCCGCAAAACAGTCCGTTCATTGTTGACACCATAGGAGTGTTTGGAACGATTTTTAACTGATTTTGTCCATTTGTTCAAATTCATCATTTCTAGCTTTTTCATTTATTCAGGGGGAGGCGTTTTGGCACATACTATACTTGGAGTAAGTTTCAATGACAGAACCGGAGATATAAAGTAAGTGTAGGAATTTGATGGCAACTCATATTTTAAACCTGTGACCTTCCTTCTTTCCATTCCGTTTGATGCTTGCTGCCATTTTATATGTTTATTTATGGAAAAACATAACGTAAAGTCGTGTAACCTAACGGACATAACCTGCAGTGACCTTTAGTACTTCGTTAAGAGATGCGTGCATTTTCTTTCGTTCTTAACTTTCCACGTTCGTGTTTTAGATTTCTTATCCTTGATCCTCATTATACTGGTGGCGAGGATTTAAAAACAATACTGGACAAGGTTAGCGAGAAAGGATAGTGGAGTATGGATTGGGAACTAGGCTTTCCAAGTTCATATATAGCACAGGAACATTTTACCGAATTAAACTTCCACTTTATTAGTGAAGTTGGGACATACTTGTACTTGGAATGCCTGCTTCCCTACCGAAATGGTAGTGCTAAAAATTTCATTTGTGAAGCCATGGCAAATGAAACAAATTTCACTAATTACATTAAAGATTTACGTATGGAAATTAATATTTTATGTTAAATTAGTAAATTAGCATAGGAGATGCTATTTTACATATTTATCAAGGTTTTTTGAAATACCCTGATAGATATGTAGAATAGCACCTGAAATTTTCGTAACTAGTGATTCTTAGACAGGTTTATGTCCACCTTCACATGGCATTTGTTCATCATAAGCTGGATTTCTGCTTTGGCGTAAAAGTTGTTCGTGCTACATTTCGATGTAGGATATGACTGACTAGGTTTCTTTTTCTGCTCGATACATTGAAGTAGTCCATTCAAATGAACCTTCACTTGGACGGCATTTTACGTTTTGCGGAAATGTACATTTAAAGAAATTGTCAGCGGTAGATAAATATCTTAATAACAAGGAAGTGGGCGCGACGTTCAAAGTTATCGTTAAACATCGTTTCCTTGTCGTTTTACAGGGTTGGTGTGGTTGGAAGAGTCACCTTTTCTGGAACCAACAAGCTCACTACAACCTCTGCATGCCTCAAAGACCAACCAAAGTGTAGTTGTGTATACATGGCTGTTACTGGGTTTCGATCCCTTGATTGCAATTATGTATTGATTACGGACAGCTTCTGTCCGAACACTCCATCCATGTCTGATACCAGCTCTGATATCATTTCATCAGTTGGCAGATCATACTTCGTTCACTTTTTGAGAGTAAGGCCTTTTCACTTTTTTCTTCATTTTGAGCCCTTTTTCTGGTTGATATTTGTTTTGAACCCAAGTTTTACTTCGAATATCTGTTGGATTCTGAAACAAGTGGACCTCATCATCTGGCGAGTTTACAGCGAACATCGCGGAGTTTTTCTTTCTTTCCTTTTTTTTTCTGGTTTTCAGCCAATGAGCAATTTGATTGGTGCGAAAGGACTAATGACAGGCGTTTTACCTTATGACATTGAAATTTTGAGAGATTTTGAAGCCAGAAGAGAGTTCTGAAATGAACGATCCGACTTTTAGGTCAATTTTTTCAAGAATAATTGTTATTAAACACTAACGTAACTCTTTCCTTTCCATAGACATATGTATACTATTAATGTATTCGAACTAACTTCTGATACTTTTAACCGTCAAATGGAAATGGAGACATCTGGTCGCGACAGGTTTAAAAGCAAATCTAGGTTTTACTCTTTATTATTCAAAAAAACTTGAGTCAAAATTTGAGCAGGAATTTGTTCAAAACGACTGAAGATGGTGTTACACGGGAAAATTTTCAACGTAACACGTATCCTCAGTTAGATTTTAAACGTACTTCATACATTGCATGTTATTTGCATTGTATCGAGTTCTGGGGCAAAATTTGTTGCGTTAAAATTTTCGTGAAAAATCGTCTTGTGCAACGTCACCCAAAATCCAATGTCTAATAAAGATGCCAGTTGCAGGAAGTAAACTTCCATTAACATGTGTTTTGCTTGCTTTGAGGCTTTCCAAACGAAGCTAACTTTACGTTTTGTCTACCACCTTTTTGAATTTCTTAGGAAGAGTATAGCTTTCATGAGAACTGATACGTGATGAGTCGCTAATATCTTACTTCAGCATCCAAATTTGAACGCAAACATCAGGAAAACTGCTGTCAAATTCGAACATGTTCAAACTTGACACAAGTCAATCCACGCTGTTAAAAATCGATGTAAGATAGTGGTCAAACGAAATGCAAGTTGAAACCTGCACCGACTTGGCCAAGGCTTGAAAACGAAAATGCCGTCTTACAAAGTGCATTTTCCGCAGATGAGAATTGAACCAAGTTCGAATCGAGAACAACACGTCTGCCAAGTAATACTCTGATATCTAACGGTTTAAGTAAAGCAAGAAGATTCCATGTTTAAGGAAAAGTTAAGGTAGACTTAGCCCTTCACTCTTTCCCAGTGGGGTCAGCTGTCTATTTTATTCGCGTTTACCTCAGGTGATTCTGCAAGAAGGAGGTCCGGCTGGGAGAGAGTTATGATTATATCAATTAAGGTAGCTGAACAAAGTTTTGCTGGTTTTTGGCACATCGTACATCCTTTGGATGTGATCTTTGATGATGGGAGGCTAAGCTGGTCCGGTAACATCAAGGATTTTATCTGTTTTGATTTCAACAACGCTAATTGAAAAAAGCCTCAAAAATTTAACTATTTTAAGTTAGTGGAAAATCCAGTCAGTAACCTCTTGAGTAGTGGAAGACTCACAACAAACAAATCTTATCTTCAGACCAAACAGACGAGGTTAATAAGGAATGTTTTGTGCAGCTTTTGGTTCCTTCCTTCACCGCTTGACGAAATTTTTAGTTCGTAAGTTGGCGGCTTAGGTTTACTCGCTTGTTTTTACCTATTCATGGTTTTTACATCTATTCATTTACTTTTCAGCTTAAATTTATACAGGATAAGGTTTAACTACTTTTTGGTAGTTTGTTGTTCAATGTCTTTTTTTTTTTTTATCTATTTTCATGTGGGAGGGGTGCCACCAAAGGGGAGCTTGTGTTCAAAGCAAGGGGACTAATTAATAAACATCTGCAGTGAGCATGTGACTGTTAAATGATGATGCTATCTTTCCATAGTTAGGATCTGACATTTGGAATTGTCCAGTGTCAGTAACAAATTCATCCTGAAGTGGATATTGACTGAAGAAACAGCTGACGGTAACGCCCGTTGAGAACTATCTATTTGGTTTTATTTTTATGGATATGGAACAGAAAGATACTGACGTACAAAGCAATTTAAGGCAACTACTAGTTAGCTTGTTTTGGTAGTATACCCGTGCCATGCAGTGTGCAACCCATGCAGCATACTACATCAAAAAATGCTTAGTAATGCTGCTTTCCCAATGGCTTAAATTGACTTCCTTTTAATTTCACAAATACACATCTCAGAAAAGATATTGTGCTGGAGGGGCTAAAAGCACTAACCGAAAGGGCCATGTGGGCGGCTGGCAGGGGAGGCAATCATATCGTTAAAAAAGGCACTGTTGTTGTAAAACTTGTCAATATTTTCCGCCAAGACTTGCCGGTTTGTCGGAAAACATTGCACGACTAGGCAGCCAATCAGCCTGCGTCATTTTTGCGTACAGGCTGGTTATCGAGCTCATCCATTCAATAATAAAAGCTATTGCAGTTGCACAATTATTCACCTGGTTAAAACATATCTTGTCAATTATAGATGTATTTCAAGTCATTCAATTTGAAGAAGCTTTCGATTGTATTTGTTTTCCCAAGACTGCTTGCTCCCAGGTACCCTTGGCAGATTTACGGTGGTGAAATCGACTTATACCCCCTTCCCACTTTACAACCTGCTCCCCGGGCCATGGTCACATAGACTGATCGAGATTAAAATCGGACTGACCAAAGATGATTTAACTTATCAAGAGGGACATCTTACAGGCAAAGGGCTTTAACCTATGTCAACTCCTTTCAGGCACGATATGTCTACGAGTATCTTACTCCTGCTATGCTGAGCTAACGCCAGACGATTTTGTCGTTAAGGGGGGAGGACTTTCTGGGAACAGATCTCACTGGCCACTCACAGGAAATGACATAACGGTCGTATGTCAATTTTATTGATGTTCTGATCATGATGTATACTCTCTCAAGCTGTTAGAGGCTGAGGTGACGACTGACATTTCAGGGTGTTGTATCAAGAATAATTTCCTTAACTAACGGACATCTAATTGACTTTTGGTTGTTTTAGTGTATCATAACTGTCAAATATTTTTAAGAGTTCGTACGAGTTTACAGGTTCTGTTTAAAATTGTTTAAACTTGTAATATGTAAAACTTCATATCACCCATAATTCTCTAGAATTCGTCTCCAGGGATCACAATGGTGAACTGTAGAAATGGTACCGCGAGACATGTTTGACGTTTTTCGTCAAGTTTTTCACTGGGATGTTTGAAATCGCTCGTTGACAAATCAAGCACACTTTTATGTTTGAACATTTCATATTACTACAATATTGCGAGGAAATGATCGAAAACATTCAGCATATCAAAATCATAGAGCACTCAGGAATGTCTAATGATTAATTTGGACATTTTTAAAATATTTACCTGTTCCAGTCAAGAAAATAAAATTCAATTCTTTAATGGTAACCATATGTTTAATCAGGCATATACGGTGCTTGTTTTTTAAACACAAACATTAATTGATGTGGAAATGTTTTATCTGTTTTCTCTTTTTTTACTTTCAATTGAGTAATCTATAGAAGGAGCTACCAGTTCTAGCTCCCATGGCCACATGGATTGACGCTGATCAGTTCCTTCACAGCTGAGGCTATCGTGAGGATCTTCAAGAATCCCCGAGATCACTTCCGCCATTCCTTGTAAAGTTTCACTGTCGATATCTTGCAGTAAGTTGATAGGTTCAAAATCTGGCGGCTGCATGAAATAATGTGGTAAATTTCCTACTTGTAAGAAGTTCAACAATCTTTTCAACAGATCTTGAAAACGTTCTGATATCTTTTCGCTTGACCAAAACGTAATATCTTTCAGCCTGTCTGTCTCATGAAATAATAAATGCTTCAAATGATAGGACGAAAGCATTTTGAGACCTTCGTGAGTGTCACGAATTTCTGTTAATATTCGTAACAACTGGACACGGCAACTTGGACTCCCCAATGCACGAATGCGATTCTTTTCTCCGACAAAAAACGACCACTTCCACACCATTTTCATTTTTCTTCCGGATTGATAAATGTACGGTCGACAAACAACATGTGAAGAACTTGGGCAGTCTTGTCTTGCAGGATCCATTCGAGAATCTGGAATCACAAAAGCTGGCAGCAACTTTATCGTGATATCTTTGTTGACAATTAAAACAATCTCCGATCCCTCCTTCATTGAAATGCTGCTCATTCTTTCCGGGAGCTTTTCTTTGGCTCCATCTTTAATGTAACGATTTAAGACACTCACGGCCTTCGACACGTAATGACGTAAAATTTGGTTTACTTTATCAGCAGAAAGAAATCCATTCCTTGATAAGCAATCTTTCCACATTGTGCTCGATTCTGGTTGAACGTGTAAACCTTCATTTTCGTCGTCTTTGCTGAAGTACACTGCACTACTTTTGCCAAACGATAACTGCACCATCATGTCTAATTGGATGGGTTCCTCGGCTTGCAGACCATCGTAAGGAATACCTTGACTCACGACACTTCTCCCTCGGAATCTGCTGTCTGCAGTTTCAATCTTTCTCAGCACTTTTTCCGACACAACTTGAGCAATGTCCTCGCAGATTTCTTTTCTTTCAAGCCCACGACGAACACGCTGCTCATAGAATTCATTTAACTCTACGGATAGAGGATCAAGATTGCTTTGTGGATGCTTGATTTTACTTCTTCTGGCCCTCGTAGGACGAATAATGGCTAAATTATCTTGGCGAGACATGATAAATCATTATTTTAATTTCTGTTGGAAAGCATTGAAAGATTTTGATCAAATAACAGCACAAGAAGGTATTTGTATCGTGGCCTTTTGTTATTCTTGAATGTCACTCGAGGAAACCAAATTTAACCTCGGCTTTCTGACTACCATTCAATCGTATTTTAATGCAATGGCTAAGACAGGTTGTTGTAATAGAATTGATTGATCGAGTGATAATTGATTTGAAACACATTCAAACCTGTACGGTCTGTTGATTCCTCTCGTTAATTCCAAAGTTCTCAAGACTTTTATTCTGTTTCGTCGATTTCTTCGAGCGTTTACTTGTATCCCTGTATTATTATTTAACAACTGTTCAAGCGCTTGGCAAAGTTGGTATTGTTAGTTTATTAAGATAAACAGAATGCCAGGTCTTGAACTTTGTCTATATTTAATTTTATCGTACCATATATGGATCGAGCTACAAAGCCCCCAATTCATTGTTGCTTTGTTGCCGACCATAATCATGGTGTTTTTATCTGTGAACAGAAGGAAACGATGAAAAGAATGATGACAATGAGCCAAAGCTCCTCCCTACACATCTGTAGAGAATAAGTAAAATATGTGAAATGATGATTATAGGAAAATACGAGCTGTTTCCAAAATAAAAATTTCCGTTTAGTCACGAAATTTAATCGTTGATGACGGAAATTTAAAAAAATTTAAAAAGACATCATTATTTCTGGAGATTATTCGCTGATCTAGTAATTTATCGCTGTAGTGACATAGCTTTTTTGAGTTTGTAAACTTAATTACTTAAAACACGGTACCCCCATGCCATAGGCTATGGCTGTAAATAAGAATAATTAATTATGCTCGTAACTTAACTTTATCTTGAGGAATTATCCATTTTCTCATTGAACGTTTACAGGTTATGCCTACGCTGGGGGTGGAAAATTTCTGATTTCAACTGTATGATCAGTAAATCTTTAATGACTACTCTAACAACTAGAATTTTTTATAAAACCGACCCCAATTGAGCACCAAATCTAACGCTGATTTTTCACTGTCCTGAACTATAGGGAGGATAATAACATTTACGTAAATTTGTTTCCAATATCTTCGCCTATGGCCTCGCAAGCCTCACTTCACTTAAACTTGTTAGAGCGAGCCCTTCCGCAATACATTCTTTTTGGGTTAAAAACAATACCGTAGAATATGACATTTTCTGTGAGGTCCCTGTAGTCTGTTAATTCAAAATAGTTTTAACTTATGAAGTTGTTCACAGTTGAAGGTGGAAAGGTATCACCAGGGTTAAGGCTGCTTGTAGACGATTTGGACACTTGCTCCCGTGACTGAAATACCATTGGTACAAATGAGAGAAAGAACGTTCGGTTTTAAACATCTGTAATCTGATTAACATGGTAGGGTTGTTATAATTACAGAAGGGAATCTGACTGAATTTTATGAACAGTTTCTGAAAATTTTGGGAGATGTCATGCCCGACTCTAAAAAATTTTTGAGATGTCATGCCCCAATTTTAAAAGCGTTTGGGGGAATGTCACCACCCGATCGTAAAATTGTTGAAGTATGTCATTTAAGTCTCAATTCTAAAACTATCGAGGAAATTCATCTCAAATGTTCGCCACTGAGCTATGTTTTTAATCTAAATGGCTTTTTTTAGGTTATTAACATGTTATTCAGTTACTGAAAGGTCCTCCTCGGAAAATTTGTAAATGGCTACCTTTATATATATTACTTTTAATGACTGTGGCTATGACGTGCGCGACCGTCTGACAAGTTCAGTCTTCAAGAGCACCGACTTCTGCCACGTGGAATTAAGGAAGTTTGCCAGAATGTGTATTTAAACGTTTTGCAGTTACATGATTAATTTCCTGAGTCTTAATTCATTCGCTTATCCCAAGTCAAACAGAAAGAACGTTCTGGCTCTAAATGTGAGATTAAATGTGAACTACATTATGATGGCAGAAAATGCTGTATGACATCGAACAAACCGGCCTCTCGTTTATTACATGGGTAAACACCAAACCAAACCTGAACAACTCTAGCGCTGAGCTTTAAATCAAAGCCTAAATATACCCCTAACCCTTTCGTGGGAAAAGATATTCGCTAAAGTGTACAAACATGAACAATCTGAATGATAAATACGAATAATAAAAATAATGAACATGAATAATAAAAACACAAGTGTTTAGTATCGCAAAAATATTTGCTTGTAGTGACACTCTTCTGGACATGTGTGTTGACACAGTGTACAGGGGAAGAGGACGTGAAAAAAGTAGAACAATTGGATGTCTGAAAAATGATTACCCCTTAAGAATAATGACTACACAAAATCGGCTAGTTTGTTTACGCATGTCACCACCCAGTCCCGTTATGAGATTATTCACTTAAATGGCTACATCTGTCCAGCTGCGAGTTAGTATAAGTAGAACAAACTAATAAGTGCTTTATCTCGTGATGCGAATTGGGCTCAAACAAACGTAAACAGATCAGTTTTTGTCTACTGTGTGCATGACTGCAAGATGGTGAAAACCAAGATGTAAGCTTTTTCGGAAAAAATTTATTCAAAATGGCTTGCAAAAAGTATGGACGTCAATCTCACTTTTCTCCGTTTGCGAACCAACCTAACGAACGCAATTAAGTAAAAATATCAAAGACCAGTTGTTCAAAAAGCGATTAAACTAATCCTGAGTTAGATGTAATTTCGTGGAAAAAATTTTGAACGCATGTTAATGTGGAATGTGTCGGATCTGGATACCGATAGCCGATAAAATCTAGCTACCTGTGTCAGGTACATTGTAGATCTGGTTTTCGACGTCATTCTTTTTACCGTAGTAAATATATGAATAACATCTTGAACGACAGGAAAAAAATTCCGTAGACTGCAGACAGATCTGGTACCGGATATTGGCCGGTGGTGCAGGATTTCTTCCAAGCAGGAAAATTGGTGAGTAGAAAAGTTCTTGAGCGTACTAGTGAGCATTTAATGC
This sequence comes from Heliopora coerulea, assembly GCA_030142905.1. Taxonomy (NCBI): domain Eukaryota; kingdom Metazoa; phylum Cnidaria; class Anthozoa; order Scleralcyonacea; family Helioporidae; genus Heliopora; species Heliopora coerulea. Next base: position 5,746,321 of record JASJOG010000003.1, on the reverse strand, counting down.
TTACAATTCGCGAACAGAGACAGTTCTGCCGTAAAACCTAGAAAAACGTCAGTACTGACTGGTATATAGGTTTAGAATCAATTTCAAACAATTATATCTCAAACACATGAAATAGCTGGTATGTTTGTCCCTTTGATTTACTCCTCGGCGTTCTCGTTCTCCAACCATTCGGTAGTCTACTATCTGGTTGAATCCGGTATCAGTTGAAGTGGTACGCGGCACATCTGTAACTAAGGTAAGTAGGAATTTCCATTAACTTTCTTTGGACGAATTCAAAAATATTTTCCCATGCGAAATTGGCTAAACAGCCCAAACAGGTGGAAATAATGCAAAAGATTAACCCATTTCTGCCAAGGCTGCCAGTCTTCTGCCGCATAAAATCTTCTGGCGCGAGCCAGAATAAAGTAGAAAAAGACCCTCATAATAAGGAATGGCTGAATGAGATAATTTTTAACTCGTTCTTTCCGATATGGCTTATCCTCAGCTGAGTTTACTCGTCTGACATAAGAAAAAAATAAAATAGAAAAAGTTCGTCTGAGGCTCGGTCTTAGCAGGAATGTGTTTACGATTAATCCAGGATTAGTGTTAACAGACTTTTCAATAACCAGCCCAACTAAAAAATCAATCTGATTTTCGATCAAATCAAGCTAATTGAAACCAAAAGCACAATTATTTAACTCTATCTACCAATTTTTCACGTGCGCTCAAAATATTTAAGCAAGAATTACAATAAAACAGTGCTGTTGAGATATTATACAATTATACAATGGAAATAATTCATAGTACTTTTCCATTAGTTCGACTAAACCCACAAGGAAAAAGATCCACGCTATTAAAGTTTTTAATATTCTTGTTGTGTTCCACTGTCCTGTACAAGTTAATGTTTTCATTACGAATTGAGCCAGCTCTGTTCAACGATGGCGTGGACTTTTTTCTCATACTCTCGCCTGTTTTCTTGGTAAAGTTGAGCTGCTAAACTGTTCGCAGGACTGTTTGGATTTGGTTCGTCTAATAACGACTAAAATGAAAAAAGAACAAGTAACTTACAGTGTATCCACGAACCCAGTTTTACCACTCTTGACAAGGGTTGGCCCACTGGGTGACTTGACTTTATTTATGGTGATTTTACTTGACATGAAAAGGTAACAATCAATTTCAGTAAGCATTCTACCATAAAAAAGAACCAATGTAACTTCAAGATAGAAGCTGTAGTTTACACAACCAATACTTAATTTGAAATTTTGAATTTCCAGTGAATAGTTTTGGCTAAATTTAATTCAGTTCGATTGTCTGGCATCTAAATCGCAGAAACACAGTTTTAGCAGAATCTACTTTTAGGAACTCTAAATGAAGCAGCCAAGAGAACAGCATCGAGAGATTATCTCCTACGAGAAAGCCAGTCTTGGAGAAATGTGAGAGGTCGGTGGTCTGTCTTCACAAAGGACAATTTAAGTTTTGTTAATGAATAAAGTATAAATTTAAAAATACATTCAAGGTATCCCAAACTACAATGACTACATTTTACTTTCCAAAGCAAAAATTTCGTATAATCCATAACCTTGTGAAGAAAATGACCAAACAGAGGACGCACGGTCATGTCATGTAATGTACTTAATTCTTGATACAGAAATAAGCCCGGATGCTAGCACTGTTTGCGAAGCATTTTGATCGTAAAGAGGTAAGAATTACTTACTTGTATAGATGTCAATATTGCTGATACATCATATGTAGGACTCCATCGGTTCTGTAAAATATCTAAACAAATGCCTCCATCTGCATAAACTGAAAAAAAAGAAAACATTGTGGAAATAAGTTTGCGCGGTATTTTTGATTATAATCCACCTATGCATACTTACTTACATTTACATACCGTAGAATCCCGAAAGTAACGGCCCTCGTTACTTTCGGATTAAGGAGGCCTTAGGGGCCGCTACTTTCGGATAGTTAAAATACGTTAGGAATAAACAGCTATTGAAGTTATCAAGCAATAAGAGGAATGAAATTTCCAACATTTTTATCACCAGATCTTATTACACTGATTGTCAAATTAGATATACATGTAGAACTACGAACATTTTGACAAGAATAAACAATAAAGCAAAAACAACAAAGTCATCTTGAGGCCATGTGTACACGGTGTCGTTTTCCTAGCTTTTTATGATGTTCTGCGTCCTCATACAAGGTCACGGGAGTAGAAAATAATGGCTTTATTATCTGAAACAATATGAAAACGACAGAAAACGACACCGTGTGCACGACAGCAGCGACGAGGAGCTTGACATGGTTGTTGGCAACAATGGTGGCGATGTATAAGAGAGAACATGTTGTAAATATTGGAAAATTAACGATGAACACTTACTTTCTTAAAAGACATGTTTTAGTACCTTTAAGTTGATTGTTAACTTTGAATACAAACATTACTTTTTGTTGGATAAACATGTGTTTGAAACATAAAAGCACCACATTCAAAGGGGCCGCTACCTTCAGAGGGCCGCTACTTTCGGAGGGGCCCGCTACTTTCGGAAAATTTTAGAAGTGTCACAAATTTGACGTTACTTTCGGGGGGTCGTTACTTTCGAGGAATTCTACGGTATACGTATATTTGTACAAAAATAAATGTAAATATGAAAATTTATATACATAATTAATACACATTTATATTTTATAAAATATTCATACTTATTATATGACTGAGCTCGCTATCCCGTCTGTACGCAAAATACGCACGCTGATTGGCTACCTTGCCGTGCAATAAGTTTTTCTACAGACTAGCTAGTATTGACGGGAAAATTACCGAGTTGATTTGAAGAAAAACGAACGAGATTCAGGTACGTTTTACAAAAGATTTATAAAAACAAACTGCCAAAACAGAAGTTAAATGCTATCAACGATAATTTTAAGCAGAAAACTAGACGAATAGATGTAAAAAAGCCACGAAATAATACGTAAAACAAAGAAGTAAAACTAAGCTGCTAACTCACCAACATAAAGCTAAGTTAAAAGTGATGAAGAAAGGAACCAAAAGCCATATAATAAATTCCTTATTAACCTAGTTTGTTCGATCTTTACGAGAAAGTATTTGCCCTGGGGTTTTTCCGTACAAACCTCGCTCCCTCGTCGCTCGGTCTGCTCCAAAACCTCAGGAAAATACTTTCAATATATATATATATAGATAGACAGACATATATATATATATATTAGGCTGGGGCGGTTTTTCGGTATACCGAAAAAAATCGGGGTTTTTTCAAAAACCGTTTTTCGGTTTCGACGAAAATCGAAAACCGAAAAACTGGATAAAATACGAGAAACCGGAAGAAATACGAAAAATCGAGGGGAAAAAGCCGCAAACACCGCTAATCTCAAATCCGCAGATAGCTCTTGGCTCATCCTACACGCCATCATCCGTAACGGCAGGAACCAATCAAATATGTCGTCAGTGCGTGTATTCATTTTCCGGTTTTGACTCAGGTTGCATTTCGAGACACGTTCTTATTTTAAACCTTATTTTAGTCCGCACAAAAAGTAGTTGAATGTCACACTTTAAAATCGAAATTAAAATTGTCTCAATAATCAAATACATTTTTAAGATTATTTTTGGAAAATTTAAACAGTTTTCTTTTGTTTTCAAATTTGTGCTAGCCTGTTGTTTACGTCGGCTGGTAGTTGACTGACAGATGACCTTTTAAAAACCGATTTTCCGTTTTTTTTCGGTTTTTTCTTGACGGTTTTCGGTTTCGGTTTTTTCCAAGAACCGCCCCAGCCTAATATATATATCAGTCTGTCTGTTTGTCTGTCTGTCTGTCCGTCCGTCCATCCGTCCATCCATCCATCTATCTATCTATATGTGTATGTATATATACATATATATAGAGAGAGAGAGAGCAAATGGTTGAACACAAGTAAATCTATAGGTAAAAGTTGTGTTGACAACAATCAGATATCAGTATGAATGAAAATCATAAAACCACTCAGTTTTGTCTAAATGACTTTTTATTTCACACAAATGTTTTCGCTATTGAAGCTCTTCAAGTGTGAGTTGTCTGTGAGTGGTGACTAACTTATATAATATTTACCAGGTTACATCAGTCAACTGTTTTGTTAATTATTTAGTGGTTTTTTAATGGTATGATGATTATTTATAAAACTTCTTTCCATAGAATGTCATACTGTTTCTGCAAAATAATCTTAAAAGCTTTTTTTCCAAAAAATTATTTGTTATTGCTATTAAGGTCTGGTTTTGGTATTGTTATGATCTTTCTTTTCCTTGATTCCACTGTGAGTCTGTCTGAATCTTTACATTGGTATATTGGTAAAATGTTGAATTTTTCTTCATTGCAATTCTTCAAATGTTCACTAACTGCTAGGTGCCAACATTGTTTGTGGTGAATTTGTTCCTTATGTAAAGTTACTCTCTTTTTCTGAGGTTTTGGGTCTGACCAACGTAAAAGCTTTTGCACAGAATGCAAACAAAAATGTATGTGACACTCTTGGCCTTGCAGTTCATGTTAGATTTGATAGTCCAAACTTTCCTATTCTTGAGCTTGATAGAATTCCCAGTAAGTAAATGTTCACACATTCCACATCTATCTTCCCTGCATTTTTTTATGCCAATATACCAATGTAAAGATTCAGACAGACTCACAATGGAATCAAGGGAAAGAGAGATCATAACAATACCAAAACCAGACCTTAATAGCAATAACAAGAAAAGATAATTACCTGTAATTAGCAGATAATCAACAAAACAGTAGACTGATGTAACCGTGTAAATATTATGTAAGTTAGTCACCACTCACACCTGAAGAGCATCGATAGCGAAAACATTTGTGTGAAATAAAAAGTCATTTAGACAAAACTGAGTGGTTTTATGATTTTCATTCATACTGGTATCTTTTTGTTGTCAACACTATACATATACATATACACACATACATATATACAGATTGAACATATATATGTTCCCACATTTCAATGTTGTTGAGCACTCTATGGATATATAGGGGTAACCAATAGCATTAAGCAATGCCCACCGTTCAAGGAGCAGTTTGAACACTCTGTTCCCTTATCAATTCATGTTTGTTCCAAGCTGCACTGATGAGCTGTGGTACAGCGAAATGTACATCTGCAGATTGAACGTATGAATGTTCATCAAGCTCTATGCTCAGAAAAACAATTTCTGAGTCCCAGATGGGGATCAAACCTGCAACCTTCTGATGACCAATCAACTGATTTGAAGACTATTATGTATTAATTGGTGATGGGTTGTTCATATGTTGTTAATCTCATATGCACATAATATGCCACTTGTTTCAATGCGAATTGTCTATGGGGCAAAATCTACTCTGCCTGCTGTTCAGCCTTGTACCTTGGGATGGGTCAGTCTACTCCCATTTTACAAGTCAATGCACAATAGAGAAAATACACAACATCAACAAACACATCACCTCATTGATTTTTGATAAGTGCCCTTTTCCATACAAGACAACAATGTTGGCTAGTGTTCTGTATCAATATTCAAATGCTTAGCCCTGGATGCAACTGTCACAGTTTCTAAAGTATATTAATGAACTTTACTACCCCTGAACTATATTACCCATGAAAATTGTACATTTTCATAACTAAATTTTTTGCTGCACATGAGTGATTCTTTAATGGATGTTACTATTTTGTTTGATTGATGTTATTAATATTCACTTAAATAGAATGATCAATTTCGTGTTGTTAATGAATGTTCATTTACCATTAACTCAATTTGATCGGCCTCATTGAAAAATTTGAAAAGCTGTTATCGAATTTAAGAATCTCTCTAATGAACACTGTTTTCTCATTAATGAATGCCTAAAGGTGGGTATTTTGTTAAAAGGCCAAATTTAGCTAGCCAGGGTTAAAGACAACTCTATATCTTGTGCAAAATGAATACACATGCTTAAATCCCAACATCATTTCAAATCCATACTTAACAATAAAATAGTCTGTTGCATGTCAACCCCAAGGCTAATTTTGAGACCACAAATGACCATATATATTTTAGTAACTGGCTTACAGGCCAACATAGAATATTTTCTATAGTCACTTCAAAAACTGCCAAAGATTTTTGGTCAAGGGCCATTTTTTAGACAAAGGAAAAATATTTTTCAATAAGAAGACACTGAAAACACCAAAATAACAGATTTATTGTTTTATCCTGGCCAGCATAAAATTTATACAGTTAGACTAAGAAGCTGAATATAATTGCTTTACAGATTAAAGGATTATTAAAAAAAGAGAAACACAAAATAAAAAGTTTACAATTTACTTTGACAAACATAATCAAACCACATTAGCTTCATGTGCTTCAAATGACATGCCAAAGCATTTCATAGCATTAATAATTCAATGGCCACAGTAAAATATAATACTAAAAAACTGCCTGCTACTACAGCAAATAAAACTCCACAAATTCTACAATTCCACCAGGCCACAATTAATACAAAAAATAAAAATCTTTCAGATTACATGGCTACTGTCCTACCCACACCCAAGACAAACATACTATAAAAATATAATTTGCTAAACTCAAGATTACACCTCAATTTTCTATATTTAGCAGAACTTATCATATAGACACAAACTAATTTGATAGCTACTAGACAATTGATTCAGTAATTTCTAATTATTCTTGTTTTAGGGAAAAGCGACTCCCTACGCCTAACGAGAAACGAACTTTCTTAACAATGGTCGACAACTTCAAGTCAGCAAAACGTAAAGGTTAGAGGGAATGTTAAGTTAAACCAAGCAATCAGCACAAGACGACAATCATCTTCACCGGATCAAACCGGTCGATTGTGTATGCTAACTTTACGTCAAAATTTAATTATTTCCATCATTCCTTAAAGGTAAATTGTACGAAAAAGTTTGACCTATTCATTCATACCATTTGGGTGAAACATTCTCGATAAAAACCGTACAGTAGGAGGTTTGTTCGGATATTCTTCCGTAAATTCTATCTGAAGCTTGAACGTACCTAAAACCGAAAATAAAAATAAGATTTAAATTCCATTTCCATTGAAATAAAATTTTAAAAAAAGGTAAATTACGAGACGGCTTTTTTCTTACCGTCCTCAAAAGGAGTATCTTGCGGTCTGAAACACAATTTAAAACGTAATTTTCAGAATTTTACTTTATGAATTATCAGCACTATTTTGGTCAGTCAAGAAAATGCAACAAGAGTTACTAACCCAAAAATCACAGCGTTCCAGATCAGGATGTTATTTTCTGATGGGGCTCCGCTAACTCCCGCTGGAGGATCTTCTTGAAGCCTACACCAATTGGAGATAACTTGGTTATGTCTTATGAGTAACAGAGTAAACAAATATGGCCGAACGAGTCACATTTCCATACGAAAAGTACAAAATAGTTCTTTTAATTATACCTGAAAAACATAAATGAAATGAATGTCATTTATTATACTACCTTTTAAAATCTCTCATTAAACGTCTCCGAGCGGGAGTAGACATTTTCCCCAAGTTTATACAAACTCTTTTTGCTCTTCCTCACTCGGTCGACGGTCGTTCTAGTTTTCCTCGATGACGTATTAGCATGCGTTTGTTCTAGACCCCAGGCTCCGCCAGATACGTGTATCCACCAGTGGTTTCCACGCGTGGTATATAGGTATTGCGCTAGCGATCCCTCTTGTTGACCAAACAGTACCAACGATTTTATTCCGAGATTTTGGGAGGCTTTTTCGTATCATTGGGTTAATTTTCGAAATTTTTGAAGAAAATTGATTTTAAGCCAGCGTGAGGACAAAATGAAAAGGTTTAACAGTTCGAAGTTATCAGAACTTTATGGGCTATTGCGGAATGAGCTACACCTGATCGAGCCATAAATGAATAGAACAGCTCCCGACAATGCCTCCACTCGTTTGACAAATAACCTCCCTGTTTTAATCCTTCTTTTCGGTAAAATTTCTTTCCGAAAAATTAAAAACAAGTCTTTCCGATTTTCCTTCGAAATTTTCTGTCTTTGTAAATGAATTTGTCGTTTAGACCAGTTTGGGGAAAAAAACTATCAGAACTTTGTCCCACTCCGTCAGTGTTCATATGACCAAAGTGCTCTGCACATGACTTTCAAATATGTGCTGCGGACATGTAGCACAGAACTTTGAAGTTTGGACTCATAGTGTACTGACATTTGGTGGGTACATTTATTAGGAATCAAGTTGTTCTAGACTGCTACGTATTCTTATTCAAGAGTCCAAGACCTTCTACAGTTCCGTATATCTGCCATGTGGAAATTTCGATAAAAAAAAAACAGCATGATGTATTAGTGAAACCATCCGATATTCGACGGTTCGAATCGAGATGTTTCCGATGGGTTACTCAACTCTGAAGAGTACCGCCAAGAAAGGGGGGGGTAATGGGATCAAATTGACTCTGGCCCCGGACGAAATAAGGGGGACCGGAAGAAATCAAAGGACTCGGTTGGCCAGAAAGCTCTATATTGAATTCATATTTTTTATCAGTGGAATGAAGAACTATTGCTCATGTGCCATCAGTGCTTCTAACTAAAATAAGAAAAAATGACCATTTTCGCATTCTAATTTGGCGACGTCCGTGTTCCAGACACGAAAAGATGAACGATGTCGTGAATTTGCCTCCACTCGTATCCACGACAACTCACGATTCGGTAAAGTTTTAAAGTTCTCACGTTTATTCAGTCTCAATCACAGTCACGAACACAAGCCTAACAACAACAACTCCTCCCACTCGCTTCGTCTTAAAACGAACTTACATGTCACGTGATACCCTACGAATTGTTCACTTAATTATTAGTCAATCTCCAACACCCTCCCCCCATTTATCTACGGTGGGAGATAAATGTCGACATTTCCAGGAGATTGACATCACAGAACTAAATAACAGAACAATATTAAATGAATTAAAATAAAAGAACCCATAGTTAGTGTCTCAATTTCCGAGTGTTCAAGGTGTTCTATTGACTATTGTTCTCCTCAGTCAGTTCTTGGATGCGTACACGCGCAGCTACTGCAGCATCGCGACGCGGTCTAAAGGCTGGAGCGTCCGGGTTGAGAATTTCTGGAACAACAGGTTGTTCGTCGTCGCAGAAAAGTTCCAACGGATAAAGTTGTTGCACAGCACGTTCGAGATTTGATCTTTCGGTGCGAACTCTAGCAGCTCTGACAACACCATCTCTACCAGAAATCAATTCGCTGACGATTCCCAAGGGCCAAGTGCCACGTTTCTTGTCATCTGTTGAGATGATCACTACGTCTCCGACTTTTGGTGTCTTCCCACGTGCTCCCCCATCTTGGCGCGGTGTCTTTCGCGAAGGCTTCTCAAGTACTCCCGGGTCCATCGTCGCCATAAGGCTTCCTTGCACTTCAACAAATGTTTCGCCCGTTTCCGTAAATTACTGTCCTCGATATGATGTGGTTGCAACTCAGGTAGTGTGTTACTATTCACGAACAACATCGAATGTGGAGTTAGCACAGGAAGTTGCACATCGTCCTCCACGTAACCCAATGGGCGGTTATTTAGGGCTACCTCAACGTCTAGGATGACTTCTTCCAACAGGTTGTAAATCTCATTTTCTTCGTCTACTGCAACTGCGAAGACTTGTTTTACAGCTTTAACTTCTGAGTTGCTCTCCGCTGATGGTTTGGTTACTATGTCGTTTGGCCAGAGTTTGCGGTCGGAGAGCCAATGTGGACCACGCCACCACAATTTTGCGTTGTTGATTTGGCCACCCCTACTCGCGAGGTCAGCAGGATTGTCGTCAGTCGGAACATGTCGCCAAATCACATCTTGGTGACTCTTGATTTTTCTGACGCGGTTTTCTACAAACTGTTTGTAGTCCCCATCTCCTTTAATCCAGTGCAACGCTACTGAGCTGTCTGACCAACAATGGACGCTTTTCACAGGAAATTCGAACAATGCCTCTCTGGTATTGGTTGCGAGGTTAACAGCCATATGCCCAGCCACTAGTTCGAATCTCGGAATGGACAGTTCTCGTTTAGATAATGTGGATCTCGCGGCGACCAAGCCTTGGTTTATGCCCGATGCTTGTTTGACGACTGCGTAGACACAAGCAGCCACCCCATTTTTGCTTGCATCCCCAAAGGAATGTAGATCGATGGATTCAATCGGTTCTTGATGGACCGCGAGAGACCTTGGGATTTCTACTCGTTCTGGAAGATCGTTATCCCATCTTCGCCACAGGTTGGCGTAGTTTTCCGGCAACGGCGCATCCCACGCTTTCTTCAGGTCACACACACTGCGGTAGATCAGCTTACCACGAAGCGTTAAAGGAGAAACGAATCCTAGAGGATCGTATAGTTTAGCAAGTTTTGCTAAAATGCCTCGTTTAGTCAACACCGTCCCCCCTTTTGGCATTTTCACATTCACTGTATCTCTGTCCTTATCCCATCCAAGTCCAAGAAGACTATAGCATCTCCCCCGTCAGGGTTTCCAAGTTGCTGTTTTGCATATGTAGGCTCTTCTTCCATGGTCTTGGTCGTTTCCAACTCGCATTCATTGGACTGCCACTTGTGAAGCTTGAAACAGGCGTCGTGGAAGATAGCAGTCGCCCTTTCTTTCAGTTCTTGTGCTTTGGAAACTGATGTCGATCCCGATATCAAATCGTCGACGTACATCTCTCGGCGTAGTTTTGCCACTATCTCCAGTTCTCGATCTTCCCAGGTGTTTAAGTGCATATCGATCACTCCCTCCAGCAAGAATGGGGATGGCGCGAGACCAAAGAGAACTCTCGTGAACCTCAAAGTCTCCAACGGTGAATCTTGATCTCGACGCCAGTGGAAACGTAGCGCATCACGGTCACTAGCCCGCACTCTTACTTGCAAGAACGCCTTCTGCAGATCTCCTGTCAAAGCCACGGGGTGAAACCGTCCTCTTACAAGTACGTTCCACATCTTGTTCTGCAAAGGAGGTCCTGGGTTCAGGCACTCGTTTAGCGACGGTGCTCCACTGTACTCTCTAGCTGAGGCGTCGTATACAATGCGGACTTTCGTTGACTTTGCATCTGGTCTTACAACTGGTTTGTGAGGTATATAAAACTCCCTTCCAACGCTTGAATGTGGAGCACTCTCGATTATTCCTCCTGCTTTCTGTTCTTCTATGATCTGCTCATACTTGGTTGTCAGTCCCTCACGATCAAGTTTCTTGGTTAAGTTTGTAAGTCGTTGCAGACTTCTGGACCGATTATTGGGTAATGGAGGATGGTTTCCACGCCATGGTAGTGCGGTTTTGTACCAGCCAGCTTCATCTCGGGTTAGTTGTTCTTTGAACTCGTCATGTACGTTGGTCTGATTGTTAGTTGGTCTGATTGTTAGTTGGTCTGTCTTCCAATCCTAAGACATCCAATCTGCACAGTCCCTCGTAATCACACTGCGTAGTCTGCGTCAGTAGCATGTTGGACACATCCAGTGATTCCTTCCCTGGTGACATTATAGTCCATCCGAATCTAGTCAATTCTGCGACAGGCTGTCCTGGTTGGCCAATTCTGGGCGCTTGTTTGGTTTTGAGCTTTGCGTATTCACTTGCTCCCAAGATGACATGCACCGGAAGGCGCTCTTTCTCATCAAGATCTTCCATAACCACTCCCTTCAGGTGAGGGTTTGCTTGAATTTAGTTGCTCGTAATGGGGGTTGTCTAAGAACACCAGCTCGCCCTTGTTGACTTTGGTAACTTCCACTGACAGTGAAAATTCCTCCGAGGTTCCCTTGATCTTGATAGTTGATATCTCAACTTCTCTTGTTGTCACTCCAAGCATCATGTCGATCTTCCTCACTTCCTTTCTGCACCGTCTCTTTGATGAAATGCGATCTAGAAGGGCAGCAGAAGCGTACGAGCTGCCTGCGCCAGTGTCCAGTAGAGCTCGACATTTTATACCTTCGGCTTTGACTATAACAACTGGATGGACGACTCGTGCATTCGTCATCCCATGGGCCACCAAGAGCTGTTCCGTTTGGTCGCAGATGGAGGTGTGATGTCTTTTCTGGCATCTCTTGCACCCTATCTTGCTTCTGCAATCAGCAGCACGGTGTTTTGCACCTGTACAGTTGAAGCACAGACCTTTCTTGGCTAGAATTCTTTTTCTTTCTTCAACTTTCACCACTTTTGTACAGGCAACTCCCTTGTGCGTGGGGTCCTCGCAGTAAATGCACGCACTCACACGTGGCTCGGGTTGAGAATTTCCCGCGCGAAAGAACTTCGAACCGCGCTTATTTAGACCTTTCCGTTCATTTCCCTCTCCCGGACTTTCTTCGACCGGATTAATATCTCTCCATTTTTTCAGCTCTCGGAGAAGATCTTCGAAGCTCCACTCTTGCCAGTTTTCGTTTCCACGGACAAGGTCTGATTTAATTCCTTTCAATTTGTCCAATGTCGCTCGCACGTTTCCCTTGACATCGTCCAGTTTCCCTAAGGTATCAAGGCTCTGAACATTATATCTCAATTGCTTGTGAAATTCGCTTATTTTCGTCGAATCTCTTCCAGCGATGACAGGTAAATTCATGATATTTACGATGTAGGCATTAACAACTTCGGCGATCTGTCCGTATTCGGATTCTAGAATGGTCTTCGCTTTGGCATATCCATCTTCGGTAAATGGCAAGCCGTCGATGTCAACACGAACAGACTCGTCGAGGAGCTCTTTTAAATAGGAAAACTTGGTCAATGGTGGTAGGCTCGTGGAATCAATTTCCGATTTAAACTTTCCCCAAAACGGCAGCCAAGCTTCTACTTTGCCGTTGAATTTCGTGATTGGCAGCTTTGGTAATTTGGCGCCAGACGGTTGTTTATGTTCGTTGTGCTCTGCTTCCGTTTTCTTCTTCGTCTCAAGTTCATCTTCGAAGCGGACCTTTTGCTCGAGTAATTCCCGTTCGAACGCCAGGGTTTTCTTGTGATCATGGGCGGCTTTAGCCTCTTGTTCTTTTAAGTCCATTTCCTTCATCTGCTGCGTTAAAATTCTCATGTACTCGTCGGCCTTTGAAAGTTCATCTTCGAACGCTTTGCTCCACCCAGCGACCTCTTCTTCGCTCTCTCCCTTTCCGAATTTCTTCTCCTCTATAGTCTCTTTCAGAGTGTTTACTGAGGTCGCAATATTCCTGATTGATGTAAGTTGTCGTTCAGACGCTTGACGATCTCCTTTAGCAATAAGTTCGTCCGTTTTCGCCAGTCTAAAGCGAAGGGCTTTGACCTTGCTCGTAAGTTCACTTATTTGTTTATCCATAGTTGTCTGCGTGCTCTGTTCTCGGGTTTTTTAACCTTGTTCGGTCCGTATCACAGTGAATCCCGTCGGAGGTGCCACTGTGTCGTGAATTTGCCTCCACTCGTATCCACGACAACTCACGATTCGGTAAAGTTTTAAAGTTCTCACGTTTATTCAGTCTCAATCACAGTCACGAACACAAGCCTAACAACAATAACTCCTCCCACTCGCTTCGTCTTAAAACGAACTTTTAATTATTAGTCAATCTCCAACAAACGACTTTGAAAAGATGAATGAGAGTGTAAAAAAGAACATCATATAACTACCAAGCTACCACATTTAACATCATTGATTAACACTAATATAAATAGATGACATACCGAGTCTTGCAGATTGGCAGTACATATGTCTACCATCAAACGAATCAGTACATAAATGTAACCTTCACTCACCATCTGAGTCCATGTCGCTCAATAGTTAGAGCATCTCACAAGCGATCAGAACGTTACGGGTTTGATCCCTGTCAGGGACTCAGAAAGTTTTTCAGAGTAGAATAGCTTGAGAGCGCAAAAAGGAACATCACCCAAAGCCACTTGTACGCATAACCAACGCCGTCGAGAGCCAAAGCGGGCCCCGGGTCAAAATTTGGATGTGGGCCCTTCCAAGTCTCCAACATTTTTAGTTCTAACGGCGTTATCGTGAAGTAAATAACTAAACGGAAGCCATCCCATTTTCATTACATTAAAGATGTAAAACAATCTCTTCACCTGATATTTATGAATTTATTCACCTAAAATACACTTGCATGTTACGTTTTACAAAAAGCGAAGTACTAAAAGTACAAAAAGCAAACAATACAGCCTCTGACTCTTGCATGCATGTTATTAATCTATAACAATCCTAGAGCTTTCTTTAGTTAGTACGATTAATACTTTGGTTGTTACAAAAATGCTTTGGTTGACTTCTTAACAATAGTCCAAAACATAAATTAGACAGATTACGGTTTTGCAGTTTGTACTACAACACTGTCTTAACTGTTAAAAGTTATAAATCTTCAGTGTTTAGTTTTAGCAAAAAGCTTTGCGTGCCTTCTTTACAGCAAAATCATTGATCAGTGTTGATGACGTCTTGAAAGTCAATTCGCTTTGCAAGTTCAGCCTCAATGCTCAACATTGCAAGATCATTCAGTTTCTCTTGCCCCATAGTGCTTCTCAGAAAGTTCTTTATAAGTTTTAGCTTACTAAATGAACGTTCAGCGGAAGCAACGGTAACAGGTAAAGTGCAGAAAGTTCTCAACGCAGTACAGACATTGGAGAAGATTTCGTCAAACTTGAATCTATTGATGGTGTTCAGAAGCTTCAGGGGAGCCAACGATTCATTCCCTAAATTAGCTCCATATATGGCCTTAATTGCGGGAACCACTAAGTATTTTGATAAAATACACAACAACGGTAACTCCAAAAATCGATAGCATATTTAATTTATTCTACGTTTCGACTAGGCTTTAGTCACCTTCAGGAATGCTGCTGGGTTACAGGTGGGGTCTACTTATACAAATGACAATCACGTGAGATCTATTAATAGAAAATGATGAGTTCTCGGGATACTTTAGTCCCGTGGTTGAGCTGAGGTTTCAAGCGGCGGATGGCGAGCGCTTCCTTATAAAGCAATGTCGACCAGTGGTCGGCTTTGTCAATAATTACACAGTTGTTAAATATAAAGTCACATAAACTGATTTGTAAGGTTTCGTCCGAGTTTTGTTCGTCTAGCGAAATTTGAAAGAGTGATTTGATGTGCTGAAGTTGTTCACAAGAATTGATGTGGTTGTGAATTTCGGAGTCCGGGCAAGTCGTGTGTTCTTTTATTCTAGTGAAAAAGCATCTGTTTTTCCGATGTATGATTGTTGGCAACCTGGGCAAGAAAAGTTGTATACCACAGATGGCTTTAAGATGGTGGACTTCCTCTTTCAACTCGTTTTGGGAAACATCATCGGGATACTTCTTTCCAAATACTTCACAAGCCTGAACAATTTGGTCTTCTGATAACTGTAAATACTGCCAAAGAAAGCAAAAGAGATCGTTGATGTTGTTTGCGGAATCGTAGCGTGTTGTTAGGCCTGCTATAACAGAATTTACAATAATGTAAAATACATTCAGCTTGAACGCACGTCCCTCCTCGCTCTCAGCACTCTGATCATCAGCAGTTGATTCCACCATTTCCTCATCTTCAGGTTCGTTAAGAAAAGCTCTTCGTTTGCTTTTGCGCTTTGACGGAAACTCAGTTGGAATGTTCGCAGCACTGGCCATTAATTTACATTCATTTAAAATTAAAGGCTATTTCTCGCGCAGCTCTTTGAGGTCTTTAAGTAGACTCTTTAGGTTAGACACTTCGACATCAATTGTTACTTTTCTTGGTTGGATGATTTGGTTCCTTTGGTCAATTGTTATTAGGACTTTTAACCACACGGAAGACATTAGAAGGCAGGTGAACGATGACACGTACTTTACATTTACTTCAATGGTTGTCTTCGGAGTGAGATTTACAGACAGGAGCTGTTGTAGTGCGACTTTTAGACCAGATAGATGAGCTGCGAATGATTGCACACTAGCGACACGATCTGTCCATCGGGTGCCAGACAAGTCATGGAGAGAACATGTGATGTGGTGTAGTAATATCTACCATCGTTGAGGACTACTAGAAAAAAGGTTGTAGATCGTTTGAACCATGCCAAAGTAAGTGACAGCCTCGGTGCAGATTGTAGCAGAATCCGCTCCACACAGGTTTAATGAATGGCAGCCACAAGGAGAGTATAAACATAAGGGGTTGATAGCACTGATATGCTGTTGAGCACCATCGTATTTCCCAGACATATTAGCAGCGTTGTCGTAGCCTTGCCCTCGACAATCAGCGATCGGTATTCCATACCCATTCAGTGTTTCAAGGATTATATTGGCGATCTCCATTCCCGTTTTCTGACAGCAATCAACAAAGACCAGAAAGCGTTCTTGGACCACGTAACTCTCGTTCTCTCTTGTCAGGTATCTCAAGATGAATGTCGTTTGCTCTATGTGGCTGGCATGTGGGGTGGCAACAACCATGACAGAGTAGTACTTTCCATGTTCTCGTTCATCCAAAACGCATCTAACATTGGCAGCGCAGAAACTAAGGAACTCATTTTGTTATTCTGGTGACAGGTAATGAACAAGCAATCGTTCTCGACGCTGATGCGCATAACACATGCATATCATCATATTAAACACATCTTGAATGTCTTGAATGTCTACTTAGATAAATTCATCCATGTTTCCACAAAGCAATACTCGGCCTTCCGAACCAATTTCCGCCCTAAAATTTACTTCCGCCGTGAGAACTTTTGCCGTGATGTTTCGATAAACTTTTGCCGTGATACTTTCAGCTCGTGTAAAACTTAATGTTTGCGTTGTTTTTAAGTTTTTGTCGTGATACTTGTGGGCCACCGTAAGCAAGTACTTGTGGGTTTTCCCTAAATTCCTTATTCATCTACGGTACTAAATTACGAAGGTTCTAACATAATATCAAATCATGCTAGATGTCCCGTGAAGATTTTCAAATGATGGATTTTTATAGCGTTCTTGTCAAATTTTGTTAATCCAACAAGTCAGCAAAGTTTAACTCGCCTGTGTAGGATTTAGAGTAATTTTTTTTAATTTCTTCTTTAGTAAACTGAAAAGCTTTGCAAAACGTTGCGGACTACTACAACTGGTGACCATTGAAGTATAAATATATCACAACACACAAAGAAATCTCACAGCTTTTTAACAGTATGTTTGCAGCAAGTCAGTAAAGAACGTAATTTCGTCATATTAACGATGTTATTTCGTCAAGCTGCTTCTTAGAAATGTCGACATAAGAACAAATTTTACATTTCACAGATAAGCAGCGTAAAGAAAAGAGTGATGAGTCAACCAGCTCCTCCAGATAATAAGGTCAGTGGATAACGTAAGCGGAGACATTGAATCAAGGTACCCTCGGTTGCCTAAACATAGCATTGATGTGAAACTCGGTGGTGAAACGTGTACATATATACATATAAAAATAGGCACACGGTGTGTGCATGTGTCCACTGACTGAGTTGTTGATGACGTAAATAACATTAAAAAATATTGGTACCAAAATGGATCACAATGAACTGAATAAAAATAATGCTCTTGGTATGGTAACGGTTTAAGTAATTAAATGCAAGTGGCCTTTCGCGCAAATGGCGTCTTGCAAGTGTGATCAGCGCAAAGACAATGGCTCCGTCGATATACACACGTAACGAGAATCTGACAGTTGTCCAAGTTGTGGACACGAGAAAAAATACGAGTGTTTTCTTAGTGCTGTATCAATGTAGAGCTGTCCAGACTGCTCTGTGGCAGAGAAAACTGACAATACGCGTGGCTGCGAGGCTAATAACAGTCGCCTATTGCAGGGACTGAAATATTAGACCTGGGCAATATCTGTTAAACCAGACAAAGATGACGAATAAAACGAGTCCACAAACGTCTTAATAGCGCAATATTCGAAGTCATCTAAGCTGCGTTTCTCTTCTTATTTTAAAAACTTTGGTTTGAATGACCTCTTTCGGCTTGGTGAGATAATCGACAACAGCGTTGTTTGGTGTCATATTTCAAGCTTCGAATTAAATGTGACGCATTAAATTCGACGCCTGAACTGAAACTTGACATTTCCGTCGAGTTTTCGCAGCATTAAATGCGACGGAACTTCGACATCCAAACTAGGCCTGAGACTTATCTTGCGTCAAAAAAATTCACAAGACGTTCTCCTCTCTCCGACGTCGAACGTACGACCACGCGTTTCATTCGAAGTTCGCGACCTTTCCTTCACGTTCCAAACTTCTTCGCTCGTACCCGTAATTTATTTGGCTATCACGTGATTGCCACAAACCCAGCCAACCATTCACACCAAGTCGCCTGCATGGTGCCCCTTTGACCTCCTATAAGAAGGTCAGCGGACACAAAAACTGAATCCAGAAGACCTTGATTCAAAATAACTTAAGAAAATATTAAACATATCAATACTATTGAGACCAGATACAACCCCATACGACCCGTATATGTACATGTGTGTGCGTAAGGGTATGGATATGGGTGGGTGGGTGTGTGCATGTAAAACGAAGTACGAAAACCCATTCCCAGAAATTGAAATATTTTACAAAAACACTTGAATGTATCGAAATAATCTTATATTCAACAAGTTTCTACACATCGCCTTCGCCTGATAAGTACTAATTTCCATCATTTCATGAAAAAATATTCACAGTTACGCGGTTTTTGCCATCGCAGGCAATACAGCCTTTTTCCTTAAACTAATTAATAATTCATGTGGAAAACTCAAAAGAAATCAGTGCCAAGACGTAGTTTGGAAGGTTCATTTTGGCCTAAAATTTGACAGCTTCAAACCCGATTTTTTCTTCAAATACGGACTATTTTGAGAAGCCATACTATACCATCGAAACTCGTATCTGATCCGATTTCCAAACACCTCAAAGATAGTCGAAAAGTCCACGATATCGCTTTGTTTTTCAACTCATCTTTTCGTTGCTTGGAAGTCAGATCAAACACCCCTTCCGGCTTCTTGTCTTTGATATATTACTCGATTACCACGAGAACATGAACAAAATTGGACGTGCAGCCACTCCTCAGCTTGTCGAACCACATGCGACAATAAAACTAAATAATTTTTTTTCAAAAGTGCAAGAAATCCAGTAATACGAAATGGCACTGAGCACAGTTGCCAGATTTAGACCGAAAACTCGGGTAATGAAAACATAGTTTTGAATGTCTATTTTCATGACGAGACTTTTTCTGGGTTTGTTTTTGGTATTTCGTGAACTATACTGTTGAACAAATATTGATTTTAAGTACGAAACTAACGAAGGGTATCGCCTTACACTTATGGAACCTAGCTGCATTCGCGTTGTTAAACCTTTGCCACACTTGACCTCTGACAAACATTAACTGAGCAAACGCAA
This sequence comes from Heliopora coerulea, assembly GCA_030142905.1. Taxonomy (NCBI): domain Eukaryota; kingdom Metazoa; phylum Cnidaria; class Anthozoa; order Scleralcyonacea; family Helioporidae; genus Heliopora; species Heliopora coerulea. The sequence goes on along the minus strand of JASJOG010000003.1, from coordinate 5,727,078 downwards.
AACTTGAAGACTCGTCTGTAGAAACAACGTTCTTACTTGCACATTTTTTCTCCTGTTCCATATATACGTTTATTTACTTTTGGTAAGTTTCCACACAGCTACGCCACTTTCCGTAAACAATGATGTTTAAGCTGCATAAAACACAATATTTCCTGTATTATATCATGTGATAATCCTTTGATTATGCGTTGTGGAATACATGTATTAACAATTTATTGGCTCGGTTAAGTTATGCTACGATTTGTGAGATTCGGAATAAATGCTCAGGAATTTAAAAGCGCGATGAAACGGTGTATAACCAAGTCGACATCTCTCATTCGTCGATATTTCACCACGTGACTATTCTTGGAATGGCTTTACTTTTTCCCACAAGGGTCATGTTGGACGACCTTGGTATCCACAGCTTCCACTCAGCATAAATAATTTAGGCAGTGATGAGAGTCTATAAAGTTTTAAGTTCTGCCAGTAAAGCACTCGGGTCATCCTCTTCCTTTTCAGCCTCTCTATCTTTTCCACCTTCTCTTTTATTTAAAGATTGTGCCAAAACGTCTGCGCCAGGCATCTTCACAGCACCTGGTGGAGGAGATTTCGAACTCTTCTGTGGTTTTTCTTCCTTCTCATAATTTTTAGTGTTATCTTCAAGTTTTTCACTCTCCTCATGCTCTTCATGAACTATGGATTTTTTTGCTTCTTCCTTAAACAACTGTTCAACTGGAATATTTATTCGAGTTCCAGTTCGTTGAAGGGATGCAGGTCCCTGTCTCGCTGAATTAAAATATAAGAATATAACATAAGATTATGAAACGCAGACCGCCTTTTGCCTGTGTTATACACCAAATGAAGAAATCAGCAACTCTAATTTACAATTATTAATACACTAATAATACACATGAAAAAATTTCTCGATTCTGATCGGCTAAGTGCAGTACAATTTCAACTTAACATACTGCCGAAAAAAGGTAATACTGTAATTTGCACTCAATTACCTTTTCTGGCACTGTTCTACTTTTTACTTGTATATTATTAATTGGTAATAGCATGATTTCTCGTGCAATTTGGAGAAACACGCACTCGTGATTTTTTTTTAACAAAGTGCGCTCGACACCATGTGTCCATGCTATTACGTACACTAAACACTGCTGTATGACATCCCGCCAACAATATTGTCCTGTACCTAGTGAACAATGAACTTCCGTTCATAGTAGACTGCACCTCACAAGATTACTTGCAAAAATGTTACGTCTCTCACCTCTTCTCTCCTTTTTCTTTCGTGGTGGCCGAGAAGGATCCCTAAATGCACTTCCAGTCTTCAGTGCCTCCATAAGACCATCAAGAACACCTTCTTGGTTCTCGGCAGACATATCAACTAATGGGTTACGTTTAGCTTTATCGGTTTCCATTCTTTTCTTCCGCTCCTTTTCTTTTTCCTACCAGGTAAAACAGCAAAAAAGCACTTGAATAAAATTGAACTGAACCGTATTAGAGTCGGGATTGAACTGAATTCATTGTTCATTTCCATAATCACAGCTTTATGACAACATTTTCGGTTGTTATTGTCACGGTTCCCCATAAGCTGGTCGGCTGCGACCAGTAAAACATCTAAAGAGCAGCACAAATTTACCTCCGACCTCTCCCTCGTACAGTGACACGTTTTAAGCTGACTGTAAGAATCTAAACTGCCAACAACATTAACTCATTATTTGCTTTGAAAAAGAAACAATACAATAAACAAGACATGCATCTTATTAATCAATCCACTGTTAAGTGAAGGGGGCCAAGAGGTTGTTTTCTATTCTTTGATTTTGGCCGGGCAGAAACCTGTGATGTGAAAACGAATGATTGACATTCTCCTGATCCCGGAAAGGCAGATAAGACAAACTATCATTACAACAGATTGTCACTGCGAAGTTAACTCGAAAAACTGAGTTGATTTCGGGAGGATTCGAAAGCTCATCTTCGGGTTTCCGGACCATCAATCTACAGTACAGCTCTCCAGTAAACTCGTGTCGTCCAACGTTTAATCCACTGAATTAAATGAGCATACTGTTCCCTGTTGTCTAGATAGTTCAACTGATAGAGCAGCGACCCGTATACCCGAAGATACCAGTTCGAACCCGCTCAGGTCAACCCAAATATGCATTTTGGTAACAAAGCTACTGCCGTAAATGTTGGATGTTGCACTACTTACGGCTCTTTCTTTGGCTTTCTTTTCCTTTTCTTCCCGTTCTTTTCGTTTAAGGTTATCTTTCTTTGCAACCTATTTGAATGAAAAAAGGATAAATTGTGTTCATAGTAAATTAGAGGGCGAACTTCGTGTTCGTTTTAGTTTGAAAACATTGTACAGAAATTAATCTGACGGAGTAAATTACTAATATAATTCAAATAATCTATAGTAAACTATACATAAAATTGTATACACTAATGAAAATAGTCAAATCACATTATTTTGGTTTGATACCTCATATTGTTGTACGAATGTGCTTAAATCGCCGAAGAAATCCTCCAGTTGAGTCTTCTTCAAGTCGAAGCAATAATAATCAGCCAGCTCTTTGAACATATTAGTCATATTGTTAAACATTTCAACCAATAATTCACACTGTTCTTTCGCTTGATTGTAAAATTCGGTCATCACTTCCTTAAATTTATCTTCCGGATCATTCGTGTCTTGATAATTTTCTAACTCACGGTCCAGTTTCTTTAAGTTGTTTTCCATGCTGTTCATCGCCTTTTGCAGGACGTCTTGGGACACTACATGTGGATCACACGAGCATTTCGGTTACGTCTTCACAACGATTTAGTATTATGTATAAGCAATGTTAACAAGGATGAAATATTAAAAACATAAATCTCTCAAAATATGTTTCAGATATCAGACGATTACAGACTTCAACTAGAACTCGGTGTTGTTTCAAAAACAGATCATTGGTTTAAGAAAAAGCGAAAAAGAATCTTTCAATTATCTATGCACTAGTTTGACAAGATATTTTCCTTTTCGCTTTCTGACTTTTTGAGAGCATTTGAACGTAAGTTGAAAAATACGTTGCACTTGTTAACTTTCTTTGTTTCAACTTTGTGAACAGCTATTAGTGAGCTTCATACAACTCCACTGAGTTAAAAACGAATAAGAAAGAAATTAGTCCCAGGAATAAATCCATAGTCACTTGTGGTGACAATGTTCCACTACACTTAGTAAAAAACCGTAGCCCTTACGAAACCATACGGTTATCTTCACAATGAATTTTTCGAATACGTACTTTGCCAATTAAAATTCAGGAAGTACGCATTTAAATAACAACATAAAGTGGGCTAATTCCTATGAACATATCTAATGCTGTACCACGTGATGACCTTACTAATGCGTTCATACACACCTCGGGCAGCGGCTTCCACATGGCTTATTTCAGACTCGAAACCGGCAACATCAGGATAATCGGATGAAATTACATCTTCCAAGAAATGTAGAAGGGTCAATTTCCCATCAACTGATTTAGTGGAACTGAGCTACAAAGGGGAACAGTACCCACATCAGATATACTAATAACTTCATTACATAGCAACGTAGTTTTTATAAAGTTACAGTTAAAAATGTATCTGAGTAAATACAATAAAATCAAAATGGCTTGATTGTATGAGGGCAAACTCATTCAATTAAGCTTAAAAAGAAATCTTATTTTGCGTCATAATATCCCCGACATAAATTGGTCTTTAATGATAGACTAAAGGCTCGTTTACACGGGCAAGTTTGAACGTTGCGATTGTCATCCTGGTGTATGCAAAAGACCAGTGACAGTCTACGCAGTGAGATATCCGCTTATATATTCGATGGTCTCGTCAGTTGAACACATACTCCAAGACATCAATCACAAGGCACAAAATCGCATGTGTAACAACCCTTGAGATTACTTTAGGCCAGGCCCGCAGAGAGGGGGGGCAAGGGGGGTAGATTGCCCCAGGACCTCGTACTCTGAGGGGCCTCAGATTGTAAGGGCCTTATTCTTAAGAATTCCTCAAAATGCCTTAAAGGCCTTAATCCCGAATGAAACTCTTTTTGGCGCATAGGCCATAATCTGAGGGGGGGGGGGGCGCTCTGGATGACCACTTTGCCCCGGGCCTCCTGTTGCCTCTCTGCGGGCCTGCTTTAGGCTGAAGTTTATTTCTTAACAATTTCACGCAGATCCAGAGAGGAAGCCAGCAGGACGTTGCAGTGCCAATGTACTTGATATGATACACAAGATACATAAGTAAGGTTAAAAACTCTTACTCCACTTAATACCTTCTTTAGCTGTACTCAAAATATGGTTTGAAACAACTAAACAACTTAATTACTACTCTTTCATTCACGAGGTCTGTGGAGTGCACTGCCTACTGAATTCCACGAACACGTCTCACCTTAGTCAGAAAGGCAATTTCAAATCCAATAGTTTGTTCATTTTTGGAACCAGCGTTCATATAATTACCCACCATTAAAACAACCTAAAGTAATCAACGGAATTAACAATATTTAAATAGAGTTTTCAATGTTCTAAACAACCCCAGAATGAACTCTAACAATAATGAACAAATAGTGAGATAAGATCGTCCAGTACAATAACTCCCAGCTCAGTAAATCTCAAGTCTTGGTATAATGACCCAAGCCGCCATACAACAACTAGAAACACGACTTGTTACATACAAGAGCTCTGCGGTACCACAATACCCTGAGCACAAACTAAAAAAAATCCCTTAAAAAACAAACATGCGAACGAACAACAAACAAAAAAAATCACAAACAAGTAGACACAAAAACGAACAAATAAACAAACCAAAATTCTCAAGCAATCACACACAAAAACAAACAAAAATAATAAACAAACTAGGGAACGAACGAACAAAACTTTACATTGTCTGATTATTACCTCCAAGAATTTTGTGAATTTCTGACTAGTTCTGACCTCTCGACAAGCAGCAGTGGCATTCACTATATTCTATATCAATAAAAATGCTTTCCCGTCAGATTGGTTTCATTGTTAGAAGGATTACTGCTGCAAGACGAAACCCAAGCGTAAATCGGTTGCTAAGCGTAAAGCATTTTTACCCTTCTTTTGCCGTGGTTTTACATTTATTAAAGTAGAGTGCTCCGCAGCATTGTGTTAGAACATTTAAGAAATCTTCAGGGTGGTGTATTGCCGAACGTTTTAAAAAGACGAATGGCATTTCAAGAAAAGTTCTTAACCTACCGAAGCGTAGCGTAGAATAAAAGCATTCTAAAGCTTATACCTAAGATAACGAAGTCACATAAAAGAAAAGTTGACCACAATAAAAATGGTGTCAAGTTTTGAAAAAAAAAAAGTTTAAAAATGTAGAAGTTGAAATATCATTTGCTATTTTTGTCACCGATTAGCAAAGAGGCAGGAAGGAAACAGGAATCACAGAAGTGATGTTTATCCCCTCAAACAATGTGCAGCATTGAAGACAGTATCACGGGAAATGATGAATGGGATATGCAAGGGAAGTCCAATTACAAAATGACGAAATTTGAGGAAAAAAGTAATCAAATCATACACATGTTAGTGGCAGCCTAACTGAATCTATCCTGACCTAATTTTTTCCTCAATGCTTACCAACAATTGAAGGGCAATGATGTTCGCTGCCTTAAAATCTGATCTTTGCCTATACGTTACTTCGCGATTGCAGCTAGACTGTGCGCAAGTATTGCACTGTGTCCACGGCTTTAAATAAAGTGTAAATATTATTTAAGCTTTTTCGTGACTTACTGGTTTGATATCTTGAACGTCTTCTGGGAATTTTTTTCTGACTAACAACAGGTTCAGTCGAGACTGCAGTTTCTTGATACCACTAATCTGTAAAGAAAATGTTCATTTACTCCTTATTGTAAAAGGCTTTGAAAATTTCAACAAAAAGATGTTGAACGTTTAATTTTCACACAACAATCAATACAATTAAAACAGGTTTAAAGTTTCGGCGAGTAAGCGATCTTAAAAAGTACAGGCAATCAGACGTTTATCTAACTAACCTCGAAATACTTGTATCTAGGTGTATCTGTTTCTTTCACTCTTATGACGTAGTGATTCAGTGACCTTAGACATTTATTAAACTAACCTAGTAGTAAGTTTATCTACCTCTTTCGCTCTTATGTTCGAACTGTCAATGGGTGAGCTAAGATTGTACGATCACAGATGTTTGAGAAGCATGTGCAGAGCAAAAGCGATGTCTTAGTCTTTGAAAGGAATCTAACTCATCGCCTTCAAATAACCTGTTAAGGTTAGGGTCCGACCCTCGTCAATTAAGGCCTCAGTGATGGTTTTGGGAAACAAGACCATAACGAACCTTCACGATTGTTAAAATAGTTCATTAACTTCATGTTATGCGTGATTATAATGAATTTGCAGGACTGGAGTATTAAAGACGAACATCCGTAAAGCTGAATCCTCAGAAAACGTTTCTGAGACGTAGATCAAACTAATATCCATTTGTGGCTGTTTTTTTGCGAAATTCAGATAAACAGCGAAAGTTAGCTTAATGATTCCAGCATCTCACTAGCCATCAGAACTACAGGGGTGGTGATGGCACAGTGATAGCCCACGTATCTCTCACCACTGTGACCAGGGTTCGATTCCGGCTCCGTGCAGTTATCTGATTAAAATTACCTTTGTCACATGTGAGAAGAGTGTTGTTCAGTTTGACTCTACCAAGCATCGCAGGTTTTCTCCGGGTACTCCGGTTTCCACCCGTAGTAACACTGGACCAATGAGGGGTGGCCCTTACTGGACTTCAAGGGAGAACAGCACAGATAGCTAATTAGGTTATCCAGTAAAAATAAAGGCACTTTACCTTTACCTTTAACGAAAATTTACCTTTTTACTAGAACCGTGATGACTTATATTGTTTCCGTAAAGTGAGTGCTGAGTTGTGAATTTGAATATGTTCGATCACCGATTTACGTTATTAAAAGCAAGTTTGCTAGCAGAGTGCAACTGCATAACGGCCCTAGATGTTTTCTAATTAAAATCTTCGTTTTTCAGCCGATGAAAAATTTTAAATTTCTACCACGCTTGTAAAATTTAGTTACTTTTCAGAGTACTTTAACTTAAAATTCTGGGAGGAATTAAAACCCAGGGTCCTCCAAGCTTGCTTACACATAAGATAAAGATAAGGGCCCAGCTCAAAACTTTCAAATAAGGTGTCATGAAAGCAAGACAAGATTGAAATAATTCATGAATAATTTTACGAAAGTTTCGTTGTTAACATATGCAGTAAATTGCTAATTATTGAGACTAACGTTTTGCTACATAATCAGAGTGAGAATTCTGACAGTTTTCAACAGTTCCAGTTTTCAAACAATAACGGGATTACAAGCTAAATACAAATACGATGGAATGGCCATTTGGCTGCGGAGATGACCGACAAAGTGTGCACTGTAGTACTCATGCCTTTGGCCAGTTTACTTGACTGGCCTCCTTACGTGGAAATGTGTGTAACTGAAGGGCTACGTTTAAGGAAGGCCCTTCCAGATCTTGCAAAACATTTGCTTCGAATAAAAGTTTACTCTATTAAAGGAACAGATAAGTCGGTGCTTGAACCCTAAGTATCTAGTGGTTCGCTATTTTGGACGTTTACGGCATTTGTTTGTACAAGGTCCAATGGGGAAGAAAGGGAAATAATCATTCAAAAGACTACGCGGATAATGAATAAATGCTACCTTCGCAGGATACATAGCTCCACAAAAACGGAAAAACAGTTTGTATGAAATGAAACTCGGTCCGTAATCTGTATGTTCAGTCAACTTGTTGTTTTTAGGCCTCTTTAAATTTCTGCCGAGACTCAAGCTGTTTGTGATTGATTGTCGAAATAATTATTGCTCTAAATTATAGTAACGGATCCACAGTGACTGGTTTTAGCTGTTACGGTTTTCCAGTCTTAGTAACGTGACTAGAAAACTCACTGCAACCAAGGCAAGGCTAAATAAAATAAAATGAACAACAATACAAAACAAAATCGAATAACAACCTGTGGATGAGGAATGTTCACTTGCTGTACCTACTCTTCCACGAAGTTCAACTCTGTTGGCCTTCGTCTGCTTTAATGAAATTTTCGCGAAGTATATTCCGTAAAATATGTGTAACAATTGAAATTGACGGTTAAATAAAGTTAAGATGCTTACCACACACGCAAACTGTTCTGCTTCACTTAGTTCATCGTACTGGTCTTTCATTTCGCTAAGCTTCTTTAGCTAAGACAGAATACATTGTGAAATTAAATTTGTATCAACTGGATTGGTTAGTTTTAAATTGTACTAATTGAACGTATAAAAACAAAGAACAAAAAGGAAGAGAAAATGAAAAGGATAAGAAAGAAAAGGGGAAAGGGAATTGAAGGACAGGAAATTGAAGGAAAGGAAGAAAAGGGACGGAATGGAGGGAGAAGGAAACTGCAGGAGGAAAGGAAAAGGAAAGAAGAGTAAAACAAAGGAAAAAAACGAAAGTTACAGAAAAAAGAAGAGAAGAAATTTTTTATATTACCTCGTCCGCTCTAGGGAGATATCTCAGCAACGCCTCAATAGCACTTTCCTTTAAGTTTTCATCACAGTTTAGAATCATCTTCTTAAACCCATCAAAAGATATTTTCTGGGAACCAAGGAATATAGCTAAAAAAACGTCAAAAAGAAAATTCAATCCAAAAATATTTGCATCCAGGGATGACGCCATGATTGTGGAAAAGGGAAGCCGACATACGAATAATGAATTTGGAGGACCCCTGGTTTACTCCCTAAAATAATTTTATTCATAGCGTGAAACTTTTCTTTATTTACATGTGGGGAACTTTACTTTGTCATCCTGATTAAAGTTTTGTACATGATACATGAGAGAAAATCTTAACTATGGATTGGGAGAACCACATTTCTAATCGCTGCCCCTCCTGGCGACGTCTCTGAATGTAATAAGGCACTCTAATCGGTAATGAAAGTCCAAAAGTAAAACGAACACAGATTCTTTTTCCGGTTCCAGAACACGGAAAACGAAGTGAGGAAAAAAACCAAACAAAAAAACCCTTGCGATTTCTAACTTTTCACTTCGACATTGATCTCCTTTGTAATTGCAAATTGTCTAATTTCCTGCAGCAAGCCCGTAATGGTGATTCCGATGAGCAGATTTGAGTGAAACTTTTCAGTAACGGAGAGTTTCACCGTTACTCACGGTTTCTCCCTGCACCAATGTTGACTGGTCTCACGCACGGGGAGGACGACAAAAATTATACATGTACAAACTCAATGGTTTCTAAATTAGAACTAAATTTCTTTGAAAAATATTGAATATCTTCCGTTTTCCAAATGAGGAATGTGAAAGCAAAGCATCCAATGTTCTTTTCTTGGTTAAGCCGGTTTTCCACTGAGCCAGCGTACTCGCGCGAAGTTAACTAGTTGACAAGTTGTTTTAAAAACCTGATGATGTCGGACATTGACGAACATTTTGAAAGGTTTGTACATGTAATATTAAAACAGCCGAAATCTTGTCTTCTTCAATTTTATTTTATTAAAGCCTTTTAAACAGTGATTGGTCAGCTAAAAATTCGCCTCAAGAAAGTAGAAACTAACTCCACTTTTTTGCAAACCAAACACATTCTTAAAAAGAAGTTGTCGATTTGCATCGTGTGCACATATTTGCCCGGTGAAAAACCAGCCTTACAATTACTTTGCCATTTTATAATGTTAGACATTTCAAAGCTCTGGGGTCACTTAGGTTAAAACGTAAATATAGCTTTACGTTAACTATACGGTTGACTTCTTAACTATGTTTACTAAACAGCAAGGTTACATCATGTAGCATAAACCATTTGCTTGAGATTTTGTAATTTGTTGTGGTTCAGAAAATGAACTTGAAGAAGAAATCAAAAATGGATTCTCACGAGTTTTGCTAAATCTATTTATACAACAACTAGCTTCATCACGTGGTTAAATCTAACTTCAATTTATTAATGACGTAAAGGTTACTAAACAGTGACTACATGTTTTGAAAATCAAGCCCTGGAGCACAGACTGATTACGTGTAGCAAACCTTGATACTTACTGGAACGACATACGAGCGTTGACATCCAATCACATGGCATATTAAGATCTGCAATGACTTTTATACGTTTTTTGATTGGATACCATTGGTCATAACACGCCAGCAAGTGCCATGACCTTAACTGCAGGGGGCCGGAGGTATGGGGGTAGCGAGGGCAGCTGTCTCCGTTGCCTTTTGGTCAGGGGTGAACGCGGGGAGAGGGGCAGGCGGGTGGCCTACGTATTAAGAAGAAATGGTTCCATCACGTTATCTTAAACTCCCTTTCGAATTCATATAATCACCGTAAGTCTTATGAAAAAAGCAAAGTCGTGACTAAAATTCGATTTTGTTTGTGCCAAAGATTCGTAAGCTCAAAGGCTAGAACCGGAATATATACTGAACCGAAATACATATTGACTTAAGCATTAATTTTTTAAAATTGTGATCGACTCATTGACAAACTTTCACTGAGTGCATCTTCCTGTTAGGGATGTTAATTTAATAAAGACAGCTTGTCTGCGTTTTCAGCTGAATTAAAAATTTCGTTTTGCTTGTTTACTGAGTAGAGTGAAAGTGTCCTTTTTTAAAGATTCTGTCCCCCCCCCCAGCGCTGAGTTTCCTCAGACACCCCTGCTTTACCGTATAGCAACTCCATACCAATAAAACGGAGTAATGTGTTTTGTTACTCGCTTTACTTTCAGAACCGTAGTTTTTTGACTGAATGCCTATCGACCTAGTGTAAGTTACCTTTCTTTCAAATAAATAAAATATTTTAATTTTGGACCACTACGAGGACAAGCCCTCCATTATGCAGAACTCTTGCTCGGGGACTTACTCGTGCACTCTCAGCGTGGTTAAATCACATATAAATTTAACTTTGAGATTAAAGGGGTAGGATAAAGGTTTCCTGAAAACACACAGATTTAACGAAATTCCTAAGATCAACTTCAAGTTTGTTTTCCGAATCACAAAAATACTATATAATCTAAAGAGAACGGTTCATACAACATGGTTAACCCCAGTTCAGATGTTAGCAACGAAATTAACGCTAAAGTTAAACTCCAACATGTTTATGCAAATACTGTCTCACGAGTGATTCAGTTTTGTAAAGAGTCCATTACACGTACTAATAAAATCATGAGCGACTGACGACTGAGAAAAAATAGGAAAAAAAAGCCCACGAAAAATAGCATGCGTTCCTCAGTAGGACTAAGAAAACATCTAGAGTCAATCATGCATTCCTTAGGTAGTAATGAAAATTGCAACTCACAGAGATTTTGGGCACTTTTCGGATCAAGAACTTTCAGAGCTTTTGTCTTCTTCTTGGAGCTTTTGCTTGGAGCATTTCCACCTTCGGCCTTGTTTTCGTTTGTCTTGACTGCTGCAACTTTGGCAGCAAATGTTTTAGAAAGAGCTTGAAACACTTCATTCTTTTCAAACTTTTCTTCTTTAGCTTTCGCCCAGAAAGAGTTTTCTTTGATGTTACGGTTATTAATCTAAAAGAGTAAACGACTGATTGATAAAATTGAGACCCATGATCTCCAAGCTAAGGCAAGTAATAGAATTAATCAAAATGATTGCAGATCTAATATCATGACTTTTCTATGAACGGTTTTTCATTCTTTTGTTTTTTGCTACGTTCTTTCATTAGTTCTATAGCTGTAATTTGTTGCTGTACCACAACGGTAGGCAAGAAATGTGAAATAAATTTTTCATTGAAAAAAATCATCTTTTATTGTATATAATCGTACTTCTAGGAATTGATATGGTGGGCCATAATGAATCAATAATCAAACTTTGGGAGTAAAATATTTTCAACGTTCAAAGTGCACCAATTTGAAATGAAAGATGTTCTGAAGAATTTACCTTGGTCCAGTTGGCGCGTTTTGTTTGAATTTCAGGTTTGTATTTTTTCTTTGGAGCAACACCTGGGGGCAAAGCGTTTCCAAATGCCGGCATTCCTGGTGGACGTGGAGGACCACCGGCACCAGGGACTGGAGGAGGTGGAGGAGGTCCTCCACCCGGCAGCGGAGGTGGTGGAGGAGGGCCTCCACCGGGAACGGGAGGAGGGGGTGGAGGAGGAGGTCCTCCACCAGGTAGTGGAGGAGGAGGGGGTATGCCACCTGGAGGAGGAGGTGGAGGAGGTACACCACCTGGAGGAGGAGGTGGAGGAGGTACACCACCTGGAGGAGGAGGTGGAGGAGGTACACCACCTGGAAGAGAAGGTGGAGGAGGTATACCACCAGGAAGTGGAGGTGGTGGAGGAAGCGAGGGTGCTCCTCCCACTTGAAGAACAGGAGATACAGCGCCTTGAACGAGTCCTATAAGAACAAAAGAGATCATAAAATGTTTCTAATAGGCACCAAATATGAAAAAAGAATTCCCTTTAACAGATCAAGACGTTTTTAATAGTTTTCATGTTTCATATCAACGAAAAAAGGTTTTTACATTTTTTATGACAGAAAAGAAACAAAACTTTAGGTTTATACATATTTAAATAATGTTTTTATTATTTGTTAGTAGACATATTAATATCCGGTTACCCTCACTGTCTTGGCATGGCTGATTTACAGATTTAGCGGATGAAGAAGTTAGGTCAGGAATGAAAAGATTAAGAGAAGGAACTGCAACTAGTTTGGCTTTCTGAACAGGCGCAGTTTCCACTTTGGCCACTCTCATCACGGGAACCTCATCGTCCGAAGAGTATGATGGTTTAGTGCTGAGGAGAGAACGAGACCTACGAGAGCTTTTTGTAGAGTGCCAGGAAACTGAGGAGAGTGAAGTTGTCTCCACGTCGGAAAGACGTTGGGATGGGTAGGAATGAGGCCTGGAGGTACGGTCAGTTTTAGAAGAAAGAGAAGTTTGGCTGAAGAACTTGTCATTGTTAGATGACAACTCAGTATTCAAAGATGGTTTTAAAAAGTTCTGAACAGAAAATGAGGAGGTTGATCCAGTGAGAGGTGGCCAGAAAGAATCGAACAATCTTCTCAAACTAACTAAAAAAACAAAATTATTTTGTCATTAGTATTAACGTTTAAATTTAAATTAAATTAATCCAATTCTGTAATTTACAAGTATAAAATATTAAAGGGTTTTTATTGTTAAATTAGAACTCCGAAGTATCAATACAATTACAAACTACTTAAAAATTATCTTCTCTTTAAATAAATCATTTTAGCATAAACGTTTCCACTATTATCACTTATTTGAAGAAAACGTCAGCATAGAGGCAATTCTAACTCAATTACACATGTTTCATAACTACATTAGCAGAGAGGCTTATTATCAATCCTGAAATTTTGGTTATCCTTACCAGCTGAAGTTTGACTGAGAGAGTTAAAACCTCTTCCTGGCTGGACGTATCCCCTTGACGAGTAAAATCGTCTGGCGTTAGCCAGAGAGTAAAATAATAGAAGACTGATCCCGCCGGGAAAGAGTTTCAATATTTACATTACATCCTAAGAACTGCCTCTTACATTTTGGCTGGAAACAACAACTGTATTTGTAAACCAAACAGACTAAGAATTAATCCTGCAAAACAAACTTTGGCACACGTGTATGAGTGGTTGAGTGGATGTGTAAAAAGTTGATCATACAAACTGCGGTCTGCGGATATGTTCTTACCCACCACATAATGGGCATAGCAAACGACATTTGAAGGACAACATTTGAAGACACATCAGTCTTTAAGCATATGGCGTATATAATGTAACATTGCATGAACTACGCTTTTGAAAAAGAGTAAAATGAATTTAGTCTTGTCATTCTATCACCTTGGTTCGGTAATCTGGGACGATTGTACTTTAAAAATCTCAATACTTGTTCATTAAACAAATTACATCATGGAAATTGTTTTGCACTATTTTAATCACGGGTTATGATCTGATACAAGATTCACTTGTTCTTCATCTTGCCTTACTTGTTCGTTTAAAAGTAAATTACAACTCATGAATAAAATAATACTCAAGTAATTACCATGGATTATTTCATGATTGACGGAAATTTTCTTTGTTATTCCTAATCCTTTATTTAACTTACATACTCATTAGACAATCGAGTGTCTGATAGCACGGGGAAGGAATTATATATTCAGCAGGGAAGAGAGGGGCTGATGAATTAAGTATAATGTTGTATTATAAATTCAAGGAATGTATGCTGAGCTTCCCAGGGATGTATATGTATACATCCCTAGGAAATCATATACATCCCTTGAATTTATAATTTGAAGCCTTATTTAATTTACTGAACTCACTTCGACCAAATATATAATTCCTCAGCAAACAATTTATAACTTTAACGTTACAGACTGTATCTCTAACAATTTCACCATTTTACCTTCTGAAAATAAATGAAAATCCTTCTAAACAAAAATTGTACACTTCTCAAAAACAAAGGGAACTTTCCCTTCATATCATTAGTTTGATAAGATTTTGTAATCTCGATGAAATCACTTCTTCCCATATCGATCGGTAAACTATTTTTTAACGAATTTAGATTTCACATTACATACGCCTGCGAATTCAGCCCAACAACGAACTCCCCAAGCAAACTTGATTTTAGTATTTGCAGTAATCCCCCACACCTTCCATTCCTCCGGCTCTTCTTCGGTCACAAATCAAATGTTTCTCCCATCCTTCAAATTACTTATTGACGAATTGTCATCTTTCCCTTTCTTTAATTAATGAGTCGTCGTTGCCAATTCAGCAGAAACCTCTTTCATTTCAACGAAATTCAGAGCGAATATTTTGCTCCGAAAACACGACGTGATAAACTTTATAATTCATGGCTCTCCTTATTTGCGACTCGACCAAATGCACATAACTAGGATCATCCGCAGGACGCCCCCCAGTAAAACAAATGCATTGATATTAGAAATCACTACTTGTAATATCCTTTTAGTCAAAACCATGTTTTCCCAAATGAAATTCTTTTGTTAGAAAATGCATGTAATCATAAAATAAGTCAGTTAAAGCCCTCGAACGTCGGCTTTACGCCAGATACAGCCCTCGGGATGTATATGGCGTAAAGCCTCGGTTCTCGGGCTTTAACTCTTACGTACAAGAGGGGGTCCGTGATAGGAATGAGATAAGTGTGCTCTAGCTGGTGGTCTGCGCATGAACTATCTAAATACACAATGTAGATAATGATATGGTTTTTTTGACATCATGTTAGCTACTCACCACCTGACGATGCTGCAGTCACAACAGGCCTCTACAAATTCAAACAAAAACATCTTTAAGCCAACGCATTTATTTGACAGTATAAACGAAAACGAAAGTGCAACAAGCCGACGAACAACGTCTTGTAAACCTAATATTTGAAACTAATCACCGTGATCAGTTTTCGTCTCGTTTCATAACTCAAATAATTAGTTTAAAAGATGTCCTTAGTCGCACAATGTTTCTGGCTCGATCTCTTAAAATTGTCGGCCAGTAATGGTTTTGGGAACAATAACACTCAAGTCGAGATTTTTAGTTTTCATTAAACTGTGTACAACTTTCAATGTCAGCGCAAGCTTATGACTGACAACTAAGACATATGAATCACTAAACAACCCAATGTTGGGGCCTTTTGGAGCATTCCTCCAGGAACTCTGGTGGATTTTGTTTTGTTTTTTCAATTGCAGTCTGAATTTATAGTTCGAGGGCGTATTGTAGTCTACCATCAATTTTCTTCACGACTTTCTCCAGCTCTCTTTAGAGATAAGTGTTCCTACCTATCGCGAGAACCAAATCAAGTGATTTTTCTAGGATAAATGTGAGTAGTTGAGGGCAAAACCCACAGCCAAAAGAATTTTTGAACCAATAACAACGCAAAGAGATGAAAGTGTAACGAACACTTACGTAAAAAAATCGTCAAGACGAAAACAGCCTTAGGGGTTGTTTATATGTGAGGCGGGACATGACGTTTGTCATCCCGAGTTTACATGAAATGTTTCCACCCGGGACGTTTCATGCGCGAAATTTTTTTTAAAATGATCAACATTAATTCAAAACAACAACAACAACTGCAATTTGACTCGCCATTGTCTTTGGGAGCTCCTGCAATCAATATGTTGTCTGCACTTAGCAGTTAGCTGTTAATACTTAATGCAGTTTAAATTTTAGAAATGTGAGAGCTTGGATATATCTTGAGATAGATGAACGATCGTCAAGCTCTATACTCAGAAAAACAATTTTTGAGCCCCAGACGGGGATTGAACCCGCAACCTTCTGACGACCGGTAAGACGCTCTAACCATTGAGCTACCAAGACTCAGATGGTGAGCTAAGGTGCAAGTTCGACATATATGTGCGACCTAAGCAGAAGCCACTATATATTAATAATGATTGATTAATAATCTCATGTTAATAATAATCAATAATCTCATGTTAATACTTAAGTTCCATTTTCAAAAGCAAGACTAAAGCGTCATTTGCTTCGTACAAGATTTTAATGCTACTGCCGCTTAGTGTTCCATTGAGAATGACTCTCGAGAAGCCCAGTCAGAGATTGTTCCCGTGGTGCATCGTCGGTCAAAGTGCTGGGCGAAGGAGGCCAACCACGTCTTCACCGTTAACGGCAAAGCGGGACGGAGTGTTTACACTATCAACACCCATCACAACCAAGTATTATAGCTTTAGCAATACTAAATCTGCGGTGAAGAAGTCGCCACTACCATCCCCTCCCAACTATGTGAATGAGCCTAAACTAGCAGGTGGAACGAAAAGTTTTTGCAAACTGGGACAATTCTTCGATAATTATAAACATTCATTTGTTTTGTTTTATCTCCATAAATATTGAGTATTATAAGTTTACGTACCGCTTTCAATTCAGCGTTTTCCTTTTCTAGATTTTTAATCTTCTTTTCAAAATTGCTAGAGGCTAAAGTTAATTTTGCTTCTGTCTCCTGTCGAAGAGTTGTCTCCACTTCAAGCTACGAAAATGAAACCCACAAACATAGTACTGCATGAACAAACATTGACTGCGCACGACGACGAAAGCAAACGAAATCAAACACTCGAAAGACAAACTGACAAAAAACCAAAGAGAAGGGTGTGCATTGACAGAGACAGACGGACGGTTACTCGTAGGCAAACACATCGTCATACATTATTGTCACTATTAAATAAGACTAAACAGAGCCGTTTCGCAACAGCAACATGCTCGAATCAATTTTGATTCTAATTTTGACAACGATATATCTCAGGATTGTCTAGTTTACAAACCTACCTTGGTCTCTAATGTATTTGACTTTTCCACATACTCATCCATTTTTGCTCTGTCAACCATATTATCTAATCAAATGGTAAAAAAAAATGTTCTTTTCAATTTTTCATGAATTACTTCGATGACAGATGCCAACCAGACGTTGGCCTACCCACCCACCACCAGCAGTGTTACCAAGAACACTACCGAGGAGAAAGACCATAGAAATATGCAACCCAGATGCCCCTTGTTCTTTTATTGTATTTTTGGGCTTACTTGGCCTATTTTTCTTGTGTTTCACGAAGGCAAAATTTATTTTGAGAAATTGGTGAACGTAACGTTCATTTAAATACACACCATATAGGAATATGTCAAAGGAGGGAGGCGGTTTGAAGGTGATACAAAAATAACCCCACGGAGAATGTGGGGTTTTGATTACTCCAATTGTGGTATAGTATTGTAAGCTAATTAACATGTTAATAAATCATAATGAAATCCAACTGTATATAAGGCAACCGAGAGATAATAAAGACTAAACTTTAACGCTCGATACTATTTTTGGCAAAGAGGACTGGAGAATTATTTCGAAGGAATTGAGTCAATTCATTTCGGTGGCTACCTTCAGAAGATAGGAGGCCAAGATTTCTCGAATGGCTGGAAGACGTCGAAGCTAATTTTGAGCTGGTACACTGGCCAGTGGAAAATGGAGGAGTAAAGAAGCGTAAAGCCATTCTAGCCACAGAAGGGGCAGAAGTGAGAAGTATAGCTGAGACGTTGGCGGACACCGGGACTGACTACGAGACAGTCATAAAGAAGCTTAAAGAAGACCTCTTGCGAGATGAGCCACTGATTTTCCTAATTTCCCAAGCGATGGATATGAAACATAACGAGTGAGAAGGAATAGATGACTTCGCGATGAGACTCAGAAAGAAACACCAACGAATAAACCGGGAAGCTGTAAAAGATAAGTATCATATAAATGATTTCATGGTGAGTGTGACTATTACCAGAGGAACGATGAATGCTACTATTCGTGAGCACCGTTTATCACGAAGAGGTAGACCTGACCTTGACGATGTATTAGCAAAAGGTCGAAATAGAGAAAGTATGTAACAAAATAATAGAGAGATAATTGGTAATACTGAAACGGCACGTCGAGTAATTATTGTAAAAACTGAGCCAACTTTAGCAATTAATAGTCGCTATGGGAAATACAGTGGCGGATACGAGTTAGAAAAGAAGGAAATGTTTGAATCAAGTAAGAAGTGCAGGTTGGAGATATTGTACTAGTTCCATAAGAAAAAAAAAGTTCCACACGCCTAATCGAAATGAGAAGCATGTGGTAATGGAGACAAAAGGGACTATGATTACAGTCCAGAACCAGTATAGACATACCATAACAAGCGATGCATCGACGAAGAAGGATAAAAAAAACCCCCTACGTTTCTTGGAGTGGGCCGAGTAATAAATATGAAGAATTCGAGACAGACGAAGACGAAAAATTTGAAAAGCCAATGGAAACTTATGAAATGTCAAAAGAAGGTCACTCAGTGGAAGAAGGACATCAGCCAGTAAGACGAGATCTAACAGAGCTGGAACTGCAACAATGAACACTAAATATCAAGACTATGTAGTAAGAGGTAATAGTTATGATAATTTGAAGAGTAAGGACGGACTGATCATCAGTGGATCGAGTTAGTAAGATAGCATACTTTATTTAAATTTAATAGAGTTTAAATTTAATTTGAAATGTACAGAAAAATCTTTGGTACATATAGAGTTATTAGGTTTTTATCTAACGTTTTTTTGTATAAATGGGGGAGAAAATTAATAGACTAAAGGGGAATATAGTACAGTAGGTATCGTAAGCTAAGGAATATGTTATTGTTAATAAATTATAATTGGATCCGACTGTACATAAGGCAACAACGAGATAATAAGGACTAGACTTTTACGCACGGTACTACACCAATATATATTTCTTATTTTCGTTTCTCAGCCCTTGGAGCTTAATGAAACTCGGATTACATTTAATATTTTTGTGTTCTTTCTCTTTCGATTGGGGTAGCTATTTTACCAAACTTTTCACAGTTATTCGAGATAGTATGATCCATTACAATTACTGGAAGAATAAATATGCATTTTCCGGGGTGCTTGGAGGTCATTTTGGTATTACAACGGGCGAAGGATCTTGTCCGGATTACTTAGGGTAATATCCCATTGAGTATTTTATACCCCAAGGACTACACCCGTTGCAGAAGTTTCTACTTACCAATTAGTGTATCTACTTCAATTTCAAATCTTCGAGTAGAAAAATCTGGATCAGCTCCACTTTTATGGAGTACAATCTGAGTCACACACTCCTCAATTAACTTGAAGTACTGGGTCCTGGTGGGGAAATTAAAATCATAGATTTTACCACCCATGTGTAAAGTAATCAAATTAGTTCTGTGATAGTTTAAATTTGATACGTACAGTATTTACACATCGGAGTTATCTCTTAAAAAACAAATATGCTAACATTATAAAATTCAGATCTATTTCAGAATCATCCTCAAAGATGTACATGAACAGAAATTTTGCATGATAATCTGACACTGCCGAAGTCAACAGAAAAATGTTGACCCGAGCGGGATTTGAACTCGCACCTTTGGGATACCGGTCCGCCGCTCTACCTGTTGAACTATCGAGACCGGCATTCCGAAGGTGCGAGTTCGAATCCCGCTCGAGTCAATATTTTTCACTCGACTTTGGCAGTGTCAGATAACCATGAAAAATTTTTAAAATTCAGACGAAGGTTACATTGTTGTACACATTTTACAATGATCATCCACCATATCGAACGTAATCACAGGAAGTCCCTTCACGACTCAACTAGCTACAAAAAAGTATCACGTGCTTCCTGATTCTTGTTACCACCCAAACTTACCTTGCATAAACATCATCACGAATAAGAAGTAAATGTTGTAAAATCGAAGTAAATGCATTCTCTGCAGCACTATCCTTTGTAATGTTTACTAAAATTTGAAATAGGTCAGACTGTTCTCTGGGAAAACGTTATTTTAAATAACTTTTATTGCAACAAAAAAATCTGATAAAAACTAACGAGCAAAAAGCGAAGATATATTCCTTAATAAGGCCCATTTTAGGGGTTGCCAACGTTGTTGGTGCCTTGTAGCCATTCCTTAAGTCAAAGATTCAATCTGTACTCCCAAGGTATCAGCTTTAGTATCTGGTAACACAACGATTAGAAACAAATTTCGTAACCATGCAGAGATTCTTAAAGATATCTGAAGGTATCATAAACCAATTTATCCAGTCTTATCACTTACAAGTAGGAAAAGTTTTCATTGATCGTCTACCGAAGAATGGCACAGTGTACAGAAAATAACAAAAAAGGTGGATCTTAGTCTTAATTGTGAGGGTTTAGACGAGAAAGTTTGCATTTAGGGAGGACCAACAGCTGCAACATAAAGGTTGTCAGGAATAAAAGACAGAACATAAACGTTACCATGAGAAAGCAGTAACTTAACCAGCATATATCGATGTTCTGACTTGAATTTGGAGAAACAGCCACACTACGACTTTGGACTTTCATGTTGGGAAAGAACAATGTCGTTGAAATTTTCTTACCACGTACGGCAATCAAATCCCACAAAAACCACAAGGTACTAGCTAGTACAATTAACTTTCTTAGGCCATATTCTAACGGTTTCAACGTCTCATTCAACATCATTTCACATTATTGAAGAACTTTGATAGGAATGTTGACATCGTTTGCCCAAATTCTTTAATATTCCTGGAAATCTGCCAAGGACGATACCAATATTGGATGAACGTTGATTAAAAATTTTAACTTGTTCAAATTTGGTTCAACAACATTCAACGTCATTCAGCATCACTCAAAGTGGGTAGCCAAATGTGACCAACATGTTAAACTGTTGAAAAATGTCGATCAGACTGTTGAATGCGTTTTACCAATTAACTTGCCTCTCCCAAAAAAGGATACTCAAAATTGACTTGTATATCCATTAATCTGTGCTGTAATTCTACGAAATCGTCCTCTTTATGTTCATCAAAGATATCTAGTTGCACATTGAGCTCATCGTTACCAATATCACGAAGATCCTGTAAAATGTAGAAAATAAATACAGTGCGATCACTAAGGATAGAAAATCAAACCAAATGACTTCTCTAATAATATTATTATTGATAACGAAATCGATGACTGATGACGGATGATGATCATATCGAAACTGATGACAAATGATCATAAGTTAATAGATGAATATTGCATGCCGGAGATAATTGAAAAAAAACTGTTTATCGTCGAAAAAGAAAGTAGAGAAAGCATGCGGTATAGCAATAAAAAAGCGGGGCCTGGAAATGAAGTTGTTGGACAAATGGAAAGAAAGCAAGATACTCTTAATGGAAAACGATTCCGAAGAGACTTCAAGATCTGGATGTACACAAGAGGGAACTAGGATGAATTTGAGACTGAGAATAGAAAAAAACACTCCAAAGCGAGGCGTGGCAAGCACGGAACGAGGATTGTTAATTTGGGTCTATAGAAAACCGCTTCGAGGTGTTCGGAAAAACAAATGGCCGAAACCAGAGGCTGGACAATAACGAGAAGTCCAAGGTTAAGACTGAGCTGTGCAAATCGTGAGGAGACTGTAAATTATCTAATATTGTGTAACTATTTCACTGTGAACGTTTTATGAGGTTGATCATACTTATCGAGGCATAATGCTCTGATCGTATTAGATGTAAAGAGGGAAGTAAAAAAGAAAACCTGAAAACAAGTTAAATTAAAGATAAAAGATGATGCACGCAAGTACAAAGCATGATGCACGCAAGGGAACTGAACTGAAGTGTAGTATCGGAATTATAGTATGCCGAATGGAAAGCAGTGTAGGATAAAAATGGTGAAGAAGACGGGGAAAGACGACCAGCTGACATTTAAAGCAATCGAGAGAAAAGAGATCAGGGCAATATACTCTTTCATGCTCTTGTTACTACACCAATAGATATTTGGTGAAGTAACAAGAACATGAAAACATGGATGAAACTGAAAGAAAGTTGTTTAAAGTCAGGAAAACAATGACAAGTGTATTGTTGGACATGGTAAGGAAACAAGACGACAGTTCAGACGTTTATTACGGAATCGATTACAGATCATTGAATTACTTGTACGACTGAAATGGCTTTGCCATCCTTTGTCGTACTCCAGAGGTGAAGCTGAATGAACCAGGTCCTCGTGGGCTACACCAAACACAATTACGATGATAATGATGGATAATATGACGATGAATATGACGACAATATTAATGATCAATCAAATTTCCACTATGTTTTACCTTCAACACATCTGTTAATCCTCCTCTTAAGAACTCATTACGTAAATGAAGTCGAAAGTCTAACTCATCAGGAGTGCTGACCAAAGCATTTATGAACTGGACACAGGCACCCTGTTTAAAAAATAAAATCGGAAACATAAGTTATAAACTTGGCGATGAATTGTGGACTTCTCAAGGAACCCACAAACATATCGTTGCAGGGACGCCTTAAGAGATGGGGTCGCCATACTGGTCACTGACCTTGGGCTCATGGCAAAAAGTACTCGTTTTTAACGAAACGAAGTATGATACAACTTACCGAGAACGAATAGGTTCCATATGCCTGGCTCGAAAGCCTAAATTCCAGCTCGAGATCCTTGAACACTGGTTTGGAGGGAGCAACATTTGTTCGAAGAGGGAACAGTTAAATACTTTCCCGTCCATGAGAGTGTCTTTGACAAGGACAATTTTAATTTGCCGAACTGAAACACCTCATAAAATGTCATGACATTTTATCAAGGGACCCAGGGTTGGTTTTAACACGATCGGCAGAATCACAGACAGCCTCAAAGTCAATTTTCAATTCCTTGCTTCCCAGCAACTTCAGCTAAACACTAAAATCTACTGATTAATGCTTCGGCTAAATATCTTTCCGACAGTAAATTTAAAATGCATCATACCACCTTCCTGTCGGCTATTCTGCAATTTATATTTCATTTTGGAGCTTTGTGGGGATATTTTCTTGCAGGTCACCTTAAACTTTAGAGTTCTGAAACATCTGGGGACCAAAACAGGATTAAGTTCAATAATAAACATGCCCTGAATAGAACATACTCTCACGCAGTTTTCATTCACATTCACACTCAAATTATAAATGTTAGGTTTCTCACTATCTGATGTCAATGCTCTATGATTACCTTCAGCTGGACACTGTCACTGTTCTTCAATGCATACAGAACGTTAAAAAACCTTCCAAGCTTTTCGTTGTCTTCACTCTCCCCATAAATCGTCATCACTTCAAGAGCTTTTGAATGGCTGAATTAAAAGTTTCGAGAGTAAAGCTAGAGTTATTTAAATAGTTGGTACATTATCGCTTATATTCTCACTGTCATTATGCAAATAAACATAAAGAGAGATCGAGATTCTACAGGGGACAATTCTCCTAAAGGCTGGAGGTACATATAACAATGACTGAACACAACTAAAAAATAACTTCGCGATCGTGAGACTCACAACAAAAAGCTTTGACGATAAAAAAGTGCACTTATATAGCGTTCACGTATCCTTGAAGAAGAACCACTATAAATCATATAAAATTATCGAAAGAAGGTCCTGCAGGACAACGTGGAAGTTCCGACTTTAAGTAGACCGGATAAAGAATGGAAATCGTTTCGTTTGTAAACATTTGCCATGCAGCTAGGGAATACTCATTGGAAACATATACTCTTGTGGATATCTTAATATATTTCAACACCTTACAATTCTGCAAGAATAAAAAAGTACATACTCAACTAAACAAAGAGCAGCCATCAGTTTAACCACATCAGTCATCATGCTTGGATCCTCAGGGTCCATCGATTTTGCAATCAACAAAAATCCATCTTCACTCTTCATCATCAACCCTAATCCATACTGAAAAAGTACACAAAAATGTGTATAATTAAAACAAAAGATTGTTATGAGCTCTGTTCATACTGGGCACCCTGGCAAGGGTTTTGGGTACGCGAACTAAAATGCATATTCGTTCAGGCTTAACAGTGCTCTGAACCGTTGGACCTCAAAAGCACGCTTCCGCCGCGCTTTTTGCCCTCCTCACCGTGTGCCTTGGAAACTAAGCAGATTCATAAGTACAAAAGCACGGCCACTGATGAAGTCATACGTAGTCTAGTGCCCGGGCCCAAGCACGGTGTCCGGGCACTACACTTTCACAACACCGCTGCCAAACACCGTACACATTGAAAAAGTCGGTGATCTCTACTCCTTATTACAACGACACTACACCTTTAAACATTTTTCCCGATTATAAGATAACCCAATTAAAAGATACGGTCGATAATTCGTACAAGACCACACTGATAACATTCTAGAATATTCCGGTTTAACTTATGCACAATTTTCAGAATATACTGTGTTAAAAATCTTCATTAAAAATAGTAACATGACCTTAACGCAAAAGGTCAATTTACGAAAAACCCAGTACTCATACCCAAGCACTGCAGTTTAGGCACCAGAAAAAAAAGCAGCGCTCATATAGGTGTCTATGCCCAAGCACTACGCCACTACACCGCGACTGTACAGGACCACAGATACAGACGTGCAAACAAAGGATGAAAGAATGAAACTTTCAGGACTGCGGCCGAGACAACACGAAAACGTATGCTTAACACCAACGATAATACTTAATTCTAAACACCAATTACTGATTAGTTATTAACTGAGTGTGAAGTCCATACGGGAAAGTATTTGCATGAGGTTTTTGTATGGACCGAGCGACGAAGGAGCGAAATCTGGGCGGAAAAAAACGAGGGCAAATACTTTCCCGTAAAGACCAAACAAATGAGGTTAATAAGGAATTTATTATATGGCTTTTGGTTCTTTTCTTCATCGCTTTTAAAAATGTTTTGTGTTCTAGAGTTAGAGCTTAGATTTACCTGCTTGTTTTAACCTACTACTTCGTGTTTTTCTGCATCTATTCACCTTGTTTTCAGCTTAAAATTATCGTTGAAAAGATTTAACTTTTTTTTGTAGTTTGTTGACATAAATCTTTGGTAAAACGTTACTGAATCTGGTTTGTTTTTCCTGAGATCTACTCGGAAATTTTCCCGCCAAAACTACCCGGTCTGTACGAAAAACATATTGCATGGCTAGGCAGCCAATTAGCGTGCGTCATTTTGCGTACAGACCAGATAGCGAGCTCAGCCATATAATAATAATACTTAATCGTTAATTTATACTTTTATTACTTCGAACGCTGTACTATGCATATTAAGCCAGGGATTTTTATTTATTATTTCTTTGTTGTTCTCCTAGTGATGTAACAAAAAACATTTTCCTCGACCTATATATTTCTTCATTTTCTCAACCTTCCCAACGACGTTTCGCTTCGCTCATCATTCACCACAACTATCAGTCGTATAAGCAAATAATAATCATAATTAAATGCGCGGAATCTCACTTACATTGTTATTCATGAAAGCCTTTAAGCACTTTATACACTCATGCTGAATCTTATGATGTGTTGATCCTGATCTAGATAAAAGTGTACAAAAAATGTTACATAAAGATGTATTAACATTATTTTGATAATATGGCTACTCTCGTTGTCAGCCAAGTGGGCGCGAAAACTCTTACATCGTAGCTGGTGGTCCCTCGGGACCTTTTCCTCATAAACAAGAAAACCAGGGGAGAAAATTCGCCTTGATGACTGGAAAATTACTTTCTCAGTAATCTATTTTGCAGTTTTACTTTTTCCCCCCTCACTCCCTCCCACCCTTCGATGTGGATAAAATTCAAAAGAAAGACTGGACTCCTCCTTTCAGTTTCCGAAACACCAGTTTCACAAACCATCACAATCATCTATCCTACAATCATCACCGTCACCTTTCAGTACTCAGTAATTCTATGCAGTCTTTATTGTACATTCCCGTCTACTGCACTGGAGGTCAAAAAGAACTGCTCACTTGTGGTGCAGCTAGTAACTTGGTTTGCGGCCGTTGGGACCAGCCTCTTTCAGTCTTCGTCGGTTAGTGGAAGTAGAGACACTCTCACCATGTTCAATCTGCATCTCTGCTTAATTTTCCGATGCAGTCTTAGAGGGATTGCACGTGCTTTTCTCACCACGATTCTGTCCTCTCTCTTCGAAATTTTCCTTTTTTTGTCCAAGGATCTTCAAATCTTTAACACTTCCAGTAAGTCTCGGCTTCTTCAAAATATTGCTGACACTTTGGCCACAGCCCACTCGATAAGCGGTCTCCCGTTATGAGTAACTTTCTCTCCATTTTCAAGCCTGATCCTTGGCCTTAGACCCATGATTTTGTATGTTACTTGAAATTCTTGTTTTACCAACAATTAAAAGTAATCTTCTGGGGAACCAGGAATACGTCTTGACTTTCCCATAAAAAATTTCTTAAAATGACTGATGCTCTATTGAAAATTGTTGGAGATACCTTAAAATTATCTGAAATTGACTGTTTTGGCATAGGATTGAGCAAACGCCATTGCTGCAACCCTTCATTATCCAAGAAATGGAGTTTGAGCAGTTCTTTTTGACCGCCCGCGTACAATGGCTCAGGCTTCGCTGTAAATTTTCGGCCATACTGTCGGCACAATCTTGCCAACCTGCAGCCAAAGTCGTCTCATGGACAGTGCCGTCAATGCGTGTTGGCGAATACATACAGACACGTCTGTCGATGTTTATCGTACCAAACCCACGTTTATTTATAAGGAAAAAAACGGTTGTTGGCTCCGTAGTTTAAGTCAACACGAGCATAGATGGTACCAGACTGTTTGAGCCAGGTTTAACTTTAACAACTGATCGCCAATCAGTCGCAGATAGTCCGCGACTAACTGCGTACGTTTTCACAAATAAAATTAAGTCAATGTAGGCGACTTTCGCTTTTAGCTGATACATCAGATGAGCATAAATGGGTAACCAGTGGTCATGGCCGTTATACAGAATTTCTTACTGGGGGGAGGGCATAGGACATGTGTCAAGAAACAAGTTGTCTGTGAGTGTGTTGGTCGTATTACACAGAAAGATACAATCTCACTGCTATTTATAAGAAATTACACAAATGCGCGTTTTGACGCAAAATATTCATGTTGAAATTTGTATTTACACTAAACAATTTCATGAATATCGGCAATAAAATATTAATCAACAAGACGAAAAGACCTATTTTGGATTTTTGACGGGGATAGTTCTTCTTCTGTCTCCCGTTATGTACGGCCATGCCAAAGGGTTGATCAAATTTACCTGACAGTGTGGACGTATTTGTACAAAGTAATAGAAATTACTAAGTTTCCGAAATACGGCTAATTAGTTTATCAATGTTGAATTCAGTCAAGAGATTTGGATACCTTAAGAACGTCGTGTCAACGACGCAAAGGTAACTGTTGTGTTATGATTTCAAACTGCTGTTATTATACCAAGGATAGAAAAATTCTTTAAAAGGAATAGTATGCTTAACCACAATCAGTAGTTCCCACGTGATTTGTTTCAGTGACATAATTTGAGTTTATTATCCAGTGTAGTCATCGTTCTCATCAGCTTCATGTCCTTAATAATCAGAAATGCATAAGGAAGTCAAGCTTTACTCGTTGTTTTGTCCAGAGCACAGCAAAAATGCTTATTAAATAGTAGTTATAAAAGTCCACCAAGTATAGTTTATGTAAGCAGTGTGTTGCCAGACTTGGCGTATGAAGCCAAACGTTGGTTAGTTAAGAAAAGAATTTGGGAGAGATTTTTGGGAGAGATCACTGTTTTCCACAACTGATGTTTGCGCAGAATTTTTACGACATTTTGGCAAACTATAATAAGTTAAAGTATGTTGATAACTACAGAAAGACAGAATTTCATTCCGTTGCTAACCAGGTGGGAGCTCAGAGATAAGAACGGCCATTGCTTATCTCCCGTCACATGACATCAGAACAACTTACGTTTGATGGACACATCTGGCAGAAAGCACATAGGAAATGACAAGCGGTAGAATCGACAGGTGGTAGAGAAAGTGGTTGAGATTAGTGTGGAGATTCTCTGTCCGTAGCAGTGGTGTAGAAGGAACGTGAGGGGAAAACTAAAGGAGGACTGGCCCTCATCTTTTTTAAAACAACTGGCCCATTATCAAGGGAAGCTACATATGAAATGTGTTTTATTATATTGGTCAAATTTACCTCTATTCTATATCATTAAACCTCGCTTTCCCTTGAATACAAACGTTTGCGCAAGCCTCTCAAACATAAAAGTATTCCTTTTTTTAAGTTGTGTGAATAATTGTGAACAATATTGGAAAACAAAAGAATTATTTTATGGTACTGTGAAACAGACTCAACAACTTCTCATTGGGTTGGTGACACTCAACCGTAAAGCCCTCGTTCTTATGAATTTTTTTCTAGACTACTAGTCCTTCCGACTATCAGCACATAAGTGAACAATGACGTTGACGGCTGGGTTATGGTCAACTGTAACTCAACCATAAAATAAAAAAATAGAAATAAAAAAGTAAAGAAATCTCTATCATTGCTACTGTACGCCGGCTACCCATTTAACTATTTTTTAACTAACTTGACTCTGTGTTCCCGTAAATGTTTCAGTAACAAATTCATTCCTTCCTCTCCAAAGTCTTGAATCCACCTTAAAAAGACAGAATAAATTAAGATAAAGGAAAGATCATTAAGATTTATATTTCCATCGCGTGTCATCGATGAGTGAGACGCATGTGGGTCTGTAATCAGTGCTCTGTTGTATAAAACTGTTAACCACAATCTAGTTATCTGCCGCCTAGTTCAACTCAGTTATAGCAGCTGCATGGAAGATTTCGAGCTGTGGAAAAAAATAGCATTATGTAAAGTGCAGTCCGAGAATCTTTGGTTCTTGGGTGAGGGTACAAATCTCGACAGTGCGGGATTTTCGAACAAAGGAGAAGCCCCAGTAAACTAACCGCTCATAGAAATTGACAGCGAATGTAAAAATTGTTTTAGAAGCAAACAATTCATTTTCATTTGTTTCTTGAATCTTATAACGAAAAACTAGATATAAGGATTGCTTTTGGCCTAAAAACTCGGCTATCATTACGTTACTCGCCGCTTCGCGATATCTATCGACCAGATTGCAGTATTTGCGTAGGAAATTTCCAATAAATATATACGGTAATCAACCAAAATGGGATGCCAAAATAGATAAAAAGTATTTCGCGCTAAGTAAAGCGTAGTTTCCTCATTCGAGTCGTTAGACGTAGACATGTATTGAACGAGATATTAACGTTTCGCTTTAAAAGAGCTTCCGAACAAGATTCCTTCTCTTCCAAATTAAACGAATGTACACTGGCGGTCAAAAAGCACTACTCACTTGTGGTGCAGATAGTAACTTGGTTTGCGGCCGTTGGGACCAGCCTCTCTCAGTCTTCGTCGGTTAGTGGAAGTAGAGACACTCTCACCATGTTCAATCTGCATCTCTGCTTAATTTTCCGATGCAGTCTTAGAGGGATTGCACGTGCTTTTCTCACCACGATTCTGTCCTCTCTCTTCGAAATTTTCCTTTTTTTGTCCAAGGATCTTCAAATCTTTAACATTTCCAGTAAGTCTCGGCTTCTTCAAAATATTGCTGACACTTTGGCTACAGCCCACTTGATCAGCAGCCTCCCGTTATGAGTAACTTTCTCTCCATTTTCAAGCCTGATCCTTGGCCTTAGACCCATGATTTTGTATGTTACTTGAAATTCTTGTTTTACCAACAATTAAAAGTAATCTTCTGGGGAACCAGGAATACGTCTTGACTTTCCCATAAAAAATTTCTTAAAATGACTGATGCTCTATTGAAAATTGTTGGAGATACCTTAGAATTATCTGAAATTGACTGTTTTGCCATAGGAGTGAGCAAAAACCATTGCTGCAACCCTTCATTATCCAAGAAATGGAGCTTGAGAAGTTCTTTTTGACCGCCAGTGTACTTTTAGCATTCAGAAAGACTTTTAATCGACATTTTGCTTTTGCCCTTACGTTGCCCCTGCTGTTACGAAGGGCTTTTGCTCGAAAGATGAGTTACTTTCTCTTCTATTTGATAGTTCTATTTCAACTTTTGCTGGAGTCTATAAACTGGGTGAGACTTTTTACTATACCACCACGAGACATGTGACAAAAAATTCACCAACGAAATGTGAGAAACAAGATTTCATTTTTTAACTTTTTGCCACATGACTCGTTTTGGTGTAAAACCTAGTCTAGTTGCTGTTCCTGTTTCAAAACACGTTTCACTCTCTGAAGAAGGGCCTTTGCCCGAAAAATTGGAATTCTTTATGATCAGTTACGGCAGTTACCAACCTCCGATTTTAGGATAGGAAGGTTTACTGGTATAACCCAGTAATCGGTTCAAGAGGATGACTATTTGAAGTGTTTTATTCTTTTCTTAAAAGTTTATTTTTGATAAAAAGGAAGTATGCCTAAGTTTTTACAAAGTAAAACAAAATTCGGAAAAGTATTAAAAACGTTCGTGGACATGACTCAACCACGCAAGCAAGCTTTGTAAATCGTTTCAAACTTAAAAAAATCACTCCACAGGCAACATTTTATTGTGCCTTGGCAGGGTGCTCGCAATGCGAGATACAACAGGTTCGAGTCCAGCCATGGAGTACATCTTGTCAGTACTTAGAATTTAATTCAAAAGCTTGATTTCATTCATGTGTATGCGGAGCTAAAAGATTGAAACGGCGTTGCAAGTCCAAAATTAGGAAACAGTGGCGAGGGGTTGTTGCGTGAACGTATTTCTAGATTTATTCCGAAAAAAAAAATACGCAAAATTTTGCATGGCCCCTGAACACGACCAACGATTTTACAACTTAGGCAATTTGATTCTTTCAAGGTGACTCGCACTCAAAGCGTCCGTAAAGCAAGTTGCGACCATTAAAAAAATCTTACTATGTTTTGTAAACTTATAGTTGAAAATAACTGAATAATTGTTGGAAACGGCTGTAATCGTAAACATTTGTGGAATTATCCAATCTCCTAAATATCAATTTGATGCAGATATTATAATAATAATAATAAACTACAGAATAGTCCCTCCATATAGATAAAAATCGGCAAATTTTCCTTACATTACAACTCTCCATAATCCACCCCAAGAGCGAAAAATGCATTTAGAAGAAGTAGCTCATATAAATTGCCCACTTGTCGATCAACAACGAATTTACTTCTAGTAAAAAAAAGTTTCTTTGTCCAATAGCCATTATTGTTAATTTGATTTCTAATTTCTTTGTCAACGAAAGGTGACCACCATGGCAAGAGCAGCGCCGAAAACAACACACTTTGAAAGTACAGATAAACATAAGTCATGGTACTCTTAGTAAGTTAAGTAAAAGGTTGATTACCACCGGATACAAAGAAATAATTGTAAGATAGAAGTCAAGCATAATCACATCATGATAGCTTCTTATGCACTGAGATCTTCAAGTGATAGATGGTTTTACCTTAGTGGTCTTCCTGTAAGAGAAACTCTCGTTGAACGAAGAGATTTAAGAAGATGTTCAGATGAGGTATCCGTTCTGTGAAGTTCCTGAATATAGTCATTTGGTGTTTCCAGACCTTGGGATGCAACCTAAAATGTAAGGGATATAAACGATTTAGCCAACTTTGTGGACATTTGTAAAAAGTTATACCACATCAAAAATAAAACCCACGATATCTGAAACACAGATGAATTGTCGTAGAACGTCACACAAGTTTTTACTGAATTGTTGAAAAAGGCTGTGACGTCATCATTATGGCTGAACATAGATGGAACGACAATATTGTTCTTCGCCTTAACATGGTTCATGCGAATCACGATTCAAAGTTGATAGATCTTTCATGGGACAGATAAAATCAAGAAAAATTCCCAGATTTCTCACAATCTCTCAGTGATCAAGTTTATTTCTGAGACTCTTATTTTGGTATTTATTCACGCCTAACACTTTGCTTAAATTTCATAAAAAAGAAGGAAATTATGTTTGAGAGATACCAAGTATAATCTCGATACGACAGAGTCTTTTCAACGAGAGAAAATAACCCTCGAAACAGTGGATTTACACGAGAAATCGCAAATAAAATTAGCCACGGCTTATTTTAGTCGTCAACAACTTCACGGGGGACCACCTAAGGCCACCTACACGGCAAGATTGTCATATGTGACTACTGATGTAAGCGATTCACCCTCCAGTCTTAAGGACGTCCTGCTTCTTTCGCGAACGAAGGATCGTATACGTCAGACGTGTTGCGTGAAGGGGCGTATATACGAGAAGTTACGCCTTATTTCAGCCGGGGTTTAAATTAGCCGCGGCCTGTTATTCTGGTATAAGCGGGCCCTAATATTTGCTTGTCCAAATGAAAAGCACACGGATGTTTTCTGCTCTTTGCTTGCATTCAACGCAGTATTTCAACAACTGCAGTATATTTGTGTACCAACACCGGAGTCCTCGGGATACCAGAGATTTAGGAACACAGGCAATCCATGTAAACACGTCGGTATAATTGAAAATGTCATACCGACAAGTTCGAGACGGGAATTAATACCGACATTGTTGGTATATCGCCCAAAACATAGTAATTGCTCTAGTTTCACAACAATTTTTATCAATCACTATAATCTATCACAATGTATCCTAGGCTTAACATATTAGCGCTGATGAAAACTAGATCTGACTGGACAAGAATACCCTAACCAAAACGTCCCTGCAGTTGTTTCGAGGTGGCCCCATCAATCACTTTCCTGCGCCCTTCCACATCAAATTCATTCACATACACTGTACTCACCTTTTCCCTGGACATAAACTGAACCAGCATGTCCATTTTGGTCGACTTATCTCGATTTCTTATAGGTTCACGCAAATTTTCAGAAAGATTCATCTCATCCTATTTGTAAAATGAGTTAAGTAAATTTTCTTCCTACGTTGAACAAACATTATCATGTAGTAATTGGCGATATATAACACATTAATCTGCACCTTTACCATTCAGTGTAATGCTTTAGTGAAAGGTTTGTAAATTTGAAGAGAATGAAAAAAATATATGAAAGACAGAAACAAGAAAATCTATACATAAACCAAACTGCATGACATTTGAGACGTGCAATACATACGGTGCAATACATACGAGACAATGCATACGGAAGAGGAAAGCATTAGAATAGAGAAAGAGGTGTGGAAGAGATATTTTCGTTGAGAGACGGTTTGTATTTAGAAATAAGTAAACTCTCACGAATGAGGAGTTCAAGGTTAGAGAAAGACCTGCAGGAAGAAATAATGGAAAAGTCGTTGGGAGAAATGGCGTGATTAGTCTGGCGAGTATGAGCCTGGATACTGGAAGTAGGAAATGAAGTGGTTGCTCGTTTCTTACCCGTCAAAGGCGAAACCCCCATGTGTTCTGAGATACGCGTGTAAGAAACGAGCAACCACTTCATTTCCTACTTCCAGTATCCAGGCTCATACTCGCCAGACTAATCACGCCATTTCTCCCAACGACTTTTCCATTATTTCTTCCTGCAGGTCTTCCTCTAACCTTGAACTCCTCATTTGTGAGAGTTTACTTATTTCCAAATACAAACCGTCTCTCAGCGAAAATATCTCTTCCACACCTCTTTCTCTATTCTAATGCTTTCCTCTTCCGTATGCATGTCACTTCCTGTCACGCTTCCCAGTTTTCTATTGGTTAGCCGTCTAATTATTCCAATATGTAATTATAGATTCATATATATAGTTTTTTCTCATCTCTTTAGAATTCTCCTAAATCGCAGTAAATCAAGTAAGTTTCCATTGTGGTTTTTGAAGTTATCACAGACCTAACTGCTGATCATATGTAGATCAAATTTAACAGACCTTCCTGAGTACCTGGTTGCCCATCTGTACGTTCGCTCACTAACCCATTCAAAACTTTGCTTACAACCTTATCTGTTATGAAATGATAAACAAATCCTCTCTATATTAAGGTCGACAGCAAATACAATATTAACGAATAAATAATAAGGCCCTGTCCACACGCACCCGTTTTCGTTTGAAAACGCAAATATATTTCTTCGTTTTCAAAAATATTTCCGCCCACACGATAGCGTTTTCGAATCGTTTTTGCCCGTCCATACGGATACGCACACATGATTTGAAAACGATAACAGCCTACTTGGGCTGTAAAATTATCCCACCAAGTACTTGTACGTCCTGGTCTAACCCAAAATCTCCAAGGTCTTGTTTGTTCTTCGTCCTTTGTCAAGACATTTAAGGCCCCGTCCACACGTATGCGGATTCGTTTGAAAACGCAACATTTTCTTTGGGGATTAGCCCTCCGTTCACACGTATCCAGCAAATACGCTCACCGAAAACGGAACCTTTTGAAAACGGTCTCCAGAGTGGAAACTTTTGAAAACGCAACATTAGCGTTTTAGTGTGGACGCATGAAAACGGAATCTTTTGAAAATGATGGATGACGTAAGTCTCGAATCCAGTCCATCTACGTGCATCGGTGCATTGGTAAATTAAAAATGGCAGACAGACAAGCTGTTGTTTCGACATTAATCGGGCTTATTTCAACCCTTATCGCATATGTTCAGTTAAATATTGCGATGTTAAGTTTTCAGGCTGATTATGCAAGGAAGCGAACAAACATAATCAGGTTTCTTTCATTGCCATCGCAAAAATTGGGACCGTGAAACGCTTAAATAGAAGGCGTCAAGTACGATCTCGACGATTCTGGATTAGACCTGGACGAACAAGTGCTTGGTGGGCTAATTTCGTCAACCAAATAGTTGTCCCAGAGGAGTGGAGGGAAAATTTTAGAATGAGCCGAGTATCCCTATACATGTTAGCAGAAGAACTAAGACCATACATCGAAGGAAAGGACACCATTGTGAAATCATCAATTGATATTGTTAAACAAGTGGCTGTTACTTTACATTATTTGAGTGACGAGGGTCGTATCAGCAAGACATAGCAAATGCTTTTGGAATTTCACGTCAAGCCGTTTCAAAAATAGTAAGGAAGGTGTGCAAGGCAATAACTGTTCATCTTGGACCAAAGTATGTGCAGCTACCGTTTACAGAACAAGAAGTGCATGATTTGGTAAAGAATTTCCATTAAGCATATGGGTTTCCCCAGTGTTTGGGAGCAATTGATGGAACTCATATAGAAATAAAGCAGCCACCTATAAACTCTACTGACTAAACCAATCGAAAAAGTCGTTACACCTTGAATGTGCAAGCAACATGCGATTATACTGTTTCATGGATGTCATTGTAAAGTCGCCTGGAAGTGTCCACAATGCAAAGGTGTTTTCAAATTCCAGTCTAAATGATTCCTTGAAGAATGAGAAAATACCTCCATGTAGACGCCAGATCCTATCTGATGAAAATCTTGTTCCAGTTTTTTTATTAGGAGATCCAGCATATCCACTCATGCCTTACCTTATTCTTCGTCCTTTGTCAAGACGTTTAAGGCTGGCCTTCAAAGATTGGGAGAAAACGTTACCAGATAAAGTTGAGCTTCCCCCTCACATAGTCAGCCTGAACATTCAACAAAGCAAGGTTGATCTCACGCCCCGCTATTAGGCTTGACAAAAGCCCAAGAAAAAAGCGAAATAAAAGTGATATGTCCGTCCGCCATTTATATCTCATGCGGGATACCATACCATGACGTAGGCGTTTTCGAAAAGTTTCTTTTTGATCTGTCCACACAAGCATACGAAAACGGCATTTTCAAAACTTTCCACTCCGGAAAGCGTTTTTGAAAAGTTCTGTTTTCTGTGACCATATTCGCCGGATACGTGTGGACGGGAAAGCAATCCGCAAAGAAAAATTTGCGCTTTCAAACAAAAACGGATACGTGTGGACGAGGACAAAATCAGTTAGCTAAGACAAGAGCATCAAAATATGTTAGCTTTAAAAAGTCGATTTAAAGAGCTATTGTGACGCTAATTGTGCTTCTTAGAAAATGAAATTTTCTATGATCAATAAATCTACAAACATAAACTCGTCCAAATTCTCACAACGTTTTTCGATCATGGGAAGAAGAGTAGAGAAGTTTGTAAAAGAGAAGTGAAAAAGCTCTGATCGGCTTGCTTGCAAATGTTTAGTTATTTTGCCGCTTCATTTTGAGGATGTCATTCATTCAGGTCCATTTCTTTGTTACGTTACCAACTTTCCTCTATTACTCGTAAAATGGCTCTCACTCATGCATAATCCCAGTCAACTAAACTCCTAAAACTACTCAACTAAAGATTTTTTCCGTGTTATTTCTCACTGGCACAAATCCATGCAACAAGGTGAGTAGGTCTAGGAATCATCTTGTCAGGGTTCCCAATAGTCACCTACCGGTCCCTCGGGGGACTGGTAGCGAGAAGGCGTGCCACACGATCTTAGTTCTGCGACTTGACTTATTGTGGATTACTAGCTAATAAATGTGGATATAACAGTCTTGAATGATGGTGAAAAATAACGTGTGACCTTAACATGACTCCAGATGATTCTCTGAAAAGGTAAATAATTTTCATCCGTTTTAGTCGGTTCCTGACTTTAGTTTCTTACTTTCCTAGGTTTCTTACTTTAGGCTGGGATGGATGACTTCTACTTGCTAGAATGTCGGGGATACACCCCATCACATTAGGTTTTACACTGCTTTTCTTGCCGCTGAACCAGATAACTTGTCATCCGGTTTCTTTCGAAAAATTTGAAATTTTATCCTCGTGCACCTCTGAGTCGGAACTTTTACTGCGCGAAAGTTTATTGATCCAGATAACTACATCTTTTGCTGTTCATTACCAGAAAATCTCCTATCATTAGCACCAACCTCAAACTCATTAAGGCAAAAATACATTCATTTTAATGGGTCGTCACTCATTAACGCTTTTGATTTATTCATTTAAAATTTTTGCATAAAAAGTTACAATAATTAGCGTCGACAAGCAACCATTGGCATGAAAGGGCATTCAACAGCATCAACAGACGACCATTAACTTCATTCTTCTATACATTTGGGACAATAAAATTTCAATTACGACAGACGTTTGTCAATTATGCTGGAGGGTCCATTTAAGGTTATATGGAATCAGGTATATATCAAACAGTTAAAAAAACTTTATTTCACTGCACGTTAATTTCTAACACTCAACAATTTTCACATCTTAGCAAAAACGTTTTACAATCGAAGCTTACAGAGCAGTACAGTAGAGTTCAGTACAGTAGAACGTTGTACAACTACATGTATTAAAGTGATTATTTGTCCAAAATATCCCTGAATTTCTTCTCCGTTTAAACAGCGTGGCAAGTAAGTCTGCATAAGTCGGTTCCATTGGGCACATTTGTGAGCAGTTATCGTTCCGACATTTCTCTCACATGCTGTAAGCAACAGCTGCTGTCGATATTCCCCTAAAGCAATTCCTTGACGTCTAGCTCTGTGTTTTCACCTGGATTGTCAGCACTTCGATGTGCGGGAGCACCATCGTATATAAACACTACATGTTCGTCCGGATTCAGTCGTTGCCTTGTCTGCATTAGAAATTCGTTAAATCTCGGCACATTCATACCCCCAACTATCGCTGAGGGTAGAACAAGACCGTTAATTGGCGAAATGGCCAACGTTACAGTCACATTTCGACCTCGTTGGCCACAGACCTGTCTGTAAGCACGCTCGCCAATTCGTGCTCTACCGTGGTTTCTCGCAGTCCAAATGTTATACCCACATTCGTCA
The DNA here is from genome assembly GCA_030142905.1 of Heliopora coerulea. Taxonomy (NCBI): domain Eukaryota; kingdom Metazoa; phylum Cnidaria; class Anthozoa; order Scleralcyonacea; family Helioporidae; genus Heliopora; species Heliopora coerulea. The sequence continues at coordinate 5,689,090 of JASJOG010000003.1, read as the reverse complement.
ATGAAAATACAGTGCTGAACAACTCCATTTGCCAATTGCCATAAACCAGTTTGCATACTCGATCCGCTTTTGAATTACGTCCGGTTTGTTTCTGTCAGTTGGAAGTGGTCTGGCTAACTTCACACGCCAAAGCATTCCATCAAGAGCTCTCGCCACCGTCCGGCCATGAACTGTAGGTTTTCTTGGTAAACGTTGTCGAAGCTCTTGGTTTATTTCCTTTAGAGTTAGAAGACAGTTTTCATTAATGATGTTGTTTAAACATTCTTTCATCTCACCATCGATTCGGACATTGTTTGGCCCACCACGTGGAATCTCTTCAACTCTGCCTTCTCTCACATATCGTGCTACAATGCTCCTGGTTGTTGATCTGTTTATTTCCAAGGCATCCGCCACCGTAAGGAAGTCTTCATGTGGGTTTTCGAAAGCCCTAACAAGTCTCTGGCGGTGCTCCAAACGAATTCTGTTTCTCCTATTTATTTCGGCCATTACAATACTTACTGGACAAATTGACATTTTACATATTTTTCCGTAATTGACATTTTATTTTCCCAAATGTATAGTAGAATGACGTTAATGGTCATCTGTTGGCACTAATGAATGCCATTTGTTGCAAATGGTTGCGTATATATCCTAATGAATGTCACTTTCTATGCAAAACCTTTAATTGAACCTGACAAAAGCATTAATGAGAGTCGATTGATTAACATGAATATATTTTTGCGTTAATGAGTTTGAGGTTGGTGTTAAGGACAGTATATTTTCTGGTAATGAACAGCAAAAGGTGTAGTTATCTGGATCAATAAACTTTCACGCAGTAAAAGTTCCCACTTTGAGGTGCACGAGGAACAGCAAAAGGTGTAATTAGCTGATAGCAACTTGTTTGTGATTATATATTTAGTTTACAGTACTTTGAGTTCTGTAGATAGTTCGCTGAAGATGTTGCGAGTATGGCGACAAAACGTCTGATGTAACAAATATTATATTTCCTTTACCTGTATTTCATGGCTTTTCTCCGACTAGAGAAAGGCCAGAGTGCAACAAGAGCAGATAATGTAATAAGCCAATCAGCGCGTTAGTTTACAGCGATGGGGCGGACCAATCAGACTGCTCGATTTTACCAACATGTCTGAATTTACTGCGACATCACTGCGAAAAACTATACCTCAGAAAAAGCCTTCCGTGCATGCAGATTTTACATTTTCAAAGAGATATGTAATGATATATAATGATATGTAATGCGTTTCTTAACAAGAAAAATATCGGCTTTCGAATCGGGAGTTACGAAATGCTCACGACCGAGTTCATGTTTCACGTTGTCTGTGCGAAAAAGCCAACATAAATTTATTATTCCGTACGGGTTTAGACGTCCTAGAGCTTTCAAGGCTCTCCCTATCTCATATATATATCACAAAGAACCTTATAAAGTAACTAAGGTGGCACTTTTCGTCATTATTGAGGTCTAGTTTTCGTTCCATTCATCCCCAGCCACGAACGGCGGGGAAATGTTAAAATAGTTCAGTTTTTCCAGAAGAAAATCTTTGAAGTTTGGTGTAACGCTTAAATTCTTAACAAAAATTGTCATAACCATCCCCTTTATGATCAGTGGTCAAAGGTTTGTGGTCAAAAGCAACTGGCGAACCATAAAAGGTTCATAGTTTGACTAAGATATCCAAAGCATTTCCTAGTTTCATAAAAGATAAATTAGTAGCAAAATCACAGAGTGATTCACAGGCATCTTTGCAGTGCCTGTTTCATATAATGTATAAAAAAGTGCACATTTACTGAATATTTGACAACCTGTTTTAGTCAAGGAAGCCAAGCAAAAACAGAAAGAGGCAAGGCATAAATCCTTATTACAGTGTATTGAAGTTTATTGTAAAAGAAGACTTTATTTTTCATTATGAAATTTGGGTATTGTTACAAAAGCAAAAAATTCAAATAATATTCATATTTTCTCCTTTTTTTTAAATTTTGAATTAACATAAAGAATTACTTCCCCTAATATTCTCACAAAACGATCAGATGGCTTAGTACATGTCCTCTTATTCCGAAGAGACCATCCCTAGCCTCATTTGAACACGTCAATTGCAACCACACAATAGCCAAAAGGAACTGATGGCTCAGAATGAAGCCAATGTATTGGTATATCAAAAGTACAATCCAGCAATGATTCTGCCATAATACACTAAATTCTCCAGAAACTATAGGTTGATAACCACTGATTCACAAGAGACTGTAGTCAGCCATTTAGAAACATATGAAGAAAAGGAATGTCATACAAATGATTGTATATTTGTTTTCAAAAAAGACAATAACCCTGACTTAATTCAGAATCTTGATTTATTGATATTAACTTATCAGTAGGCTCATCCTCTTGATGAGTAAAATTGCTTGGCATTAGCCAGAGTAAAATAAGGAGTGTGCCCTTGTCACTTAATGGGTTAAGGAGATGGCTGTTCATTCATTAAGGTGCAGGGCTCATCCCCTTCATGAGTGAAAACCTCTGGTGTTAGCCAGAGTAAAATGACAGAGAGTGTGCCCTTGCCTCTTAATGGGTTAAGGTTGACCTTAACAATATTTAATCAATACTTTTCTTACTCTGAATGTTTGCAAAGCTCAGAGATGGACCAACATGAATTTGTAAAAAATTGTTTTAAAGCTGGTGCAAAGATAATCAACAAAAACTAGGGTCACAGTTGTGAAAGACATCATGATATACTCATATACACAAAGACCAAACTGGTTTCATGTAGCATTATCCAGGACACTGCAATCCTGGCATCCTTAAGAAATTTGGGAATTGCACCAGATCCCCACATTATTAAAGCTGCATCAGTATCAGCAGCAGCGATAAAGTCATGTCCCGGTCTTGCTGGAAGTTATTTATGGAGATTGCACCTTTGAAACTTCGGAGATCACACTTTGTCTGTTTTCAGTCAGTGTCCAAATGCAATAATTACAATCTGTATTGCAAGTATTTGTTACATTGTTGGGTAATGTTATGGTGCACCACAGGCATCATTATCACATGGCCATTCTGGTTGTACTTTTACTTCAATTTATCAGCACAAAAATAGTAGTCTAACATCCCAGCCTATGCTACATACTAGGGTAGTCTTTGATGAATATCTTGCGGAAAATTTCCACCCCTTTCACTGGGAAGTACAAAGGAAACTGATAGAGCTGGTTGGATAACTGAGAAAGCCAAGGAAGTAGATGCCTGCTAGCATGAACTGCACTAATTTTAATGCACATTTGTGCCACTTAAAAATTTGACTTCATAGCAGGAAAAGAATTAAAAATTTGAAATTTAAGGCTGCCAAGTTTCTTCAGATTATCTGACCATAATTTTAAAAAGGGCCAGTTGAATTGCTCGGGATTGCTCAACACCTCTAGGATCGACTCATCAAGGTGCAAGCTTCCCAATCTTTCCTGTGAAGAGATTGTTGCAAACAAAGTTCTGTCACTTGAACTTATATCAGTAAAAAACCCTTCAAACCCATAAATATTAAGTACATCAAAATTCAAAAGTGTATCTAATATCATGATGTCAATCAACAGGACCTCTCACACTAGAGAGAGCTGAAGTTGAGTTTGCCTGCAGTTTACAGTTATTTGCTTATTACTCTAATGGATTTGTTTCACTCTTTGACAAGATATTTTCTGGTTGGTACTGGTTTCATGAAGTCTCTGACTTTTGCTGTAAATACGTCCCAGTGATAGCTTCATATTAAAAAAGACCCTGCGAGTTCACTAGTGGATATGGGCAAGATCAGTACTAAATTTCAAAAACGGCCGCAATTACCTTGAGTAGAACTAAAAGTCCATTGCGGCGGATCTTTCGAGGATGCGGACATTCTTTCATCCTGGCATGCAACGTATGGATGTCAGTATTATCGAATTTGCCATGCCATCCCAGAATTTAAGGATAAACGCCCAGGGAGACCAGTAAACGACCCTACCTTGAAGTAATACCATTTATGAAAACTACAATGAAGAGAAGAGTGACAATGATGACAACGACGATGGACGAGGGAAGGTCTTGAGCTGGTGGACGACTTCGATGAATTTGCAGGCGAATAAAGAGTTTCCTGTTTGCTTTCAAGGGTAAGCAATTGTCGTCAAGTAGATGCACGAAAACAATAAATTCGTCATTCTCCATTTTTATTCGAGTGGCATACTTTGAGCAAATGTTATCCTAAAGTAGGTTTGAGTTTAATTTGACCAACACTCCTTTCCTTCGCTCAGCTTCGTTCTCGCACGCCACGAAGATACAGAGAGGCCAAAATTATCTGCCCATATCAGCCAGATACAAACTCTAGGCGTTCGAGCCAGTTTTAGAGCTGAGAAAAGTACCACTTTACGTGCTTTCTTATTTATGAGATAGGGAGAGCCTTGAAAGCTCTAGGGCGCCTAAACCCGTACGGAATAATAAATTTATGTTGGCTTTTTCGCACAGAGAACGTGAAACATGAACTCGATCGTGAGCATTTCGTAACTCCCGATTCCAAAGCCAATATTTTTCTTGTTAAGGAACGCATTACATATCCCCACGACAGATTTGAAGGAAAACTCATATACTATCCGAATCCGTTCGTTTTCTCTTTGAAAATGCAAAATCCGCATGCACGGAAGGCTTTTTCTGAGGTATAGTTTTTCGCAGTGATGTCCCAGTAAATTCAGACATGTTGGTAAAGTCGAGCAGTCTGATTGGTCCGCCCCATCGCTGTAAACAAACGCGCTGATTGGCTTATTACATTATCTGCCCTTGTTCCAGAGTGCAGTTTAGCGGACGCATCTGGATGCTGACCAGTATATTGCTGGTTCAGTAGTCAAGTAAAGTGAGATTTGGCGGGAAAATTTTAAGAGACACAGCCCAAGTAAAAATGAGTTCATTAAAAAATATTATATTGACACGTACTTAGGGTTAGGGTTACGATTAGGGTTAGGGTTAGGGCTAGTATTGGTTGTAGAATAGTACTGCAAAGTTTCTTTATTTTTTTGTGAATTGAGTGATATCTTCGTTGACTAAGGCCAATTCACGTTCGAATGTGGTCACGGCTGCATTTTAATTTCCCGCGGAAAGTTCATTATATTTGCTGTTGAGCCGACTGCAAAGGTTAGCGACCAGGTCCGTCCGCTAAACTGCACTTGTACCTTTTGTCCAAGTAATATCCTAGGCTTCGATATTTATACTACGTATATGTTTTCCGCCTACTCTGGTGAATCACTAGCGAACGTTTTGAGGAAAAGATACATCTCTTCCACTAGTAAGTGTAGCGGGGATCGAGGTTGTTTAGAGTACCCAGTTCCCTGTAGTGTAGAGGAGCAACAACCAAACCTATCAAAACTCAAACGTTGTTGGTAAAATAAACCGAGATTCACGAGAAATAATCCGCAACTTTAAATCTGCTACGTTGTTAAACCTGATGTACCTACATTAAGATTAAGTGCTATACCGCCAACTACAGGGCAAGAACAGGGTAACCTCCCCTTCAGGTTAGTAAGCTATCGCCACCTGTCGGTCTTGTCTTTGTTTTGTCGTGATTGTTGTGCACACAGATGTTACACTTACACATACTTCAAAAAGGAAGAGATCCATGTCCTTGTTGAGTGATGGTAACAGCGTCAAAACGGTTAAGAATAGTCCTTTTTATATTACAAAAGTTTTTATATTATAAAAACAAACCGTGAAAGAATGTTGCGCCAAATGCAATCTCTTTTAACATGATGGGATACACCACATAAAATAATTCAATTTAAAATATTTAAATTTTGTTAAAAAGTGCACTGAAGTTCCAAGACATGGTACTGATGTGATCTGAGAATTTCAAACTTTTCAAGGAGAACATGTTCACATATCTCGAAGAAAATTAAGCCATTGGCTGGATTGGGTCTCAACTTTAACTTAGCAAACTGCCAAGAACTGTTAAATCTTAATCCATCACACACAACATACAGTACCCAACCTCCCCTAGATGGATCACCCCACTCTACAGTGGTTCCTTGTCTGGAAAATCCCTTGTGACCAATGTGAACTCTTGAGTAGAGAAATTTTTTATTGAGTCCCTGAATGACACATTGCTACCATAAATGTAGCAAAACATCTAAGCAAGAATCTCAGAGGACTATCCTTGGCTAATTGGAGGTGGTATTATTATTTATCGGATTGATATTATTATCCACTGGTGGTGGCCTTTCAGAATTGGTTAACTGAGGGTGACATGTCAACAGTTTGAATTAGGGTTAGGTTTGGAATTAAGGTTAGAATTCAGATTAGGACTAGGGTTAACCCCAGACCTGGAAATAATTCTAGCCTTTCTTGGATCCTAGGCCAGAGAGGAAATATTTTCTTAGAAAATAAGGTGATCAAATTACATTTAAATGACCTTTTGAGTGGCCCAGCATTACACATATAATTAAGTTTATGCATGTTACTAATGTTAGCAACTTAGCATTTCACATTAAATTGTAATAGACACTTCTACGTAAAAGAAAATTCACATTCAAGGTATTATTTTGTATGATCAAGGGAACCAAAAACGTTTTGAGACCAATTTGTGCATCAGGTGATATTACTCATATCAGCAATTCTCAGTTTTAAGAAAATTTCTTTAAACTGGGAAAATTTTAACATTTTTGTTGACTTTTAGGGATATTTTTAAAGGAAATACAATTTTTAAAGAATTTTAAAACTTTCTGCCAAATAAAATTGAAAATATAACTTCACAATTAACCTACACTGCTGAAGTCAACTGAAAAATGTTGACTCAAGCAGGATTTGAACTTGCACCTTTGGGATACTGGTCTGCTACTCTACCTGTTGAGCTATCGAGTCCACAGGGATTGGAGGCAAGTTTTTATCCAATTTAAGTGCAAGATGTTCCCAGGATCCACCACTATTTTCCAGTCTGGTTAACCCTAATCTGAAACCTAAATCTACATGTAATCCAAACCCTAATCCTAACCCTAAACCTAATCTTAACCCTAACCCTAACCCTTACTTTTACTATTAGAAGTCTCTCATTGACGAGTAAACTGATCTTGCCTTTACCAGAGTGAAATAGTCTGGCTTTAACCATAGTCATAGGATCTTATCCAGAGTATAGCTGCAAGAAGCCAGTTCCAAAGTTTTTAACTTTTACTGAATTAAATTCCACCAAAATTAAATTAGATACATATACATACATTTTGACATTCATAGTTTGCTTTATAGTTTGTACAGATTCATTTACTAAAGCCTAATTGAACTAAGCAACACACTCTTCATTCCAGAAATACTCTGAAAATATTTGCAAACCCTGACATAGGCATAACAGAAGAACTTTCTTGGGTACCTGAATTAAATTGCCCCAGGGAAACTGACAGTGCCTAAATTTGGTATTGAAAATCCTTATAAGTAATATGTTTGGCCAGAATTTTAACTAGAACCTGTGAGATTTAGGAATATTATTTTCCCATGTATTTTAGTTTGGTTTAAGTGTCAGTTCTAAGTTAGTTAGGGTAAATCAAGTCAACATCTATTTCACTGATGAACCAGGGGGTTATCCCCAATTTTTGGATCATGCATAAGATTAAATAAATGTCTTTAACAATACAACACAATAATTCTTAATTTCTGGAAATAATACCATAGAATAAATAAATTGGAGGTTGATTCATTGAAAATATAAAAGCAAAGAAGACTAGACTGTAAGTTGTGACAGAGTATTCTAAACTCAAATCTGAGAAAAGCAAGAAGTTATGTCCAGTCACATATTCAAGTCAAGTCATCAATTGGTCTTACAATAGCTATTAATTTCCTCAACATGTTTCATTATGCATTATAGTTACATCTGATGAAATCACTGATTTTAAATTAGCTATGTTGTCTGTTTCATTCAAGCTGTATTTAGCACCTAAAGTATAACATAGAATGTTCAAGTACCTTAACACATAATACCTTAAGTACTAGCATTACAACACAGTTTGTTTGGCATTTGCATCTGTCACCAGTCAAATGGTTCTGTTGTGTTGTTCATAGTTGTGCCTTATATTATGTAAAATTGCTTCAGTCGTCAAGATTTAATGCACTAGTCAGTTTTTAAAGTTGTATATAAGTTTTCTTGTTGGTTTATTGGGCAATAAAGTGTTTACTGTCAAATTCTACCACAAGGATTATCGACAGACAGTTAAACTTTATAGTACCAATTTGAATTTTGAAATGTATTTTCATTTCTACCAAGTAGTTTTAGATGCTAGCAAGTCAAAACAGTCCAAGCATTACATAGGAGTGTATAAGAAAATATATCTTTTGCATATTACAGTTTTTGTGAATTGATTATTTGAAAACAAATTTTGGTACTGGTACACAGATCTTAACTAATATACAGTACAGTAAATAACAAAATACTGTACATTTGTTTTGATCTTAATAATAAAATAAAATATGGTTAAAGTTTGGGTTCTTCTCCAATCTGGGACCATTAAGTATACTTTTGTATGAGAATAATCTTACACATTTTTCAAAGGCCTGCATTTGTTTAAGTCCACATGAACACTTTTGTTTCACATTCTGTCAACTTCACATAATGCTCAATTGATAATTTATGAACAGGTGTAAGTAAACTAACTAAAGAAAGACATCTTAAGGGATTAATAAGAGGGAACACAATAGCAAACGAGTTACTTGTTTCACCGATAGAACAAAGACGTTTAAATGCAGGTATTACATCAAGTGGATGGAATGTGAAATATGGAAAATTAGTTAACAGCCTGCAGACTTCCTTCACTTGTTCCAACTGCAGGGGTTTCAGCATTTTTTTAAGGCATTTAAGCACGAGATTTCGTCTTTTTTTTTTTTTAGTGCTGACTTCATCTGTCATATTCATTAATCGCATGACATACCAGTAGCAGACTTCACAGAAATGTGTGAAAAGCGAACTGTATTGGGTAAACAAGATCTTACAAATAGGTAGCTGAATGACTGGGAAAACTAAAGTGCCCAAAAAATTCCACAGTCAACATCTTTCTGCTGAGCCCTGGGCTAAATTAAACATCATTTCAGTAAAATACCGTCTTATATGACAACTAACCAGGTCTAACGTAAGATGATAGTAAGAAAACACCACCATGTGTAAACAAGACTTTAACAGAATGATTCGGAGAAGTCGATTCCCGGCGAAATATGTCAATACACTCTTGGAACCTTCTGGCAAACAATATTAATTTATAAAAATATATGGTTATTTTACTACTAAACACGCTTAAATGCACTCAAAACTGTGAATTTTTGGAAAACATGTTCACAATTCTATTAAATATTCCACGTAAAGTCATGAAGACCTCTGTAAATAGGGTTTACGAAATATCAAAACGAGTTACCATACCAACATCATTTCGAATTTTCGGTCAAATTCATCGCCACCCAAGTGCTTTATGCCTCCTACTTCTTTGTCGACTTCCCCATTTGGTTGTTGTTCTTCTTCTTTAGAAGAAGGAAGTCGAGGTTTATGGCTAGCGTTTACTTTCTCAATTTTGGGCTTGTGTCGGCTGGGTTTTCGAATGGATGTCAGACGATCCAGCTGTCATGAAGCGAAAATGAATAATCAAAACATAAGATACATAACTACAATATTTCAAAAACATTCGAATCTAGCTAAGGCTTAAACAATTTCAGGTGTCGTGATAATTTTAAAAGGAAATACACTCACAAATCCTCCACCGTGAGATTTTTCGCTCATGATGACTGTCTACAATCCAGATTATTCCAAAGTGTCAAAATTTGAAAGTTCCAGTGCTCAAAAATAAAATTGTCATTACCAGACCAAGCACAACAACATTAATACAGATTGTTCGGGCAGTACAGGCAACCAATGGAGATAACTCAACCACATCGTCTGTTTCGAGCAATCGAGATTTATCAGTCGCATCGTTCGGGTTTGTACACACTGGACACGAGCCTTCAGGGAGCCTATCAGCGGTTGCGATATTTCAAGACAGAACAAACTATTTTCGCTTTGTTTTTGTTTATCATTTATTTATTTATTTGTTCATTCATTAATTCGTTCGTTCTTTCGTTCGTTTATTTATTTATTTATTTTTATTTTTATTTATTTTTATTTATTTTTATTTATTTTTATTTTTTTAATTTTTTTCCGTTTATTCATCCATTCGTTCGTTTGTTTGTTTATTTATTTACCATCTTTGGGGCCACGCACTTTTTTCGGAGTGGGTGTTTTGAGGCTAGAAATCAAACATCGGATGTCTGTTCAAATTGCTGTAGCAAAATAACGGTGAAATAGACCAAATAGCCCCAATTATCTAGCTATCAACCAATCATCCAGACTGTAAAATTTCCACTTTCCATTGCTTTGTTGACATAAAATTTTATGAAAAGTTTGACGTCTGATTTGATCCCAAGATGTAAATTATAGGCTGTGTAAGATGCTGTGAGTATGGCTATATCCTATGAGGGCTATACGTAAACAAATCAGTTTCCAATCACAGAAATACCTAAATTAGAAACTGATTATTAATCATTAATTAGTTGTTAGACATTGAGCATATGGATAGATAGATAGATAGATAGATAGACAGACAGACAGACAGATAGATAGATAGATAGATAGATAGAAGAACTTTGTTTACCCATGCTAACATCGTCAGTATGAAACTGATTTCCACGATGGGCGTGCACATGAACATTATAACCAACTACAAGAGTATTATAAATTATTACAAAAGTGTTAGAAATTATTATAATACAGGATAAGATAATAAAATCATTAGGGATTACTATTACACTAGAAAACAGTTCATGAGAGAAAGAGTTCAAAGATTGAAAGTAATATAGTTATAAGTTTAATGATTGCACTATTTACATTTGTATCCTCTGAACTTAGGCTAGACAACAGTATGAGCAGCGAGTTTTCTTTTAAAACAAGTAAATGATTTTGTCGCTCTAAGCTTTTCTGGTAATGAATTCCATATCGAACCCCCATTAAACATAAAGCTCTTTTTCATATTGTTTGTACATGGTTTAGGCAAACAAAGTGTGCCTGAATTGTTCCGAAGATTGTATTTTATCAATTCATTTTTGAATGTAAAGAGTTCACAGAGGCAATGCGGTCCCATGTTATTTAATATTTTAAACATTTTTTTGGCTTTAGTTTTAATCCGCTCTTCTTATCATGGCCATAGGACGCGGTGGGGAGTGGGATTGATTGGGCTTAACTCCTTAATTATTTCATACCAACGCCACTCACAATCCCATATCAATCTCTCTCTCTCTCTCTCTCTCTCTCTCTCTCTCTCTCTCTCTCTCTCTCTCTCTCTCTCTCTCTCTCTCTCTCTCTCTCTCTCTCTCAGAATGAATATTTTATGTGGCGTTTTGTAACTTTGAGAATCCGGTAAATTCCCACCTCAAAATACAGGAAATAGCATTTCAAAACATTAAGTTTTGCACAAGATTGTAGATTTTGCTAATTTAAAACAACCCCTAAATTTTCGAGGCTATTTCAGTTATTGTTGTTGTTATTAAATCAGGGAATATATTTAATATAATCCTACCAGCTCAATTTCTTATTATCATTCTCCATGAGCAACGGGAACAATGAAGCAGAAACGGGACGGAGAGAGCTTCCTAGATGATGGGTAGTAACATAGATATTTCACCAATTTAGCTAGCAGCAAAACCATAAATCGATTAAAAAGATGGGATTACCGTTCATTTTGAATAGGAAGCAAATTGATTTTTGTAAACTGTTAATTGTCAGCCGTCTCATCAATCATCCGCACTGGTTGATGCAGGGAGAGGTCATCCAACTAGTCATGATTGCCCCCAAAGTAGCAAATAAAAATGGAGGAAAAGCCATATTTTCTTTATTAGATGATCATCAGAGAATTAGGGGTACTTAATTCTCAAAACATCACATTTTTAGTTTTCCCTTTAATTTTGTCCACATGTTTAGAAAAGTCTTCTTTCTTTGTTAGGTTAGGTAAGATTTTATAGTAATGATCAGTGATAGAGTGATAAGGTAATTCATAATTTTCCGATCAGTGTTGTCTTATTTGTGTAGTATGTTCAAACTTAGGCACGGATCTAGGATTTTGCAGAAAGGGAGTTCGGCAGACCAGGTGTGGCTTTAGGTTTTTGAGAAGGGGGTGGATAACCAGACCATTGGTTATTCTAGGTCTTTGAGGGGGTGGTTCCTTTATCACTTAAATGGGGTGTGCAAATAAAGAAAGAATATGTAAATAAAGTTTATGTCAACATAGGGACAATGGCGAGAAACCCCCACACTGTTTGGTGGCTCAAAGGGGGGGTGAAACCCCTAAACCCTCTCCCTGGACTAGGCTTTGATAGATTGCGTCAGCACAATTTTTGGCATAATTTGCCATTAAGAGCACAATTTTCACGATTTTTCCCGAAAAAAGCACTGCAAGCATAATTATTATTCAACGCTTCTTCTGAAGCATTAAATTACTCATTTTTCTATGCTGAAAGAGTTTATTATCAGAATTTACTAGTAATCAGCGTCAAACAGCATAAGAACGTCCGTAGTTTCGTAACCAGTCTCTGTACCGCTGTAGTGCTGTAGTGCAGTTTGTTTAACAACCAAGATGGCGACTTACAGTGATTTTGAGGATGGCAGTGATTTAGAACGTGAAAACGAAGTGACATGAACAGTCAGTGGTCCAGGAACAACTGAAATAACCCGACAACGGACTCTGAGATTAATTGAAGGGAAATAATTATAGAAAGAAAGTAACATCTGATGAGAAAAATGTAATTCTCATGAGCATTCTCTCTGCTCTCCTCATGCTTCAGTGACCTGCAAGATCATGTCCTTGTAGATTACCTGCAAGCTAGTGTTGTGCCACATTACAACAAGCGATAAGGACAGAGTTGTTTGTTAAACAGTACGAAAAAGTACAGTATTGGCTCTGCATGAACTACTTGCAGTTATAATTTTAACAGTTACAACTGCTTCAAACGAATACATGTTGTATTTTATTTAACATGTTAACGTCAAGTAACACCAACTTCACGACTGCGACATGTTTGAGGAAGTTGATCGTCCAGGTTAGTGTAGTCTTGAGAAAGACTGTTGGTTGAAGTGACCGGCGTTTCGACAGCCTTAGCGGCGGTCATCTTCAGAGTCAAAAGGAGAGTAAATATCAGGTTCACCTGATACAAATACAGGCTAACCTGACATTTACTCTCCTTTTGACTCAGAAGATGACCGCCGCTAAGGCTGTCGAAACGTCAGTCACTTCAACCAACAGTCTTTCTCAAGACTACACTAACCTGGACCATCAACTTCCTCAAACATGTCACGATTCTCCCAGGTTCAAACCATTTACTTTTTCACGACTGCGGTTACCATGAGTACCATTTAAAGAAACAATAAAGTAGCACATATTCTTTGCACTTCTTAGTACTATCAGCATAATTTAAAAATACTGGCACACTTCCCGGCACAATTTCAGTAAAAAGGGAGGAATGTTTGTAGCATAATGTGGTAGTTTTACGAGCACAATCTATCAAAGCCTACCCTGGACTCGCCACTGAAACTTATAGGAATGTGAACGGATACGTTTTTTGACTATCCATTCAGAATTGTTCGAGTTTTATTGAACCACAGGTTACATATAACTGAAAAAGAAATAAATTAACATTAGGCGATAGAATTATAGAGTATCATTAAAATGTTAAGTTCATTACCATGTGGTCTTCTTGGCCATTCAGTTTCAATTTTTCCAGCTGGATGTAGTAACCTTCATTCAATTTTAGCTTGTATCGACAGTATCCATTATTTCAAAGAAGTCCAGTTTGGAAGATTCTTGGCATTTCTGACAGTATTTTGTAAGTTCTTGTATGTATTCAAATTTTTTTCAACGTGTAGCTCGCGAATTCTTATCCGGAAAGAATCTCCCAATCTCCCTTGCTTATCCAACGTTTGACAGCTAACCTAACTATTGGAAAATGGCTTCGAGTGGCACTTAGGAAATTTCATGATGTAAAAGTTTTGAAAGACAAGTTAAGAATGATGTTTTTCGGAACCTGTTCCATTTTTCCAAAGTTTAGGATTCGGTTGTTTCAAGGGATGGGGGTGATTGGTTTATTCCTGGATTAGTCACTATACTGAGGGCAGGTGCAAAGGATTTTGCCAAAGAAGGTTGGAAGCTTCCTTTGAAGACGTTGAGTTGATTTAACAAGAATTTATGTAGGGAAATTTGAACTGGATTAGACAACCAATGCACACCTAATTCAATTAAGGATAAACCTGAGAGTGAAATGCACAATAGATGGTAAATGATTTAAATTTCGATATTAGTTAAAATACGTCATGTGTAGAATAAGGAGGAGAGATAAAAACTGTTCAGTCAAGAGAACCAGTGGGTTTGAATGTTCAAGAATTTTCGCTTAGAGATATCAACAAATACGGTTTGGTATGTTGTTAGGTTTAGCTATAAGTCAATGAGAAATGTTTGCACTATATTAAACTGTCGACTGCATGGTTTGCGCATTAGTTACTGATAATGGACTTAAAAAAACAGTAAAAAGAATCTTTCTATACCATCGGGAATAATTTTTAATGTTTCTTGAAGGTCAACGTTATAGTTGTGGAAATTAATGTATAAAATGGGATATCTTGTTGGACCTATGTAAAACATAGAACGTAAAACGTTACTTCTATAACTCATAAGCAAGATCTTATCGACGTAACTGATTTTAAGCGCAGTAAGAAAGCATTCATTTCGAAAAGTCCGTAGGCTGATAATATGTTTAAGGACCGTGAGACTGTCACCGAAAACAATCTCCACACACTAGTTCATGGCGTTTCAAAATTAACAAAACATTGTTTACGGAAATCCGATCAATCAGAAGATTTTAATTTAATTTTTTAATTGAAATTATTTTAACACGGTAGCCACTTCAGGAAAAGCTGCTTTTCAAAGAACCTTGACTCCATATATTAAAGTTAAAGAATACAATGTTAAATACAAAACTATACTAACTATTTACTTAACATCCTAACACTATGAATGAAGCTGTTTAATCAGTTATGAGCTCTAGTTTACGTTTAAATAAAGTTGCCGACATCGTTAAATTATTTCTAAGTTCACTCGGTAGTTCGTTCCA
Source organism: Heliopora coerulea (assembly GCA_030142905.1). NCBI lineage: Eukaryota > Metazoa > Cnidaria > Anthozoa > Scleralcyonacea > Helioporidae > Heliopora > Heliopora coerulea. The sequence continues at coordinate 5,673,960 of JASJOG010000003.1, read as the reverse complement.
TGTCTTTGCAGCTCTATAGGAAAAGCTTATTTTTAGAAAGTTTGTATTTGGTTTAGTGAAAGAAAATTTAACATTTTTACTTCGTAAATCGTAGTTTTCTTTTTTACCTCATGGATGGCATAATCGATGAGGTATAGCGGGGAGGTTCAATCAGCGAATTCAATTTTCATATCTGGAATGCTAACTCCTAGTCATTTGGTCGAGCAAAAACTGAAGCTAAGATGGCCGTCAATGGAGAGGAATTTTTTTACGTCAGTTTCAGTCCTCTTTGCGGTCTTGACGTCAGTTCCAGTCCATTACACGACTTTAATTTTCAGTTTTTGTTTGGTTCGACTTCGAAAACATTGACGACCATGGAAAAAGTGCACAGACGAAATATTACTGGACCAGTTTTACATATTCGAGTGTTCAAAAAGATTCTCTATTGCTGTGTGGCCTAAGAACTGTCCTAGATTGTCTAAAGATGGTAAACTGACGGGGAAAAAGGACGTGCACTTAGTACTTTCCTCAACTAATTTTTCGGGACTGTTTTATCAGGTTTCTCGCCAGTTTGGTAATATATTTTCATGAAAATATATGACCTGTAACTCGGTTTGACTTTGTCGAAATATATTTGAAATTCTTAAACTCATTTCTATCTTTTGAAGACATGTTTTGTGTGTATTTTCAATTGGGAAAATTTTCAGAAAAAGTCGCGTGGGAGACTAAAACTGACGTACAAGCTAGCGTAGGGGACTGAAACTGACGTACAAAATTGGCCTCCATGGGCGGCCCGGTGAACTCAATTTCCATATCTGGAATGCTAACTGGCCAATGAAAAGTGAAGTCAAAATGGCCGCCCATGGAGGCCAATTTTGGACTTCAGTTTAAGCCTCCTACGCGGGCTTGTACGTCAGTTTTAGTCTGTCACGCGACTTTTTACATTTTCCGAAGAGTTTTCTTTGGAAATGCACACAAAACATGTCTTCAAAAGATAGAAATGAGTTTAAGAATTTCAAATATATTTCAACAAAGTAAAACCGAGTTACAGGTCATATATTTTCACGAAAATAAATTACCAAACTGACAAGAAACCTGATAAAACGGTCCCGAAAAATTACTTGAGGAAAGTACTAAGTGCACGTCCTTTTGTTACCGTCAGTTTACCATCTTTAGACAATCTAGGACAGTTCTTAGGCAACACAGCAATAATGAATCCTTTTAAACACTCAAACATGTAAAATTGGTCCAGTAATATTTCGTCTGTGCACTTTTTCCGTGGTTGTGAATGTTTTCGAAGTCGAACAAAACAAAAACTGAAGATTAAAGTCGCGTAAAGGACTGGAACTGACGTATAAGACCGCGAAGAGGACTGAAACTGACGTCCAAAATTTCCCTCCATGGGCGGCCATCTTGACTTCACTTTTCATTAGCCAGTTAGAATTCCAGATCAGTGAACTCAGTTTCCATATCTGGAATGCTAACTCCCAGTCATTTGCACGGGCGAAAAGTGAAGCCAAGATGGCCGCCCATGGAAGCCAATTTTGGACGTCAGTTTCAGTCCTCTTCGCGGTCTTATACGTCAGTTCCAGTCCTTTACGCGACTTTAGTTATTAGTTTTAGTTTGGTTCGGCTTCAAAAGCATTCCTAACCATGGGAAAAGTGTTCAAGACGATATATTACTGGATTTATTTTACATAATCGAGCATTCAAAAGAATTTAAAAATGCCATTTAGCGGAGAAATGTGTTAAATTGTCTAGACATGGTAAACTAACGGTAAAAAGTGGACGAGCACTTGGCAGTTTGCTTAAGTAATTTATCGAGACTGTTTTCTCAGGTTTCTCGTTAGTTTGGTAGCGTATTTTCGTGAAAAGTATAACCTGTTTTATGGTTTGATTTTGTCGAAATATATTTGAAGTTCTTAAACTCATTTCTATGTTTTGAAGAAACATTTTGTGCGCATTTTCAAACAAAAACCTCTCAGGAAAGGTAAAAAGTCGCGTGGGAAATCTGAAACTGACGTACAAGCCCGCGTAGGGGACTGAAACTGACGTCTAAATTGGCCTCCATGGGCGGCCATCTTGGCTTCACTTTTCATTGGCCTGTTAGCATTCCAGATATGGAAATTGAGTTCACTGGGTTCAATTCAATCAGTTAGTCGATGGGCTTTTCTTGGGCTGTTATGGGGCAATCCATTTAGTACGTACGCATGAGGGATAGGGGGTAGGCTTTTATCGATTGTGATAGTAAAAGTAGCACTTTATGCTACTAGCACTGCTCGTTTTTAACCAAAATTATGCTGAAATTATGCTTCTTTTTTCTGAAATTATGCTTTCAGAAATTAACTTTAAAAGCTCGAAATTAAATGTTTGTTTTTTATATAGTAAAGGAAGCAAAACATGTTATTGTTTTCAACGTTGTCTAGCTTTTAACAGATTGGTCCTGATCCCCTGAAATGTTTTAAATACAACACAAAATTGCACTGATGGCTTGGTATCATATCGTATCCTCAAAAAGTTCCCTGCTGCATTACACTTGCTTGCAAGTAATCAAGTTAAAGAATATTCATTGAATCGACAGAAAGGTTGGAAAAAAACATATAACAACAGTTCAGTTAAATTGAACCATCTTGTTTTGACTTTGAGAGCGTTTAATGGATCGGAACTAAAGTTCCGGTGGACCCCAGGCGCCTAGTCTAAGGCCCACAAATCGACAGAATTTAACAAGGCTGAAAAAAAACTTTAAAATTAACTCAATATAAGCAAAACGTGACTTACTGGAGAGTTATGGCCCTAGTCATGTGCTCTGTAACGGATAAAAATATGCCGGTTATGCTAGCAGTGCTACTTCCACAGAAAATGGCAAAATGTGCTCGTTTTCCCAAATTATGCCAAAAATGTTCTAGCACAATCGATAAAAGCCTAGGAGGGGGTATGATTGATGCGTACATTAGCGTACAAAGGGAGAGGAGGGGTAGACCGGTTCTTTCGTACGTACGCGAAACGAATTTTTATTAGGGCTAAAAAATAACTTAATTTGAACAAATATGACAGCCGCACTGGTTTGGTGAAGCATCAATCGATTCAACGCGGGTCACGGAGTGCTATTAACGGTACGTTCACTAACTGCAAGATTGACTAATTTGAAGTAATGAGCCGGGACAGTGTCAATGTCGCAGGCCGTTCTAACATTACTGATTAAAAAAAATTATGGAGCTAATATCATGCATTCGAATCATGGAAGGTCAAAAAAGATATTACAGTTTTGTTCAAGCATTTCGCGATGCTAATCCTTACCTTAAAAAACAAACGCAGTTCTTGGAGGCCCAGAAGATTCGCATCCAGAGATTCACCCAGAGATTCACCCAACACGCTTATATATGATTTTAGAATTACGTGATATAAATAATAATTATTAAAGATTATGTGACGGAGAGGGGGGTCATTCAAGGTGTATTTGATGCGTACGTGCGCAGAGGAGAGAGGGTGCGAAAATAGCGTACAATGGCGTATAAATGGGGGAGGGGTGAAAAATTGCCGAAATTTTACGTAGGTACTAAATGGATGACCCCTATTGGACTGTTATTGGGCTGAATTGGGCCGTTAACTGAATTGTTCGTCTGCTGACCATAGGATTGCGGGCTACACCAGATCGAGCCAACATGGAGCCTAGGTTTTGTTTTCTGCTGCCAAATTCTTGCTGCTTGGATTTGTTTATTCATTCACGAAGTGCACTATATGGTAGAAAAATAGCTTGTGTTAAGGCATAAGGTCTTCAACCGGTCTCCTACTGTATGTCGAGGGATCGCGGTGGTCTGGTTGTTTTATTATAGCCTGTTTTAAGCGAGTTTTCCAGTCTTTGTTTCCTGCGACATCGCAGATCATCGCCGATCATCTGCGTCATATGACAACTACCAATCGCGAACAATTGCAAACTTGATCGACGATGATTTGCAGCGATTGGCGATATATGAAGCTCTTATCGGCGACCGTCATCGACATATGCGAACTAGGGTTTAGTGAATAATTCACGAAGATAATAAGGTAACTTTCCAGGTGAAGCTTTTAATATCATGATGATTTCACGATGTTTAAAGGATTTTTCAATTGCATTGCAGCCAAGATTTTCTATTGAACAGTTTCAATCCGAAAACCGGACCCATCAGTACAGTCGAATCACGTGAACAATCATTATTAGAGTAGATCGACACATGATCACTGTCATTGAACATGGGGACCGGAAGCGGGGGCCGAGGGGGCCATGCATCCCACATTTTTGGTGGGGGTTAGAGTGTGTGCAGGGCCCCCACTTTTTGACAACATGTTCTATTTTAGTAATTTGTAGCAAGGCAATACAGGTGTTCTAATTTAAATTGAAAAGCCATATGTACATGTACTGAAATGTCTGAACTGTATATGACTGACAAAATTTGAACCCTCAGGAGAGGGGGCAGCGAGGCCGCAGATAGCTCTATTAGACTGTTCCTATAGACCAGTAGCTAGCCCTATATTTACCGGCTTAAATGTGCGCAATAAACTCGCCCGATCAATTGCGTTAAATGAACGAACCTTTCGCAAATCACAAATTCGACTTCAAACAACATTCAAATTATCGTTTTGGTACCACTATGATGGGCGGATTTACGCGGGGGCGCATCGGACCCGCGTCCCACTTTTTTGGGTTGTTGTCATGTGACTTTTTGCTTTGTTACTGAACACAAGTATTAAACTCATCAACCACCCAGAAGATTGATGATTATTTTCAACGAGAATCGGAACAAACAGCAAAGAAAAGAAAAGGTGGTTAGAAGATATTCAAAAAACACCGGAAACGATAATAGCATAAAAATTATTCGACTAAAACGCCACATAGTGGAATGAATTTGTGAGAAAAAAAATTATGCGCCCCCCTTTCTCAAAATTCTTGATCCGCCCCTGTCTATAATGATGGCAACTGACCATTGGGGTTTTTATCCTTAGACCATGCTGTCAGACAAAGCCATACAGAGATTGGAGCCTCACCGGGCATCCCCACTTTTATTATCGTTTCGTCGCCTCTGTAGTTCAATGGCTAACCATTTGTACCGCCTAAATGGTTAGCAGCTCCATACCTACCATCCATTTTTTAGTTCTTTAACTGCTTAAAGATCACTGCAGGATAAACATTATTAAGTTTAAAAACACGTTAATCCTTAACGTTCTTAATCGCCAACTAGTTAGTACGAAATATCTCTTGTACTAAACTAGTTAGAATAAAATTTCTCTTATCGAGATAAATTTGTTATGTTAGTCCTATAGTAACGATAAATTGTGCAAACTACAAGCGTCGACAGCATTGTCACGATATATTTCACATCAATGACACGTTCGAGCTTTGAAAGTCTATACACCCCAGGACCCGGTTGTTCAATGCATGATGGAGTGACCAGATCTAATCCAGGATTACCAGGGTTAATCCGTGATTTCAATGACTTATACACCTAATTCAATTGACTTTATCATCAGAAAAGAGAAAATTGTAAAAGGTGCGATGGTTGTGATTGATTTATATTTCAGTCCTGTTAAACATATCCCAGACATTCAGTGACGATTTTAGATGGTTTATTATGTTCTACATAACCAGGAAAGCCGATGTTATTGAAGTGACATTTAAATGTCATGTTTTACATGGGTCCAACACGATATTTCGTTTTTTTTGGTTAACATATAACATTAATTTCTAAAAATAAACTGTTGACCTTAACGAACATTTTCTCATGACACAACGACAATTCATTTTTTCAACAGAAGTGTTAAATCTTTTATTCCACTCATTACTATTCAGGAGTGTAATAACCTTTCAAAATAGCGTAATAACCATTTATCAAACTGCTTTCCCTTGAAAACAGCGTGATACCCACTTATCAGCCGAAAAACGACGTGGCGTTCGTAGGGGGCAGAACATTAGTCGTTCATACGAACAAACGTTGTGTCAACCGTCCTATGGCTGGTTTGCCAATTTGTGGACTGCATCTACTTACGTCTGATATTCTTCTGGCACAAAAAAGGCCATAGGCCACACCTATTTATTATTTTTGTGAATTTTGTACGTAAATTAACTATCCCTATCCTATTAAGATAAACGTTGCCTCCGTCCGCATCACCGCTCTTATTCGCATATGCTTCAGATATAACTGGCTGTTGGTAAACGCTTTTTGAGATGACACTGGAGTTTTGGTCAACCCACAAACAGAAAGAAGTGTCCCACGTGAAAGGAAAATGGACTATTCTGCGAGTACATAGCAAAAAGCAACTCACACAAACTCAATCATAGTCTTGGCGCCCACGTGTGGGTGAACCGGTATGTATAGGACTCTGCAGAGACCCAGCACACCTGAGGGAGGTAGGGTACAGGAGCAGAGACAGGGGCTCTTTTTGTTCGCTTGTGTTTTGCAATTATTTAATGTTATAACTTACAAACATCGAAATATGCCTATCAGCCCCGGTGACCTTGAATGACCTTCCTTACTTTTACCCAATTTGACTTTGACCTTTATTTTTCACGCAAGAACCTTAGGAAAATATTGAGCATAGGAACAACATATGTAGATTGTTTCTGAAGGTCTTGGAAGACAACGTTTTGTACTTTGGAAAAAATCTTCTGAACTGTTTTTTCTCCAAGATCATCATTTTACAAAACTGCACAAAATCTGGCAAAGATAACTCTATAAGAACTAACTGAAATGAACTCAAGTTTTAAGCAATTAAACATGCCTTATTCTCTACAATGAATACATTCTGTGGAATAGTTTACAGGAAATTTGTTATGGCTTTTTGAATCAGAAAACAAAATTGCACATTTTTCCCGTTAACTTTTACCGGAAGGTTCAAAGTGATTTGATTATATAGGAAGCGAGTTAGAGGTGCTACAATATGGCTATCTTTCAGCAGGTAAATTCTTCCAATCTTCCCCTAACATTACGATGGCAACGGAATCAACAAAAAACGGCATAAATTGAATTTTCATGTAGTAAAGATATCTTGCGACTGAAGTCCACTTTATTATGTGCATTAAAAAATTTAGTTTTCTGAGGATCATACCACCTTAACAAGACGTTTTAGTTGTCCAGCTGTTCAATTTAAAACGGTTTTTAGTTTCGTTCTTCAAAACAATTGGAAAAGAAGCTACGAACGTTTGTAGAAAGGAAAACCTTAGGGACAAAATTGAAGTTAGTAGCTGCAAAATTGCGGGTAACAGCAGAGTTTTCTCCTAGGGTGGGTACTGTCATCGAGAGTCCCCAGGGATCCCTGAAAGGTCTTGAGTATCCATCCTCTGGTAATGCATATTTTAGAGTCTTGAGGCTCACATTCTAGGATACAGAGATTGAGGACCTGATGGATTGGCTGGAAGCCCTAAACGTCAGCTCAATCTTTAATCGTATCAGTATATAATCTCATTCTGGACATATTTGTAAGAATTCCCGTGGTAGGCCCTACGTGGAGAGCGGATTGTTTTGTTTTCAGCGCCACTTTGAAAACAAAAATGTTAGGTCTACCACCAGACTACCGCTAAATGCTTAATTTAAAAATCAGCGTTAGTAGAACAGGATGGTACCATTGCCTCCTGAACACGTTTGAACAAATGGACCACTTTTTCCCAAAGTTGCGAAAACATTAGTTTTGGCGGGCTACATGCAAAAGTTGGAGGATCATCAACAATCATTCGCCACAAGCTTAGTGAACATTGTTCAACAATATTTGCCGAGCGTAAGGCGAATATTGGTTTTAATATAACTACACAGTTCACTATTTCAAAGAAAACCGTGCACGAGTTGTTTTGAAATTCAAAACTTATATCTTGTATTGAAAGCGGTCACTCATTAACAATCCAAGCGCGCGCTATCACTGTTATATTCATCTGAAAAAACTGTGTATATACAGGAAACACTTTGGGAAGTACAATGACTTCAGTAGACCGTGAAGTGCTAATGGCGCTTTCATGTGCTGCTGTGCTTATGCAGCCAGTGTGAACCAGGCTTTACAGTTCACTGTTATTTCACTTCCAGTGGCGGGTCTAGGTTTTTTTTTGTCAGTCAAAAATTCAACAAAATGTCAGGAGTTGGGGTTCAGATACCAGAACCCCCTGCTACTTAACTCATTCTTATTTACAATGTTTGACAGGCAACCTTATACATTACGGGTGCCATCGTCTTGGCTCAAATGTGTGCAAGTGTTTTCAGTGTTTTCTATAACCTTCCTATCATAATATAAACCAGTGTTGGTCCAATTACTTACTCGGTTAAACAAAACTGTAAACAGTTGTAAAAGTGACCCTAAAGTAAATTAATGTTAAACACTTATGCAGTGTAAACATGTTCACCTAACAATAAAAATTTGCGACAAGACTAAAAAAGTTCATTAATTTACGAATATAAAAACCGACATCGTTTCGACGATGGCTGAACGCCGTTATCAAGTCATATTAACCTAAGCTAACACGATATCTCAGTAAGAAGCCTTTAAAAGGACCATATTTCATAATACACCACGCTAAACACCTAAACCAAGCGCAATAAGGCTTTCAAAAACTTAAAATTTACAGGCTCCAAGGTGTAACGTTACACATAAGGGGCTTACACATAAAAGACAAAGTATTCCTAAGAGGCAACGCCAGGCCCGTCCAGAGGGGGGCAACTGAGGCAGTTGGCCCCGGGCACCACCCCAACCTCAAGAGGGATACCGGGCGTGTCCTGCCAGGGCAGGACATGCATGTCTTCACCCGAATAGTTATCTTCAGGCTCTCTGGTAAAGAACCGGATGAAAGTGCCATTGTCAAGTGAAATATCGACCAAAATAATTTTTGTAAAGGGGCCCCACCCAGACTCTGCGTGAGCCTGGGCAACGCAAGCATAAGCTCAAAAACACACGAAGTTAACGCAAGCACAAGGGCAAGCAAGAAGAACTAGACTAAAGAGAAAACAAAGGTTCTTTTGCTTCAAGCTTGCGTTTGCTTTACCGCGGTTCACAGTAAATTTTGTTTGTACTTGCGTTTGCATGTGTATCACTCGTGTAAACCAGGTTTTATTGGGGAATCTTCGACTAAGCATTTCAATTAATAATTCACGAAAGGCTGGTCATGCCTGGAAAGCGTGAAGAATCTAAATGTTCACTAACTAGTGATGTGAATACCAGTGTGCGCACGAGGAAGATTATGAAATGAAGTTGGACCACCTCGATAATTCAATTACTAAAAAATTTAAAGCAGAATTCACCAAATTACCTTACAGGCGCACACGACTTACCTCTTTTCGCATGCGAGGAAATAAATGTCGCAACGCCGAAACTTCTATGAAGACTTCGATGCGCTCTCAGTGCGGTTGAATGCTCATCGCCAGACATCACTCGTTGGCAGCTAAATTATCGTAGACGCTTCGCTGTAGAAGTTCCTAGTTTGTTTCAAACCGCAGACGCTACGCGTTTCACAAACATTAGAACTCATTGTCGATATTACACAGTTGTAAGAATGAGTATCTTTAACACAACACCTGGATGAATGATAAACCTACGACCGATCAATTCAGTCTGACCAATCAAGCTACACGGACCAATTACGTCTTGAAAATTGATGTATAAGCCAATCAGATACCTCATTCCCGAAGCAAATCGGTCTAACCGGTCAAATTGATCAGGCAACCCATTGCACCAGTCACTGAGCGAAACCACAAATTTTCGGCCAATGAAACTGCCGGAATAAGAGGTGAACTGGTCAAAAAACAGAGGAGACCGCTCTTGCCTGCGAAGTGCCTATCCAACTCACATAACCAGCCAAACCTCATACCCAGGATCATATCTCTGCTCCCATCGAGGTTGAAAGCTTTCCGATTGTATCAAATAATGAGCAGTTTCGCGCAATACTACCTTATTTCATTTCTGGGCTGGCAATTTTTCACTTCAGTCGTGTGACCGGTTTGACTAGCGCTAAATCCGCCATTGACTTCGTCCATAAGTTATTCGGATTTTAATTATATATACGAAAACTCTGACTGCCCCACCCAGGAATCGAACCCAAGGTCTCCGAATCAACGCATTTGCTCTGATGGAGGTGAATTTAATATATACGAAAATTTCTGACGGTCCTAGCCGTGCCTCGGTAGCTCAGAGGCCAGAGAAGCGATGCGTTGATTCGCACAGACCTTGGGTTCGATTCCCGGCTGGGGAAGTCAGAGTTTTCGGATATATAATTATGATTGTATTAAAGTCTCTCTTCATATAAAATGTTATTCGGATTTGTTTGATATTTCAACTGTCCAACTTTGGACGTCATACTTTATCTTAATTTACACCGCAGTTATTTAAAGTGCATGCTCATGTATCAATTCCGTCACTAAACACTAACATTTCTAATGATATGATTAAAGAAGATCAAAAATACACGTAATTTCCCCTTTAGATTTCATTCAGAGGCATGTCCAGTGGACATGTTCAAGGTTGGTGAACTGAGCGTTAAACTGTACTGAGAAACTAAACAAAAAGACAAACCAGAGCAGGCTCCAGCAATATGAGAAATAGTGTTTTAGTGATATTTTGACAAAGTTTTAAGCAAGGGAAGGGAGTATGTACAAAGCAACCTCAAAACAACCATGTGCTATCGGTGGATGTTATGTAATTTAATCCGTACAACTCCATTATAAAAAGTACAAAAGTTAAACTATTTCGTAAATCATTTATAAATGGCACATCTATTAATTGTTGTCCATAATTATCCTTTATTACAGAACTGACATCTACACAAAGTACAACTCATATTCAACGGATTTCTTCTTTAAATTTTAAGGAGAAATATCCTGACATATAACTATAGCTTACAGGTGCGTTTGTAACACAGAATTTTAAATACGTTTTCATTACTTGTCTGAACTACACCTTGCTATCCTGAAGAGAACCCCAGTTAAAAATGCCCTTATCAATGGCATATAAAGTACAAATAACTCATAGCTAATAAGTTTGCAGTATTAATAATAGGCCAATCTAGCTTCGCTGTTTGTTCTATATTTCAGACCATGTATAATAATTCAGCGGAACCTTTTCTTCGGCATTTAACGATATTTAGACACGTATAATTGCGTTATGATTAAAATAAGGACTCAAAACACCACATGGTCCGCAACTGGCAATTTACATAAGTTGAATGGGCCAATTATATGTTAGTAACGACGGATTGACCCTATGGGCCAAGTGGACCGAGTGGGCCATGGCCCCGCGTTTGTTGGCTTGTGAGGAGACCCCGCGCCTTGCGTTACGGCAGACACAAGGTCTCTTCATCTGTAACTATTGTTCTCTTGTCATACAACATCTGTGAAGCTCGCTAGTCTGCTTCATTCCTTGTAATCTGTAATAGTTATTTGTACATGTATGTATCTTGTAGGTTCTATAACGTTATTAGAGTATACAACAAATTTCAATTCTGCTGTAATTTTTAATTTACATTCAAAGGGCCCCGCGGAGCACATTGGCCCAGGGCCTTACTTTACCTTGACCCGCCTCTGTATGTTAGTGTGCATACACATACTGTCTGAACCAAATTATAGTAAGATGTTTAAGATTTGTCGAAAAGTGTTCGAGATCTTACGCAGCAGGACGCGTATAGTGAATTAGCTTACTACATTCTCTTGGATGGTAAATAATTCATATACATGGACATAAGCATATGCATAGAAGACGTACGTGACCATCGCTCGTCCAAGGCTAAACTGTACTGAATAATGATCGGCGATAACGACAAAAGTTGTTTTTAATTTATATCAAACTGAGACTGCCATCGCAAAATATAAAGGGCCGTATGATTAGCCTAACTTCTCCATTTCAGAATACTATACACCTGAAAACGTCTAAAATATGTACTGACAGGAACTCACCGGGTGCTTTTCTCACCGCTTCTTTTACGACCAACCTGGCAGAAAAACGCACGGTCCACATGACGGACTCTCGTGAATTTAAGTAATTGCTTCATCAGCATTGGTAGAGCACTCTTACCGACAAATTTTGTCCTCAGAGAAAAACCAACACACCATAAAAATTACTTTCCCTATTGAAGAGCCCAATTTATGAAAGTAACAGTTCCAATTTTCAAGCTTTTTTATTGCTTGATAATTTTATTGCAGCTGCAGCTGAAGCTGCGATTTGTTGTTGTCATTTGTTGTTGCTTTTATTGAAGATGTTAATGTTAGCGTTGCTAACGCTGTTGTTACTTTTGTAGCAGCTGCTTTCTGTTATAGTTGATGTTGATGCGGTGGTTTTTTACGGTTAATGCAGTTATTATAATTTCTTGCTTTACATAGCCATTAATTTTCTTATTCCTTCAAACTTTGTTTGGAAAGCCGAACTGAACATTGGTAATCACTTCGAATTTTAACATACTCCTGCTCATTTGCAGAAAAAAAGAGAGGTATGACTTAAATAAATATACTTGTTTAACAATTAAACGTCCATTGTTTTGTCCCAACGGAGCTTGGACTATTTCATCACCTGGAGATCCATTTTTCTGAGCATATAATTTACCCGTAAGCTAATGCAAACATATAGAATTTTCATTAATTAAACAAGTTAATTGCAAAACGAACAACAAAAACTATCTTATAATGACTGACAGCTTGAGAAGTACACATCTTTCCTTCACTGGTTTTATGAGAGGTGCAAGCAACCGTCGTACCTACCAAGGAGTTCGTAAAAGAAGCATTTTTCAAAACAGTTGTCTTCCTGCCTGCCACACACTGCCTCACTGACCTTTACCTAAATCCGCGCGAGTTTTTCTTAAACCCTGGGTTTTCTCCAAGTCGATAGTTGTATAATTGGCATTCCGTTGTCTTTCGGGAACCACTGGTGATACACCTCCACGTTGGCAAACAACATCGATGTCCTGATAGTGTCCTTTCAACTAAAAAAGCGATGAGAAAAACGAAAAAGGATATGCTTAAGGCCTAGGGAAGGCATAACTGATACTAATACATAGAACTAATATTACTAAACAATACACCCGTTTAGGACAGAAGCCAAAGGAGAATGCTCCGCTAATAGTTGTTTTAACGATTTATGACATAAAAAAGTTGGTTTTCTGAAGTCTATACGAGTATTCATAAAAGGTCGTACAACGCCACTGGCACGATCACCAAAATCTCTTGTTACCTCTGCTCCTGGCTCTTCGGTACCGGCCTGAACAACTCGACAAAACGGTAATAGCATGGAAGAAAGCCTTAAAATTTGAACAACCTTTACGACAACTAAAACTAAAACGATGGCTACAACAACGACGACGGTGATAACTACAGCTACAAAGACAACTAAAATAGCAATTGTAACGGTAGTTGCGTCTGTCAGTGCAAGTACAATTACAAACGCAAGGGTACAGGAAGCGCCTCTACAACAGCTAATGGAAATACAAACGCAAGGGCAAGTGCATCTACAAGTGGAAGTGCCAGTGGAAGTACTAGTGTTAATATAAGCGTGAGTGCAAATGCAAGAACCAGTAGAAGTGTCGATACAATTACTATTGTAACTGCAAGTGAAAATTCCTAATGCAAAGGCAACTACAAATGCTCCTATAAATTTATGTACAAGCACAAATACAAGTGCGTAAAGCAGTGAAACAACTAGTGCAAGTCCCATTACAACAACTATATTGGCAAATACAAGTGCAAGCGAAACTGCAAGTGCCAGAGCAGCCATAACGGTAACGTGTTTGAGTACGTGGGGATGGGACTTACCCATCGAAAAGCGAAAGGGTCCGAAATAGCTTAAAATGTAGTTCTCCTCCCAGCACCCAACGCCCTGCTTAACTGTTTCAATGAAATGCCAAGTGTAGAAAATGTTAGTGTGACAGTAAAATTTAATTCCATATGATTGATTATCTTTGAAGATGAATCTGTTTCCGTGATAGGTTTAACTTAAAAGGCTGGTAATGTAAACCGTGACTTGGCGTTAATTGAAAGAACTTTCGAGACGATAAAAAATGGCGTTTACACTACTTCGATATCTCACATGGTTCTTCAGAGGATTAAGATTTGTTTGATATGTTCATGAGATTGTCTAGGATGTCACATTCTTGATATGTTACAGTTATTTGAAAATCATGAATCTCTCCTAATTTATTGTAAGAAGTCCCGAAAAACTCTAGATGTGAGTATCTCATGATGCAACACATCACAATTTCCAAAAACACCATTACCAAGGCAACATTGTCAGTTCCCAGTCCCCTTCTCCTTAAAGCACAATTATTTGTCGGTTTAGTCAAAAGAGCAAGATATTCTAGTTTCAGCTGTATCTGACATCGAATTACTGTGGCAACAGCACTTCCATCTCTTCAAGTTTATTTCCGTGAATTGCTTCAATTTGGGATTTCACTGAATAATCTCGAAAACACATGATTTTCCAACAGATAACAACGCTATATTGTTTGAAACTTTCCAGGGTTATTATCAACTTATTCTAAATAAGTTGTGGATTCTTCCATGTAGTTAAAAGTTTATTTACTTGCTAAGCTGTTGTCCCGCTCGTTCGGGACGTCTTAAGAGCATAACTGTTTGTCTTTTAAAACGTCAGTTCAAATTACATACGACACGCGCTTGTGGCACGTGACTGTCAGCCCGTATGATATAAAATTGTGATTCGTTCGACCAAATTTAAAATTGTTCAGCTATCTATACCTTGAAAACTATTAACTCTTTCGAGCCAGGAGCTCTCCCCTTTGACGGGTAAAATCGTCTGGCGTTAGCCAGAGTAAAATAATAGAAGTCTTACGCCGCCGGGAAAGAGTTAAAATCTTTCAATTAAATACTCACACAACAAAATCACTCGGCTGAATATTTACACAACAAACTTTTACTGAAATCGCCCTGTTCAAATCTCGGTTACACACCGAAACTGCGCTTTGTAGCCGATGATTGTTTTCGTGAGCTTTGTATTTTTTTTTTGTTGCCTAACGCATCAAACTCTTGTAAGTTGCTTGGACTACAGTAACCCTGTTACCGATTGTCGCTGTTATTGTCAAAAACCAAACACGGAAAATGTGCTTTATTGAATGAAACCCTTGGGAGTTCCTTGAAAAAAACCGAACACCGAAACTGCGCTGGGATTTGCCTTTATGAATTACGAGTTATACGAAACTGATCGCTTAAACTGGGGGATTCCTTTCGTATTTTCTATCAAAATACATAGAAACTAAAAGTTACCACACTAGTTTTGAATTTTTGGAGGGAGGACGTAATCCTCGAGGGGGGGGGGGCACTATCTGCTAAGAAGATAATTTCCGGAGAGGCAGTATCTGCTAGGAGATAATGTCTGGAGGGACAGTTTCTGCTAGCGGACAGTGTCCGGGCAGACAGGCTTTTTGCGGGGAAAAATATTTGTTTTGACGCCGGGATAATTTACGTCGAAACATGGCGCGGAAATGAAACAAACGTAGCACATGCGCACTCCCAAAAAAATAATTACGGAAAGCAAGCCAACCCGGCTAGTGTTTACATGGGGAAATGTTCATCCCACCTACCAAGATCTCGCTTACCGGGCTGGCCCGTTTGTCCATGTAAACGGAAAGGAAAACTAACAACAAAATGGTAATGACGCGAGATCTTGCTTCACGGGCTGTTCCGCTCACCAGGCAGACTCGCCTGCCACATAAACAGCTTCTTTAAGTGAGATTTTCAACTCGATTTTCTCTTTAAATACGGATTCTTTTGGGAAGCTATACCATGCTCTCGAAAGTCGTGTTTCATCTGATTTTCAAACACCTTTAAAACGGCTAAAAACTCGGCTAGCACCTCTCCTTGTGTGCAACTTTTTTACTTCTTTGACACTTCAAAAGTTTTTCTTAGTAGAAAGCAAGCTCATGTCATGTGACCTGCAAGTTAAATGTGTTCAGACGTATTCGGTTACTACTCTACAGTTGCTAAGGACAGTCAACTTGAGCTTCTGACTTACTTCAGGTAAGGATACAGGTTCAAGGAATAACCAAGAGAGTGAATGTATGGAATATATGGTGAAAGCTTTTCCGTTTGGTGATGTAGAGGGTGATGTCACACATCATCACAAAACGTAAGAACTCTATAACCTTTGCGATTATTGGCGTCTTACTGTTTTTTTTGAAAGTCATTTAAAACAGAATTGCTGTCTTTGAAAAAGTATATATGGCATTATTTAGTAATCAAATTTTAATAGAAGTGTAATTTTATTGTATTTTCCAAACATTTTTCAAGTCGTCTGGCAGCCGAGACGCATGATTAGCCAAACTGTCGAAATGGCTCTTCTGGTCTTTGTACGAACCACACTGCAATATACTGGAATCTGTTACGGAGGGAATGTTACGCCAAGCAACAGTAAAATAATCGTATGGCAGATGAAACGCAAAACGCACAATAACACATGATTTTCCAAATAATAACGTACATGAAAAAATTTCTCGACAGTTATTGGTTGAAAGAAGTGCTATTTCGATGTGTAATAGCGCAGAAAAAAGGTATTAAATAATAACCTTCACTGAATTACATTTTTGGCACTATATTTTCTTTTATACCATAGTCTCTTTAACTTCTGAATTTTTCCTTTTTTGTTCTTTGTTCTCTATTTGTTTTGTCCTCTCATTTGTCTCTTTGTTCTAGAATATTCAAGTTAAAACTTGTCTGTTCTCGTTTTAACTTGTTTTTAACTTTCGGTCTGTGTTTTAGTTTAGCTTGTTTTAACCGTTTGTTTACCATCTCAACTAAAAACCTTATAGAAAGACGGACTTCGAAGTCTCGCAGGTCAAAAAAGGGTTAATCATTATTTTTAGACCATGAAGATGGACGCTTAGGTCCGAAAGGTCGGTGATTTTCACTATGTATATAAAAGCTGGTCGAACGTACAATAAATTATTAATATGTCAGATTTATCAAGCAAAAACTAAACTAACAAAAATCAAACTAACATAAAATAACGAACATGAAAATAAAGTCATATAAAATATATAATCACAACACAAACTAACATAAATTAAATCAACAAAAACGCAAGCTTCATATAAATTATATAAAAAAACCCCGATTACATCAAAACTGAATGTACCAAATCATAAAACAAAGCACAATAAAAAAAAAAACATCAGAACAAAACGACCAAAACCAGAACGAATCGCAAAATACAAAACGCCATTTTAGTAAACCCTTACGCGCTTCTCTTGCAGCAAAAGAAGATAATGAGAAACGCAGAATATTCGGCTGATTAAGCGCAAATTAGGAATACATTTTAAATGAGAAGAGAACTTAAATTTATGCACCACTTTCTGGTATTTCAGGTGGAAAATGCACGTTTTAAGCGTTGGCGATAATTTAAAGCAATAACCCAAACTAAATTTGGGTGGGTTCCATCAGTGCAATGGGATGTTAAAATTTTCATGGCTGGCCTCCCTGTGTTGAAAGTAGTAATTGCGTCCCTAACATATAAAACAATATAGCAACAAACAAAATGATAAATAAAATACCCGATTGTCAGGAGATAGCTCTGGTTTTTGGATTGACTGGTTTAAATCCTCTCGATTAAAATTCTCGTAAGAGGCACTTCCACAGCTTCCACGCAGGTCCATATATTCATATGAGACATCGTCATCGTCATCGTCATCTTGTTCTTCAGATGCGTCAAGAGAGGTATTCTTTTTTCTAAACCTTATTGACGATTCAGTTCGTTTCGGACTTTCCATGTAAAGATATGTGTCCAATTGTCCATCTCCAGCGGAACTTTTGCTTCGCTGCAAATTAGTTTTGGACGTCTCGCGATCAAACTCACGCAAAGTGGCACTTCTTGGAAGATTTACGTAATTACTCGATTTAGCACTTTCAGGTTTTGACGAACGATCAACGATCGGTGCCGGAGAATGATCCACTTTCGGGACACTTGGTTTGCTAAAACGATTAACTTTCGGTGCAAGCCACCCTAAAAAATTTCATGATACAGGGGTTTAATGGTCAGCATTACAAAACACAAAAGTACTGGTAAATCAGTCTTATTTTGCTACAAAGAATATTTTGACTGCCAACACTGTTCTAAAGCATTGATCTATTAAAAGGACACTTACATTACGTTGCCAGTGACCTTGTATTTATTCTTCCTTGCACTGGTCGACCTACAATTGATCTTCTGATTGGTGATCTGCCAACAGGTCCAACTACAACTCTTCCTACTGATCTACCTACGAGTCTTCCTGTGCTGTATATATCTCTGCTGTACCTTTTGCTCAACATTTTGCTCTACGCACTACTCTTCATACAACCCATCCAACCACTCTCTCTCTCTTTTCCTTCTGCCCTTTCTTTAGCTTCACCCAATACCCTTCCTGCTGCTTTATACATAGCTCTTCCAACTGCTCCATCTGCTGCATTTCCTGCATCCTTTATTCTGCTTTTTCTACTATTATACACTTTTCCATACTGATCTACCTATTGCATTATTTACTTACTGCTCTTCTCATTGTTCAATCTGTAGCTCTATTTACTGCACTTGATGTGGCTTTTCCTAATGCTCTACCTACTTTATTTTTCTAATATTTTTCTCACCGCTTCACCTACAGTTCATCCTACTGCGCTTCCTATTGCCTTTCCAACTGCTATGTCAGTACACTTTCGCTGTGATATCCAACACGTCGTGTATGGTAAATTTGGGTCATACATGAAACACAATGGCATGCCGTGGCAAATAGTCACCCGGAGCTAGCAAAAATTGTTGCCTAAGCCCTGGTAAAAGAAATTTGATAACCATTTCGAAAATGACGTTATGCACACTCTTCCCACGTACATGGATGCACCGCTTGCATGACGACTGATATGAGAAAAACGTAAAACATCTTAAATTTCGCAACATTAAAACTAAACGTTTTAGTGGTACTTGTCATTAATTAAATTTAAACAAACTTTTATCATAAGAACAGAATACTGCGTAGACAGTGATAAATAAGGTAAACAGTTAAAAGGTTGATAACTGTCGTAACTGATCTCAAAGAATTCCAACGTTTCGAGCAAAGGCCTTTCGTCAGGAAAGAAACGGGTTCTGTTTTTGAACAAGTCTTTTGCTCTGCCAGGTGAAGGCGTTGTTTGGAATATGACGCGGTCGGCAAGAACGTTTGGAAAAGATTTTTTGATACTAAATGAATATATTTCCTCACCAAATTGGTATAGTAAGATTGGAACATAACAGGCGCCGTTCATAGGTCACACTACTTATTCGAACCCAGAAATGTAAACATTCACTCAAGCACTTCCTCTTGAAAATGAACTTCCATCAGTCTGTCCAACTGTTATGAAACACATATTATCATCTTTGGTGGTCTACAATTTGTATTAAGTGAATTATCAAGAAGTGAATGTGAATTTATTGAATACCAATGCAATCTATTGTAAAAATAGCACCTAAGCTACAGCTAGACGATAGTATCTCCTCAAACTCATTAATAACTCATAAACAAAAAACAAAAGAAATACATAATTAATCAGTATTTAGAAATCGGAGGAAGATTACAGCTGAATTTTTCCAACTTTCGGCTGGATTTTCGCCTAAAATACTGGTTCGTTTGAGAAGTAATTTCAAACACTCGTTTAGTGTTCTTCCTCCGATTTCTAGATACCTCGAAACTCGTTAAAAAAACTCGCCTTCGCCTCGTTTTTTAACTCGTTTCTCGGTGTCTAGAAATCGGAGGAAGAACACCAACTCGTGCTTGAAATATTACATAAAAATTATGTCTGTTGGAGTTTTCTCTGGGTTAGGACGTATGAAGTTATTGTCTTACCATATAATTAAGAATTCTGGTCGTACAACCATTATTACTCCTTTTGAAAATGTCACGAACAAAGTTACTTCTGTTATGGAATTTTCAAGGTCAAGGTACAAAGTAAGTGTTGTTAAATCTTTGCTCTGGTTTATGAGACAAGCCTTGTTAGATACTTTACTGAATTCCAGCTAATATGTAACAATTATTCTGACTAGAATTAAGCCTTGAATTTTGTAAGAAACTGTAAAATGGCATAACCACGATAAAGACTGTTACGTTCCAATCTTACTATACCGATTTAGTTAGGAAGTATATTCATTTAGTATCAAAAAATCTTTTCCAAACGTTCTTGTCGACCGCGTCACATTCCAAACAACGCCTTCACCTGGCAAGGCAAAAGACTTGGTCAAAATGTATCTGATTAGTCAACTTCCACAGCCAATCACTGTCAACCGAAATTGCCCACCAAATTGTCAAATTGTCGTTTTTTATAAAAGAGACGCTCCTTCCCGAACAAGAGAGCAGAGAATAGAGAGCAGAGAAAAATAAGCAGAAACAGACATCAAGAAGAGAACCTAGAGTCAGAAGAACGTTTTGCTAGAACTGACCATTGATTGAACATTTGTAAAACTTAGATACCGAGTATTGTTTGGTGATACCAGCAAAGATCATGCGCGTCGTTGACAAACGTGTCTCTACCGAGTTAAAGAAACCCATATCTAACACAACTTAAAACAGTCCTAGGGTCCTTTTAAATCTTTAAGCATTTTGCATTTCCTCGCTTTCAACGACGCGAATTCTCAGATTACTCGGTCAAACTATAGGTAACAGAGCTAAACTTGTGAGTCAGTCTTGATTTAAGTTAGATTTGAGCTACGTCTTTACCATCTTTTTCCTTGAGAAGCTCCATACACAACCTGCAATGCTAACTCTCATAGTGATGAAAATTCACAACATGGTGAGATTAGGGACACATTCCGCGAATCTCCATTTGATCATCCGCAGCAAAAAGGTTTAATGAAAGCTTTAACCTCTGCCTCCCAGGCCTTGTTTGTGCTAACCAACACTTCTGACATTTCTAAACGACAATCACACGTGGTCTTGTATATACTCAAAGCACTTTCTTCATGGTTTACTTTTGGAAAAAACTTTCTTTGGAGGCAATTTTCTGCTTCAAAACTACGACAATTGCTTTTTCCTCTTGTTTAGCAGTTTTCAAAATTGTTTCCTCTTTTTACTGAACTCTTGAAAACAGTTTATATAGTAGCGCAACAAGAATATATAATTTGAGGCAATCAATTACACAAAATGATTTCCAGTGAGGTAATTCTTTTGCCTGAAATACTTTTTAAAATAAAACAAAGCTATTTTTACGAGTGGCGAGTATTTGAACTACACTTGTGAAGTGATGTTTCCCTGTCTACTTGTGTTCCTGGCACATTTTGAATCGAGTTTTGAATCATTTTCCTCTGGCACCTGCCCACCCCTGACAAAACTGCCCCGGCAGTCAAAATTCGAATCAGATAACTCGAAGAATCATTATCTAACGAACGTATATTTCTCTAAAAGTTGACGGTCTATTTTCTAGCACATCTCTTCTATAATTCTGGTAAACTAGCACAAATCCTGTACAAGCATTGAATGTGAACACTGATTTAATGTTGCAAGCTTAAATAAGACAATCAATCTTACCTTGCTGCCATTGATTTGAAGATGGAATAGTACTGCACTTTGGAGGTACATCATAAACATCATCATGTGACTCAAAACTAATTACAGTTCCCGAGTATCTTTCGGAATTCATCGTGCCCGGTGGAATAGGCAAAGGTTTTTTGTAAGAATTAAAATCCTTTACTGGAAATGTTAGATTAACATAAGCCTTGCCCGATGCATCAGGAGCTTGCGACATCGGTGGGGATGCCACAGCATTATGTTCTGTATGATAGTCGGAGACGGGATCGTTATGTCGAGCAGGAACAACATCGTAAATTCCTGAAGAGCTCGAGTGGGTAGATGACGGCGCTTGCACTGGGGGAGGAACGTGGTCGTAAGTCTCTTCAGAATAATTTTCAGAAGGCAATTTACCACTGGGAGGAGGAACTGTGTCGTAGTTAGGACCACTGGGTTTAGGTGATTGATAATGAGCTGGTTTAGATGGAACTTGCGGAGGAACGTGGTCATAGATTCCAGAGGATGGCCTTGGATCAATGTTAGAATATGGTTGGTGTGGATTATAGACACCAACTGGGGGTGGCACGATATCGTAGGCTGGTTGGGAAGTAGGCGAAAAACCATAATTTTGCTCCAAGCGTGACACATGAGGTGGTACATCATAATCTTGATTCGCAGGAGGAACATCATAGTCTGATGACTCACATTCAGAGGTCTTGAGGTCAGCAATGGCACTGTCGTCAGAAGATGATGACTTGTCAAGTGGACATGAGTTTCGTAACTGACTTCTGAGAGGTGGTACTATGTCATAACTTTCTTGAGCGTTTTGTGGTGGGACATCATACTCAGGCTCAACGTCTTCACTGCTGAGTTTGCTTCCCTGTTCAAAGTAACCTATGGCGGGACGCGGGGGTGGAACAACGTCGTATGCACTTCGACACGTCGTCGTACTTGGCGGTGAAACAGGAGCTAAATCACTGGTGTTGTTGTTTTCATTTATTAGAACACGCATACCGCTGTCACTAGTACTGTTACTTTTCACCTTCTCAAGATTACGCAACGGACAATGTCCATCATAATGTGCTGATGCAGCTGTTTCGCTGACATTCGTGCTGCGATTAGCGTCCATGGGACCTGGAGTGAATATGATAAGAGCAGTTAAGAGTTTGTTTGGTAAGAATAGCAGGTTTAACTTGCTCATGTATTCATTAATTGGATCCTTTTGTTTAACTACTAATAATATTTTCATGCCTTTAAAAATATGTTTAACGAGTATACATGCAGCTGTAAATCGAACAAAAATTCGACCTGATTTCATAAACTTTATCTTCAGTTTGTCCGCTCAAACGAGTTGTAGTAAACATGGACCATTAGATGTATTCATTTAACAAGTAAAGCCTGGTTTCCATCAAATCGTTAGAATCGCAAGAATCGCAAGAGTCACTTTGATTCACGTTTCCATTAAATCGCAAGGGTCGCCCCCAGGCTTAATGCACAATATCCGCGCCCGACCTGCCTGCCGTATGGAATTTATTACGGCTTGTCTTGGTCTCACCTTGTAAACTCCGCACAGGTCGGCTTTTCAAACTGTACACAAAACTTAAAATCAAATTAAATCAAAATAAATCAAATTCAACCCTTTCCTGCATACTGTTGTTGTACAACAACAAATTACAACAATAGAACAAATGAAAGAACAAAGCAAAACACAAAAGGGAACAAAAAACAAAACGATAAAAAAATCATGTAGGAAAGAGTCAATGCGAAATTCCTGAGGGTGTGTTGACACAAGTCAAGACACGACTACGGGAAAGTCAAGCACGACATGCCTTAAAAAGAATATTTCTTCAAAAACTAAGAAACTGAATAATTTTCAGTTGCATGGAGTAGAGGATTCAAGACGCCGTCATACTTCTACAAAGGTCCTCATCAAGAACGCTTCCACGTATTCACGACGACTATAATTGTAAGGCCCCCGTAGTAGGATCGATTTGACGATCAAGCTTCATTTAATTTGGCAATGGACAAACCAGGCGGAAAGCGTAATCTTGTCAGGAATGCTAATGCCGCATATAAAGCTTTTAACAGACCCATTGGAGACATTGTTAAAAAAGAAATTTAATTTTACTGACGTTTCATCATTTGATCTAGTATTATCTGAATTTTTTCCTGCAATTTCGTACGGCATTGTTTTGTTAAGTCTATCTGATGATTGTGTCATAAAATGGAATGTCACATCAAAAGGTTTTAATGTTCGACCAAAACTTAGTGAGTTTGGATCACTGAACTCTAAAGACTGGAACGATACCTCGTAGTACCAGGCCTCACGATTGAATGAAGCCAACATGGCAACCATCTAAGTCAAAATCACGCGTGGGAAAAAGTTGTATTGATCCTTCACTTTTCATTGACAGTTAATTCTGACAAATATGCAGTCCTACCGACATTTTCCTCTGCTTACTAAGGATTAGAAAGAAAAGTGTCAAAAACCCCGAAATTTAGGTTAAGCTTTTTGCAATAGGTTGTGCGTTTTATCGTATAGGGGACTGGGATGACCTGCAAATTGACCTACATGTCAGCACAGCATGTCAGCCTCCATGTTGGTTTCAAAATTCAGTTTGCAGAATGCAGGTATCGTTCCAGTCTTTTTAGAGTTTAGTGGTTTGGATACACTGTCTTCACACGTTGTAACTGTAGTCTGATTTTATGGACTGTTTTTGAAGCCCAACTTTCGAAAACAACTAAAGGTCAGTTTAGGGATTACATGCACATGAAGAAAGAGTACAAATCTTATTAATGACTGAAAGAAGTAGATTACTGAGTAGAATATTAGCTGGTGTCATTTCACGTAAAACAAACCGTATACACTATTAACCTTTTTCAGTCTTTACACTTTCAAGAGAAGACTTGATTTAGCGCATAATTATAATCTTCACTTAAAGATTTACTCATATGTATTAACTTTGCTGTGCTGATAATGCTGACACAACATTTGTTCGGCGAATAAGAGTGATTCAATGTAACAGTAAAATGCTTACCCCTTGTATAACCATCAGTTTTTTGAAAATCACATATTTTGCAAATTTGGTCGATCCATGACTTCATCTCATATGAACTTTCAGCAACAAGATAGTATGTCCTGTCAAGAAATTTGCCATCTTGTTTGCCTTTTATTGTTATGCTGAATGTATTTGGAAATTTCTTGTGGTATAAATTTGATTCTACGCACGTACAAAGATTAAGATCGATTGAATTTTTGAGTCTTCCTCCTTTTTCCTCATAATACTCCAGAATCTTGTTTTCCCAAAGTTTAAACCATCTTTTTCGCCACTGTAAAGTTGAGGGAAAAACAAATGTGATTATATCTCAATTTAAGCATTTCAACATGAACGCCATGAACAAATGTGCTTGATTTCTTAATTATGATAAACGGTTTTCATTCAACCATATTTTTTTGCAGAACAACACATATCCAAACTCACGTGTAAGACAGACCTCTTTACATGACAACCAAAACCGGTATATGTGAAGCCAAGTGCACACGAGCAAATTTTCTGTGGCAAGCTTTCTGTGACAAAGATATTTGCCCGTGTATAGAGAGCAAATACTTTGTTGAAAACTCGTTAGCCTATGCGCCAGAAATAACTATGGACAGCGAAGACAAAATCGAAGAAGCCACTGCCAACCTCTGAGTGATGTGGCAAATTTTCTGTGACGGGTTGTGCTCACGAACAAACTTTCACATGTGACATTTTTTCTATGCCACATAAAAACTGACGAGCCCGTTTTTCAGCAAATGTATTTGTCATAAAATTTGGGCACATTTTCTCATGTATGCAAGCAAATAAAAATAGTCACTGAAAAACTTGCCACAGAAAATTTGCTCGTGTGGACTACGCTTAATTAAGGTATCCTTAACCTTTCCGATCAGTGGCGTCTCCCCTGGACATGTAACATCGTCTGTCCTAAGCCAGAGTAAAATTCAGAAGTCGAATACGGCCCGAAAAGAGTAAAAACTAGTATTGTTAACTCAGTGTCCTGAATATAGGCCACATAAAACTAAAGAACAATGAGAAACCAAGTGAAAACAATCAAAGAACAAAGTAAAGAAGGAAAAAAGTTCAGTCGTTAAAGAGCTACTATTAATACACAAACAAAGGCCAAGGTCCAACATCAATTATGCCAAAACACATAAATTTGGTTTCAACACTCCCAAAAGTTCATTAACTTTAGTGAGAAACATTCGTGATAAACAATTCGATTTCAAATAAAGTTCTACGATGCTACATGTACTGCTTGCATACACTTTTGTTTGACACAACTTGGAACTGTCATTAAGTCGGTTCAATCGATTGTTCTCGATGGTTTGACAGTCGAGCTCGACTTTGCTGCCTTTTTTACGCAAGATGAAGAACTCCAAACAATTCTAAACGTGGCATTATATATAGGTTAAAAGCCTAGGGAGAGGTTTTTAT
This sequence comes from Heliopora coerulea, assembly GCA_030142905.1. Lineage (NCBI taxonomy): Eukaryota > Metazoa > Cnidaria > Anthozoa > Scleralcyonacea > Helioporidae > Heliopora > Heliopora coerulea. The sequence goes on along the minus strand of JASJOG010000003.1, from coordinate 5,648,073 downwards.
TCAACTGTGAAGACCTGGCGCTTCGCGCTTGGTCTTTACATTTGAATAAAACTGTAAAAATGTTCGTGTACTATTTTTGAGAAAATAGTGCACGAACAACTGATGAGACACTTGGGACAACGTAAAATAATATTCATATTGCAATCGGGTTTTCGCACTAATCATTCAACTGAAACAACACTACTCCATGCAACAAATAACTGGTTGACAAACATGGACGAGGGTTTGATTAATGGGGTGTTGTTCTTAGATCTTAAAAAGGCATTCGATACAGTTGACCATAAAATTCTATTATCTAAATTAGAGTGCTATGGAGTTCGTGGGTCAGCACTATTATGGTTTCAATCATATCTTAGCAACAGGAAACAAGTGTGCAAAGTAAATAATTCTTTGTCAACTTTCCGCAATATTTTGTGTAGCATTCCGCAAGGGTCCAATCTCGGACCACTTCTATTTACGATTTACATAAACGACTTGCCAAATATCTTACAAATGACCGAACCTATTATGTTTGCAGATGATACAAGTCTAACTGCAACTGGACAGACTGTCTCTGAAATTGAATACAAGCTGGGGATAGACATTGTTAATGTTAAAACATGGTTAGACGCCAACAAATTAACGTTGAATAAAGGAAAAACAGAGTACATGCTTGTCGGCTCGAGAAAGCGTTTAGAACAGTTAGAAAGTGAACCTGTAATTAAAATTGGAGACCATGCGATCAAAAGAGTCTATAAGAAAAAAGTGCTCGGGGTAATAATCGAAGATAAATTACAATGGACGAAGCATGTAGAAGAACAATGCAAAAAGATTTCTTGTTCTATAGCCGTACTTAGAAAAGTAAAACCCTATGTCCCCCAAGCAACTTTAGTGACTATATACAAGACATTTGTACTTCCTTATTTTAATTACTGCTCTACTGTATGGCACGATGGTAATCAAGCGAACCTTACAAAAATGGCTAAATTTCAAAAGCGAGCGGCCCGAGTCATAACTGGTTTAGGAAATGAAGAGAGATCTTCCAATATTTTTCAAATGCTTAATTGGACCCCTATCCAGTCATTATTAAAAAATAGAGAACTTATTATGATGTTCAAAGTGCTTAAGGGTATGGCTCCAGAATACTTAACACAGATGTTTAAGGTCTCTACTAACCCCATGTATGACTTAAGAAGTAATCATAAAACGCTGTATTTGCAAAAGCCCAAAACAAATTTCCTAAAACGGAGCTTTGGTTACAGGGGAGCTGCTTTATGGAATGAAACCTTAGCAGGCAAAGCTCCAATGACAAAACTAAATGAAATCACTGTCAAAGCCTTTAAGAGAGTGATCAATGATATATGCAATTGAGCCGGGACAATAATAATATCACACAATAGTTTTCTGTAGAGTAATATTAAAAGTTTGTAAACTAGTATTGTATATAGTTGTTTATATAGTTGTTTATATATTGATAGTTTGTAATTAGTATCGTATATAATTGTTCATAACTTAACACGGCCCTTTGAAAAACAGGAAACTGAAAGGCCACCGTGTGTAAATAAGTTTAAATTATTATTATTATTATTATTATTATTATTATTATTATTTTAACTTGTTTATGTGCTCATCAGACCATATTCTTTTGTTTTCCGGAGGTTCTGCCTGTTTTTCAACAGGGAATTCATAGTTTAAGTGCTTTGGGTGTACACGTAAGCTGATTGAAATGATGTTCTACATTTATGAATAGTAATGTTCTTCAACGTTATTTGGCTAACGTGTTTGGCGAAAGGCGACTGTGAAAATGGACAAAGATGTATTTTGAAACGAAGATTCGTTTGTTCAACCAAAGGTGAATAGCCGGTGGTGAAACTCGAAGAAAGTGATGACTTGGAATGTCAAACGAAGATTGCTTGCCATTATTTTGCATGAAGAGGGACGAAGACAAATTGAAGTCACAGTCTTTCTTCCACATGACCATGGCAAATAGGGACACAGAAACACTAATGGCAAGTAAAAGAGTGTTTTCAAGTAATGAAATACCAAGTGCTTTTATTAAATTCGGATATCGTCTGAAAATTAAGCATGTTGGCCTGGTGGTGTTCGTACTGAATGACATTAGTTATGTTTTAAAGGGTTAGTTATTTTAGTGTGAGTCGGAATTCTCGAAACGTTGCTTGGGCTGAGAAACTAGGATGAAGATAATGTCCTACATTAGCCTGGTTTTATTCTTATTAAATGATAACCTACTAAGAGGTTATTATTTTAAGTAAAGACAAGTCTTTACTTAAAATAATAACCCCTTAATGGTCCATTGAATAATCAAAACAACTGCCTGCATTCAAAATCAGGTGATTACCCCAAAATTAATAACCGATTGAAAACAAATGAATATGGTCTGATAAGTTTATGTTTTTTTAGCGTAGCTAGTCTTAATTTCGACTCAACCAAAGGACTTGGACTCAACCACGTCGGCAGACAGTACATAAGTAAATAACTACCTCAGTCATATGCAAGGTCGGAGGCGTCGTCGCCGACATCACAGGGATTGAGTGGAAGTAACACGGAGTTGGCGACCCCGTTCACACGATGCCGGTAAGAAATGAAACTGTAACAAAATCATTACAGTTAGGCCTTGCGTTCACACGATACCGGTATGAAAAAACATGAAACCGTAATGCTAACCGTAACGATTTGAAAGCGTAATGCTAACCGTACTGATTTGAAACCGTAATGAAACTGTACCTCTACCGGCATCGTGTGAACGCCTTACAGTAATAATTTCATCACGGTTTCGCGAAACGTTTTTAGCCGCCAAAAAGTACCGGTTAAATGAAGCGAGAAAGGGGGAATTTACAAACAATTGTTTGTAAATTCCCCCTTTTATGACGCTTCTAAACATCATTGCTCCACTCTGCATGGACTCAACACCCTCCATGTTTCACTGCCATACTGTGGCATCACTATATCATAAGTTAGAGGCAGTAATCATTCTCTATACACTCCCCCAGGCTCAGGAGCACAATGGCCCATAAAAAGTTCAGGCATAAAAAAGGTTTACGGTGAACATTTTATTGTCAAAAGCTATGAAAATACAGCAACCTTATGAGGATTAGAAAAACTGCCATATTTCAGGTGCATAAATTTCAATAATTTATAGTCATTAATTAATAATGACTACAAATAAATATTTTTCACCAATTAGACTTGAGATTTGGGAAGAAGAGGATATTTTGAACAGAAAATTGAGTGTGTCAGACAAAGTGACTGACACAATAGACTTTGTGGTGGTCAAAATCTTAAAAATAAATTTGCTCTAGACAATGTCAGTGACTAGTTGTTAATTTCCTGGCTTGACTATAATGGCTCTAATTGAAAAAAAGTAATGGGAAGGGTTTATTGTTCAATGGTTAGTATGGGTTCTTGAGTAGAAGAAACAACTTTAAGTATTAAATAGCTCATAATGTGCCACATAACATCTCCCAGTTAACATTTCAATGAAAATTTAAGTTTATCACATGTTTGACATGTATGGTAAATTAATTAAAATGCATTGATTCCTTTTAAAAATCTAAATTAAAAGATGTCAAATGGTATTGAAAAATAAAGGAAAATTTTTCATGGAAAATTGCATTGAATGTCAGCATCTTCTTTAATAATTTCAATGTTTTTGTGAAGGCAGAAAGATATTGTGGGCCTCTACTTGGTGTTTTTGACTTCCAGATTATTACTTCATTCACTCTTGATTCCCAAAATTAAACCAACAGCACTTTCACTAATTACTGATACCATGACTCAGACCTCCAACAGATCAGATGCCAATAGCTCACCAATTCAAGACTTATAATGAAAACAAAATTAGCTGGTTGTTTATATCCCAAATATAACTTTAAAATTAGTTTATGCATGAATACAAACAGGAGTAGATGTAAAAATTTGAGAAATTATGGTGCAAGATGTTTTAAAGATTCATGTCCCTATATGGAGGTTTCAGTGGAAGAATTTTTATCCCACCATCATGATCACCTAACCATGAACATCACAAACCAACACCTCTTCTATGCCAATGTCAAATTGAAGTATTTGCTGAACTCAACTAAAAAGTGTTTGTTAGATCAATCAGTCAACGACTAATTGTTGCTTCAGTGCTATGATGTCTGGTTTGGTTGGTTACTGGCAAAATGTCATTTTGGAAATGTAAATTGTAAAATATTCCACACACAAAAAAAAGATTGACAAAATATTAAAAACTGGTGACAATAATTTAAAACATTTACCAAGTTTTTTCAATTTGAAATCCTTCTACTCACTCTTTCTTTCTTTTGCCGTTTGTTCTGATCAGTTCTCTTTGAAAATAATCATCAATCTTCTTGGTGGCTGACATTTAATGTTAGTGTTTTGTTAGTAAACAAAAAGTCACATGGCAACAAATCAAAACAGGGTACACATCTGGTGTGGCTCCTCCTAAATACACCTCTGACAAAGGAAAAATATCACTCTTTGTTCATATTCTGATTAACAAAATAGAATTAAAAAACCTGTGGTTGAGAAAAGTAATCCTGAAAAGATGTTTTGAGTACATAGGTGTTTAGGTACAGTTGATTCATTAGGTGAGCTAGAGCTAGGACACAAGGCATGCATTAATTTTGTTAAACAGTTTATCTGTTCATGACATCAGCTAATAAATATCTGTGTACTTTTGAAACTTCAGTAGAGTTATTGTTAAATAACAATTTGATCTACTGACTTTTAGCCTATATTTTACAATGTTCTCCCAGCTGTAGGATTAATATGTTTTCAATTTATAAGAAATTGGTCAAACTGCAAGCCTTCTGGCAATTGGAAGTTTGTCATCACATCTGTATTTCCATGACTGAATAAGCAAGTTTTAAAGATTATTATTTGTAATAATGTAAACTTACAAATATACATGAACTGATAATGAGCAATGTCTATAAGAGGTAATGAATGTATATAAGAAAATTCTTTTGACCACTTGCAATTTCAAGTGATGTCTCTCAAAATCAGGTGTATCCAGACAAAATGAGAAGAGCTGTTGCTAACTTTTCTGTATGCAACAAGTTGCCAGGTTTAGCTCTGAGGAGGCTAAAATCAACTGGTTTATGAATAACTAACTTATATCATAATGGTGTTTTGGTTAAAAAAATTATCACTTGCAACCAAATTTCCAGGCATTCATCACAAATTCACTTGTACCAAAAATTGACACCATATACAATAAGTGAAAAATTGTTAACATCATTTGTATCCTATCTATCATATTTCTAACAATAATAGTTAAAAACGTCCTGTATTCATGTCCTGAAACTCATGCACTACGGTTTAGGGCTTTAAATAGGAACAGATCAAACGTCACAACGGCCAAATATTCGCTAGTACAATAATTTCCTCGATCCCCAAACTCTAACAGTACGTTGGGAGTAAAACAAATAAAAAAAAATTGTCTCTTTATAAGTAGAATGATTTTCAACAACATCAAAATGGAGGCCAACTGGAACGACGAGTGTGCCTAAATTGCACGTAATCGATATTTCAGTCACAGAAGACTCCGAAAACATGCTCTACACCAATTCAAAAGGTCAACAGTAAAGACCTTGTCTAAAGTACCAAAGACTGATTCACAAAAGCTAAATTCGTAGAATAGTCGGTATTGAGTAACCCACAAAGGTTTGAAAGAAGGATATCCTTTGAGAAATATATTAAAAAAAAAGGAAGTTGGCCGAGTCTCCTTAAGTACGGTTATGACTGAATTAACGTTTAGTCAAAAGAACTTTACAAACAGCAATACGTGAAGGCATAGTTCTCATCATTCTCGGGTTTTGGCGTCCGAAAATCAGTACACTCCACTCCCCAGCAATTACAACACTAATTATAGGAATTTAAGCATTACTCACACTTTTAATTCTACCAGTATATCGAGTATCTGGTGGAGATTTAACCAGATATCCTTGATGAAGAGGATATGTGTTGTCCATAAGGATGGTCGTTAGAAGTTATTTCATGCGTTAAACAACAAACATAGCATACAACTACTAAATCGTCTCCGAGGAGGAAGTGTTGTCTTTGTTGAAGCCGGATGTCGAACATACGCCTGCGTTCTACCAGTTGTTGCTCAACTCTTAACAGTACTCACCACACGTCACCATCACTAGCAAAAATCAAGTTTAATTGGACGAAAACAGCATGACATATGGCGAAATCAAAGGAAGCTCACTAAGCAGACCGTGTGTTTTGGTGGGGGTCAAATTTAGGTTTGCTGTCACCGGGGGGCGACATAAAGCGTTTGCCAATTAGACTAATTTTAAAGTTTCTTCGCATTTTTGGGTTGTTCATGCCTAATTCAGAGGCGTACGAAGGAACCACCTAATTATTGGAGGGTCACATCCCACCTGTAGCACACAGCACAGAGAAAATAATCAACCAGAAGTCCAACTCGCGTGAAAATCACTGGTGAAAATTTGTCATTAATTTATCTGCGCATGCGCCTGCCGCCATATTCCTGGCAAGTTTCCCCGGCAGGTTTGACCACTGATCTGAAAAATAGGACTGGATCGCGCAACCATTGTTCAAAAAGTGAAGCCGGAAGTCCGCCGTGGCGGCCATATTGGAGTGACCACTTTTCAAGGTGCGCCGTATATTTTGTGTAGGTTACATCGAAGAAATTGGAGGAGAACTTTCAACGCGTGTAGGTTCTTGGCGTATAATTGTCAAATTTTAAATGAAGACATGCCAATGAGAGACAACAGCCTTTAAAATTGTCCGATTTTCTTTAAAATTACTAATTTTCCCGTGATAAATAATCGACTATTGAGCGACGAGTGATCGTGTTGGTGGCGTGTACTGCACTTCGAGATCTACTGCATTGTCTACGTACTGTGGAGGCCAGAGATTTTTCCTTTTACACTGCCCGGTTTTATGGATGGAGAAGGCTGTGGTTGTTTGGCGTTCCCAAGCCACAAAATTTTAATAGATTCAAGAAGGTTTCATGGGCCACATCTAGACAGCAAGCTGCCAATTGAAGATTCCTGGGTTGTACTATGACATGTAATTTGTTAAACTGGTCTCCAGTATGCTAAAGCAATTTATTAACAGTTTTGCCACAATTCACAGGTGGCTGTTTCAGTTATGCTTGCTTCATTGATATTTGGATTTTTAAACTTTGATGAACCTTTAAATGAACTGCTCTACACAGTCATTTGAAATAGGAAAATGTTTCTCAGGATAAGAATTACATTTGGTAAAAAATCTTTGTACTTTGCACATATTTGTAATATAATGTTTTAATGCCATTGCTTTAGCAATTTTTAAAGAAATATACCATTAAAATAGATATTGATGGTATTTGAGGCAAATTTTGCTTTGATAACACTTGCCATTTAAAGGTGTTTAAAGGTTTAGTTATATGAAGTAATTTTAATTTTTCAATGCAGTTGTGTTTAGAGTTGTGCTGAAACTGTTTTGCTGTTGATCTATAAAACGAATTGTACAAGTTCAATTCAAATATACACAATAAAAGCAACCAACCACCTTGTTCTAACTGATGTTGCATTTTGGTTTGTGAGAAAAGTAGCTCATTCAGAGGGGTGCCATGAATTTGACATTTAACTAAGGGTGAAGATATTTTTTAGCCAGTTTGTAAAGTTTAAGTTTGTCTTCTGTTAATGTTGATTCTTGAAGTGCCATAGTTCTTTCCTTAAACTGTGTAAGTTGTTCACTTGTTAAAGCAGGACTAGTTGGTGGAATGTCTAATGAACTGTCATCAAGTGGGATAGGTCCATCCCAGTCAATACCATACTTGTCAGTTACTTCAGTAGGATTGGTACCTTCTTCAGATGTCATCAATGAACTTTGGACACAAAGCTGAAGGGGTGTATAGTTGTTTGCTGTGGACATGGGATGTCTCAACCAGGCAGCAGACCATTCATCCAAACAATGGTTTATGTGATGAAGGAATGCATAATGTAAGCATCATAAGTCATTCTCTGCTTAATAGTCCAAGATATTCAGATCCTCCATTAATGAAAACAGATTGTGGCAATTGTTTAAAACATCCTTAAATACATCCCACCAGAGGCACTCAATTTGTTGATTGTGCATGCTCTTACCCACAAGAGCTGACCCCTTACCTGGACCACAAGTGTTTAACTTATTCTTGACAACATCCACGTTTTCAGTTCCCTAACAAAATCACATCTGGTTCTGGAGGGCAATCCCCAGTTTTATACTGCTTTTATGAAATTTTGGAACACTGTGGCAGCTTCATTGTTAGCATTGCTTGGGTAAATACACAGGTGTGAAGCCATCCTCACACCCATTAACAACAAAACACCATTTGACAAGTTTATGATTGCCATCAAAATGCCAGAGTCCAAGTGGCCTTGTTCCATTGTATATATATCATTTAATTGCCATGCACCATCAAGTAGTCACTCCCTGGGGATCAACTCATGAAAGAGCTCTCATATGATATCTGATGATGAATATACCCCTTGAGCCATGGTGTCCCATCATCATTTTAATCCACATTTTGGATTTGTTCTTTTAGTTGCTCTCACTATGTCATCTGATTATCTGGTATTTCTGTGTAAAGGGAATGCACTGAAAGACCGTATTCTTGCATTTGTCGTTTTACAGTCCATGAACTCAGATGAAGTAGCTCTGAAATTGAACGTATACTAAACCTGGCTTTTACAAGCATTGCGAGCTGTTCCTTGCTAACTGCATACTTTGGTCTACCTGGTTATCCAGTGAAAACAGCATTTTCTCTGATGTTCATCCCCGAGCACTCTAAAATTGACCATGCACTGCTCAACAAATTGAATATTTCTTCTGGCATTCTTGTCAAGGAGTCTAAGACAATGACAAGCTTCTAAATTTCTTGAAGCTCTTCTGCTATGTCGAAATTATCAGCACTATGAACACTAGAAACAATCTCCCTTAATTTGGATGTTATTACGTCTTTCAACTCGGCAGTGAAATCTGTCAGCATGTTTGTTTGTCTTTCTGCCCTGCTCAACGTACCAGCTACTCGCACGCACATGAAATTTTGCTAGGTGATGATAATAGTACAACACTGCATTACCAGTGAAATGTCCGTGAAAATTTTCTTTTTAACCTGGATTCTTCATCGTCAGATCCCTCACTACCACTTTGGGATATGTTGTCGTTTCCTTTCACATTTTTTCTTCGTTTACTACAGCCCTACGTACGAGTTTCCTCATTTTCATAATAGCCTTACAACAACATTACCGAGAAAGTGGTCACTCCAATATGGCGCAGATTGAATTTCGCGGGCTTCATTTTCTCCCGCACTCCAACCCCTGGGTTGCGCGATCCAGTCCTATTTTTCAGATCAGTGGGTTTGACTTTTGACCCTTCCTGCGACTTTTTTCGATTAAACGTAAACACGGCAAAGTTTAATTCCTAACCAGGGCCGCCGAGAGGGGGGGGGGGGGGGCAGAGGGGGTAATTTGCCCCAGGGCCTCAGATATTCAGGGGCCCCCAATGCTCGTAGTCAATGCTCCAATGGTCCGGGGTGGGGGCCTCTACCCGACCGTTATGCCCCGGGCCTCAATTTGTCTCTCGGCGGCCCTGTTCCTAACATGGTAAAAATACAAAAAAAATTACTTTACCTTATCGACCCTACGACAAAGGAAGTATGGGTGGGCTAGGGATTTGTGCCTGGTTGTTTCAAACAACGAAAAAAAAGCTTTAAAAGAGTTTTTTCGTTTTCCGAAGGACGAAACTATAGGTAGACTCTGTTAAATGATGTCAGCAAAAACAGGATAAGAATCATACCAAATATAGTGTGAATTATCTATTTAGACAAATAACAACGCCAGTTTCTTGAGTAAATTCTCGATTTCATGTAGATCATCGTAAGACTACAATTCTTATATATTATTTTATCAATATTTATTTATGATATAAAGAGTCGTTCTCTGACCTGGAATTATTTTATTTTCGAGCTTTCGACTGTCTGGCTACAGTCTTCCTGTTGAAGACTGTAGCCAGACAGTCGGAAGCTCGAAAATAAAATAATTCCAGGTCAGAGAACGACTCTTTATATCATGTATAAACCTGACCGCGCATCCTCTATCTTTAAAAATATTTATTTAGTCAATGAGTTCTCCTAACGCAGAGATGTGGAGGCGATGTTGCTGGGAACGATCGATACAGTTATCTCCATCATGTTGGGTGTTGTTGCAGTTGTTTTACTTCTTGTTTTTTATCTCCAGAAAGTGCTCGAGGTTTTGTTTTTTCTACACTCTCTCTTCATCGCACATAATCATGCGATCGTTTTCAGATGATGTATTGAAATCGGCTGTTTCGATCTGTCAATGCGTACTTACTTGGTTAGCTAAAAACATAATAATTTACTCCACAATTTACTGAAAACTTCCAGGAGGAACTTTAAGTCCATGGAATGGATTTGACTACACTAAAATCCTTCTAATCTTAGCATGATTGAAAAAAAGAATGTGAAAACTTGAGCGGATATGAATTTCGATAGAAAATACTTACCAAATATTTTTTCTAGTCTATTTCTTTGCCTCTGCAACCTTAATTTGATAATACCAAGACTACAAAACACTCTGATGGTTAAAATATTTAAGTTTCAGTTCACATAAAAACATGCCTGTGGATATTCACCAGAAGACGCTTGCCAGGAACGTTGCAGCGTTTGAATTAATGAGATGAGCAAGGCGACATGCGCGAGGACACAAACACCAGAGCTGCCGCTGGTTGATTATTTACTCTGGTCAGACACAGACTCACAAATACGTCAAGGAGAAGAGAATAGAACAGCATGTGAGAGCTGTTTTACAAGCCATTTTGTCTTTCTGTCAACCTGACTTTAAATGAACCTTGTTTCAAAATAATCATGGGACGCACTTCCAAGGACAAACGGGATATTTATTACCGACGAGCAAAGGAGGAGGGATGGAGGGCCAGAAGTGCATTCAAGCTGCTTCAGTTGGACGAAAGCTTCAATTTACTTGAAGGAGTTAACCGAGTTGTAGATTTATGTGCTGCTCCGGGTAGCTGGAGCCAAGTGCTCAGCAGAAAATTAATAAGAGAGGAGCTTACTGACAGAGAAAAGAAAACAAAAATTGTTGCAGTTGATTTACAAGCGATGGCTCCGTTACCAGGGGTACTTCAAATTCAAGGTGATATAACAAAGGTACAGCCAAAGCATTTAGAGCCAGCGGAACTCAGGTGTGAGCTTACCGTGACGTCGGAAAAAATCTCTTGACACACCCAAAATTCATTGTTTCAACAGTAGGGTTAAATCCTTTGTTCAACTCATTAGTATTCAAGAGTGTGATAACCTTTCAGAAGAGTGTGATTACCATTTATTACACTGCTCTCTTTTGAAAACAATGAGACAAACAGCTTGTCACATGATAACAAGTGAATATCTTAACTTCTAACAACCTACATCTCTTTGACCTTAAAATGGGAAAAAAGCAAACAAAAACAATTTCATTATGAGTGAGTCATGAGATAAGGTGGTTAATCAACATTTACTCATGTGATAATGGATTTAACATTGCTTGTGAAGCTTGAACTGCCACTTGGAGCCTATGGCCCTTTGTGCCTGTTAAGCTTCACTTGTGATGATAAATCCTTTATCATACTCGTGACCATTGATTAACTGTTACTTACCACATTTCTTTTTCTGGTATTAATCATTAACTTTTATAGAAATAAATAAGGACATTGCTTGAAGCAATGGAGTTACAACACAAATGTATATCATCCACCATCTTTGTTTTGTGTACTCTATGCCATTATGTATGACAGCTAAAAGCAGATCTACCATGTCTCATGCCTTGGGTGTGACGCACACCTCAGTGTTAATTCTCATGCTCACATGCCCAGTTTAGTTGATCACATGCCTCCATTGATTTGCTTGTCGAGCTCTTTGTGATATTAGAATTGTAAATCTCAATGTAAGAGATCCTTGTGAAGTGCAAACAAAATCTTCTTCACAAGCTACTCCCCGATCAATGTATAAAATCTCTCGGCAAAAGTTGTACCAGGCCTTCCAAAAACCAACAAAAAATCTTTTGAAAATGGCCAAATCTGCAATGTGGAAGTACAACCAGGGACACTTGTCACAGTAAATTAAAACAGCAGTTAACTTAAGATCTGAGTCACATTTTATAAAACCTTGCTGACCCCCCACGTAGCAGTTGAGCTCAGACAGAGCTATAGTGCAGTAATTCTTAAACATATATAAAACAATTGCCAGAGATTAAAATGGTATTTCTGAAAGCTTTAACTCATGATCTGTATGGACCATATTAAACTAACAAGCAATTTGTCTTCAAAAATGTGCATATGTCAGACAGAAATCTTTCCAGAAATCTTTCCAGAAATCTTTCCAGAAATCACAGAAAATGTACTCATTGGGCTTACAAAACTTCGCAGCAAGTTCATGGCTTCACCGCAAATGTGTTTGCTATGCCTTCAGCAGTCCCACACCTAGCTCTCAAATCTGGGCAGCTATGTAAAAGATGCATGTATTACTGAGCTACATTCTTTATAATGGAGTAGTATCTATAAATTTGTCCTGAGCAAATGACAAACAGTTCATGTAGAGAATTTTCAAGAAATTAAATACATACAGTAATGCTCAAACATGTATGTTATATGTACTTACCGACCTTGCATCACTTTAATAATCTTGTTCTTGACATCTATTCACACATATCACATGATTCAAGGAAATGCTTAATGTGACTGATTGCCTTCTGTGACAACAACTCATCATTATTGTTGGTATATTGAAATGAACACAAGCACTCTATCAGAAACCATTTTAGTGCATTTTATGTTACAAAGTTGAAAGATTAAGTGTTTGTTCCAAGTGTTTTAGATCTGAGAAAAGCTAGTATTGCAAGTTTTTTAGATGTCTTCTAATATGAACCTGCTAATATGCTAATTAATTCATGAAGAAAGTTTGGAAATTTATTTTTTGTAAACTGAAAAAAATTAACTTCTTTATCAAGTATAAAGGCACATGACTGTGTCTTTATCACATATAAGGACCTGACACATGGTTTTATTTTATATTTTCCTCATGAATTCTTAATGAATTTTGGAAATATATATATATGTAATATTTAAAAACCAAGCAGGAGTGCTTTATTGGGATTTAAAACACAAGGTGATAGCCAAGTGTTTTAGACCAGATAAAGCACAAACTGTCTTTTAAATGTCTTATGAAATTCACCTCTTAATATCCTAATTCACAAAGAAAGTTTGGAAATTTATCTTTTGTAAGCCAAAAAAATTGAACTTCTTCACATATAAAGGCACATGTATCTTTATCACATATATAGATCCAACAAGCATATGATTTTCTTCTGTCTTTTCCTCATGAATCCTTAATAAATTTTATAAATACATATATATATATATATATATTTAGATAAGTGAGATTTTATGAAAAATTGTACGAAGAGTTCTCAATACCAGAGTAGAGAGAATTACAATAGCAAGACAAGGTAAACTTGGGTTACTTCATAAACATCTATCTTGTCTTGCTATTATATATATATTTATATATATATATATATATAAATATATATATAAATATATATATAAATATAAAAAATATATTATATATATATATATATATAAATTATCAAAAACCTCCTTATATACATATCTTGAGAAAGAATCTTCAAGTCACCTGAAGATTCTTTCTCAAGATGAAACAGACTGTAGTGACTTTTTGAAGTAAGTGATATGATTCTATTTGCTCTATCTGTGCGATATTGAGCCCTCTTTGTATTTTGTAAACCAAAACGTTCATGTGTATATATATATATATATACATATATATATATATACATATTTATGTATGTATGTATGTATGTATGTATGTATCATATATATAACGGGATCAAAATCTTTGAAACTAGAGTTAGGACAAAAGCATCAGCAAATATGCCAGCAACACTGTCCTGTAACCCTCATTCTTGCACCATCTGCAGACTTGTCTGCAAGTCCTTGGCTGGGCTGAGATGTCATACATGGCATAAACACCTGAACTGAATAAGTTGTCAGGTCCTCATATATTGAAATTGATAGGAGAGTCCATCATTATCATGTATGTATGTATATACATAATTCTTATTGTACTATAAGATACATGTAACAAGCATCTTTTAGGTGTTCTGGACAAGCATTGTTTTCCCTTAGAAAACTCTTACATGGCTGATATCACAAGAATTCAAAAATAAAAACTCTTTCACCAAAATAAATATCCAAAGTCTCAATGCTTGCCCATATGGAATTCCATACTTAACATGCCCTGGACAACATGATCTCTTATCCAAGTATCAATGCATATTAGAGGGTTTAGTACAGTTGAACTTCCCTGAGCAACCACCTCTTATAAATGACCACCTCTCTTAAGCGACCAACTCTCTTAAGTGACCACTAGTCCAAATTACAAAAATTTTGCAAGATAAATCACTATAGCTAAACATTTGGTAAGCGACCACCTCTTGCAAGCTACTGTTGAAAAGATTGTAAATAATTAACATTGATTTTGATTTTGGCAAATTGACAGGACAAGCCACACCTTTTTTGGGTGTCAATTTTTTCATATTATTGTTATGAGACTTGTTCGAAAGTCGAAACCCTGTAAATAGCTACGAATTTTGTGAATAACCCGACGAAATATAGCTGTTTATAACATGGCGCCCAACGTGGGGCGAGCGGTGCGACAAATGTAATTCGATTGTGTGATAAACGACATGGAAAAGAACGCGAAGGAGAAATTCGAACGATTGAGAGCGACGAGACGGGGACATCGAAGCGTGACAACGAAATTAACGTAGGAGGCTTTAGAACTGATCAGCGATTACACGAATATCGAAGTTCAATCACGACTTAAAACTATTGCTACGCTACTCCAAGGTAAATTAACAGTTCTAAAGGATTTGGATGATCAAATACTTGAGTTGTGTCCAGTGGACGATGTGGAACATGAAATCGAAGAATCTGGTGAAATTGAACTGAGAATTATCGAATGTCAAGACAAAATAGTTCGCGCTCAAAACAAAACCAACGGTGAAATTTCCAGCCAAACGTCGACCGCTGCGGGAGATGTAACAGCGCCAGTAGAAAAAACAGAAGTTACCGAAACACACGCTGGAAATTAAACGGAAATCGAGCTTCACACTTCAAATACGCAACAACAAACACAGCATATTCAAGCGACTCAAATTAAAGCGAAACTTCCCAAAATAACCTTACCGAAGTTTAAGGGTAGTGTCACCGATTGGACACCATTCTGGGAATCGTTCAAAGCTGCCGTTGACGACAACAATAGTATTTCAAAGATCGACAAATTCAACTATTTGTTTTCATTACTCGAAGGCCCAGCCGCTCGCGCTATTCAGGGATTGACATTGTCTGAAGCCAATTATATTGCCGCCATTCAAATCCTCGAAGAGCGATTTGGCCGAACGCAACAGATAATATCGGCGCATATGGACGAACTTTTAAAGATTCAAGCGTGCCAAAATGAGAAATCGTCGTCCACTCGATTTGTCTACGATAAGATTCGAGTTGATGTTCGAGGTCTAGATTCACTTGGCGTCGCGGCCGAGCAATATGGTAGTTTGCTAATTCCGATTATTATGTCAAGACTCCCGGCCAGTATCAGATTACAAGTGGCGCGCAAATCAACGAGTGAAGTATGGAAGATCGACGAACTTTTAGAAGCTATCCGGAAAGAAGTCGAAGCGAGAGAAGCTTGTGATTGTGTGAAAATAAAC
The DNA here is from genome assembly GCA_030142905.1 of Heliopora coerulea. Classification (NCBI taxonomy): domain Eukaryota; kingdom Metazoa; phylum Cnidaria; class Anthozoa; order Scleralcyonacea; family Helioporidae; genus Heliopora; species Heliopora coerulea. Next base: position 5,632,270 of record JASJOG010000003.1, on the reverse strand, counting down.
GAAGTGAAACCACCTCCGCCTCCGCCAAAGGGTTCACAATCGACGGCAAACGCATTTCTAGCAAAACAACAAGAACAGAGAATTCGATGTGCTTATTGTAACGAAAATCATTATTCTGCTTCATGTGAAAGGGTAAAAGGCGCATTGGAGAGAAAGGAAATTTTGCGACGAGATAGAAGGTGTTTTATTTGCTTACGAATAGGGCATTTGTCTCACGAGTGTTCAAATACAAAGGGATGTCGAAATTGCGGCCAACGTCATCACCAATCAATTTGCTCAAAAGGCGCGAAGTTTGAGCGGCCAAAGTCTGATCAGGAAAAACAACCTCCACCACAGAGAACCCAAACCGATCATACGGTACAAGAAACCACCTCTACAACCGCAGCAAGTACAGCGCGCACTAAAGGTAAAACTGTTTTACTTCAAACAGCTCGATGTGTGGCTACGAATGAGGACAACTCCAATTCGGCGAGTGTTCGTGTATTATTTGATAACGACAGTCAACGGTCGTACGTCACGAACAGTCTAAAATCACGACTGAAGCTCATGCCTGTGAAAAAGGAAAATCTTCGTTTGAATACGTTTGGTGACGATCATGTTAAAAGAGAAACTTGTGATGTTGTGAAATTTACCTTACGGAAGAAGGACGGTGAGAGATTAAAAATATCAGCGTTAAGTTTTCCAGTAATATGTTCATCAATGCCACTCAAAGTCGACGTTAACAAGTACCCTCACCTCGAAGGACTGATTCTGGCCGATGAATATTAAGATCAAGATTGTGATTCCATTGACGTACTGATAGGATCAGATTGTTATTGGGACGTTGTTACGGGGGAGACCCTATGAAGAGATTCTGGACCAACGGCTGTCAATAGTAAGCTGGGATGGCTTCTATCTGGCCCACTGGATGACGTCACGACGACTGCAGTTGATACGTATGTGTCAAACCTCATCATATCAGGAGACATCGAGAAATACCATCGCCTCACGCAGAACGACGAATTGAAGTCGACCCTCAAAAGATTCTGGGAAACAGAATCAATCGGAATTGGTGAGCAAGAAGATCTCCACAACGATCAACTTCCCGAGCAATTTTTGAAGAATATCAGATACAAGGACAATCGCTACGAGGTAACTCTACCGTGGAAGGAAGACCAGATAAACGTCGCCACAGATTACAATCGTTGCTATAATCGGCTGAAATCCCTGCAATACAAGTTGAAAATCAACCAGTCAGAGCGCAATGAAGAATCATCGACTCCGCCCGAGAGAAAGATTGCTATAGATGATGAATCCTACACCAAATCTACGATTAGTTCCAACAGTCCATCCAAAGATAATTCGATCAAGGTGTTGGGAGTCAATTGGAACACTGATTTAGATGAACTATTTTTCAATTTCAGCGAGTTAATTACTTATGCAAAGTTGTTGCCTGCCACGAAGCGATCATTACTTAAACTAACAGCCAAGCTATTCGATCCGTTAGGATTCCTTAGTCCGTTCACTATTCAGCTGAAGGTCTTGTTTCAAGTTATTTGTTGCGAAAGGATTGACTGGGACGAAGAATTACAAGGAAAGGCTCTTTTAAAGTACAACTCCTTTGTGACTGATTTACAGCATTTTACAGATGTTATTTCAGTACGAGAGCGTCAAGACCTAACAACATTCAACTCCATGGGTTTAGCGATGCGTCCCAACAAGCCTTTGCCGCCGCTGTTTATATGAGGTCTACCTATGATAATGGTCATGTAGAAGTTATCCTAGTAGCATCGAAAACCAAAGTTGCACCCACAAAGAAGCAAAGTATTCCACGCCTAGAACTTCTGGGGGCACTTATCCTCGCGCGACCTGTAGCATCCATCAGAAAATCATTATCCCTGCCTCAAGATCTCCAAACAGTATACTGGGTTGATTCCATCACTACCTTATACTGGATCAGAAACAACAAACCTTGGAGGCAATACGTGGAACATCGAGTCCAAGAAATACATCAATTATCGAACAAAGATCAATGGAGGTTTTGTCCAGGTTCGCAAAATCCAGCGGATTTGCCCAGTCGTGGCACGAGCGGAAAGGAACTCGCGGAATCTAAAGTATGGTGCAACGGTCCTGAATTTCTCACTCAAACTGAAGAAGATTGGCCTGTGAATCCGGTAACCAAAGACATCCCTAAGTCTGCGATGGAAGAAATCGTAAAGAATCCTCCAGCTATTACTTATTCCTTTTCTAGTCTTCAACAGAGAGCACCAGTGGTTAACCTCGATAGGATTATCGAATGCAGTTCCTTCAGCAGTCTGGCACGATTACTAAGGATTACAGCCTACGTACTGCGATTAATTCGAAATCTCAAAAAAGCAAAACGTTCGGAAAATCAGTCGCATTCACTTCCAACAGTAGCGCTGACGGCATCGGAGATCAATCAAGCAGAATCCCTGTGGATAAGAACAGTTCAATCGTCATCGTTTGAAAGTGAATTGGAGTATCTTAACAACAATCCCAATTCCAGTCCACCAATTTACGTTGTCCAGTTTGGCTTAGTTATCGATGATCAACACGTACTGAGATGTCAAGGTAGGATCAACAACGCAACAATTCCAGAATCTAGCAAAAAACCGATTTTACTGTCGTCAAAACACCACTTCTCCGACCTTGTTATTAGAGATATAGACGTGAAGATTAAACATTCAGGAATTCGAGAAACATTGGTGACACTACGCGAACGATTCTGGGTGTTGAGAGGGCGAGAAGCAGTAAAACGGAATCTGAGAAAGTGCGTTGTTTGTCGAAAGCACGAAGGACCATCTTACAACCCTCCACAAACACCTGGTTTGCCCAGCGAAAGAGTGTCCACCAAACCACCATTCACTTACACCGGATTAGATTTTGCTGGCCCTTTGTATGTTCGACCTAGCAAAGAAACACGCGACCAAGAAGGTGCCAAAGCATATGTATGTTTGTTTACATGTGCGTCAACCCGGGCAGTGCACTTGGAACTTACGGAGGGATTAAGTGTCCAATCGTTTTTGATGGCGTTTCGCAGATTTACTAGTCGAAGAGGACTTCCATGTACGCTCATATCGGACAATGCTAAGACATTTCGATCTGCATCTAAAGAAGTACAGTCAGTTGCCCGTTCCGAAGAAGTTTTGTGCCATTTGGCCAATAATCGCATCACTTGGTCTTTCATCGTGGAAAAAGCCCCTTGGTGGGGCGGTTTCTGGGAGAGGTTAATTAGGGGAATCAAGCGATGCCTTAAGAAATCCATTGGTCGATCTACGCTGACCTTTCAAGAGCTAAACACTGTCATCGTTGAGATAGAAGGAATTCTGAACGCTCGGCCAATCACATACGTGTATGATGACGAAGAGTCCGTGTCGTATCCGCTCACACCCTCACATCTTGTTCATGGCAGAACAATAACTTCAATGCCTAGCAGCGAACACTTTGAGATCGCAAGTACCAACGATGCTCTTACGAAAAGAGCCAAGCATCAAAGAAAGCTACTTCAACAATTCACCAGTCAGTGGCAAAGAGAATATCTCGTCAGTTTGCGGGAAAATGCAAAATCTACAGGAAAGAGGTCAAACAAGGAGAGCATATCAGTAGGAGACATAGTTATTGTAAAATCTGTTACGACGAAGAGAATTTTCTGGAAATTGGGCAGAGTTAAAGAGTTATTGGCAGGAAAAGATGGGCGGGTTCGTGCTGCAAAGGTCAGAGTTGGCGAAAAGGGTGAACGGAAACCAATCATCATAAGAAGAGTTATTCAACATTTAGTATCACTTGAAGTCCACTCGTCTGATGTACTGGAAAATTCTACAGATGAGGTTACGAATGCCCCAATGGAGAACGTTCAGGACGGTGAATCTCCGGGAAAGATTATACGACCACGGCGGAAGGCTGCAGTTATGGGAGAAAACATTAGGAGACAGTCGAACATGTATTGATTTGTTAGTTGATCATGTATAATGATCAACCCCGGGCAGTGTTGAAAAGATTGTAAATAATTAACATTGATTTTGATTTTGGCAAATTGACAGGACAAGCCACACCTTTTTTGGGTGTCAATTTTTTCATATTATTGTTATGAGACTTGTTCGAAAGTCGAAACCCTGTAAATAGCTACGAATTTTGTGAATAACCGACGAAATATAGCTGTTTATAACAGCTACCACAACCACTTTTAATGCTCATGGTTTGCATTTCTCAATTGTTTTTAACCTCCTGTAAGCAAAGATGCAAAAGGAGAAAACCAAAAACTGACAAAGTCATACCATGGCCATGAGTATAGTGTACAGGCATGCAAAACATTTTAATTTGGAAACTGAAACTGGCTTAAGACTAAGTAATATTTTATTAGTATAGTACTACTACATGTTTGAGGAAGTTGATCGTCCAGGTTAGTGTAGTCTTGAGAAAGACTGTTGGTTGAAGTGACTGACGTTTCGACAGCCTTAGCAGCGGTCATCTTCAGAGTCAAAAGGAGAGTAAATGTTCGCCAGATACAAATACAGGCGAACCTGACATTTACTCTCCTTTTGACTCTGAAGATGACCGCTGCTAAGGCTGTCGAAACGTCAGTTACTTCAACCAACAGTCTTTCTCAAGACTACACTAACCTGGACGATCAACTTCCTCAAACATGTTACGATTCTCCCAGGTTCAAACCATTTACTATAGTACTACTACATAGTCTAGCATGACACTTAGACACTTGGCATTAATCAATCTAATATATTTTACCCAAGACCTTCCAGTTTCAACTTCAGCCAAGGAAATGAAGTTTTACTGCCCTGGTGAAATGTGTATTTGTATTGTTTACAATTGATATGGACCAATTTTTTATACAACATCTGTTAAAAAATTGTCCCTAAAATTCGTTGCTCTGTAACATCACCTGAAGGCCAAGATATAATACACAGGCAGTGTACATCAATTCTTGCCATCAAACAAATCCATGTTAATAATCTGCATTCCATGTTATCAGCCAGTGAGTAATTTGTTGTTTATTTTTTTATTTACTTTTTTAGCTAGTATGTGTATCAAAATCTGTAATACTCCTGTCATGCTAAACACTTTTACACATAGATCAAGCCTCTGCAATTGTGGGGGCTTGAGATATCTAAATCTTAAGAACTCTGTGGCCAGAACTCCTGTAAGTGGCCACCTCCCGTAAGTGACTACCTATGCACAACATTTTGGGTGATCGCTTAAAGGAGGTTTGACTGTATACACATTCATATAAATTCTATTATTATGAAGCTGAACCATAACATAAAGATATCAAATATTTGTCACAGACCAAACCAATGTATGTATGACTGTATGATGCTAATCGTTTAGATATATCAAAATTCTTTCAACTCTTCCTTGCCATTCAATCAAATCAATAAATTAAAGTATCATCCAAAAATCTCCACCATTTCCAAAGTTTCATGATAACTTCACAATTAACCTACACTGCTGAAGTCAACTGAAAAATGTTGACTCGAGCGGGATTTGAACTCGCACCTTCGGGATACCGGTCCGCCGCTCTACCTGTTGAGCTGTGCAGTTGAAACACTGCACATCCATCCTCATGGATAATATAATAATAATAAATTCTTTATTTATACTGTTAAAAAAATCCCATCAGCATAAAAGCTGGTATTAACGGGAGAACAGTGGTAATAAAGCATAAATTAACTATGTAACAATATTGAAAAATATTGTCCGATTAAGTTGTCCGTGGTCCGATAGCGTTAAGTTGTCGCGAGAATATTTCGTGCACTTAAATTGGATAAAAACTCGCCTCCAATCCCTGTGGACTCGATAGCTCAACAGGTAGAGCGGCGGACCGGTATCCCGAAGGTGCGGGTTCAAATCCCGCTCGAGTCACCAACAGTGTAGGTTAATTGTGTGAAGTTATCATTTCATAATACCCTGAGGATGATTCTGAAATAGAATTAAATCCAAAGTTTCAGCTAACATTCTTTCATTACAGAAGCATTTTATTCAGCATTGCCGTAAATATATTGCTAAATGCTAGTGCAAACTGAATTCAAATAAATGTTTTCCAATATAACTAGCCAAATCCACTAAATCATCAACCATTTGATGTCCACAGCCCGATTTTTTTACCAATTTTTTTTCTTTAGCCAAGCGTTGTTTTGAGCCAAGAATATTTTGGGTGTAGACACTACATACAAACCATTCATGCAATTACAATTGTCTGTCTTCTTATTAAAACTATCTATTTTTATATTTTATGTTTTAAGCTGTCAACAGCCAAAGAAATTGTCAGTCACTTTGAAGGAGAGCATGCAGATCTTGTTGTTTGTGATGGAGCACCTGATGTTACAGGCCTACATGATATTGATGAATATATCCAAGGACAGCTACTTCTGGCTGCTCTGAATATCACCACTCATGTTCTTAAGCCTGGTGGGACGTTTGTGGCAAAAATATTCCGTGGAAAAGATGTTCACTTGCTTTATGCCCAACTGAAAGTCTTTTTTCCAGACGTCACTGTTGCAAAGCCACGTAGCAGTCGTAATTCCAGCATTGAATCCTTTGTTGTGTGCAAGAATTACCAACCACCTGCTGGATACAAACCAAATATGGCTAATCCTCTGCTTGACTGCACTCAAAACTCTGACTTTGATGAGTGAGTATACTGACATTAAAGGTTGGGACACACGAGGAGTGAAGTCGAGGAGACATGTCACAGAGACATGTCCCTTTTGTCTGGCACACGAGGGAGACTTGTCATGGGGACTTGTTTTACTTGATTGACTAGTTTTAATTAATGATTACTCATGGGAGAAAGTTGAAGTGCATCGAGGTATTGGTTTGAATTGAGTGACGTTTAATGATTGGCTTTCCGTGGACTTTATCGATGAAATTTGTCGCATGAACTGTTCATACGAAGGAACATATCACGGGGACATACTCCTATCCCTGCGACTTGTTGCAGGAACTCAAATTAATTTGAAGTCATGCAACAAGTCTCGGAGACAAAATTTTGTTCTTGCGACAAAGGTTTTCCTTGGTGCATATAGTAGGATTTGTCCCTGGGACATGTCACTGCAACTTGTCTCTGGGAGTTGACGTCTCGTGTGTCCTAATCTTAACTATGGTAAATTTTGTTGTACTGTAAGTTCTCTCATCATGTGACCCTCCAAGCGTTAAGAATGAAGTTTTTCTCAATGCCTGACATTGTGTCAAACACAGAATACTGTGTGCAAGAGATACAATGTGCATGCAGTACCTGGCATGACACATTGATGAATTTTTATTGATAGTCGATAAAATTCCTCTTCTGGTACATGGTTGGTCTTTTGGCTCAATTCGAAACTTGAAACTGTCGGACTTGAGGCACTAGTGAATGCCCAATACTTACTCAGTGGGTAACTTGGCTTGTCTAAGCTCCAGGTCTTTAACGTCTCAAACTCTGTTTTTATAAGGAACGGACTGGATGACCTTGACGCTGTTGCTAATGAAGTTAGTGAGAATAAATCCTCCTCTACCGCAGATCTCTTTGACATTTCGCACCAAACTAACTGCATTATTTTCCGTTGCGACCGATTTTAACCCATTGTCAACATAAAAATTTCTCCGTAGAGTGTCAGCCGCTTAAGAACAAAACTCACTTTCATAATCGTCGACCATCCGCTTCAGTGCAGTGATTTGAGCATCGTGGGGACGATACACCGCGAAAGAGATGTACCGTCATTCACCGCCATACAGTATTCGTTAGGTTCGATTGTATGGCCACCACATAAAACGGAGAAAATCTTGGTCTTCTTTTTTGACCTTTACTTGGTAGAACATCTGCTCAATGCCAGCCATGAACGCAAACTTCTCTTGGCTAAATCTTGTAAGAACCCCTATCAACTTATTCGTAAGGTCAGGTTCCTGTAAACAGGTGGTCGTTGAGAGATTCGCCTTCGTATCGAGTCGAAAAGTCGAATACCACTCTAATTTTATCTGGTTTATGAGGTATGTAAATGCCATGGTGAGGTAAGTACCAAACTCTACCCTTCTCTGTGGTTGAATTTTCTTGCTCAATTTTTTGAGCGTATCCTTTGGTAATGATACCTGACATAAATCGCACATGGTCAGCACAATATTTCTCATTCATTTCAAACCTCTTCTTCTAACCACTAAGACGTTGTTCCGCTTGAGGTCGGTTGTTTGGAAGCAGTAAATTCTCTTCCTTGAAAGGTAGTGGCATTTGATGATGTGAGTCTTCGCGATGACAAATCCCTTCTTCGGCTTTCTTTAAAATTTGCGACCTTCCTGTAACAGACCAATCCTGCGCTCCCTTTCGTGGAATTCCAACGTAAACATTCTTTCAACTGTGCAAGGTGTAACAATTTCCTTGACTTTTCTTTGCACGGTAATATATCCCATATCAGGACTGTCCGAGCTAGCCGTTTTGATATGAACTCTGTGGCACGACATTGGATCACGCAGGCTTTGATTAACCGTACCATTCACATGCCAGCCTAATAACGATTTTATAGCGTAAGGATCGTTTCATTTCCGTGTATTACATCTCTCGGTCGTAACTTAGGACACTAGGACAATTTAACCCGATAAGAATCCTCATTTCTGTGTCTTCCATATTGGGTGGTATCTTTTTTGCAATCTTCTTCAGGTGAGGCCATTGGCTCAACATTTCACCTCGAAGAATTTCTTCTCTGTCGGATGGAATTTCTTGCCTCACGAAGGTTCGAGGTAACTTTACATTAGCGGCGTTTTGCTGAAAATGTTCCAAAATCAACCCATCCACGGCTTTTGTAGACACTTTTTTGGTCCCATGCATCGTAGTTAATAGGAGCTTGGTTTCATTTCCTTCCACATTCAATTTCTTCAATGACTCTTCTTTAATGAACGTTGCACCACTAGCATATTATCAAGGAGGACGTTAACTGCAATTTTACAGTCAGGCTTGCGGTGGTACAGCCGTACTGGTATTATACCCATACTGATCGGTGTATCACCAGCTTCTGTGATGTCACAAAAAGTCGCACGAGCGTTGTTAACTTGAATCTCTTCTTCTTTGGTCACTGGTAGGATTCCTTTGGAGTCCTTGTCTTTGCCATTCTTGTTTCTTGGGTTCCAATTCGGGTCGTATATTATAAGATCATATGTATATATATATAAATGTAGCTGTTTGGTCTCTGAAAAGGAGAGTGCTCAATACAAAGATGTAGAGCTTTAATAGTCTATTTGGTTAATGTCTAAGCTTTGAGCAACTGCCGTTACACAGTGTTTCACGCTTACGCGATGATCAGAGTCGTCTGATCATATATATATATATATATATATATATATATATATATATATATAAACATCATAAAAACTTTATTAAAAAAGAAGAAAAATCCACAACTTACGTTTCGGGGACCGGCCCCTTCTTCAGCTGAAGAAGGGGCCGGTCTATGATCGTCTGATCATATATATATATATATATATATATATATATATAAACATCATAAAAACTTTATTAAAAAAGAAGAAAAATCCACAACTTACGTTTCGGGGACCGGCCCCTTCTTCACTGAAGAAGGGGCCGGTCCCCGAAACGTAAGTTGTGGATTTTTCTTCTTTTTTAATAAAGTTTTTATGATGTTTATATGACGTTTAAACTTTATGTTGAGCGGGCTCGTGAAGATATTATATATATATATATATATATATATATATATATATATATATATATATGATCAGACGACTATGTCATATATCTATATCATATATATATCATATATATATATATATATACATATATATGATATTGCGTTTTATAAACTACCTGGAAGATAAACACTTGTAGTTGTTTTACTAAGTTGTAGCTTACTGAAAGAGGGGGCGGGCTCCTTGGGCCCCACCTTGGGCCTTCACACTCAGGTTGTCGATCCTCTAGCGTATCCGGGACGTTCCCACTATATCCCGAAGTGGCAAGCATATTTGTGGGCATTTCTTTGCCTTTCAAATCAGTAGCAACAAAAGGTTAAGCATTTGGATTCAGTGATGATGCTGTCACTGGAACAGCCTTTGAATATGAGGTTGGTGTTGTAGTAGCTGAGTTATTTATATTTACTGTACCAGAAATAATTCGAATTGAGGCGTTTACCACCGATTGGACAAGGTCAGATGGACTGCTAATTACTGGTTATTTATTCAAGTTTAGATTTGAATAATCTTTAATGTTAACAGGCTCGACATTATTTACATCATGATACTGTTCATATATCCTTTCTTCCACTTTGCTTCTGCTATTTATTCCTTGAACTCTAACTCTTCAGCAGCCATTCTGAGTGCTTGCTTTTCCTTGAGGAATGCTGCCTTTATTTCCTGGGCAGTAACCTTTGTTTTTGCAACGATCAATTCTGTTCTTGTGGATGTCGATGAAGCCACTGAAGATCTTGACTAGCGTGATCTTTCAGACTTGCACGAGTAGGTTTCGTACCTTATCGGCTTTTCTTCTTTGGTGTTGTTCAGGAATTCAGTGATTTGTTTCTTAAACTCAAAAACTCGTTTATCTTGAATGTCATACCAGTTTTGACCCGATGCAATATCCCTTTCATTTTCTGGTTGATTGATGTATAACTAATGTGCACTTTGCATGTTCATAAACAACCGGTTGAGCTGAAGTACATTTACTCTAACAATTTCTTCATTGTTTACACTTGACAAAAGAGATTCCATCTCATTAATCTGCCTTAGTACATTAGTTAAGGCAGTCTTTCGATTTTCTTCGAGACTCTTTAATATTACTTCGTTACCACATTTTGTAGTAACAGCTTGTAGAGTGCTATAAGCAACATTCTCCGTATTCCCATGTGTATTAACAAATTCGTTCTTACTCTGTTGGATCGTCCTTCCATTCCATACTATGGGATCAGCAACAAGTGTCAGGGATCCAGCAACGTTCATCGAATGAGCTGTTAGTGGTGAGAATAGTGGCAGTAATTCACTGAGCCCTGGCAAGTTCATCTGTTCAACATAAACGACATCTAACAAGCTCGTCTCATCTTCTAAACCAACGAACGACTTGTCTTAACCTTTATGATCCATTGATAACCGTTTAAATATGGTTGAACTGTAACTGCTTCCGGGCTGAAAAACACTCCATATTTTATTTGAACCCTTGCTTGAGAGGTTCAACCATATGCGGGAACAGTTCTCAATACCATGCCCGCGCGAGGGACTGGTGCTACATACTGTAGGTATAGCGAGATTGTAAAATTTTAAAACTAAAAGTTATCTAGGATGCCCTTACACTTTCAATTCTGTTTTAAAATAAAATCTTTGGTGAGAATTGTCTATAAGGGCTTAACAAATGGTAACAGATATACAATTTAAACCGCAATTTAAACAGTGATATTTAAACAGTTGTGGTATTTCGTTTGGTATTCCAATTACTCTTATCACTCAATTCAACATAAATTACGATTTTTTTTTTTCATGTTCAGCCTGTCCGTTTCAAAAATGGAGCATTCGCGTAGGTTACCGGTAGCAAACCAGCAGTACGGACTGGTAACGAATGAGAACTGTTTTGAAGTTTGTTTTTTTTGTCATAAAGAAATTTAAAAATTCCACATTATCTCAAAATTCGTCACATATGTCAGTCTGAGAGTTGCTATAAGAACGATTTAAGCTATTCATCCGGAGATACGAGGTTTTTAATGACGAAGATGAAACGAATTACGAACCCGATAAAATAAACAAAGAAAAGATTTGCGAGTTTTGCATTTTTATTGCTTACCGAAAACCAGAAAACACAAAGCAGAAGACAAGATACGACAAGGTAACCTAGTGCAACTTTTGTAGAAAGAAGACTCAAGAACAAGTAGAGGAAAGTATCAGACGTACCTTTTCCCCAGTTAAACCTTCTGCTCCGCTCATTTTCACAATAGTAAAAAAGACAATTTAAAAGATACATTTACGTTTTCCACCCGGAAAGTCTATAGCCACGATTTTAAGAGAGAACAAAGAGAAAAAAAAATTCAGGCGTCAAAGGGTTAAAGAGTATACTCCAATTTGATTCTGCCAACACTGCAGGTTTTCTTTAGGCACTCTGGTTTCCTCCTGTGGTAATACTGAATCCATCAGGAAGTCTTCGGTACCCTTGCTCTTGTGTAAGGATTCTGACTACTATCGTTACAGAAGTTATAGGGTTGCAGGCCCAGAGACCTTTGCTGATTGTTGTATGATTTCACGTTGGTGATAGGTAGGCTTTGCTTATTGTCGTGACCCTTTAGCACCTAGGCAACGTTGTCGGTGTTAGGGTTCGATTAAAGGCGCTCGATGTTGACTTGCGTAACCTTTGACTGCGCATATGAGATTGTGGACTGTTAGTTATCCATTATCGTAAGTTGAATTTGCCTTGGGACTTGGCCAAGTGTGCTTCTTTTTAGCGCTCTCTCAGCTAGTGTTCCACATCTGAAGGTTGGATAACCGACATTCGGGTTTTTGACTCGCACACATTGGACGCATGACACAACGCTGTTACCATGCGCCGTAACTCATGAAAATTACCAATCGACATTATGGTATCTTTCACACTAAACGCGTACCTGTTGCAGCGTTGACGTAAAATTAAATTATTATTAAAATATTATGGAGCTAATTTTAAAGCGTTACGGTGTCGCGTAACGTGTACAATGTATGCAACTCTTCTTTCACGTCCTTCCTTACAGACGTTTTGTGCTTGTTTAGGTGGTAGTTATAGAGTGCCGTTGACTATGATGGGTGAACTGGCGGAGCCGAATAGCATCACCTTGAAGCAATGTGCACATAATGGACTTTCGAGATCTTTGGGATTAGTTAGCCGTGAAAAGCACTTTCGGTCGTACTCGTTCAAGTGAATATGGGGAAAACTCTGTCCGTTGAGAAGGCAGAGGGTTTGAGATAAAGATTGAAGGAGGGTATTTTAGCTAAAAGAGCTGGTCCAATTAGCAGGCAATCGTTTAGACTAGGTGAGCTGGTTGATTATAAGCAGCTGCAGTCATAAACAATCTTAACTGACGTCAAGTGTTTGAAAACGGCATGCAGAAGGTATATAGTTTACTTTTGACCACTTGATTCTTATTCTTTTTCCATGATTAATGCTTTTCTTCGTAGGTTTTCAGGAGGTGTTCGATTTTGGCAAGACGTCGAATCATTGATTCTGTACACCTTTCACGTACATGGTAATTTGAGGCAAGTGGAGGCTGTTCTATTTTCCACGGAAATGCAGCGACATATCCCCCGTCTCTTTCACAAATTATAGATGTGGTTTCGTATTATTGGAATAGTTTTTGTCCAGAAACGTACAAGATCGAATTCTTCCATTCCGTGGTTAACCATGTCACTAAGGATGTTTGTTGAAGTCGGAGGTGACTGAGTAGCTCGTGTGCACAGCTCCACAGAGAAAATAGCTTAGCTTCAGTTTCATTTCAACGGGTCCATCGCCTGTCTCTCACCACCTTATCCTGTTTCAGATTAACCTCAAAGAGGAGCTGATTTTCCTTCCCAATCTCATATCTCTTCATGATCAATGATGTCATTGCAGGTTGTCGGATAATGCATTTTCTTACAGTTGTGGCTGAATAGCTTTCTCCTTTTCCGCTGGTTGGCAGGATTGATGATATTGTTATCCAATAGTGCCTGATGGATCAGAATATGGATATGTTTGAATATGGAATGTTCTTTGTACATGGTTGGTGATGGTAGATCGTCCAGATTAGTGTAGTCTTGAGAAAGACTGTTGGTGACTGACGTTTCGACGGCCTCAAAGACGATCATCCTTTGAAAATGACCGCCGCTGAGGCCGTCTAAACGTCAGTCACCAACAGTCACCAATGTATATTTCATAACAAAACCTTTATAACGTTCAGGTTGACTGATTTTCCGAGTTCTAGTCTGTCGTTTAACCTGTGATGTTACCTTCTGCTGGAGATTATTGTTTGGCTTTGTTCTTCCACAAGGTTGGTTCTTCTGTTGTTGTTTCGCTTACCAAGCTATTCATTTTTGATGTCACTGACTCTGCTAGGGTTCTATGCGGGGTTATTGAGTTGCTTGCACTCTCGGAAGTGGACTGACACTGACTTGACTTGCTTACTCCCTCGGGGCTCGACTGTGACTGACCAGTTGAGCTAGGTTGGTATTCCAATGCTTCTTCAGGAATATTCTACTCCACATATTTCTCTTTTGTAGTTCTCAGGAATTTCCTATTCCTCCTGTACAATTTTCCTCCAATTTCCACGATGTGAGACCGAGGGTCGGATTTCTGAACACACGTACCAAGTTCCCACCTATTATTTCTCTTAGCTACGGTTGGATTTGCTCAAACAATTGCTCCAATAAACAATTGCTCTGGCAGGTCTTCTAAACCTCTGTCATTATACTGTTTGGCATTTAGTCAGTTCTGTTTAATTTTCTCCCGAATTACCTCTTCTACCGTAGGTCTTAGTTACTACCGTAGGTCTTAGCGTACGTGTCCCATGAGATACGAGACGCTTAAATGTGTTGCTACACATTTCCTTAGTGGGTATATTCCTCCAATCAAGATTAGCTTTCCAGATATCCTAACCACCTTGCTTGGCTTTTTTCATCAGCTTCTGTCCAGTTTTTTGTTGGAATTCCCATTCCCTTGAAAATTCAGTGAACTGTCGACCGTTATCTGTGACCACGACATCGAGTACTCCATGTCCACTAAAGTACGTTTTACAGTGTTTGATTACCGTAGCTGTTGTAATGACGGTCTACTTTCCAAAAATTTTAATCAAAATCGACAATGATGAGGTAGTCTTCTCCATGGAGGTGAAAATATCCATTGCTACACGGTCCACGGGCGTTCGGGGATCGGGTACGTCATCCACGGTTCTTACTACCGTGACTGTTGATACTCATTGCATGTAATTTACTGTCCGACCATGTCTTTCAGTTCGCAGCTCATGTTAGGCCAGTACAGTACATCCCGTGCCTTGCGTAGACAACATTCTCCTCCATGATGACTGGAATGTATCCGTTGTAACATATCGGGTCGGCATTAACCTTTAGAAACTAAGCGTGGTTCTCACTTTCCAATTATTTCTCGAATTTAGTTTGTCGGCTGACGTGGAAGATCTACTTTGTTAGGAAAAGTGTATCAGTCTAAAATATCTCTTTTCCTTTCTTGTAACTTGCGTCTAAGTTGTATTTCTGCATCTTCAGCAGCATTCTCTAAAGACGGCGAGGAACGGTTAGTCAGGATTTTATCTTTAGTGGTTTGTGGTCCGACTCGACAAGGGCTCTTTCTCTTCCATAAATATACAAATCAAAACGTTCACTGGCAAAGAGAATTGCAAAACATTCTTTTTCTATCTGTGCATATCTGTGTTCTGTTGCTGCCAGTGACCTCGAACCATAGTCCACAGACTGTCTGTTCTGGAGCAGGGTTACGTACAGACCAATTTCACCGGCATCGCACTATATCGTTACCGGCTTCTGTACACCATAATACCTCAGCACTGGATGGTTGGTTACCAGTTTTTTGATCACTTTGACAGCCTTTTTAAGCTGTGGTTGCCAACACCATATAACACCTTTATCTATTAGGCGTCATAATGGCTCACTCACTTCTGATAGATGAGGTAGAAAGATTGCCAAATAATTGACAAATCCTAATTGTCGCTGAACGGCTTGCCCTCCATTAGGTGTAGGCATATCCATGATTGCTTCGATCTTTCGGGGATCTGCACGAAGTTCTTTAGATGTCAACAAATGACCCATATAGGCTACTTCTGTCCTCCGTAACTTGAACTTCAGCTTATTCAACTTCAGACCACATGGTCAGGCTCTTTCCAGAACGGCCACCAGATTATGGTCATGATCTCGTACAGCTTGCTCTACTGTGTCGCCTGATCCATGTACCAAAATGTCATCTGCTATCACCGCGACTCCAAGCAAACCTCCAAGCAAACCGTACTTTGTGTAATCTTCTTTGAAACTTTTCAGAGGCAGTACAAATTCCAAAAGGCATACGAAGTCATCAATATTGACCAAAAGATGTCCAAAATGTCGATTGATGGAGCTTTACCTGACATTAAAACCTCTTTTGCATCTCAAACCTGGAGGACATTTGCTTTTGCCGAACGTGGCAATACAGTCAACTCTCTCAATGCAGATACCTCTATAAAGCGGACGCCTCTCTAAGGCGGACACAACTAGCTGGTCCCGGCCGTACATAACATATATCCCTGTACATCAACTCTCTATAAAGCAGACATTTCTCTAAGGCGGACACAACTAGCTGGTCCCAGGCGTACATAACATATTTCCCTGAATACTACTGAATCGCAATAATTTTGCTGTCCTCTTCACTCATATCAACATGTTGGTCTATTCGAACACATTCTCTTCCCGCCACTGACAGAAGCGTTCCAGTACGTGTTCCTACTTCTTTGTTGTCAAGACCAGTCGCAATCCCTTAATTCTCGTACTGTGCTCTGAAGAATGTCCAATTTTGTGCTTAATCGATTTTCATCTCCATTGGAGCTGGAACTGGAAAATTATTGGTAGCCTTCCCAATCCGTTTCGGCCCTTATTATTAAGTGGCAATCCACGCTTTTTTAGGTCTTTGCTGACATACTGGTTGTCTTGCCTGTTCATTTATGTGCTTCGGGTATTTAATTCAGTTCATCTTCGAGGCTATTGTACTCAAGATAAAACACCACACCTGACTCCATCATACGACTCTACATTGTATAACATAAAGAACAACAATTTATTAATGTTCTACCTTCTTATATATATATATATATATATATATGCCTACGGTGCCGAGTAAGAGCCTGGGTCGGGTAACAAGTTGTAAACGTTAGGCCGCTACCATCCAAGCCACGGCCCCAAAAATGTCAAGTAGGACGACCACATGTGTTTCGGTTCGTTCATTGTAACACGAACTGAGGAAGACGTCCCTGTGAATACATGCATGTTGACGAACAACTAAAAAATTTTGAACGAATGTGTATTTTATGTACAGTAGACAGCCCTATTGTGGTATACTCCATATAAATTTAAGAGTAGTTACAAACAAATCAACATGGTTTTTGCCGCAAAAGTGTTGTAAGGCGCCTTCACACGACTAAGTTTGCAAATACGAGTTGTTAAACTCGAAGAAGTTTGCAAAGTCGAGTTTTTGCTCGTCAAACGTCCACCAAAACAAAGATGTAGTTTGAAAAACAACAGCTTTCTATCATTTGTTTCTCTGACCTTCTGTGTGGCATTCCTTTTATGTTTTATGGAAAAAATATACGACATAAAGATTGTTATGAGTTTATAAACTGAAAAGTGATCGAAAGTCGGTCTTGTGTTCACGTAATTTTGTTTTAAATGAAGAGACGTTCTCTGACCAGAAAGTTTTTATTATGACGAGCTTTCGGCCACTAGACTGTGGTCTTCGACAGGTACTGGACTAATGAAAGATAGTTACTTATATACTAGAGGTTACATCATCAGATCAAAATGACTGCTATACAAAAAATGAAAATAAGTTGACTAGCAGCAGCGTTGTTTCATAACTATATTCATGTATTGTTTTGGTAATGGCTAAGAATTGTTATCAGCGTCCTTTGAAATTTCCGTGTGCCAAGATTCTAGTGTCTTCCTTGTTCTGTAGTTCCCTTTATCGATGATTTTTCCATTGTCGAACCCGATTTTATGTCCGTTATTCCATGCATGCGATGCGATATTCGATCCCGGTGCGTAATTCGTCACGTTTCGGATGTGCTCTTTCTTCCTGGTCTCAAAAGATCTCCCAGTTTCTCCTATATAAGACCATGAGCACTCCGAGCAAGGGCTCTTGTAAATCACAGTCGTCTGTTTTTCTGGTTTAACCCTGTATTTTGGTGAAGAAAACAGTTGCTGTAATGTGGTTAATGGTTTGGTCGTTACAGTTAGGTCGTACTGGCGCAGAGTCCTTGTTAACTGTTGAGTTATCCCTTTAATGTAAGGCAAAGTGGCGTAGTTTCGTCGCATTGTGTCAGGTGGGTCAAGGTGAAAAAGCAACCTTTCAATAAGATCGAAAGGGAATTGACCGCTAGGCTCCTAACCTTTAGAAATCAAGGAAAACTTGAAGAAAGAACATACAAGACTTCGCTCTACTGATGGTTTACTAACTGCGATAAGGGGATCAGTGAAACTCCACAAGCAAGGCAACCCTTTAAGACCAGGCCTGTAGCCAAGGGGGGCCTAGGGGGGCAATGCGCCCCCCAGAATTTTTTTCGCCTCCCCCGGGAAAAAAATCCTGACCATATTAAAAAATGTGTTCATTGAAATAAATGAATATGATAAATGAGGTATGCCTATGCCTAAATGAGGTGGCAGCGATTGGCGCAAGTAGTGCCGTTTGTGAAAGTGGCTTTTCCGTGTTAACTCGTATTGACAAACCAACACGACGTGCTATGCTGCAGCCGAGGCAAGCCAGTTTGGTCTTGCTTGCATTCGAGCAAAAAAAAACTACTAAACTGGACCTAGATGCATTCGTCAAGAGACTAGCAGTACTTCACCCTCGTTTGCAGTTGATTTAGCTTCAATCGAACACTTAATGATGCGTTAAAGAAGACCAACATACTGTTAATCTAATAAATTTATGAATCAAGAAGTATAGTAGTTGAACTTAAGTTGGACTGGATAAACTAAACGATCATATGTCGATATCGATATTAATAATAGTTCGTTATATAAATATTTGGTACTGTCTCTTTTTTTTTCTTCGTTTCCACTCTTGCAAGTAGGGGTATTTTGATTTTTGAATTGGTTGGTCATGACATGTTGTTGGATCAGGTCAGATGGGTCTAGTTCGTCGCCCCCCCTAGAGCTATCAATGCCCCCCTAGAGATGCAGGCTGGCTACAGGCCTGTTTAAGACCCATAGTCACCTCCATCGGCTCGGCTCTATACAACACTTCCAAGTTCCTGGCTGACATGTCTCCACTACAGAACAAAAATGGCTTTGCTGTTGAAAATTCCACTCAGTTTGCAAAGGAAATAGCCGATATCACCATCGCCGATGAAGAAGTCGTGTCATTTGATGTCACTTCACTATTTACTGCGGTTCCAGTCAAAAAAGCTTATGATTACATCCGACAAAAACTGGAGCAAGATAGGACCCTCGAATCAAGGACAAAAATGGATAATGATGACATAATTTCACTCCTGAACTTCGGCCTTTCTAATAACTATTTCGTCTTCGAAGGAGATACATACAAACTAGTACACGGATGTGCTATGGGGAGTCCGGTAAGCCCAGTTGTTGCAAATCTCTGTGTGGAAAACCTAGAAGAAAAGGCCATTAACACAACCCCTGTATATTGCACTTTTCTACCCTGCGCACCAAGGTAGTTGTGCTTCGGCTGGTTCCAAAACACAAACGGGGACTGTATCTTTCAATAAAATGTGGAACGTTTGTTCACGACTCATCTCGAAGTTACAAGACTCTTTACATTCGATTACATCACTACCTCTACGATCGTCAACTCCCTTCTAAAGTTACAAGACTTTCCTTTTTTGGCGTC
This sequence comes from Heliopora coerulea, assembly GCA_030142905.1. Lineage (NCBI taxonomy): Eukaryota > Metazoa > Cnidaria > Anthozoa > Scleralcyonacea > Helioporidae > Heliopora > Heliopora coerulea. Next base: position 5,612,739 of record JASJOG010000003.1, on the reverse strand, counting down.
GCCCGGAAGCTCCACCTCACATTGTGCTTTAGTCCACAGTTCAAAGTCTAACAAGAAGGTAATCCAACAATAGTCCTGATTACCCTACATTCAACCAATTACAATATTTACAAAAGATTCAACACACTCCCCCCCCCCCTTGAGCCTTTAGGGGTCAAGCATGACTCTTGTTCTCCACTGTGCATCCAATGCAGCTGCCCTTCTGGGCTTTTTCCTACCTGCATCATCTTCCTCCAAACCTTTAATCATCCTATCTCTCTCATCTCTCGTGTTTGTCTTTTCATCCTTCTCCTCATTTAACCCTCTATTGTCTCTATTATCACCCTTCTCTTCTTCCAAATTCTCCGCCTTCCCTTCACCTTCCTTCTCGACTCCTTTAGTCTTATTCTGTTTCACATCCTCGTTACTGCTCGCTTCCAATGGGACTAATTTCTGCACTGGCCTGTTTATACTCAATGCATTATCGTTCGTTATCACCTTCACACTGGCTCCCCTTATTTCCTGGTCTCTACCTAAGATTAGCCTTTCAATCTTGCCTAGTTTCCATTTGCCTCTCTTAAGAGTTTCATCCTGCACCAGAACGATATCACCCACGTTGATCTTCCTGTTTTTAGTTTTACTATATTGCTTATGATGCTCCCTCAAATCTGTCAAGTATTCCTTCCGCCACCTATTCCAAAAATGGACCCTTCTCCTCGCTAAATTTTTAAACCTTCTAGTCAAACCTACAGCATCGACTGCGTCCTCAGACTTGCCCTCATCTGGGATAGACGTCAGTCTTCTTCCGACTATAAGATGAGATGGTGTTAACACTTCAACCTCCACTTCATCGTACACATAAGTTAAGGGTCTGGAATTTAGAGTTCCTTCAATCTCAATCAATGTTGTTAACAATTCATCAGATGTTAATTTAGCATTACCAAGCTCCTTTCTCAAACATCGCTTAACCGTCCCGACCATTCTTTCAAAGAAACCTCCTCACCATGGACCTCTCTCTAAATTAAATTTTCCACTCTAATTTATTGTTTTCTACATATGCTCTTACTTCCTTGCTTTCATACAACTTCTTCAAGGCTTTCTCAGTCGCCTTGAATGTCTTTGCATTGTCTGAAATAATCAAGGTGGGTACGCCCCTCCTTGAAGTGAACCTACGTAAACAATTCATAAATGTACGAGCACTTAAGTCTTTCACTAAGTCTAAATGTAATGCCCTTGTGACACAGCAGGTAAACAACGCAATATAAACCTTGACCATGATGTTACCTTCCTTAGCATACAATGGGCCAGCAAAATCGATCCCTACCTTAGCGAATGGTGGTGTCTGGTTTACTCTAAAATCTGGTAAATCTGCAACAACTGGCACATCATAGGCTTTCCCTAAGTGCCTTTTACATACAACACATTTAGAGATAATTTTCTTAACGACTTGCCGACCTGTAGGCACCCAGAACCGACTTCGGAGTTCGGCAAGAGTAGCTCTAAGGCCACAATGATGCACTTGCTCGTGACATGCTCGGACAATTAGTTCAGTCAACCAGTGGTCCTTAGGTAAAAGACTTGGCTCCCTAGCCTCTATCCCTAAATCTGCGTTCCCCAGTCTGCCCTTACACTTTAACACCCCATCCCTTTCCACTAATCGCAACTGCCTTTCCAAGTTCTGGTAATCCTTTCTTGTTTTCAACCCAACCTGAGCAGCCTTTATCAGATCTCTCTCTGCTTCAACTATTTCCTTCGCTTTTAACCTACCCAATTCTTTATTGCGGTTTTCTAATCTGGCCTTCAAATTGCTTACAGATCTTTTCACAAGAGCAGTGACTCTTATAAGCTTCTTTAAACTGCTATACCTATAAACGTTTATTACGTTCTCTATGTTTGGAGCTTGCTCTGTCTGTATTTCCATAACTGACATCTTCCTAATTTCTTCCTGCCTCTCACTAATGTTGACTATTTCTTCTCTTGCTGGCCACCCATCCCTATGGCCAGACAACCATCTCGGCCCTTTCCACCACAACTCACTACATTTTAGCCTAGAGGCCAACACTCCTCTTGACCCCAGATCAGCAGGGTTTTCTTCTCTAGGACAATGTCCCCAATCCTCCTTCCTGGCCAATTTAAGAATTTCATTTACCCTGTGGCCAACAAATTGTTTCCATTCACCCTTGTTGTTAATCCAGCACAATGCTGTCTTACTGTCCAGCCAGTAGCAAGTTTCTACAATTTCTACCTGAACTTCCAATGCTGTCTTCACAGTAGCCACCAACTTGGCCAGAATTCGTGCTGACATCAGTTCTAATCTAGGTATAGTGTGGGTCTTAATGGGAGCAACTCTTGTCTTCGAGGCTAACATTTCCACATGATAGCTCTCATTAAGCTCACAGACAAAATACACAACAGCACAGTAAGCTTTCATACTAGCGTCTGCAAATCCATGCAACGAACATCTTGGTTTCCCTGCCAAATCACCATATACACATCTTGTTACCACTATTTCATTAGTTCTTTCTTCATCTTCAACCCATTCAAGCCATCATTTCTTTCTGCTATCAACAATTTCCTCATCCCAACCAACTCCTTCTTTGCATAAGTCCTGAAATAACATCTTTACTCTAACAACTAATGGACTGACTATGCCAAGAGGATCACACAAACTTGCTAATACACTGAGAATATTTCTCCTGGTGAGAGCTAAACCTTTAGCCTTCTTTCCTAGTAGTGCTAAATGAAAGTAGAATTTGTCTGATTTTCTATCCCATGAAATGCCCAGTACCTTGTCTAATCTGGTCTCCTCTTTCATACCAAGTGATGATTTGGCAAATGTCTGATCATCAGTTGTATCTGACCTTTCAACCGACTCCACAAGTTTGCTTTCAATGAGCCTCTGTACCTTCTGGCTGTTACTCAACCACTTTTGAAGTTTAAATCCTCCCTTACCTAACCTTTCACTTGCCTTCCTATATAATAACAAGGCTTGATCTTCAGTCTGTTAACCTGTCACCAGATCATCCACACAAAAATTGTCTTTTACCTTTCTCACAAACTCTTCATCTTCCTTCTTGAAGCTATCTAAATGGTACTGCAATGTTGCATTCAGTAAAAATGGTGAGCAGTTAACTCCGAAGACAACTCTACAAAATCGATATTCCACTAGTCTAATTCCCCTTTCATCTACACCATTCACCCAGAGAAACCTTAAGCAATCCCTATCAACCAGATCAATTTCCACATTAAGAAAGGCCCTTTCAATGTCTGCCACCAATGCAACTCTCCTTTCTCTGAATCTTAATAAAATATGAAAGAGTAGTGGTGTTAATGAAGGGCCGACATGAAGGCAATCATTCAATGAAACATTCCTTTTAGACTCCTTGCACGAGGCATCATAAACAACTCTAACCTTGGTTGTTTTTGCTTCTTTACGTACCACTGCATGATGTGGTAAGTAGTGCACACGTTCACCCATTCTTTCTAATTCTACTACAGGTTCGATTATACCCACCTTGAGCTGGTCCTTCACTACCCTATCATACTCCTGAAGTAATTCTGGCTCTTGCCTTAATCTTCCCAACTGCCCCTTTAACCTCTTCAGGGCTATACCATAATTGCTAGGTAAAGGATCATGGCCTTATTTCCAAGGTAACCGCACACTGTATCTTGTCCCATTAAATCTAATACTGTTTTTTAATGACTCATGAATTTCATCGTCTTCTCTGATTCCTAGTGTTTCCAGATCCCACAGTTGACTAATGCTATAATCTAAACCTTCATTGTGCCTACTTCCTACAAAATGCACATTTACTTCCTCACTGTTCGGTCTATTTCCTCTCATGGGCCCTGACAGTACCCAACCTAACTTGGTGTGTACTGCCACTGGTTCACCAGCATGCCCACTAACTGTTCTGCCTTCGTGAAAAACCCATAGATAGTCTGCTCCAACCAGTACTTCTATTTCCAAAACCTCTTCATCTTTACACACATCAGAAAACCACAACCCTTGCAAATGGGGATAATCCCTCTTCTTTAGCTCTACATGCTCATTTCTCACTTGTGAAATTCCCTCTACTCCATACGCCTCAATTTTCACACCCTCTCCCCCTTTGACTGGCCAAACTTTCAACTCAAACACCTCTCGCAACTTTCCCTGTGCCTTCTCCTGCCCAAAGGTACTTATTTCAATCCACTCCTTTCTCTTAACTGGAACTCCAGCAGCCTGAGCAACCCTTGTGGTCACAAATGATCAGTGACTGCCTGAGTCAAACAATACTCGCACTCTCACACTACACTGCGACCCTTTTATTAACGCTTGAGCCATTTGCAAGGCTACTCTACTTTCTGTACCCACATGGAGGTTTGGACTGGCATGAGAAGAGTCAGCCAATGCCCCAGAACTCTCACAAATTGAACTATGGTGTCTTTCCCCACATGCACTACATTTACAATTACTTAAACAATTTTTTCCGATATGTCCCTTCCTTAAACAGACAAAACATCTACTGTATTTACGTAAAAGCCCTTTACGCTCTTTAACATTAGTAACCTTCTTACAGTCTTTATGATCGTGCTCGTGTAAACAATATGCACGCCTCAGTTTTTCTTGTCCGGTCAATAATGCTGCAGCGGATGTGAACTTTCGGTTCGGGTCTTCGATTCCATGTCTCTTCTTTTTCGATTCTTCTTCGGACTTGGTGTTCATTGCTTCGTGGGCCTCTTTTAGCTCGATCTCCTTTAACATGGCGCCCAGCAGCTCTTTCATGGACCACTCTAGAAAATCTTCTCCTCTGGTTATAGTCAAGCGAAACGCGTCGGGTAATTTTTCCATAATAGCCGGCACCACGATGGTCGAATAAGCACTGGCCTCTACCCCCTGGGCCTTTAACGCTCTGTAGCTTGTCTCGCACGTGTCATAAAGTTTCCGCAGTCCTTCAATGTTTTTATTGTTGAGGACTGGCTTCAGTTCTAAAAGTTCTTGTATATGTGCCCTCTGAATTGCGTTCTTCTTGCCGTATCTGTTCTTTAACAACTCCAGCGCATCCTTGTAATTCGCCGCGGTTAATGCAAAACCTGCGATGGTTGATCTTGCCGGGTCTGTAAGAAGACTTCTCAAGTACGAGAATTTGTCGACTTCTGTCAAACACGCGTTCTCGTGGACGGAACTATCAAACGACTCCCAAAATTCTTGCCACTCCTGAACTTTACCGCCAAACCTTTTCACATGCAGCTTTGGCAGTTTGGCTCAAGTTACCTTGGCTAGTTCTGTTTGTGGCGGTGACAAGGCTGCCGTTGTTGCTGGCATTGTTAAGTTTAGTCGCTCATCAATTTCGAAGACAACCTTTTGTAACTCTCCTCTCAGATCGTCCGTCTCTTCGATTTCTTTCTCTAAGTCTTTCTCCGCGTTTTCATCCTCACTAGCGCTCATCAGTTCGATGACCTTCTCGTCCAACTTCTTTAACAATTCAAGCTTCTCGCTCAGTTTCATTTTGCTCTGCTTCAAGAAACTGGCGTCTGCGCCGTCATCGGTAGCGTTGTTCAACCGTTCATTCATTTTAGCCACCAGCTTCGTTGCCGATCTTCGGTGGCCAGACCGCACTCTTTTCGTCTTTGTCAACTCGTCCATTCTCGCTCTTATGAACCAACGTCAACGTTCTATCTCCGGCTCGAAGGAACCAAGTATTGCACTTTTCTACCCTGCGCACCAAGGTGGTTGTGCTTCGGCTGGTTCCAAAACACAAACGGGGACTGTATCTTTCAATAAAATGTGGAACGTTTATTCACGACTCATCTCAAAGTTACAAGACTCTTTCTTCATTCGATTAAGGTCGGAATTCCTAAAAGAAACCCCAAAACCATTGAGACTAGGCAATATCATAAATTAAATCCCGAAAAATTTCAAAATGACTTAAAACAAGCATTTTCACAATTTCAAGGATATTCAGACCCAAACATAGCCTTACAAGAATGGAACAAAATATTTTTGCTAATAGCTGATGTAAACGCGCCACTACGGACAAGGAAAGTGAGAAGCGATCGACAACCATGGATGACAAATGAAATTAAAAAACTGAGTTTCCATAGAGATTACTTAAAAAAAAAGCAGTCATGTTAAACTCTCCCGCTTATTATAATTCATATAAGGAATGCAGAAACCAAGTTACTAAGCTTATTAAAAATGCGAAAACTCAATACTTTAAAACTAATATTGAAAACAGTAAAAATTCTAAAGAAAGCTGGGACCTTATAAACAAATTACTTAATAGAGCGACTAAAACTAACACCATTAACAATATTAAATCTGGAGACCAAAACATCACAGACGCTGTTAACATAGCAAACACATTTAATAACTTTTTTGCGGAAATAGGACCCAATCTTGCCTCAGACATTCCCTTAACAGATACAGACCCAACACAATTCATCCAGCCTTTTCGATCGGAATTCACTTTAAGCACATTAACTAAGGCGAACTTAAGTCAAATAATTGGCAAAATCAACTTAAATAAAGCACCAGGATTAGATAAAATTTCAAACAAACTAATAAAATTAGCTGGAGAAGCCATATACGACTCTTTATTACTTGTTTTTAATCTTGTACTGGACACTGGTGTCTTCCCTGACGATTTGAAACTTGCTAAGATAACACCAATTTACAAGGAAGGAGACAAGACTAAATGTGGAGACTTTCGGCCTATATCTGTTATTCCTGCAGTTGCAAAAATCCTAGAAAAACTTATTTACGACCAATTAAGCTCGTACATTAACGAAAATGACATTATTTGTAAACAGCAAGCAGGGTTTCGGCCAAACCATTCCACAGAAACTGCACTTCTAAATTGTACAAACCAATGGTTGTTAAATATGGACAATGGTCTGATTAACGGAGTTCTCTTTTTAGATTTTAAAAAAGCATTCGACACCGTTGACCATTCTATTCTTTTGCGAAAACTTCAACCCTACGGAATAAAGGGGACAGCTTTAAAACTTCTTACATCGTATATGTATAACAGGAAACAAGTTTGCGTAGTTAATAACGTGAGGTCAGGGCAAAAATTAGTCCAAAGTGGGGTACCACAAGGCTCCAACTTGGGACCTTTACTATTTTCATTATACATAAATGACTTACCAAATTGCCTTGAGCATACACAAGCATACATGTTTGCTGACGATACTAATCTACCATGTACAGGAAAGACCTTAACTGAAATCGAAAACAAATTAAACGCTGACTTGTCTCATGTTAGCAAATGGTTGGAAGCTAATAAGTTAACATTGAACACCAAGAAAACCGAATTTATGTTAATAGCCTCAAACAGAAAACTTAATCAATCTTCTGCTGATCTCCGAATATTAATAAATGGTTCCAATATTAAACAAGTTAAACATAAGAAAACTTTAGGTATTATAATTGATAACGAATTGAAGTGGACGGAACATATTGAAGAACAATGCAAAAAATTTTCGAATGCTATAGCCCTACTTAGAAAGGCAAAGCCATATTACCTCACAACGACCTAATTTGTATGTACAACTCTCTGGTACTCCCCTACTTTACATATTGCTCAACAGTCTGGAACGACGGAAACAAGACAAATTTAGAAAAGCTCAAGAAAATGCAAAAACGAGCTGCTCGTACAATAACTGGCTCAAATTATCAGATAAGATCAAAAACGATTTTCCGGACCTTAGGGTGGAGCCCAATAGAAAATATTCTTAAAAGAAGAGAGCTTCTAACCACGTTTAAGGCTGTCCGTAGCATTGCACCAGGGTACATCTGCGACATGTTTACATACTGCGATAATATTTACCATCAAACGCGTAGCAATAGGCGTAAGCTACTTCTTGAGAAGCCTAACAGATCTTTTATGAAAAAATCATTTTCGTACCGAAGAGCTTATGCCTGGAATAACATTACCCAACGAAATTTTAGATATTCATGAGCAACTGTCTGCATATTCTTTCAAAGCAGTCCTTACTAAACACTTACATTGACCAAGAGACTGCTAACATTGTTGTATGATACTGATTTTTGTAAATATTCTTTCTTCTTTTTAAACAACCCCTTTAAAAGCAGCAATTAAGCTGAAGGGTTATTGTTTGTAAATAAGTTTTAATAATAATAATAATAATAATAATAATAACTACCTCTACGATCGTTAACTCCCTTCTAAAGTTACAAGACTTTCTTTTTTTGGCGTCGCCCGGAAGCTCCACCTCACATTGTGCTTTAGTCCACAGTTCAAAGTCTAACAAGAAGGTAATCCAACAATAGTCCTGATTACCCTACATTCAACCAATTACAATATTTACAAAAGATTCGACACTGTACGACCAAAAACATGGAAGCGCTTCGTAGATGACAGTTTTTCCATCATCAAAAAGAATGCTGTTTCGGCATTCCACAATACGCTCAACTCAATCGACCCTAACATACAATTTACCAGTTTGATGTTTGAGAAACGTGAGAACTTGGATATATTAAGGTAGATGAATGATCTTCAAGCTCAATACTCAGAAAATGATTTCTGAGCCCCAGACGGGGATCGAACCCGCAACCTTCTGATGACCGGTTAGACGCTCTAACCATTGAGCTACCCAGACTCAGATGGTGAGCTAAGGTGCAAATTTGATATATATGTGCGACCTAAGCGGAAGCCACTATATATTAATAATGATTGAAGCAGTTTAATGTTTGAGAAACGTGAGAGATTGGATCAAACTGCATCAATCATTATTAATATATAGTGGCTTCCGCTTAGGTCGCACATATATATCAAATTTGCACCTTAGCTCACCATCTGAGTCTGGGTAGCTCAATGGTTAGAGCGTCTAACCGGTCATCAGAAGGTTGCGGGTTCGATCCTCGTCTGGGGCTCAGAAATCATTTTCTGAGTATCGAGCTTGAAGATCATTCATCTACCTTAATATATCCAAGCTCTCACGTTTCTCAAACATCAAACTGCTTCAATCATTATTAATATATAGTGGCTTCCGCTTAGGTCGCACATATATATCGAATTTGCACCTTAGCTCACCATCTGAGTCTGGGTAGCTCAATGGTTAGAGGTTGCGGGTTCGATCCCCGTCTGGGGCTCAGAAATCATTTTCTGAGTATCGAGCTTGAAGATCATTCATCTACCTACATACAATTTACCATTGAACGTGAAAACAATGACAAACTTACATTCCTTGACACTACAATTGACGTTTACAGGAAACCAACACATACTGACAGATACCTGGACTACAATTCCCATCATGAACGTAAACACAAGATTAGCACTGCTAGGACATCAATACACAGAGCTCTAACATTACCGAATACAGAAGAAGGAAAAAAAAGTTGTCAGCGGGTAACCGTTTGCTTTACGGGCAAACGGTTACCCGATGACAACTCTCAACAACATTATCAAGGACATGCAATCAGCCCACACCATTCCATCACCTGAAGAACTGGCAGGCATGTTCTTTAAAAATGTTGACCTACCTGACACAATGCAACGAAACTACGCCACTTTGCCTTACATTAAAGGGATAACTCAACAGTTAACAAGGACTTTGCGCCAGTACGACCTAACTGTAACGACCAAACCATTAACCACATTACAGCAACTGTTTTCTTCACCAAAATACAGGGTTAAACCAGAAAAACAGACGACTGTGATTTACAAGAGCCCTTGCTCGGAGTGCTCATGGTCTTATATAGGAGAAACTGGGAGATCTTTTGAGACCAGGAAGAAAGAGCACATCCGAAACGTGACGAATTACGCACCGGGATCGAATATCGCATCGCATGCATGGAATAACGGACATAAAATCGGGTTCGACAAGGGAAAAATCATTGATAAAAGGAACTATAGAACAAGGAAGGACACTAGAATCTTGGCACACGGAAATTTCAAAGGACGCTGATAACAATTCTAAACCATTACCAAAACAATACATGAATATAGTTATGAAACAATGCTGCTGCTAGTCACCTTATTTTCAGTTTTTGTATTGCAGTCATTTTTATTTTTATCTGATGATGTAACCTCTAGTATATAAGTAACTATCTTTCATTAGTCCAGTACCTGTCGAAGACCACAGTCTAGTGGCCGAAAGCTCGTCATAATAAAAACTTTCTGGTCAGAGAACGTCTCTTCATCTAAAATTATGCCTTTACCTTACCGCGCTTCTTCTATATTTTCGCGTAATTTTGTGTAGTTAATATTAGAAGGACGTGAAGTGTACATGATGTTTCATTTAAAGTACACTTATTTGACTAATGCTCACACGTCAAATACGGGTTTGTCAACGCGAAATATTTGTTGAGAAAATTGGATAGAAACCGGTTCCACATCTCGTCTTGCAAATATTGTTATTACGTACTGTAGAAGGCACCTTCACACGACAAACCAAAGTTTGCAATCAGCATATACAGGTTGATATGTTTTAACACTTTCACGATTAACGACGAGTATATTAACAGCAAAAAGTTTCTAGAAGTTTAATTTTTTTTCGAACAAAAACTGGTCCGAAAATAAAACTTGCGTCCAAAATTTTTAGGGTACAAAATTTTTAGAGCTTTATAAAATTCTACTTTTGTGTGACAAACTGGCACATGTAACAGATTTTGACTAGGTTTAAAATGACACTTAACGACAATGTAATGCTATGCTCAATTTCTGTTTAATATTTGAATGCAACATGGAAGTGTACAAAAAAGACAAGTGATGATATGAGTGTAACTGTTCGTCAAAATTTGAAGAGTAGCACGCGAACGAGGTCGCCAAACACGAAGACAAAGGGGTGGATATCTATGCCAGCGATGTTAATACCAGATTGTCCGTGTTGAAGGCTAATTGGCTCGTAAGACGGCTTGTGAAGTAAGCCCGAGATGGTTAAGAGAAGGTTGGAGCTGGGCGGAATTCAAAAAGTGATTCATGTTGACCTTGTACCAGAGGACCCTTGATTCAATTTCTCTCTCATGTTGCGATTTGGCGGAAATCGAAATTCATTGAAAACGGTTTCTTTAAATATTGAACTCTTAGTTTTTATCTTCAAGAACGACTTATATTGTGCAACAGTATATTGTGTAACAGCGTTCACGCTTAAATGTCACATTTTTACATCAGTTGTCGCATTTCCATTACAAGCATTGTCAAATTGACACTTGTTTGTTGCGTTGGCGTTCATACAAACGTATGTGCCATGCAAAGAAACATTCCTTCGTTTTTGTCAGAAACTTTCTCCAAACTTTGTCTGAAATGAAAACATACGTGCCCGAATTAAACCGTCCGAATTTTTTTCGATCTGAAATTTTTCACGCTTAATGTACTCTAATATCTCACCCTGGCTAATGCCAGACGATTTAACTCGTCAAGGGAGACCTCTAGTCGCTGCTCCGCTTCAATGTTCGTACACACACTGCGCCGAAGTGTTGCACGAAAACCTATCCGATACATGGCGATTCACTTTCAAGATCGAATTGGCGCAGCATCGCTCCGGCACAAAAACTGCGCCGAAATCAGCGTTTTATGTGCGAACAAACGCCCTATCCGATATGGTCTTCTGGCCGGCGCAAGAGCTATTCGGTATAGTGTAGACAATAGCCTAAGACCGCTGCCGAGTGCTTGACCACAGTGTTTATATTTGTGGTAATGTCGATGGAGTGAGGCCCGATATCTCAACTAGTACCGGTTGGATCTTAAAACATATCTCGTTCTGACACTCGAAAATTTCATTCATCAAATGTAAATTCCGTTTCAAAATATGCAATAACTGGTTGGAAGAACCAACTTCGCGGGTGCGAATGTCGCAACAACAGTTTTGGATCATATTGGAAAACGGTTATGGCAAATTTCACACACGCAAACTTGGGTTTGCCAACCAGCGTTTGCAGACTCCCGTATGTCGTGCGCAAGTAGCTTAACAAATCTCGCTCCTCCACTGACCAAATTATCATAAGAATTATTAACATTGGTACTAATGATTTAACTGGTATAGGGGTAAGTGTCCACTTACCGTAAAAGCTCAATTAAGCCCCCCCCCCCTCTCTATTTAGCCCCCTCTAAGAGGTTAAAAATTAAGTAAGCCTCCCTCTCTTTTTAGCCCCCGCTAAACAATATGCAAACGAGTTGAGTTTGTAAACAAAACAAGTAATTTGAAGTGGCTTTAGAAAGTGTATACTTTATTCCTTAACATGACTTCCCCTACGTTTAGTTTCATGTGATCTAATTTGATTTTCTTCTTTTTAAGTTCAGTTTTTAATATAAGTATAAGTTTCTTTGCATGTGGCTTGTCGGCATGACATCTTGCAATGAAGTTCCCTAGAGCAACTAGTCCGTCTTCAAGCATTGAAACACAACGTAAATGACATGTGTGATTTTAAAGTTTTATTATAGAAATTAAATATGTACCGGGTATGCGTGTGCAGACTAAAGAACAGCACTTTGTGTCAGTTTTTTATATTATGCCCCCCTTCTGTATTAAGCCCCCCCCCTCTATTAAGCCCCCCTCTCTATTTAGCCCCTCATCCAAGAGGTTAAAAATTGAATAAGCCCCCGGGGGGCTTAATAGAGCTTTTACGGTAAGTGTTTTTATTCTGGATAACGCTAGACGCGTTTGTTCTGCTGAGTGGAGTTCCAACCCCTTAATGGGTTGACTGCCACTTTGGTTTGCCCACTGAGGGGGAAAATTGCTCTTACGAGTTCTATTGTGGCCAACGCCAGTCGACTTCATTCACCAGAGGGGAGTGCCTACCCCGTATTGGGTTAATCTTAATAAACTGTCCTTGTTGACAAACAATTCTTCACATGCCGTACCACAATTATTGTACTAGTACTGCCACTTAACTTTTGTTATGTTGTCAACGATTGAATCCGATCAAAATAAATGTTTTTTTATACATCCAGCGCAACTTGCTGGCCAACACTATTAGAATAATGAATAACCCTGATACATTCACGCTTTATTGTTACAGAAATTTTGCCGTTTTGATTGATTTCAAAATTGATGCGTGGCCAACTTTTATCTCGACCTCGACCTCTCTCTCAGAAACATTGTTTCTTCGTTTTCCCACCCGAGAAACGACGTCGCCTAGTTTCCCGGGACTTCGCTACACTACCCAGGTGCCATGAGTGCAACTAGGGGGGAGTCGGGGAGGGCGGTCGCTCCCTCTTTTTTGGGGAGCGCGAGGGATTTTTTTGGATGCCAACTGTCAGCTTTGTTAATGTCCTGAGCTGCCCAGAAGTTACTTCTACTCTTTTTACCGCCTTTGACGTCGGGTGTTGTTACTATAAACTAAACACATGTTTAACATAGCTTACTATGTATGTTGTTATTGTTTGGGGCAGGGAGATTCTAGACTAAAAACAACCCCCCTTTTCAAATTTCTGGTTGCTCCCTTGCCAGGTGCCCACGTCCCTGTATACAATTATTTACAACTGCCGTGAGCGTTTTTCTCGAAGTGTTTCCCCGTTTAGCCATGTTCGGGAAACATTGCAAGGAAACAATGTTCCCACAGCAATGATTCCATGTTTGCCCAGGGCTTCTTTCCCCATCTGAGGTGTAACCTTGACGAATAGAATTATCTGACGTTAACTAGAGAACAATAGTTAAGTGCGTCGCCAGTAAGGAAAAGGGGTAGGGTTATGAAACTTGATTAGGTCTATGTTTATGAATAGTTGAACATTAAAATGTAAAAACAATTCCCTTATAAACATGTATCCAATTCGTTGCATGTATTATTCATTTGCAGACTTGATGGCATTAACCGAGTGGTAGTCCCATTTTTGACTTGTGGAGATTTGAGTGCATTTGATTCTGATAAAACATATGACGTTGCAACAGATGATGGAGCAGTTTATGCCCCACTACCACCAACGCAAAGTCCAATCAACCCACCTTACCAGACAGCATGTTACCTGAAGAAAAACAATTTGCTTACAGTACAAAACCCCTGAGAAAGGGTAAATTTCGGAAACATTTTCAAAGATAAAGAGGAATCCATTGATAAAACTACATAGAATAACAGTTCTGTTAGTGACAATTGATTTTTGGTTTGGCAAGGTTACATTTAGTAGCGAGTTTTGATTAAAGGTAACAACACTGTAACTTGTTTATGGCCAAGGATCCTGTTTTTTTTTTTCCACTAGTTAAACAATCTTGTTAGAATTCAATTTTTTGTGTAAAAATAACCAGTAAACAACTGGTAAGTCTATTATCAATTTACCTTTTCTACAAAGTTATAGCTAACTCATAAAAATCCTGTTACTGGCATTGTGGATTGTACTGAAACTTTTACCGTTTGTGGTATAAATGAATCCTGCATTTATTAAGTTATTAGTTTCACACTGGTTCATGCTAGGAGATTTTACATCTCACAGGGGGATCCTGCTTGGAAAGAGTTTAGACTGAAACGCTACTGGAATTGCGGCCCATGAATTCGTAGATTTAGAAATTTTTTAAGCGGGCTGAGCAAGTTAACTAGATCTTGATTTCAAGTGGGTAGGATCACAAGAAGAGCATTTCACTGGTGGAGTGAAAAAGTAATTGAGAAAGGACCACAGGTTACACTGATAGCAAATTGACAAGTGGAAAAACCTTCAGTCGACAGAACAATCAAGAGCTTATTCTTAATTGTTAAATAGTTTTGATATTCCTTAATTCATACTTTTGATACTAAATAAATGATTGGTGACAGAGATGAAGTTATTTCATCATTTAAATTTTTTGTTTCAGTATTTATTTTTTAAATATGTCCAGTCACCCTTGTGTGCCAGCCCTTGTCATTAGATTACGATGTTACCTGAATAAATGCGGCATGCCGTAAATTATATTCAAAATTCAAACGATCCAATATGAAGATAGCATCTTTGGCTGGGTAATTCAACATTTTCTGGACTCCTCAAGCATTACCGTTTACTAGAAACCACTCTTCAGGTATCAATATACGACTATGTGGCAGAATTCAAATAAAAGCCATTGTCCACAAAGTAAAATATCCTTTCCTCTATGTTCAGTCTCCTTGACTCGTTAAGGGAAAGGGGTGCACTCTAGTATTTTATTCTGGCTGGTGCCAAGTGATTTTACCCATCACAGGGATGAGCCCTGGGTGTTAAAGTAATCAAAAACAAATAATTCTCTTTAAAAACCACTTTCTACCTTCACAACTGCCATCAGGAGATAAGTGAATAAAATGTAGATACTATCCAAACACTTCACAATGGTTTACCAATGTAAAATTATTCTTGGAGCATTAATTTATAATTCAAACCAAAAATAGATCAACTTGATGGTGAGCTTACTGCAGTTTCTTTAGCTGTAATCTATGCAATGTTCAGTGAGGCAGGAAGATAACCTACTGGGTGTAAAATTCTGTCTACAATTTATGGACTACCAACCTCATGCACCCAAGTCTTATTATGGCATGTAAGTTTATGCTTGACCTATTCCAGCTAAAACAGCCACCATGTATCATCTGCTGGCATGCTGAATACATTTATCCTGCATTGGCCAGAACTTAACTAGAGAAGAGACATGTTTGCCTGGGTGGGGTTAATGAAACATTAATCCATTCACCTGAAGACTGTCAGCCAATACCATTCAAGCAGATAACATCATCTGGTTGCTTCCCATCAAACATTCTTTTGCACTATGCCCCTGTTGCTGAATTCTACCAACAGAGACTACTGTGTACAAGTTAAACATATTGACATTAAGCAAAGTAAAATGGAGGGGATAAATGGGTTAATACTCAAATCTGAGTTTTACAGTGGAGTGGAAAAAATAAACTGCTAATGAAATGAACCAAATTTCTGTTGAATGAAATTCTTTTCATTCTCATAAAGGACTTTTGCTCAAAACATTACCATCTTCTCTGCTACAATAATTTCACAATTAACCTACACTGCCAAAGTCAACTGAAAAATGTTGACTCAAGCGGGATTTGAACTTGCACCTTCCGTATACCAGTTTGCTGCTCTACCTGTTGAGCTATCAAGTCCACAGGGATTGGAGGTGAGTTTTATCCAATTTAAGTGCATGAGATATTCTCGCGACAACTTAATGCTATTCATGAGGTTGGATGTGCAGTGTCTCAATTCTATTTCAGAATTGAGTCAACATTTTTCAGTTGACTTCGGCAGTGTAGGTTAATTGTGAAGTTATTGTTTCATAATACCCTGAGGATGATTGTGAAATAGAATTGAAACACTGCACATCCATACTCTGCTACACCTTTCACATACTTTCATATTATGTATTTACAAGCATTGTAGTTCACATAAACATTTAATGAAGTGCATTTGATGACTGGTCTTATTCAGGATATCTTTAATACTTGTGAGGCATTCCTTGGGTTGCTCCAGAGTAATACTTTCCCACCATTCTGAAAGAATGAGCATAACCAGCACACTTTGGTTGGAGTGATGCTTCTTCATTTAATCAATAAAACATTTCATTTTTATTTTCCAGTGCTACTTACAATTAACGGTGTAAGTGGAAACTTACTAGCTAGTTGTCTAATGCAAATGCAGCAATATGTTTGGCCATGCTACTCAACACTTAACTGTTGAAAGATAACAAGTAGCACCAAATATGGTAATGTCATAAGGACAAATAAGGACCAGTTATTCAAGGAAAAACAATGCTTACTAGTTACACTTAAAACATCTATTAGTTTCTACAACATAATTTGTTCTCCATTTCTATGAGAAGATAATTGACTTACCTTTTGATGACATCAACTATCACCTCATAGAAATTTCAAGCACATAATCTAATTATTAAATAGTGCCAAGGTTTCTTTACTATTCTTTTGGTAAGACTAAATGTCACTACAATTTAGTAATACAAAAAGAAAAATTCATCACCTATTTACCAAATGAGTAGACAAACATACACCACAGAAAGTTTCAAATGACCAAGACTTCATTTACATATGGCATTTACCATCTTCAAATGTTATCCTTGGTACTGAACAAATTATTGCACTTGAAATTCTTTAGGAAATAAATGTCCCTTATAAGATTGAAAACATTTCAAAGCTAACTATGTTTCAAAAATGGTTAAAAAATATTGCAAAGCATACAAATGACTTGTGAAAATATGACACTTATACTAGTTTTTTTCAAAAACATATTTTATATTTACATTTAATTTTCATACTAATTTGTTTTGGACAGTTTTATTTTAAAACTTCTACTTCAGCTTAGCATTGATACCTACCAAATGTTGGTTGGCCAAGAATTGACCAAAAGTGTCTGCTCTTTAAAAAGTGACTTGAGCTATTAAAAAGAATAAATTAAGCTTTTACAATAAAACACCAGTAATATTTTTGCTGGTGAGAATTTTATACATACCTTACCCAACAGGGCCATGAAATTACAGTAAATTATTACCCAACATAGACTATTTCTATAAATTATTGCAATGCTTTTGGTGGTTCACTTTCCAAAATATTAAGCAAGTCAAAATCTGAAGGTGGGCTTTTTAACAAAGATTCAAAATCTGCATTTTCTGTACTCCCTCCACTGGATTCTTGTCCAAAGAAAGGGAAGAGTGAAGATTCTGAACTTGATTTCAGATCAAGTAAGTTAGAGAAAGAGCTAGAAAAAGTCCGTTGTAAATTGTTAGCTGTCTGTGATCTACCTCGGCTCAGGAGAGCACTTCGTTGATATGGCTGCTGTTCTTGGTTTATAGTCATACTGTTTGTTTGGGAGACATGCTGCGGTTTTAAATGTGTCAAAGGTGGCTGCTGAGCTTGCTGTGGATGGATATGACTTAACTCTTGGTTCTGATGTTCATTACCATTGTTATTCATATCTGGTATGTTTTGTTTTGCTAGTGCAAGTCTTACCACTGGAGGAGATGTTTGATTAAAAACGTTCTTTGCTCCACCCGGCAAGCTACTGCTACGTTGATATGGATAATTGTTCCTACTGTTAAGGTCCTGATTAAGATATCTGCTGCTAGCCAAAGTATCATCAATGCTAACATGCCTTTGATAGGCAGAGTGCAGTTTATTGTCTTGACTTGAGTTGTAACCGTATGGATTTTGATATCCTGAATATTCACTTGTCAATGCTGGTTGGGATGGTCTAGAAGAAAGAGCACCTTGATTGGAGTAAGCAGCAGGATAATGCTGAAGATGTGGTAGTGGTTGTGGATTCCTGGTAACTTGCTGGGGTAAGGCATATTGTGCAGAATGGGAGGAGTGAACTCCTGAAATATTTTGCCTAATATCCATCATTGAAGAAGAATGTGTCATACGCTGTGTTTGTGAATAAGATGGCAAACGAGTGGCCATTCGTTGTTGATAAGCAATTTTTTGTTGTTGTTGCTGCTGTTGTTGTTGTTGTTGTTGTTGCTGTTGCTGTACATACATATTAATTTGGTGCCGTGGCACATTTTGGATTTGTGCTCGAGGTTGATGTTGTTGGACAGAAGATGAATGGTGAACTTGTGGCATGAGGTTTTGTTGAACTCTAGTATTTGGAGGGAATGTTATTGGCTGTCCAGAACTTGGTGATACGCTCCGATATCGTACTTTTGGATGGATTTGGTATCCTGAAGATGATCCCAATGGATTATTCACTGGACTACGTGCATGCAACTGGGGTATTTGTGTGACATGAATCTTCGATTTTTGATTTGTTATTCGTTGCTGTATTTGTTCATAAACGCGTTGGCGTATCGGAGGAAAATTGCTCGGTCGCGGTGTCATTCGATTGGAATTTTGCTCCCTACCAACACCTTGTGCATTTAGATGAGACTTTTCATAGCGATTCCTTGTAGCAAGTCTTTCCTCCTTTTGTGCTATGACAAACTGCTGTAGTGCTTCAGCCGTCGCACGTGAGATACCATGTGGCTGAGGTGTCGATGATGTTACAGGAATACTAGGTAACTGGGTTCCATTGTTTGGACCATTTGACAAACCTAATTGATTACTGCCTTTTCCTCCATCATGACTAACGCTATCAGTTAATCCATTTCCTGATGGCGGGTTTTGTGGCTGCAACGGTTGCTTTTTCTGAGCTATAAGATCGCTCTTCGATTCACAATCGTTGGAATTTCCATCTCGATTCTTAATGCCAGCTAGAACACGCTCAAACTGGCTAATCTGACTTTCTAGGTCTTCTTCTTTACTCTTCGGGTTGTCAAAATCGTCTTCAGATTTTGTGCAACTCCCCTGAAAGCCATTTGCGATCGACGTTGACCCATCATTTCCATGACTAAGTAAACCGTTTTCTTGTTTGAAGTCTACAGGGAAATCTTGGGTTCTGGAGTTGTCGCTCACACTTGGCTGGTTACGATTAGTAAATGAAGTGAAATTTCCACCGTACTGCTGGGAAGCTCTTGTTGTTCTATCAAAGTTTGCACAAGCAGAACTACTGTACGATGAACCCGCGTTGGACAGCTCTTCTGACTTTGGAAATTCTTCGCTGTGTCCGTTTACTGTGGGAAAAGGCAAGTTGGTTTGTAAAGGTAAGGAGTCGCCCTCACCTGTAAAGTTCGGCGGCTTTATTTCACAATGGACGTCGTTTTGATTTTCAAAACGTTGATATTTTTGAGAGACGGGAGCAACCACTTCTTCGTTGTTTTGATGGTCTCTTTCTCCATCGATCTGTGACTGAGGAAACTCACTACGTCTTTTCATGTTCGGCTAAAACAGAAGAAAGTCGACACAAGAAATTGTAAGCGTGGGAACTTTGTGTTAAATCTAGATGAAACGAATGTTCTCTTTAAACATGTGCTAAAATACAATGAAGAAAATTAATCTTTAACAAGAGATTTAAAGGGAATAAAAAGTCCACTTCGTTATAATTAGTTCATAATTTAGCAACAACTTTACGACGGTAAGCACTGAGACTTGCGTGAGTAAAACATTACCTGCAGCCCTGTATTGCTCGTCGGTTTCTCTTGGCCAACATTATTTATCTCCTCTTGTTTTGGTATCTTATTACTAACTTGGTCGTGGCGTATTTTGGTATTCATTTTACCCTTATTTTCCAAAAGTTTCGAATATAAAATCTTACTTTCTTGTCGTTGCTTTAGCTCTCGTGATGGTTGGGTTTCTTCTAGTCTAGCCTGACAGCTATCGTGATGTTTACGAAAGTTATCGATTCGTTGTCGCAAGCGATCTACGATTGCCTGCCGCTTTGGCATGGTGCTGGTGGGCACTTCGCTCATTTCTCGTGGAAAGAAACCAGTAAACACTAAGCTGTCGGACAGCACAAGCGTATTAGAATCAGAGGATATTGTAGATGTTTATTTATTAAACTCCCAAATCACCCGTACCTCAACGACGCTGCTAATATTGTTCATCTGTCTCACATCTTTGGATGGCTCTTGTCTTCACAGTTCGCAAGCCGTGACGTCACGGTAGCTAAGAATCAAAACAGACTTCCTTTAATTCTACATATCATTCTTGCAGTTAATTTTGGCACAACTTTAAGCAACGGCAACAAGTTTACGACAAGAATGACAGCTAACAGCATTGAATGCACAAGCTGTCGGTGTAAAAAATTGTCAGCTCAAAGACGTTCATGGGAATCAAACATAAAGAAAACGACACGGGTTTATCGGAAATGAACACTTAGAAAAGAACTTATGCCGTACATATCTGACTTAACGCTATCTTCCTCGAACATTCATTCTTCTGGATCAGAACTTTTCAAAATACCAAAGTTACGTCACTTATCCGAATCAAAAACGATTGTACGATATCAGAACACTCGATCGAACAATGACTTTTGTTCCTCCACTGAAAAGCCAATGTCTCGAGATTTTCCGGACGTTAGGTTCAGCATGTTCGAATTTGGGAAGCTCTCGCCTGATCCCCTGCTGCCTTTCTCTGGGAGTGTGATTGGTCCGTAACAATAATACTTAAGTCAAATGGTAATTGCCTATTGGTTAAGATCCAGTGAAATTTCCGGCATAGTAATTTCATACACGAACGAAAATGTCCAGCACTTACCGCCACCGCACGTCACACTCTGGATGTCTCCACGTAGAAGAAATGAGTATCTGTGTTCTAATGAGCGCAAACTTATTTTGTTTAGTGACCTCATGGAATCAGGTTTACCAACGTTATCTGCTGATGCGGGAAAACGAGTGCTCATGTCATTCACAAGAGTTTCCTTATGAACTGGATAAAAAAATACTGGAATAATTTTCTGCAAACACTACATACGTCAAGAATTCTAAAAATAGGCACACAACGTATGTATGTTTCCACCGAGTTGTTAGAGGCACATTGAAAATAATAGAAATGGATTTCAAAGAAGTAAATAAAATAATTATTACGAGATGATGAGGATTGAATGTTTGAGGACATAATCGGCAAACTGATAAAAGGGACAGGGGGATAAAACATTTTCCGAAGTGAATCAGTCCTTTTTCAGATCATCTTGAGAGATCTACATCATGCCAATGGTTAGTTCTTTGAAATTGAAAAGAAATTTTAAGGCATTCGGAACTAAGTCAGTTTCTATGACTCTATCAAATCTTACCGGCTATTCGTTCTGTTTTCCATCGGGGATGCTGGTGGCTGAGTGGTAGAGCACGTGTTTCTCACTACTGTGAGTAGAGTTCGATCCCGTCTCCTAGGAATAATGTGATTTGAAGTTACCTTGCTCACATGTAAGAATTGTGTTGTCCTGTTTTTGTCCGGGTACTCCGGTTTCCTCTTGTAGTAATACTGGACCCAAATGGGGTGCCCCTCAGTGGACCTCCAGGTAGAACAGCTTAGTTAGCTGATAGCATTATTCTGTATAAATAAAGACACTTTACTTTACCTTACTTTTTAAATTTTTTAATAGTTGGCCGTTTTGTGATTTAAGCAATGCATGACTTCTCCCGTGCTATATCGTCAGGGCAGCAGGAAGTGGGGGTGTAGGGGAGTGTAACACACCCCAATATTTTGTGGTGATGAAATTCAGGTAGATCATTGGTGGATTCACACTAAAATTTTCGTAAACTTCAAAATAGCTGATTTAGCTACTAAATGTCGATGGAAGGAGAATTCACTAAGTGTTTCAAAAGACAAAAGACCCTTCCGTTGTTGGAGTTGTCCGAGAATGCATGCCATTGAAAGATAGTTTCACAGCAGTTTTCAGTTTCAGACATTTTAAGAATAGAAACCTTGCGATCCTTAATTCGTTGTACGATGTTGACCAACGTTATGCGGAATTTGATTTATACGTCAGCGGTTTGTGGTAATCGTTAGCCGTATTGGAGTTACTGGATATCCTTCACTGCAATGAATGGTAAGCACATAGAGATCATAAAAAGAACTAGAGCTGGCATTGGCCCCAAATTCCAAATTACAGTCAAATTTTTTAACCAATTGAACCCTACCATGTTGGATTTGGTTGGGGGGCAAATTCGTACAGCCCGGATGACGGGTTAATGAAGCTCTGTGTTTTTCATCATCTGAAGAACCGAAAATGTAAATGTGGCATGCGTTTATCAGGGTCCTACACAAGAAGGCTTCGAGGAGGTCCAGACGAAACCCCCGAACGGTGATCGAAATTGTATACGGTGTAGAAAAAATGATTTCTGTTCAAAACGTGGCCGTGCGGCATGATTTTTTGAACAATAGTTGACAGATCTATTTGACCTATTTGTGGCATGCGAGCGTGCTAGTACATGTACTCCGTACATGTACAATGTACGTGTACATTTTATACTGTACAACTACCATCCACGGCCGCGTATGTACTTCGTACTTGTACAACTATGCACGCTATTGCATACTACATGTAGATTTCCTAGGGAAGTGCAACCACTGACGTACACGTAGCAGGGACGCATGTCCATGCTCGGCACCTGCAGCTTGTGCAACAATGTATAAGAACAAAATCGAAACGAAGGTGGTGAGGAAAGAAAAAGAAAACTGTTTCCATCAGCAGACGTAACTGCCCATTTTTCTCTCAGGATAGTAGATATCGTTCGACAGAAAGTTCAGACGTGTAAGCTGAGAAGGAAAGACAGCAGCGGGCCCAATGGCTCAAAGAGTATAACGTTTTTTGGTAGTAGTTCCTCGGAGAAGAGATCGTCAGCTGACGTTCATGATGTTGAGGACTCTGGAAACGATGAACCGGAGGCGTAAATACCCTGTATCGCCAGTGAACAAGCCACGGATGGAGACGAAGGAACGGCATGTGAGTTACGTCATCCAGATGGTGGAGCCTGCGGCATCGGTGAAGCCTCAGTAGATTGGTTACCGGACATTGGTCGTGTCATTTAGGTCGGAAAGTCAGCGAAGGATGTATCTGATGCATTGCTACTCTTTCAGCTGGTGAGAAGTATGAGCTGCTGTTTAAGGAAGTTCCACCACCAGCTGTATTGCGTACAAGACGCTCTTATGGCTGCAATCGTAAGCTCAACAGTCAACACAGATTGGTTGAACAAGTATCCATGGCTAGTTTACAGTCCAGCAGTTGATGGTGTTTATTGTGCACCACGTGCTGTGTTGTGTTCCGAGGAAAATAGAACTGGTAAAGGGTTGTTGGTAAGTACCCCATTCATCAAATGGATGAAAATCAGTGATGCTCTTGCAAGTCATTCCAAGAATAATTATCATGCCAATTCTATGCAGGATGCTGATAGTCTCCGTAGGACAGTGGAGAATCGTAAAACTAGGGTTGATGTTATGGTAAGCTCAGCACTTCAAGAGCGGTTGGCAGCAAATAAGTATATCCTGCAAGAAATAGTTCGTGTCATCTTGTACCTCTCAAAACAAAGCTTACCATTACGTGGACACAGAAAACACGTTTCTTCTAATGCTAACTCTGGGAACGTCTTGGCCTTGCTCAAGGTTGCAGCTGAATCAGACGCCATATTGAAGCAGCGCTTGGAGCAACCAATCGCCAGAAATGCCACATACCTGTCTGCAAGGTCTCAGAATGACATCATTGGTGTGATCGGTTATGATATCATTCGGAAAAACCTGGTCACTGAGGTTTAAGAGACGAAGTATTTTGCTGTATTGGCCCATGAAGTCGCCTGTCACAACGTTGAACACTTGGCTGTGTGCCTTCGATTTTTTGCTGCTTCTGGCGACATACGCGAGGAATTTGTAGCGTTTATTAAAATGGAGAGAGTTTGTGCTGAGGACACAGAAAGTAAGGTTGTTCCCTCGCCCACCGCGCGAGGCGCAGTGCTCGGGCCTTCGGCCCAAGGGTACTAATCTCGACGTGCGTGGAGTCCTTTTACACGCGTGGTGACTAGGGAGAAAAATTTTCGCATTGTGTATCTTTATATATATATATATATATATATATATACATATATATATATATATATAGGTATATATCCATGGATTCCGGTCACTCAAGAAGGCCGTGTGCAAGCTCGGGGACTGGTATGTTGTTGATCAACCTTAGGTTACTTAGGTCCGTATTGAAGCAAATCGGTTTGGTCTCGTTTTCTTTTCGTTTTATGGATCTCTCAGACGTAGTTTACATCATTTGAACACTGAAGCCAGTAAATGATTTAAGACCGCCAAACGAAATGGCTCTCTTGGTGCTTGCGGCTGATTTCACTTTTGGAGGCCATCTTCGTATCTGGACAATTTATGAGTTGAAACAGCAATTCCCAAAGTTAGCTCCTTGGAATATGCATTGGCCAACTATTAATTTGTTGCAGCAACGCTTTGTCTTGGTTCCTCCTGATAAATATGAACAAAAGACATATGGGAACTCGCTTGCTGTCAGGACATTTGCTGAGCGACTAAGTGTAAACGACATTCTTCGCTGAAGTTGAATAAATGCTGATTTGTATAAATCTCGAGATTTTTCACGTTCCGGTAACCACTTACCTGAGCTACACAATCACAGGTAAGTCTGAATCGAGCAGCTTTGAAATACAAGTTCTGCAAACGGAATTGTTTTGAGCAGCTTTCAAAAGTGACTTCCCGACTTCATTCTTACCCAAGGGAGACTTTTTTTACCAAATATTATTGCCGACAGGTAACCTTTGAGGATGCTCCAATTTTAAGACGAAAAGCCTGGCCATATAATAAAAAGTCTTTCTTTAAAGCAACATGAGTGAAACGTTTGACCGGAAAACCACTCGAAATACCTCAAGATCGCAACTAATACAGGGTCTTGATACGAACATCCATTGTTTAGCAGTAGAATTGTCAGAATAGAAAAAAAACCAATACCAGCCGACAATTTGAAAAAATATAAAACAAAACATAATCCGAAGATCAGCATCTTGAGAAATCCAAGATATGGATTGAAACAAGACGAGAAATGAGTTTGTGATATTTCGATTTTATTGTAATAATATTGTAATAATATAAAAATGAGAGCCCAGCTCATGATTTTTATGTGGAGAGGCATAATGACAGAAATAGAAATAGACCTAGTGGAGAGCCCATGGCCACATATTTTGCTAATACTTTCCTATCCTTTCATGAGCGTAATTGGATAGCTAACTGTCCACCAGAGTTCAAACCGCTTTTCTTCCGCCGTTATGTAGATGATTGTTTCGCTATTTTTAGTTCTCCTGACCACGTTCGACCTTTTCATGAATACCTAAACTCACAACATCCCAACATTTCCTTCACTTCCGAGTTTGAGAATAATTCAACTCTCCCTTTTCTGGACATTCTGATCGATCGCTCGAACGGGTTTTCAACTTCTGTTTACCGAAAGCCCAGTTTCACCGGTTTATTCACGCATTTTGACAGTTTCATTCCCATTTCCTACAAACGTGGTCTGGTTTATACTCTAGTTAATCGTTATTTTAAAATCTGTTCCTCCTACCAACTCTTTCATTCCGAGTTACTTAACCTCAAAAAACTTTTACTCAACAATGGATATCCTGACACTTTCCTTGACAGCTGCATTAGAGTCTTTCTCGATAAACTGTTCAGTCCGCCCACACGAAACTCAAACACACCTGACAAAACTGTTCTCAACTTTTCTCTCCCTTTCACAGGCTCACACTCTTTACAAATCCGAACTCAAATTGCTAAACTATGTTCCTCTGCTTTTCCACACGTTACCGTGCGTTTCATCTTCCAGTCAGGCAGACGACTGTCAGGTTTCTTTTCTTTCAAAGACCGAATTCCCAAGCTGATGAGGTCGCGTATTATTTATAAATACTCGTGTCAATGCTGCAGAGCGTTGTATTTCGGCCAAACTCGCCGGCATTTTCACACGCGCATCTCAGAGCATATGGGGGTTTCGCCTCTGACGGGAAGGAAGCTTGCAACGAATTCCTTTTCAAGCGTTCTTGCCCACGCACATCAATCTTGTCACCACATCTCTCCTGATGATTTCACTATCATCTCTTTCTGCCGTTCAAACTCCAACTTTGAGCTCCTCCTACGAGAGACCTTACTTATATCGAAATTTAGACCCTCTCTCAACGAAAACATCTCATCCATACCCCTTTCTTTATTTTAGTTCTACGCGGTCCTCTTTTCACTTCATTTCATTTCATCTCCATTTCCTTTCACCCTACATCTTGTCACCCTACATCTAGTCACTTTTATCCCATTGTTTAGCTCTCACGTAACTTATCATCACGTGTAAATAGATATATAGGTTTTAGTCACATTTGTAATTAGTCACTCTGAAGATGTTTCACGTCCGCAACGAAACGTTAGTAAAGTTGTTTTAAATACTTTGTGTTCTATTTCTGTCATTATGCCTCTCCACATAAAAATCATGAGCTGGGCTCTCATTTTTATATTATTACAAAATCATCGTCAGTCTGACGATGATTTTGTAATAAAATCGAAATATCACAAACTCATTTCTCGTCTTTTTTCAATCCATATCTTGGATTTCTCAAAATGCTGATCTTCGGATTATGTTTTGTTTTATATTTTTGTTTTATATTGTCAGAATAGATCTCTTACCATTCATTAAACCATTTAAGGTTATTCTCACCAAACGCTTTGTTTTAATAAAACTTAATCGAAATTTTAATCATAAATATGACGACAAGTAGTTTAAATATAAGCTAAGTAGGTTGTTAATTTGAGGCCGAATTGTGCGTGTTTTATATTATCTTTATTATTATTGATGTGTTTCTGGTAGAGTAAATGGTTTGAACCTGGGAGAATCGTAACATGTTTGAGGAAGTTGATCGTCCAGGTTAGTGTAGTCTTGAGAAAGACTGTTGGTTGAAGTGACTGACGTTTCGACAGCCTTAGCAGCGGTCATCTTCAGAGTCCCTTTTGACTCTGAAGATGACCGCTGCTAAGGCTGTCGAAACGTCAGTCACTTCAACCAACAATCTTTCTCAAGACTACACTAACCTGGACGATCAACTTCCTCAAACATGTTGTTTTTGGTAGCTTGGTAATTATGTTCTTAATACGCACGCTCTCAAGCTGTTCTCTCAGAAGAACTTTCTGAGTCCCTGACGGGAATCGAACCCGTAACCTTCTGATCGCAGGTGAGACGCTCTAACCATTGAGCTACAAAGACGCAGATGGTGAGCGAAGGTTAGATTTGTGTACTGGTTCATATAGATGGTAGACATATGTACTACCAGTCTGCTAGTCTCGATATGTCGTCTATTTTTATGTTAATCAATGATGTGTTTCTGGTAGCTTGGTAATTATGTTCTTAATACGCACGCTCTCAAGCTGTTCTCAGAAAAACTTTCTGAGTCCCTGACGGGAATCGAACCCGTTAACCTTCTGATCGCCGGTGAGACGCTCTAATCATTGAGCTACAAAGACGCAGATGGTGAGCGAAGGTTAAATTATACGAACCAGTACACAAATTTAACCTTCGCTCACCATCTGCGTCTTTGTAGCTCAATGGTTAGAGCGTCTCACCGGCGATCTGAAGGTTACGGGTTCGATTCCCGTCAGGGACTCAGAAAGTTTTTCTGAGAGAACAGCTTGAGAGCGTGTTTATTATTATTATTTCATTCCGTCTTCCAGTAATAGTGAGGACGATTTTTCTGACAAGTTGGAAAATTATCTATGTTACTTGGATTCTCGAGTGATATTTTGTCCCCTTTTTTATTCTCAGCATCCTTGCCGCTGTCTGACGTTTCTCGCCTCTGTCAATCTAACGAAAACTCTAAAAACAAAACGCCCACGCAACCACACCCACGTGTGCTTGGGTGTGTCACACAAAAGTGTTTCAATATTTACATGCTCGACAGAATTTGCTACAGTGTCCAAATCTTGTGTTTTTCTTATACTGCGTACCCTCTTTCATTCATAGTTTGTAGGATTTGTCTTTTTGACAATTTTTAAAAATTATCAATGTTACTTGGATTCTCTAGAGATATATTTGAAGGGCGGGCGAGGGGTTGTTGCGTGCACGTATTTCTAGTAGTCTGTCACTTGACAACCTTCGAGGGCAAGGATATGATGGAGCATCTGTAATGAGTAGGCAAAAATCTGGAGTTCAATAGAGAATAGTAGAGAAACAGCCCAAAGCTCCTTACACCCATCGTGCTGGCCATTCCTTGAACCTGATGATACCACGAGCATGTGATGAGCCATCAATTCAAAATTGCATTTCTGTCATCAAGGTTATCACTTTCTAGATCAAGGCTTCACCCAGGTGAGGGTTACCTGACACAAGTTTGTGACAAGCACCAGCAAAGTGGCACTAGAGAAAGCAAATCTCCGTTGCTCAATATGTGCATAACCAGATGGGTTGAGAACATTGATGGCTGGGAACGCTTTATGCAATGCCATCCCTATCTGGTTGAAATGTGTGAGTTTGTCATCTATGGTGGTGACCTGCACCCCATGTAACATGATGGATTCTCAGCTGATGACAAAAAGAATGCACAGGAACACTTGCAGTCTTTGGAGTCTTTTTCTTTCATCTGTGCCCTAGTTGATCTTCATCGTGTTCTGCTTTATTTTCGTGAGCCAATGAAGAAGCTTCAAGGTGTGTCTCAAGACTTAAGCATTGGCTCGAAGAAGAGCATCAGTTGTAGGAAAGAACTGTCTGAAACTCGTGATAGTGCTGAAGAGCTCGATGCACTTTCAGATAGGGTTATTTTGTAGTCATGCTTGCCGCCTCACTGCTAAGTCTGGTGTTGAGCCGATAATGCCAAGGATCTGCCAAAGACAGCAGTATCGCGCTAACGTAATTGTCATGATGCCAGGCAGTACTACAGAGTTACTATCCTCCATCCTTTTCTTGACTATCTGCTTGCAGGTATGGAAACAAGGTTCACAGAACATGCCCAGTAGGTGGCTCGCCTGCAAGCTATTGTTCCATCTTCCATCACAGCAGAAACATCTTTTACAGATATCCGGGAAGCAGTTGAATTTTATACAGCTGACCTTCCGAACTCCGATTTAGTTGATGAGGAGTTCGCACGTTGGAAGAGAAGATTGGTCAGTGTTACACAGGAATCTCGCCCTCAAAATCTGCAGGAGTGTCTTACTCCAGGAGTCTGCACAACACCTGATATCCGTACTTTATTTCAGCTCCTTGCTACGCTGTCTTTCAGTACGAGTTCTAGTGAACTCTCCGCGTCAGCACTGCGACACCTCAACAACTATTTTATACAGCACAGACAGGGAATCGGCTCTCTGCAGCTGCACTAATTCATTGCAACTATGCTGCCCCCGTTGACATCAAAGAAATGTGTAAGATATTCATGGAGAAACATCCTCTGAGAATGGATACTTGTAGCTTGCTGTTTAAGTCATAAATACTTTTGTGAAATAAGTGCTGTATACTTCAAGTTTTGTACACTTCTTTGCTCTCTCATGTAATCATAAATATTAGATGATTATGCGAGTGCTGTGTTACTGTTCTCACATGCATGGTAGATGGTAGTTGTTTAACTTTTTGTCAAAGACGAAGCTTATGTTTTTGTAGTTTAATTTCGAGTTTTCCTTTTCAGTTGGCACCTTGTTAGCACACTGTAGTTGTAAGCTCACCACCATTTCCTTCGTTGTTGCTAAACCTTGAGTCGTGATGTTTCTTGCTGTGATAGTACAGTTGTCAGACAGTGTCCAGACATAGGTGGTTTTGCTTAATTAAAACAAACAATGTATTAATAGTGCCCTAAACGCTCCATTGAATCTTTTCTCTATCTTCTTTATCTTCTTTCCTCGTCACATAACTACTGACATTATTATTCCATTTTTGTATTAGGATTGAGCAGACAGAATAAGTCTTATGACGTAACCTCCTTCTGAAAAATTCTGCGTACGCCCCTGGTTTATCCTCGAGTTACGGTCCATATTTATTGGGCACTTTCCATTTGAATAGATTGACGAGTTAGTATGGAAGATTTTGACAAGGAGCAGGCTAATTTTAAGTATCGAGTGTGGCCAGTTAAGACAAAAAGTTCGTTCTTTTCATGTATTTTCTAGTGGCCGAACCCAATTCCTGCATTCAACCTTTTCTCTCGGAAAAATTTATAACTGTTTCTCAGTCAATTTTAAACGCCCAGGTGAAGAATTTTTATGTGTATAACCATAGCTTTTTAAAATTTAATTCGCGTTTCTCTGGTATGGTTAAGTTATGCCAGTCTCCACGGTGCTGTATTGTTTCTTGATAAAATGTGCCTTTTCGAAGTTTTATTTCTAAATTTATACCTTTATGCTTTTATATAATGTTTTAAAAAGCCCAGTTTATGATGTCTTAAAGTTCTCTTTTTCGAGGCATACAATTCTAACTTCTAAGCAAATGAACGGGTAGAAAAGCCACAAGGAATAGAAATTTTCAAGCTACAAGCTACAGCAAGCACCCGTTAATTTTAGTGAAGAATACTAAATAAATAGTGGTACCAACCTAAAATGAACCTAAAATAGAAACGAAAATCAAACCAAAGGATTAAATTGCGTCAAAGACACACCACTTGTCAACAATGTTTAAAAAAATTTTGCAGCAGAAAAATGTTGAGTAAAAAATCGTTCCGCTTAAAATGACGTAATATTTCATAAACGAGTGCGAGTGGTTTTACCAGGGGTTACAAACACGAGAGAACAATGAAAATCACTAGGCCGTGAACCGAGTGATTTTGATTGTTCTCGAGTGTTTGTAAAACACGAGAGGATAATGAATATCACGAGGCCGTAGGCCGAGTGCTTTTTATTGTTCTCAAGTGTTTGTAACCCCTGGTAAAACACGAGATGCGAGTTTATGAAATAGTTTCTCAATCGTCTATTTTGAATTTATAATTAATAAATGTGGCAATAATCGGTTCTAAGTAAGAGCCGTTTATTATCTGATTTCTTAATTATGAATTCAGGTTACGCGATCTTTACCGGGTTTCAAAACACATGTACATGACCAAATATGTTCGTCTGGTTGGTTAATTAGGTCATGAATTATTAATGAGTTTGAGAACTTAGATTATTGAACAAAGAGGGTGCTGGATAAAAAAAAGTACAAAAAGGCCGTATACAAATCACTCTGTCCGTCGGGAAACAATCATCTGGTCCGATGCATATATTCCAAACCGTTGCATTTTATCCATTTGACTTTCACGTAAGTGACCAAGTCAAGGACTGCAAGTCTGCAACACTTCAACCGTCGACAATCCTGAGGCCAATTCGAGATCATTTTTTTAGTTACGTCTCTTCCTTGCAGGAAGAAGTCAAAGTCAGCTAACATTACCCGTAATATTACGGACCAGTTCTTCATTATTAACAAGGACGACACCATAATTCTTTAAAACTGTTTCGCGACAGCCCCATCCAAAATGTTGGTGACTTTCCTCATGTTGAAACTCCCTATTTGGGATTCTTTTTGAGTTCAAGTCACCTACTTCTTGTGCTTTTAAAAGCATCGTACCAACTTTTCTAAAATACAAACAGTTCCATAGAGGCGTCTGCAATGGCATGGACGAATCGCTCTTGTTCTTGCGTTAAATGATTCCATTTGTCCTTCTTGAACGCTGTTATAATTTGTTTGTTAGTTAAACGGATTTATCAGACTTATTTTGTTATTTTGATTTCTCCTATCGACTAGAAAATCCAACTGCTAGTATTTGATACCCAAGAAACAAACCATCAGCCAAAATTCGATAGACAGTAAAGCCAGTTGGTTTAATGATTTATCCGTATTCGATTTTTTTGCTTTTGTAGTCAACAACTCCAAATATGGGAACGAGTTTATGAATTCATCATTTCAAGGCAAGATTCGTTTAAATTGTTTTTAGTTTCTATTATTTCTGCCTTTATTTCATGATGGTTTAAACCTCCTGAAAGCCCAGTTTAAGATCGTTTTCGTATTAGGTAATTCACGAAGTAAACCAATGACGTTCTTCGTAAGACCGGGATAGTCCTTCCAGGTAAAATCCACCTGCAGTTCGCTCAATGCGAGATGAGAGATTTCACCATCATAAAAAAAAAACAGGTTTCACCAAAAACTGAAAGCATTTCTTACTTGATTATTCCTTACTCAAGTTGAGTCGAGGACCTGGACTTGCAAAGAAAGGTCTGGGGCATAGAAATTTGGCCCCCTTTTTACCAAATATAGTTTAAAATGGCAGCGTTTTAGTGGTTAATGAACAGTGAACTCGATTTCCATATCTGGGATCTGGATTGCTACATTGAACCCTAAAAAGACTGGAACGATACCTCGTAGTACCAGGCCTCACGATCGAATGACGCTGACATGGGGGCAACTATGTGGGTGAAAAACACGCGTGGGGAAAAATTGTTTTGAACTTTCATTTTTGATGGACAGTTAATTCTAACAAATATGCAGTTCTAACGACATTGTGTTCCACTTACTAAGGACAAAAAAGAAAACTGTCAAAAAATCCGAAATTTGGGTGACGTTTTTCACAATAGGTTACGTGTTTTATCGCGTAGGGAACTGGAATGACCTGCAATTTGACCCACATGTCAGCCTCCATGCTGGCTTCAAAATACAGTTTGCAGGTATCGTTCCAGACTTTTTAGAGTTCCATGGATTGCTAACTCCCAGTCATTTGGTCGGGTAAAAAGTGAAGCCAAGATGGCTGCCCATGGAGGGAAATTTTGTGCGTCAGCTTCAGCCATCTTCATGGTCTTGTACGTCAGTTCCAGTCCTTTACACGACTTTTGTTCAGTTTTTGTTTGGTACGGCTTCGAAAGCATTCCCAACCATGGAAAAAGTGCACAGACGAATTATAACTGGACCATTTTTACACATTCGAGTGTTCAAAAGGATTCATTATAGCCGTGTGGCCTAAGAACAGTCCTAAATTGTGTAAAGCTGGTAAACTGACCGTAAAAAATGACGTGCACTTAGTAGTTTCTACAAGTAATTTTTCTAGACCGTTTTATCAGGTTTCTCGTCAGTTTGGAAAATTATTTTCGTGAAAATATATAACCTGTAACTCGGTTTGACTTTGCCGAAATACATTTGAAATTCTTAAACCCGTTTTTATCTTTTGAAGACATGTTTTGTGTGTATTTTCAAAGAGAAATCTTCAGAAAATATAAAAAGTCGCGTGGAAGACTAAAATACCCTCCATCACTGACCCATTGAACTCTAAAAAGACTGGAAAGATACCTGCAAACTGTATTTTGAAGCTATCGTGGAGGCTGACATGTGGGTCAATTTGCAGGTCATTCCAGTGCCTTACGCGATAAAACATAGATAGATAGAAGAACTTTATTTACCCACGCTAACATCGTCAGTATGAAACTGATTTCCACGATGGGCGTGCACATGAACATTATAAGCTACTACAAAAGTATAGTAAATTGTTACAAAAGTTTTAGAAATTATTATAATACAGAAGACAAAATCATTAGGGATTACTATTACACTAGAAAAAGTTCATGAGAGAAAGAGTTCAAAGATTGAAAGTAATATAATTATAAGTTTATGATTGTTCTATTTACAGTTGTATCCTCTGAATTTAGGCTAGAGAATAGTATGAGCAGCAAGTTTTCTTTTAAAACAAGTAAATGATTTTGTCGCTCTAAGCTCTTCTGGTAATGAATTCCATATCGAACCCCCATTAAACATAAAGCTCTTTTTCATATTGTTTGTACAAGGTTTAGGCAAACAAAGTGTGCCTGAGTTGTTCCGAAGATTGTATTTTATCAATTCATTTTTGAATGTAAAGAGTTCACTGAGGCAGTGTGGTCCCAAGTTATTTAATATTTTAAACATTGTTTTGGCTTTAGTTTTAATTCGTTGTTCTTTTAGAGGTTCCCACCCCAGCATGCTCAGAACAGTTTCTTGGTTTACCTCATTAGGTACATTTGCTATAATTCGAGCAGCTCTGTTGTGAAGTCTCTGAAGGCGTGTGGATTGTGTCTCTCCAAATACATTCCAAACTTCAAAGCAGTAGTTAAAGTGGGGTTGAATAATAGCATTATATACTGACCGAATTGTGTTTTGATCAACAAAATCTCGCAAACGTTTAAGGGCATATATTCCAGATGATACTTTCTTGCATATGTTGTCAGTATTGCTTTTCCAAGACAAATGCTGGTCAAGAATTACGCCTAGAATTTTGCTTTCAGAGACTTGTTCAATTTGTTTATCCTCGATATTGATTATAGGTTGTTTATCAGAAATTTTATTTAATATTGGTTTAGTCCCAATTAACATAAATTTAGTTTTTGCAACATTCAGGCTGAGTTTGTTTGATATAAGCCATTTCCGAAGTCTTTCTAAATCTGAATTCACTGCATCCTCAACCTCATTCAGTGAGTTACCAGCTGCTGTAATATTTGTATCATCTGCAAATAACCGGGGTTTAGTTTGAGCAAGACATGATGGCAGATCATTTATGTAAAGCAAAAAGAACAGGGGACCCAAAATAGAGCCTTGTGGTACTCCACATTTAATATTACATTCAGATGAGATAGATCCATTCACTTCACATTTCTGTTTACGATTAGTTAAGTAGGACTTAAGAAGGGAGTAGGCATTACCTTTGATTTCATATAGTGATAACGTATCCAGTAAAATTTGGTGGTTAACAGTATCAAAGGCCTTTTTTAGGTCTATGAATACAATAAGATTAAACAATTTTCTATCCATGTTTATGTACCAGTCATTAGTACAATCTAGTAAGGCTGTAGCAGTTGAATGGAGCTCACGGAAGCCAAACTGATGTTCAGAAAACAGATTATTTGTTTGTAAATAATCATGTAATTGGTTGTAGATAATTCGTTCCATGACTTTGCTTATGGCAGGTAGAATTGAAATAGGCCGATAATTACCTGGTAGGTTTCGATTACCATTTTTAAAAAGTGGAATTACTTTTGCCATTTTCCAGTCATTGGGGAAGGTGCATAAAGTAATACTTTGATTGAAAATGTATGTTAGCGAATCTGAAATCATGGGTGTTGCAATTTTCATAATTTTACTGGATATTTTATCAATTCCAGTAGACTTATTACCCGATAATTGAGATAGTAACTGACACACGTTATTTACAGTAACTGATTTGAATGAAGTAAACTCAGATTTAGTTGTCTTAATGAATTGTTTATAATGGTAATTGGATGTACCAATCTCTTCAGCAAGATTTGGTCCATTATTTGAAAAGTAATCATTAAAAGCCTCTGCAATATCACATTGGTTTGTCAACTTCTGTTTATCTATATTCAATTCATTTACTATTGTTTTCTTATTATATTTACCTAGTTGACTATTTATTACCTTCCAAGCAGCTTTTGGATTTTTCTTATTTGCTGAAATTTTACTGGAAAAATAATCAACTTTGGCCTGCCTAAGTCGAGTGGTTGTCTCATTTCTCACTTTCCTATAAGCAACCCAGTCTTTTTCAAGTTTGGAGATCATGGCTACTCTTTTTAACCTATCCCTTATGTTAATCAGTTTTTTAATATCTTTTGTTATCCAGGGAACTGATTTTGATTTGATTTTCTTCTTCTGGATGGGAGCATGCTTGTTAAGAATTTCTAAAAATAATTCTCTCCAAACATCCCACATACTATCTGGGCTATCTGCAAAGAAATATACATAATCCCATGTCTGATGTGATAAGTCTTGTAGAAACAGATTTTTGTTAAAGTTTTTCATGTTTCTAATATCAGTGATATTTTGTTTTTCGCTCTGAGTGATGTTGATTTTCCTTATAGCAAAAATAAGGCTATGGTCACTTATTCCTGTGTGGATTACACCAGACTTGCAAATTTTCTCTGGCATGTTTGTTATGAAATGATCAATGAGGGTAGAGGAGGTCATAGTCACTCGTGTGGCTTCATTTATTAGTTGAGTTAATTGGTAGGTTTCTAATAATGATATTAGTGTCTTAGTTGGTTGATCTAAATTTGTTTTGATCAAATCACAATTCAGATCTCCAAGGATACAAATTTCTTTATTTTCATTATCAATAGTTTGTATCAAATTTTCAAAATGGGTAAAAAATTCAGGGGAAGCATTTGGTGTTCGGTAAACAGCGACAATTATGAAAGGCCGATTGTGAGGTTTGGTTATTTCTATACAAACTGCTTCAAAATCTGTTGGTACAATGTCATGTCTTATCTAGTAGTTTAAAGAGCTACACAGGTAGATACATACACCACCTCCATTTCTACTTCTATCATTTTGGACAATATCATAGCCAGGTATATTAATCATACTATCAGTTATAGCTGGACTAAGCCTGGTTTCATTGAGAGCAAATAAATCTAGGTAATCTTGTGACATTATGTAAATAATTTCATTGAGTTTTTTGGGTAAACTCACAATATTCAGAAATGCCATTTTAAATCCCCGTTGTTTTGAAAAAGATTTAAGGTTGCTTAATAGGTCATTGCAATAGGAAAGGTTGCTGCTCACATTATTCATATTATCATAAAAGGATTTCATATCATTGGGAAAATTGTTACTTATGTTTGTTTCTAATACTTCACTGCCTATTTCCTGGTAATGTGGTAAACACGTAACCTATTGTGAAAAACTTCACCCAAATTTCGGATTTTTTTGATAGTTTTCTTTTTTGTCCTTAGTAAAGTGGTAGACAATGTCGTTAGGACTGCATATTTGTTAGAACTAACCGTCCATGAAAAATAATAGTTCAGTACAATTTTTTCCCACGCGTGTTTTTGATCCACATAGCTGCCCCTATGTTGGCTTCACTCGGTAGTAAGGCCAGACATAACAAGGTATCGTTCCAGTCTTTTTAGAGTTCACTGCACTGACCAGTGAATTCAATTTTCATTTTCGATATGGAAATAGAGTTCATTGTCACTGATATGTATAGTATACAGATTGCCGCTTCGCAGACTTTCAATACACATTTAAACTTCACAATTGATTCGTGGAAGGAGTTATTTTTAGGTTGAACTTTAAATGTGAAAGCGACTAATTGACATAGCATTTTACATGTAATACCATGGACAGGAACAAGAACTCAAGCAGGACATCATTGGTAACAAGTGGTACATGTAATCACCATAATGGAGGGAAAATTTACATATTAAAGTGGAAAGTAAAAAGGAAGAGATTCACATTAATTCACTGTAGCCACAGTATATTGTTTCTTAAATCAGCTTTTTTGTTTAACAAAATATATAACAATAACTAAACTTTGCAGAAGGAAGAAAAACCTGCCCCAATTTGGAAACGGACGTTCCTACTTGGCAACGATTTCTTTCTAATGTCAAATTCCTCTTATCAAACCTGGTGATAAAAGAGAAAACATGACCAGCACAAACATGACCAACATCCATCTCTGGCCATTGAATGCAGTAATATTTCAGTTGCAGTTGCACTACTTGCAAAGTATCTCACCCCTGGTGTCAACCAATACGTAGATGACGGACATAAATGTAAATTTGTGTGCACAGGATATAAGGTACAATTTCTTCAGGGCATAAATTAAGACCAGAAATTTGGGAGCATGCTCAGAAAAGCCTTCGTGGTTGCACCATTGCTGGACAGACAATCCTGAAAACATTTTAAATAAAACTGAGAAATGTTTTTGTTTATTATGTTTATTGGAAGTTTAGGAATACAAAATACCCAAACCTTTGAACTGAATCAAAACAGTGGAGTTATTCCGAAACATATTCAATACAGATGAGTGTTGACAGAAGCCAAGTGTTGAAGCAAGTTGGAGTTCTAATATAAAGAATTAAAACAGTTTTATTATGATTAGGGAAAAGAATTTACCCCATCACAGTTGTTATAAAATGTGAAACCTGCTTTCAACATTTCATCGTTAGCAGCGAGAATAATCGAGCAAGCGTCGCTCGTCTGACGATTATCATGTAAGTGGCTGACGCGGTGATCCGTGAAAGATGATGAATTACCCGTTTCCTATTTAGTAAATTACCTTAGAAATACAATGGTATTGATAACATACCTTTCTTCTAGACGTGCCAGCCGTAAAACAAAAATCGGCAGCAAAACGTTTGAGATACAGCAGCTCAAATGATCCCAACCCGCTTATCGCCATTATCTTTGTTGTTGACCTGTCCGCAGTTAACTGGCTGCCAACATGGCGGCCAAGATGCACAGCACGACATGCGCGAGGACAAAAACTTCAGAGGTTCCGACGAGTGAGACTTGTTCCGATTCTTATTCTGTGGTATTACGTTTGACTATGAGGGACATTTAAATATTTATTAGGTGTTAGGAACTTCATCATTACGTATGTATGTCTTCAAAAATACTACATGTCCACGTTTCAGTTCCCAAAACACACCACTTGTTGGCAAACAGCTTCATTCGTAGTCCTCCCTGACCACACCTTGCCTCGACCCCACCAGACACAGCAATGATTCGTTAATTTCAACACCAAAGACATCGTTAACTTTAAGATAAATATTGAAGGAAATTTGAAGGAAATTTTAGTATTTTTGAAGGAAATTATGAATCGAAAAAGAAAACATGAGACTAAAAGGAGGAAATTTCGTCCTGTTAAAGTAGAAGTACTGGTCCGTATTAACGAACCAAAACCACAGCCAAAACAAAACCAAGTCAATCGGGCCAGCTAATTTCTGACGTTTATATGTTTTATGTTTTACCAAAGGTTTTTTTTCACAAAAAGGAATGGGTTTGACGTACGTGTCGGCTTCCATATCCGCCATTTTTGGCCTCAAAATTCCACCTCGAGTTATCTTTCCAGTCTTTTTAGAGTTCACTGAGCCAGACTCGGGCCTACTCGGGCCCAGGCCCGGACGTCAGCTACAAATATGGGCCTTTCCCAACGTATTTGGTACATTCAACTGACAAATTACACGACAAGTTTTGAATAATTTGATATCAGCCCTTTAGGTTTGGTCCACGAATGGAATTTCTTTGCGCAATTTTTTCTCACCACGCTAAAAATTCGCGCAACTTGTTCTCATCAATGAGATATCGCGTGGTTTAAAAAGTAATTTGGAAGATCTTTACGAGTTTAACGCCAATTGAAGCCTTCGAATCCAGCTCGACGCCGCAGCCTAAAGTACGAGAATAGCGCCATCGTAATTCAGGAAAACTCTTTCAGAGACGAGAGAATTCAAACATTTTACAGGCGGTATGCTCCCGGAGCCCCCTTATTAATGTGTTTCCCAGGCCCGGGCATCACAGATTTTCTGGCTACGCCAGAGTAGGTTGCACTCGCTTCGCTCGCATCAACAAACGTATGAGACAATCGGAAATTCCTAGTTTTCAGTAAATTTAAAGATGTTGTTAAAGACGCTGAATAGATTTTATTTCAAGACAAACAGAAACATTTAAAATCATTCGTCTTTAGCTGGACTGGAGGACATTTTAGTGCAATAAACGATTCTCGATTTAGATTTCGTGATCAACATTTTGAGACAAATAAACAATAAAATGATGTCATCCCCTCGCCCACCGCGCGAAGCGCGGTGCGAGGGTACTAATCTTGACGTGCGTGGAGTCCTGTTACACGCGTGGTTACTAGGGAGAAAAATTTTCGCTTTGTGTATGTATCTTTCTTTATATATATATATTTATATATATATATATCCATGGTGTCTGGTCACTCAAAAATACCGTGTGCCAGCTCGGGGACTGGTATGTTGTTGAACAAACCGTACTTAGGTACCGTATTGAAGCAAATCGATCTGGTCTCGTTCTTTTTTACCTTGTATGGATCTCTCGCAAGTTGTTTACATTATTTGAACACTGAAGTCAGTAAATGATTTAAGACCGGCAAAGGAAATAGCTTTCTTGGTGCCTGCGGCTGGTTTCGTCACCTCAGTAACTGGACAATTTATGACTTGACAGAGCAGTTCTCAAAGTTAGCTCCTTGTAATATGCATTTGCCAACTGTTCACTTTTTGCAGCAACGCTTTGTCTTGGTTCTTTCTGATTTGTATGAACAAAAGACGTAAGGGAACTCGCTTGCTGTCAGGACATTTGCTAAGCGACTAACTGTATTAAAACGACATTCTTCGCTGAAGTTGAATAGATGTCGATTAGTATAAATCTTGGGACTTTAGTATAAATCTTTAAATGGCACAAGCAGCCCTTGTAGATCGACAGTAAATTTAAATTGCAATCATTTGTTCCAACGGCTAACTAAAAGACTGCGCTTCTGTCACATCGTTTCACAGAAACATTACTGCAAATGCGCAGCGTCAGCTACATTTACAGTCATAAACAAATTCATTTTAATGATGATTACGCAGCACACTGTTCTACTGCAACATTTGGCAAAATTCTGCGACATAAAAACAAAATTGTTCAGTATTGTAAGTTCTTTCAAATTTCCTTCAAATTTCCATCAAATTCTCAAAAAATCCTTTAAATTTCCTTTAAAATGTTATTTCGTTGAAATCTGTTTCATTTCTGTTATATATATTTTATCGAAGAAGGAATATCAATGACAAAAACGAAGAACGTAGGTCGGCGTCCTTGAGTGTGCTGACCAACTGGCCAGCGGTCATAACATCAATATTAATTAAATATATAATATCCCCTCCCCCATGATCAATATAAAGAAATGACTAACAGCTCAAGCATATGTATTCATCGTTCTATTTGTTTATCTGGGTTTATCGAGATTGTTTGATGTTCAAATATTGAGTTTGTTCGGTCTCCTACTAATTCTACCACTTCTTGTCATGTAGTGCTTTAAACCAGTTTCCGAATCCTCTTTTTCTGGTCCTTTGGTGGGTGTTGTCTTGGTGTTTTTGATCAACGTCGGTTGCTGCCTAGCTGAATATGTGTCGTTGTGATACAACTCTTCTGGACATTGTATCAGTGGTGTGTTAACATCATTATTTGGATTTATATCCAGGTGGTCAGAATTTTCTGTTCGGGTTCTCGTCTTCCTGAGTCAGACCTTAAAGCAACTCTATTGCGTCTGAGTCTCTGGTTTCCTGTATCAACGATGTATGAGCGAGGTGATGAATGATGGTCAACAACAACTGCTTGTTTCCATAATTTTGATCG
This sequence comes from Heliopora coerulea, assembly GCA_030142905.1. NCBI lineage: Eukaryota > Metazoa > Cnidaria > Anthozoa > Scleralcyonacea > Helioporidae > Heliopora > Heliopora coerulea. The sequence continues at coordinate 5,571,469 of JASJOG010000003.1, read as the reverse complement.
TAGTTCTGGTTGGATTCGCACCTGGTCACCGGGTTTCAGGGGTGCCAACTCTTTCTTTCCGCTGCGATTATAGTAGTATGCTTTCTTTGCTTTAATAAGGCGCATTCTTCGCTTCACCTCGTTTGAGTTATAAGCTTCTGGCTCAAGACGATTACGTGCAATTGGAAGGCTCGTTCGTAGTCTTCTTCCCATGCATAGGTGTGATGGTGAGAGTTCTATGCCAGGTATCGGTATTGCTCGATAAATCAAAAGGGCCTTGTGCTTGTCGTTGTTCTTCCTCCACAATGACTTCACAATCTTCACTGCTGCTTCCGCTTCTCCATTTGCGTTAGGATGTTTTGGGCTTATCAAGACATGCTGAAAATTGTAGGACTTCGCAAAATTTTTGAACTCTTCACTCGTGTACTGTGTGCCTTTCATAATGTCGTTTTAAGGCTTCTACAGTGCTACAAGTAGAAAGGTCGCTGAGCTCTGTCACCTCTATGTATTTAGAGAAGTAGTCTACCGACAGTACATAGTTTTTACTCTGAAAGGTGAAGATGTCGGATGCTACTTCAGCCCAAGGGTAGTCCGGGGTCTGACTTGGTATCATCGGTTCTTTCGGTTGTGCAGGTGCGTAATCGTGACATATAGAGCAGTCCTTTATTTTCTCTTCGACTTGAGAACTCATACCAAGCCAATACAAGGCTTCTCGTGCTTGTTGCTTAGACTTGACAATACCAAGGTGAGCTTCATGGATGAGTTCCAGTATTTCCTGTCGCATTGACGGTGGCACTACAATTCGCATTCCTCGATAGATTACACCGCCCATTACAGCTAATTCATCACGGTTATCCCAATATGGCCTGATGCTGTGAGGTACTTGTTGTTTCGTCTCGGGCCATCCTGACTGAATTATTGCATATAGTTCGTTTAGTTCGTTGGCCGTGTTTTGTTGAAGCTGTAGGTATTTCGTCGGAGTTACTGAGATTCTTTCTATCATGTTTACTTGGAATTCATCTCTTTCAGGTGGTACTTCATTCAGACTTGCTCTGCTGAGTATGTCTGCTATGACCTGCTTCTTGCCTGGAAGATATTCAACTTTCAGGTCATATCTCTTTAGCTTTAGCATCATCGATTGAAGTCGTAGGGGAGCTGACAACATAGGTTTCCGAAGAATGGCTTCCAGTGGTTTGTGATCCGTTTGTACTACAGTTTCCTTTCCTGAGATATATTCCCTGAATTTATTTGTGCTAAACACAATTGCTAACATTTCTTTCTCAATGGGTGACCAATTCAGCTCAGATGCACGAAGTTTCCGTGAGGCATAGGCTATTGGTTTGTTTTCCTGTAGAAGTACTGCGCCGACTGCCGTCTTGCTTGCATCGCACTGTATTGTTACCTCCTTGTGGACATCATAATAGGCTAGGACTGGCGCTGTAAAGCACAAATCTTTGATGCGTTGAAAAGCTAATTCCTGTGGTTTATCCCAGTGGAAGATTGTGTCTTTCTGTATCAGATGACGTAGTGGTTCTTCAACTTCAGCTAGCTTTGGTAAGAACTTGGCAAGGTATTGTACTGATCCAAGGAAACGACGAACATCTTCCTTATTTCCAGGTGCTGGCATGTTTTTCATCGCCTTCACTTTTTCCGGATCTGGTTAAGTCCGTGTGCTGATATCATGTGACCCACATAACGTATTTCTTCTTTTCTGATTTTCACCTTGTCAAAATTGAGCTTGAGGTTGTAGCTTTTAGCTCTGTCAAGTACTTGTCGCAGAACAGCATCGTGATGTTGTATGTCTCTTCCAGCTACCAGTATGTCATCCATTATGGTATGCGCATACTCTATTCCTTCAAGCATCTCGTCCATTGCTCTCTGATACATTTCTGGTGCCGACTTGATACCAAATGGAAGTTTCAACCTGTGGTATCGTCCTAAGGGTGTGTTCATTGTTGTGAGGAGGCTGGACTCGTAATCCAATCTCATTTGGAGATATCCGCTCTTGGCATCTAACACTGTAAATACTTTGGCTTCAGGGATCTTGCTAGCAATTTCCTCCACTGTCGGAATTGGATAATGCTCACGTCTTACTGCCTTGTTTAAATCTGACGGGTCTAGGCAAATGCGGATCTTATCGCCTTTTCGTGCCACAACCATGGAGCTCACCCAATCTGTAGGTTGCTTTACTTTAGCGAGGTGTCCCTTTCTCTCCATTTCTTTTAATTTGGTCGTGATCTTTGGAAGGAGAGCTACCGGTTGTCTTCTAGGGCCATGGACCACGGGTTTTACCGTCGGATTAATTTTGATTGAGTAGGTTCCTGGCATTAGCCCAGTGGAACTTTCCAGATCTGGGTGTTGTACCAGGAATTCTTTTAGGTCATGATCAATTTCATGTACTCTTTTTATCAAGTCAAAGGCCTTACACGCTTTTCCAGACAGAATTGGATTCTGAGGTTTGTCAATGATGAAGAATTTGACTTTGATCTCCTTGTCCCTGTGCCGCTTACTTTCAATGTTGCACATCCTCTGGGTAGGATTTGGTGTTGACTGTATGATACAAGTCTTTTGCGGGTTTTCTTGATCCGAGCTTCAGGTGCTACACGTCGCAACTGGTTAGTGCTTAGTACACTTGCCTGTGCTCCAGTGTCTAATTGGCATTGCAGGGTACGCTGGCCTATTGGCACAGTCTCCCACCATTCTTCGGTTTCCTTTCGTTGGCATGATATTTCTTCCACTTGGTGAAATTTCAACGTTCTGATGTTCAGTACTTGCATGTCTTGCATATGATGGCCAGTATCCTCATCAGAATTACTTGTTTCTTCACTGGAAAATGTGTTCTCTTCCATGGCGTTTATTTTCTTTCTTTTTGATCTACACATTCTTGCAAAGTGCCCAATCTTTCCACATTTCCTGCAACACTGTTTTTTGGCTGCACATTTTTCTTGTGGCTTATGGCTGCTATAACCACATTTTTGGCACTTTGCTTTTGGGTGCTCTGTCTCCCTTTCCATTGATTCTGGGCCAGGTGTGCTTTGCTGTTTCGAATATTGACTACGCCGTTCAAATTTTTTAGCTTTTGTTGAAATACCGTGTACTGACACATTCGGATCTTCGCCCGCAATTACATGCATGCCATCCTTGGTGGCTTCAAACAGTCTTCCTACAGACCTGTCAAGTGTCCCGCATCATGCGGGATTTGCGCGCATTTTCTTGTCGAGCCCGCATTCCCGCACGCTTGCTCTCAAATGGGACAGCTGTCCCGCATTATTTATTGTTTGTGTTCGTTTTTCTATTTCGCTTTCTTTTCTTTGTTCAGCCGATTTCAATTACTTAAAAGTCGATACATTATGCATTCCAGTTTATGATGTCATCGTTGTAACTACAAAAAATCGCATTGCTTGCTTGTAATTCATTTCGATTTGATGATGACTTTTGCAATAAAGTCGAAATATCATCACAATCATTCGTCGTCTTGTTATTAACTTATATCTTGGATTTTCAAGATGTAATTGTTTGTCGGAATTTGTTTTTTACTTTATTAGTCTCGTTTACTTCGTTTTAGTGCAGTTTTACGGAGTGACTCATGTCTACGCACTCTTCCGTAAGCACTACTGTGATAGGCTACTGATTTTCTACGCTGTCAAACACATTATCATGCTGAGAAGAGAAACCGTGGATGCGTAGGCGAAACGAATACTCATGCATCAAACTATTTTCACCCCGCCTTACCGGGATGAAACGATTACATGGAAGTTAACCGGGCTAGCCCGGATTGCAAGTTGCAACTAGGGTGATCCCGGTAAAGCGGGCTGGCCCGCTTAGCATGTAATTGTAACGTGCCGAAATACAGATGAATAACACGAGGTTTTACTGATAATATATTTTCGTATCTAGCTTTACAATCACAACCTTAATCACTCAAGCTCAGGCTCACTCTGCTCCTTACGCATATCCTGTTACACATATATACTGTCAGGAAGCAGTCTGTTTAATGCAAACATTACATAATCGAATTGTTGAAAAACTATGTTATATAGAGACCGGCTAGCCCGGTTAACCAAGCCAGCCCCTTCCATGTAATCGGCGGGCCCTAAGTGGAAAGGACTGATTGAGAACAAAAGCGGATGCTGCGTATGCGCATTAAAAATGGCTCCCTAACGACTTTCCCCCATTGAACTCTAAAAAGACTGGAACGCTACCTCTTAGTACCAGGCTTCACGATTGAATGAAGCCGACATGGGGGCAGCCACGTAGGTCAAAAACACGCATGGGAAAAAGTTGTATTGAACTTTTACTTTTCATTGACAGTTAATTCTGACAAATATGCAGTCCTACCGACATTTTCCTCTACTTACTATGGATAAAAAAGAAAACTGTCAAAAAATCCGAAAATTGGGTGAAGTTTTTCACAATAGGTTGCGTGTTTTATTGCGTAGGGGACTGCGATGGACCTACATGTCAGCCTCCATGATGGCTTCAAAATACAGTTTTCAGGTATCATTGAACTGTAAAAAGACTGGAACGATACCTGCAAACTGTATTTTGAAGCCATCATGGAGGCTGACATGTAGGTCAATTTGCAGGTCATCCCAGTCCCCTACGCAATAAAACACGCAACCTATTATGAAAAACATCACCCAACTTTTGGATTTTTTGACAGTTTTCTTTTTTATCCATAGTAAGTAGAGGAAAATGTCGGTAGGACTGCATATTTGTCAGAATTAACTGTCAATGAAAAGTAAAAGTTCAATACAACTTTTTTCCACGCGTGTTTTTGACCTACATGGCTGCCCCCATGTTGGCTTCATTCAATCGTGAAGCCTGGTACTAAGAGGTAGCGTTCCAGTCTTTTTAGAGTTCAATGGCAGGTATCGTTCCAGTCTTTTTAGAGTTCAATGCTTTCCCCTGGCCTCTATAAAATATCCACTGACTGGATAGAGCAACTCCAGTCTCTCGCTCAGCGAAAATTGAAGCCGGAAGTGAAGCTGAAAATTTCACGGCGGCCATATTGGAAGGACCCACTTGTAGTTATACGGCTATTACTGAATTATGATTTTCGCTCGTAATGGTCGTGATTTCAACGAAAACCAGTTAACCATTACACTTTTAGCAATAAAACGTATCTTTCGATAGTGGAGAACTTTAAACGTGGCCAGAGTAACTGAAAATCAGCAGAAATTCGATGATTTTTACCCTAGCGAAGACCAGTGCCAGTCACCTCTGAAGAAATGTGACTGAAGTAACAAAAAAGTTGCCGATAACATTATGTAACTTTAGCAGTTTGACAGTGACTTAACAATAAAGAGGAGATATTACCGTTTCTGTATTCGTCTTGTCTTTGTTTTTCGGATCTCGGGTTTACCAAGTGTATGTATTCGAGGTTTTATTTAAATTACCGTATTTGTCAAACAAATTCAACAATTTCCTATCAATGACGATGAGCGTTTGACGAAAATAAACTTTGACTAACTCTTTTGTCGGGATCAATTACTGAATGAACCATGCAAACCCAATTTACTGCTAGATGTTGCTGATCAGAGAAGATGGGTTCTGTATTCTTATAAAGGTTCAATACATGCATTTTGTTTGCACTAGTGCATGTAGTAAACTTGAGTTCACAGCCGTTTGTTGTGATTTAATATGAAGTTTTTTAATATGTTTTTCACGTTTTTGATATAGCTTCAAGTTACAGCTTGATCAGTATTGTTGTACAGTAATCAAATCATTCATGTGAATCAATGTGAAATATGTTTGAAGCTGCTTTGTGTGTTGGAGTTGAGAGAGAACTTTTGGGTCCAAGTCAAACGAAAATTAGTTAGGTTTTTTCTTTAAAGTGTTCACAGAGCTCACTCTGATGTATGGTAGATTCTCCTGTTGATTAAAGTCATATTTTTGCCCTTATCAAGTGCATAGCAACGTACTACAGCAAAATTCGTTACTCTTGTCTTGAAAAATAAACAAAAGCCAACCTTTCTCATACAAAATCAGAGAAAGTTAAATTTGTCCTCTTCCAACAACAGTAAGTACCAAAATCTAATCTACAGTAATATTGGATAACCCACTCAGTCACTGCATGCATTTGTGTAAGTGTTCACCTATCCCTGGAAGACCAGCAGAGTCAACTGTGGTGTAAAACTAAATATATACCCAGGAAAACAGACATGCAAACATACCCTGTGTAAAAACTGGAAAGCTTATGACTTCTTGAGTCAAACGAACCCTATCATCATGGTTACTAGTGGGAATCTCTAACCACTAAGCAAGTACAAAGATGAAGATTGTTAAGGAAAGGTGTTTATCAATGTGTCGCCGACCTGGCATTAGCAGTAAAATCTAGAATCCAAATCAACATGTTAACTTTAAGACAGTGAAGGCAAGTCATATACAAGAATATCTCACTGAAATACGACCACAAAAACCTCACTATGAGGTTTCATGTTAGAACTCTTCGAATAAACGGCCAAGTTCGATTTCCACATATTTCGATTCAAGTGTTCAAACACATGTACAGCATCAGCGAGAAATTTGCAGTTTAATACATCCTGGGGTTTTATCAGCAACAAATGAATCAGGACTTTGGCAAAACACATCACAGAAAATCGGCAAATAATAAGGGTCACTTAAAAAACATAGAAAGAAACAAATACACAAGAGTCTCTTACAGACTCGATAGTCCTTAAACGAATTTTGAAGCAAGTATACAGACGGGTGCATTTCGCAAAATAAAGCATTTGCGAAACAAAAAAACAATTCAGAATACTTATTTATTACTTAAAATAAGATTAAGAACCTTAATTTCGTTGTCAAGTCATCTCAACGTCCCTGAAATTGGCGAAAAATGCCGTTTAACCGCTACTACCCCTATTTACGCCATATTGCTTGGGGCCTGTTGGGTCCTTCCAATATGGCCGCCGCTCCTTGACTTCCGGCTTCACTTCTTAAGCCCAGTTGCTCTATCCAGTCTTATTCAGAGATCAGTGAATATACCATATTACATACCGTGTAATTTTCACAGCCCACGCAGCAACCACGAAGGAGGATGCTTTTATTATTCTAGTTTCCTAATTTCATGTGAATTTAACTTCACTCCTTAACAATGGAAAGGCTGCTGGATCTTCGACGACTTCTGGTTACAACTCTCCAAGTCGTACATTTTTTGATAGCGTTTGGATTTTTATGCTTTGGTATTACAGAATTTGTCAGCAATCCTCCCTATTTTGACGGCTATGGAGATGCAAAGGCTTCACAGGAACAACTCCCGAAGGGTTTATTTCAGGTACAATGTAGAACAAGATTAAATAAAGCCGCTTCGCTTGTTGAAATCGTTGCAAGAAAAAACCTCACACGCAGTTTCTTGCAACGTTTAATTAATTGTTCAATAGGTATTTAAACTCGTAGTCATATATATAGACAGATGTTAACACCTGTAACCTTACTCTGAAGATGTTGCACGTCGGCAACGAAACGTTAGTAAATATGTTTTAAAATGTTCTCAAGTAGTCCTTAATCGTGGGTTTGCATTTAAAAATCCTCAGCTGGGCATTAATCTTTATTTTACGATCATGGGCTTAAATTAAATACATTTGTTATGCAATCGTCATATTACTGGCCGAGAATTGTGCAACAGTTTCTACTGAAAACAACCATAGTCAACTGACATCATGGCTCATGGGCAGATGAGGGATAGCAATGAAATTAGTAAATTTTACAGTGAGATTTTCTCAAAGTCATGCTTGCACCAAGCAACAGCTTTGGCCCTAATAAGGAATTTGAAGGACTTTGACAACAATCATCAGAACATGGTAGTGTGAATGATTCATAAGTGAAAGACCCTTGACGTATCCTATTCTCCTGAATGGGAGGACACTCTGTATGCAAAAGCACATACCTCCATCAGTGTAGCCAGGGGGGGCAGGAGCGACAGTTGCCCCCCACTTTTTGTCCTGACCAGGTCTGTCAGTACATCCAGTACATTTGTTGGTACGTTAAGCCTGTCTGTGACAGATTCTATGTGCATTTGAATTATCAAATTAAAAAATTGTTAGATAAGCTCTGGCAAAAGTTAATTATGGGAAAGATATTCAATACAAAATGTTTATTAGGAATTCTGTTTTGTTGTTTTTTGGCTGACAAAAATGACAGATCCCATCAACTCTCAGGACAAAGTGGTTGTGATAGCAGTAATAACTGAAAAAGAAGATACGTTGGTATATATCATGGCTCACATGATGTGCACACTTTTACAAATCATTTTTGAAGTTTAATACCATTTTACTGGCCAGAGCCAGCAAAGTAGAAATAATTTATTCCTTTATTGAATCTCAAGTTTCTTATGCCCTCGATTTGGTTAACTTTGATTTTTCCTTAATACTTGTCAGTATATTGTTAACATCTTGTCAGTAAATTTGTCTAAAATCTCCCCTGCCCCCCTTTCAAATTTCTGGCTGCATGACTGCATACTTCCACATCCAGATACTAGACCATTTGCTTTAAAATAATTAAGATGTACAAAGCAGATACAAATAGATATGTATAAAATTAGTATTACTATACTGTAATTAGTATATGATTATTTTTTAAGAAGTTAATCATTGTCAGTCAGAAATTTTAGTAGTACAGTGGGTATGGTTAGTATAATTATTAAACTTACCTAATATTTATTGTTTATTGTTTAAAATTTGTTCATGCATTTACAGAGCAACTTTGTTCTGTTTTCACATAACAGAAGAAGAGAATGTAGAAGGGATAGAAGTAGCAGAAAATAGCTTTCAAAATGGACTCTGTTTTTAATGGACTTTGTTTTTCCCTGTTTGAGGACTAGGCATATATATTGTTTAAAAATTGTTCATGCTTTTGCAGACCAACTTTGTTCTGTTGTCACCTCTCCTCTGGGAAACAATGACAAACACAATCACCAACATTATATTCCATTTTATTGAGACCACTTTCTGTAATGTATAAGTGCTCTAAAAACTAATCATGTATAACAAGATTGGCTGTGTTAAATCTGTTTTGTTTTGATTTTCAACAATTTTACCAAGAAAATTACTTTTAGACAGTAAAACTAAATTTTAATGTTCCTCGTGCCATCCTTGAGTGCAAAAATAAAAATTGCCTTTCATTCATGCTTATATACAGTATATATGGCCAGTAAGAATATAAAAATTTGGATCTTATTTTAGCCTAGAAACCCTTAGCAAAGATCTGGACATTGTCTACCATACATGAGCATAAAGGAATAAAGAGAATAGAACTCAGCTCAATATATTAGATGAAGAGTCATCTTTTAAAAACATAGGCAAGCCACAACTAGATTTTGTAAGACATTTACTAACACTGACATTTCATTGCCATCTTGCAACATCATCAAAGTGACATATAGCAAGCAATAATGTAATACTTAGATACATTTATGTGGTTGATGAGCTATCAGTTAGTGAAAGGAAGGAGATGTGAGAGGAAGCAGAAACCACAAAACAAAGAAAGTAGAGTAGAACTAATGTTTTAGGCTTAAATTTTGAGATATAAGGAGACTTTTTCATACAACCAATTCAAACATTGAATTAAAAGAAGACACTACAGAAACATTGTCGAATAGAATAGGGTGGCAAGTTTGGTGAGTGATTAGGAATATTCAAATGGGATAGATGAGATGGCTTCTTTCCTGTCAGAGCCAAAAGCCCCATGTGTTCTGAGATATGCATGTGCAAATATTGGCATGGAAATTGGCACTTCTATTAGAAATCCTATTGAATTCTAATCCCTTTATCTAATGTAATAGGAATTCCTACACAATCCAATAGGAGTTCCTATATATTGTTAGAATTCCTGTTGGATTTTGGGTCAAAATTTAATAAGAGTGCAGTCTTTGAAGGGGAAGAAACTAGCTAGGCACTTTTTCCAATGAGTAAACACCATTAAATGGAAGGGAAATATAGATCACTCATTTAGGAAGTGTTATTTTACTGACAGAAGGAAAAAAGATTTTATTGAGAAAATCTCTAAAACAACAATCAAAAAAGGCAACTGGATAACCATTGTTAACAAAAAATTGTTTTGAGCATAAAAGATGACTCTTTATCTTCATATATTGATCTGGACTCTTATCTACACTGTTTGATTAAGATTTCTGCCTAGTAGGTCATTGGTAAACGTATGGACATAAATGATTACAACAAAGTTGGTGGGATAATTTAATTTAAATTGAGAAGGTAGAAATTTGAATCTCAGCTTTGCTTCCTAGGTTAATCCCCAGCCTCACTTGGGGATTTTGTATCAAGAAAATGTACCACAGGAGGTTTATTCCATGACCATACTGAAAACTAGCTGATAAATATGGTGATGTAGCTTTGAATAATAGTGAAAAATAACATTATTAACATAGAATGAGTCCAGCAGATTCTCTTAAAATGGTCGCATGAGATATTTTACGAAAAATGATATGATATAAATAGATATGGAGTGCTGTTGATAATGACAGTTAAGAAGTACTTACGTGTACAACTGATAAAATGACTAGATGAAGTAATAAATGTAGCTAGGTTGCCCCGACAGCATGCGTCAGTTAATGCCGTTCCAAAGTATAAACTTACGGATAAAAGAGAAAAATCCAGCTCGGGCAGAGCTTGACATGGCTGGTTGCATGTGGTTTGCTGCGGTGTTTTTTGGCTTTTGTGCCATTATTCTTAACCGCTCGAGTGATATTTCGGGATATGACTGCAGATATCAACTTTCTCCTGCTTTTGAGCTGGTTTCTCGGCAATGGAGTTCATTTTTATCTAAGGAAGAGATGTTTTTTGGTATTGACATGGCTCTTACGACATGGTCTTCTGGATTTTGCATGCAATCAATGGCATTACCATCGTTTAAACAAAAGATGTTCAACGATCCGTTGCGTTGTAAATTTACTAAATCTGGGTTTAGATACTATCCAAATGACGATGCCTCTTTCAACGTCGAGCTTAATCCTGGCCCTTCTGCTGAAAGACAAGACTCCGTTCAATCAAATACTATTTCTTCATCATCGTTTCGTATTCCTACTCGTATAACTCAGAGACTTGAGAATCGCACGCGGTTTAACCATCCATATCGTTTTAAATATGCTAATTCTGCTAATCTGATCACTGTACCACGAAAACCGTGTTTATTGCCGCCTTTGTGTTCCATATCAAAAAATCTGCATTTTTGTCTACTCAACACTAGATCGGTTAGAAATAAAGTCATGGCCGTGAAAGACTTTGTTGCTGACAATGATATCGATATACTTGCGGTGACTGAGACATGGCTTCGTCCTGGTACTGATGACTCTGTTGAAATTGGTACCTTATGTCCTACAGGATATAGAGTGTTACATATACCAAGATCTCATTCTGCTGGTGGTGGAGTTGGAATTATATTTAAGAACAGTATTCGTATAAACACCTCTCTTACAGATCAATATCACTCTTTTGAATTAATGGATTTTCACCTACGCATTGTGCGCTGTGTAAGAATTCTGCTTGTCTATCGACCCCCTGGTTTGTCAACATCGTTGTTCTTGGAAGAGTTTTCTAAGCTTTTGGTACATATTACTGCTGATCTGCGACATAAGCGATTGCTAATTGTTGGTGATTTTAATATCCATGTTGATAATTCCAACGACAATACCGCTAAACAATTTCTGGACTTGCTGGACTCTGTCGATCCGGTACAGCATGTCTGCGAGAAAACACATGCAAATGGACACACTCTTGATTTAGTAATATCTAATGCAATGGATTATTTTGTTAATGACGTTAAAACATCTGATCCTGTTATCTCCGATCACTTGGCTGTTCATTCAACCCTACACCTGGAAAAGCCCAGATTCGCAAAAAAGGTTGTTTCCTCTCGAAAACTACGTGGTATTGATATGACTTCTTTTCGAAGTGATATTGAAGGTTCCGTTCTATTCCAACATCAGGATGATCTCCATGAACTTGTGAATAACTATGATGAAGTCTTACGATCACTATTGGACAAGCACGCTCCTGTGAAAGAACGAATTGTCACTGTCCGTCCATCCGCGCCCTGGTATACAGCTGAAGTTACTGCTGAGAAGCAGAAACGAAGACAACTTGAACGTAAATGGCGAGCATCGAGACTCCCTGCTGACCGCGAGCAGTATGTACACCAATGTAATGTTGTGATCAACCTGATCAAGTCTCTCAAGTCAGAGTACTATTCGTCTATTATTAAAGAAAATTCTGGTAATCAAAAAATTTTGTTTAAAACTGTTCAAAAGCTACTTCAAAAGCCGACTGTTAACTACTATCCACCTTTCGAAAACGATCGTATGCTAGCTGATGAATTTGCTACCTTTTTTACTACTAAGATTGATACTTTACAAAATGATCTCTTTGTTAAAAAGAAGGCTCTCATTGATTCGGCCGAATGTGTTGCTGATGAGGTATTCACTACGTCTTTGACTAAATTTTCAACTTTTACTGAGATGAAACTTGATGACATCAGGGAATTGGCTGCAACACTGCTCTCGAAGTCCTGTGTCTTGGATCCATTACCATCTTCTATCATCAAGCAGTGTACAGACTTATTGCTGCCTACTATTACTAACATCGTCAACCTCTCTTTTCGTGAAGGCTGCATGCCTACGTGTTTGAAATCTGCAGTATTGTCACCTCTGCTCAAGAAACCTGATGCGGATTTTTTACAATTCAAGAATTTTAGACCCATCTCGAATTTGAAAGCGCTATCGAAGATTATTGAGAAAAGTGTTGCTCTCCAGTTAAACAATTATCTGATGAGCAATAATCTACATGAGAACTTTCAGTCAGCCTATAAAGCACACCATTCCACTGAAACTGTCATGGTAAAGGTACAAGATGATATTCTGCAAGCAATTGACGGCAATAAAGCCGTTGTACTACCCATGTTAGATTTATCTGCTGCATTTGATACTGTGTCCCATGAAATACTACTAGATAGGCTCTCTCAACGTTATGGTATTGCAGGGTCTGTACGAGATTGGTTCGCATCTTATCTGTCATCTCGTACACAATTTGTTCAAATTGAATGTTCAAGATCTTCTTTACGTGAACTTAATTTTGGTGTGCCGCAGGGGTCTGTCCTTGGGCCTCTATTATATGTTTTGTATACTTCACCAGTGGCTGATATCATAAAAAGACACAATCTTACGTACCATCTTTATGCTGATGACACTCAGCTCTATGTGTCATTTAAATTAGGAAGTGATGATCTTCTCTCTTCAGCAAAATCTAGCATTGAAATATGTGTGCAGGAAATCAATAATTGGATGATTCTTAATGGTCTTAAGCTAAATGAGGAAAAAACCGAGCTGCTTCTACTTAGTTCACGTTATCGGCCTAGTCCTTCATTGGAATTTGTTCGTGTTGGGGGTGAAATTATTCAACCGTCCTCTTCTGTTCGTAATCTTGGAGTGATACTCGATCCCAGTGTTGATATGGAAGATCACATTAAAAAGATATGCAAGACATGTCATTTCCATCTAACTAATATTAGTAAGATAAGAACATATTTGGATCGTGAATCTACTGAAGCAATTATTCATGCGTTTGTGACTACCAACTTGGATTACTGTAATGCGATTCTATATGGACTACCTAAAGTTCTCTTAAACCGCCTACAGCTAGTTCAGAATAGAGCAGCGCGTATTGTAACATTTACCAAGAAGTATGAACATATAACACCCAGCTTAATAGACTTACATTGGTTGCCTGTTGAATACCGTATTATTTATAAAATCTTATGGTTAGTATATAAGGCTATCAATGGACTTTCACCAACTTATATATCCAATTTGCTTAGTTTTTGTAACAGCTCTTATTCTTTGCGTTCTTGTTCAAATAAGTTACTTCAAGTCCCGAGATCTAAGCTAAAGTCTTATGGTGATCGAAGATTTTCTATTGCAGGACCTAAATTATGGAACAGCATACCCGCATTTTTAAGAAGTGCCGATTCTTTGAATTTTTTCAAAAAACACTTAAAGTCATATTTATTTCATCAAGCTTTTTCTTAATTTGTAAAATAGATTTTTATTTAATTCTCATACTTACATATCTGGTTGTTGGATTTTTAGAGTTATAGATATAATTATATGCTTGGATAGTTACCTGTTATTTTTGATATCATTATTATTAGTATTATTTTTATTCCTATTGCTGTAATTTATTTTTATCTTACTACATTTTGTAATATTGTAAAGCGCCTAGAACAGTTATTGATATAGACGCTATAGAAATAAAGTTTATTATTATTATTATTAAAAATAAGTTGGTTCTAAAAATGGAACATGATACCTATGGTCAGGAAACACCGTCACATTGTTCACCATACGCAACTAATTTTTCGTCAGTTACAGCAACGGATTGTACCTTAGATTGTACCGGAGACCCCTAGTTGTGTGTGCAAATTAACTTCCGGGACATGAGGTCTTCAAGATTGTACAATTGAATAACTGCCGCCTTGTAGTAAGATAATGGATAGTTTTTGATTTTGGCAAGTGTGATTCCTTTTGCTTGTATTTATGGTGGTAGAGAGTTCCAAGCCGGCACATCCTCATGAAAAAAGAACACTGGAAAGTGAGAGTTCTTCATTTACGAGGGTGAAACTGTAAAACGTCTGGAGTCGACCTGGTTCTTTGAGATTTTAGTGAGATTTCAGGATTGATTTCAGCCAGGTTATTATACATTTGAAGAAGATTAAGTCCTGGTATTCGTGCCAGCACGAAGTGGTGATTAGATATAACAATAGTAATCGTTATTTCTAGGTAATCGAAGATTAAAGAGGAAGATTTAACATTACATTAATAACGCAGTGTTGGACCTGTTCGACCCGTCTGATCAGTTCCACAGGTTAGGGGGACCATAACTGAGTGGAATATCTACTCAGAGACCTTCTGACCCGCAGACTCAAACCCACTGGGCTCACTCACCACGTTTGTTTGGCCCTCGAGAAAAATTAATTGAGGACTCCTGCCTTATGCCACGAGAGTTTACCAAAAATAATGACTTTAATTTCTTTACAGGATTTGAATCCTACTGTATGTTACTAATTAGGCAGATTATGCTAGATTACTGTATTCACATACCTTAATGGAAGTACTACATCTGTTTTTATTTGCTGTTAGTGTGATGTCAAACGACATATAACCAGTTGTTAATTGTTCTTGTTATTCTCGCTGACTGTATTATTCAATATATGATATCAAAGTTCTAATACTTCTTCTGATTTCAACAGAATGATCCAAGAATTACAGATAAATCGGTATGTTAAGTTATTTTTGTCATAATAAATTAGATCATAACGTACATCTTCAAAAACTTAATGGAATCTTGAACTGAAGTATAATCTAATGTTTTAAATCCTCATGTAATGTGACAAATTTTAGTCAGCGGGCTCAACGGGTTTTTTCCTTATAACTGTCTCGATAAACTCTTTCCCAGCATAATTCAATTCTGGCTATCACTGGATGATTTTACTAGTCAAGGTGAGAGGTCCAGCTAGGAAAGGATTTACAACTGTCTCAATTAAATACCGTATTTACTCGAAGTAATCTGTGTGAGTAAACTTGGTTTAATTTGGTTATTGTTAGCGAAGCATAATGATATTTTTACATACCTAACAATATACTTGAAAAAAAATTCTCTGTTCTGATTGGTATAGAGCAGTGCAGTTTCAAGGAAACATTGCAGATAAAAGATATCATTAATTTGCACTAAATGACTTTATTTTGGTATTACATTACTTTTTTCCATTTATATCATTAATTGGTAATAGTACGGTTAATCATGCAGTTTGTAAAAACACGCCCTCGTGAGGTATTTAAAGATCTAAAATATCACTCGTCCTTCGGATATGGGTAATTTTGACAATGTTTCAAAATCTCACTCGCTCGTGTTTTTTTCCAAATTGTACTCAAAACTAAGGTATTGCCTATGCAAGTAATCTAACCATTTTTGTCTGGGAACTAAAAAGAAACTCGGCCTTTATTAAGCCATCACCAGCAAGCAATAAAAAAGTAAAGACTAAGTGTGACGTGAGACGTAACACCATGTTCACTAATGAATAAAGTTAGTCCGCAACACTCATTAAATCGATTAAAAATTACTGTCATATTAATGCTATCACTTGGGTGGCACATGTGTTGGTCCACACTAACATACGACGGTAACCATCGCTTTTTATCCGATCTTTGCCAGGTCGATAGTTACCTACTCGTTTCCAGGTTACGGTGTTAATTTCAACAAACGTTTTTGAGAATTTGAACGTTCATGCATCATCTGAAGAAAAAGTAATGACTAAATAAAACATGGCAGAAGAGTGTCTACTTAAAATTCAACATCCAATATAAAGACAAAACCTCTTCATTCCCTGTTTTTGTCTCACTTGCAACGTTGTCTAGCCTTTAATTAAGTCGAAATATACCACCTTTCATTTCGTTTAATCTTGTTTCTAAGTTTAATCCTTTTTTCTCTCGAGAACTTACTCTATCATTTTATTTTGGCTAACGCCAGAAGAGTTCACTCGTCAATTGACGGGAGACCTCCGGGTAGGGAAAGGGTTAGAGACAATGTCTTTAACCCTCTCCCTACCAAGTAGATACTCTACCATTTTACTCTGGCTAACGGCACTCGAATTTAATCTTCAAAGGGAGACCTCCAGGTTGGAGAGGATAGAAGACTATCCCCTCAACATCATGTTTCAAAATGACACTTTCATTGTGTAACCTTTCTTCACGTCCGTTATTTTTAGTTGGATTTCGAAACTTTTTTTTTCTCTATGTAAGGCTTGATATAATACGGCAGTAGAACGCAATAGTGACTCTTACCGTTAGTTGTGGTTCTCATTTTATCATGTGTTTATTTTATTTCAGCATATTCTTCGATTTATGGATCTTCCTATACTTCTTATGTTACTGGTGAGTGAATGTCGGTTGAAAGAATTTGGCGTTACGTAGAATTCTTCTGAAAGTTACTGAAATTTTAAAGCAGCCCCTAAAGCCGATTCCTGAAACATCCAGGTTTATTTGCTGTGAACTAAAAAATTGTCCTTAATACGCACGCTCTCAAGCTGTTCTCTCAGAAAAACTTTCTGAGTCCCTGATGGGAATCGAACCCGTAACCTTCTGATCGCCGGTGAGACGCTCTAACCATTGAGTTACAAAGACTCAGAGGGTGAGCGAAGGTTAAATTTGTGTACTGGTTCGTATAGATGGTAGACATATGTACTGCCAGTCTGCTAGTCTCGATATGTCGTCTATTTTTATGTTAATCAATGATGTGTTTGTGGTAGGTTGGTAATTATGTTCTTAATACGCACGCTCTCAAGCTGTTCTCTCAGAAAAACTTTCTGAGTCCCTGACGGGAATCGAACCCGTAACCTTCTGATCGCCGGTGAGACGCTCTAACCATTGAGCTACAAAGACTCAGAGGGTGAGCGAAGGTTAAATTTGTGTACTGGTTCGTATAGGTTTGTGTACTGGTTCGTATAGTACACAAATTTAACCTTCGCTCACCCTCTGAGTCTTTGTAGCTCAATGGTTAGAGCGTCTCACCGACGATCAGAAGGTTACGCGTTCGATTCCCGTCAGGGACTCAGAAAGTTTTTCTGAGAGAACAGCTTGAGAGCGTGCGTATTAAGAACATAATTACCAAGCTACCACAAACACATAAAAAATTGTCATAGATAAAGTGTTTCATGTAATATTTCATAAGCTTTTGTCTCATGTTTTCCCAGGGTTTACAAACACTAGAGAACAGTGAATATCACGAGGTGGTAGGGTGCTCTTTATTCTCGAATGTTTGTAACTCCTGGTAGAACACGAGGCTATGAAATAACTTCTCAATCGTCTATTTTGAATTTATAATTAAGAAATGTGGTAATAAACGGTTCTTTGTTTGTGCCATTTATCATCTCATTTCTTAATTGTGAATTCGGTTTCCGCGACCTTTACCGGGTTTAAAAACGCATGCACATGTGCCAAATATTTTTGTCTGATTGGTTAATTAGGTCATGAATTATTAATGACTTGCGAATTATTTCGGTCTATTGGGCCTCATCAGTGCAGTGCTGACTAGCAGGATGGAGAAGCCTACATTATATAGGCAACTCAAATGTTCCACGCTTGTGGTACATCTGAGCCATGCCAGAGCGCTCTAACTTGAGACTAGTGAGCATGCGCAAATGCGCTAGCGGCATGACTCATCCTGTATATAATGTAGGCTTCTCCATCCTGCTCGTCAGCACTACACTGATGAGGCCCAGTAGGCCGAAACGGTTCCGTCTGTAGTTATATATATATATATATATATAGCTACTATATATAACATTTCATTGAATAAATAATGGTATTAGTAAATCAGGGCTTATTGTAAATAAATCACGTCACATGTCGCAAATCTAATGGAAAAAGACGTGCTAATAATAACACAATTCCACAGATGTATTGTGTAAGCATAACATTTATTATCTAGGCATACTTTGCAGTGTGTTGTTGGTTGAAGTTTCGAGGATTGTCTTGGCTACTTACCGGAAGTATGACCCTGAATCTTTTATTTTTTTTTCTTGTGAACTTTTGGGCAGAAGATGTGTTTTCTTGGAAGTAAGTAATACTGTATTTTATTAAGAGTTACTCTGAATGTAACTTGTTTTGGACAAATAACTTTTATTACTAGCTTTTTCTTACTTTAAAGAAAAGTTCAAAGTGAAGAGTTAGGGGAAAGATCTATCTGAGGTGTCTCTTTAGGTCCGAGATGATTTTCGTAATGATTGCTCCTTTTCATGTTTGTGATTAACCTACTTGAATCTTCAGGACGTTTTGCAACTAGCGAGAATTGGCCGTGCCAAAAAAGATGGTTGCTAGTACACTTAACGATCATTTTTTAGTTTTTACGTGCAGTAAGCGTTGCGTCTTGTTGAATCAAGGAAGATGGGGTTTCAAAAAACTAAGTTTGATAAGAAAAAAGCTCTTAATTGCTAAATTCATGTTAACATGCTAAATATTCTTCAACTGTCATTAGGTTTGCCAGCCATTGAAGTTGAACATCTAAACGGCATCTTTTTCGGTGCCGTCAATGATATCCTTTAGATAACTTCGAATACTCCAGTGCGAACAATTATATAAGACCGTCATATCGTGTAAGAGCCCTGAGTGATATACGAGTCTAGTGAACGCTTAATGTCAGTTAGATCGATCTGACCCCGATGCATTCGAGTTTAGTAAAGGTAAAGTGCCTTGATTTATACTGGTTTACCATATCAACTATCTGAGCTGTTTTCCCTGGAAGTCCAGTAAAGGCCACCCCTCATGGGTCCAGTGTTACTACAGGAGGAAACCGGAGTACCCGGGGAAAACCTGCGATGATTGGTAGAGTCAAACTGGACAACACCCTTCTCACATGGGACCAAGGTAACTTTAATCAGATCACTGCACGGAGGCGGAATCGAACCCTAGTCACAGTGGTGAGAGACACGTGTACTACCACTGTGCCACCAGCACCCCCTACAACATCCCCTAATCATACCCCAACACCAGCATCCCCTAGTCAACTTGGAGGAGGAGACTGGGTGGACCTGACTGTACCGTGATTGATCTAAACTAGACTCCTTCCTATGTGAAGGTAAACGGGATCCAAACCAGGAATAACGGCTTTTAAGCAGCCCATTTTTCAACATTTCGACTTTTATTTGGGCCATTGGACACAGTAGGATTGTTGCATGTCTGTGTTTGTGACCAGAAGATGCAAGAAGTAGTTCGACAAAGATATTTTCAGTAGATTGATTCTTAATTTCCGCTTCAGTGGGAATGAGGGCGCAAATTGATCTCGAATGTATTTAAATTTCATACTGTCGCCTCTATAGTTCAATAGGCGTACAGTGTTCAATATTTTCAATGTTTTGGAGAGCATTGTTAGAGATCATTTACAAGGTCTTATACAGTTAACGAATTTGCTTAAAAAGAATTAATTGCGAAAAAAAGTAATGGGTGTTAGGGTGAAGCACGGAATTAGGGTTCATGTGGTAAAAACAAAACCCAGCGGCTCAGTGGTAAACAAATAGCTGTGGATCTACAACGTAATACATATGGTTTTGCTCTGCCAAGTCTTATTCGCTTTCACCACATTGACAACGAAGTCTATTTTGATGCTCATTAAAACCAAAATTGAACAGAAACCAGTGGCGAGGAGGTCTAAATAGAAACTCAAAGAGCTTATAACATTTTCGGCCACTTCTGTCCATCAGTTGAAGATAAACAAAAGGCGTCTCGTTTGATATGCGTCATGTTATATCTCAATAGAAAGTTGTAAATCGCTCGTTGATGGACAGAGCAGATTTGGTTGGTTGTTCCTGGGACGTTTCTGGAAAGTTTCTGGAAAACCATTTCATTTTTAGTGCCCTTGAACAATAGATATTCGGTTCTGGTAGTGAAGAAAACCGGCTACCGAAGTAAGGATGAAACAGCTTCAACAAATGAAGACAGCTCATAATGTGTGAAGAAAAGTTTTGGCTCCAGCCGTGCCATGGTCTGGAATGCTTTCCCTTTTGAAGATAAATTCCAAATATAATCGTTCATTTTTATTCAATACGTGAACCTAATTATTCACGATACTTTGTACAACTTTCTTGTTCACCAGTGGTGCAATCTGAGGAGGGACAACGGAGACAATTGCTCCCCCTCAATTTCGTGGGAAAAATTCTTTGTACCAAGAAAGTAATGCCTTTTCTTTTTTTTTAGAAAATGGTATCTTATTTTGCAACATTTCAGGTTCTGGATTGTTTCCGGGACTAAATTAGGAAAATTCTTCGAAGTGGTGTCTTTCAGAGGGGCGAAATTTTTTCTTTCGATTTTGTCTCCCCCTTTTAACAATCCTGGTTGCACCCCCTGATTTTTATTAAGTTTTAAATTTACAATTAGGTTAACTTAATTTAATGTTTTACAGAATCATTTTATTTCTTAATGATAATTGTAGTAGGATTAATAGTGGAAATTTCCGTATGTGGTTTATTATTGTTTTAATTTATTGTTGTTACTCACATGGCCCAGCGAAAACAATCTTAAGTTACTTGTAGTTAAGTAGGTTACCGTGTACAAATATTTAATAAATAAACGAACGAACGTATGAATGAACCACCCAATGAGCGTACGATCGAACGAACAAACAAACCAACGGACGAACGAAGTATTGCCAAGTATTGTCGGTAAGTGAATTTACAGTATGTACATTGCTATCCAGAAAATCGCAGGTTTTAACACATGGATGGTCTCCCGAATCCTTATTTTGCTGTTTAAAACTCTACGGCTAGTTAGCTGAACAGTTCACACCATCTTGTACAAACGTCATCACCTCAGTAACTCTATCTTCGCTGCTATTACAACCTGATTTAAGCCATAGCAGTTGCTCTGCAGTTGTTGTGAAGCCATACATGAGTTATTACCCAAGTCACGTTTAAATCACTTTTACTTACGACAGGTATTACAGTTCACGCTATGATGGCTTGGATCTTCAAGTATTCACTCTAACTCTCTCTACTTCCGCCATCTTCATGGTAATTTTCTATACCAGACGGAAGATGCCGTTTAAATTAAAAGTAAGTTCATACTTAGCCTGAAAATTCATGTAAAAATTATATTTTAGGTTATTTGCTTTTACTGTGGTTTCTTTTCAGCAGCTCAGTAATAGTTAATTTTCGCAATTTTTGCTATCCAGTAACTTGCTACGATTATAAAGTTACTTTGAATAGTTTGTTGGTATGGATAGTTACCAAATTACTTTATTTAGTTACCTTTTTTCTGTCACCAACTCATGGATTATCACTAAACCTTGCTCATGATGCAAAACTCTTACCGGGTGTCTATATATATGTATATATATTAATAATTATAACATATTATAATTATAATTATGATTAATAACATATATATTATAATATATATATTATAATATATATTATAATACATATTTTATGTAATAGACATAATATGAGCGGCCGATCTGTATGGGATTTATGGGATTTATTTATATGGAATCCCATACAGATCGGACTCGAATATTGTATCTTTCTTAAAATACAAATACATTTAAATGGCCATGTTTATCGGTTATTTTGAAGTTTAAGTAAATTTTAACGTAGCAAATCGAAAGAAAAAGTTCATAATTCTAATTAGTATTCTGTATCCGATTCACACCATACTAATTAGGAGCCAACATCTTTTGTGTTCTCTTCGTGAATTATTAATGAGTTTTTGAAGTAATATTTCAAACACGAAGTGGTGTTCTTCCTCCGATTTCTAAATACAGAGAAACGAGTTTAAAAACGAGGCGAAGCCGAGCTTTTTTAACAAGTTTTGAGGTATTTTGAAATCCGAGGAAAAACATTCAACGAGTGTTTGAAATTGTTTCTCAAACGAGCCAGTATTTTAGGCAAAAATCCAGCCGAAAGTTCCCAAAATTCATCTGTAATCTTCCTCCGATTTCCAAACCCAGATTAATTATGTATTTCTTTTGTTTTTGCTTTATGAATTATTAATGCGTTTTTGAATATATATCAAAGTAATATTTAAAAACCAAGCAGGGGTGCTTTATCGGGATTAAAGCACCAACTGCGAATTGTTTTAAATTTTTTGTAAAATGAACCTCGTAATACGCTAATTCGCGAAGAAAGTTTGGAAGTTTAAGTTTTCTATGCCGAAAAAACTAACTTCTCCTTCACGTACGAAGTTATATGTGTCTTTATCACATATAAGAAAACAACACGGTTATGATTTTCCTTTGTATTTTCCTCTTGAATTCTCGATGAAGTTTTGAAACAATGTTTAGGTAGAGCGGGATAACAGACTTTACGCCAAAAACCTCTACCCCCCGAAGAATGAAATAAACCATCGTCGGACCCCGACCAACCAGTCCTCCCGCGCGTGACACACAACATAAGAACCGAAGCGGAACTTCAGTAGTTGCCTGACGATCGCTTTAAAGCGTGAAACTTGTAGCAGCATCAAGCTTTAACATTATTATTTCTTTCATCCCGCTCTACCTCTATAGTTAAGTATTGAGCACTCAGCAGTTTATCGCATAACACTTCAACGATTCCTTACCTCTATCTATCTATCTATCTATCTATCTATCTATCTATCTATCTATCTATCTATCTGTCTGTCTGTCTGTCTTTCTGTCTGTCTGTCTGTCTGTCTGTCTGTCTGTCTGTCTGTCTTTCTGTCTGTCTGTCTGTCTTTCTGTCTGTCTGTCTGTCTGTCTTTCTGTCTGTCTGTCTATTTATCTATCTATCTATATACACGCCATATACACGCCACACTAGTGAAATTTTCTCTGATCTAGGATGGTCTACACTAGGTGAGAACAGGAAATACCAAAAAGCTGTCATGATACACAAAATTGTAAATGGACATGCTCCATCATATTTGAATGATATGTTTGAAAAACAGTATGGATCAAGTGCCTACAACCTCAGAGCATCCAACTGTGATTTCCAAATACCAACAGTTCGTACTGAAACCTATCATGACAGCTTTGCAGTATCAGGAGTCATGCTGTGGAACTCCCCAACTAACTAATTAAAAACAGAGGAAAACCTCACAAAATTTAAAAAGAAAGTTCGAGAACTTTTGCATTGACAACAATTCTTAAGACTACTCATATTGTAAATACTCTGTAAATATTGTGGGCATATTTTTAAAAAAAAAAATTGCAAGTATAGTTAGTTTTTACACACGGCTTCTAGGTAGAACAGATTTAGAAATTGATGTAAATTTTACTTCTGATAGAACTACCGTGTCAAAATCTATCTATCTATCTATCTATCTATCTATCTATCTATCTGTCTGTCTGTCTGTCTATATATATATATATATATATATATATATATATATATACATATATTTACATAAAAAAGTTCATCAGGGACAAAAGTGACAAGGTAATTTCTAAAGCACGCCGTATAAAGTTAAGTTACTTGATTCAATACAAGGTTAAATACAAATATTCATGAGAGAGTAAACTTCCATCATCGCAATTTAAAAGGATTTAGATTTACTTCCGAGATAATATTTGTTTGTAACCTTCGACTTTTACTTTTGGTAAGGCCAGACGATTTTATTCTTGTTAAGACCAGACAACTTTACTCTTGGTAAGGCCAGACAGTTTTACTCTTAGTAAGGCCAGACAATTTTACGCGCGAAAGGAAGCCATCAAGACAAGGAGGAGCTTATCACATGTTAATGAAACAATGATTGTGCCACCAAAACCGCAATACTTTATTTGGGCCACTATCCATACTGGTCCAAATAATACCTTGGGTACCTGGTAATAAATCAGCCGTGAAGTAAGCCATCTGAAGTAAGTCCATGCTCAGATGGCAGAGCACTGCACTAGGTTTGCAGGATCTCGAGTTCAATTCAAAGCGGAAAGCCAAAGAGCTGCTTTTTTGCTACTGGTCTTACATTGTATAAATTTCACAATCAAAAATTTACTTTCACTTACAATTGTTTAACGTCTTTCGTTTTATTTCTTTAGTCATCGTTGCCCATTCAACCGTTTGGCAAATTGCACGTGGCCTGGAATTTCTTCGTAATATTTTCGGTGACATTCACTTGTCTGTTGCTGTGGTTTTCCAAATTGTATATATCTTGGGCTTGTTTTAAGTCTCAGCAAGAAATCATGCATTTATGCGAAAAAACAGACATGGTAGGTTTTTTGTTCATGTTGAGGTGTAACCAAGGGAAACCGCGAGCCTAAATTAACACTCACTTTATTGGTGGAGAGAAGAAATTTTTTTTTTTTGAAAAAAGAAGAAATGCGAGTTGAAATCCCAATGAGTTTTTCGGTACTCTGTGGCACTTTCCGATTGCTTATACAAAAGATAGGCACTTACTAAAAAGTCTTCGTCGTCCGTCTTTATACTGAAAACAGTGCAGACTTTTTAATTTTAATTAAGATTCGCATTGCAAATTACATTGCACAAAAGGTTGACCCGTGTGATCTTTTATAGAAATTCATTTGCGTCACGTGTCCAATATAATCACTTTCACCCAAACGATTTTCATCAACGATTTCTAATGCAACAAAGCTGGACGACGAACTCGTGAAGATATCTTGAGAAAAATAATTTGCCTTAAAAATTCTTGGTAAAAGTCGTTCCGTTACAAGTCATTCTGGAAGAATTTGGTTGAAAAGTTTATATTCAACGAAAAAAGCTCAATACCCTGTGTTAAGTTAAAAGATGAACTCGTTGTGCAGGCTGTTTGAAAAATTAGCACTGTTACATGGTCTCAGGTTGGACAGCTGAAATGGACGGCTCAACTGTGGACTGGTGTGGCATGTTAACCTTTGCTTTCCTCGAAATGCTCGTTTACACTTGCGATTTGGTGTCGTGTGATTGACAACTTGGAGTATGTGTTAAGCTGACGAGAGCATCGAGGGCAAAACGAATCTTCATTGTTATCCCCACATTCAGCCTGCGATTCAGTCTATCATTCAGCTTGAGATTCATCCCGCAATTAGAAATCAGGGTCGTCTTTAGCGATCCGACAGGTCCAATATGTCGGACCAATATTATAATATTCTAGTGCCTTCTCTAAATGTGCTAAATTTTATGTTTTGTTCAAAGGCGGGGGGTAAAGTTGGGATAAACTTGTTCGCAAAATGATGACGATGTTTCCGGTCTGCGTTTTCCGGTTTCGTCACCATCCCGCGTCCATCAAGACAATTTATATCATGTTATTTACGTAACATGACGGAATGTAGTTTTTTCGTGGGTGAACGTAACAGATGCGAATTCTTCTTCGTAGATTGATCAGACAAATAAACCGTTTAGAAGAATACTAGAAACATAGAAACTAGATAAAACTGCATTCAATTAGATACATAATTGTTAGAGATTTTAAAGTAACTGAAGGCATATCATTTTGCAGTCAAAATCGCGATATCTGGTTTTAGAACAATGAATGTTTCGCTTTTATTATTTTGTTTTACGTGCGAAACTTTGACGATAAATAACGACTCGTTGAGTTTTGTGCCACTTTTTACTTCATCTTTAGCAGAAACTATTTAAAACGGCGTTAAGTTTGATATATAATTAGGAATTTTAAAATAACTGAAGAGATACTATTTCGGTGTCGAACTCCCCAGATCTGCAATGAACATTTCCCTTGCATGCGTTCCTTGTACATGCGAAACTTGGATGGCAAATAACGAGTAACCAAGTAGTGCTACCAGTAAACTCCATTTATGATAACTGGATGTTATCTCCCAGTTATTTGACCGGGTAAGAAGTGAAGCCAAGATGGCCACCCATGGAGGGCACTGATAATTTAGTGAGTCAGTTTCAGTCGTATTCTCAGTCTTATGCGTCAGTTCCAGTCCTTTACACGACTTTAATCTTCAGTTTTTGTTTGGTTCGGCTCCGAAAACATTCACAACCATGGAAAAAGTGTTCAGGCGAAATATTACTAAACCAATTTTACACAATCGAACATGTAAAAGGATTGAAAGTTGCTGTGTCGCCTAAGAAGAGTGCTAAATTGTCTAAAGATGGGAAAGTAACGGTAAAATGAGGACGTGCACTTAGAAGTTTCGTAAAGTAATTTTCCAGACCGTCTGTCAGGTTTCTCGTTGGTTTGGAAATTTATTTTCGTGAAAATATATAACCTATAACTCGGTTTGACTTTGTGGAAATATATTCGAAATTCTTAAACTCATTTCTGTCTTTTGAAGAAATGTTTTGTGAGTATTTTCAAAGCAAACTCTTCATAAAAGTGTAAAAAGTCGCGTGGGAGACTAAAACTGACCTAGAAGACCGCGTAGGGTATAAAGACTGACATACAAAATTGCCCTTCATGAGCGGCCATCTTGGCTTCACATTTCATCGGCCAGTAAGCAATCCATTTATAGAAATTGAATTCACTGGTTGCTACCTTCACAGATTCGATTTCCGCGGTTTTCTCGTGATGGAATGTTGTGCCTCTCTGGAATCGATTTTGGTCAGGAGGCATGTATCATTCTAGTTACAATGATGCATTTTTTCATACGTATAGAACTTGAAAATACTTCGTAAAATATCATTTTTATTATTACTACGTTGACTGAGTAAGAATAAGTACTATTGAACCAGAAAGGATTGAACACAAGCTTAAATTTGGTGTAGAATAAATTTCAATCGGCAAAGTATTTAAGAAATTTAATCAAATATAACATTTCAAATTGCGGGTGGATCTCAAGCTAAATGGAAGGCTGGATGGCAGGCTGAGTGCAGGGACACCTTCGCAGTGGTAAGCGGATATTTCCAGCTATGATATATCCCTGCATGAATTGCCATGGGTTTATTCCATACACCGGGATGACAATCGCGACGTACAGAATCGCGCGTGTAAATGGGTCCTTAAAGTTTAATTGCATGCCATGTATGTGACTTCGTTACCTGCCGACCGTCCTCTAAGCACTTCACTGCTTACTTTTTTTGCCTTTACCCAGACGGGAAGTTTTCAATTGGGACGTAAGTTCTAGTCTTTTTCCCAGTCACATATTTGTATGCGTATTTTTTTGTTAAACTATTTGGAGTGAATTTATTAGAGTGGACTAAACTTAGCGTCCTAGCTTTCGTCAGTGTTTTTTGTTTTGGAGGGGGGGGGGGGGCTAAGGACTTAATTTTTCACTGTTAAAATCCTCAGCCGTTGGTATCTTTATTCAAAAAGTCGTGACTTAATAATCCGTTTGGCCCAACGTTGAGTACTTTACTCACTTTCACACGGATGTGTTTGTAATAATGCAGACAAAACATCTTATAATTATTGCACATTTTTAGGTTCAATGTTATTTCTGCGAGGAGTGTAATTTCCACTCGTTCAGACGATGTGCCCAAAATGACAATTACCAATCATTTCACTGTCAATCAACGAGAAATTTAACAAGACAGGTGAAGCCTTACTTTCTTCTAGAATACGAAGTACTGAGAATTAATGAATGCGACGTGGAAATGATTTGCTGAGCTTGCTCTTAGGCAATTTTAGTGCGCGCGCAGATTTGTGACTGGTGAGGTCCAATTCTTCGTCTACAGGTGTGGTTCTAGTGGAGATTAGTAATCGAATGGTACTAGGACTAGTGCAGAACACGAAGTTTGGAGCCAAGAGTTCAGTTGCATGCAGATGTTGTTTAAGTGCAAATGTTGTACATGTAGTTCTGGGAATGGCAGTTACCAAAAATTCACCTTTATATACTGCATATGTAGTTTCGAGAATGTTAGTGTTCAATAGTTCGCTTCCCGGTGTAGTTGTCGTGCAAATTTCGTACTTACTGTTTTGGAAATGTTGAAAGGTTCATTCACATATGTACTATAGTTCTAGTAGAGATTTAGTTCATGAAGTTCTGGGAATGGTATTTTTTAAGAATTCATTTGCAGAATATTTCCAAAGATATGATGCTAAAACCAAATTTCTATTAATACAAACTTCCCTAAAACCATGGAAATGAAGGCGAAGCAGTCATAAAATAAGTTGATCATTATTAATAAAGTTTTCTTTCTTGTATTTTAGAAAGCATTTTGCCTATTTAACTACAATGTCAGCACTTATACTTTTATAACAGGTATGTACACCAAAAGTAATGAATCAGTTACATTTGTAGGAAACGAGCCGTCTAGTACATTTCATACAAAGTGAACCTGCTAAATGCTAAAACTGTTCAACGCGTACTTTATTTCATCAATTCTTACATATCCGAATTCTCCTAAAATATAATTTTGTAAGCATAACATAAATTTTGAAAATACCTTGTAAATTGATCGATAGTCGAACTTTTGTCCCAAGTGCGCGGCACTTCGTCACAGGACGTCTTTGAGTCAACGGGATGAAAGTTAATTTTTAGTCAACTGTCGTGGTATTCCCCTAAATTAGTACAAGATTTTTTTGCCATTTGAATGGTCAATGATTTTAGGTGATTTTGTTGTAATGGGATTGTTTTGTCTGAGGACAGTCTATCTGGTGTGATGCATAAACTCTTTTGTCAATATCAAGTCAATGATATTTTTGTGTCATTTGATCAAGAACAGTTTTCTTTGAGCATGCGTCGCCATATGGGCGCTTTGCAGGATTGGGAGGCATATCCAAGAGGTGTTCAAGAAAAGATAGTAATGATGATGATGATAATAATAATAATAATAATAATAATAATAGTAATGAAATATATTTAGATTAGAGTGGCTTCAGAAGTGTGAAGGCTGAAGTGTGTGCCGTTCTGAAATTGTCTAGGGGCCGGAAAATTTTATATTTCTATGCCACAAAACAAAACTCATCTCTAACAAACTGTGACAGCTTCTCGGGAAAGTTTTGAAGACTGGTATTTGTAAGTGCGGAAACACCTAACCAAGGGCCAAACTTTGAGGGCGCAAACAATTACCTGAAAAGTTTTTGCTGGCCTAAAGGCATTCTTTTTACCCCTTTCACCTTCAGGTGAGCTCGAAACACTTTGGTATAGTTACGTTAACTGCTTTATATGAAACGATGAGAGCAGTTAGTGGTCGGATCCCTTATTTTGTTCGAGAGACAGCTGCAAGACCTGTTGGTAATTAATTACGAAACAATTGGCTTTCGTTTTAATGATAATTCGTAGTTCTTAATTCACATTATTAACATTAGCAGCGATTCAAGCTTATCGTCGACATATACAGTCTCTTTTCTAAATTTCATTCTTTATCTATTTGGTCACGTGACGCTATTAATTAGAATGTTCAAGGTTGACTGTTGAGTATGAGGGGAACAATCTAAAAACTGGCGAGTTTTCAGTCAAATAGAGGGACGTGTAAGTGGTATCTAAAACTGCACTAAGGGAACACTAGTGAAAATCGATGAGTACGGAAAAACGCGAGTGAAAGGAGTGAGAAGTTGAAAAAGAAAAGCATTGAAATTAACGAGAAGTTACATCTATGAATCACTGATATTTTTGAAAGAACTCCTGCACTTATAATGTTCTTTTTCCTTTTTACTGTCGATATTATATATAAATTTGAGCTTTTGATTGCATATTCAGTGACGTCGGACTAAAAATCCACTTAGCTGCTTAATTTTTACAGTAAAGGCTTATTTCCGTAACATCCGTAAAATTGTTACTGCATTTTTCGTGCAATCGTTTTGTAACAGTTGTCATTGCCGAAAAACATTGGTGAACCAGCATTACTATTCATTGATTCGACAATGTTGCTCTGCATTCATGAAGACGGTGAAAATCTGGTGGAATAAATTGATTTATCAACCATGCTCTCCCCTAGTTGTCGATTTAACTTTTTATAGCATTGTTGGTTGAATAATCCCTTAATATTGCTACTATAACTGAACAATATTGCTGACATCATCGCGGGATGCTGCATATGCATCCCGCGTATGCATATGCAGCGTCCCGCATGCAGCATTGTTCGCATCTTTTAGCAACCCGCGACTTTTTTATTCCATGTGATTTTGTAAAAAACCAAACTTTCGTTCATCGACTCGGGATTTCATTGGAGCATCATATATCAAAGTTGGAGCACGTTGCGTTAACAATTAAAAGTCTTACACAAGCATTGACTTAATTTTATTACTTTAAATTAACTGTGCAAAAAGAGTAAGTCATGTGTTGTTTAAGAGTGTCTTTCCTGCACAATCGAGTGAATATATCAAGCTGGATTTTACAATAACAGGGTTTGTGTTTCTTGAGGCGTGTCCGTGCCTTCTTATTGGCCGATAAATTCAGCATTTCTCAGTGTAACATTTCATCAAGCAGCACAATACTGTCGCTTGTGCTAACAAGCAATTTATTTATTTTTTTGTAGTTTAAATGTTCAAACTTTTGATCAGCAATGATAACTACGCTTTAGCTTTTGGTTAACATGCAGATATCACAATACGATTGCGAATGGACTATAAAATGAAACGACATTCAGCAATTAACTTTTCATGAATTGAACCTAATCGGAAATAAGTACGAATTTTTAATTTTAAATCATGTTGCGTCTTGCTCAGTTTTTCGTAATCCGACTGAATCAGATGAGATTTTTCAAAAAGTTAATAGCTGCCAAGCATAATCACTGAATCGTGTTTCGAAGTTTATAATAAAAAGCGACATAGATCAAACTTTAACCAGTTTACGTTGAAAGTTTCTATTCAAATAAATTTTAACCAGATTTACTTGCCTATTCCAGTGGAATTTTGCTGTCTAGCCGTAGTTTGACTACAGGCTGATGCGCGGAAAACATAGCTGACCGAACGTTTCAATAAATAGACAAAAGAATGAATTGCTCATTAGTTTATTGTTTATTGTTTATTGTGCTTATAAAAGAAATAGATGTGCAGCCAGTAACGGCTGAATTGCGTATTTACAAATTATATTAATCACTCTAAGTATTACAATTTCTATCATAACAAGAAAAATATATAAAAGAGTTCTTACAACGATTAGTTTTAAAATTTGGAACTAAAAACTTACGTGTCTGTCTAAGATTATACTGTGAATCATAAGATGGCGGTAAAAGACAATGGAGGCGATGATTTTCATTGTTGCTAATTGACTTAAAAAGGGATTGACAAAGAGTTTTATGATGTACATCAAGATAATCTATACATAGTCTTTCTAATGCTCTACTATATTCAAGATCAGGAAAAATGACTCCCATTACACGTTTTTGAATAAGCTCCATTTCATTCATCAAATATTTTGGTAGAGAATAATGGAAAACAGGTACAGCATAATCCAGAATTGATCTAATGCACGTAATGTAAAATAACTTCAAATCGTCGTCAGAAACATTTGCCCTCTTTAATTGGATTAAGAAGTAGATTCTTTTGGATGCCTTCTTTATCACATCTCTAACGTGCGCATTTCAAGCTAAATAACTAGAGGTAGTAAGACCAAGTAACTTTGCCTTTGGAACAATCTCAAGTTCCTTGCAGTTAACCATAATGGGGGAAAATTGTCGCTGTGTTTTAGCGAACGATACTCGAAGTTCTTTACATTTATCCGAATTGAGCTGAGATTTATTTAATGTCGACCGCTGTGTAATTTTGTCAACAAAACCTTGTAAATGACTTATATTGTTCGGAGCAATGATTTCTGAAATTGTTGTGTCGTCAACAAATTTCCACAGGCACTCGTCATGTATAGTAAGGTCATTTATCATGATTAGAAAAAGCCACGGGCCTAATTTTGTGCCTTGAGGGACGCCTGAAGGTACTCTACGCCACTCGGAGAAACAGTCGTCTGCAAGTTTGATCCTTTGGTATCGGCCGCTTATAAAATCAATAATCCAGTTAACTACACTGACTTGTAAATCTAAAGAGCATAGTTTACCCGCCAAAATCTCATGATCGATAAGGTCAAATGCTTTACGATAATCAAATAAGATAATCCGTATAGTAGCTCCATTACCATCGGTTTGGGATAGCCATCTATGGATCATTGACACCAAGGCGAGCGTAGTAGATGATTTAGGTATCGCGCCGAATTGTTTATAATCGACAATCTTAAGAAGCGCAGGTTTAAGATAATCGCGTATCACAAAATCCTCAGCGACCTTCGTGATACATGAGGTCAGTGATATTGGTCTCACCTCTTTTTGGAGGTTTTCCACAACTTTTTCTTCGGCAGTGGACATATCTCCGCTCGTTTCCATAGAGTAGGAAGACGTTGTTCGCGAAAAGATGCATTCATCATCATACAAATAGTAGATGCCAGCAAGGCCGCGTAGTCCTTGAAATCGATTTGGGTCAGAGGCTTTGGTAGAATTGAGTTTTACTAAGAGGCTCAAAACTCTGTCTTCCGATATTTGTAAGAACCTTGGACATTCCTCCAAAGGAAGTTTATTTAATAGACAATTCCTTTGGTACTCAGACAGAGGCTCAAGAAGGGCTGCATTAACTGCATTTGCCTTTCCGTGCAGAGAAAGTGAATCAATTTCGGGAACATTTAACTGGCTCAATAGATCTCTCGTATGAGACTGCATTCCACTCAATCTTTTTACTTCCCTCCACCAGCCTTTTGGATTTGTGCCTTTCATTTGCTTCACTCTAGATTCATAATGTTCTCGACTTACAAACTTTCCTGTCACGATTAACGGCATTTCGAAAAAATTTAAAAATAGAAGAATTACCTCCATACTTGACAAATGCCCGTGGCCTTTTAAGTATAAGAGATTTTAGGTTTTGCGTCATCCACGGTGCATCTACTGTGGTCTTAATTATCTCTTTAACTGGCATTAATAGATCGTACTCTAGTAAAAGCGACAACCTTGCGGTGCTTGATTAGGCATTATGAAAAGAGCTAAATTTATTGGCCAGTATGCAACTCAGACCACACGCTTCGAATGGAGTAAAAACAAAGTTTCAAAGGAGGATCAGTCCCATGAATGTGAGTATACAAAGTTTGAAACATATTAATACCGACGGTGAGTGGTTTAGTTTATCCCGTTGATGAGAAATCAGCACTTTCTTTCCACGTCGAGTCATCTAGAGGTCGAAAGATTTGCCAAGCCGCGATCCGAAGAGTTACGACATGGTGACATCGGCTTACCTTCCATGCGTAAGACCTTCACAGAAAATCGAAAGGATTCTTTCATGTACTGGACAACTTTTTCCCGGTAGGATGTCTCCCTTTGACGAGTAAAATCATCTGGCGTTAGCGAGAGTAAAATAATTGCAGAATGAAGGGAGAACATCCCTTAAAACAACACGTGGCTGTCTCTTTTCGTAAAATTGACGCAGAATTGCTTTTCAACCTTTATATAGTAAGTTAGAATTTAAGCGAGTAAAACTGCATTGAAGCTTGCAAGAGATTTGCCATTCTCTTGCCAGGTATGATGCTTTGATGAGTCCCAAGTTAACGGAACTAAAGTTTAACTGTTTACATGGTCACACTGAGTTAACCGCATATTGATCGATATGACCGTGAACTAGTTGTGCGTTTTAAATCAAGTGGTCAGAATTTTCTTGTGTACTATATTAAATAAATACGTATATATGTAAACCTGGTCTTAGAGCGTGGAGATTTCCAGTCTTGAAAAGTGAGGATCGAGAATCGAAGAATCTTTTGAGTTGAATTTCAATTCTATTATAATCTGAGAAGGAAGGCTGTTTAATACTTTAGCGTGGATTGTTATCAACCAAACGGGCGTATGCGCTGAATGTAGTAACGGATTTAACTACCTTAGATTCTCTAAAACATTGCCCCCGTCCAAAACTCATTGTTTATCAAACAGTATACAATCTTCAAGACTGACGGAAATTACATTGACTAGATTGTTTAATTAATTGACTAGATTGTTTGCTTGTTTTGAAACCATTCAACAATGACTGAATTTATTTTCCGAATTAAGTATCCTTTGTTTAGTTTGTTCTTAATCGATCTTACTCGGATGAACACTAAGACTTGACACCTAATAGCGAACTTTCTGTATTTCAATCTGATATGAACAGTTCCCGTGCTCAGTGCATTCGTACATAAAGAGGCATCACAGCGGTTGAACATGTGAAGGATTTACAGACAAGTGAGAGAAAAATAACGTACGCCGTTTCGCTTGGGTCGGGTCCTCACTGATTTTATCATTTGTACCTATTTTTGATGGAATCTATTTTCCATTTGATTTGGTTTTTTTTAATTTTACGCTGTCTTACACTTCCTCTTCCAATCCTGTTCATCGTGTTTATCCCTGTTCGCACGTGCATAACTTTAGAAAAGATCGCAAGATCGAAACTGAAAGCGAGAAGCACGTCCCTGTTACAGGACCATTGAAGAAAGCAGATTCGTTTTTTTTAAATTTTTTTTTAACTGTAATTGTTGTATAGAGTTCCTGTAGAGAAGATTTGTCAGTGAGTTGGTCCTCTATCCAGAGCTTCCATCGGAAAATTCTTCTTGAGGGTCATTCGGGCACCCCGAACCCGTTTCATAAGTTATTCGTGAAAAGGGGCTAGAAATCTTTCGAATCACAGTGAAAAAAGTATGAACAGAAAGCGTCTTGGGGGTACTTTCGTCATCGATATATCAGTCATTGAATATGAGATAAGCTTTTCTGGCTACGGAAAAACAAGTGAGATACTGAAAATCAGCTGGTCATAGAAGGTGATTTGGGCGACTGAAATAATCGGGCCGACTGTATAGTACTGGAATCGAAGCTTTAAAACCGCATGGCATCCAAACTGACAGGAAGAATCCTTTCTTGCATTTCCACCTCCGAAATGCTGAGTCTTCAAAGAGGTGACGTGAGAATTAAAAATATTAGAGTTTCGGATGCAGTTTCCTCCTCAAAGATTTCCTACTGAATCAAAAATTCAGTGAACATACCCAATGATATCAATGCTTGATATGAGTGGGTATGACAATACGTCAC
Organism: Heliopora coerulea; assembly: GCA_030142905.1. Lineage (NCBI taxonomy): Eukaryota > Metazoa > Cnidaria > Anthozoa > Scleralcyonacea > Helioporidae > Heliopora > Heliopora coerulea. The sequence goes on along the minus strand of JASJOG010000003.1, from coordinate 5,536,114 downwards.
AGGCTGAGTTTAGTTGGAAAGAAAACTTTGTGCTGAGATCCAGACGTTTGGTAAAGAGTCCATTCTCCAAGCGATATAGAAAACCATCGCTCATTCAATGGTACCAATATCAAGAGGTGGAAAAAGTTTATTTTATACTTCAAAGTTTGTGTATGGTTGTTTAATTTTCGTTTTTGCCAATAAGTTGCGTAAATTAGACATCATTCACCCGAAACCGCTTATATAAAGTGAGCACTTCCTCTGGTTTCTGACAGGATTCCATACTGCAATTGTGGTGCCACCGTAATTGCTTAAAGAAATATTTTACTCAACTCTATTCTTACCGTTCTCTTGCAGTTTTTGGCCACGTTGGTGGGTTGTGCGTCTTTCTTGGAACATTTTCACAGATACTGATACATTACCTTATCCGTCTTATTTTTGCCATAATTTTCTTCTTTAAAAACGTTCAGAGGAGACGCCGTGGTCGAAGTCTTTTTGAAACAGCCGTTGAGATACCAGTAAATGGAGATTCAAGAGATGGTAGACTGACAGAATTATGCGTGTCTGCCGGAGACAATGTGAGTTCACCAGGATCACTCGATACCAGAGATGAAGACGAGAGGGACGTCAATGAGTTGGGTAACATTCTTATTAATGCATCAGTTGGTTAAAATGCATTTTGAAGTAAATAACACCCTTTAGAAATAAACTCTCGGCATACCTGTGATTTAATCGACCACTTTGCGTGTGCGATACTACCTAGTTATGCATGCATGCTGTAACTTTAATAGCAATGAAAATTTGATTAGGCGTACTTTATGGTTCAACTGTTTTGTGCACAAATTGTATGAAATTTGTAAATGCTATGCTCAAGATATAGAAATCAAACTTACCAGAAACGTCCAGTTGGTGAATTACTCGAAACAAGAATATATCAAGACGGTTTAAAAAACTGTTCTTACGAAATGCCTCGTGGCAATCGGTACAGTGGGAGTAAATTATTCTCGCGAGTGGAAGACATTTTTGAGTTTTGAGACAAACTTTGCCGTGACGTTGAAACATTGTGATTGTCGTAGATATGAAACAACAGCTGATATAATGATGTATTGAAAATCATGTTTGTTTTATTTGAAAGAACATTTGAAGTGATTACAAATGGTGTTTACAACTTTTTCGGAGCTCTCTTTGTTCTTGAGACGTGACGAAGTGACGAATTCATTGATATGTATTTATGACGTTATAAGATTGGCAGAGCATTCTGACATGTAAGAAAATCGTGAATATTGTTGAGATTGTTGAACGAATTCACTTAAAACGTTCCATAACGATGTGTCTCCTGAAACTCAATATCACAAGACAAAAACACCGCTGCCATGGTTATTCGTAAGCTACGCATCCCTCTCTTCATAAACTACAACTATACATTTTATGCCAAAAGGTGTTTTTGCTCTAGTCTGACATGTAAAATCTGATGAAAATAATGCTTTACTGGCCAAGGCAGGAAATGAACATTAATGAACAGACCAAAAACTATTTTTGTTTGACAAACACCAGGGATTTATTGACTGACACATTACAATGGCAATATTACGTTCATGAATTGATTGATATTAATCTTTCAAAACCCCTGAAAGTGTGCCAGGTTTTAAGTGAATTAATTTAATAAGCTCGGCGATTTTCACGACTTACTGAAAAATCAAAATACATCAATCCTACGTCTTCGTACATTTCAAAGAAATCTGAAACGTTTGAGAACCGAGAGCCACTGAAGAGCTGTAAACGCCTATTATTATCACTTCGGCAGCTCTTTCAAATAAAATATGCATGCTTTTCAGTTCGTATGCAATGAAATGAAATTCTAGAATTCTGATTTTCTTTTTTAAAAATTTGCTTCGGCTTAATGGCTCGTATTTGTATGTGGTCACGTGAACAGAATGAACAGACTTTTTAACAAAGTACGCGCAAAATTTTGGTTGCAATGAGTATTTATCTAGGTAAACATGGGTTTTATTTCAGCTACCATGGTGGATGACGTGAATTTACCTTCTAATATGCTGGTCCAAAACAATGTACTTTTATCCAGATAATAATATACGCGAAAAAAATTCTCGATTCTGATTGGCTTAGAGCAGTGTAATTTCCAGGAAACACAATGCCGAAAAAAGGAAATATAGTAACTTGCAATGAACTACCTTGGCACTGTATTACTTTTTTCATGTATATTGTTAATTGGTAATAGCATTATTTCTCGTATAATTTAGAAAAACACGCACTCGTAAGTTTTTCAAAGACCTTAAATAGCACTCGTCCTTCGAACTCGTGTTATTTTGATAATCTGTGAAAAACCCACTCGAGCGTGTTTTTTCCAAATTGCACTTGAAACCATGTTATTACCTACACTAAACCTACGTTACCCAGAGGACGATACCTTGAATTTGAGAGCGTCTATATCTTTTCACAACCTCGCACCCAGCGCTCTCGTTATTTTCCTATTCTGGAAGCCTCTGCGAAGAAGAGGGACCCAGCGTCTTATCTTCTCTAAGATAAGACCTTGGGTACGAGGTTGATCGTTTCAAAGTATTCATTCCCACTTGGAGAACATGAAAGGTAACTCCAGCAAACCATATATTGCATTAAACTCAACGTGGTAACTAAACTATAGGGTAAAATAAAGCTGAGCATATGACGTGGATATCCAAACCAACTCTTCTTGAATCATTGTTCTTATGATTCTGTCTAGTCAAAAACCGTACTTTAAAATAATGATATAACTAAGGCCGTATGTTTACATCTCAAGTTACGACATGTTGAAGGATTTGGGCGTGATTATGTTTGCATTCACCATGCAATTATATGAAACACAAAGATCCTTTTGTGATATAAAAAATGAAATCTTTTGTGATGTAAAAAATGAGATAAAGCCAAATACATCCAATATTTTAAGGGAAACACAATGAGAAACAATCCTCAGAAAATGATAGAGGCTGATCCACTATCGTCTGAGTTAACAGAAGTTTAAAATAAAAAAATGAAAATTTTTAAAGTTAATCACCATCAATTGTTGACAAATAAAACGATTTTTTTGTATTTTTTGATATTTTTGATTCCCCCCCTCTTTGTTTTCTTGCACGTAGTTTAAAATGTAGAACTTTGTTTTGAAGATTTTTTCATGGTTAAAAACTGATATCAGATTTTTTTTTTAAATCATCCCATCCATTGCCATAATTTAAGAAAATTGTAAATTAAAAACAATGGTAATCAAAGTACTCTTACACAACAAAGCTCACGACAATTAGGTTGATCGGAAATTAGTTAGAAACAATTGTTGCCATAGAGACATGTGGATCACGTTTGTTAGTAAGTTTTTTTGATGTCAAAAAAATTTTTTTCCGATCACATGGTTTATTCTCCTCAAAAACATTCACACCTGTTTACGTTCAAACATGCATTTTTGAACTTTTAAAGAAACCGTTTCGAGGCCCTTTAATGCTAATGATAAGGCAAGATTAATTTTGCTCAAAGGACTTGTTTCAAGTTGGGGTTTTTTCCATGTCATCATGCGGGTTTGTGTGTGTTTGGTACAGTGCAGTTAGTCTTCGAAACAAAGGATCGCAAATCAAATTTAACGTTTGGAAAAGCTGTTTGCGTCATTTGAAGCGGATAACATTTTATTGTTCCTTTATTTTTGTCGAGACATGGATATCACCTAATGTGAGTCGGGAATCATTGTTGCACTAGAATGTCCTTCAGTCAAGCTAAAGCAGAATTGCTTTAAATATCTCTATTTGTTCAGAAAGGAAATTTATTTGACGACTGTAACAATATTTTTAAATATACTGAGAACTGGGGATTTGGGATTTTCTCATGCTGTCGTCAGATTTATATTTGTATGTTTACTGAATTCATTTCACATTTGTGTTGATGCTGGTGTAAAACTAAAAGTCAAAACATGCATTATTTCAATTTTGTATGAGTTTACTAAACAAACTCCGAAAAATGAAAACTTCATCTAACTCGGTGGAGATATCAGTAAATAAACAGTAGGAAAGTAAGGTATTTAATCAATATGAATACTGATAATTGGTAATTGTCATCGTAAATTAGTTGTGTTATATAAATCTGACTTGTTTTGGTATTACGTTTGACTTTGAGGGACATTTAGAAACTTATTAGGCGTCAGGAACCTCATCATTACGCATGTATGTCCTCAAGAATACTGCATGTCCACGTTTCAGTTCCCAAAAATCACCACTTGTGGGCAAACAGTTCATTCCTAGTCTTCCAGGACCACACCCTGCCTCGACCCCACGCGACAGCAATGATTCCTTAATTTCAACACTAAAGACATCGCTAAGTTTGGAATCAATATTGAAGGAAATTTTAAGGAAATTTTAGTATTTTTGAAGGAAATTTTCAATTGAAAATATAAAAATCAGACTAAAAGGAGGAAATTTCGTCCTGTTAAAGTGGAAGCACTGCGCCCAAATAAGATATTTCTTCAGCTTGATGACGTCCCATTCCACAAAATATATATTTATTTTGGGGCATTCTTTTTATTTGAGATGCATAAAACTTTACATTTCCTTGGGTTGAATTTCATCTGCCATAAGTTTTGCCACTGTTCTAATTAATGTAGGTCTCGTTGTAGGTGGTTACAATCTAAATCATTTATATTAACACCATATAACAACGCATCATCTGCAAAAAGCTTCACAGTGGACTGCAAGTTATTGAGCAGGTCATTAATATACAGTAAAAATAAGAAAGGACCAAGCACTGTCTCTTGGGGAACTTCTTATGTCACTGGTATTGAGCTAAATATCTTGCCTTCGCAGACAACAGATTGGTATCTGTTAGACGCGGAACTGGTGTTTGTTGACGACCAAAACAAAGTTGACATCTTGAAAGGAGTTAAAAAGTTACAGAAGTGCTTTGTAGGTGATACTTCAGTTATGAAACGAGTGTATATTAACAGATAGATGTTGACTTGAAAAATTTCACGAGGTTTAACTGTCTGCTATATTGTCACACGTTACGGTAAAGCTAACTTTTTGACAACGGTGTTACGGAATTGTTACTGAGCCGCGTATTTTGATAAATTTGTTCTTCGTATTTTCATTTTGGAAGATGGTGAAAAGCTTTAAATGTGTGAGTTTTGTTAAGACTTCCAATTGGAAGCTACACCATCAGGCGTGCGATTTTTTATGCTTGTTTACGTTTCAAAGGCACATGTTTTACGGGGAATAAACATAAAAGAATATGGCCGTTTGAGATTATAAGATGCCATCTACCCAAGCCTTTTCAGTGGAGCGGACCTGAAATTAAAATCTTAAATACTATATTTGTGTTTGCTGGAGCTTCGGCTATGGTGCTATATGACGTTTTCCCTCGATGCCAGACCCTTCTCTAATAATAACATAATTTTCGTTAGTATACCTCACAGGTGGATTTGCGCAGTCTGATTGGTTCCTCATCTCGGAATATCCTGCACTATTCACCTCCGAGCAAAACAAAATGGCGTCCAGTTATGCTTACATTACGGAAGAACTTTTTTTCAATGAACGAAGTCGCCGTGCTAGACAACACCAAAAAAAGCAACGAAATTTGGCAATTTGGCAACAACGCTTTTCCAAATGTTTTGTTTACAAATGATGAGTGGATGACAAGCTGACATCATGTAAAATTGTAAAAATTTCAAAAATATATATTTGAAAACAATTTTGCAAAGTATGCGCTAAAGCCATTATTCACCTCAGTGTTGGTAAATAGTGTAGATATTTACGTCCACTTCGGTGAATAATTGTTCTCTATCCCTGGGCGATTATTTACTCGACTTTACATGGCCATGTGATCGCCACAAGATTCCTGACCGAGAAACAATAATTGCCAAGATCATTCACTTCGTTTAAAATATGACGAGTGATCATTCATACTATATGGGAGCTTAAGGTCTTGTATAATGCTGTAATAACTTTACAAATATGAGCATATCAAGCCGATAAAAAATTATAAAATTTCAAAATACCTATTTTTGAACAAGAAGAATATGAAACATCAGGTAAATCAATCCCAAGATCATTTCTAAAATTCTAGATATTATTTTTGACCTTAGATTAACAAAAAAAGTATTGTACATAAATGAAACATTTAGGGGCGTGTCCTGGCTAATTTATGCATGTCCTGGATATTGACCCACGTAGCCAGTTACTGTTACAGCAGGCAGTACTCAAGTACTCTTGTGCCCAAGGCAGAGATTCCGATATCCTCTGCAGTGAGCCGGTACTCTGTATCGGTATGAATTTTTTTTTATTTCGGTACGAACTCGCGTACAGTCGGTACACCGTATGAGTCTTATTCAATGTAAAAAATCTATAACGTGATTCCACTACACTTTCATTGTTAGGGCAATCATAGCGCTTGGTTAATAAACTTTTTAATTTACAAATTTTACGTCAAAAATACACGTATTGTCATTAATGTAGGCATTATAATCCAACGTAATTGTTTCTAATTATATATTCAGGGTATATTTATGTTCGGCAGCAGCACATGTACTCAATTTTTATTCACCAACCTCACGGTATCAATTTCAACTCAAGAGAAAAACGGTTAACTTTGGCATCAAAGTTAGACCAATCACGTTTTGATTGATAACGTACGACTGTAGTCTATATTAAAGAACACAGTAAAATCTTAAGGTCAGAAACAAAATTTATCGCCCAAAGAAACCGGCAACTTACAATTTTTCCGTTACAAGATCATTTTTTACTGGCAAAACCCGGTATATGCCGGTCTAGCGAAATCTCTGCAAGGCTTTAAGAGGTTCTTTGGTCAAGGAGTAAACAACAAACATAGAATGAACTCCCTTTTACATATCTCGTGTCTGCCATACAAATATGTGCACCTTGCATTTGTACGTAAAATCTAAATGTGTTCTTTCGCTTTGAGTTTGGCTTTTTTACTGACTCTTGAGCTGGCAATAAATCATCGTCATGCAAGTTTTCTTTCTTTTTCTTTCTTTCTTTTTTTCTTTCTTTCTTTCTTTCTTTCTTTCTTTCGTTCTTTCTTTCTTTCTTCCTTTCTTTCTTTCTTTCTTTCCTTTTCCTTTAAGAGTATGTAGTCGAAGCACTGCTTGCGAGAACTACACTAAAAGCAAAAAAATTTCCACCAAAAATGGTGGAAAAAAACTTTTTATGCAAAAATTGTAGTATGCAAGAAAACGATTCATAAGAAAAACAGGTCATTGCAATACGAACAGATGGCAGCTGTGGTCAAACCGTTTACGGTATAAACTGCAGTACAAAATAATCTAAAAAGACTGCTTACTATAGTCAAATCGGTTACACAATGAACTGCTGAGGAAAGTATGGCAGAAGAACATTTCAGAACACTGTTAACACGTTGCTTACGCGGATCAGCTCTTTTACACGACAAAGCGCTGCTTAAATTAAGAAAACAGTTCAATGGAATGTAAACACGATGCTCGCTCTGGTCAAATCGCCTGCGTAAAAAGTTGCAAATTTATGTCTTCTGTGTGTTTGTTGTGGTTCTTGATGGTAAAATTATACTTGGTCTAACGTTGCCATGAGCGAGAGATGATGAAATTACGGTGGCGCCTCCACGGATCAAGTTGTCCAAAGTGCGACGTTTTGAGGTGATCAGCTTGTTTCCTTCAAGCTCCATTAGGTTTGATATAATATCTCCACCGTCGAGCTGAAAAATATTGTAATACTCATTAATTATTCATGAAGAAAAACAAAAGAATTTAAAGTTTAATGAGGTGTTCTAAATTTGGTACTACTTACCGAAACTTACGAGAGGAGATACTGACGTTTCGAGTGAAGGTCTTTTATTGGAGTCAAACGAGAAATGATATAAAAACTGGGGGATATTTTTATAGGTAAAAAAGTCAAGTGATCCAAAAATGAAAAATAGTGGTCATTTTCGAGTAACATGACTTTTCTTTCACCTATTTTTTTACCTACACCTTTTGCTGTTCATTACTAGAAAATATGCTATCATTAACGCCAACCTCAAACTCATTAACGCGAAAATGCATTCATTTTATTCAATCAACATTCATTTACGCTTTTGCCATATTCAATTAAAATTTTTTATATAGAAAGTGACATTCATTAGCATCAATATGCAACCATTTGTATCTAAGGTTATTCAATAGTGCCAACAGACGACCATTAACACCATTATACTATTCCTTATGGACAATTAGGCAATATCAGTTCAGATCAATTACGCAAGATATTTTTCCAGTCTATGGCAGGGACGATTTTAGGTTACGTGGGATCCCGACATGTATAAAACATCGGGGAATAAAACTATAAAAATCTGTAAATAAACTGGTCGGATTGGGATGGACAGTTTAAACCTCTTTAATTTCGCCAATATGTGGAGGACTGTTTTGCCCTCTTCTGACCACGTTCTGTTCTGCTGAGCCCTTGTGAAGACTAAAGGTTTACTCATCGAAATATTATATTTTCTAGTGTGTTAGAGACGAATTCCATTCTTCCTTTCTTGGACGTACGTCTTAATTGATCCCACAAATGGCTTTTCAACCTCTGTTTATCGGAAGTCTACGTTCACCGGTTTATTTACGAATTTTGATAGTTCGATTCCCTAGTCTTTTAAACGTGTTCTCGTCTTCACCCTGCTAAATGGTTATTTAAAACTTTGCTCTTCATACCACATTTTTCGTGACATGTATATTTCAAGCTGTTTACCAACTTTAGTATACAGCACTTTGTTAACACATATCAACTTTTACGTCTTAGAGAACAAATATTTCGCGATTCAAGCTTAGCTCTATCAGTATTCTAACTCTATAAGTCGTATCAACCAGGAACACGCTCAAAATCTTTTACCTGTTTTGTTTCCTTGACTTTAAATTCAACGACAGATTATCTTGGGTTACCTTACCCAAATCAAAACCCTAACCTAACCGTCCTAGAAGTGAGTCTTCGGATTCGCTTATACCCTAACTTGACTACTAGTCGCTTGATTATTCTAATATTAACAACTGCAAACTAAAGTTCGTTAACAGTTTGAAATTACTTAATAGATAATTACTGAAGCACGCAGCATTACTGCATATAACGCAGGCAGCTAAGGCCGCAGGCCGAAGCTGTCTGTATTATATCCAATAGTGTTGTGTGCCAAAGTAATTATCTATTATAATTTCTAACCTTCATCGAAACCCATTACGTTTTCTCTGCATTATATCAGTGAATGCAGCGAGCAAAATTATACAAACTTGACTTGCTTAACTTTGCTCTTTGCATTTGCTGACATGATGTCGAGTGAAAACAATAGGTTTTGATGCGGGTCAGTGATTGTATGTTAGGATTTCATACAACCTTAAATCGACACTGCAATAGACTGGAGACTTAGTGTATGTGTTAATGGACAGACTCAGTGTATGTGTTAATGGTCGTCTGTTGGCACAATTAAATGCCCTTTGATGCAAATGGTTGCTTATCAATGCTTATGAATGTCGTTTCAATAAAATGAAAGTATTTTCACATTAATGAGTTTGAGGTTAGCGTTAATGATAGTATATTTTCTGGTAATGAACAGCAAAAGTTGTATTATAATTATAAAATTATATGATTATTGATTATAAGTGAGGGGGGATTTCCGGACAACGGTAGCTCTCTCCCCAAATACGCTCCTGGACTGTCGCATGGAATAAACCGAACTCTCAAACACAGGGGCGGATCCAGCTCAAAATATGACTGTTGCTGATAGAGCATTCATCCACCTAGGGGAGTCTGGGGGCTTGCTCCTCTGAAAAATTGTTAAATTCTGAAACCTCGCAAACACAATTTCCCACAATTTTTGAGGGCATTTTATCAAACTATGTCGTAAGTATCACCGCAAAAAGATCGACTAATTAACTTTCACCCGTTTTAGTTTTAAATGCCAAAACGCTGTTTGCCTTTTCCCTCACAGCTTTCTTTCCTCGCTCACGCATGTTTACTTCAAGACCACCAGGCAGCTCAGTTATTAACATATCATAAATACATCATGCATATTTAAATACAATCTACGCAAGTCAAAATTTCGGTCGTAATCTTTGATATTATCCCTCTTACCAGACGGGAACATAGTTCAAGGAACGCGACCCAATCCTGATTACGTGGTAACTGTCCCTTTGAAAATTGACGCAATGAAGTCCCACGATTTAAGCCGTTTGTTTCATAATTACAACTCGCGGCAATTTATGCATGCTCGCAGAAACTTTTAGCTTAGCCCTCCAGCAAATTGCTCGCCATCATCCAATAGCTGTTATTCGAATCCATTGTTGACAGGGGTTTAAACTAAGCACTACGCATTGCTCAGCTAAATAACATGGTTGAAATGGCGAGAAAGCGCGCTACATAATTGGTTATCATAATCTTTCCAAGCAGAAGTTTTACTTACTGTTGCTCCCGCCAAATAATGCTGTACATTCGACAGCAAAACTTCACTGTCAAAACCCTCAGCAGCAGACTATTTTTAGTATCAATTGTTGGTGTCGCGCTAAACTGTTTAATGATGCTAAATTTTCTCGCGTGCAGCACTCTTGCAGGCTGGCAAGCCAACCATGTGGGAAAATATGAATTATAAACATAATTATCGAAGAAAAGCCGATATTTCCGAGTTTTTTGGCCAAGTAAGCGAAATTTAACTTTTTTGGACGATTACTGGGGAAGCAAAGTCATGCGGCAATCAAAAGTTCATTCTTTATTTTTTTCCAGAAAATCTGACTGTAACTTCAGCAACAGTTGCAATAGTCTTTTGTATGAACGGCCGTCTGACTTAAGGCCGGACTAAGACTGAGGGAGGTTTTCGACTGTAAGTTATTTTACCCTTTCAGTTATTTTACAATCACTCAAACTTTGATCTTTACGTGTGATATCAAATATCTTTTTAACCGCTCAAAGACCGCGGGCAGCTACTCAACAACACGTAAGGAACATGATGCATCACACTTCCATGATAAAGCAGCTCATTGTATCCCGCATCACTTATCGGAAGCTAATGATCAAGCATTAGGTAAAACATCGAAAATGCAACGTTTTACTTTTCAACATTAAGATAAAATCTGGAGTTCCTAAAAGTAGGGGGCCCCTTAATATGGGGGCCCCGGTGATCCTGGTGATCCCGTCATCCCGCCTTTCCTGTTGGTAAGCTAGTTGAATAGTAACAAAATTTATAAATTAAGATCTAGACTCTCTTGTTAAAATCAAAAAGTTATACGGAGACTTACATTAAGGATTTCATCCAGCTGAGTGTTACCTTCGGTTTCTTTAAGTATTCCCTCCTGTCTTGCTTTCCTTTGAAGATCGCAGATATATCCGAAAACCTACATATATATAAATATATGATGCAAATAGATTAAGTACGATCATCAGGAAACGTATCTCAAGTAATTAATCTGCGAATAACAGCTTACTTCAACCAGTTTATTCTTGATCTTCTTGTACTCGGCTAAATTGTCCTCAAACGCTGCTAAGATCAGGAAGTAATTTTCTAGCTCCTCAACTTGTTCACGGATATCAGCCATTTCCTATAACAACAACACTTCAGGTTTTAATATAAATAGCAGTGTCCAGTAAATTTTGCCATACCGTTTGTAACTGAATAAACAAAGAAGGCCAGAAGAAGTTAATATGTATTTAAAGACTAACGTTTTGTTGCTATACGCAAAATGATGACAATGAAAATGTGAAGGATTACAATGGTATATATATGTATATAAATATTTTTATAAAATTACACGAGTCCTACGCACGCTCTTTATTGGACAAGTTCTATTTTGTCCCAGAGTACAGAGACATGGATAACGCCACGAAAAAGCCTTGGTTATTTTATAAAACAAATAGACAATAGCTTTCGTTTCTCTGTATTGTGATAGAAACATGAATGACACCATTTCAACCGGAAAAATACCAGACAACACTCGGCTATGCCTCGCGTTTTTATATGGAATTTTTCCGGTTGAAATGACGTCATGATTGTTTGAACTTTCTATCACAGCACAGAGATTTCTGCGTGGACAGTCAATCGTAAATATCTTTAAAAAAACACTTCAGGTTCGTAATATATCCGGGTATTATTTTATAAAATAATTTTCCTATTACGCACCTAGTGATTGGTCAGTTACCATGTTTATATCAGGCTATGCAAACACAATTATGACATCACACCGCTATTTCACGCCAGAATTTGTTCTTGGCGAGAATGAAAAGTTTTGATTGGTTTACAGACGCCAGAATTTGTTCTTGGTGCGAATGGGAAGCACTGATTTGCTTAGGAACTAATAACGAGAACTTACTATTTGATATTGACAATAAAGTTCGCCATTGACAATTATCGTTGCTTAGTTCTTTGCTTACTTTATAAAAGAAATAGGAATTGGTTTGTTGTTTGTACCGCCTGTTGCAAACAATTGGATAGTTTGGGAGAACTTTTAAGCGGCTGTGTGAACCCCTTGACCTTTGTTCTCGGGCGTACACAGCAGCTTTCAAGTTTTCCCAACCTTCTTCTCGCGTTTATATTAGGCTATATAATCACGACAAAAGAGTTTCTATTTATTAAACATAGATATAATATCGACGAAATTTTAGGCTTTCTCATATTCAAAAAAATATATCTTTACAGCTCACAGTAAAGACATCATTTTTCAATGTTTCACAATTAAAATACTTATATGAGGGTGGACAAATGACATAGTTTGACGCTACTCTAACAGAAAAAGTTTTGTGGGTAACTTGAAATATGGTGTTTATGGTCCAACATTTCAGAAGGCCGATTTAGTGTCTTCATAAGGGGTGATGCAGTGACGAAGAAGTTCCAATTATTTTTACCTTCACTGAACCACTAATGAAGTACCAGGGATGGCGGAGCCGGGGGGGCTGCGGGAGCTGTAGCCCCCCCGCTTTTTTCCCAAATGTAATGTTGAAACAACTATGCTTTAAAACACTTGTTGTGAAATTTCCCAGAGAAGCATAAAAAATGGTTTTTGCATGGTCAAAGTGTGATAATTAATACGTATATACATGTACATAAACTCAAAACTAGCCAACACCAACAAATACACTACACATGAAAATACAATTGTACAAACTTCTGCTCTTACCGGTATACGCATATTCATATTCATATCTGTCTCTCTGTCTATGTCTGTCTCTGCCTGTATGTCTGTCTGTCTGTGTCTCTCTGTCTCTAATACACACAGACACACACACACACACACACACGCACGCACACACTCATTCTCTTTCTCCATTTCAATCATTACCGGTAACTGGAATGGTTTTTGGTTCAAGAGCACAAATGGTGAAACTGTATCAGTCTTGATAGTAGGAGTGATCGTGTCTTTGTCTGAAAGAAAACGAAGAGCACAGTTTTGCACGAGTTTGCATTGCTGAAATTGCATTGGTTTTAGACTGTTACTTCGGAACACTAGCGCTGAACCAGACACTAAGTCAAGAGAAAGAGGGATCTCTCGAAATCATTGCCAAAACTAGTCTCTCAAAATGGGGTGCATTTTCAATTTTGGAGCACGAAATCATGGGCTTTATTCTGCCCGGCTACCAGACCTAACTCAAAAGACCTCTATTTTCGTAAGAGCTAGCTGCTTTACGAAAAGGGCTTGCTTTTTCCATGGAACAGCTTTTTGTTGCTATATAGTAGCCCTATATCAACACAAAACTTCTTTATTTGAACGGAACGGAGCCCATATTCAACGAAATTAACGTGTCGCTCATAGGCTACCTCAAAATACGGAGGAAGTTACATGTGCACCCGTGTCGACGTCATTTCGGACGGTAGAGGACATCATAGTAGATCAATTAACCAATCACAAGTAATAAGTTCAAGTCCACTAATTTACGAAGGCGGTGATGCCTTTGAAGTAACTCCAACAAATGTTTAGGACTTCTAGGGTTTTTGTAATAAAAAAAACATGGGCAAGACACAACTAAAATTTAAATATTACTATTTTAGCTTATTGAAGTGCATCAGTATTGGGAAGGATTAACTAAATTTAGTTGCCATAACCTTTCTCGTATTTTTCCAAAAGAATCTCGTGTTCGTGTGCGTGTCTTTCCTCAGTTTTTACATCAACCATTGCAAATTCCTAAAAACAACGATAAGATCCTCTTATGCCCAGTTTTGAAACTTTACTACAAGTTTGCTTTCAAATTTTTCTGAAAACGAATGACTGTAGATCCATCGTTATACAGTAGAACAACTTACGAGATTTGTAACAACCACGGCGACAACTAAGTTGGCGAAAACAAATGAACCAACTGAAATGAATGCAATTAGATATAAGTTTCCTCCAACTGACAATGACTCGCTCCCTTCCTGCGAAGTAAAATGACAATCAAAAGAAAATCGGAAATACACCACAGTGGTACACGATGGAAAGTATACACAGCTCCTTAATAAACGTGGAACAGTGTCTGTTTGTCTAGATGATTTGCTGTTGAAGGTGAACGTACTTTTGGTTGTTTATATTGAGAATAGTTAGCTTGAGAAAGGGCGATACCCGATCTTAAGATAGAATAAGCAAACCAAATTTACGTTCATAACTTCATATATAATTTCAACTCGAAGGCAAGTGTCAGGATGACTTGTCACACATTTATCCCTGATGACATAACCAAAGTAGTAGTTAGGTCACCTGAACAGAGGAAATATCGAGGATGAAGTTACCCTGGGAGTAACTTCTATTTCAAATTTGTATGGTAATCATCTTTTTCCCAGATCCCGTCACTTTTTAGTGCAGCAGCGCGAGAGGTTTGGAGGTTCCGAAGACAGACATTGGGTAATAATGCGGTTGGCTGATCAATCATACACAGTCAATGAGATCAGAGGTATATGCATGAGCACGTTTTGATAAACAAGACCAGATGTCCTGATATTTAGGACATCCAGCGCTGATATCTTATGAGGCCGAAAATTTTCGCTTGGCCAAGATAAAAAATGACGAGATCTGGTAGATCATTTCATCCAAGTAAAGTAGGAGAAGAGAATGCGTGATCATATGATCCAAGGTAGCAAACCAAGCAGCGACTCTCAGTTATTGGCCGGAGAAAATGTGAAGTCAAGATGGTCCCGCATTAAGGGGAATCCCTGGAATTATGAGACTTCTATGGGACAATCTCGTTCGTCAGTTTCAGTTCCCCACGCAGCCTTGCATGTCTGTTCTATTCCCATAAACGACTTTTTTTACTTCAGTTTTTGTTTAGTTCGGCTTTGAAAACATTCACAATCTCAAATTAAATGATACCAGAAGGATTTTCAATGATTGAGAATTCAAAAGGATTCAGAAATGCTGTGTGGCCTACAAGAATTCTAAATTTCCTGAAAGTCGAACATTTCCTTTAAGGAATTTTTGATACTGCGTTATGAGCTTACAGTTACTTGGTAGTTTTTTGTTTTCTTGAAAATTAGATCCTGTAACTCACTTTCTTTCTCGGAAATATATTTGAAATTCTTATATTAATTTCTGCCGTTTTAATTGGTTTTTTGTGTGTATTTTCGATTTGGCTGTATGTATCCAGAGGCGTAAAGGAACTACTGGGGTCCTTTAGGAAGATTTCATTCGAGGGCCCCCGCCACTCCCTTAGTATAGGCATATATTTCAAGACTTTAATCTCAGTTGTCTTTACAGAATCATCGGGGGCCCCTTAGAGGTCTGACCATAGTCCGTCACGCCACAGTATGTTTCTCAATTGACGGCACGAGAAAAGAGGTTAACTGTACATTTAACCATGATACACTGAAAAGTCTAAATCACTGCTAAATTATATTTTTCTTTCTTCCTAATTTAATCTGTTTCAAAACCTATCAACCAACCTTTTTAACGGATAGAATATCTGCTATAGATTGTGGATTGAAGAGGATTGAAAGAATCATGGTTAGATGTGTGACGTACATCGTTTTCTGTATGACCAGTTAAACAGGTTACCTGAAATGCTTCATTTACTTCCATCCAGCCGTCCAATGTCAAGCATATGAATAACGAAAACATGGCTGATTGCTCAATTAAGAAATGAATTGTCCAATTTATGGAAAATGACGGACAGCATGAGGAATTCCTGAGCAACAACTAAACATGTTCTGCTCTCCTGCAAGTTTGGAGATCTTTGATTCAAGTCTCTATTTCTACATAGCAATTAAACTACCAATATTCGCCAACCCTAATTTGCGTTGTTCAATAAGCCAAAAGGATACCAGTTGATAGATTGCCGAAATGTTGAGGCATTGAATCCCGGAACAAAGTGATTCCGATCACTGAAAACACTAACATTATGATCACCAGCAATAAAACAATGTTAGCCATATCTATATAAGAAATAGAATAGTATATCTGTGATAACCTTGCGTTTTCTTAGAAAAATGGTCCACTTTCTGCAATTTGGGATCAGTGCAGCTTGTTGAATTATGTTGTGGCTGGCATAGTTTATTGGATATAAATGAAGTAAGCAAGCATTGCCTTGACCAGATTTTCACAACACTGCACTACACTTTTCTACAATTCACAACATTACCCTGTACAAGACACCGCGATATTGCACTACAGTATACTTCACTGCGCTGCATTGCACTGCAACACACTGTATCAAGGGCGACAATCGCTTCCTAAAAGTGGGGGGGGGGGGGGGGGGGAGAGACGGAGCCGGCCAAGTGATGTGGAAGCATTCCCTCTGAAAGTTGTCTTTTTTTTTTTTAAATCTAATGTTTATGAAATGCCTTTTCCGGCATTCTGAGATTGTTTCTTTGGAACAACATTCATACCTTATTTTTCAATCGAAACGAAGCCATGCATTTCCTCCAAACAGCAATAAAGAGATTATAGTATGACTAAACAAAGTATTTCTGATTGTTTACAAAATGGCGTCCAAAGAAGAACGATCGGACTGTAAAATAACTTGGCAAATTTTCATAATTTGTCACGTATTCGAACCAACAATACCTAGGTAAGAATCGGGGCTGAAAAAGGTTATATCGAAAAATCGTAAAGGTAAACATGGAACCATAAGCGCCGAGGGAACAGAAATTAGGCTTCAGTTGTCATGAACTTAGCAAAAAGTGGGGGGGATAATTATATATGCATCCCCCTCTGTCCAAAAAGTGGGGGGATACGTCCCCCGATCCCCCCCAGGATTTATGTCCTTGCACTGTATTATACTAAACTACGTTACACTACATTTCACAGCACTGCACCGCACTGAATTTCACTTCACTACACCGCATTATACTACACTACACTACACTGCACTGCACTGTCCCGCACTGCGCGTAACTCCACTCCACTCCACTATATTACACTGCACTTCAAAGCACTGAACTGCACTGCACTACATTTCACTACACTACACTACACTACACTGCACTTCACTTCACTTCACTTCACTTCACTGCACTGCACTCCACTTCACTGCACTGCACTCCACTTCACTGCACTGCACTGCACTCCACTCCACTGCACTGCACTGCACTCCACTTCACTGCACTGCACTCCACTCCACTTCACTGCACTCCACTTCACTGCACTCCACTCCACTCCACTTCACTGCACTGCACTCCACTCCACTTCACTGCACTCCACTTCACTGCACTCCACTCCACTGCACTGCACTGCACTGCACTCCACTGCACTCCACTCCACTCCACTCCACTGCACTGCACTCCACTCCACCCCACTGCACTCCACTCCACTGCACTCCACTTCACTACACTACACTACACTACACTACACTACACTACACTACACTACACTACACTACACTGTACTTCAAAGCACTTAACTGCACTGCACTACAATTCACTACGACAAAATGCACTACACTTCACTACAGTTCACTACAATCTCCTCCATTACACTTGCACTCTACTTCATGAGACTGTAGCCTCGTGTTTTACATTCCAAAAAGCACTCCACCATATTTTAAAAATATTTTTAAAACTTGTTTTATTGAACCCGTTTAAGGTAAAACTCCTAACTACCAAACATATTTCACAGTTAAGCGATGCAAAACTTTGTTTATTTAAACAACCTTTATAAGGTAGATTTGGCACCTGCACATTGATTAAAACCCAGTTTAATTAAATATATTTTTTGATTTCATTGTAAGTCGGGGTGTTGGTTATCTTAGAAAACATGAATAAAAAAAAATTGTTTTTGTATTACGTGAGAGAAACACGAATGAAATCACTATTTCAACCATCAAAATACCTGGAAACGTTTGTCTCTGCCTTGTCCCGTTTAACCCTTTTCGGGCTGTATCCGACTTTTCAATTTTACTATGGCTAACGCCAGACGATTTTATTCAACAAGGTAGAGGTCTCGGGCCGTAGGGGGCTGAATGGCATCGTTCGTGCTTCTATCACTACATAGAGATAACATTGTTTTCGTTAAAGAAAAATATGGCTTCCAGTCTAAAGCCCTGGTCAAACGATCCAACTTTGTTAGATAACTTTGTCGCATCTAACATTGTTTAATCGTTTGACACCCGATGTTGGCCCGACATTCTTATTGGAAAGGATGTTGGATTACGTTTGCTGCCAATCCAACATCTGGTCCAACATTTTGATTTGTCCAACAAATGTTGCATAGTTTGGCCGTTCGTTCAATAATGTCGCGTTGACGAAATGGAGGAGCTGGCACCTCAGGCCAATCAGATATCACCAATTAGCCACGTGCTTCATGAATAATTGTAAACAGCCGGGTGGAGGTTGACTTACTTGTTGAAAATCAAACTAAACAACCCAGTAAATGGAAAGTAATGAAAGTTTGGAAGAATTCCGATTTTGAAAGCTTGATTAGTCATTACGAATCATGACGAAGTCTCTGGGATACACTCTATTCAGATTATCTTGCATTTTGGGCTGTTTTATAGCTCTCTTGTCGCTTTTTTGTACAGTCTTATGCCTTTCCCCTCCTAGAGCGCTTGTCATCAGGAACCCCCTCCAAAAGCCAAGAAATTACAGTTGTAACAGCTGGTTTACGTTTTCAGCTGATGGCTCACTCAATTGTTCAACAGCCCACCCAGCAATGTTAGATAGTGTTTTGCCACCTGCCCAGCATTGTTAGATTACCAGTGTTCGATTACTCGTCTAAAAACGTTCGACAGTTTGACCAAGGCTTAACAGAGCGTGTAGTTTTGAAATGCATTTTACATTGTTTTGTATTGATTTGAATTATATTTTATAAACTCATCAGACCATATTCTTTTGTTTTCCGTCGGTTATTAATTTTGAGGTAATCACCTCATTTTGAATGCAGGCAGTTGTTTTGATTATTCAATGGAGCGTTAAGGGGTTATAATTTTTAAGTAATAACCTCCTACTAGGTTATTATTTTTAAATAATAACCTCCTACTACGAAACTGCACCGGTATCAAAATATCACGGTACGAGCCTGTTCACACGATTACGGTTTCACATTACAGGTCCAAATCGTTACGGTTAGCATGACGTTTTCATGCTTTTTCATACCGGTACCGTGTGAACGCAAAGCCTAACCGTAATAATTTCGTTACGGTTTCATTTCGTACCGGTATCGTGTGAACGGGGTCTCAGCCAAAGCAACGTTTCGAGAATTCCGACTCACACTAAAATAACTAACCCTTTAAAACATAACTAATGTCATTCAGTACAAACATCACCAGGTCAACACGCTCTCAGACACGGTCTCAGACAATATCCGAACTTAATAAAAGCACTTGGTATTTCATTACTCGAAAACACTCCTTTAATTGCCATTCGTGTTTCTGTGTCCCTATTTGCCATGGCCATGTGGACGAAAGATTGTGACTTCAGTTTGTTTTCGTCCCTCTTCATGCAAAATAATGGCAAGCAATCTTCGTTTGACGTTCCAAGTCATCACTTTCTTCGAGTTTCACCACAGGCTACTTACCTTTAGTTGAACAAACGAATGTTCATTTCAAAATACATCTTTGACCATTTTCATATTCGCCTTTCGCCAAACACGTTAGCCAAATGACGTTGAAGAACATTACTATTCATAAATGTAGAACATCATTTCAATCAGCTTACGTGTACACCCAAAGCACTCAAACTATAAAAGATGAATTCCCTGTTGAAAAACAGGCAGAACAATACCTCAATTCTTATTGCTATAAGAATTCATATCACCAGTAATTTAAATTTCAAATGTATTTTTAGAACCTCCGGAAAACAAAAGAATATGGTCTGATGAGCATATAAACAAGTTAAAGGCCACGGGGTCGGTTTTTATTCAAATGTAAAGACCTCGTACTTCGCTCTCGGTCTTCACAGTTGAATAAAAACCTCTCCCTAGGCCTTTAACCTAAATGTATTGTTTTGCATCATATAGTATTTTATTAGGCAATATTTTATTGCACTTTTTAGACTATGTTTATGTCAAGTGAAATCGAGTTTTATTTGTACCTGGAATGGATTGTAAGATGGTCTGTACCACAATCTGTAAACCAGGTAAGGAGCTAATGCTGAATAAATTGGGAAAAAAGAATAAAAAGTTCTTATGTCAAGTTTAAATAAACTAAACATTTCTTAAATTTACACTAGGTATGGGAATGTTTTGAATGTCAGAGTGATATGTTTTTTAAGACCGAATCGGAGCCAGTTGCGATAATTGCTACTCTTGAACCTTCGGCTAGGAATCGAGCAGCTATATTGCGGAACTAGTGCAGTGCTGTGCCATCTAAGCTAGAAAGCCCGTGGCCAAAAGCATGACTCTGCGTTCTTTATTTAAAACGAATGAAGTGAAGTGAAGTGTTATATTCAATGAATACTTGACATTTACTTCATTTGCATTGCCGCCATTTTAAATACAGAACTCGTGCCTTCCTGGCTCAGCAAGTATGCAGAGCTCTGTACCAGATCCCCACGGTCATTGGTTTGATTCCAAGCCCGAGGCCCAGGAGTTGTATTTTTTACCAACTAGTTCCGGTTAGGACTTAAGATATATAATTTTGACCCTAGAAAATTTACTTTAACAAACATAAATTATATTTCATGCGGTCAAGCGTAAATGCCAAATATTCGTGGTATACAAGTTCTTAGGTGGTTAACCGTCGTGCGACAGTTGTTTTACTGTTCTGGAACATGGATACACGGAAAAATTGTTCGGTTTGCATTAGACTGAAAAAAATTGAAAAAGAAGTTCCAAATCAATGACAAAGTAGCCTTAGACAAGACAGAATTGGTGTACAAAATCATTGAAACATCTAAAAGTTACTCTTTTTATCAAAACTCCGATCTAAGATCACGGATTTACCAACAATATAACAATAACATATCTTGCCAAATTTCAACATTAGAACCAATCCTCAAAATTTTTGCTAAAATCTATTTCTCTAAGCGTCATAAAACATTCCCGATCTTTCCCTTCGTTTTAAGAGCAGTTAGTATCACCAGAATGTTTAAAAACTGCCTATTAAGTATGTGAAAACTTCAATATTTCCTGCCATGCCCTTAATATTAATTTAGATTTTATTAAATTTTACCGAGGAATTTTTGGAACAATTCATTCACTGTCTTTCTTCAAATAATCACCTGTTTAATTGTACAGCGATTATTCATCTCAGTTCCAGTAAATATCGTTGAATAATCCATTTACAGCATTCCCGTCACCTTTGATGAATAACTGTTAAGTAGCACTTAATTAGGCTCGAGCTGGCTCGACTGGACTGCAGTTTAGCGGATGCACCTGGCTGCTGGTCTTTGTTGCAGGCTCAGCGGATATGCGAGGAAGCGTTTGGCAAGAAAATTAAGTAGCCAAATTCTGACAGGTGTACTTTATTCATGATTTGGAATTAAAGAGATAAAGAATATCGTAACGAGACGAAAGTCAACAATCTCTATTTTCAACCTGTCATATACACACCTTCTCAAACTCCTGAAAGCTCTTAAAACTCTCAAAATTCTCAATACTCCTCTGCTTCCTGATCCTGATCCAGTTAGGGCTGTTTATACCATGGCAACATAAAATTGGACGAAGCAAATTTGATAATCTTGACTTACGACCATACTTTTGACATTTTATGAATTGTCCCGGAGGTGAAGGCTATAACTTGTAATACCACGATGACCTCCGTTTCTATTGTTCTCAAGTAGAGATTTGGTCCCTAAATTCCCTCAGCATACATACTTTTACTAATTTTCCCTCAAAAGAGGGAAAATTTCTAATTTTTCCTCATTAGCATGCATGACCGAAAATCAAATAATGCTCTCAAATTTAAGCATTAAACAACTCATTTAATACAAGTGCTGGTACCTACCATGAACAATACTAACATCCCAAAAAGAACTTCAAATAAATACCAAGTAAATTTCGTCGGACATCATGGTATTACAAACTAATACCACGACATGTAGGGAAATGAGTGATTAAGTATCTCCTTAAGCCTCGGGAGGTTTGTGAAAGTCCTTCGGGCGAACGCCCTCGGCACTTTCCCAAACCTCCCTCGGCTTTTGGGGACATTTAGTCACTAATTTCCCTCATGTCATGGTATTACTTATAATAATACTATACCCTTACCATCTTAAAACACTTTAGAGCTTTAAACACACAGCACGTATTTTTATCTATCCACAACCCAAATTTTTGATCGGCACCCAGGATTAATCCGTTTGAATAGAAATATATCGGTCTACATGGCCAAAACTTCACGACAACGAGAGGGGAAAGAGACCGTCTGGCTAGTTTGTCTAGGCCAGCTAATCATGACATTGTGCGCAAAATTTTGCTACACCAGGCCATAATCATTTTCACATCCCTAATCACGTACAAAGGTAACCCAGCAGTGTATCTCCCCCATAATAATTACGAGAATTTTGTACTTCGTACTGCTTTCAGGAACGTCAGGCCCAGTTCAATCACACTGTACCACGGGAGGTTATTGATGCATTCCAAAAAGTGTAACAAATGGGGCTTCCGTTTGGATTGCATGGAACTCTTATTTCGGAGCAATTTTTTACTTTTACCCAGTATTATCCACCCAGGTGAAGCTTGGAACTTCAAAACATTTATATTCTTGAATAAACCGTTTTTTAGGCACCAGGGAAAATAGGTATTAATAAAATATTCAGGGGGACAAATATCCACAGCTATTTCTTGAGGGGAATCTGGTCCTCCCTACTTTTTACAGGTATTGACATTGTAGTTTTATCCTGCTGTGTCCCAGAAGCATCGATCGTGATAATTGTAAGGAAAACTTTGTATATGTACATACACTCCAATGAGGAAACATTGTGTTTGGGAGTTAGCAATACAAACGCTGATATTAACACCTGGTATGTTCCATACGAGATTTTCAAATTGCTAAAAAATACACATTTGGAACATCAGTATTTTACTCTAATACCATCGTCCGGACCTCAATTCTAAAGATCGTTCTTCTGCAACTCAACTGTGTTTAGTTGTGCATGATTAATTGATATGGTTTTTATTGAGACGGTAATAAACCATTCTTTGTAGGATTCTCCCCTTGACAGGTAAAATCGTCAGGCGTCAGCCAGAGTAAAATAATAGAAGAGTGATCCTGTCCGGGAATAGTTGAAGTCTTCTTAACAGAGAGCAGAATTAATGCTAAAAGGTATTTATATCACTCAGACGATCTACCCCCGTCCCACGAAATAGCCCAGGATAAGAGGCTGGCAAAGGGGGTTATAGGAATCAAGCTTTTTATTTCACAAATAGATTTCATTACGCGTTGTCCGTAAAGTTATAAATTCACAAGAGACGTCATAATGTCGGAGGATATAGCCTAATGTCTAAGCAAAAGCAATTCTTGACCTGTTTTGTCGGAATACCAGTCTTGTTATTGGCTTACCACTTTATTCGGCGCAGCAGCGATCTGGGAACTTTATCATTTTACTTTGACTGACGCCAGACAATTTTACTCATCAAGGGAAGACGATTATGAAAGAAGTATGAAAGTATGAAGAGGTATGAAAATTTGTAAAGTAAAGGGTCAAAGAAGGAGAAGTTCCTGGGTGCGAGGGTCCAATGCTGGAAGCGGAGAATCGACATTGATGGGAAGGTATCTCCTTTATATACCAGTTTTTAAAACTAATTATCAATATGATATTTGCAAAAAATATAATTATAAGACCAGCTCACATGGTCCAAGAAGTAACGCGGCAACTATTAAAAAATCCATTACGTTCCATCCCATTTTCCAAAACATGAAGAAACCATGATACCATTTGAAAAGGATTTCGCAAACAAACACGGTCATCAGGCATTGATCGAGGACAGAAAACAAATGTCGATATTTCCTCTCCTAACAAACAAGGCAAAATGTATGATCATTTCATTTTACAGAATAGTATGTAATACATTATAGATAACACATAACACATGTCATGTAAAACATAACACGTGATAAGGACGTACCACGAGCGTTTTTCTTTCACGAATTAATGAGTGATACAAAGCATAGTACATTCTATATCACACAGTTGGTAATACACAACATGTAAGATATAGTTCGTGTTAAATACATATAGTGTGTAACCTATCACGTATTAATAACATGTATAGTTGTTAAGCAACACGCAATGCATTAAATTAGACCAAGGAATTTAGTTTTCATGATTTAAACTTGCTTACGTCAGATATTTGTTTATCGTACTCTAATCTATGATAATAAAAAGCAACTCATATACTGAAAATAATTACAATTATTTTTCGTCAAAAGTTGTTTGCAAACAGTTTCAAGACTGTTCGTGTCACCCATTTAAATTATTGACTTTCTAACTTCATATTAAAAGAAAGACGTTTAAGTTTATAAAAGCTATTTATCAAAGCATTAATAATTCATGAGGCGAATACAAAGGAGAATCATAACCATGTCGTTTGTTTAAACGTGGTAAAAACACGTTTACTTTTCTCCTCAATTTTTTCTGGTTTAGAGAACATTAATTTTCAAACTTTCTTTACCAATTAGCATATTAAGGGGTTCGTTTTTGGATTCTATTCAGAAAACTTTATCGGACTTATTTATCCTTTATCGGATCTAAAATACTCGGCTGTGGTCTCTTGCTTTGAATCCGATGAAGCACTCCTACTCGGTTTTTAAATATTACTTAAAGCCCGTTTAAACGGCTACAACATTTGCTTCAACATTCGCCCAACATTTGTTGGATGAGTGCTCTGAGATATTCCAGAATGTTGTGAGACGCTGTTCAAACGACCCCAACAATCCACATAACATTGTGCCGACATTTCTGTGACGCCATTTTGGATGTTGAATAGATCTGAAATGCGTATGCGTAAGTTCAACAAATGTTGAATCGATGTGTTCAAACGACGCCAACAAGGTCCAACGTTTTTGAAAACAAAGAAAATGTTGAAGCAATGTTGAAGCAATGTTTAAACAAATTCAAATTTGTTGCAACATGTTTTCAACAACTTTCAACGTGTTTAAACATCGTTGAAACGTCAGGACGAACGATCCCAACATTTCATTCAACAAATGTTGGGCAAATGCTGGAGCAAATGTTGAAACCGTTTAAACGGACCTTAATAATTAACTTACCAGTTCTTGGTCTGTCTCCACAACAATCAACAGGCTATTGGCAAGAATAGCTGTCAATATTCCAAAACGAAAATATTTGTTGGACAAGAGATTTCCCATCAGTTCGTTAGAAGCGTACTCTTCTATGGCTTCATCGTCCTGGTCAACAACATCCCACATATTTTCTTCTTGTTTTTCAAGATCACACCGGACTTCACTTGGCTAATCCAGGAGAAAAAAAAAAAAAATATATATATATGTATATGTATATATACTTGAAGTGTTAGAACTTTACTCAACCTCTGCATTTAAAATTCAAGATCTAAACATTCTTAATCTACCATTAATTTATACTAACGCTAAAATAAACACTTGAAGTTTTTATAAAAATATTTAAAAAAAAATATTTGAAGTGCCGCCGCAAAAAAGACTTAATAGTGGCATAGCTATTGGTTTTTTCATTTAAATGTATATATACATATGGCAGAACAGCCACCCTGAAAAATCTTTCGTGAGGCCATAAATGTATTTTATGAGGAAGAGTTAATCCTAGACGAATTTAATGTGTACACTTATTCCGCATGTTATGCTACCAGATGATCTCCAACATCTTCTAACTGGTATGTCTGAGGAAAAAAAATCTTCGACTACATTTTGCTAAAATTATTCACCATCCATCAGTGGCGTCCTGTAGCCTGCCTTCTGTTTCTAGGGGTGCAAAAATTTATTCCTGTCCCGTTTATGGTTAGACCATCGTTAGCATCCATCGATATTTAGCATCTCTTCCTTTGGGCCAGTAATATTTAGGCCGAGTTTACATTAACAGATTAATTTTGTTAATTCATATCAGGCCCGAGTACCACCCCGTCTATAAGCGGTATCGAGTTGGTTCAGGAACAAGAGAAAATCTATTTTGACCTGACTGATTCCGTCTTATCTAACGTCAGTATCCCATGTCTAATGTAGCAGAGACCGTAGTTGGTAGTCCTGTTAAGGGAATGTTTGACTTTCTTGCCCGAAATTTTCCCGTTTACGTCTTCGTGCTTCTCTCTCACAAGCTTTTTTTTCTTCTATGCTCTTTTCCTTGGCATCTTCTTTTTAGTCCCTTTCCTTCTCATTTAGTCCCTTTCCATTCCTCAGAGGGGCAAACTGCTCCCCTACCCCACCGACTACGGACTGCCATCAAGGGGTTAAGTTAATTGCATTCGTAATAACCGACCACAGGTCGTAACTCTTGGCGTTGGTATGTCTTAAAATAGGACTAATATATTTGTAGATTATACATAGATAAAATTATCATCCAGTTAAGAACAAAACTATCAACCGAACAAATTTGAAACATACCTCGTTTTTCTCAGCATGAAATACCGCTTGGAATTGTTCAAGTCTATAATTACGAATAAAAATTTCGATATCTTCCTTTTCTCGGGAGAAGTGTAATAAGGATAAGTCTGGTAAAGTACAATTATTGAAATATAAACATCGTACAGGAATGTACTTTTTATTTGTTGAGGATTCACAATTAATCAAACAAGGCCAAGTTTTCTGAGAGCGACTAAAGAATTTTTCTTCCATGTTCAAAAAGTAGAAATGAACAATCTTTGGTTCCTAGAGTAATGTCGCCGTCCTCAATTGTTCTTCACAAGACATGACTAACTAAAAATCAGAACAGACAACTGATGGTGCAGCATTACACGCAGACTGGACTTCTTGCATGGGAGAACAGTTTGTAATAGCTCACCACAGAGTTATCTAGAGAAAAACTAATAAACGTAAGACACTTAAACATGAACTGAGGTCGGGTTTAATAGCTGTCTTCCAAACCAGCAAAGGACGATCTAAAATCTGCGGTGATATAACCGTTCTTTGGCAATTACAAAAAAGTTAATTGATGGCTTTTAAATGGTTTTTCATTTGGCGTGATCTCACGTTGCCCATCGAATGCAGAAAGAACATTCATGAAGTACATCACTCAATTGAAACGAGTCCCGTCGTCAACGGATTTACCGTCACGCAGTATCCGTTTATTTGCATCGGAGCTGGATGTAAAGAAACTGGCAAGACCGTCTAGGTAAAAACACTAGCAAACGTTCAAACCACAATGAGCTCCCACTTAAACGCATCACTTGGTGTTACAGTCAGTGGCAGCCTATCTAGCTGGTTATGAACAACACTGTACCTAGCACTGAGTCTCATAGTCTGATTGACAGCAGCTACTTAAACGTTTCTTTCTTTTACGTACTCAAACGAAGGTAACATCACATACTTTTGAAATTCCGACGTTCCGTCGTCACCAAATATAGTTTTGTCCTTTAAAATGCTGGGGAACCGATTTTTCCAACCAAATATTTCTAACACCTAAAAATAGATGTAAAGTTGTTTGCGGACATATTAAGGTTAATGTGTGCATTGATTTCGTCCTGTATTGGTGAATGGTTTTTGGGATGTTTAACCATGTTGTACATACGTTTATCATCATACCAACAATCGTATTTGGAGTTTCGTTTGCTTTAGACTTATGAACATCTTCCTTTGAATCGGAGGGTTCTGATCTGGCAGTGACATTTTGGGCTATCTAGAGTTAAAAAATATTAAATAAATGAACTAGGGATATGAATATACAGCAACCCCTCACCAACGATTCCATCAAATCCGTTGAGTATACGAAGAGGTTTGACGGTTCTTCAAGACTGTCAAAAAGCCTAAAATTTAACTTTTATTTGACTAATCGTGGTTATTGCGACTGGAATGTGAAAAAGGTGATCTGGTATCCAAATAACATAGGTATATGTTCACCTTTTGCTGTTCATTATCAGAAAATATACGATCATTAACGCCAACCTCAAACTCATTAACTCAAAAATACATTCACTTTATTCAATCGACATTCCCTAGAGTAGATACACAAGCATTTGCATCGAAGGTCAGTCTATAGCGCCAACGGACGACCATTAATATCATTCTACTATACATTAGGGATAATAAAATTTCAATTAGGCAAGATATTTCTCTTGCGTGATTAAAATTTTACTATCCCTAATGTATAATAGACTGGTGTTAATGGTTGTCTGTTGGCGCTATGGAATGCCCTTGGATGCAAATGGTTGTTTATCTACGCTAATGAATGTCGACTGAACAAAATGAATGTATTTTTGAGTTAATGAGTTTGAGGTTGGCGTTAATGATAGTATATTTTCTGGTAATGAACAGTAAAAGGCGTAATATGCATTGCTGGACAAGACCCTTTAAGCAAGAAGTTCAAATTTACAAGCCTGGTATGGAGCTTACATAGACGATGACTTAACAGATTATAAATTTGTAATCGGCAGAGGCGTACGCAGGATTTTTCAGAAGGGGTTACATCATAAGACTTATTCCATCTACTCAAGCGTAATACGAAAATGAAATAATGATGTCAGTAGTCATGTGACGAGGAAAGGATATAAATAAGATGGAGAAAAGATTCAATGGAGCATTTAAGGCACTATTAATACATTGCAAGGGCGGAGACAGCCCCCAAAAAGTGGGGGGCTAATGGCTACAGGATGTAACTTAGCATGGAAGGCAAATAACTTGCTGAATAGTTTTGCAAGATATTGTTCCAACAAGTGTTGTAAAGCTGTATGGCTTTCATAAATTTTAGGAAACCTTTTTGATTTTTAAATTATGCAACCACATGTCTACATATCTTACGATTTTTTTTTATTATGAAGCTTTGAAATACAACAGAAACTCACATAAAAAACGGTGACGGAGGCCCTAAGTGTATTACATGCACAATTTAAACATCAAAACGTCCAAAGTACTTAACCCTCTCGTCATACAAATCCACAAATTCTTTTGCAAATGAATTAAGGTCTAAAGAGTCTGTTAGCTCTTTATGCACATGTAGTAAAAGGCAGTGATTTAGCCTTCTACCTTTCATTGACGAACGTAAATAAATTAAAACTTGCCGTAGGGCAGAGAAAGTCCTTTCAGAAGTTGAAGATGTGATTGGCACTGTCAAGTAAAGTCGAAGCAATTGGTGCACTGTAGGAAGCATTTCTTTGAATATTTCATTGCTATTCATTGCCTCACAGATTGTATGAATCAAAGTAACTTTTTTGACATCAGGAGTGCCCTTGTCAATTACATCTTTTAGGAGTGGTAGGTGTCTTCTTAAAGCAACCCAGTCAATGTCACTTTTGTAGCATGACTCCTCTAAGACACTTATCATATTATCAACGGCTTCACCATTGGCTGCCTTCAGTAGAATTTGTTCTAATTTTAATACAGATGCAAAACGTTGGTTATCAAATCTCTCTTCTAGCTCAGCAAGCAGAAGGTCACAGGCTTCAAAGTATGTGTGGCGATAGTAAGCTCTCGTAGATGGATATTGATGAGGGCCGCTCCCTTCCTCAACTCTGGCAGGACGCCACCTGTACCTGGGTAGTGCTGGTTGGTCAATCGAATGCTGGCCAGCAATTTGAACTGTTGCATCAAAGAATTGGTTAAATATTTCCTCTGACCGTAGGCGATGGTAATATGTTTTAGCTGTATCAACTGCAGTCAAGGCATCTTGTATGCAAATGTCTTTTCTTTGAAGGACTAAGGACACTTGTTCTGCAGCAGAAAATAAAGTGTGAGCAAGCCTGATGCCAAAGAGAGTGTTGAATTTTTCTAGAGCATGTAAAAACCCAGCAGCCTTAAGCCCATACTCATCACGTGTGGTTGTATGAATTTCTTCCATGGTTTCCATCAAAACAGGATAGTCCTCAAGGATTGCATTGATTGCAGCTGCCCGTGCAGTCCACCTGGTTGGACACAGAGGCTTTAAAGTGACTTGACTGCTGCTGGCTTCTAGATTAGATATGAACAGATGTGATCTTTTTGGGGATAATCGAATAAGATCAGTTATTCCTTTGCAAGTTTCTAAGGCATCTCTGAGACACACTAACTTTCGTCCTGCATCTTGCAGACACAAATTTAACAAATGAGCATAACAATGAACAGGAAGTGCTGCAGGTTGTTCAAGTCTAATTTTCGTAGCTACTCCTGTTCTTCTACCCTGCATGTTAGTAGCACCATCATATGCTTGTCCTCTGCACATTGTTAGTGGGAGATCACATCGAATGAGAAGATCCTTGATTAAGTTGAACAAGGTTTCTGCCTTAGTATCAGGAACCCTGCATAACCCTATAGAGTCTTCATGAATTTCATAATTATCACTGAGCCAACGAATTGAAATGTTTAGCTGTTCAGAATTGACAACATCTGTTGCCTCGTCTGCAATGATTGAGAACCATGCAGGCCCGATCCTTTCCTTGATTTTCTTCAAAAGATTACGCAGCACACTTAGCCCCAGAATTTCAATTTGCTCATTGACTGCCTGATGACTTGTGTATCTATTTCCTCTAATCCAAGTCTTGAGTACTTCATTATCCTTACTCCACATTTTTAGAAGTTGTTCCAAGTTCCCTTCTGATTCTAAGTGTCCTCGGATAGCAACACCTTGTCGAGTAAGGAACACAATAGCTCTTAATTCGAGTAACAAACCTTGCCTTCTGGTCATTTGAAGTTGTGATATGTGAGAACTTATCTGCCCTTCAATTGTGGGCTTTCGTCGAGCCATCCGCTTTAGTTTAGCCTCTCTGTGGACATGTGATCCCTCATGAGCCTTGAGTTTCTCGCCAGCCTTCTTCCAGTTTTGAAAGCCAGTCTCAGTAAACGCTTTTTCCCCCATCTTGCTAAATGACAATAAATTATGTTTGACAGCAAAACGGCAGTAAAGGCAGTATGACTTTTTGTCAGTGGTGCAGACAGTCACCCAAGGAAATTGTTTGTACCAGTGCGGCTGAAAATTTCTTTTCTTGGCGACCAGTTGCGCTAATATTTGCTCGTCGGTGGGCTGAAACAGCTTTTCTGTGGTTAAACAGCACTCTGCTGTACATTCATGAAGTGTAGTGTTAAACACACCACTGTCCGGGTATGCGGTTCCGTCGTCGAGTCCCTTCACAGACTCGGTTTCTGCTTCATGTTCACAGGTAGAATTGGTCTCTCCATCTGGAAACTCCGCACTTCTTGAATCGCTTGATAGATTATTCTCTCTCTCAGTCTCAGTTGCCTCTTTCGTTTTTTTGTGTGGTAGGGACAATAAACTGAACAACGTCTGCTGTCTTTTCGCCAATGAGCTTTTGTTTACGATGAAAACCACGCAAGACCCGTGATTTCTGATGGCTGGTAGATACTAGGGTGAACATTTCGGGACATGTCCACGACCGCCTCTCCACAGTTTTAGTTTTATTGATCAATTATTACACTTTAGTCGACGACTTTTTTCCACTTGATGTTACACCACATTTCCTCCAGATGTAAAGATTCATAAAATATGAAAGTACAAATTTTGGGGTTTTTTGCAGAAATGGGGCTCTGCCCCCCCCCCAACTTTAAAAGTGGGGGTCAAGTCCCCCTTGCCCCCTATATCCCCGCCCCTGCATTGTTTTAATTAAGCAAAACCACCTATGTCTGGACACTGTCTGACAACGGTACTATCAAAGCAAGAAACATCATGACTCAAGGCTTAGCAACAACGAAGTAAATGGTGGTGAGCTTACAACTACAGTGTGCTAACAAGGTGCCAACTGAAAGGAAAAACTAAAAATTAAACTACAAAAACATGATAAGCTTCGTCTTTGACAAAAATTAACAACTACCATGTACCAAGCATGTGAGAACAGTAACACAACACTCGCATAATCATCTAATATTTATGATTACACGAGAGAGCAAACATGCGTACGAAACTTGAAGTACACAGCACTTATTTCACAGAAGTATTTATGACTCAAACAGCAAGCTACGAGCATCCATTCTCAGAGGATGTTTCTCCATGAATATCTTACACATTTCATTGATGTCGACAGAGGCAGCATAGTTGCAATGAATCAGGGCAGCTGCAGAGAGCTGATCCTTTGTCTGTGCTGTATAAAATAGTTGTTGAGGCATCGCAGTGCTGACGCAGAGAGTTCACTAAAACTCGTACTGAAAGACAGCGTAGCAAGGAGCTGAAATAAAGTACGGATATCAGGTGTTGTGCAGACTCCTGGAGCAAGACACTCCTGCAGATTTTGAGGGCGAGATTCCTGTGTAACACTGACCAATCTTCTCTTCCAACGTGCAAACTCCTCATCAACTAAATCGGAGTTCGGAAGGTCAGCTGTATAAAATTCAACTGCTTCCCGGATATCTGTAAAAGATGTTTCTGCTGTGATGGAAGATGGAACAATAGCTTGCAGACGAGCCACCTACTGGGCATGTTCTGTGAACCTTGTTTCCATACCTACAAGCAGATGGTCAAGAAAAGGATGGAGGATAGTAACTTGTAGTACTGCCTGGCATCATGACAATTACGTTAGCGCGATACTGCTGTCTTTGGCAGATCCTTGGCATTATCGGCTCAACACCAGACTTAGCAGTGAGGCGGCAAGCATGACTACAAAGTAACCCTATCTGAAAATGCATCGAGCTCTTCGGCACTATCACGAGTTTCAGACAGTTCTTTCCTACAACTGATATTCATCTTCGAGCCAATGCTTAAGTCTTGAGACACGCCTTGAAGCTTCTTCATTGGCTCATGGAAATAAGACAGAACACAATGTAGATCAACTAGGGCATAGATGAAAGAAAACGACTCCAAGGACTGCAAGTGTTCCTGTGCATTCTTTTTGTCATCAGCTGAGAATCCATCATGTTACATGGGGTACTAGTCACCACCATAGATGACAAACTCACGAATTTCAACCAGATAGGGATGGCATTGCATAAAGCGTTCCCAGCCATCAATGTTCTCAACCCATCTGGTTATGTACATATTGAGCAAAGGAGATCTGCTTTCTCTAGTGCCACTTTGCTGGTGCTTGTCACAAACGTGTTTCAGGAGACCCTCTCTTGGGTGAAGCCTTGATCCAGAAAGTGATGGCCTTGATGACAGAAATCCAATTTTGAATTGATGGCTCATCACATGCTCGTGGTATCAACAGGTTCAAGGAATGGCCAGCACAATGGGTGTAGAGAGCTTTGGGCTGTTTCTCTGCAATTCTCTTCTCAACTCCAGAGTTTTTGCCCACTCATTACAGATGCTCCATCATATCCTTGCCCTCGAAGGTTGTCAAGTGACAGACTAAAATCTAACAGGAGGCTAACAATCTTACTTTCTATGTCCTCAGCACAAACTCTCTCCATTTTCATAAACGCTACAAATTCCTCGCGTGTGTCGCCAGAAGCAGCAAAAAATCGAAGGCACACAGCCAAGTGTTCAACGTTGTGACTATCGACTTCATGGGCCAATACAGCAAAATACTTCACCTCTTAAACCTCAGTGACCAGGTTTTTCCGAATGATATCATAACCGATCACACCAATGATGTCATTCTGGGACCTTGCGGACAGGTATGTGGCATTTCTGGCGATTGGTTGCTCCAAGTGCTGCTTCAACATGGCGTCTGATTCAGCTGCAACCGTAAGCAAGGCCAAGACGTTCCCAGGGTTTGCATTAGAAGAAACTTGTTTTCTGTGTCCACGTAATGGTAAGCTTTGTTTTGTGAGGTACAAGATGACAAGAACTATTTCTTGCAGGATATACTTATTTGCTGCCAACCGCTCTTGAAGTGCTGAGCTTACCATAACATCAACCCTGGTTTTACGATTCTCCACTGTCCTACGGAGAGTATCAGAATCCTGCATAGAATTGGTATGATGAGTACTCTTGGAATGACTTGCAAGAGCATCATTGATTTTCACCCATTTGATGAATGGGGTACTTACCAACAACCCTTTACCAGTTCTATTTTCCTCTGAACACAACACAGCACGTGGTGCGCAATAAACACCATCAACTGCTGGACTGTAAACTAGCCATGGATACTGGTTCAACCAATCTGTGTTGACTGTTGAGCTTACGATTGCAGCCATAAGAGCGTCTTGTACGCAATACAGCTGATGGTAGAACTTCCTTAAACAGCAGTTCATACTTCTCACCAGCTGAAAGAGTAGCCAATCCCTTGTTCACAGGCGATACAGGGTATTTGCGCCTCCAGTTCATCGTTTCCAGAGTCCTCAACATCATGAACCTCAGCTGACGATCTCTTCCGCGAGGAACTACTACCTAAAAACGATGTTATACTCCTCAGAGCCATTGGGCCCACTGCTGTCTTCCCTTCTGAGTTTGCACGTCTGGACGGCTTTCTGTCGAACGATATCTACTATCCAGTGAGGAGAAAAATGGGCAGCTACGTCTGCTGACGGAAACAGTTTTCTTTTTCTTTCTATACATATATACATATACAAATAAAAAATTCTTTCTGATTCTGATTCTGAAGGTGTGGTTTACCTCATTTCATGTACGAAATGTAGAAAGAAATATGTTGGAAGTACCATTACATCGTTTAGGAAAAGGTTTAATAATCACAAAAGTAGTCTGGTTAGATATGGGAAGGGACAAAGGGGCATATCAGGTGAGCATTTGTATGCACATTTTTATGAAGAGGGACGTGAAGGCATTAAAAATATGGCTGTAAAGATAATTGATAAAACGAGTATTAATGAACCAACTACTAGAGAGAGATTTTGGACATACAAATTGAACTCGTTTGTCCCAAATGGTTTGAACTTTAGAGATTTTTTAATATATTTGCATTTTGAATAGTATTTTTATGTATAAATACAGGACTTGCATTGCTAGTAAAATGTATTCTTGATAAAGGGGCTTGCCCCAAAATGTCGAATAAAGATTTTTAAAAGTTTATCTTGATGGTTTTATATTCTTAATGTTAAACCTTGGCAGAGAGAGGTTATGTGATCAAGCTACATATACAAATACATATGTATATGCATATGCATATCCATATGTATATGTATATGTATGTATATGTATGTGTATGTGTATGTATATACATATCTGAGCCCCCGTCTGGGGCTCAGATATCATTTTCTGAGTATCGAGCTTGAAGATCGTTCATTTACTTCAATATATCCAAGCTCTCATGTTTCCTAAACATCAAACTATATATATATATATATATATATATATATATATATATATGATGGATATATGATTATGATTATGATAAGACGATTGAACATCTGATTATGATAAGATGGATACAAGGGATCCCACACAAGAGAGAGTTTTTGGATATAAAAATTAAATGCATTTTTACCATTTGGGCTAAACCTTTAGGACTTTTAATTTACAGTTTGTATTCTTCAATATTTTGTAAAGATATATGTTAATTAGGAAACATTTTTGTATATAAGTTAGTTCTATCTGCTATTGTGTTTATTCTTGATAAAGGGGGCAGGCCCTGAAATGTAGAAAATAATAAAAAAATTGACATAGAATTTATATTAGATGAGGCCCAGTAGGCCAAAACGGTTCCATCTGTAGTTAGATATCGCTTTATGGCCTCTTGGTTCATATTGAGCACTCTACAGGATGAGTCATGCCGCTAGCGAATTTGCGCATGCTCACTAGTCTCTAGTTAGAGCGCTCTGGCATGACTTAGATGTACCACAAGTGTGGGACATCTGAGTTGTCTATATAATGTAGGCTACTCCATCCTGCTCATCAGCACTACACTGATGAGGCCCAATAGGCCAAAACGGTTCCGTCTTTAGTTAGTTATATATACGGTATATATATATATATATATATGTGTGTGTGTGTGACACATATGCATATAAATATGTTTACAGAAAAGAAAATGATGCCAAGCATGTCCAGATTAGTATGCTTGCATAAAGGTAATGAATGGATGAATTGATACATAGATAAATTATTAAATAAATGTATAAATATAAATTATTAAATAAATAAGTAAATAAATAAATAAATAAAAGGAACATGTGGAAAAGAATGGGTGATGTTTTAAAATCAGTGATGCAGGATCTAAGGGCCTTAGCAGCCCAAGCACCTGCCATTAACTTTTTTAAAAGTGGAAGCTGGCCTTTGCTTTTAACACTGATATATAGTGAAACTTTCCAGAAACGTCTTGCCCCCAAACTTAAATTAGTTTCCTGCACCCTTCTGTACAACCTTTATTCAAAAACAAAAATCTTTCATCTAATCCAAGCACCAAAAATACTACCATTAAAAATATTTGAACAAAGGTGCAAGTGAAGGAAATTAGTAATTTCATATAAAAAATTGTATTTATCCTGAGGTGTATAGAAGACATTTTTTTATTTATAACTGAGCATCATTTGGTACATATAAGTAATTGTAAAATTCAAATTATGGATGCATGATATTTTGATAAATGAAAGATGATTTTTGTATTTAACTATTCATCTCTTTTGGAGTTACATTTCTATTACCCTCTAAATGATAGTCTTAATAATTGAAACTTACTAGGTCACCAGTAATTGTATTTTTAACCTTATAAAGTTTATCAAACATACTTAGGGCAGTGGCAAACCCACTGGCAAGCCCAAGGGGCTTGGGCCACTCTTTTGAGCTGTTACAAATCCCATAGCTGACTTTAAAATTAATTTCAAAATAATGCATGGGATAACAATGCAGAGAACTTTCATTTGGTTACTCTAGAAAGTAGAGACTGTATTTGTGGTGACTAATTTTTTGTTTTTAAAACATATTTTAAATTTTCTGACATCCCATGTAGATGCTTCTAAAATGGGTAAAAACACCACATTCCTGATGCCAATGTAAAGATGTCAAGACCAATTGCCAATTTAACACACTTGTGTTTCATCGAGATATTTCTTCAAGTGTTTGAGTTTGTGAATTTACTGCCCGACCTTTGGATTAATTTATACTAGGCTCGATGTGTCAGGGCAACCGTGCTAACTAGAGGAATGGAAAACATTTTTCTAAATCAATGTTTGTCCCTTGCTCACCACACACCGAATGTGTCCAGCTACGCAAATATCGATGGCTGGGTTTTAGTAAGATTTGCTGGTTGTATTAAAGGAAAAGCACTTCATTTATTGGGCTGTCTAGGAATGAACCCGAACTGTTGTCTGTTAAAAAAGTTCCCTCCCATTCTTTTTTACAAAATGTCTTTGTCTCTAGACAAAACCGGCCAACAAATTGTGATAAAAAATAGCTTTAAAATTACGAAATGTACATAGTTCTTCTTGTTCAAGTAAAGTTTGTTTTACCTTCTTAAGTCTGTTCAGTGGAAGGGCCATCGTTGATGAGCTTGCATGTGTTTCTCTGTTTCTCTGAAAGTTAAGAAGTGTTGTAAGGTATGATAGTGAAAAAGGGATAAATGAGTTCACGTAATAATGCAGGTATGAGTATACGACCCCGTTTATGTAAGACTTGCGAAGTCAGACGAGCACGAGTTCAGATCTCCCCCATACAAACCTTTACAAACCCTTGTTCTAGTTTACAGGAGACCGGTTCGAGAAATAAGCTCGGACCGGTCTCACTTATTTCAGATGGCTGGACCGACACGAATGGGTTCCGACCGATTAGAACTCGGACCGGTAAGAATTTCTGTTCATGAGAACACAAAATCTCTCCAGACAAACCACTGATGTGGCAAACAAAATAAGGATTGTTGCTAGGAATTAATGAAAACTCAAATTGCGGTCAGAAATATTTGCTAGAACAAGGCTTTAGTTTCATTCCGGTCTCATGTAAACACTTCAGAAAATCTTCACATTTGGTAGCAGTCTGAATTCGTACCGGTCTCATGTAAACGGGGTATTAAAGTACATGACATACCTTAAAACATCGCGTATAAAGTAAAACGGGCAAAACAGCAGTCAGACTGTCATATTTTCATTTTGATATCTGTAAGTACCACAGTTCATGCGTCCGCATGCATTGTGGGATTGGTATATTTTGGGTCCTATGGGAGTCTGGGGCTTTGTCTGGAGGCTAGCCAGTGAACTCTATAAAAAGATTGGAACGATAACTCGAGGTGGGATTTTGAAGCCAAAAATGGCGGATATGGAGGCCGCCATGTACGTCCATTGAACTCTAAAAAGTCTTCTTAGAGTTTAATGTGTACGTCAAACCCAGTCCTTTTTAAGAACTGGAAACTAGATCATTATGAGGAGTAAAACTATTTGATAGAGTTATACTTTTCTCAGAAAATAACAATATAAGAAGGGCTTTTGTCTCATGTCATTCATAGAAATAATTATCGTTGGAATGTTGAATTATTTGACAAAGAAAGGAAAAGTTCGAGTGAAAAACCTCTCGGAAATTTTTGGTTTTCTTATTTTTCTTTGTTACCCTGAAGGTTTTGACCATATATCGCTAAGATCTATCAAGTAATTTGTCAGAACTACCTATTTACCTATTCTTTAGCTAGAGGGGTGCTAATTGTAATAGTTAAAATGAGCAGCAAAGTTGTGAAAAACGACATCTTCGACAACATCCATTGATTTGCTTCTCTTCCCACTCCTTTTTCCTTTGGCGTTTCCTTTTTCGTTAATCGAATTTGTAAACAAGCCTCGAAAACAATCCTGAAAGTTAAAAAAACGAAGTCTATTTCTTTACAAGTTGAACAGCAAGGAAACATGCCGTTGAGATGTGTCGTCTACGGGTGCAAAAACGAGCAAAGAAAGTGCGACAACGCGGAAAACGAGCAAACTAAAGAGAACAAAATGTACATTGCATTTCACAGGTGACAGCAGTTTATATAAAGGTTGAGAAAAGTTGCGTTGGTTCATTTTTCAGCGGAATTGAAGAAATAAAAAATAAACCCGACTTTGCTGTACATAAATAAATGATTAAAGAACATTCATTAAGCAAACAGATGGTTTCGATACTTATCTTGTTAGTCTCTGATCGTTTGGCATTCGCCATCAGAAAGTTTTGAAGCTGTTCACCCCATTGAAATTAGTTTACTTAAAAGTTCTTTCTGTAAATGTTTCATTTTTACGTGCATGTTACTTTACTTGACAATAAAATAAATTTGCATTCGATTTCCTTAACCTACGCTCTTCGCTAGTTTGGACGTACATGTCCGCTCCCAGGGGCTTGTAAATTTGGCTTCATCCAGTCATAAGGCCGAGCATTAAGGAGTTATCGTTCCAGTCTTTTTATAGAGTTCGCTGGGGCTAGCCACTGATCTCGGGGCTAGCACATTGAAGTCTAAAAAGATTGGAACGATACCTGTAAACTGTATGTTGAAGCCATCATGGAGGCTGACATGTGGGTCAATTTGCAGCATTGAACTCTAAAAAGACTGAAACGCTACTTCGTGGTACCAGGCTTGACGATTGAATGAAGCCGACATGGGGGCAGCCAAGTAGGTCAAAAACACGTGTGGGAAAAAGTTGTATTGAACCTTTTCTTTTCATGGACGGTTAATTCTGACAAATATGCAGTCCTACCGACATTTTCCTCTACTTACTATGGATAAAAAAGAAAACCGTCAAAAAATCAGAAAGTTGGGTGATATTTTTCACAATAGGTTGCGTGTTCTATTGCGTAGGGGACTGGGATGACCTGCAAATTGACCTACATGTCAGCCTCCATGATGGCTTCAAAATACAGTTTGCAGGTAGCGTTCCAGTCTTTTTAGAGTTCAATGATTTGCAGGCAGTGAACTCTATAAAAAGGCTGGAACGATAACTCCTTATGCCCGGTTTTATGATTGGATGAAGCCAAAGTTCCGGCCACTGGAGGAAGCCATGTACGTCTGAAGTGAGCAAAACATAATACAGTGGCCCGCAAGGAAATTATCAATTTCTGGAAGCACAATTGTTTTAGAACACACAATGATAAACCAATATGTGTTACACCCGTAAGTCTTTGGTCAGAAAAAATTCCAGCGACGAAAATGGATTGAAAGGCGAATTATTTGCCAAACTAAAGCAAAATTTGATCTGAAACTTGTGGCGAATATGCAGGTTTTTCTTGTTTTTCTTTGTTTTTTCGCGTTTCATACTTTGGTTTTTGAAGATTTTCATATCAAAAATTACGAGCATTATTTTAATATCGTGCCTTTATCCTGTTCCATTCTCGCAAACCCTAACCTAACTTTTTTCGATGTGAGAAACAACTTCGAACTTGCAATAATTCTCCACAAAGTGTATTTTCGCATATTTTTTGTTTCAAAATGGACAAACCTTACTTCATTTGTTCTTTTAAGACCTCTGTTGATTTTTAAACGTGGAACACCGACCTACTTTCTTCATATTTATCAAAGTACGGGCAGTTGTTGGTGACGTATTTTATACTTTAATTTTGAACCTTATACTTTACTGTATTCCTGGTCTTCATTGGTTGTGTACGAGCTCACATACTCTAAAATTTGAAGGTAGTTCGTTAAAAACCTTTAAGGATTCGATACGTTCGTCTTTCTCTCATTTAAAAGTGTTTTTTTTTTCCTCAGGTTTCTTCCTTTTTCATGTTCTTTCTTGCCCTGGTAAACTAATAGGGTTTGGACTAAATCACATCTGCCTAAACCAGGTCAGCTAAAAATTAACAATTCGATAAATCTGAAAATAAGCCAAACCGAATCATAAGCCTTACCCTAACCATTACTCTAGTCTAATATGAAACTTAACGTACGTCTATCCTTAAAATAGATAAAAAAAAAAAGTGAAATTACGAATGTTGGTAATCCGGTTTAGATCGATGATATCAACCGTTTTTCTTAAAAGGAGACTGGGGAGATATTGAAAAACACTGAGGTGCAGTAATCTTGGCTTATTCTTTAGATTTAGAATTGAC
Organism: Heliopora coerulea; assembly: GCA_030142905.1. Taxonomy (NCBI): domain Eukaryota; kingdom Metazoa; phylum Cnidaria; class Anthozoa; order Scleralcyonacea; family Helioporidae; genus Heliopora; species Heliopora coerulea. The sequence goes on along the minus strand of JASJOG010000003.1, from coordinate 5,494,897 downwards.
AAACCTGAAAACTAAGTTCGAGACGAGGTATAAGGTTGAACTAGCTGAATCTTTGACTTAAAATTTGTAATCCATCAGGACAGCGTTGAAAAATAAGTATAATCTTAAATTTCCGCGCGATTTCAAACTCAAATTTTGCTCTTTTTTGCCAAATAATTCATCCTTTTCGCTATTGTTGGTCGCCAGAAACAGCTTTGGCAAAAGCTGTATTATTAAGGTATGTACTGAATTCTCCATAATTTATCTGGCAAAATTTTTACTCCAGTAAATTGAAGATTTAATCGTCGTACATTTTCTAGTAAAAGGACTGGGTTTGACATACATGGCGACCTCTATATCCGCCATTTTTGGCTTCAAAATTCTCCCTCGAGTTATCGTTCCAGTCTTTTTAAAGTTCAATGTTTGCAGGTCACCCAGTCCCCTACGCGATAAAACACACAACCTATTGTGAAAAACGTCACCCAAATTTCGGATTTTTTGATAGTTTTCTTTTTTGTCCCTAGTAAAGTGGAAGACAATGTTGTTAGGACTGCATGTTTGTTAGAATTAACTGTCCCTGAAAAATATAAGTTCAGTACAATTTTCACTGCATCAGCTACATTTACTCCTATACACAAATTAATCCAATAGATGATAACTCGACGTACTGTTGCACTGAAAGAGTAAGTTCCTTCAAATTTCGTTCAACTTACCTCAGGCTTGGACTGGCCATTGTACCATCGCTTCACGCAAGAATAGCTGACTATTGTTCTACGGTACGATGGCACAATGGCCATTCCAAGTCTGACATTCCTTCAAATTCTCAAAAAAATCCTTCAAATTTCCTTCAAAACTGTATTTCCTTCAAATTTCCTTAATTTCTTCAAAATTTCCTTCAAAAGAGGAAATTTCCTTTAAAGTAAAAGCGCTGGATTAAAGTCCTGTAATGTACTGGAACCCAGGTACAAGACCGCCAAGAGGACTGAAAGTAACGTACAAAATTTCTCTCAATGAGCGGCCATCTTGGCTTCACTTTTTGCCTGGCGTTTCCAGTTATGCGCTGGTTCAAGCTCGTGTTTGAGTCCTAGTAATCAGAATGTCAGCCCCTTGCGTAATAATTACTTTCATAGGATAACTTTTGTAGAATGAGCGGAAGACAGAAGGATGAGTTGGAGCTCGAGCGATCATTTTTGCTTAGGCTACCTGAGGTAATCATTAAGCCATTCGTACGTGCGTATCACATTTAACTAGATATGTAATTTTTCTCACTGGTTTTTTGAGCGTTGTCTAGTCTTTAGATGTAGAAAGTCAGTTTAAATGATATCAGTTTTCTTTGTCTTTCATAGCCACATGCTGAACAGGTAAGAAAAACTCTCCATGCAGGATTTGTGAAAGAGTATCTCAGCATAGAATTTCAAGGTGATTACATATCGATTTGTAAACTAATATGAAGGGATGACAATAATACCAAAATATTGATATATCTGATTTCACATCTTCACTTTATTGAAATTCCTCATCCAAAGTTTGTAATGACGTCCTACTTGTGTCAAAAGGAATATATTTCTTGTGTTGTGATTAACCCAAAATCTGGAGAAGGCAGTCCCATTTGCAGAATTAATTCGTATGACTTCAGCCAGAATAAAAATATTGAGTGCATCCTTGCCTCTTAGGTTATGTAAAGTTTGTGTTCCTTCCAGAAAAAGTAATTTTTGGTTGAAATCATATTAATTGTTATAATTATATGTACTGTACAATAAATTGCAATGCAATACAATTATCTTGATTACTCAAAGCACACCGTGGTACATTAAGAATAGTGGTGTGCATCATGTAAGACTGGCAGCTTGTAATGTAAAGATTTGCCAGGGATCTTCATCCAAATCCAATTTGAATTCAAGCTTTCAACCATCTGTCAAGCTTTCTCATGTGTTGCTTAACAAAATTCAATCCAATAAAATTAATACTTCAACCTCTGTGAAATGATAGTGCCAGGAAAATGTTATTTTATGAGTGAGTATTTGATCTAGCTTTAGTACATTATTGAGACTGCTTTATCATTTGAACATCATCATGTTCTGGCAGATACTGACTGTTGTTTTGCCTTTCAGCTGATAACCGTCATGCCACAGTCCGAGCTGGTAAATCTGCATTATCTGGAAAGGTAAAAGAACAAAACTATGCTGGTACATATGTTTGTATATAAGCAGGACATACAGTGCCACTCGCATGTAAGGTAACCTCCACTTTCAAGTAGTGAGTCTTGCGAGTACTTGTTCCAACTTGCTACTTGCTAGTACTTGCAACCATGGTGAAACAGAATACTCATTACACTCACCACTGGTGAGTGTTTTGAGTTTTGTGAGTCACGTTCTTTCTCAAACACATCATCAGAATCACAATTACAATACATTACATGTTATCCTAGCTACCTCCCCATAAAGAGTCCCATTTTTCACATCTTGGGAGACAGGATCTATTATCTAAATATTCCTGCATTTACTTGTATATTGACTTTGAATACCTATCCATTCATGTTTTACGTTAACTTGTACTACAATCTCAGAATTATATTTTATTGTTTCTTTGAATCTATTTAAAATACTACAAAAATTAAAAAAAAAAAATACCCTTTTGTGTTACCAAATAAAACATACATCATCAAGAAACTTCTACCATACCTGAGGGTTCTGATGGTTTTCCACAAACATCTCACATTATCAATTTGCTATAAATACTGCATATTGGCAAATACAGTGCTGCTTATGTGTAAGGTAACCTCCACTTTCAAGTAGTGAGTCTTGCGAGTACTCATTCTGACTTACTACTTGCACGTACCTGCAATCCTGGTGAAGCAGAATATTCATTACACTTGTAACACTTGCCAGTGGCAAGTGTTACAAGTATTGCAGGTGTTACAAGTATTGCAAACCAAGTCAGTTACTGGTGGATTACCGTATTTCACAGCATATAAATCAACCTGGCACATAAGTCAACTCCTTATTTTTGGACCAAAAAATCATGATTTTTATTATACCCCGAGTATAAGTCGAGTCCTTCAAATTAAATAGTTACCAGAGACATAATAGTGTTCAAAGAAACTTTAACAACATGGCAAATCTTTTACAGCATATTTTTTTAATCTTTAAGAGTTTATTTTACAGTAAAAAATTACACAAATGATTGGTGCATTTTGTCTTTGGTAGATCTGTTATTTTGTCAGATTGTTTCTGCCAGTCTTGAACAAGCTTCTCACTAACACCAAACTTGCAGCCAGCAGCAGAGCTGTTTGACTTTTCAGCCAAGGCAACAACTTTCAATTTTGTTAAAGATATGAACATGTATTTCAGGATATGAATTGTGCTTTGTATCTTTGTTGTTTTGGAGGCACGTTGAAGTCTCTACACCATAGGATTGAGATTTATAATATAATATGTTGACCATGTTCATGATTCACTAGGAATGAGCTCATTGGTCCATTTTTTGATGCATAGGGAGGACTGGGTACTAGTATATTCAGTCCATGATTTCGCTCAATTTCTCGACCCTTTGTATAAGTTGAGTCAACTTTTAGAGATAAATTTTTGGTCTTAGAAAATTGACTTATACACTGTGAAATATGGTAGCTTGCAATATATTAGTAAATTGAGTAATAAATGCAAATAAAGCTACAGTGTTATGAATAAACATGGAAGGAATACTTTAAATTATACACTACTATGGATTTCAAGGTAGGTTCCCTTGAGTGCAAATAAATAGCCATCAACAGGGCTTGACACTAACACTTACCCACTTTCCATTGGAAAGTAAATTTACTTCTTGGAAAGTAAAAAATCAAAAAGGAACCAAAATACTTACCTGATCTGGCAAGTAAATTTTGGGCTAAACTGGAAAGTAAATCTTGCAGTTAAAAAGGTTTAAATGAAAAAAGTGGGCAAAAAATAAGGCACCACCTGAAAACGATATTCAGTTATTGGTAGTTTATGTAGACGAGACAAATTTGAATTTATCATTATAGCTTGTATTACTAATTGTGGAGAAATATAGTTACTTGTCTGATTTTTTTAGGTTTTTCAGTGTTATCAGTTTTCTGATTAAACATTGATTAAACCAGTTTTCAATTAGTTTTCATTGATTATTTTCAAACCAGTTTTCATTGATTAAACGAGTTTTTTGGGTTTATTGATTAACTGCCTCAGACTACCCCCTTCATGAGGAACACAACATCCAGTGTGAAAATAATGATGTCAGGGATATCATCTAAATTGAACAGAAATTTGTCTGGTTATGCAAACTTTTTTGTTTATTCAGGTTAATAAACATGCTGAAAGAAACCAGCATATATGGTCTAGCTGTAACAAAGTGGCAAAATTATTTTAATTGGATTTGAATTCAATGGGTGGAAAAGGTTTTACTGATTGTAATATCTCATGTGAATGTAGATTTATAATGTGAAATTTAGAAAATGAGGTTGAAGATGATAACCATCACTTTAGATTGGATGATGACAAGAGCACCATAAAAATTCTTTCTCTAAAATGGCATATGTTAGCATGAATTTGGAAAAAAAAATTGTCTCTCAGTTTTCAAAATTCTGGATTCATGTCTGTAAAGTGCTCTGTTGCAAAATGAAACAAGCATTAATAGCAATGAAAAAGACGCCAAATACCATATAAACAGTTTCTTGTTAGCACATGATGGGCCGGACTCAGCCCCTTGATGAGTAAAATTGTCTGGTGCTATGCAGAGTAAAATTATGGAGTGTGCCCTTGCCCCTCAATGGTTTAATCTTGTTTGCCTGGTTTGTACTGGTAATTATTTGCCTTTCATTTGTTTTTTGCACAGACATCACTCTTTTGACACGTGGTCTGTATGAAAAATTCAGGCAAATACTTTCCTGCCAGATCTCTCAGTCATTTAGTACCAGTAATTGAAATATTGGATAGTATTTGCTTGAGGTTTTCTTACAGATTTTGCTTGTTTGTCACTCAGTCTGTGTGAAAAAACTAAAGTAGCAAGGTAATAGCTTAGGTTTAACTACTTTATTATTTTTTACCTATGACTTTGTGCTTGTTTTTTTATCTATTCATCTAGTTTTTTTCTTGATTCATTTAGGGGCAGGGCTTATCCCCTTGATGAGTAAAATTGCCTGACATTAGCCAGAGTAAAATGATAGAGTGTACCCTTGCCACTACATGAATTAAAATCATCACTGAAAGGATCTAACTATGTTGTCAGCATTTCACCATCATTTATCTTTCATTAAACATACCTGAATCTAGTTTCTTCAAATCAACATGAAAATTTTCCCACCGAAATTTGCTGGTCTGTACATAAAACATTTATTACACGGTCAGGCAGCCAGTCAGCATGTGTCATTTTGCCTACAGGCCAGGTAGTGAGCTCATTCATATAAGTGTACATATATGTATTTGTATATACCTAATATGTATGTATGTATGTATTTAGATATGTAGGTATGTATGTATGAATGTATATATGTGTATATGTATGTATATATTATATATGTGTATGTGTGTGTACAAATTTTGATTGTTTCTATTCCTGTAAAAATCAACTGTCTTTCTCAGTAATTAGTTGTGTCAAATTCTTGTTACAGTTGATGGATTTACCCACAATAATTGAGTCATTTAAAACAGTTGACAAGAAAAGCTTTTACAAGACGGCAGATATCTGTCAGGTACATAGTTGTTCTTAAGACAATGTAACTGAGTAGATTTGACTAATTTTAACATCATTCTTCTTCATCGAAAGGCTTCAAAAAGTCCATCAGGGAGCTAGAAACGGCTAGGAACTCATGGAAATATTTTTTCCTCAGTAAATTTCCATTGAGATTTCCTGAAAAAAATATATTTAATATCTCTTGAAAACTGAAACTTAAATGCCTATCCTGTGTATGTGGATTTTACATATTCGCATTCTTTGGATTTTTCCGATTAAAAATGTAATATGTCTTTTCTTCTCAAAAATTTGATCTTCGTGGAGTCTTTTGAGGTCGAAGTTCGAACTTTTGAAGTTTGGTCGGGAGAAAAAAACACTGGTAACTACTCACCGGAAATGACGTCAACCTGGGGACGACTGTATACAGCAGTAAGTGATTTTACATAGCGCACGGTTAGGTTTCTGTTTGAAAAAGTCGATTTTTGTTTCGAAGAATTGCTCAGAATTGTTCGAAAACGCGCAGAAACACTTTCAAGCATGTCTTCTTTCTCGAGTACGGATTACAACCGAAAAGACTCAGGGACAGACGTCATTGAGGTCGAAGGGGGATGCACGACAAATTACGCATCCAGCAACAATGCTGACGATAGCGTCCAACCTTACGAAGGAGAACCTTTGGCAGACAAAGAATGGTTGTCCAGTAATAACAAAGAAATAATTATGGGAGGAAAGCGCTTATAAGTACTTCGGAGTCGGTTAGAAGTGAAAGGTCAGAAACAGTGGATAACTGGTGCGTGAGACTGCCATTACGTTTCTCTTTTGTCTTGAATGTATCAATAGTTTAGCAGAATCTCTAATAAGCGAAGAACCAGGTGGAAATCGTAATCTTAGAATAAATACAAGTGTCCAGCACAGTACACGGCTGTGTATTGTTAAACCAAGTCAGATGGTTTGACAACGACTTATAAAGTCGAAATGATATCACTGCACCTCTGTCTTGTCTATAACTTGAATATCATCACCTGGTAAGCAACGAACCATGCAGGAATCGTAATCTTGTCGCCGTTCCCCGTCATTTTCCGCGACAAGTGTTTTTTATGAAGAACAACCCTCTCGTGTGTCCTCGGTTAAGGGTGGTGTGTCGCCTTCCTGTTTCAAGCTAAATTTAAATTTTACCCGATCTCTCACACTCTCCCCCCATATATCTCCCTTCAGAGATGTATGTCTGGCCAAAGGTCGGGTTTCTTAATGAATCACAATGTAAACTAATTATATACATGGTCACGGAGAAGTTTGCTAATAAAGAGTTTCGTTAAGTATATAGATTTAGAAGTCGTGTTCTTGCTCCGCAAAAATTTTTATGTTCTCAGCAGCGACCGCTGCAGCTGCACGTCTCGGTCTGTAGGGTTCAGCTTCTGGGTTCAACCTGGCCTCTGAAACTAGACGCGGGGTTTGGTCGCACGACAGCTCCAATGGGTATAAATATTGCACTGGCCTTTCTAATAATCCTTTCCCCGTCTCAACTCTTACGGCTCGGACGACTCCATCACGACCCGGAAATACTGCTTTCACCGCGGCAAACGGCCATTTGCCACGATTCTTCGCTTCAGATTTGACCAGAACTATATGTCATTCGTGCACCTCGAATTTCTGGCGATGATGTTTTAAGGTAGTAGATACCCGCAAAAATGCCTTATTTAACGCTATATTCAATGTCCTTTAATTGTAAAAATGTTTGCAATGACAAGAATTCATCATGTCTAGTGGTAAGAGTATTGATCAAGCATTCCCTGAAAATTATTTTGAAGAAATTTAACTTAATTCTAGGTATGCCAGGGGGGATTAAAAACATAGGCATGTTCCAGCAGAGGTTGCCATTTTGGGGCAGGTCAATCTCCATAACCAATGGTCAGATTGACAACAAATGCGGTAGATATATGTATTTTTGCATGGAGAATGCAATGATATAGTTAGTAAAGTCATACGAGCAAAGCATAAGTCAGTAGATATAAATTAATATGTAAGATTCCAATTTTTAATTTTGTATTGTTGCTGTGGAAACCAGAACCTCCCCAGTGTTAATGAAAAGGGTGTCATTGCATTCTCCAGTTTTTGTTCTATAAAGTTGGTAAATTTGGTGTCAATCTGACCATTGGTTATGGAGATTGACCTGCCCCAAAATGGCAACCTCTGCTGGAACATGCCTATGTTTTTAATCCCCCCCTGGCATACCTGGAATTAAGTTAAATATTTTCAAAATAATTTTCAGGGAATGCTTGATCAATACTCTTACCACTAGACATGATGAATTCTTGTCATTGCAAATATTTTTACAACTAAAGGACATTGAATATAGGATTAAATGAGTCATTTCTGCGGATATCTACTACCTTAAATTGTGTCTTTCTCGGAGGGTGGCTAGGTGCTCTTTAGTCCAGCGACACCAGAATTGGTCTTTACATGATTTAAGGTACTTTGCTCGTCTTCTTAGTCCGATTTATTCCTCTCTCCATGGTTGTTCTTCCGGTAGAATGTTGGAACGCTGAAACAAGAACAAGGACGGCGTCAGAATAGGTAACTGGATGTCGTCCTCGATGTAATTCAATGAATGTCTGTTGACTTGTGTTTCCACGTCTCGTACCACTTCACTTAGCTCGCCCCAAGTTAAAGTAGCTGCTCCAACAGTTTTGTACCAGGCCTGCTTTACCACGCTGATTAGACGCTCAAATTGCCCTCCCCACCATGGGGCTCTGGACAAGTTTAAATGCCGCTGGATCTCTTGTTCTTCTAGGTATCCCTGCAATTTCTCATCTCGCCTAACACTTCGAAACCACTTCTCTGCCTTTATAAAGGTTCCACCGTTGTCTGAGTATATTCGCCTGGGTCGTCCTCTTCTTTCCACGAAGTGTTTCATGCAAATGATGAATTTGTCAGTCTCCAAGTTGGGCAAAAGTTCGAGATGAACTGCACGGGACAGGCTACACGTGAACAATACAATGTATGCTTTCCCTTCACGGTTGATCTTCGCCCGGTAACGAATGGGTCTCGCGAAATCAACTCCGATTACTTCAAATGCCGTGCTGCCTTCGGTCCTGCTGGTCAGTAAAAAACCCGGAGGGGGTACTGTTAAGGCGGTTGTTCGAAACCTCTTACAATCCTAACAATCTTTCATTACCATTTTCACGAGTCGTCGGAACCTTGATATCCAGAAACGTTCTCTGACTACGGCCATAGTCAACCCTACTCCCCCGTGTAAGGTCTCACAATGTGCTCTTCTTACTAGTTTCCTAGTAAACATAGCATCATCTGGCAAGTAGGTAGGATATTTCCCTTGGATTCATCCACGACATTCCAGGACACCGTCTGCGTTGGCTTGTAGGTTTAAGGTGCTCTGAATCTTTACGAAATTGGGCATTAATGAGGCTCGTTCCTAAACTCTCTTGACTCTTCCGATTTCTACTGTCGTCAAGGGTCCAGACAGACTCTCTCGTCTTCTGCAGTTGTTCATAAAACGAAATATCCATGCACCATCCCGTAAGGTTCGCCGCAAATCATGTTTTTCAAGGATTTCATCGAAGTCGTCATGTAAATCCTTTGTTTGCGCCACAGTTAACACCTTCCGAATGACCTTAGCCTCGACTTCTGAGGTTTCTGAGGACGAAGTTGTCGGGTTTGGAGGCCATTTGTCTTCGTTTGCCAACCATGAGGGACCGTTCCACCAAAGAGTCGATCCACCCACTGTTCCACCTCGACTTGCCAAGTCTGCCGGGTTGTCAGAAGTTCCAACGTGTCGCCATGAAATCTCTGGTTGTGCTCGAATTTTATTCACCCGGTTCTGAACAAATTGTTTATATTCTGCTTCGCCTCGAATCCAATGAAGGACTACGGTACTATCAATCCATTCACATATTCTAGAGATAGGCAAGCCTTCTAGAGCTCTCTTTGTATTCATAACATGATTGGTCGCCATGTGTGCTGCTACCTGTTCGAGACGAGGCATTGACAAACCTTGTTTAGCTAATCGCGATTTTGCCACAACCAGTCGTTGAGTTATTCCGGATGGTTGCCATACAACCGCGTATACAGCTGCTCCCACGCCCTGCTTACTGGCATTTCCAAATCCGTGTTGTTCTACAGTCTCCAGGGGCTCTTGGTAGCCTGCAATCGGACGAGGTACAACCTCTACTAGAGGAAGAGACTGTTCCCATTTTCTCCATCTCCGCTGAAGTGGTTCGGTCAACTTGTCATCCCAGGCTCGTTTCTCGTCACACGCTTCTCTGTAAATTAATTTTCCCTCTAAGGACAATGGTGAGACTAGATCTAGAGGGTCATAGATCTTAGCAATCTTGCAAAGAACCCCTCTTTTTGTCGGTTCGACCTTATCGAATGGTAATTTAATTTCCAGTTCATCATTTGCTTTATTCCAGCCTAGTCCCAATAGACTGGCTTGTGTGTTCTCTGTTTGCAGGAGTTGTTGTTTGGCGTAGGTCAAATCGTTATCAAGCTCATCAACTCCACCCTCAAGCCGTGAGGCATTGGAGTTCCACTTGTGCAACTCGAAACCCGCATCTTCAAAAATATCGATAGCTCGATTCTGTGCTTCCGTAACTGTCGAACCACCACCAATCAGGTCATCCACATATAAGTTACGGCGTAGTTCTGCAACGGTTGCTGGCATCTTGTCTTCCCACATTTCCAGATGGTATTCCAGGACTCCCCCTAACAAATAGGGAGATGACACCAACCCAAACAGGACCCTCGTAAATCTCAACGTTTCTATTTCTGCCTGTTCGTCCTTTCTCCAATGAAATCGGAGGGCATCTCTTTCGGCTTCTTTAACGCGAATCTGGAGGAATACTTTCTTGAGGTCACCGGTTACGGCCACTGGATACGCACGTTGACGTACAAGTACGTCCCAAAGTTTGTTCTGAAGTGGAGGGCCCGGATAAAGACACTCATTAAGTGAGGGAGAATCTGGACTGGCCCGGGCCGAGGCATTATATACCATGCGAGTCTTCGTTGTTTGTCGTCACTTTTCACCACGGGTTTATGTGGTATGTAAAACTCAACGCCAGTGGCTTACTCTTTAGCTGGCTCAATGATCCCCAAGTTCTTTTGTTCTGTGATTGTATCGTATTCAACTGTCATCCCTATTCTTTGTAACTTTCTTGTTAGACTATTAAGTCTTCGTAAACTGCCTTGCTTGTTATTTGGCATATGGGGGGGGGGTCTCCTCGCCAGGGCATACCGGTCTCGTACCAACCTTCTTCACTCAGGACAAGTTGTTCTCTAAACTCTTCATACACTGTCTTCTGGTCGTATTCGCGAGTATCGGCCAAACCAAATACATCAAGTCGGCAAAGTTCCTCGTAATCAAGCTGATTTTTTTGTGTCAGCATCATTTGATTACGGTTAAACTCCTGTCCAGGAGACATAATGAACCAACCCAACTTGGTCAGCTCAGCAATAGGTTCCCCATCTTGTCCAACATGTGGTTTGTGTTCGGTCTTGATTCTCGCGTACTTTATAACTCCGAGAACTACGTGGACTAGCAATTGTGGCTTCACACCTCGATCCGTCATTTCCACTCCCTTCAAATGAGGATAACTTGCAATCAAGGTTTCGTATTTGGGGTTGTCTAACATCAACACCTCTCTTGTTCACTTTGATTAAATTCACATCCATTTTAAAGTTTCCACTTTCAGTTTCCATAATGGTGTGATATGTCTCCATTTTAGTTATACTGGTACTCATCAGCATATCTACTTTCTTGATTTTTGTTACAATTGGCTTTTTGTTGAATAGATCAATTAATTTGGCGGAAGCGTACGAACTTCCTGCCCCCGAGTCGATCAACGCTTGGCATTTGACCCCATTCACTTTTACTATCACTACGGGAAAGATCCCTTCTCCATTTCTGGTGGCGTTTAACATCAGTTCCTTTTGTGGCGCTGGTTTGGTACAGATGGAAGTGTGATGTCGACGCTCACATCGTTGGCACTTCCCTTTGCTGGGACACCGAGCAGCTTGATGACCAGCACGAGTGCAAATGAAACATAAATTTCTTTTAGCGAGTAGTCGCTTCCGGTCGTCTGATATAGTTGTCTTCGTACACTCTATAGGTTTATGTGACGTGTCCTCACAGTAGACGCAACCTCGCTGTTTTGTCTCTTGATCTCTCGCATTGAAAGACTTGTTAGATCCCTCTCGACGATGTCTCTCGGAATCGGACTCTTTCTCCTTTTGTTGACCATCCAACGGATTACGTCTCGTCCACAACCCCAAGGCCTCGCATAATCTCACGAAATGCCAGGTAGTTTATCTAAGGTTATAGATACGTAACCGCTCACTTGTTGCAACTTTCCCATCGTTTCCAACGATTGCACGCAATATGTAAGGCGATCACTAAACTCATGAACCTTCTTGACATTTACTCCAGAAAAAGCTTGTAACTCTAGAATTTCTTTCGAATATGCTTTGACGATTTCAGACTCCTTGCCGTATTTATCAACCAGAATACTCTTCGCTCGGTTGTATCCCTCTGGCGTGAATGGTAACGCTTCTATGGATTTTCGTACTTTAACAACACAACAATTCGTGTACGCTCCGCTGCTTTTACTACCTTCGTTTTGCTCCCTTTGAACTTGTTGCTGCTTTGTTGCTTGTAGTTCCGCCTGAAAACGTAGCCGAGCTTCGAAAAGATTGCGCTCGTGTTCCAACTCCTTGTCTCGTTCCTTCCTTGAGTCGATTGTCTTGGCTTCTTCTAGCCACGTTTTAATGCGTCTCAATTCATGTTCTGCTTCACTTAGTTTACTTTCTATCTCTGTATTCCATTCTTCTACCTTCTCGAGGTGTTTCGCCGCTATCTCTAGTCCTTCCACAGTTACTTTGCATTGGTCGGTCTCGCTGACTAAATCTCTGAGCGCCTTTTGTTGTCTCTCAATTCTGTCAGGATTGTTCTACTGAATTATATCGTTGGTACTATTTTTTCACGAGCTTCAGTTGCGTGAGTTTCGTCTGGAGCGCGGTCACAGCTGATTCTATAATCATGCACAGCTTTAACTTTGTTTTTAATCACGAATCCCGTCGGAGGTGCCAGGTGTCGCGAATGCCTCCGTTCCCCGTCATTTTCCGCGACAAGTGTTTTTTATGAAGAACAACCCTCACGTGTGTCTTTGGTTAAGGGTGTGTCGCCTTCCTGTTTACAAGCTAAATTTAAATTTTACTCCATCTCCCTCAATCTTTGAATAAATATAAGTACGCAGAACATTACACGGAATACGGCTGCAATAGGATAAAATAAACTTATATTTAGCGCACTATCCTTTTATGGGGTGATGCGACATCAGAGTAAGGATATAGTGACAGTTTAGAACGAATAAATAGATTACTTAAAGGTGTCCTATTACATGATCTTTGAGGTTTAAACTTAGAAATCAAATGGCTTTCTTTGATCAGGGGTTGTCGAACAAGAAGCTAGAATTTTAAGAGATGTAGTGTTTCATATTTCGGAAAGACGGTTAAAGGTTGACACCGTTTTTTACCAGTACGAGCAGGGATTCCCATGCAAGTGACCGAGACTCCTGTGTGTAAATATCAAATCGTTTGACCCAGATACAATTCGGTAGAGCGTCGACACGTAAAAGAATAGACAACACGAGACTTCAGTAAGAATAAAGCAAAATCCGAAAAACGACATCTTGTTAGCTTGATATTCAAGTTATAAACACAAGACAGAGACAACGGTGCGGTGATATTCCGGCTCTATTTTAAAGTCACTGTCAAACCCACTGAGTTGGTTGGATATGACAATACACAACCGTGTATTGTGGTGGGCACTTACATTTATTCTAAGGTTATAATCCTCGCCTGGTTCTTCGCTTACTAGGCATTCTGCTAAACCATTTTGTTACATTCATAATTTGTCGTGTATCCTCCTTCGACCTCAGTGACGTCTGTCCGCCTCGGTCTTTTCGGCTATAATCCTTACTCGAGGAAGACATGCTTGAAAGTGTTTCTGCGCGTTTTCGAATAATTCTGAGCAATTCTTCGAAACAAAAATCAACTTTTTCAAACAGAAACCTAACCGTGCGCTATGTAAATTACTTACTGCTGTTTACAGTCGTCCCCAGATTGACGTCATTTCCGGTAAGCAGTTACCAGTGTTTTTTCTCCCGTCCAAACTTCAAAATTTCAAACCTTGACCTCAAAAAATGTCCATGAAGATAAAATTTTCGAAAAGGAAGATATATTACATTTTTAATCGGAAAAATCCATAGAATGCGAATATGTAAAATACACACACACGCGGGATAGGCACTTTAAATAAGGAGTTAAAGAATGAGGAAAAATAGTTTAAGGAAAAGAAAAAAAGTAATAAATAAAACCCCAATGAATTGCATTGTAGCTTCCAAATTATTCATTTTAGCACGACATTAGTGCTTACAATATTAGGCGAGCAATTGATCATGTGATTAATCAAGGGCATGTCATCAATCATGAGTGTGAAAAAGTAGTAAAATTTATCTTTTTATCCAGCTTAGGTGAACTAAGCATGTATAACATGTTTCTATCCAAATGGAATTAAATAGGGAGCTTTAGATTTGATCAGCAGAATGATTAAAACTACAGGTTTAAGCCCCAGCTTGGAAGTCATTTGTCTTTGTCACCCAATTATCACTTTAGCTGTCAATGGCCACAAAGATGACAACAAACCTACTTTATAACTTGCCATTTTCTTTTGTAGACTATAGTTTAAGATAAAAACTAAGTAAGTTAAATCAAAGCATGCTATTTAATCAGTATTTCTTTGATATAATTTGCGGGGGAAAAGTAGGGGAGAATATTTGCTTACCATTAAGTTTGTTTTTTTATTCGGAGACAATGGGATTTTATGTGAAAATTGTTCACAACATGACGATGGCCACAGCTTTTGCAACCATGTTATCTGCCTCATAGTTGCAGTTGATGTTTGCTTTCGTAATGATAGGATATCTCAGATTTTTTGCGCATACTGTAATTAAAAGTGATAGTGATATATTGCATTATGATATGATACATAATGTGATATACCGTAAATGATCGATTAAGCGCCGCGGCGCTTATTTGCATTTTTCCAGTCAAAGGAGTGGCGCTTATTCGAAAGCGGCGCTTATTTCAAAGACGGGTAAAACATTTAGTGTAATATAGAGAGAATAAAGAAGGCACGTATTATTGTCGGGCACGTCCCTACAGAACTTTCAAGTCTAACTGATTATTTTCTGAAGGCGGACGAATCAAATAGCGTCTTAGCTGAAGTTACGGGGAAGAGAAAGCGCGAGGTTGGGCTGGTGGTTCCCGCAAAGTTTACAGGATACACCGTAAATCGACGACATGCACGGGTGTTAGACTCAGAGTTGAGCAAGAAGGAGGAGAAATTTGTACACCTAGAATTATTATACGAACCCAATTGTAAGAGATATCCTACATTAAAACTTTAGAACTCTCGAATTGGTTGTGATCTCCTTTCTCAATCTTGTTATGATATCTCGGTGCAGCGTTTATTTATAAATCCTCAAATTGGCGCCGCGGCGCTAATTCGAGAGCGGCGCTTATTAAATTATTTTCGGTAAAGGTGCGGCGCTTATTCGAGAGCGGCGCTTATTCGGTTAGCGGTGCTTAATCGATCGTTTACGGGTAATGACATTACAGAATATGCAATTTAAAATGACATGATTTAATATAACATGTAATATGATATATGAAGATATGACACGATACAATGTAATTTGTTGTAAACTAATTAATTTTGCAGCAAAAGCCCCTCACATGACACTCAATTTAAATTGGTAAGACTTATATAGTAACGTGCTCCAAAATACCAGAAAATCTTTCCTGCAAACATGTAGACTTTGGAAACTTTTTTCTTGGAAACATGTTCCAAGACTGACTAGAGGCCCTTGGGTCTTGCCTCCAGCCGCCAGTTTGAACTTCTGGGCTGGCCGTTAAAGAATCTTCCAAGGGGACCATGTATTTCAGCTTGTGACTATAAACATATTCTTATTCCTTTTTTGGAAAAAAAAAAGACAAAACAGAAAAAAAAAACACATAGATGAACAGAACTGAATATTCGTATTAATAAAGTAAATATTCACATGCGTGGTGTGTCAAGTGAAAAAATAACTGACAATGAATAAGGTCTTTGATTGACAGAAACAGCCCTAACTTATTGAAGACACACTTGTGGTTAACTCGTTAAGGGGCAGAGCTCAGCTTCTTGATGAGTGAAATTGTCTGGCGTTGGCAGAGTAAAATTATAGTGTGCCTGTGCCCCTTAATGGGTTAAGGAGATGGTTATTAACTCATTAAGGAGAAGGACTCATCCCTTTGATGCATAAAATCGTCTGGCGTTAGACAGAGTAAAATTATAGGGTGTGCCCTTGCCCTTTAATGAGTTAATTTTAATGATAAATTTATTTCTTTAGCTACTGTAATTGTAACTAAAGATTTCAAGATTACTTTACCCATTAAATTTAGATGCTACTTTGCACGGAAGAAAGTGATGATGTTGATGAAGTTGAACAAACCAGTCACAAGAAAGAAAAAAAGTTTGTGTTTAACCATGGGAGTGAGTATATTCAGTGATTAAACATGTACAGTAAGCAATAGATTGAACAGTCAGCTTTTTAATCAGCTTACGTTCGTCAGCTATAAAACAATTTCATATTCTGATTATCAAATTGTTAAGATCGAAACTCAATGACAATTTATGAGAAAAATATAAACGAAATCATTACAGAGACCATTCCTTGGAAATGTGATCATGTTAGCGTAAAATGTTGTGCTTTCGACCTGATTTTCTCTATAAATACATTTTCGTTTGAGATGCCATATCATTCGCTCGAAAGGAATATTTGATCTGATATCAAAAAATACTCGGAAATTGGTTAAATGTCTCGATCAAACGCTTCTTTGTTCGTCGTTTTTGTTATATTTAGCCTGGTTTACATAAAATATGTAAGTAAACGTATGCCGTCGCAGGTGTCTGCGACAATGCGTTGATTGGTCGCCGACGAAACGTTCACATAAAATTTGTAACTGGATCTATACACCGTTCAATTGCCAAATGGCCGCACAGGTCGTCGATAATTTCTACCGTAGAGTCTTTTGTTTTTGTTGCTGGTGCGGAAAAGTAAACAATAGCGGGGAAATTAACTAAGGAGGCAGATGAAGAGACGAATGTTCTAAATGTTGTAACGTTTATTGCAACTTTCGAGAGGAATTCCTACTCTTTCGCTAATCTCTTTTCATGTAGTCATCATCTTTCTCTGACCTTGTCATCTTTTAGTTTTTTGTCATGTGGACCTCTGAACTCGCGAACAGAGAACGCAACTTTAAGTAAATTGTCATTAATTTCACTAGTTGGAAACCAGTTGGTGTTCAATCGTCCATTTTGTTTCTGCTGCGCTGTATTATGGGCTACAATTTTTCCTGCAGACAGTCGCCGATCATCGCCGATAACGTTCACATAAAATCAGAGTCATCGCCGAGTCTCGTCGACTGTTTGCGGCAATCTACGTTCGAACGGGAAAGTTGAACTTCGATCGCCAATGAATCGCAGACAGTGTGCGATTGGCTGCGTTCGAACTACGTTAGTGTTCACATAAAAAATCGACACTTCTGTGACTGTCTGCGATTGCTTAACGATTTTATGTAAACCAGGCTTTGCACATCATCCTCTGCCCGTTTGTAGGTGGTCGTCTGAGCGCAAATGAACAGTAATAGATAGAAAAATATTGATGTTCAGGAAGGTAAAAAAAGTTGAAAGGTTGATAACTGCCATGACTGATCTCAAAAAATTCCAACGTTTCGAGCAAAGGCCCTTCGTCAGAGAATTCTTGGAAATTGGAATTCTTTGAAATCAGTCACAGCAGGTATCAATCTTTTAACTTTTTATCTTTTTATCACTGTCTGCGCAGTATTCTGTTCTTATAATGTACAGGAAGACGTTTCTTTGCATTTGATTTGTGAAAGCTCGGTGTCTCTGAATTTACACTGTCTATTCATAATGAGTGATGGTTAGAACGTGTTAACGTTAAAGGTCATGTTGTTTGCTTTAGTAACACCACCGCTGAAAAATGTAAGGAAACGAAGATTTCGAAAGACAGCTAAGAAAAAGGTACGGTTTTCAATTTCCCAATCTTAGCGATTCGTTGGTAAAAAGACATTTTATAGTGTCATCTTCAAAATTTCCTACATTTACTCTCACCCAACGTTAAATTTCTGAATTTCGAAATTAGTCCTGGATTTGAATGCATTCAAAACCTCCGAATAGCAACCCCAGCTTTCCCAATTATAGAATAAAATTCAGAGCTTATTAAAAACATGAAGGAAAATCATAGAAAATTTTAATAGAGACCAAACATGTCCTTGCTACGAACGCAACGTCATCAGCGACTGAAAAATAATGCAGTGTGACAAATACGATGAATGTAAGGTGGCAATCGATAGCCAATTAACATAATCTTGCACTTGGGACAAAGTGAGAAGTGATCATATGTATGCACCGATAAAGCAAGGTGAACATTTTAGAACAAGCAAAGTGGGATGGAGTTCATATTGGAATTGAGACAAAGTTTAGGATTACGTTTTTAATCACATAGGTTTCACTTGTAAAGGGATCGCACCTGGAAGACGGGGAAGAGGAAGTAGATACTGAACTCATGTGGCGAAAAAGGGCGCCCTGTGTCGCAGTGATGCGTAAAAATACTAGTTGGTGAAGGATTGACACGCTTTTTGTTCCATTTGTGCAGGAATTCTCAAGTGATCAGCGATTTGTGTGTTGAAGCTTAAAACGATACAAAAACGAAAGGCCCGCGACTAAGACCCTTGGGAACACTGTCCAAAAAGTTAATTAAATGTGATAGTTGCCTGAAGTGCGGGAAAAGAAGTGAATGAAAATGTGTGACGTTTTCGCGGATGGAAATGTGAGCTTTCTTTTATATCTCAAACAATATTCTCAAAATTAAAAAAGTTAAATTTTCACTAGTAGAAGATTAACCTAAATTAATATTGTTTTATGTGAAAGAAATTTTTAAGGGATGAACGGAATTCAGGGCAAAGCCCTCAGCAATGTCCTTCGTAACTCACATGGCAGAGCACTGCACTTGATTCGCATGGTCGTGGGTTCGATTCCCGGTAGGAGAACCTTAAGTTGCATTTTTCGCATCTGATCCCGGTTGGATCGTAAAATATGGGATTCTGACGCTCTAAAATTGTCTTCATCATCTAAAAACTTCATTTAATTTTAATGGTCGCATTCCTTGCAATGTGACATGGCCCTGAAAAAGTTTGTAATAACCTGACGATATTGATAAGTTGGTTGAATAATTGGGCCGAGATCACCTGTTTGCACAATGTTCTCCATTTTATTCGACTACTCAATCCCCTTGACCAGCATGTTTTTTTTCGACTTGATCCACTACACCAATGACGTTAATGAAAAAGATAACGATTGTACATTTAACCACAATGTTATGCCAACTTCAATATCCTCTGTTAACAGCGGACAAATATTAGTGATACTACGGATTAGTTAGGTGGGAACTTAATTCATATCAAATCAATGGTTTTGAAACCCAAGGTTGCTAAATTTTGGCGAGATACAACTTTTACTGCGCGGGTATCATTATGGTTACTTAATCAAGGCGGCATCTTTTCTGGTGCGGTCAATTATTCCATTAAAATATTTTGCCTCAATCCGAACTCTTTGACATTCCGCCATAAACTTTCTGTCGTCCGTGCTCAGCCCTTTATGCTTTCGAACTTTTCTGTTTGTCGCTCACAGCATCAAGAATGTCCAGAAGTTGAGAAGGAACTCAAGAGACTTTTAAGAGCTGATGTGCAAGCGGAAAGTGTCAGTATCCTTTTGCTTTCTTGCCTACTTTTTAGGCTTCCACTTATATAGTTTCATATCTGTTAAATTGACCCGGCAAAACCGCGCATTGTTTTGGAGAAAGGAAGAAAAGGGAACTGTTTTGAAGAAAAAAGAAATTGCAGACATTTTCTCGCCTGGCAAAATACTCACAATCCAAAAAGAGTGATCCTTCGTCAGGCAACCTGGGAGCGTGGTGTTAAAGTAGATCGCTCACTGACCTGTAATGTAATATTTAAAAAAACGAGCAGGAATACTTTATCGGATATAAAACACGAGGCGGAAGCCGAGTGTTTTGGGCCCGATAAAACACATACTGCGAGTTTTTTGAACGGCTTAAAAAACGAAATGTTTTTTACGCTAATTCCTTAGGTAAGTTTGACAATTTCTGTTTTCTAAGGCTAAAAATATTGAGGAAAATTTGAAGAGAAATTCAGGATAAAGTCACACGTGTCTTTATCACATATAAAGACACGACACGGTTATGATTTTCTTTTGTATTTTCCTCATGAATTATTAATGAGTTTTTTTTTTAAGTTTATGTAATGACCGTTGTGACTGCTGCAAAATTCTGGACTGACTGCTGGTCAAAAGCTACTTAAAATTCTTGGCTAAAATATGGGCTTAAAACAAAAAGTACGTTCCGCGAGAATGGCGTACGTGTTTTATAATGCCAAGCTAATTAAGTTTTTCCAAGTTAACAGTACCAGCTGGGCGTGTTAAGTGGCGCACTGAAAACTGTAAATTACTTGGCAATAATTAAGGTAAATATTTTAAACATTATACACTCCTGTGACCCTTTGCATAATGTTTAATTTGAAGCTTTGTAAGACATTCACTAAAAACATTTGAGTCAACCAAGAATGTTACGTCAGCGTTCCTCTATCGACTGAGTGAGGTATGTATCGAAGCCAATCAGAGCATGAGTTGAGTGTGCTTTCTTTTACAACCACCCAAAAAAAAGGTAAAGTAGAGTGTCTTTTTTATACTGGATAACCCTATCAACTAGCTAAGCTGTATCTCCCTAGAAGTTCATTAAGGGCCACCCCTAATGGGTCCAGTGTTTCTACAGGAGGAAACCGGAGTACCCTGGAGAAAACCTGTGGTGTTTGTTAGAGTCAAACTGGACAGCACTCGTCTCGCATGTTACCATGGTAACTTTAATAAGATAACTGCATGAAGTCAGAATATAGCCCTTGTCACAGCGATGAGACACACATGCACTACCACTGTGCCACCGGCACCCCTAAAGTGTTACTCTGCTAAAATTGTCATTGAACAATGTTTCTTTTCAAACTTAACTCATTGAAGCATTTGAACTCTTGGCTGATGAAGAAAAAGGTGATGAAAACCCCAGGTACAGTGATTTAATTGTTAAAACTATCGCAATAATTATAATTTGATGAGGTGTTAGATCGGTGAAGTGCCGACACCCGGAGGATGTAAATCACGCTTATTCACAAAATTAACCCAAATTGTTTGATTTGGGAGAAAGATCTTACGTGTACCTTGGTGTTTATACAGTTTAGGCTTTCTTGGAAGCAAAATGTCAAAAAGATAAAAAATTCTGACCGCAGTGTAAGACCTCTATGAAAGTAAAAGGTAGTAAAATTAAATAAAATAAAGGTATTAATTAACCATAATCGCTTAATCCTACCGAAGTCTAAGGAAATTTTACAAGTAAAGATAACTGTTAACCAAATGGGGTCTACATTTATGATTTATTAAAAACATATTTGATTTAATTTATTCATAGGCACTAACTCAATTGAACAATTATCCGTCACAAAGGCTAAGCCAGTGCAACTTCTACGCAACTAGGCTCGTGCATGCTTACGGCGGCAAAAAATACAGTGAAATATTATTTCAAGCTAGCATTTTATTTGTTTGTTTTTTTCAAAGCGCGGCAGATTCGGTCTGTTTCAGTTACACACAGTGTTTCCTCATCCGTTACACATTGTGATGTATTGGTAAAAATGTAGAACCAGAAATAGTATAGAGTAGTCCGAATTGAATCATGTTTTCTTGGTAAATACATCTGTTATAAATCCAGACTTTCTGTCCATGACGTTGTGCAGCCTTCAATGTTTAGCACCTTGTTTGCAAACATTTGCTAGGATAGCTGATAACCTTGCAAATGCCACTTAGTGAAGGACTCAAAAAACATATGAACGAATGTTACCCAAAACCTAATAAGTCTTCAGTATCGGGGTGGGAATTCTTGCGAAAAGATCCTAAATTCCGCATACATTCAAAATGATCTTGTCGCATCAGGTAGATTAAAAGAAGAATGAATCTTAATGTCAAGTTAACGGTAGGCTTTTAGGTACGTCAGTCTTTGGGAAAAATTCGCAACATAACTATTACGATTGTGGCCAAGTGTTCGAAGCTCCGGTCCATGCAAAGGTTTACGACCCTAGAAAGCTCCATGCAATCCTCAAACCTTAGTGCCACATTCTTTTGAACGTGTTAAACATGTATACTAAACGAGTCTAACTAAAAGCTATTTATTTTTCACATTTGATCGGGCTGGTACCTAGCCCAGGCTAGCCAATCCAAAATTTGAAGCAGAAATTTCCTCGTGGGCGGAGATTCCCAGGGCTGCTACTCAATTCCACACGTGATGATGTCGCATTTGGTGCTGGTTTGGTCTTAAGATACTGTTGATATTGATTTTTGACGACAGATGCAGCCCAGTCTCACACCTTGAAAAGATGAATATCATCAATTGACAAAATGGCAAATAGATGTCATCTATTCAAGAGAATTGCAGGCTCCCACAGGGGAAAGGTTGTTGCTTACGTAATGGAGTTGCCAAACTTGTATAGGCAGGTGCGTGGGTGTGGTTAAGGGGGCTGCATTCTAAAACAGATGAGACGTAGGTTTACTGTTACTGGGGAGTGAGTTATGTGTTAGGTGACCTTATTCTAACCCTGATTTTATAATGGGTTTCCCTTGGCTAGATGAAATTCGTCTATTTGTCCACATTTTTGTCAATTCGTACCATTCATCTTTTCGCGGGAGTGAGACCGAGTTGACTGATGTTAATTTTAATGTATCCTATTTACTTCAACGGCATCACATCGTATTGATTCAGGAGACATGGCCAAGTTTCTAGTCATGTCCCTAGAGTCAACGCCGTTACTCTCAAACGAATGCTCTGGTATAACCGTTAACTAGAAACAGAAAAACCTGGTTCAGCTTGAAAAGAACACGATGAGCGCGTTCATTGTTACAGTAACGGCGTGTTGGAGAAAAGTGCTTGTTGAGATTATAGCAAAAGCAACACGTCTGTCGTGTCTTTGGTCACTGGACCGCACGTACAAATGAATACTGGAGCACCAAACCTATCAAGAATTTTGACGTGATTAAAGCCGCAGCGATCAAATTACGTCTGAAAAGCGTGTATTTCCATTTAGATGATTTGTTAGCTCTTACGAGGACTGGAGTCTTGATTTGATCGGTAGAACATAACCTCTCATTTTTGGATGACTAGTCATTGATAGGAAAGATTGGTTTATGTTTTTCTTTCGCCGTAAGCGTGTCTGAAACCAAATGTTTCAAATACATGAATACTGTTTGCCCAGATTACTGCCGCTATAAAAATATGCCATAGAGGAAAGGTGCCCAATGTGCACCCTACCCAGGTACCTCATGCCAGGTTAGCATTAAGTCAGGTCTTATTTGTCATCTAGATGAGTTGGGAATTTGTTGGTTCACTTCTGCTTTTACTAGTTATCGACTTTCATAGACATCGATTAGTTGTGTTGGGCGAAGCTCTATAACTGTTGAAATTAAATATACTGTTGTTTCTTCATTTTTCATTCGTTAGCTAATTTCGTTTTCTCGTACTCCATTGTTTGTTTCCTTGTTACACTTTTTTACTTCCTAGTTCGCGAGATTTCCTTTTCAAAAAATAATTCTTAATTCAGCAATAAACGCCAGTTCTTGTTGCTGTAAGTCTTCTCCTAGTTATTTTATTTGCTTTAATAAATGTTACGTGTTTGTTACTTCAGTTTGCTGTCTTCACCGTTGCCAAACGAGCATCGTGAAGGTGAAATCCAGGAAGACCACTTGGCCTTTTTGCAGGAGCCTATTAGCGACGAGGAGGATGAATTAGACATTGAAAATGTTCACAAGGACACAAGTAAATCAGATTTACAAATGTCTGACGGCGAACTAGGTTTCGAGAATGAAGGGAAAAATGAAGATCAAGAGAACGGTATGATTTTTAGTTGTTTGTCTGTCTTGTTTACGAAGACTTCCTTTTTAAGGGTCCAAAGTGGATTCGCAGTCTTCTTTTCAATCAGATTTCAACGTCGAATTGATACAACGAAACACAGGCAACTAGGGGTGTGTCGGATTGCCGGATATTTTTTTGATTCACTTTTCTACCAAAATGCCCTGACTGATGACACAAAAAGGGCTCAAAAGTAGCTGGTTGGTGGTTAGTTTCTCGTTCATTCATTAAAGCAAGATAAACAAAAAGGTATCAACTACCAATTGAAGACTGCAGTATGCAATATGGTGTTAATATGCTCTTGTGCTAGTTATGAAAAAAACGTACACCATTAACCCTTTCCTTATCCTTTTGTTTGGAGCCGGAAATGAGTATATGAAACTTTAAAAAACGTATTTTCCCTATTACTTCGTTCAATGGTTTTGTTTGCGTCTTCCACTTCCTATCTGTATTTATTTTAAGATTAATGTGGATCTTGTCGGAGATCACATGGAGCCGTCGTGATAGCAGATTTAGTACAAATGCTGTTTGGAATAAATGACGTCTCCAAAATAGTCTTGGGGCAATTCCGCATATATTTCTGTGTAATAACCAACAACAGTCGCAACAGTGTAACTCTATCAGTTACGCTTGCGAGCAGTAATCTTGGCTATTATTAAAATACCAAAACGTTTCGAACATTCGGGCTTCTTTTACTTAATTTGAATAATATACCTAAATTAACTTATATTGAATAAACTATTAAGAATTTCCAAGCTTAAGAAATATAATTAATGCAATTACCAGATTTCATTTAATTCTTTTTGCTGAAAGCTTTTTGATGCAACGTTCTCAGCTGAGCTGTTCAACAGGCTTCTCTCCTTAAAAGCTTTTGGTCGCTTTGAAATATATAAATATATATAATATTATAGAATATATATGTATTTATTTATTTATTTGTATCTGTTGCTTTCTCTTGCTGGGAATTTGAAGTGTCTTACGAAACATAGGTCCTGCTGAATTATATTTATTATAATTATAATCATTCGGTTTATCTCATGATTCTATTTTGTGTTTTGGGGTTTGACTTTTAGGCATTAAGATAATGCCTCGAGTCTTCATTTCATTGTCAAGCACGAACAGTGGCTCATTTCTAATGTTTATAATGAGCAAATTTGATTTCATACTTCGACCAAATTGTGGTTTAGGGGATGCTAATTTACCCCTCTTTCGGTGTTGTTTGATAAGCAACTTTGAGCTTACTTCTGCTCAAGACAGTTCAATAAGGCCAGAAGAAGACTGTACGAAAACACTACATTTTGGACACCAATAAAATATGTCGGCCAATCCCATTAGCTTCCAGTCTCTTTCGTTTTTGTTTTGTTCAGTGTTTGTGAATTAACATATCGTATTTTCTCAATTAAGCTCCCTGCCTCTATTTCGCTCGCTTTTCGAATAAGCCCTCACCTCAGAAGCACAGGAAGACATAAGCCCCAGTGCCTGTTACGCCCCCACCCCTGATTGGGGTAGTTTTTAGGTATATATTTCATTATGGAAATATGAGAACTAAGCGACAACGTTCTATCATGAAATGTGTTCATTTAATTGAAAGTCAGTATATTTAAGTCAGTGTAATATATTTATGTTGTTATTAAATGATATATTTACTTACATAATTATGAATTTCTAAAGAAAATGAAAATTGAGCCTGCGGCCTCTATTTAGCCCGCTCTTCTAACAAGCCCCCACTCCAGAAACACCGAAAAAAAGCTCCAGGGGGGGGCTAAATAGAGAAGATACGGTATCATCGTTATGTTTTTCGGTTTTGTTGAATGTAGATGCATCAAAGCAAATTACTAACACTGTGTCAGATCCTATTGAAGAGCTGAGATTAAAGATTGAAGCTGAAAAAGCCAGAATAGAGAAAGCAGAAAACCCATTCTTAAAGGTACAGGTTTACATGTTTATGTAACGATGTATGTACATCATAGTGGAAGAAAGGAAAGGGGGGGAGAAGAAAAGAAGGGGAGGAAGGCGAAGAAAAGGAAGGAACACAAAACAAAGCCTAGCAAAGAAATGAAAACGGAAGTAAAGGAAGGTAAGGAGTGGGGAAGGAATGGAAGGAAAAGACAGTGAAATGAAAAAAAGGAATGAAAGACAGTTGGTAAATAAGTTATTAGATAAATTGGTTAGTTGGTCGGTCGGGAAAAAAAAACGTGGAGTATTGAATGAAATAATTCTACTGTGACGTCACTAAAGTAAAGTAGCCATCGAAACAAGGTAAAAGGTACAAAATTTTTACCAGAAATGTTCGAATTAGCGCCCGCTCCGAACAAGTGTTCCTTCAATGGATGCAAACCCGTGATCTCCATCTTCGTAACTGGAAGGCTAACTGGCCCATGAAGTGTGAAGGCAAGATGGCCGCCTAGTGAGGGAAGTTTTGCTCATCAGTTTCACTGACCTATATATGACTGGATTGCTGGAGGACTCCAAGAAAGTGTACCCAAAATTATGATGTCACTTACGTGTCTTTGTAGTCATGAGACCAACCACTCACCGAAGTTGCTAGCTCGGTTTGTTTTGACGACCAACCAAATGTTGTATAATAATCTCCGGAACGGTCCGCTTACGGAACGAAGCAATATTAGGATAATCTATTGACATTTGAAAACCAAGCAGACGTTCGACATTTCAGAAAGTATTTAGGCAAGAAAATGAACTAAAAGCTTATATAATTTCTACTGAAGCTCTCAAGCAAATACTTCTTTGAACACCCGGTTCTATAGTTAACGATAACTTACTGCGCAAAGGAAAGAAAACACTGCGCATCTACATAGATGTTGTAAAATATTTATTAAAGGGATAAACTAATCGCTCACAATTTTGTTAAAACACAAGTCAGTGGTTGCTGCCATTAATAGAAGGACCCATAAATTTGAATGCCGACGCCATCGTTTTGGGGAGATTTCTCGCAATTCAAACTTGATGGGGCCAAGAAGTCTAGTTATATATCGATCAATGATCAGTTTCAGTTCTCCTACGCGCTGTTGTAAGTCAGTTTTAGTCTCCCGCGCGATATTTGAAGCAAATGATAGGAAAGTAATTTCCGAGTGTAGTTCTTCGCTAGTGGTCCTGGTTGGGTGTCAGAATGGAAGATTCTGAAAATCGAAAATGTCCTTCATCATACCGTAAAAATTCGAATAAGCGCCCACCCTAAAATGTTTCATAGTTTTTTAGCCAGATACAAGATGCCCACACGTGTTATAAGACGGACATTTAAGCTTTAGTTTAATCTCGCTTTAATGTCTTCAGTGTTCCACGGAAAGAGTGGTGTTACTCTCAAAGTTTGAACTGATATGTCCATATGCGCACAGAGTTCTTTCAGTCGCAGCATCTTCCCTTCAAACTGCTTGGCAATCGCTCAACTATCCTGTTTTGTTTTGTTAAAGTGAAATAGACTCCTTACTTTTGTTTTATTATTCTCTAAAAGGAATGTCTTCATCGATTGAAAGTGATGCAAATTGGAATAAGCGCTCACCTTCAAGGTCGCAAACTTAAATAAGCACCCTGGGCACTTATTCAAATTTTTGCGGTATATGAACACCATTTCATGTGATCAAATGTAAATTCCAAATACTCCATTACTTCGTCATAAATGATTAACCTCCGTCGTGGATACTTCCTAGCTCAGTTGACTGAGCCTTACACTAGATTCACTAGGTCACGGGTTCGATTCCCATCCGGAGTCCTTAGAGTTACATCTTTGCAACTGGTCCTGGTTGAGTTTTAAATTGTGAGATTCTGGCATTCGAAAATATCCTTAATTATGTATATGTATGTAAACCTGAAGTGAAAAGTCGTGTAAAGGACTAGACTGTGAAAAGGACTGAAACTGACGTATGAAATTCCCCATGAATGGGCGGCCATGTCGGCTTTACTTTTTTTCCAGACAAGTGACCGGAAGTTAGCTTTGCACCGTAAAAAGAGTTCACCGAAGCAAACAAACAATAAGCACTCCTGCTCATTTAAGGGCTTCTGGGGCGCTTTTAAATATTAATGGTAAGTATGATATGATCAGATTCGGGTGTTGACGAGGCATCACCTGGGGTTGTTGTCAGTGAAGGCTTTGACATTGACGTTGATATCGAATAAGATAATTCACTAGGGTTTACTGGTATTGGTGTCAATGTTTAATCGATTTAATCGATTATACTAAGGGAATAAACTGCTGAAATAGTCTTGGCTTTTCATTAAATGTTCGTGTTAATATTACTATGTAGAAAAAATGCTATTCTTACAAATAAGCGCAACTTCACAATTAACCTACACTGCTGAAGTCAACTGAAAAATGTTGACTCGAATATTTTGTGCACTTAAATTGGATAAAAACTCGCCTCCAATCCCTGTGGACTCGATAGCTCAACAGGTAGAGCGGCGGACCAGTATCCCGAAGGTGCGAGTTCAAATCCCGCTCGAGTCAACATTTTCCAGTTGACTTCAGCTGTGTAGGTTAGTTGTGAAGTTTCGTTTCATAATACCCTGAGGATGATTCTGAAATAAAAACAAATAAGCGCTTCTGTCCAAATTATCGCGCCTTCAAGTTAGCCCGGCCCTCACAATAAGTTTGAAAAGAAAATTAAACACTCTGGGCGCTCATTCGAACATTTACGATAATCGGTTAAAAACACGAACGGTTTCGATCTACCTGATCATGGTTCGCGTTTTTAACAGTTTAAAGTTTAGTAGACTTATCATTTTGTTTTGATTACTAATTCTATTATTTCCACCCATCCATGGTATCGTCAAAGCTCCTATCGGGGGACATGGAATATCAATAATTCCAAGCACCATTGAATGGTAGCCTGCTTGCAGCCCGTTCTTTGAAATTTCGGGCTACAAGCAGACTATTGAATGATGGCTAATTACCAGAAGTCTGATTACATTTCATTGGCAGATAACGTCATCACTGATCCTTAATAATGGAAAGATATTATCAAGGGCTGGCGTTGGGCACGTATACCGTATTTACTCGAACAAACGCCGCGGCGTTTATTGAATTTTTTTGCGCTGCGGCTGCGGCGTTTGTTCGAGGGCGGCGTTTATTGCAAAGTTTAATCCAATAGCACTGTCGCGCCTACTAAAGAACTTCCTAGACGCAAACGCTGACAACAAACTATTCACGAAGGTCACTGGAAAAAGGAAGAGAGAAGTTGAACTAGTTGTATCGGCAAAATTCTTGGCTTTCACTACGGAACTACGCATAGCTGAAGCTTTGGAGAGAGAGAGATTAGTAGCAGAGCAGTGAAATATAGCCACTTCGAACTGAAAAACATTGTATTCGAGAAGAATAAATTTCCGAGACTGGTTTAGATTAAGTTGTGCCGTAGTTTCTTAAGTGTAGTACTCGAGTGTAATTCCGTTCATACTTAATTTGGTTCAATTAAATGCCGCATCGATGAGAATAAATGCGGCGTTTATTCGAGGGCGGCGTTTAATAATATTTTTGTTTGTATTTGCGGCGTTTATTCGAGAGCGGCGTTTAATCGAGTAAATACGGTATTTGTATTCAACATATACCTCGCAGGTGGATAGTGATTTTCACCGTAAAGTTGTTTAAAAATTTTTAAAAAATATATATGTGAAAACAACTATGCGAGGTATATGCTAAAACAATTATTCACTTAAGTGTCGGTGAATAGTGTAGATATTTACCTCCACTTTGGTGATTAATTGTTCTATAACTGGTCCGCACTGCTATATATATTATTTATTTTACAAGCAGTCTTTCTTTTGAAACATTTTTTCACGACTATTTACAGTTTTATGCCGTTTTGGACAGGTTGGTAGGTCCTTGCGGTCCGATATTGGTTAAACTAGGGGCTATGTAACGGCATCCTTCGAGTGCAAGTAAAGTTCATAGGATACTACGATAAGATGATTTATTGAGGTTACGACTGGATTTATGGCCACGTTACTATTACCTAAACTCGTGACAATTTCCGCTTCTTTGCTTCTTAAAGCTGTCGATTTTTCCTTTTACCCTAGCAACGATTCCAAGGCACCCTGGAGAAACTCCAACAGCAACTGAATGATGAAGAAAACAAAGTACTGTTGACATGTATAGATTATTCCATTACCATTGCTCAATTTGAAAAACTTGACTAGGTGGCAGTGCAGTGTGTCTGTGTACGTTGGAAAAAACAGGCAAAGGCCTGCTTAACTCAGCAGGCATTCACCCTATGGCCACCTTTCAGGCTCATGTCGCACTCACTTGACTGCCATCTACTCACGCATGCACGTGTTCATTCTATTGTCACCTAGCTACAGCCTCACGCACCTGTCTATCGCCTGAAAAACCTGAGACGCATTTAGTTAAAATCATATACAGACTCAACGATATATTCACCCTAGCACAGTCCATTCGTCTCATTTGTGATATGTTGCTAATGTTCCTCGTCGTTCATTCTGTTGACGAATTTTGAACCAAGAAAAACTTGATTTTTACTGGTGACCTAAGGAAGTGGACTACAGCTATTTCCATCCTGAAATTTGTGTGATTGGAATATTTAGAATCTCGTTTTTTGTGTAGCGAATACAATCTCGATCTGAAAGTCTGTTAGAGCTTACCCATTATTTCAATTAGTGGCTCACTATTTTAGTGTAGTGAATAACTCTGTTACAAGAAGTAAATGTTGACGTTACATGAGCGCCTATGCTTCATACTATAGTTAAGGTCTAGCGTGGAAAAAAATCGGCCTTCCGTGTTCGTTTCTATTGGTTGTTTTGAAAGAGTTTCTCATTAATAAAGAATGAGGTTTATTATTATTGTTTATTAATATTAGTTTATTATTATACTAATCTTACCGTCGAGGTAAGATTAGTGAATTGCGACGGCTTCTGAGGGGAAATTTATAAGTGTAGAAACCTCTTAGAGGATTGCTAGTAGCGAAAAATGACGTTAACTGCGCAGTCGCAATGGTCATTAGGCTGAGTTACCAAAACAACACACTCGGCTCCACACCCGCGCTTAATATACATGAAGAATCTTTTAATTTTCAAATTAATTTGATTTGAACAAGTGCCGCCATTTTTCGTGTAATCTTTCAAGAACGGAAAAAAGGTGTGTTTCGTCGGCGGTCCGGGCACGGAGAAGTGCAAGTCAAATTTCACAAATGAAGCTAGCACGACACATGACGTCATAGAAATATGAAATATGAAATGCTTTCATTTTAATAGTGGTTCTTTGTTATTCAGAAACCTCTTTCGAAATAAGATATATAAGGTCGATTTTTTTTGTGGTACAAGCATATAATTAATTTTTTTTTGTATTTTAAATGTTTGCTGGATGACTGTTATCCAGAAACATCAATATCTAAATACTGTATCCTTTCATTTTCAGGGAGACTGAAAACAAAGGCTGGGTTGTAGATGCAGTCGAATCGGCGATATTATTTCCTGTAAATACGTTTAATACGTTTCTGATGAAAACCGTTGGTACAGCGTGGAGTAAGAGTGTTTTGATCCCACCGAAACAGATTATTTTTGCTGTTTAGATTTACTGATTGGCCACAGGCTTGTTAGCTTTTGTTTACCCTCAATAATATACATGAAAAAAATTTCAATTCTTCTTGGCTTAAAGTGGTGCAGTTTCCGGGTAACTCAGTGAAGAAAAGTTGTTATCGGGTGCCGAAAAAGCAAGTGAAGAAGGCAAATGTGTCGGAGCATAAGACATCTCAGCAGGCTAAAAGAAAAAGATCTTGAAGTTTATGGACATCCATTAAGTTTGGGAAAGTTTCGAGCGAATACAATATTTAAGGTTTAGAGTAAATTTTTATTGGCGAAAAGTTTTCATTGCTTGCATACACGTCACGTCCTCCTCAATTTTTTTCATGCGTATTATAAAGCAATGATACAGTTAATCGCTTAGTTTAAAAAAAAATTTTTTGTGGTTGTTAGCGGACCTAAATTGTGTTCACCTTTCAGTCTTTCACCATTTGGTCTGTTTGAAAAACGCATTCGCCAAATTAATTTGAAATTGAACTCAAAACTGTATGATTACTAATGTTGTGAAGAGTTCACGTGCTGACTATTGGCAGTCTCGAGAACTTAAATTTAACATGAAAACACTACTAATAATAAAACTTTATTTCTATAGCGTCTATATCAATAACTGTTCTAGGCTTTACTCAAAGAAATAAGAATCCTAAAAGAAATAAACGGCGATTGTTTAATCGTTGTTTTCTCCATTGAATCAATATGGGTGGATTGTTTCAATAGGCAGTGAAGAATTTCAGTTTTTGCAAATGAGTCTCAGTGCCAGATTTAGACTGTGCGGGGCCCTTAGACCGTAATTCGTTTGCGGCTATCTGCTGTAAGCTACAGTACCGGTTGTAGTTTATCACCTGCGCAGTATATATTTCATGTAAGACTGATGAGGACACGTGATAAAGTAAAAGTAAAGAGTCTATTTATATTGGATAACCCTATCAGCTACCTGAGCTGCACCTCCTAGAGGTCCAGTAAGGTCAACCCCTCGTGGGTCCAGTGTTACTATAGGAGGAAACCGGAGTACCCGGAGAAAACCTGCGATGCTTGGTAGAGTCAAACTGGACAACACTCTTTTCACGTGTGACCAAAGTAACTTTAATCAGATAACTGCATGGCGCTGGAATCGAACCCTAGTCACAGTGGTTAGAGACGTGCACTACCACTGTGCTACCGGATGAAAGTATAACGAAGTTACAACTTATCAAATTCCAGCACTGTAGAATGTTGAGATAGTTCATTACAAAATCCTATTTCATTTTAGCCCAAGTGCGTTAAACTTTTTCTGTTTTGTTTGTTCGGTTTTTTTTTTTTAATTTTTAATTTTTTTATTTATTTATCTTTATTTTTGTTGTTTTTTATTAGAAGTAGACTGTGGGTTACATCATGTGATTTTTATATTTCTGAGCTTTCGATCCGTGAACTCAGGCCGTCATTAGAACCTGACAAAAACTCTGGTTAGAAATTTCCAAACTCAAATATTACCATAACTGAAATTGAAAAAAAAGAAGCGAAAGCTGTTAGAACGAATGGAAAAGTGTCGACCATATTTCACTGAGTTGTTTTGCTGTCTTGAAGAATTGTTGGATGCTTTAATTCTTCGATTGATTCCCTAATTTGTCTAGCAAAATAATTTTTGACTGGGGCAAGGGGTGTGGATTCTTGCCACTTGATATGGTGGTCCTGTTCCTACACGCTTGGCAAGAGCCGATGTATCAAGTTTTGCATCGAGGAAGCAGTCTGTGTTCTTTTTGTCTTGTTTTCAAGTTTCTACGGTTTCACTGATGTAAACCAAACCACATTCACAAGGGGTACGATGTGCCCCAGCTTTCAAGTCGTTGTGTCTTTATGAGTAAATACTAGTTGATCGATTTTCAGATGGGAACTGTGGTATACTTTATTATTGGATTCATTGAGTGTTAGCTCAATTTTGTGGGACTCTGGACCGATGTTCGATAAGCAGACAGAATGAACAAACTCGTTTTCGGCGGATGATTGTGACCTGGGTTGTAGAAATTTTTATCACGTGGAAAACCGTTATTATTCAGAATCACGTTCAGGTGCTCTAGCTCCTTGCTCGTACTTTCTCGTTCACAGTTGGAGTGTGCACGGTGTACCAACGTCTTGTACACTCAGGACTTGATTTTGGGGTAGAGGAAAATCTACAAGCAAGCCGGCCGCATACAGACCGTCATTTGAACTATCGTTCTATTCACCATTTTTATGAATTTTTTTTCGCCTTTTTTCCACTGGCAAACTTGGATAGAGTTTCATCCAGGCATAAAGATTTTGAAACATCCTGATCCCAGGAAAGAATAGCTGGCCTTACTAGACTGTCGGCTCGTGGTTCTTTATCAAATTTAGCTTTGAGAATGATCCCTACCAAATACCTTTTTAACCACCTAAAGCCGAGAAGCATCATGCATAACACTTCATTAGTGATGGTGAGATAGAGATCAAATAGGTGAAACATCGAAATTGAAATATTTCATTTTTTGATTCTGAAAGAATAAAACGCGGAATCCTCAAATGTTGGGAGCCCAGGCCCTGCTGGCCCCGGCCTTGATCCCGCGCTGGACAGATTATTATGCAGTAACGATTTCTATTAACGCGCACCAACATATTTGAGTAATTGTATAAATAATGCAGTGGTGTAAAATACGTGGACGTCATGTTTCTTACATTTGTTATCAGCTGAACGAGAAGTGTAACAAGAAAATTGAAAGATGAACGATCTTCAAGCTCGATGCTCAGAAAATGATTTCTGAGCCCCAGACGGGGATCGAACCCGCAACCTTCTGATGACCGGTAAGACGCTCTAACCATTGAGCCACCAAGACTCGGGTATGGTAGCTCAATGGTTAGAGCGTCTTACCGGTCATCAGAAGGTTGCGGGTTTGATCTCCGTCTGGGTCTCGGAAATCATTTTCTGAGTATCGAGCTTGAAGATCGTTCATCTATCTTAATATATCCAAGCTCTCATGTTTCTCAAACATTAAACCGTATCAATCATTATTAATATATAGTGGCTTCCGCTTAGGTCGCACATATATATCAAACTTGCACCCTAGCTCACCATCTGAGTGTTGGTAGCTCAATGGTTAGAGCGTCTTACCGGTCATCAGAAGGTTGCGGGTTCGATTCCCGTCTGGGGCTCAGAAATCATTTTCTGAGTATCGAGCTTGAAGATGTTTTATCTACCTTAATATATCCAAGCTCTCATGTTTCTCAAACATTAAACCATAAAATTGAAAGAAATGCATTTCAGCCTATCAATTTATGAAAGTGAATTAAAGGGTAATAGTACTCCGAAAGCTGAACTCACGCAAGCCTGGCGCAGACCATGACGGTCGATCGACAGAAAGCAGCTGTCATGAAATGAGGCCCATGGGCGTTTATTGGGGTAGAGCGGAAAATACTTTTCTAACTGGCCGAAAACGGCTAATA
Organism: Heliopora coerulea; assembly: GCA_030142905.1. NCBI lineage: Eukaryota > Metazoa > Cnidaria > Anthozoa > Scleralcyonacea > Helioporidae > Heliopora > Heliopora coerulea. The sequence goes on along the minus strand of JASJOG010000003.1, from coordinate 5,460,113 downwards.
ACGTGTTGTTCTATTCTGCGTTAACGTAAAATACTAAAAGCTGGAAGAGAAAAAACGTTAGAATTCAACTTATTTTAAAATATTTGAACTTGTCTTGCCTTGTTTTGATCATGGTTCTTCACCTGAAAATTTTGAGCTGGGCTCTCATTTTTATCTTGCGACTAAAAGCTGGAAGTTGAAGTTGTATCTACGATATTACTTAAAGAATCTAGAAAGAGTGATAAATTTCCATTTACTTTCTTATTCAGACGTTTCGAATAAACGACAAATTTTTTAATCGTAAACATGTTTCGGCATACTTATGCCATCTTCAGAACAGTGGAAGAGATCTAATTATAATTTACAATGGGTTATATATATAACCCATTGTAAATTATATATATAACCCATTGTAAATTATAATTAGATCTCTTCCACTGTTCTGAAGATGGCGTAAGTATGCCGAAACATGTTTACGATTAAAAAAATTGTCGTTTATTTGAAATGTCTGACTACTATTGTGCTATTACGAAACTACTTTCTCATTATTTGGCAAGATGATCAATGAATTGGCTTGAGCTTTCAGAAAAAATAAAAAAACCGATAATCTTCATAACTTAAATCAGTCGCAGCTAATTTTGGTTGCGATCAGCTTACACGTGCGTTTGTAACTTTTTACTTGTACATAAACGACCCTAATAATTCTTATTCGACCAATATAGACTACCATGCACAACCCAAACCTTCAGAATGCGACCAAATATGTTGAGAGCTGACCGCGTGGTAAATCAACTGTTGTCAAGTTAGTTCTTAGAAAACCTTAAGGTTTTGCCCTGCGGGGAGTGGATCGAATCCCCTGATGTCTTGGCAGCCTGCGAGATTCTCTACTTGCCGATACACACGAACCGAAATGATTGAACTAAGGTTAAGTTGAGGTGCGTATTACTCCCAAAAAACCGTACAACATTTTGGATTGAAAAATCCCGACTATTTTTTGCCGGATTTTCCGATTTTTTTTCTAAAATTTTGAGGGATTTTTCGGATTTCCCAGTGGGAAGTGAACTGTGTTGTGACGGGTGTTTTTTGGAGGCAAGATGTGGTTGCTACTTGCTAGTATTAGATGGAAATGTAGCCGCTTGGCCCTATCTTTTTTCTCCATAGAAGGGTTCTCATTGCATTGCTAAATTTGATGGTTAACCTTCTTCAAATTCGTATTCACTCACATGATTTTCCTCTATGAGCACGTTTAATGTCCTGCGATTGCTTTAAAACTTCAAAATACACAGTACTCCACGTTATCAACTTTTGCCAGCCGACCTCTCTCACATGTCCAAGTTTTGCTAAGTTCCTGGGAAGAAAAAAAATTATTTTTGCGTAGCGACCACAAAAACTCGTTCCTACAGTGTTTCTTGAAATGGGACGCGGTTTAGCAAATCTCCAGCAAAAATGTCTCATATTATCAAAATTCGATCAAGATATTTCTTATTTTCACAAACAAATTTCGCAAATTAGGATTTCAGATTTTGATTGTTTTTATTTCTAACTAGAATTTTAAGGATTTTCTGGATTTCTCTAAAAGCCGGATTTTCAGATTCCTTCGAGGCCGGATTTTTTGTCTGAATTTGTGGCGAAGTGTCCGAGCATTTTTTAGGAATCGGCCCCTCGGGTTACAGTGCGTGCTGTAATAGGATCTATTCTGCCGGACCTAATGTCAGTAACGTAACTGTTCGAAATCCAAAATACAAATGATAACTGTTAACTATCATACGTTTCGTTCACGTATTTCTTTAACATATACATAAATATTTACACGAGATTTAGCTGTAATTTTTGTCTCTGGCGAGAGTCACTCTGAGAACAAAATATCAAGAAGATTGCAAAGAGATCTTGTCCGCAATGAACTGTCAATCAAGTTAACACCAACAGCGTGTTTCCGGTATGGCAACGAATCACATAAGCCTCTACATTAATGAGTGAGTTATATATTATACTTTTATAGTGATCTCCCCCAACAATAACTATATAGAATATCAAGTAAAAAGCCAAGAGGGTCATGAAACTGCCGAAAGACTAGAACAGAAATGGCTTGTTACACATCGTTCAACACCGCCGAGGCAGCTCTCTATTTTTATTCCACACGCAGAATATCGTCTACCAAAAAAACTGTTCTACAACTGAGATGAGCTTGATAGCAGGTGATCAGAGCTCTAACGTAATTCGACTCATTGCTAATTGTCTTCATGTTTACCTTATAAAACTGGTTCTCCTGGCTTTTTTCAATCTCTAGCAGAATCATACCATCTTTTGACCAGAATATTGGACTCTGTTTGGTAGATATAACAATTGACAGCTTGTCGATTAATCCCGTAAATTATTTCATTTTGAAATTTCGTTCTGTTGACTCAGACCTTCATTTTAGCGATGCCAGGAGTTCGTTACCTATCGTAATATAAACGAAACATCTCACTGTAGAAAATGCGTCGGAACTTCGGCGATGAGTCTTACCTAACTGGTATGAATATCATCTTTCTCGGAAGAGGATTAGGGTTCGGATTAGGGTTAAATCACCCCCTGGAAAACAGATATGGTAAACTAAGTAAAGCGTTTTTTAATTTTTGCCATCGCAAGCACTTTAAAACATTTAAAAATCCAATGTACTGCACATGGTTTTAAAGATGATTGCCACTTTATCATAATTTAGAGGTGCAGCTAAAGTTCAATTAAGATAAATGTATAGTCACTTCTAGTATCCTTTATAAAGGTTAAAAAAGCTACAGCTTTTTATATAGTTGTATTTAGAGGAGAGGAAATGTAGAGGGGGCAAAGGGGAGCTTGAGCCCCCAACTTTCAAAGTTAGGGGGCAGGGCCCCCATTTCGAAAAATACAACATTTATACTTTTATCGTGAATCTTGACATCCGGAGGAAATTTGGTGTAACATCAAGTTGAAAAAGTGGCAGAAAAAAACTAATAATTTAAAAAGTAAAACTGTAGTGAGGTGACCGCGGAAATAACACAAAATGTACATGGCTACAAGATTTGTTGAAAAAAACCTGCACGTTATTCACCTTTTGTGCTGTTCTCTCAGTTTGGAATGATGATAGTCATCATATGTCCGTAGGAGATAACGATGATTATCATCATTCTAAAGGAAACTCAGGATACGGTTAGAGTTAGGATTAGGGGTTAGGGTTAGTCCTAATCTTAACACTAATCCTAAACTTAATCCAACCTTAATGCGAACCATCGACATTTCACCCCACAGTGACAGTTCCGAGGAGTCTGGTAATGAGAACAAAATCACACATGGTAATAAAAACACTTAGCAACCCTGATCAACTATACATGTAGTTCACCACGTGAAATTTCTTGAGAAAAAGAAGCGCTATTTTATCGTGATGCCACCCTGAGTTAATGGTAAAAGTGAAGGTAGAACCAGTACTACACGGTTGAAGAATGAAATTTTCGTATAAGGTACGTATTGCTTTGCCTTTGGTTTTAGAATGTTTGGAGGCAATTGTCAGTATATGAACATTGAAGTTCAGAAATCAGGGTTCTTTTCTGGTGTTTTGCAGTTTTCCAATCTTTGTGGAACTGTTTACAAAAGAGGAAATATTTTGTTCTCTTCACAAGGGGATCGTGTATTGAGTCCAGTGGGAAATCGAGTCTCAATTTTTGATCTTAAAAGGTACTAAGAATATTCTGATAGATGTTCACTTAAACTACATTTATTTATTATGTAGCAGAGCCAAGGCTAATCTGCCGGCGAGAAATCAACTTCATTAATCATTATTTTAAGCCGAATTGCAGCGGCCAAAAAGTGTGTTCAACTTGGCTGTAAAGGATCGAAGAATTACCATGTTCTTATCAGTGGTTGCAAATACAATTATGCAATTTCATTTAATGAGTTTTTGAATCTTAAGGTAAATTACTAGTGGGACTACTTCACAAACAAATTTGTTTACTTGGCATTTCTCAAATTAACTGCTCACTGGCCACAGATAAATTCAATGACTTGCACAGCAATTTGCTGACTATTTGGCAGGCTGCAGACTGCAGACTGAAAGCATAAAGTCGACCTGCCATTACTTCAACTAACACAGCTCAGTGCCTGCATATCTCCCACAACACATTCTTTACTTAACTAAAACTCCATGTGGTCTCTGCTCAAAATGTCATTTGTCTTCCATAAATTGTCGCACTTATTATTAATACTTACATCATGTTATGACATAAATACTTACATTGTATCATAACATACTAAGGGCAAGAGCAAGTGATGTACTTATTGACCTTCACCACCTTGGCACCTTATATTTCTGTATTTCCAAGTGTTCTTGTTGGCTATCATATTTAATCCTTATGATTATCTTTTTAGTAACAAGTCATCTACTCTGCCATTTGAAAACAAAAAGGATATAACCTGTATTGCATTATCACCAGATGATGGTCTGATTTTGACTGTTGATGAAGGTACACTTAATCTATTAATAATTCACTATTTCAAAATTTCAAAGGTGAATTGCATGTCATAATCATTGCAATTGGGCACACTCTTTTGTTGGAATATGCAGAAAGTTTCTCCTCTCATCAAAGAAGTTCTAGCCACCATGGTCATGTGACATGATTATGAAATCATGCAATACAGACTTTAAATAAAACTGTAAAACTTGTTCTGTTATAATGTTTGTATATTTTGGCTATTTCACTGTGAATCATATATTTTATTAGACATGTATGAGCTCAAGATGCGATAACTTTGGGTGAAGCAACTACCTGAAATATATTCTTCTCTTTTCGTATATTTCAGGTAGTTGTTTTACCCAAAGTTATTGCATCTTGTTATCCTCGACTACCTACACTGGCACCCATTGCTCAAGATGTATGAGCTCACTGTATTGTTATTAATAATAGATATCTGCATCAACTTTCACTCTATACATATGCTTTATTATACTGTTTTAGATGGCAAAAGTGTTCTGTCTAGCTTACGAAGCTTGGCTGTATTGCATCACTTCAGTTTTAAAACTGTGGTGTATGATTTAAAATTTAGCCCAGATGGAAGGTAAAGTGTTCACAATTTTTAAGTTTCCTAGTCTCATCAGAGGACACATATTGCCCCTGTTGTTATGAGGTCAGCTTCTTGGTCTTACCAGTAATTGTGAATGTAAACCTTTTGGTTTAAGCCTTACTTTAAAAGAACTAGTTGTAATCTGTTCAACACTAAAGATTCTTTCTTTGTGGGCTTCTGGATATTAAGCAAAATCTTTCTGTAGGGTGATTTGGAAGCAATTAATAATCTCCAAGGAAATTTTTCTCTTGAAAACTTCTTGAAGGGTATTTTTGCATTGAAATGCAAAGTGAATGGTTGGCAATTTTCATATGTATTACTGAGTCACTTTAATTTTACTGAAACAACTGATGGTAAACAATCAGAAGCTGAGACATAATCATAATTAATGACATAAAGCTGTGGCCTATTTTCTGACTTTTTAACTTAAACTTTGTATACCCAAGGTGGAACCTTGAAAGCCATCAAAAATGTTGTGCATAAGATGCACAAAACGCTTTCCATGATGTTTTCTGTTCATTACATTTCTATGCATTACAAGAATTTTAGTACATTTTCCTTAGTGACAGAATAAGTGTTTATTTTTATTTTTTATAACATAATGGCTCTTGCATTATCCTCTTGTTTGTCTTTGATTACATTTCCCCAATCATGTGAAAAGCCAGTAAAGAGTTTTGATCAGACATTTCACACTCATGTGACAACATGGTGCTGTACTGCCAAGAAGGAGGGGGAAGTGGAGTCAAATTGACCCTGGACCCAGATGAAATAAGAGGGCATGGGTGAAATCAAGGGGCAAGGTTGGCCCTTATGTAAATATTAAAGTATAGGTAAATTAATTGATAATTAATTTATATATTATATAAATGGAAATAAAATCACCAGATTCTAGTGGGAGTTAGTTGTTCCAACCTTATCATGATTATTGACTCCCGGTTGGTTTGAAAATGATTATGAGCAAAAATATTATTTTTTATTGGTTATTGACTCTGATGAACGTCAGAAGTTCTGGCATTACCTCGGAACTTGGAATAGGACTGTCTTATTCTTTTAAATTCATGAGAAATACTAATTCAGGAATGATTACCGCCAAGTCATTGCTAGCTGTGTCTTAGCACAAAGGTCCAATAGATAAGCCTAAAATTTTCGATAGTTATAAAGCCCGAGCCAATGGTGCACTCATGACCTTCGAGGAGAAGATGGCCGTCCACAGCGATGGCTGGCAACAAGCAGAGAAAACTTGTACAGAGACTTGGTTAAGCAGAGCAAGCTTCGGTTGATTTTAGCAAGCACAGACAATTCAGTGCTTCAATTGTGGTCCAATGAAATCGCCGAGTGTCAGAGAGCAGAAGACCTTCACCGATTCCTGACGAAAAAGTTGGGTGATTAGACACCTGCGTGCGAAAAGAAAGAGAAATACACGACGGAATTGGGCACAATTCGTCTCCGCCCAGGTGAGCGTTAAGTGGATTTTTATGACCGCCTGAATACAGCCGCTGGCCGTATGATACCGAGGAAGTATATAGAAAATCCTATGTCACCATGGAATTTTATTCGCAGCCAGAACAATCAGCGAAGCAATATGTCCGAGTACATAAAGATGGTAACCAGGAAGAACCAGCTACGTTTGCAGTTACCCTGGATGAAAAGGAACTCTACACCGACAAAGAAAACCAGTCAGCCACAGTTGGCAAACTATCGGCAGCTGGTCATGAGCCCCGAAATGCTCACGACCATCGGTCTGATGACATTGCTACCCCTCAAGCACAGGTGACTCAGGTATTGCATGTTCTACCTGCACAACAAGTAAATAATCAACAAGTTCGAGCTACTACTACTCCCTGGTGAGGGCCGCCTCGCACCAACCCTCCAAGAAACACAAGTTGTTGGGCATGTGGAAAACCAGGTCACATCGCTAGATTGTGTTCCAGTATCCCACCATGCCAAGCTTGTGGTCGACGGTACCGAGTGAGACGCTTACCTTGTGAACAACAGTTATCTCAGCGGGGAAACGAGAAAGCACAGTGAATTGCAGGGACTCGACTATGCAGATCCAACAAGACCTTGCACTTGACAAAACTACCGATAACATAGATGTCAAGCAGCTTACAGCATACTGAAAGGACATTTACATCAAAGTCTTTAAACACAAGTTACGCAGACATGAATGGTTCTACCTTGATCCGGGTAGTCAGGTTACATTGATACCCTTCTGGATGTTGGGTGATGATTATATACAGTTACTTCCAAGTGACCTTAAAGCTCAGTCAGCATCAGGACACATGTTAAAATCAGTGGGACAGTGTTATTTGAAACTGCGCCTTGGATCCAACACTACCATTCAGCTGCCGAGCTCACCCGTAGAAGTTGTAGAAAGTCTCAATGAACGATCAATTCTGGGTACAGATATTCTCTTCAGGAATCACTCAGACCTTTCCGTCTTTATCAACCACTGCTGTATAGTTTTAGATAATCAGACTACCGGGGTGGACATTGTTGATCCCAAGCCCCCAGACCTATCTCCACAATCACCTTGGCTTTGCTTAATGGAAGACGTCGTCATTCCTTCTCGGTCAGAGAGACAGGTACCAACGTAGATAACACATAAAATACTGGGACCAGCTACATTCTTAGTTAAGAGAAGCTTTACCAATACAGAACCTCAACTCTGCATCGGCTCTTCACTTAATCACATGGATACCAGTGACAGTGAACTACCAGTTGTACTCCTGAATCCAAACGACGTAGAGGTGACAGTCAAGGCCAATACAGTCATCGCCAAAGGTGAGGAAGTGACAATGCCAACTAACAGTAAAATGCCAACAGCCGCTCGAATCGAGGTACATCAAACACCCTCCCAGGCTACACAAAAACGGGTAGAGCAGATAGCATCTTTGATTGGTGTGGACAAGCTTCCCAAAGTTGAACAAACTAAACCGAAAGATCCCATATCACGCTTCCAGAATGTGTTCGCACTGGAATATCCAGAACTGGGATTAACACGTCTCACTACGTTTGACATACAGACCGGCGATGCTGCTCCCGTTGCCACACCACGTCGACGCACAACGTATTTTTTAAGAAGTGAAGTTGACCGTCAAGTCAAGGCTGGTCTTGAGTCCGGGCGAATGAAAGAAATTTCCAATCCTTGGTCCGCGCCAATTCTCATGGTCCAAAAAGCAGGCGGTACATGGCGGCTGTAAGCAGACTATCGGGGCCACAACAGTGTAACGATGTTCGACTCCTATCCTCTTCCCAACATGAACGACTGCCTGGAAAACCTGCGCGACACCACTAATATTTTTACATGTACCAACGTCATTTCTTTTCTAACTTTCTTAATAGCAAAGTTTAATTGCAGCTAGAAAAAATGGTCTATTTCCCTCTTTGAATATGATGGTTGGATAGCATTGACAAAATTAACATAAAAATTTTCAGGTGCTTACAATTGCTCATTATCAATGTACACAGTTTTTGTTGCACATTAGAATGGTTATTTCAGAATCAGAGATACATGAACAATTATGTAGAATGATTATGTAGTTATAGATCTACATGTAGCTGACCAAGATTCGTAAAAGGCAAGGAATTACACAGGAACTCTTTTCACTGTCTTGAAAGTACCCCAGTGTCATTTTGAATAGATGAGAATTGCCGTTTGGGTACTTAATTGACTGAAATATTAAGTTTTGTGTGTTTTTTTTTTTGCGATGTTCAAATAATATTAACACTTTATTTAAACATTTTTTCAGATTTCTTGCTGCTACTGTTGGTATGCAGCTGCAAGTATGGTGTGCTCCAGGTCACACCAAAGACTTTTCTCCTTTTACACTTCATCGGACATACACAGGACAATATGATGATACTGTATCCGTTGACTGGTCATCAGATTCTAGGTAACTTAATCTAGTTTACCTAAACACTTTTCAGCCTCCAACCTACGCCCTGAAGATAATCGCATACGGTAAAACCTCTTTGCGAATCTTGGCTTAGAACACTTGAAATGCTCCCTAAAAGTGGAATTAGTAAAACCTTTAGCTGTCATACTCCAGCATTTTCAACAACATTATTGATCAAGGGATGATTTACTAGGTACCAAATGAACAACCCCTTGAGGGAAGTGCAATACAGGTCCAGCAAATGTCGGACCAATATTTGTAAATTAATCCTACCAGTGCCCTCCCACAGTTTGCTAAATTTGATGTTTGCGTGTACCCAGTTTTAATAGCCAATCCAAGTTGGTACAATGCCATATCGATCTGCCACGAAACTGACAACTTTTTGACGGCTTTGGATAGCAAAATTGTGGGGTAACATGGACTATTTCAGTCGTTGTATTCTCTACTTTGTTAGTACACTTTCATTTATAACACAGAGGCCGTCTATAATGAAGTCAAAGTAGGTCCTACAAGAGTTCTCCCACATCATCGTGGTTTTTGATGTAGGATATCATCGTTTCAAATAGTATCTCGATACAGTCTTGTTCAAAATCGTTAAAGGTGCTGTAGAATGACTGGTTGAAAGCGTGTCATTTTGAAATACCACTTCATTTCTTTAATACACTTTCCAAATGAGAAAAGGAACTTATTTTTTGATCCAGACATTGCTTACATTTTTTAATTTGACGCGATTCGCAGCAATTCAAAAAAGTACTTTCAGCTGATACAACCAATATTTGACTGAACCACAGCGAGTTATCAAATGATTATGACCTTTAAGGTTATGCTATAGCCTAAAGCTTTCAGTCACTTCTTCCAGTCTCCTTAAAAATAATTTCTGAAAATAGACTACCTTCTTCCGTCAGCTCTTTGAAAATATGCCAGGTGCCGTACAACCGTACATGCTTATAACGTACGAACCCCTGGATACTATTTTTGGCCCGCTTGTTCAAAAGTCGATTGGCTTAATTCAAGATTAGCGAAAATTTTGTGGACAACTTTCCGATCACGCTGCTAAGAAAAGTTGGAATTTTCTTTCACAAATTTCGGGTGTGTACAAAAGGGTTTGAAGTTGTTAAATCGGAACTAGATTTTTCAACCAAAATAAGCGAAACCAAAACAAACGAAACCAAAACAACAGATTAACTAGTGATCCTAGATTGGCACTAATCGTGCTTTGAACAACCGGCTTATAGAGAAAGCGGTAATTGATGGAAGTGAGAGAGGCATCTCACTTTCCAGTTAAAAGAAGACTAACAAAATAAGTAAACTCTTTGACCGGAAAATCTGATTACAGTTTTACTGATTGAAGACATTTCGAAAGTCGAACTACAGTGGAACCTCTAATAGTGGACGCCTCTACACAGCGGACACCTCCACACAACGGGTACGAAAATCGAGAACGGAATTTTTTCATTATTATTTCCTGTAACAAACCCTCTGTACAGTGGACTCGTCCAAAGAAAAGACAACAGACACTTTTTCCAGCTCTCAGCGTTATAAAATCACCATAAAAACCCTCTGTACAGCGGGCATCTCTAAACAACGGACTACGAACTGTGGAGGACTGGCCGTCCTTAGGTATGATTAATGATGAACAATATTGATAAACAAGCGTGAGAACTTTAAAATAAGAAGGGCGTTTTGACATGTGAGATGTCATAAACAAGTGTAAACAAGTGGCTGTAAACAAGTCAAGTGTGGCAATGAACTCTTAAAATTACGTTGTAGAACGAGTCGTTTCTTGTGAATTATTGTGGAAACTAGATTCTGAGTAGGATTATCCACTATAGAACAACGGACCCTTTTTCTAACTCCAAGTGTTATTAAATTGTCATAAAACGACCTCTACACAGTAGATACATGTATATAATAAACACTTTCCCATGTGCCGTTTTTTAATCCAAAACCCTTATAAACAACCCAATAACCGACTAATATGACCCTCCAACGCCCTATAAAAGTATCATAAATGTTTGTCAAGCCCTAAATGCTGTCGATGATTTAAGGATCTACATTGACAGGTTTGGCGATCCTCGGATAACGACATTAATTCATGAATTTTCTTGCTGTTTAGAACGTCAACTTGTTGAGAATGTTACACAAAAGAGCATCAAAGACTACTTTACAACAACAGACGTTTAACTTAATTATTTTATTGCATGCCGGAAATAAACACAATAAAGCATACGGGTACTCTTTTTTGGTCGTTTTACCTCTAAAAATAGAAAACCCTCTATACAGCGGACACTTGTATTGATCCCGTAAGGTGTCTGCTAATTAGAGGTTCCACTGTAGTAAATGTTTAACTGTTCAAATATTTCTTGCATCATAATGTAAATGGTTTGATTCCGCGAGAATCAGTTCGTGTTGGTGACAGTAGATTGCCAAGGTTGGTGTACTCTTGAGAAAGACTGGTAGTGATTGACGATCTACTTTCACCAACACCTACTAGTTCATATTTTATTTTACCAGACGATTTTACTCATCAAAGGGAGGCCTCTGGAGAGGAAAGGGTCGATGAAGTTTTGCCTATATTTTGTTGGCGGATTGTGAATGGTGCAAGGCGATATTACGCAAAACATTCTTCTAAATCGTGCTAAATTTTATTTGTCATTCGAAATTGTTTGCTTTATTGTTTCTTTTTTTGTTCTGATCGTTATTTTCTGGGAATCTGCAAAACTTCAACAAAGTATCTCATGGATAGTTGTATTGTATTTGTCGTAAAACCCACTTAAAGCGCAAGGCTCAAATTACGGTTACTTTTTACGGACGAACGGGAGAAAAAAATACAAAAGAGTAGTTTTTGCAGTTATGCACGAAAGTGTTTCCTTGGTTCCTTCCGATACTACACATTCTTATGGAAACTTGAGTTGTGGTTCAGTCTTACGAAATGTTACGTTTGATTTCCTTATAAAGTGTTTTATGAACAAAAATTTAAGTGAATTTCTTATTTTCCATCTTTCGCTGGAAATAATCATCGTTTACCTTCGACGTTTACCTCTTGCCTTTTAAAGCTTTTTTTGTTTCAATTTCTGTTTGCATTCGTTAATTCTTGCAGATTTATAGTCGCTGGCTCAAAGGACATGACAGCTAGAATTTTTTCAGTCAATCCTGTAATTGGCTTTGTGCCTTTTACATTAACTGGTCACAGGAATGCTTTGGTAAATAGTTTCTTTGAAGAAAATTCTCTTAATGTATCCTTGAAACAGTCCGGTATCGTCTTAGTAAGATGTGCATTTCAACTTTTTATTCATGTAATTTTAGAACTTGCCAAAGTCTCAATTGTTACAGTCCATTGTGTAAATGCAATTTTCAAAATCATCTTGACGTGTACGATCCTTCTTGGTTAATGTTCGTGTACGATCGTTCTTGGTTAATGCATTCAACTCTCAAATGCAAGTAGCTAAACGTTTAGCGAAAATAGTTTGGATAAACGACAGGTGAATGCTGTATTGCTATAGATGTGACAATTGCCAGTAAATCATAAAACACGCTTTTACAACTTGTAAGGTAATCAGTATCTTAATGTGAAATGTCATGGAATTGAAATAACGAAGCGCCTTAACTTTGTTGAAGGTTTATACTGTTAGTAGAGATGGCGCAATGTTTGTTTGGCTTTGCAATAAGGAAATGAGTGATATTGAAATGAAAGATCAAAATGGCGGCGACCAAGAAGAAAATGGTTCAGGTTTGCAATATTAGTGTATTTTTCCGTAATTTTTCTTCTAAACTACGGAAAAAATGTCTTCAAAATAACTATAGGTTTTATTTAAAAGGCGGCTGAAATGATGAAGAAAGTCGTTGATGGTTATTTAGTCAAGTAGCATGAGGCAGTTTGACTGATATGACGTCGTTATGTAGCTTACTTATATAATACAAAAATTAAAACTGAATGAATTAAGAACGAAAATAAGTATCGATGAACTGTCAGCACCATTCTTCGTCATTACAAGCTTCCTTTCTAAATGGTAGTTGTTCTGCGAGAAGACAGTCAAAGGGATTCACACACCTTCAGAAATTATGAAGTCATTTGGGATGATATGAAAATTGTATCACCCGAACCCTAATATATGTGTATGTATATATATATGTATATATATATGTATGTATATATATGTATATATATATATATATATATATATATATATATATATATATGTGTGTGTGTGTGTGTGTGTATATATATATATATATATATATATATATATGTATATATACATTATGGTCCATACTTATTGGATTAAAATGATCGCTTGACTGCACTGTTGTTAAAGGACAAGATAACTTTCTTGTTGGCTAAAAACAGACAGCATTAACTGCCCAAGTCCAAAGAACATATTTCTTTGGAAACTTCAAACGCTACCTCAGTTGACAGGGTCTCATTTGCATGCTTAGTTGATCTGTATAAATTATTGGCGTTTAGGGGGAGTAAAACTGGTTTTCCGCCAAGCGAAACTTTGCGCACGGAGTGGAATTTTTCTTCGACTGTTGAAATTAGTTCAACCCGATAGCTCGAGAAATAACTTTGGTCTGATGATCGCTTTTAGCGTGAAACTGCAGCAACTTTCAGTTTATTTTATCCATCTTAATAAAGTTTTATACTGTATATATATATATATATATATATATATATATATATATAGTATAGTATATATAATTACTATATGTATTAAAATTAATATTTAAAATGTATATATAAAATAGTTTTAACTGTAACAAGTTAGGTAAATTATATATAATTATATATAATGAATACATAAATATAATATATATATATATATATATATATATATATATATATATTTATTTATTTTACAGTAAAATGCTGTCGCTACTCAGAGTTTCACGCGGTACGCGATCATCAGGCAACTGACAGATTCGGTTCAACTATTCTTATTTACATAGGTTGTGACGTTAATTAATAAGGTGTTTCGTTACATGGCGACACCTTGAGAAAAGTTCGGTTCGTCTGTTTAATAAGTTATTATGTTTTCCTTTCGTCAATTGGAGCTTTTCTTCAAGGCACAAATTGCATCGCTATGATCCCGTCTTATATGCCGCGATTTGTTTGACGATCGACCAGCTAATGTTGAACTTCCGGTTGCTTTCCTTGAGTTTCCCAGATATGCTTGGACAGTTCAGTGTCATTTGCATATTTGATGTGCTGGAAAGATTTCAGGTGGTTTCTGTATCTTTGTTTGAATTCATTAGCTGTTACTCCAATGTAACTCTCTCTCTTTGTTGTCGGTAGCCGTCACATCAGCTCGGTAGACTACGCTTTCCATCAAGCACTTTCCAGCCAGTGGGTATGTGTCTCGGTTTTTGCAGTTGCACGTGGGTTGTTTGTTCGTCGTTGTCTGGTTTCGTTTTACGTTTTGCGTTAGGATGTGTTTATTGTGCTTCTGTATAAGTGTTTTCATGTTGTCCATGCAGCTATAGCTTACTCGTACTGTTTGGTGGTTGGTGTAATTTGTGTGAGGGTGGGAAGTGTTTGTCGATAAGCTGTAAGAAGTTTCGTCCTATGTTTGTTCTAACGTTTTTGCTGAAGGGTGGGTTGTACCATATTACGTTTCGTTGTCTTGTGGGTCTGGTTGAGCTGTTGTTGCTATCGCGGTTTGGTTCGTACGTTAAATCTGTGTTGACGAAGTTGCTACGTTTTAAAGCGTCATTGTATAAAGGGGCGGCATCGTTGAATGTTGCTTCGTTGCACGAAAGTTTATTAATTCGTTTGTTTATTGATGTAGGTAGTTGTCGTAGGATTGATGGCGGGTGGTTGGAGGATCGGTTGATGTAGAGTGGTTCGTCATTTGGTTTTCGGTATGGTTTGTACGTTCCATTTGTCAAGTCGAAGGTTATGTCAAGGTAGTTGACTATTTTTTGGTTAGTTAGTGCCGTGATTTTTAGCCCGTGATTGGCGAAGGTGCTAATTAGGTCTTTTCTTGCTCTGTCGGCCAATCATCCCGATGATGTCTTGATTGCACACAAACCGTCATCACGGTATAAACCAATATTGTCTCCGAAGCGCGCTTTTAGCGAATCCAAAATGAAAAGTCCAACAAGTTCGCAGATTTCAGCCCCGTCAAAGCTGCCCATTGTAACATCGAATGTCGTTGTGCTGTTTCTTTTCGTCAACTGTTCCGTCCTGTGCCAATTTATATGTCTTTGTAATGTTCTCTGTTAACAGTTTATTATACGTGCTTGCGTCGGTTTCGTAAACGTTGTGTGTCTTGTCGGCGAAGATAAAAACATTGGGCGAGGATTTAACTTTCAGTATGTCCTTTTCTAAAGAGGCCATGAACTGGTCGTTCATGTGTCTAAACTGGATGCTTTCAAGCATTCGTGCGACGTCTTCTTCAAAGGGTTTCAGCTCCGGTACAGGTGGTGGATTTCGTTTGGACTTTAAACCAAAGTTTGGCATTTTCTGAGGGTTGTCGGCAGTGCCATTTAGGTAAAAATGTGCTTTCCATCGCATTCGTAGGATAGCGTCTTCAGTCTTGTGGATTATGTTTCGTCTGTAGTTGTCGTGCGTTGGTAAACCAATGTTCTTCAAAGAATAGTTGAATTGGAACTGCTGCATATTTACTTGATAGACACCAAGCCAGTAAGAGCGCTCTACTGTTAACAGGAGCGTAGATATACCAAGAAGAGTGTGCGACACAAATGTCACACAGAAGGCGTAAGGTTTAATAGCGCTCAATACCGTACGTAGAGCGTAATATATTATTTATTTTACAGTAAAATGCTGTCGATACTCAGAGTTTCACGCGGTACGCGATCATCAGGCAACTGACAGATTCGGTTCAACTATTCTTTCGGTTCAACTATTCGGTTCAACTATTCACGTCTCTCTGGACGATCATCAGACAACTGTCCAGATCCTGATTTAGGTATTCTTTTATACAGTCTCGTACGTCATCAGGTAAAAATAGATCCGGTGATCTCATTGCCGTGCGTCAACGGGGTGTGCTAATTTTGTTAATGAGGAATTTATTCCTGTGTCGGCATGTTGAGAATATTTCGGTTCGCTTATTTAGTAGGTTCTTTTTGTCGGCTTTAATAATAAACAACTTCTCTTCGAGACAAAGGTTACATAGCTTTGCTCCACTTTCATATCCTTTTGCGCGTTTTAAAATAGACCAGTTAACTGTAAAGTCCTTTCCTTCGTCTTTTAATTCCCACACGTAGTTTGGTAAAACGGTCTTGTTCGAGTATTTATGGTCGCGGAATGATTTATCTGCTCTTTCTTACAAGATACTGGGCACTCTACATAAAGTCAATATATAAACTGATTGTATTGTATATATATATATATATATATATATATGTAATATAAATATATATATAATTTATTTTATATATATAATTTATTTTATATATATATATATATATATATATATATATGTATACAAACAAGTACACAAACAGTACGGTGATTAATTCAGTATAAAATGCTCCATACATACGTAGAGGGGAACAAAACATTTTAAAAGTTTGCTAAGATAAATAAAATATTTAAAATTTGCTGCAGTATCAGGCAATTGATTCTATCCAATATGGCTTTGCTAGATTGAACAATAGGGACGTTATGATCTACGACTTGAGCGTCAACGACTACGTCCTTTTAAACAAAACAATTCTTTATGCAAAACAAAGAGAATGAATAATTTTTATTCTCCAGTGCATTCTCAACACCGTCGTCGTGGTGCACACAACGTCAGCCAAATTATTTTCACGTCTTCAGGGCGACGTAGCTCGCGGAGTGAAAAAAGCCGTCACTCAAGATTGAATTCAACCTGAGACTACAGTCGTTTTAGAAGAACTGGATCATTTAGGAGTCAAAGAACAAACCACAATTATCAAGTACGGTGATTAATAAACTGTGGTTTCTTCAAATGCCAATTTGAAGAAACCAAATGCCAATGTCCATCTCTTCAAATGGACGTCGTCGTTCAAGTTGCCGTCGTAGATCTTAAAGTCCCCAGTACCAGGTCAAAGACGGGCTCTATTCATTGGAGAAAACCGAAGTCCGTTATCAAATGTTTTACAAACGTCAAAAATAGGAACAGTTAGACATGCCTTACTTTTGATATAATGGACTTTTATCCATCGATCTCAGAGAAATTATTGACAATACATTCCTAAATTATGGAAAGCGATTCGTCACCGTTTCTAAAGATCTCGAAATTATTTTGCATGCGAGAAAAATCTGTATTTAACGACATTGAGCCGTGGTTTTAAAAAGGAGACCACGCGAAGTTTATCGTCACTAGTGATAGTTATGACGGCGCAGAAATATACGAACTGGTGGGTTTGTATATTGTACACCGATTGACGTGTGCTCATACCAAAGAAAAAAATTAGCCTGTACCGGGGTAATGGCCTGGCAACATTTAAGAATGGGAATGCAAGAACACTTAACTATAAAAATTGCAATAAAATACCAGTAAAATTAATTTTATGTACAATTATAAAAATGGACGACGTTTCGATGTTTCAAGTCAAAATTTGAATGTAAAACAATGGGTCATTAAAAGAGAGGAAAAAAAATGTTGCCTTAAACAATCTTATAATGGCCCATTGTGTTGCATTCAGTATTTGTAGTTCAACTTCTCCTCAAACTTCGACTTGATAGTGACGTTTAGCCAACGTCGAAACGTCGTTGCATTCTATATTTGAAAATAAAATAAATTTTGCTTCGAAAAGTGTTATAGTTATGTGTCTCAAGAAATAGCATTTTAGTTTACTTCAATTAACACTGCATGGCCAAAGCAAGGAAAGACGTCTCGAGTAGGAATGACTGGGCGAACTTGGACTTTAGTTTACTGCCCATGCTAACTTGGAGATTGTGAACTATTGTGAACGAGCTTCCTTATAACATTGCAAGCTTTCTCATGACAGAGTGCTCTCAAAATATGCATGGGATTGAAAGGAATATGACAATGAGTTTTCAGTTGAATGGTCAATCCTTAAAAAGGCAAGCTTGTGTAAAGGGAACCCGTCCAGTTGTTATGAATGCCTGAGAAATATTCTGTATATTGAATGCTGGTAAATGCACGTTCCTCGACAAAAATTAAGCATTGATTATGAAGTGGCGACATGAAAACAAGCAATACGTGACCAATCAAAAGTCACTTTCTCTGGCTCAACCTCCATAAGTAGTTAACCTATTACTATCCTAACGTCAGTCTGATGATCGCTTCTAGCATTAAATTGCAGAAACTTTTAAATACTTTGTCCGCCTTTGCACCGTCTTAAAATGTTAAATGTGTATGTATTAGGTATTTCTAAAATTTTTGTTCATCAACTGTAAGAGAGTTCAAGAGGTCGTGAAATTGTTACAAACACAGCTCCGTTTCTAGAGAATGTTAAATTTTTGTTCCGGACACCCCTGGGATAGCTAAAATTTCGTCCATCGTAGGCCGCCTGCACAGCCTGACCACTAACTACTGCTTGCGTAACTCCCACTTCAGCGTATGGATTGACACCCAGGTTTGGGGGAAATCGTACCGTTGCCTTCAGAAGACTCAGGAATTTTTAGATTTGAATTAGCTTTATCAAAGTTAAAAAAAAATATAAAAGGCTTAAGGTTAATGAGGTTGAGTTGTGGCAAATCACGTTGTAAAATTTCTACATTTGTTGAGGAGGGTAGGGAATTTGAATGGGAAAACCGGAATTTTTTTTATTAAGTTCTCATTTGACTGTGATTCGGAACGAGTAGTTTACTTCATTTTGTGGGAAATGTGGAAAGAACTATGTGAGAAATACTATTAGATCATGTAAAAAAAATTTTATAATCATAAGAATATTGTAATTAGGGTTGGAAAAGGGCAGATAAGTGCAGATTTAATTTGTTTTTCTGTGTGTGTAGAACTTTCATAGTTTGCAAATTTTAGTATCTTGAAGAATGAGTCTTATTCCCTAAACGTAACGAATTTCTGACAAAAATCTTTTCAGATCAAGTAATTTTAGATATTCAGCTTCGATGGTATGACTAAAATATATTTCTTGGCACAACTGGGGCTTTAATTAGATTAGATGTATGAAAGGGCTTTGACACGAAATGGGAAATGCTTCTTAAGAACTTGCCCTGGGTTAGTGATAGTTGCCCTTTGGATAACCTGCTCCGGTGTTTTTCTTATGAAACTGCAGCTGCAGCATACTTATTTTGCTCTTTGCTTACTTGCAACATGCTCATTTTAATATGTGTATTCTAATTTTAGATCCTTACGTGCTCATCAACTGGAAGAAGGAATCCAAGTAAGTTCTTTTTTTGAGATTTCAACGTTAAGCGACTTTTGAATCCCTGCGCCAGTGATTGCTGTTCGATCATGAGCATGCTTGGTGCAAATTTTTGTCATGCCCGAAGGGACTTTGTATGTGGAGATTAGAAAGTGCCTGAAATGGTGAAAAATTACGCCGCAAGAAAATAGTCTTGTTTTGACTCTTATCATGTTAGTCTCCATCGCTGTATCCCTTCCCAGGCGCGGACCCTGAATTTGGAGAAAAAAGCGGGCGCAAAATTTTTTTACAAAATTCACACCACCACGCGGCGTTTTATTGGAAGAAATTTCAGGTATTTCAGTCGTTTCAGGTGTTTTTTTGACCATGAATTTCTCTCACTCACCCTTTGTTTTCTTTGCTGTTTATTCGGATTCTCCTCGAAAATAATTATCACTCTTCTTGGTGGTCAACATGTTTAATGCTTGTGTTTTGTAACCAAGCAAAAAGTCACATGATAACTAATCAAAAAGGGGGCTGCGCGTCCGATGCACCCCCGCCTAAATCCGCCCATGATTCCTTCTGATAATCAATCCTGTGAGAACAGCAATTTACAATTTGCATAATATACTCGCAGGGCAGTTATGACAATACTGTAGACAACCAAGTAAATTAGCCATCTAAGAAGGTCATTTTTGTATAATGTCGATGTTCAAACCAAATCACACATGTAAATTATTACACTTTTATTTGAGTTAGTTATTTACCTTCAAATAACCAGCTTGTTCACGCGAGGCCGCATGAAGATTGTAGTATTTTAGCCGACACTTGCTTACTATTCACTTTGCAGATATTTTTATAACCAAGATCATGCTGATTTGACATGCGTTGCATTTCACAAGCGGACCAAAGTTCTGATCGCTGGTTTTTCATCTGGGATTTTTGCCCTTCATGAACTGCCGGAGTTTAACTTAATTCACACTTTAAGGTAGTCTTGATATTTGTGTTTGATTTGTGTGTGTTTCCACCAGCCGTTCTCTTCATCATTGACGGCGCTGAAAAACATGATCCATATATGCGCATTTAACCATAATGCTTTGCAAAAATTAAATCTGATCAAATAATATCTTAAGAATGTTTATAATTGTTCTGACATATTCACTGTCACGAATATTCCCATGTTGTTAAAGGTGAGGATGTACATACATATCTATAGGGCTTGCATATTTCAGAACCTACCACGACAACCAGTATGTGGTATATTTGGGTACAGTTCTATTGTTTGATAATATCCCCTTGTGACGTCATCATGACTTCATCAAAAACGGAAAAATTTCATAATTTTTGCATATTTTAAGGTGCAGTATTTTTGTAAAGTGTGATTAATCCGGATCGTCTGTCCCAAAAACGTTTGCATGGATTTTAAGAATGTTAAAAAGCGAAGCCAAAGTTGGTCGATGTTGAGGTCTTCCGAGCGGTCATTTTGGATATCAGTTTTAGTCTTCAACACGGCAATTTTTTCGTTTTTGTTTACATAGTTTTCAAGTTGAATAGTAAACGCCAACAACCAGATATTAAGGGAAAACAAATCAGTTTATGAACTTCAAACATTTCAAGGAGCCTTATGCGAGTTATCTATCATAAATGCCAGGTCTAGTGTCTTAACGGAGTTTTTCCCAAGAAAACTATTGCTGAAATTAAGAAAACACAGCAAAATAATCTTTAAAGTTTATAACCAAGAAATGAAACATCGTTTTTTACCCCCATTGAAATCAAAATTTGCAGCAATTTATTTTAACTGGTTTTCTAAAATCCTCCATGTCTGCCATTTTCGGCTTCACGTTTTTATTGGCAGTTAGCCTGCCAGTTATGACGGAGTTTAGTGATTTCTCCAAGATAAAATGTTTATTGTGTGAAAATGATCATGGTTAAATGTACAAATCGACATGTTTTTCGGTTCGGTGAATTAGAGGTTGAACAACTCATCGAAATTTAATACGTGGCAATTAAGAAACAATTAGTAACTCCCTAATAGACCTCCATTTAGATAATATTTCTGAAACATTGTTTTCTATGCTCTAGATCAATTTGCTATCCATGATGAGTGACAATATAATAGGTAGATTTTTTCCCTAGTATTTCTCAACAGTCCGTTTCAACTGTTGCTGTTAACCCGACTGGAGAGTGGCTAGCTTTTGGATGTTCAACTTTGGGCCAACTTCTTGTTTGGGAGTGGCAAAGCGAATCGTACGTCCTTAAACAGCAAGGCCATTATTACGATATGAATGTTTTGGCGTATTCCCCAGATGGTCAACACATTGTCACTGGAGGTGATGATGGAAAGGTAAGGTGTTCAACAAGGTTAGGGGAACGTAAGGGTAAACGGTGAGGGGAAGACTTGGTCTTGAGAATTTCGTTGAAGCTAGTCGACTTGTTTTTCTCCATAAAAAATTTGGGAAGCTCAAACTAGTGTAAAGCCATTTGGAACACTTTTGACCATCCTCACAGTCAGTATACTGGTCAATTTATGTAAACCAATGTTCAAGTTGGAATGTGGGGATGTATGCGTCCACTCTGTAGGCATTGTACAAAAGCATGCTTTTCACCGGTTTTCTCTTCTCATTTTACTATTGGTTGTTGATCCACTACTTGTCCACAGTTTTTACCGGCAGTCATTCAAAAGTTCATGATACTGAACGGACAATTCTTGAGCATAGCAATGTTTAATTAATAAAAATCACATCCCAGGCACCTCAGACTTGCCACGTGTATCATGATGAAACATGAGAAATATTTTGATTGGATTAATTCCTAATTTATGAAAATTCCGAAACCAGCGCTGCGATTATCTTCTCTTGGCAGAGCAAACTATCAAAAGAAGTAACATCGGACAGACTTTTGTTTTTGTGTTGTTGTGAACTTGTTGCAATGATGAACACAATCATTGTATTCTTTTCAACGGAAATCAGATTCAAGTTTTTATGTTTCCGATGATAGATTATCCCAGACCCTTAGTAACTGGCCACAGAAGTAGCTCTGGGAACGAGATTGTGTTGTGAACAACTTAACAAGATCAGTATGTGCGCATGCGTTTCAAGCCATATTTAGTTACCAATACCCTGGTAAAGATGATTATCGGATATAGCTTAACTGGTTTTATGAAAATGGTTTTAGAGGATACTAATGTCATGGAGGGTGTCATTAACATTCAACGAGAGACTAATCTTTGACCAATTGCCTAGTTTTCAAAAGGACTGGATATAATACTGAGATTGAAGAAATGTGTAGGCCTAGAAATTTAGATTTTAAGGCACTAGCAATAAATTGCCAGTGACAAAATCTCCACTAGCAAAAAGTCCCAGAAAGGAAAACGTCACTAGCAGAACCAATATCCCAGAAAAAACGTTTTATTTATTATGTGTTGTTTTCAACTTTCAATTGTCTTGAACACAGCTATTCATCCTCTTCTGTAAGTGCTGCTTCACCTCGTGGGCAATATGGCTGTGTATAAGGACGCTTTGTCATTGAAATAAGTAGAAGCCATAATTAACTTGCTGCCGTTCCAGTGCTTTGACATACTGAGTAAAAGAAAGTTCATTAATCGCAGTATAAGCAGCAGTGGAGGATAGCTTTTTGATTCTTTCAAAAAGGTCACTGTCCATGTTCTTAAATCCTTGTTCAATGGGTGTAAGCTCGTTGTGTTTTCGTTTATCAGAAATTGCTTGAGCTTCTATTGCATAGCGATGCAAAGAACCCTTTGTATGAGAATCGACTGAATCCTTCTTCACATTTGTTGTTCCTTTTACATATGGAGACTCAGAGTCTCTTTCTTTGCTGTGTTCACGACAAACGGAACACCAAATAGACTGAACACAATCTTGGTTGTCATCTGCAAGTTGATAGTCGATCCAATGCATCCCACCAGTTTTCAATTTCTCAACCGTAGTTCTTCTTGTTGGTTTTGGCTGGGCACATACACGAATTGCTTTTGGCGCCTGTTCGATCTGTGGTCCCTCATCGGGGTTTCTTAATGAAGAACAAGGTCGTTTAGTAGCTCTTTTTGATTGACTGTCATTTCCTGAAGGTCCCTTTTTTTCTATAGGTTTGAAATACCTATTAATTAAATTCCCTGACATGTCCTCGTGGTTTGTGAAGCACGCACATGATCAAAACAACAAAATGGCGGGAAATGTTACACCACCGGCGGAGAGAGAGGGTGATCCTGGAAACTAGAATCCAAAGCAATACTTCATGTATGGGATCACAAATAGTACCATACCTCTGAACGTCGAAGCTTTTCGAGTCTCAGATCGTATTACAACTTTTTGGTGATACTTTTTTGTTTATTATGGCAAGTGTTCATACAGTTATACATTTCGACTGTCAGAGAGTCTATTGCATGGAATTTTGAAATAATTTTTGTTCTCAAGAAAGTACTAGCAAAGTTTTGCCAGTGGGAAATTTTCTGCTAGCAAAAGTGAACATATCGAGTAAAACTACTAGCATTTTTGCCAGTAGATAGCGGTTATTTCGAGGCCTGATTTACTTCGTTACTTACAACAAAGAAAAAAACGAAAGGAGGTGAACAAGGTGTTGATCATTTGGTTTTGTCATAAAATCTGGTTTGAGTTAATTTCCATTGTTTAAGGATATCACTTTAATAGAATTTTCGTTGTAACCTTTCTTATCGTTCCGTAGGTAAAAGTTTGGAACACAACGTCTGGGTTTTGTTTTGTTACATTTCATGAGCACACTGGAGGCATTACTGGAGTGAGTTTTATTTCTAATGGCCAGGTGGTTCTTAGTGCGTCGCTGGATGGCACTGTCCGTGCGTTTGACTTAAACAGGTTAGTTTCTGGGACTGAACCGAAGTGGATTCTCATATACATGAAAATGAGTTAAGTTAGCTACATGTTTAAATGCGTATAATATTTATGGTATTAAATTCTCCCTATCAACTAAAAGTTTCGGAAAGAAATTGTAGTGTAAGTTATTTCAAAAAGTGTTGGTTTCAAGGTCAAGGATTGATAATGAAAATTACGCATTGTCGATTACACTTGCCAGAAAGGAAACCGAAGTCAACAACGAATAAGGTTCGTTTAGGTGGTAGAATACCGTATTTATTCCAATAGACGCCCTGGGCGTTTATTAAAAATTTGAGCTCTAAAGGGGGGCGTTTATTAGAGAGAGGCGTTTATTAGAGAGGGGCGTTTATTTCAAAATCTAATATTTCAACCTCAAAAAAAGAAAATATTCACACGATTTTACGCAAATGTACACACAATGTCAATTTCACCGTCATCGTCGTTAGTAATAAAAGATAGAATGTTCGTTAACTGTTCTCTCAACATCAGAATTAGCGATTAAAAACAAAAAAATTTTCACACAACTAAACAATGGAATTTTCACTCAATTTCTGTTTATTGCATCAGACTCACGAAAAAAGTTCCTCATATGCGTCCTCAAAATCTGAATCAGCGACGACCTTGAAAGGATGGGGCCTAACGCATTCTTGCAGGACTGAAAGTTGAGACTGGAGCTGTCTCGTTTCAGTTTCACACGGCTTTCCTTCCTTGAAACAGTGAATGAAATGATCTTCAGATCTGTCGACTGAAAGTTTAAGCGCGCAGGTTTTGAAAGATTTTACAATTTCACAAACGGGCCCATTTATTTTACTGGGGAGCGTTTCTTGGAAGGGAGACGTTTATTGGAGGGGGCGTTTATTAAATATTTTTATGAGTTGAGGGGGCTTTTATTGGACAGAGGGGTTTATTAGGTATAGTGGGCGTCTATTGGAATAAATACGGTAATTAAAACCCGTAACATTATTATCTCTGCCTTGATTTATATTAAGCGTACACAAATCTCGTAAGTTCTCCTCTTGCGTGTCCAGTACAAACATTGGTAAATTTACATTCAGTTGGCTGAAGTGTTGTATATTAATGTTATCAATAGTAAGTGCCGTATATTGAAAATATAAATGGTCCAAGAGTGGCTATGAAACTACCCAAAACAAGTCAGTGTAAGAAAATTCTAATTCTACATATCTCGCCAATAATGTAATTTCGGGTTTGTAAGGTAATGTTACTAAAGTGCAAGCCATAACGAGGGCTCATCTGACCTTTAAAAACAATATGGCGACTTCATAAAGGACAGAATGGACAAGTTTTTCCATTAGTTGATGGTGGAGCATATCCCCCAAATTTTTTTTTAAAACGGGTGAGACATAGGTTTACCGCTGCCGGGGTAATTTAATCCTGAATCCTAACACTAATGCTAATCCTAACCCTAATCCTAACGTTAACCATAATCCTTTTCCGAGTTTCCCCTAGAAAGATGATATTCATCTATTTAAGCACATTTTCAGAATTGATGATATTCATCTTTTTGGGGATGAGACTGTGTTCGGCTGCTAGGCCTTGTTTTGGGGGTCGTTTACTGGCAAGATTACTTTATGGTAGGATGAAGAAGCAAAATCGAAGCATTGAAACTAAGAGAACAGTGAGGTAACACCATGGAGCTCAAAGCCTTACATTCATACAGTAGATATGCAAAAACTGCGTTGTTTCTGTCTATCATGTTGTACAACCCCCATGGTTATCCAGCAAACCGCGTAAGTGCGTGACCTATTTATAACTGGGTTGCTATGTTCCGTTTCCTCTGAGTTTACGAAAATTGTGTCTAAAAAAACGTCGTTGGTGATCGTTGTTCTACGAAATGTAGCGGAACCGTCCGTCTTATTACTTCACCGAATGAAACGGTATCAAGGAAATTCAGTGACATGAAACTCAATAAGGAATTTGAGATTTCAGAAAGATTCTTAATCATAGTACTAAAGGTAATGTTAGGATTTGATACTCAAAATCCAGAGCCTTACTATCTTTTTAATTGAGGGTTTTTTTCGTAGTATCATGCGCAAAGTAGGAGCTAGCATCTATGATATATGTCCCAGAAACACCTGTATGTAACGATACAGATAAGCATTGTTCATTCTAACAGTTCGTTGTTAGTCAACCACGTTGGTCAAGTCGTTTTGCTCGGTTGGACAGAAAGTAAGATGCTCGAGAGATCGAAGTTTTCGATTTTCTATTGGCTATCTTCAGGCTATCATTAATTATCTCAACCGAAGTTGATGGTAAACAATCAACAGCTATTTCCATTAATTTATAGATTTGTTTTAATTAATTCACGCAAAATTGTAATGTAGTATTTTTGTTTTGATTTTCTAGAAGTATTTTTATTATTGAAATCAACATTACTTAAGTTAAATCCGAGAGAAAATGCCGACATTGACCAAAGAAAACGCCAATTTACGATTTAAAGAGAGCTGGCAACGTACAGACGAGCTAAACGCAGCACGGCAAGAAATTTTCCATATGTATTAAAACAAACGCATAAACTATAGCTACTAGAATACTTTTACTTTAGTCATAATTTAGCTAGGAGGTTCTCGATTCGAAATTTCTGTATATTGCCGTGGAGACCGAAGAAATAATTGTTTTGTGTTTACTCTGCTATTGCCATTCGCGTATTTCAGACGTTGTCTCAACAGAAGTGTTCGCAGTAATATATAAACGAAGAATGATCTCAAAGGTTCAAGTAAATACAACAGAGGCTAAAGTTAACGTGAAAAAGCGTCAGACGAGCGTTCTGTATTCTGGAGTTTAGGCGAGCGGAAGCACCTATCGCGTGCTGATGAATAATAGGAGTTTCCAAAATAGGATATCGAAAATTCGGTTTTCCCACGTCTTCCCCAACCGAGACAAAAGCACTCTGGAAACTGGTTTTCGCTCCAGTTTGTCACAACGCTGTTACACCTGAGATGTTTCAAGGTTCTGGACACAAATAGAACGGTCGTCTTGAAATCTTTCATAAAGGGTAGTGTTACTTGACAAAGAGGAAGTAAATACGTTCATAATAGAACAACTACAATATCTATCACTGCACGAGGAAATGCTGAAGTGTTAAAAAGAAATAAGTACTGAATGGCCTTGCGACAGAAGTTTGTTGTAAATAAATGTCAACTGGTGCTTTTCTCTCGCTGTTTTTGGCTTTGAGACGCTCCATTAGACATGTCTTTGTTAAGGATGTAAAGCTTGGCATGACGATAAATTCATTAAAAAGACACAAGAATTTGCGGTAGCATCATGTTGTTTATTGTTTAATTTTGCTGAGCTTTCGTCCTGGACCCTCAGGACTTCCTCGGAGCAAGAACTGAAGTTTTGATATTAACTTAGTGTTTGTATACGTTACAATCTTCTTACAACGGACTCACGATAATCACGTGTTTCATGGCGTCACGACGTCATCTGAAAGAAATTCCATTTTGTTCCTAATAGATAATAATATTGATAGATAACCTAAAAGTCTACGTTCACTTAAAGGGAAATATGTACAAGAGAATTGTTAATTAAATAAATTTAGGATAAAAGGGCTGTCCAAGTATCATCTTAAGGCTGTCTGTCTTGCGGGAGGGTGGCATGTTTGAATTTTTCCATTTCAATATATTGATCACTCTTTTTGACTAGGGATTACATTAGTAGAAGGACACGGGAAGAAATTGAAATATTCAATCAAATACATTCCAATATACCACGACAGTCCCGTAACTATTGAACAGTTTCATTTCTTAAAGCAGTGGTAGATTTGGAAATATATACATGTATATCACTTACGAATTATTACACAATCAAATACATGGCGATTGATGAACTAGGCGGAAATCTTAGGCGAAGTAGAAATAAAATAGCCCACCAAAATAAAACTTCACTATGCCTATATTCCGTGTGCTTTGCTGGGCTATTTTATTTCTACTTTGCCTAACAATCAAATACACTTCGCTCTAAAATTATACACAGAAATGTGGAAACTTGATGTTGTCTTGTTACTGGGTATCCATACTAACTCCATTTACCTCTCATCGTTAAGGTGGAAATTAATTTTCGATTTACCAAGCCACGGACACCGTATAGTCGAGTTTCATCAAAAAGTGAACATATACGAGATAATACAATTGCAGAAACATCAAAGTGCAAGGTTGCTTTAATTCTGAAAAGCATCGGAAGAACGTTGCAAAGTGAGACATAAGCAGCCGCAACATACGCTGTTAAGGACATCCTGCACTCGAACGTGATGCTGCTTAGACATTCACCAGCAGATACAAAACATTCTCGAACTTTATTGAAAGGATTAAAGACAGTTGTCAAGACTCAAAAACGTTTGGTGATTGTGTGTGGAAAATGTACTTTATCAGTTACTTAATAGGCTCTTCCATGAGACGTTGCCAGCTCTAAGTCATTTTTAGGTTATCATCTAGCTCAAATGCGAACCGCGCGTTTGGACTAAATAATAACCTCGAGGAAATTTTATTTACTCTCTTTAAATGACAACTTTGTTCACAATGTACATGTAAGTTTAGTGATGTTTACTTGAAAGGACTGCTTCTTGTACGACTTTGCAATCAGTCCAATATTTCACCTCTTTTTCAGAGATAATATGTGTCTCATTCCAGGTACAGGAATTTTCGAACTTTTGCGTCGCCTAGACCAGCGCAATTTTCTTGTTTGGCTGTTGACGAAAGTGGCGAAGTTGTTTGTGCAGGATCTTTGGATACATTTGAAATCTTCCTTTGGTCAATGCAGACTGGTAGACTATTAGAGGTATTAGTCATTAACAAATGCTAAATGTTTTAAAGGTCTTATCTGTCGTTTTCCAGGTTGGAATTTAGTCTTTAACGTTCTCTCTCTGTCTCTTTCTATCTGTCAATCTCTCTCTGTCTCTGTCTCTCTCTGTCTCTGTCTCTCTCTGTCTCTGTCTCTCTCTGTCTCTGTCTCTCTCTGTCTCTGTCTCTGTCTCTCTCTGTCTCTGTCTCTCTCTGTCTCTCTCTGTCTCTGTCTCTTTCTCTATCTATCTCTATCTCCTTTGTTTTTCCTTTGTTTCTTCGTCGTTTGTTTCCTTATTCGTTTCATGGTCTTTACTTCTCTTTTTCATTATTTCTTACTTTGTTTATTTGCTTAAAGATTGATTTTCATAATGTCGCGTATAATTACAACTGATACGCTATAAGTGACCAATAATTTAATCGAAGAATAAAGATCTATCTTCTTGTGATTAAACACTTAATATTAACAATTAATTAGCATTGTTGGTTCGGCAGTTAACGACTTGGAGGTATTCCCGTGCAAAATTTTTTGAGAAATTGATACCCCTGTCTCCCTGGTTAAAACCCAGATAATACACATGCTTGCGCTTTATTGCAGATAATAGCTGGCCATGAAGCTCCAGTATCCAGTCTGTGCTTTAGTTCTTCTTTACCAGTTCTACTTTCTGGTTCATGGGACAAAACAGTTAAAATATGGGATATTTACTCCAGTCGGATTGCTCGAGAAACGCTAACTTTGACGTCTGATGGTAGGTTAATTGTTTTCGGTATGTTCTTTAATAATCTCATCCTCCTTTTATATTTTCACGACTATTTTCACGAGCTTTATTGCAGGGACAGTTTGCCGACAATTTTGTTTTGAAAAAAAATTACTTTTCATTCAACCATTGGAGATGGTCCGCCATTTTACGTTCCTCACAAATGGCTCGATGATTCGGATTTGAAGTACAGAACTAAATAAGGTGAACTTTTATGTTTCGGTTTACTCTTCTATTGCTGACAGAGAGATGTGCCTGGTCAAACGTTTGTTTTCCAAGCTACTTGTCAGTTGAGTACCATTTGAAATCCATCCCCCCCGATTAAAATACTGAGTTTAATTTGGTTCGTTTACAAACAATGTTTAACAAGAACGTTGGACATCTGGATGGGCTCAATATTCGTATTTTGAATACCCCTCTCCAGCGGTTAGATTTTGCCTACTTCCCTGTCTGCCTCCCAGTCAGATTAAGCAGATATCCCCAGAAAGGCATTGGCAACGGGAACTCATGGATTAACATTCCAGATCTAGGCAATTCATTGTTTGCGCGTCTATCTCCTCCCCGGAATGATTGGAAAAAAATGAGTACTTTATCGCGCCTTGCGTTTAGTCGTCCCTCCGCTGTGCTTCCTGCGCCAGAACCCGTGAACCAACACAAAAATTTGCCCGTAAAGCACTTGGCAGGTAGTGGTTACCGAACGTCATGCCTCGTTCTGTCGTGTTTCAATTTTTCTTATTTCAGAATATTCTCAATATTTACCGCGTTTCTGTGCTCTCTTTGCATAATAAGAGAAGGCAAGGAGTATTAGGCTACTTGTGGATTATTGGCCGCTTTGACGCCACAGAGACAATAACAATTCGCTTCCCATTTTCCTTGATATCATCATCGTTTATCTTCAATTTAGAGGATGCATTCCGTTGATGTATTGAAGCTTTGTTATTAACTGGGTCACAGTCAAGCAAAGTTGACTGGTCGTGTAAGGACAGTCGAATTTTAGTGAGAACAAAAAGAAAATGATTGCACAATTTTAACGTTCGGCGTTCGCAAAAATAATCCAGGAGACAATGCTCAGTGGGCCTGGCAGATCCCTGAAATACGGTTGTCACGTGGACTATATGCGTAAAAACGGACAACTGGTTTATTATCGAAAATGGTGTTCGAATATTGTTCTGTTAAATTCCTTCAGTTGTTGCCATAACTGCGAGGCCTGATGGACATGAAGTTGCTGTGGCAACGCTGGATGGTCAACTGACGTTCTGGGATATCTCTACTGCAGTTCAGTTGCATTCTATTGAAGGGCGCAAAGATCTGGGAGGTGGAAGAAAAGCAACAGATAGAATGACAGCAAAATCGTCCGCTTCCTCGAAGTAAGTAATGTACGTTTTGAGTAAAAGAAGCACCCGTTTGTAATTTTCGCTCTCTATTATTAAATGCAACTTTTGTACTTTATAGTTCAGGCATCCTACATTAATTTAATAGTTATTTTTATAGTCGTTTTTACAGAAAACTTGGGGTTTTTTCCCCGTGGAAATAACTTGGTTTGTATGCTCGTTCCTTCGTTCGTTCATTTGAGTCTTGATGGCTCAATGTTTAGAGCATCTTACATGCGTCAAGAGGTTGCGGGTTCGATGCCATGTTGCAAGGTCAAACATTTTCCGAGGATTTGAGCAGGACGAGCGTTTGTATGTCGTTTCAACTTTTTTGTATTAAATTCCTCTGTTTGAGGTGGTATTCTCAAATAATCGCAACAAAGTTTTTCATGCCTATTCTGCCATGCAATCACGGTTGGCTATAAAAAGTATTTCAAATCGCAAAGTGTATCTGTTTTTCAATAATAATCGAGAAACTTTAAGTGGAACACCAGCCAAAATTTAAGTTAGGTTAAACTGAAAGATCTTATCGACTTTAGGTTATGCACGAAAGTTTAAACGGTAATTCGCGTAGTTTGATATATGTAAGAAATAAGACAAATTTGCACATTGAATTTGGAAAAATTCGTTTCAAAATTTTCTTTGCCGTATTATCCTCTTCATTTTGGCTTTGTTTCATTTGCCCTAAATTTATCCAATATGGCAGACTTTTATTTTTCGACTGTGGTTAAGTGATATTTAGCTACAATGCCCCCTCTAGTTAATATATCATCACTGTGGTTTCTTTGATCCTAACCCTAATCGTTAGCCTAATCCTAAAAGTCAGTGGTTTGTCGGGTCCGCTCTCTGAACTGCATTCTAGGTTTTTCGGCAAGATTCTTCCTCTATATTATATACTTCGGTTTATTTTAGGTGTTTTACGACGCTTTGTTATACTGCTGATGGTTCGTGTGTGTTAGCCGGCGGGAAATCGAAGTTTGTTTGTATTTATAATATTAAACAACAGGTAAGCTGCTGTTTCTGAAATAACAGCTATTATGACCAGTGGTGGAATTAGGGGGGTGGGCAGTTTGGGCTCCTGCCAGGGGCCCCGCGATTTTGAAAGTTTCCCACAATTTTGGGGGTCTGCGCTTTTGATAGGGAGGGTGTTTTGAGGCTAGAAATTAAACGATGGATGTCCGTTCAAATTGCTGTAGCAAAATAACGGTGAAATAAGCTAAATAGCCCCTATTATCTCGCTATCGACCTATCGTCCTGACTGTAAAATTTCCACTTCCCATTGCTTTGTTCATTTGAAAGTCTATGAAAGTTCGATGTTCGGACTGAGCCCAAGATGTAATTATTATGCTGTGTAAGATGCTGGACCTATAATTTGTTTTAAGTGCTCTTATCTAGTAACTGTGTGGATGGCTATATGCCTTAATATATGAGGACTATATGTAAACCAATCAGTTTCCAGTCACAGAAATATGAACCCCCTACATTAGGAACTGATTATCGATTATTAATTAGTATTTAGACGTTTAGTATAGACAAATATTTTGTATATAGATATAGGTGTAGATATATCTAAATGCTAATTAATAATTAATAATCAGTTTCTAATGTAGGGCGTTCATATTTCTGTGACTGGAAACTGATTTGTTTACTTATAATCCTCATATTTTAAGGCATATTGCCATGGCCATATATATATATATATATATAGGCCATAAGAGGCAGGAGGAGAGGGGTTGAGCCCCTTAAATACTTGATGCCAAGCCCACTCTCGATCCCAAATCAATTCCTCTCCCAAAATGAGTATTTTTTATGGGATTTTGTAGCCTCCAGAATTCTGTAAATTCGCACACCAAAATACAGGAAATAGCCTTTCAGAGACTCCTGATTTCAAAATTTTCCGGGGGAGCATGCCCCCAGACACCCCTAGAAAATTTTCAGTTCCCTTAACATGACACATCTCACAGGCTTGTGCATACTCTGAGTTCCGGCCTTTTATGTACATCTATTATATCTTTATTAATATTGCCTCGATTTATTATTGTCTTGTTTAAATGGATACCATATGGTTAAGGGATTTAATGGTTAGATATGTAACCTATTACAATCACCGCATATTGTCCCTTCGTCGTATTCTATGGTTAATAGATATTCCTGGTTTCCATTTCCGCGCACCTTTACTCAGGGGGACGGGGTAAGTGCAAATGTGTCAGGGGCTTTACACATGCTTAATCCGCCACTGATTATGATTTTCGCAAAACTAAATCAAAATTTACCATAGTCCGGTAATTAAACTGGGTAAAAACAAAGTTGTTTGTCATGTATGCATCTTACCTCAACTTGTTTGCAAAATAATTTTATAGATGTTGATGAAGAGATTTGAAATATCCTCCAACAGATCATTTGATGCGATGCAGGTTTGTTGTAATTAGTATTGTCGCGTAAGTGAGAGACAAAGAGTTCTTGTAGCACTTCGTGAACGGTTTGAATCTAAATACTTCATGTAGAATTGTTGATTCTTTTGTATCTGACGATTTAGCTCCCTTCACAAAAACCATTACCATGCATTTGAAGATTCCGTGAAGGAATCACGAAACGTCAAAAACTATGATATTCAGTCGGGAATTCCTGCAAACTCTGTGGATGTGTCAACGAACATTAGTTCTTATATCGTAGAATTTTTTTATTTAAAACAAAAGAGATCAATAATCACTGTACTTTAGAGCTAATATTCTAGCATATTCTTGCCGATGTCCTTGGTCTACACGGTATCTTTATAGTGGCTTTTCCTCGTTTTCACTACCTCGTTGACGCTTGGCTACGAGGGAAGTTGTTGAAAAGTAAACTGGCTAGAAGAAAGTTTCTTAGAAGTTTTTTCAGAGGTGAAAAAAGTAATCCCACTGTTTTTTTGCAACGTCGATAATCAGAGCTTTTTTGCAATTGTTGAGTCCTAAGCTACTTTGTTTCTTATTATCCCTATTGTATGACAGGGAAGGATGAACTGCAGCAGGTATTGATAAGGGTTGTCCGCTCATTACGATTTTCGAGTTCTGTTGTTCGCCTGACGCACTCAATTATCTTTGAAGAGTGCAATTCTTACTTACTATTCGCACTTTAACGTTGCGATACGTGTTAAACCGTTTTGGTGTGATGTGTATTCATGAAAACGAACAATCACACATACGACAGTTGTACTGCCTTTGGGCTGTTCTAAACATTAAGTTATTGAACGTAATTACCTACCGCGACTCAACGTTAATCCGTGAGATTGTGCACTATTTCCTTTCAATTTCAGATTTTCTGTTTGCTTACCGGAAACATTTCAATCTTTTTTTTTTTAAAGCTTATTGCGCTCTTTGACAAATAATTAAAGTTGAAACGAACGATCACAGACGTTCGTCAAGTTCTTACGTCAGAAAAAAAATCTTGCTGTAACTTTGAGTAAACGATGTTCTTTTTACTTAGTTTAGTTTTTGGATTGCGAAGTAATTAGATGGACAGGAGCAATATTTCCGTTTCCTGGTTTTCGTTCTTCTTTACTCATTAAACGACTTCCCTTCAAAATCAAATATTTTCACACGCCGAAAACGCTACTGACCAATATTCTATTGACGAAGCACAATTTTTGGATTCCATGCGTGGCATACTCAAGGTTTCAGGCAGGCAAACTGACAGATCTATGGAAAAGGGGTTTTCTTCTGTTTTATTTGTCTTCTTTCAACTTTTAGTTTATTTCTTTTATTTTTTGTCTGTTTGAATTATTGATATTTGTTTGTCCTATTCATACTATTATTCATATTCATTGTTGTTAATTTGCAGGAAGTTCTCAACAGTCGTCAAATGACAGATGCTGGACCCTTAGACCTTATAGATGATAGTGAAGATGAAAGTTATGACAAAGATATCAGTCTACCTGGGGTCCGTAAAGGTAGGATTGCTTCAAGTAAAGAGTCCTGTCAGTTATTGCGGTTTTTAAGTAACCCTTGCAATTCCTGTTGGTGTTATATAATTTGGTTGACCGCAGGAGACAGGTTGTTTTTAAGACTAGGCTTCCTAATGTAATGTGTGGTTGACACCATCAAAGTAATTAGGTCCTGTTGACCCTTTTCTGCATACTGCTTGGTTGTTGTACAACAGCAAATTACAACAATTGAAAAAGTGAAAGAGTGAAGCAAAGAACAAAAGGAATAAAAATTCATGCACTAGGGAACTAGTCACATATTCTTTCAAGCGTGAAAATTTATATCGATGAGTCTTTGTGTGCATGTGTATTTCAAAATTTATCGTCCTGATAGATGAGGCGAATCGCTTGTATAGGTCAATTTTTATCCTGCTTCATGAGTATAGGACCTAGGGTTGGGTAGGACCTAGGGAATAGTTGGAATCATTTGCAAACAATCATCACCTGAAAAAGGTTGGAAATCAATCTCTAATTCCATCATCTGACCCTCTGCTCTTTCACCACCGAGCCATTTAGCGTTAGCCGTTGTAAAATTTAGAAAGGTCTGTTGTGAGATTAACGAGTTAATTAATATTTATCGATATGCGCACTCACCTGCCATTTTAGAAACGTTTCCTAAACCCCAGACGTTTATTGAAGTCGTGACGATGTGATATCTGGTTAGGCAGCGTAACCATTGAGGTACACGGTGTCACAAAGTCAGCACTGAGTAAAGGTTACACATTAATTTTTCGTAAGTTTGAATCGCAACATAATGGCATTCACCACTATTTGATGGTGATAACGATAAAGTGCAATTATGTTCAGCAAATGATACAGTTCCGGATAAATTTAGGGATCGTCTGATTTAAACTTTTAGCAAATCTAGTCGTTCTCAGACCACAACTGAAGGCCCTGTTATAATGTACGAACTAAATAACTTCATCCGTGTTCTATGTTTGTATGTTCAAGGTGACATGAGTTCCAGAAGGACCAAACCTGAAATCAGAGTAAAATGTGTTAGATTTTCACCGACAGGTTAGCAAAATATATTTTGTGTTGTATGTCTCTCCTCTTCTGCCATTTTGCACAAATTGCTTGCACTAGTGTTCCAGCGTATCGACCTACCGGAGTAAATGAACCTCCGCTCAAGATTGCTCCATTTACTCCAAGTTCACTCCACTTTAGTTCCACATCCAACTCACACTTTTACCCTGTGTTTCCATACTGCACCTGGTATGGTAAGTACCTTAGGTTCGTATTATCAATAAATTCACATGTCAAATTCTGCATACTGTGCCTTAATTACTCTAAATATTCTAAATGTGGTTTCGTGCAGTTATTCCATACATTGCAATCTAATCGGGAAAGGTTGGCGCACTATTTTGTCAACTGGAAGATTAGGAACTGATGCCAAATCTCGGGCCCCTGACACCATACGTTAATTTCACAATCGATCGCATCTCGAAAACCGTGAAAAGGTCTACTTCACCGACAAGTAATGAGACATGTGTGATGATATGATGTGGAACCCTAATCCTGGAAAACCCAACGAGTAGATATGCAGGAAAAATTGAGAGACTTCTATCGACTCATTGCTGTCCGTAACAGAATTTTTGATATTTCTTTGGCTAACGCTGGACAATTTTACTCGGGCTAACCCCAAAAGGTTTTACTTTTCTAGAGAGAAGACGTCTCGGACTGCGGACTGAAAAGGTTTAAGACTATCTCAATTAACTTTTTCTGACCCATACCCAACTTTTTAGTATTACTCTAGCTAACGCCGGATTATTTTATTTGTAAAGAGGAGACGTCTTGGGAAGGAAAGAGATGAGCATAGATTGATAATTATGTCTGTTATTGCAAAACTTACTGTAGTAATCAAGTTAATGTCCTTTGTCTGAAATACATGAACCATTATTATTCATAAACTACCCGTTTTACCAAAAAATTTGATCGTGAGATCAATGGGCCATCTCTTCTTAATATTGCTTAAACAATCATACAGAAGATTCTGGCGCAACACTTATGGATTTAAGTGCTACAAAACATAATCCGAAAAACGACATCTTGTAAACTTGATATTCAAGTTATGAACAAGACAAGAGATAAAGTTGCGGTTAATTATGTCTCGTCTTGTTCATAACTTGAATATCAAGCTAACAAGGTAACGTCCTTCGTATCATGTTTTATTCTTTACTTTTTGAAATTGTCGGCTGATCATGGATTTTTTAAGTGATGTAGTGACGGAGTGTTCTAACATCTCTTCTCATATATTATTCACATGAACGCAACCAGGAGTTCCGAAGGGGGATTGGAAAATTTTTTATGTTGGAGCCTCAGAAATGCTCGGAAAAATGCAAGAACCCAAGATTTTCGCATTTTTCTCAAAGAAAAATTTCGTTGTTCCACCAGTGGGAAGGAGTTGCCTTCCCAGTTCCCTTGGTTGGCTGGAGTTGCCTTCCCAGTTCCCTTGGTTGGCTGGTTTTTCACGCTACCTTAACAGACTTGTTTTATTGCACCAGTGGGAAATATTTTGTTGTATGTTTCTAGCACTGGTTCACTTAACGCTTTACGTTTTCTTGGCTCATCAAGGAAAACTCATCCGCTGTAGAACCTTGCACATCCTTGGTATAGTTCTCTTTCATCTAGGGCTCGCGAAATTCATACCAATGTGCTCTTTTCAAAACATGGGTCATTATCTGATGGTCCCTTCCTTTGTAATGTAACATTCCTTTTCGTTACCCATTATAACGTCTCTGCATCTACTGATATTACCCAAAGAACGTCAGTGCGACTGATCAATTTTTTTACAGGTCGTTCCTGGTCGGCAGCCTCAACTGAAGGACTGTTGACGTATTCATTGGACGTTACCATGGTTTTTGACCCCTTTGATCTAGCAATTGATGTGACACCGGGGAATATCAAAGACATCTTGAGTAAAGGAGAGTTCAGCAAAGCTGTGATGTTGAGCTTAAGGTTAAATGAGCAGGGATTAATCCAGGAAGTAGTTGAGACGATTCCATCACAAGACAGTTGAGTATAGACGAGAATTTGTTTTAATTAATACCAGAAACAATAATAGACGTTACCAGTCCCTTTCAAAAGAATTCCACGTCAAGCAACTAATTTAAATATGCCCGCTAAGTCGAATGTTTGATTTGCTCAGATATCTGTTCCACTTGTTTCAGAGCCAATATTTGGCTGAATAAAAATCACGGAAAGGAATATTCGTGAATTTGGTTACCATCATGACACGAACATAGTCAAACTAGATGTGGGCTTCGAAAATAGTTGATTTGAGATCTAGTTTCTGATGTTG
Organism: Heliopora coerulea; assembly: GCA_030142905.1. NCBI lineage: Eukaryota > Metazoa > Cnidaria > Anthozoa > Scleralcyonacea > Helioporidae > Heliopora > Heliopora coerulea. Next base: position 5,421,857 of record JASJOG010000003.1, on the reverse strand, counting down.
CTGCTACTGGTGTTGCTATTGCTATTGTTGACTGTTACAGTTACAGTTACTGTCACTATTGCTACTGGAGCTATTACATTCACTGTTTCGGTTATGCTTTTACTGGTGCTTTTACTATCGATGTCACTTTTCCGTTACTGCCACTGTCGCTGCCACTGTCACTGCTATTACGGAATTCATGATCCTAACAATGGACTTCGACGACGATTTGAACGTTCAAGTGTTGTAATAAATTTTAATGGAACGTTCTGTTAATCAACGCCTGTCTGAACATTCAACATAGTTACAATATAGGTCAGTTGCCTTACATTTCCATAATTTGGAGCATGTTCAACCTTTTATAAGTTTGCACCATTCGTTTGATTGTCTTAATCATGAGCCTGTCCCTTCTGGTCCTTCCTCTTTTCATTAGAAACGTTATTTTTGGCAATTTGGAAGCTTTTTATAATTAATCATTATTCATTCGAGTTAAACGTTGGCCAAAAGGTTGGCAAGGAACTCTCACTTTTCTTCTAATTACTCTTCCTTCAACTTCCTCTCTCTGCAGTTGTTCTCTAACTTATTTCCTCACACCGCTCATTGGAGGGTCTGTCTCGTAGTAGTTGTGTTTTCTTAGAGTTCTTAAAAGGGATACGTGTGCATGTTGTATTTTTAGTCAACAATCACTCGTTTCCACGCTTGCCGTCGTTTCCTAATTATTACCACTACCACTTGCCACTGTTACTGTTCAAATTAATTCTAGAATTACTGATGTTACTGTTAATTAGTCATTGTTACGGTTACAGCTACTGTTATTGTCACCGTTACTTTTACTGTTACTGTTACTGATACAGTTACGGTTACTGTTACTGTCATTGCTGCTACTGCTGCTACTGGTATTAATACAGTTACTACTTAATAATACTTTAGTAACAGTACCATTAGCAGTGACAATAGTTTGTTACTGCTACTATTAATGGCATTACTTCTACCATTGCTGCTGCTGCTGCTGCTGTCGATGCTGCTGCTGCTGCAGCTACAACTGCTACTGCTACTACTAGCACTCGTACAGCTACTACAGGACTGCTACTAAAATTCAGTACTACCTAACATCTTGTTGTCTACTCATCTTGGGTTCTCAAGATGTTCGTATTTTTCGGTATTAGTTTTATCTTGTTCTACGTGCTGCTGCTGCTGCTACCGCTAATAATGTGGATGGTTTGAACCTACGAGTATCAATGAAAGGTCGGAAGTTGAACGTCCATGCTGTTTGTTGGGTTGGAAAAGACTGTTATTGCCGAATAACATTAAACGACCTGGGCGACCGTCATCTTCAGCGTTAAGTGGGAGGTTTTAGTCAGTTTTGCTTATTTATCTGGTTAACTGAATCTTCAGTTGTTTGCGTAATAGAAGACGTACTTGTTGCAGGTATATGTGAGTGTTAAGCGTGCTTAAATTTCCGTAAGTGCGTACGTGTGTGTGTCCGTGTTTGTGTGTTTGTGACCGTTGTGTAAATTGGTATACCAGCTCTCCAACCTCTGCTACTGCTGCTAATGATACCTCTGCCACTGCTGCTATTGCACGTACTGAGGTATTTTACATGGAATACTGTTGTAAGACCTCTTTTTGTTTTGCAGAGAAACCTCTGCTAGCATTCAGCGCTTTTCTGTTGTGGATACTTTAAGATATTTGGGGGAAAGGTTAAAAATTATAAAACGCGAGACGACATCAAAGTATTCCGTTCCCGAGAACTCTTCCAGCTTCTTAGGTGCACTTATTATTTGGCAATGGCTGAGCGAGTAAATGTTTATATCTCTTAGAAGATGGCTTTAAATTGCAAATAAAGGCAAGAAAAACTCAACGTAACTGGTTACAGAAGAGCATCTATTGTTGCCAGTTTTCGTTTCACAAAAAATTGGTTTCACGGCAAGTCATCCGATAATTTCAATGGCCAGTTCTAGCAGTTATTGTAATAAACCTGTTTCCTGAAGTGCTGGGTGCTGGATCAGTGGAAGATCTCGGCACAACACCAAGACAGACGGGAATAATAGCACTTTTGTTCTCACCATATAATTTGCATAGGTATCAATCTCAATTTGAAATTAATTTCGACGAGTGTGTTTTTGAAGATCTGAAGGCCTCGCATAATTTGGGTCCTTTTGAAAAACGCACGATACCTAATCAGTTCCACAATGAACGAGAAACCGAATGATTACCAAAAATATGACATGAAAACAAAATTAAACAGGAAGTTATCTACGCGAGAACCGAAAATCACTTGAAAAATAGAAAAACTACTCAAAACCCGGGCTCGCTACTCCTCCAAACTTTTCGATACTTTGGTTGTATTTGATTGGATCTCCATAGATCACAGGATATTTTAGCCAACTGGGATGTTTCATGCCCTAAGAAATTTCCACTGAATTACCTATCTTCGACTCTGAGTATTTTTTTTCTGTACAGTGTCAATTTAAAATTTGCAGTCACTCAGCTAATCAAAATTGAGAAATTGTTTCATGTATATTATTATTCATGCCTTGTGGTACAGGATTAAGTATTAATACCACTGTAAATCGAAATGGGATTTGGGAATTTCAAGAATTCAGTGCGGTTTACGTTTTGTCTGTCACAGTATGTTCGTCAACTCCCAAGCTCGAAATTAACTTTTGACCGTTCTTGTTAATATACAGTGCCAACCACTCATGTGCTTGAGGTCAATCGCACAACTACAGTCTACTGTCGTTTACCAATTTCCAATAACTTTAACGTGTGTCACCAACAACTGTTACGATAAAGATGATTGTCACTGTTCTTAATATTTCCTTGAAATTATGCTGTCAATGCTTTAACTACGTTTAAGTGGCTCCCAGCAGTGTCTTTGCAGGACTCCATTTTTTAATATTTCTATCTTAGAAATAACGATAAGTTCAATGTGGTGTATATCTGAGTGTAAAAGAATTATGGTAAACAGTGCATATTTGTCAAATTGCGCAATTATCAATTGTTACTATGGTAACAATTGCGTTGCAAAGTTGGCACATTAGGGACCTTAAGATCTACGACGACAACTTCAACGACGCGTCCTTTGAAACAAAAGAGTTCTTCATGCAAAACAGAGACTGAATAGTTTTTATTCTCCAGAGCATTCTCAACACCGTTATCGTTCTGCACACAACGTCGCCCAGACGTCAGCTCGACGAGTGAAATAAGCTTTTACTTAAGATTGAATTCATCCCAAGACTACAGTCGTTTCAGGAGAACTGGATTGTTTTATGAGTGATAAAACAAGCCACAAGTATCAAGAACTGTAGTCAATAAACCGTGGTTACTTTAAATGCCGAAATTTTGAGACGTCGTCGTTCAAGTTTACGTCGTAGATCTTAATGTCCCTATTGCCACAACCAAGACGCACACTTGGTTTCCGTCGTTCAATATTTGTAAAATTTGTTTCCAGATAGATACTTTACTAAAGAATAACAATAAAATATTAGGCGAGGCCGTCAAGACTGACTTTTTTGTCGACTTAAAGTTAGTCGATTTTAAAAAATTCCGTGATGTTGAAAAACTTTGAAATTTAGGTATGTGGTTTACTTTATTTACCAAGTTTTACCGAAAATCAACGATGTAACCATCCAAAATCTAGTGTTTGCTTTGACGTGGACGGTGCTGTCGTAATAGAACAACAACCTTACAAGATCTCTATTTACGATTGCATACCGCTCCATATTTAGTTACCACTCTCCCGTTAAAAATTAGACACGAGATCCACCTTAAAACCAAACTGCTCTTTGTGTTTCTTTAGTTCAACTCGTCGCGCAGAATCTGAACGACACTTACGTAGATAGACTTCTTGGTTTTGTTGCAAGTGAGTTGGAAACCTCTAGACATTTACAGTTCTATTTATTGTGGTGTCACTATCTATTAACATGTCATGGTTCAAGACTGAAGCAGCGTTCCGGTTCTATAATGCCATTACTTCGCACGCTACAGAAGAACATGACGAGACACGAGAAGGTTCTTGGAAAACTGTAAGTTCTTTTACTCGTTCTGTTACATTATAGTCTTTAGTAACGATGACAAACCTCTAAATCACTCGGTGTTATCTAAAGATTCTGTGTCACTTCTTCGCCTTATTTTTTAAGTTGAAATGCAGTGCACTATTGCTTGGTGAATTTAATATGTGTTCTTTGGTTCTGTAGTATGATGGTCAGTCAATTTCAATATCTGCATTGTGCCCATCTCGCAATTCCATCCCATTTTACGATATATTTTTCTTGTCAGAATAAGGAAAAGAAGTGAGATTTGAGCTTAATATCTACCTACCAATTTCCGAATAACGAGTGCTTAAGTGAATTCAAATGTTAGTCAAGAAATTTCTTTTCAATGGTAAAATAACTTGCGTACGTGTCAACAGAAACTACCGAAATAAGAAATGTTTTTAGGGAGGTTACAAAATGACAACGGCATAGTGGACGCGACCTCAGCAGGAAACACCCAGTTCTCTCAAGGCGTTACTACTCATGACTTAAGTACCGTTGACGTTTACGTGGTTACGGCCCCGACTTCTTATGCTTTTTTGACATTCTGTTGACAAAGTGAAAGAAATAATCCCTATTTCTGATGTCATGACCATAATAAATCAGGCTGGTGCACCAAAAGGCCATGTGGAATTTTTTCGATGTGTTTTGGCAAGAGAAAGATACATTTAATTGAGAGGGAGCTGCTCAAGGTCTAAAGATACCTACAATATGAAGTCTTGTTTGAATCATGATGTGCATGTAAACGTGAATATCACAACTAACTGAGTTTCATTGACTTTTTTGTACATTAAGTACAAGATTAGACTCAGAATGTCCGTAACTAAAACGATTGTATGGGTTGCGTTTGTATTACGTTTTTAGGTGTGATGGAAATCGGTACAACTTAGAGTTCATTCTGGAAGCATCGAAGTTTATGACCAAGGAAAATGGCGATACGAATGATCTATTTACTGACATAGAGATGCAAAGCGAAACTGAAGTCTTGCGCGAAAAACCTGTTGCAAGCTGATACTTCTAACGCTTACCACTATTTAAGTTTTTATTTTCATTTCACATCGAAAGAAATAGAATTTCCACTTGCCTGTGTTTTTAGGGTAGAACGTGAGGGTTAATCAATATTCTCGAGTGTAGTAGAGAATTTAAGATCACTAATGAATGTTAAGACGCCACCGGCGATTTTAAATTCCTTTACAACAGAAGTGACCAATAATTCGTCACCTTATGTCATGCATGACACAGCTACAATGAAATGTATTTATCGGAGTACAGGCTGTTTTACTTGTTGCCAGCAGTTAGGAAATTTAGTTTTGATCGGATGTCCTCTCTCCCCTCCGCGAAGGCTTCTGGAAGCTTCTAGGAGAATAACGATGAAGGAAAACTGCTGAAATTGGAAACCCGGGCGAGGCGAGAGGAAAGGGGAGAGGAGAAAAATCAGAACAACAGAGAAAATGGTTGAATAGATATTACACTGATAGCAAGAAATCGCCAAGTTGGTCGAGATATGAGTGTCGATTCAATAAAATGAATGTATTTTCGCGTTAATGATCTCGAGGTTCGCGTTAATGATAGTGTATTTTCTGATAGTGAACAGCAAAAGCTGAAATTCTGTAATCCTAAATTTAAAAAAAATTTATAAATAAAGAGTTGAAAACGAGGCTAGATCAAACAACTTATCAAATGTCTTCTGTAAATCATGTCATGATTAGTGAGTTAAAAGTTGTTTAATCGGTCTTATTTGGAAGTAGCCAAATAATACCTAAAGGCACTTCTTATTAGGGGTATTTGTGCAACTTACGATTACTGGTCCCCAGCATGCTGAGAATCTCAGACCTTCACACGGTGTACTGGAAAACTGCGTTCTCGCTTTTAAGGAAATTTCCTTAAATTGAGGAAATGTTGACCTTTTTAAGGAGTTTGTATGGATATAACTCTTTTAAGGAATTTCTGGATTTCTCCTGAAAGATCTATACCTCGAAATATTGTACTACGAGATGAACAGAACACAACAAAAAAGGACTGCTGTCATTAATATGATGACTAAGTTTGTTAAGTCTTATTTTGGCTGATCGTTAGTTAGACACTTCAGCTAATCACTACATGTTAGTGGTTGAAAATTCCTTCGTCATAATTTCATCTGAGCCTGACTGTCGGACACAGTCTTAAGCCCTGGCCGAACGAATGCAACATGTTGTGCGGTGGAGACTCGAATTGTGGAGATTGGGGATCTGGACGAATAATGATCTCGAATTCCGTCACAATCTCACTCTTGAAAAGATGAATAGCATCAATTGTGAAAATATGCTTAAAAATAAATGTAAGGATTAGAGAAAAAGTGATTTTTTTATTACTTAAAGCACTGCAGGGCATTATTTACCCTCAAAAAAGGCTCCATCACAATTTTAAAGAAATTCTCCCCAATCTAAGGAATTCTTATCCCAGAATCTCAGGAATTTGTAGCAATAGGACGTGAGAGCAGAAATAGCTGGAAAACGAAAACATATTCAAAATGAGCATCTACTCAGAATGAGATTAAATTCGTAATACGTTTGTATTCAGTATGAAAAGATATCCAATATGGGTTTGTCTTCAAAACGAGAAAATGTTCACAATGAGAACAGATTTAAAATTAGTTCGTGTTTATCGCGAAAACACGCTGGAAATGACTTATGAATAATTACACACCTCGAGCGCCATAATGTGACTTTTAGTGTGTCCAAACTGGTCAGAGTGAGATGGTAAATTGAGGAGACGCGAATTAGTTTAATTCCTCGTGCCAGTCCCTTACGCGGTTGGACACTCGGTTGAACTGTGGTCAGCATTAGAACAGAACCACTGAGACTAGGTAACTGTGTGGAGACTGGGACTGTATTTTATAACGTTTACGAAAAAATCGTTGGGGTTTAGGTTAAAATATCATCAGGGGTAACGCGTCAACGGTTAGAATTAGGGTTGGGATTAGGAGCCTAACACTAACCCTAATCCTAACACTAACCCTAATCCTAACACTAACCCTAATCCTTACACTAACCCTAATCCTAACACTAACCCTAATCCTAACACTAACCCTAATCCTAACACTAAACCTAATCCTAACACTAAACCTAATCCTAACACTAACCCTAATCCTAACACTAACCCTAATCCTAACACTAACCCTAATCCTTACACTAACCCTAATCCTAACACTAACCCTTATCCTAACACTAACCCTAATCCTAACACTAACCCTAATCCTAACACTAACCCTAATCCTAACACTAACCCTAATCCTAACACTAACCCTAATCCTAACACTAACCCTAATCCTAACACTAAACCTAATCCTAACACTAACCCTAATCCTAACACTAAACCTAATCCTAACACTAAACCTAATCCTTACACTAAACCTAATCCTAACACTAACCCTAATCCTAACACTAACCCTAATCCTAACACTAACCCTAATCCTAACACTAACCCTAATCCTAACACTAACCCTAATTCTAACACTAACCCTAATCCTAACACTAACCCTAATCCTAACACTAAACCTAATCCTAACACTAAACCTAATCCTAACACTAACCCTAATCCTAACACTAACCCTAATCCTAACACTAACCCTAATCCTAACACTAACCCTAATCCTAACACTAACCCTAATCCTAACACTAACCCTAATCCTAACACTAACACTAAACCTAATCCTAACACTAAACCTAATCCTAACACTAACCCTAACCTAACACTAACCCTAATCCTAACACTAACCCTTATCCTAACACTAACCCTAATCCTAACACTAACCCTAATCCTAACACTAACCCTAATCCTAATCCTAACCGAAGCATCCAGGATAGTTCTGAATCTTCGGACCATTGACATTTCAGGATTATCCTGAATCTTTGGTGAGAGGATATCAGGTAAATAAAATACTCAATTTTCCAGTCCCAGTCTCCACACGGTTACCTGGTCTCAGTGGCTCCGGTCTAGTGCCGACCGTTGACCTCATCTGGTGCTGGAAACCAAATGCTAAAAATTCGGCGAGTCGGCAGTAGTTTATGACAGCGGCAAAAAGTTTCTCGGCTGTTTTCTAAGATATCTTTGTTGTTGTTTCGGAGTACAACGACGTGCAGGACGCAATTGGTCGTAAAACAATCACCAATGCTTACGGTTATGAACATGTACTTTGTTATTTTCCTTTCTTCTGTGGTCTTATTGTATGAGAAACGCCATCCCGTAGAAGCGTTGAAGAGATGTTCTACCAACTCAAATTGCTGCAATGGCACATATTGCTACATGACAATCAACCATAGATCTTGTGGTGAAAATGATAATTGATTTGTAGTGCGCCAGGTGAATGCTGCTCTTCAAATTTTTGTACCAAAACTGGCTACAGTAACTCTGTCATCAATGTGTGTTCCTCCAGCTCAGATTGCGTGGTAAATAAACACTGTTATTACATGATCGACGCGGTTTTCTTTGTTATTCGCAGAGCTTTATTTAACATAAATACTTGTTAAAGGCCGAACTTTCTTCAAGCCAGGGGAGGGATTTGATATTCAGCTGGGAAAAGCGAGGTTGATGAATTGAACTGAATTAGTATTCAAGGGTTGTATATAGATACATCCCTCCTAGCAGGGTTGTATCTAGATAAATCCTTGCCAGGAGGGATGTATCTACATACAACCCTAAAATGTGTAATGAGGAATTCTACGCCAGATCTTGTCTCTATTGACAAGTACGAAAATTACACCGAGCTATACTATTCGTAATATCATAGTTCACAGCATTTCACTCAGACAATCAAAAACCAAACATTATTTCACAGAAACATGAAACATCAAAATGAATCTAAGCCTTAAAGTCATTCCCGACATAAAACGTACAATTACTAAATTGAACGTCCTTCTTTTCACCACTTTTAAATCCACAATTCTCAACTTTTTTTTCTATTTTGCCTCCTATCTCACACTGTCTGTTTCTCTCTTACTGACTTTTTTCTTACTGACGCTTCTCCGCAGTACGAATTGACCTTATCACCTAACGGTAAATCAAACGCTTTCGACATCTCAAACTTCTTTGAACGGTTGGTCTCTGATATTGCTGTAAGGATCTGATATTTCTGTGCCCAGTTCTTTCCATGATAAACTTGTCAGGAATTCCTTTTTCAAGGCAACGAGTAGCAGTTGTTGCCCTCAAGCTGTTATTCGTGTAATACCCTTGAATTCCAGCTTCCCGTCACAGATTCTTGACCGTATCACCCAACGTATTATGGCCGACTGGCTTTGACGTGAAACTTAACTTGTGGGTTAAGAAACGTCAAAAGAATCTTTACAACAGAAAGCATTGTCTGCCATTGTCATTTTGAGAAAACCTTGTCAATCATGTAATAAGTCAGTTAATCACCTCGAACGTCGGCTCTTAGCCAGATCCATCCCTCGGGAGCGTAGCCCTCGGAAAGCATCCCTTGGGGCCTACGGCCCCTCGGGATGCATTCCTCGGGTCGCGCCCCTTCGGGGATGTATCTGACTAAGAGCCTCCGTTCTCGGTGATTTACTCTTACCTACAGTGGGCAGAATGGAAATGGCACCTGCAAGTCAGACTGCCTTGATGAAAAATGCAGCTCTAAACGTGATTGTGGTCCTGATGAATGCTGCATTTTAGGGAAATGTACGGAATGTAAGAAGTTGTTAATTTTATGGTGGTCGTTATTGTCATCATCGTTGGTTGTTTTGTCGTTGTTTTTCCCCTCTTCATCGTATTCACTTCATTCACTTCATTACTCCGGATTTCAGTCAGCGCGTCGTACTAAGCAGTAGATGCATGTAGCAGTACGCCAAAGCGTGCCTATTTTGTCATAATCAATTCTACTGAACTCTCCAGGACTTCCACTTCTTAAATTCAGAGATAGAAATAAAAAATTGAAAGACTTTATTTTTGTATATTTTTGTTACTTTACCTATCTTGAAGACTGAAATCAAGGCTAATAATGATAATTCTACGCAGTACCAATACATCAGCTCCGCTCTTTTCTCACTTCCCTTGGAGCTTTCGACATCGTGGTTTCTCACCCTAACTGAATCGGATGTGTTTCTGCATTCCTCATATATCGAGCGCGTTTACGTGAAGCTGGCCCTCGATCTTTTCTGGCAGACATTAGATCGGATGTTGTGAATATGAATCCGGTCTGAGACTCAGTTCACGGCGGCCTAAACCTAGGTCAGTTTTCAGACCTCCCTGAATCCTTACTCATGTTAAAAAGCCCAACCCTATCTAGAGTTAATTCTAATCCTAAATCTGACGTTTAAGTGATTGAATATCCTGAGTCTGGGACAAAAGAAGTTCTTTTTTAAAACTCAAGACTGATTCGTTTGTCTGGATACAAGTAAACAAGAACTGCAATTAGAAAATCAGCCAAGTCCTGGGGTCAGACCTTACGCATGTAAACACCCCTCAGACAGTCAGTCAATTCAGGTCGACTATTTTATGTTGTATTGTACTTGAATTGATCAAGTGGCATGGGCTTGAAGCTCAGGGTAAATTAAGGATAAAGCGAAAATGAACTGTGATTCGATTGAATCATTGTCATTCGTACCATGAACTCAGTACTCGCCACTGATACCGATGGGAAAGTTTACTTGTAGAAGAGAATGATGCGTAATCACGACAAAACTAGAAAGAAACACTTGATCCACATGGTTCAAGTATTTCTTTTCACTTTCGCCCCGATTAGTCATCTTTCTTCTCGTCTGGTAAGCTCCTTCTTTTAATCGTGCAACATTTTCCCCTAACTTAAACACCAACACTCAACCAAATAAAATGGTGAAGAATACAAACTTTCACACAATATCGCAACAGTTTGGGCAATGGTCAAATGGTACTTTGGTTATGTCTGATTTTGACTATGCAGTCGCAAACATACAGGTTATACAAAATAAAGATGTCAAGAATTCCTTCAGTGACCGGATCTTTGGCTTCATCCAATCATAAGGCCGGGCATAAGGAGTTATCGTTCCAGTCTTTTTATAGAGTTCGATAATATATGAATATATATATATATATATATATATATTCAATCTGCAGACGCACGTTTCGCTGTACTACACCTCATCAGTGCAGCTCCGAACGAACTAGGATTGATAAGGTACCAGAGTGCTCAAACCGCTACTCGAGCGGTGGGCATTGCTTAACGCTATTGGTTATCCTTATATATCCGTAGAGTGCTCAACAACATCGAAATGTGGGAGCGTATGTATGTTCGTATATATATATATATATATATATATATATATATATATATACTAGTCTCTTGTTAGAGCACTCTGGCATGGCTTAGATGTACCACAAGTGTGGAACATTTGAGTTGCCTATATAATGTAGGCTTCTCCATCCTGCTCGTCAGCACTACACTGATGAGGCCCAGTAGGCCGAAACGGTTCCGTCTGTAGTTATATATATATATACGATATAGATGTAGATATATATAGACGCAGATATAGATACACACATATATAGAAACAGATACACTATGCAAAATTTTTCTCCCTAGTCACTACGCGTGTAACAGGATTCCACGCGCGTCGAGATTAGTACCCCCACACCGCGCCTCGCGCGGTGGGCGAGGGGATCAAGTGTATTTATTCATAAGTTCAAACTAATACTTTTAAGACTTCTTTATGGTATTTTACGCCTTTCTAACAAGTCTAATTTTTATATCTTCTTATTTTATATGTTGTAGCTCAAACTTCAAGCTTTCTTAATATAGAATCATCCTCAGGGTATTATGAAATGATAACTTCACATCAATTCTATTTCAGAATCATCCTCAGGGTATTATGAAATGATAACTTTACAAAGTTATCATTTCATAATACCCTGAAGAGGATTCTGAAATAGAATTGAAACACTGCACATCCATCCTCATGGATAGCGTTAAGTTGTCGCGAGAATATCTCGTACACTTAAATTGGATAAAAACTCGCCTCCAATCCCTGTGGGCTCAATAGCTCAACAGATAGAGCGGCGGACCGGTATCCCGAAGGTGCGAGTTCAAATCCCGCTCGAGTCAACATTTTTCAGTTGACTTCGGCAGTGTAGGTTAATTGTGAAGTTATAATATTTTAATTCACTACCACACTTTTTAGGGTTTTCATCGTTTTGTAGCTTTTTAATTTGTTAGGATTTTTTTCAGTTTAGTCGGCCACTTACCATTCAGAAAAAGAGTAGTCTATTGAAAGTGCTTGGTGGACGCTAGTACTTATTCACTCAAATACGCATCCCATAAGAAGACGAAAACCATGAAAAGAATTGTTTAGTCTTATGCAAACTCCAGTTTCCTCTCGCAAGCTTTATACTATAGTATTTTTTGATAAGGATGTTTTATTCATACCACTCGAGGGATGAACACAACATGATGAAGACGAATTCTTCACTAATGATAATGGTAGGATAGATAGATTCAAAAAGAATTTATGAGAAAGGAGGTTCGTTTTAGAAGACTAAAAATCCTGCAGTTCGTGCTTTATCGTATCTAAAACATTCGCATGTCGCCTCGTGTTTTAAATCCCGATAAAGCACTCCTAGAAAATGACGGACAAAATGAGAAACAGGAGAAAGGCAGAAGAAATACAGAACCATGGGGTATCCATGTAGGGTTTGTATGAACAGGGTCCAAAATGTTAGATGACGCAGTCTTCTTGGTCAGTCAGTCTAGCCCTATGTTTACCAGGAAAATAAAGGTCATTTTCCTCATTTTTGCGATACAAACTGTGAGCTCTAGGGTGTTCTTTAGGCTCGAGATACTAACAAAAGGTCCTTTATTCAATGATTGTATGCTAAGATGAGTGTCCTTGATTTATGGAATTTGTAAGCCTATGAATATATGTTAATATGAAAGCAAAGTGACCAAAATGAATTTAAAACATGTTCTTACTTTATTTTTTAAATAATATTATAAAATAATATCTAGAAATTCCATACATTGCCAGTTCAAAATTCTCTAAGATGAAGTATAGTTTTATTTAGGCCAAATATGATCCACCAGAATTCTGTTTTTCATGACGAGTGATTAGTTAACTTAATGGTTACGCCTACTCCGTCGCTTGCGTCAGTGAAACATGGGCAGATAGTGGTCGAGAGTTCTGTTGACCTTTAGCTCATATTCGTGAGCTGCGAGGTCAATTTTGGAACTTTGAAGTTGCCATCCAAAATGAAGATCTTGACGTAACATGTTAAGGCTCGATGCCACAGCTGCATGTGGGTGCGGAAGAGATGCTACGAGGTTGAAAACCTGTTTTGCTTTCTTTATTGATAATTTGGTATGTTTACCACACTTTATTGATATATTAACCAAACTGGGTCAAGCAGCGGATCAAGCAATTTAAATCCAGTACCGAAAAGTTTAAACGTGAACTATCGAATCGGTGTATGTATAACATGACATAAATTAAATTGCATATGATAGACACGATATTGGACCGTTTATTGCTCCCTTTACTTTCTCTAATGACAGCTGTTTTTGTTTCTATTTTAGCTTAACTTTTTTTAATATGTAGTTTTATTTTCTGGGAATTAAAATCCGGAATTATCGAACACTAACTGTCGAGCTTTTTTCGTCAATTTATCAAAAATGCTTTACTAAGTTAGACTACTGGCTAAACGAACTAAAATTATGAAACAAAACAAAACATTAAGCCTGGTTCATACGAGTGATGCAAATTCAAACGCAAGCACATGCAAGCAAAATTTCTGAGGTAAAACAAGCACAAGCACAAGACAAAAGAAGCTTTGATTTTTGTTTTCTTTTTTGGCTTTTTTTGCTAGCTGTATGTGATGCTTGCGCTTTTGCTAGCGTTTACTTGGTTTGTGTATGTGGATGCTTGCGTTGCCTAATAAGAACATTTTCTTTTTTTCATCGTTTGTTTTTTATTTCTTGTGGTTGCGGTTGCTTCGCTTGTGGAAACGAGGCTTTACTAAAGTAAACTAAATTAAACAAAAATTTTGCAGAGCTTAATTAAACCAAGCTAAAATAAGCTAATCTAAACAAATGATACTTAAGTTAATTATTACATCACGACTTTAGTCGATAAACGCGAGAATGTTTATGACTGTATGACTTGTTTGAGGAAGTTGATCGTCCAGGTTAGTGTAGTCTTGAGAAAGACTGTTGGTTGAAGTGACTGACGTTTCGACAGCCTTAGCGGCGGTCATCTTCAGAGTCAAAAGGCTTTGACTTTTGACTCTGAAGATGACCGCCGCTAAGGCTGTCGAAACGTCAGTCACTTCAACCAACAGTCTTTCTCAAGACTACACTAACCTGGACGATCAACTTCCTCAAACATGTCACGATTCTCCCAGGTTCAAACCATTTACTTTATTACTGTATGACTTATTTAAATATATCGCGTTTGTTCTTCATCGGAAAAGTATCATGCTCAAATGATCTTAATACGTCACATGGTGAAGCATTTATCGTTAATGAATTAATTTATTCATGGGTGATTTTAGTAAGGAGGGATACTCAATTTTAAATTGATTCCTACTGAAAGTTGTTTTATAAGACAATAAAATGAGTTTATCGAACAGTCTTCTTATGACGTTTAAAATATGTCTACCGGACAATTTCAATTACATATTCTTTGAAATAAACTCCCCTGGTTAAGTCCTTTTCATTTTAATCCTTTGCCTGTCCCGTGCATCACATGACACACACTGGACATCTGAGCGATAACATCAAACAAAGGCTAGACAGGCAAAGGGTTAAACCCCAAACACGCAAGCTTGATATCGGGGCTTAACCTGATGAACGTAATTCTGTACTGTTGTTCGAATTCAGCCTCAGTGAAAAGTGAGAGCTTATCTCAAAAAAAAACACGATAGGGTTAGACGTTCGAATTAGACCCCTTACAGCTGAGTGATCTAAACAAATGGGAAACACCTCGTGCACCACAGAGCCCTTGCTTACATATGCAACACGGCGCATATGGAGAACAACGTTAAACTTCCGCCGTTCAACAGTCAAATATTTTCTGGGAATTATTTGGTTTGATACTCCCAAACAGGCCGTTGTGGATATGAGTGCAAGGTTTTCAAGGCAAGTTTCAAGGAGTCAAGCAAAAACAGTATCAACTTTTGAAAAGTGATCTGCAAGCTCGACGTCTGGTCGATGTAAGTATGGTAAACCACCAGAATCAGGCATACAATACAAGGAGGTCTGGAGATGACCCTAAAAGGACTGGAACGGACTAAAACTTCCTGCAACTTTCAAATCGATATTCCTTCCCTTCACCTTGTTGAATGGATTATGTTTTCTCTTTTCTTTTGATCCGCGCGCTGTTTAGGTTAGCTTGTTTCGCTGTAAAAGAACTCCTCAGTCCACTCTACAGTCGAGCAGACACTAAAGAGAACAGGTCTACTTGGGTTCTGGGGTTCTCTTGGCAAAACGTCTAATGTCGAAACAAAAACATACCATTTATAACGATGTGAAGTTTTCAAAAGACATTTGTTAATGGTTGGCTCTTGTTTAAGGGGCTCGAAAGGCAAAGTAAAATTTACAAGGTTAGAAGGGTGCATTGCGTACCTGACAAGATAGAAACGATAGATCACGTAAGACAGTTTATTAATATAGCGATGCCAACTTAACCTCGGGAACGTGAAATTAATTACCTAAAAGAAAACAAATTAATTTTTTGATCTAATTACATTACACAGCGACTAATTTTAAATTTGTGTGTTTTCCAATAGATATCAGGCTTCAGAGAGAGCTGCAACGCCAGGTAACGTCTTTCCTGAGCAAAAAAAATAAACAAGATGAGAGACCAATCCACATCAAGATAGTACCACTTATGGAGTAATTCACTTTATGGCGGAAAAAAAAATACAAGCTGGAGGATTGACTGTCTTTCCTTCATTTAAAGCCAAAATGACATTAAAATAAGGTTTGTTTTATATGATTGAGGATAATATTCATCACTGACAAATCAAAATGTCAATCTGACACAGCATTAGCAAATAATATGAACCACAACTGCAGCAGTCTCTTGCTTTGCCAGTGCTGTATCGGTTTGATATGATGGATACAAATAGAGAGGGGTTCTAGAAGATGATAAAAAGAAACATACCTTCCAATAACTCAAGGCTTGCTCCACCGCCAGTGCTGACGTGGCTTACAAGTTCTTCAGTTTTGTACTTAGCAGCACAAGTGGCCGTATCACCTCCACCTAAATATCAATAAATGCACCTCAGCCACAAAAATACCCAGGCCGCTTTCCATTGACAAGATCAATTCAGTCAGTCCGGTAATTCTAAGTTTGACGTGCATGAGAAGATCAAACAAAACGCGAACTGATGTTGCTGCGTTAATCCGACTTTTTCGTGGACATCCTGATATTAGTAATATAAGTACAAATAAATCTAACATTATATTTATTCATTTGAATTGAGCCGTATAAGCTACTGTATGCAACTGAGTTAAAAATATGGGGAATGTTACGTTCGGTTCATCACCTTGTTCTTTTACTAGAGGCAAATAGTGAACAAATTCGGACATATTCGTACAATAGATAGTAAACATACTATAGAGTTTATGATTTTAGAAATTTGAGAGCTTGGATATATGTTAAGATAGGTGAATGATCTTCAAGCTCTGTACTCAGAAAATGATTTCTGAGCCCCAGACGAGGATCAAACCTCAACCATCTGATGACCGGTAAAACGCTCTAACCATTGAGCTACCAAGACTCAGATGGTGAGCTAAGGTGCAAGTTCGAACTTGCACCTTAGCTCACCATCTGAGTCTTAGTAGCTCAATGGTTACAGCGTCTCACCGGTCATCAGATGGTTGCGGGTTCGATCCCCGTCTGGGGGTCAGAAATCATTTTCTGAGTACAGAGCTTGAAGATCATTCACCTATCTTATACTGTAGAGTGTAAACGAACAGTATTGGGCCATGCACTATGTTAAGTTTCAGAAGCCAATTTTCAAAATAGAGCTCTAAAGAAGTTTGGGATTTCACTCAACCTGACAACGAAGCTTCAACAAGATGGATTTTTACGTGGCTGAGTTACCAGTCTGGGAGCGATGGCATAAAGCTCGGATAGTTCATCAGACTGATAAGTCCTAGCTAGAAAACAATTATTCATGCACTGAACGGCCGCAACCATCCTAGGGCTTCAGTAGAGTCGATTGACAGTCGTAGCAAAGGAGCCTGTTCCAACGTATGACAATCTTGCTACCATTAGTGAGGGGTTAAGCAATTATTCCAAAACTTTTGATCCTTTCGGTTTGTTCCAATCGATCGTTATTAGAGCAACGACCACTATGCAGGACATTTCAAAGAAACTCCTAGAATGTGATGAACAACCAGAGAATCATTCCCGTCAACAAATCACGATAGTTGACGTCCTTTGAGA
The DNA here is from genome assembly GCA_030142905.1 of Heliopora coerulea. Classification (NCBI taxonomy): domain Eukaryota; kingdom Metazoa; phylum Cnidaria; class Anthozoa; order Scleralcyonacea; family Helioporidae; genus Heliopora; species Heliopora coerulea. The sequence continues at coordinate 5,404,444 of JASJOG010000003.1, read as the reverse complement.
ATCCACAAAAACCGTAATTCTAAGATACTACCTTCTTCCCTTATGTAGAGGGTAGGGAAATGTTAATGGCGAGGACCCAAATGGAATCTTCAAAAGTGGGTTAACTTCTCCACAACTAAAACTCGTAGAAATTGGTTGGAGTTAAAAATAAGAAAATGTTGAAGATGAATCTCTATGAAAGTATCCGTAAACTGAACATACGCACGTCATCATTAACATCACAATTTTCAGAAGGGCAAGGTGTGATTAAACCAATCAGTTGACCAGAAGCATCCAAGTATATTTTTAGTTTCCGATACAGTCTTTTAACTATCGATGTACGACATTAGGCTTTAATTTAAATACCTTTTCAAAGTTGAATGGGCTAACTAGTCAAGCTGTACAACACCGTAGGCATATAAAGAACGTTCATATTTATATATACGAAAGATCCGACTGCCCCAGCCGGGAATCGAACCCAAGATCTCCGAATCTACGTTTCGGTGCTCTGACCTCTGAGCTACTGAGACACGGCTAAGACAGTCAGAAATTTTCATATATACTGAATTGGCCACCATTTTCCATTCCCTGACCGGAAGACATCTCATCTTCACAACGTAGAGTGAAGCCTCTCAGGCGACTTCCTCAAGTAGCGGAGTGATACACGACTCTTGTATACAGGAGGCTTTTTTAAATGTTGTTTAACAAAATAAGGAAATATACAAGTTAACTTTATTGAGATAAATAAACAACATGCGCCACCACATATAATGGAAATGAACTTACCAATAATAGTTATTGCACCAGCTTTGGTTGCTTGAACAACAGCATCCATGATTGCCTTGGTCCCAGAAGCAAAATTTTCAAATTCAAACACACCAGGCGGTCCGTTCCAGACTATAGTCTGACATTTAGGAATGACATCTTTTGTAAACTTTTCAATAGTTTTGGGACCGATATCCAAACCCATCCACCCATCGGGAATACCAGATTCCAACGTTGCTTCACCAACAACGGCATCTGCAGCAAATGTGTTTCCTGTTTTAAAATCGACTGGCAAGTGGAATTCAACGCCACTTCCCTTCGCTTTGTCCACTAATTTTTGCACAATCTTAGATCCTTCTTCGTCATACAATGAATTCCCAATCTATAGGTGCCGAAAAAATACAAATAATAAATAAATTTAAATAAAAAATGCCACAAGTTGACTGGATCGGGATTCGAACTCGCATTTTCGTGTCATGGATCGTTGCTCTACAAGTTAAGCAATCGACTCAACTGGGAACAGTATCTTCGTTTAATCCACTTTAAGACAACACGGTAGATTCGGGCGACCACTAAACGCTTATCCATAAAGATGTGTAGTGTTTCGATTTCATCCTCAGGGTAACATGAAGAGAGAATTTTCATGAATTAACCTGCACTGTCTAAAGTCAACCGGAAAAATTAACTTGAGCGGTATTCCAACTCGTATCTTCGGATATCCAGATGAACAGTTCGCTCGCTTAATCCATTTTAAGGGGGTGTTTCTATGGTGGTGGACCAGTCTTCTTAGTAGGGCTAGCTCAAGTAAGAGGGCTGAATCAAGCGCCCATACGTTATAGGAGAGCAAGCGCTTCTAAGTGTGTTTACGTGGAAAATCTTCAGCCCTCTTAAGCGAGATCCCAGGTAGTCACTGCTTCCATATAAACACCACCTAAGTGCTGAGAGATTCTCGCAGAAACAATCGGTCACGACATGCACGGGAACCAAACAGCGAGGCTTCAGAATTAGCTTACAGAAAAGATAACAGGAAAATTCCAAGAATCACGAAGACAAGTATTGCTTCATACACATTAGAAGAAAACCAGACTGGTTTGTGCCTACTGGCAGTGAAGAGATTTTAAGCTTTGAGACTGTTAAACTATTGCGACATAACCTTCGTTTACGTTAAAAAATTATTTCATAGTTTAAGTTGGCACAGTTGTTCAGAATTATTATAATATACTATTAGAATACGGAAGCAGCTCAGTGTAGCGTTAAAATACAAGTAATCCAATCACAGTACAGGATTTTAATCTGTAACGTTCAGGGGACGTCAGTGAAAATTCTCACGACCGTTCGCTTTCATTCTTTAGTAAATCTATCACACATATATAGATCAATTATGAAAGAGGCAGCGGATTAAACTTTTGCCTTAATGTGACAATTGCATCTTGCAGCGAATTCACGATTCCACAAATGTACTCGGGGAGCGCGGGCTTGCATAAGTATCCCAGCAACCACGGAATTAACAAAAAATTTCGAGTAAAACTAACTTGCCACCTTTAGATGAACATTAAGAACAAGGCAATCTTTGTAGCTTTGTGCGACGGTTTACTTCTGTGTGCCTATGTCAAAAGCTGAAAAGTCGAAGTATAAACATACAGACTGTGAAGGGTGGTTAAGAAAAAGATTGCGCATTAAGGAAAGTAATTGGAATTTTGGCCGCTATTTAATGATGACGTGAGGTAGACATGGCCTGTCAATGTGGTTCCTTTGGTTGTGCCAATGAAACTTACCACCTCAAGAAATGAAAACAAGGCTGTTGTGATCTTCACAAAACACGAAGTTGTTCAAATGGACGTGTCACTGCGAGCCAAGGTATGATTCACAAATCGAAACGGTTAATTTCGAGCTATTTTGTAAGTCTTAATTAACACCATGCGACTGTTTTTGTTTAGAAAAACGAGTCTTCGGCAAAAGACTTCAGCTAGATCTCGTCTTCCGAATATCTATTTCAAGTTAAATTGGAATAAACACCGTAAGAATCGCTAGACACCCGCCTTCTGTTCAAGTTCGTCGAACGAGCCATCAACAGACTTCTTCCTCGCCAACAGGAACCAATAGTACGAGTGTCAGTTTAAGGCTTTGCCTTAAATTGCCATGTATTTGTTGTAACTTTTACATTACCTTCATGTTGTGTAGGACTTTGGCAAAAGTAAACGCCATTCCACCAGCAATTATCATAACATTAACTTTGTCCATCAAATTCTCTATCAACTGAATCTTATCTTTCACTTTGGCTCTGAAAAAAGTATATGAGATAATGAAAGTAAAACATTTCAAGATCATGATCAACTAGGCAACTGATCTTGAAGCTTAAATACAAAAACCTTGTCAAACATGGTCTTATTAGAACTATCTTCGTTCGTACAAACCCTCCTAAAATAGCCAGGAAAGGTCTCGAAGGAGATTCCAGTGCCTTTGCAAAGTAAGTCAGTTCCTTCTTCAGCAAAAATCCTGCAGCCTTTTGAGGTAGATTTACTCCAACCATTGAACTATAAACGCAAACATAAGGCCAACATGATATTCATTACAAGATGAGGCATTTGAATTTAATTAAAAAAGGATTTATAAACATTTCTAGCTTCATTTCAAAGCAAAGAACCTTCTGAATCTGTCAAACCGAAGCGAAGCCAGAAATACAAAAATGTACAGGACAGGCAGGAGTGACAGAAGATAAAGCCTTAAAATATTCAAGTAATCATTTGACGCCAGTTTTGCAATGGCGTGAAAGATCACTGTCTGGTTTAGTCAGAGTCGAACCACACAAATAGGCTATGTGGTCCGACTCTCTAGGTTAAGAAAACGGCTTCTTTGGCCGACATACGATGTACCACTACAGTGGAAGTTAAAACAAACCAGAGTGTCTTGGAGCAAGGGCAAGGTGATAATTTCTCTCCTTGAAATAGGGCAGTGGAAGCAATGGGTTTCCCATTGGTGAGGGAGACTTATTTGTTCACATTAAATATTGTATTTTTATTCAAGAAAATCGTCTCTTATTTTCGATGCCTACGTTAGGAAACGTACACCTTTTGCTGTTCATTAAAAGAAAATATACTGTCAATCGACATTCATTAGCGTAGATACACTACCATTTGCATCAAAGGGCACTCCATAGCGCCAACAGACGACCATTAACACCATTCTACTAAGCATTAGGGATAATAAAATTTCAACTACGCAACAGAAATATCGTGCCGTTCGAGATAACGGAGGTTCGAGGGAAGGTATGTTACTTCATTAAAAAGAGAAATACTGCAACTGTATGTTATCCATTATAAATATATTTTATTCTGACATAGTGTTACGTAATACCTACGACTATAAGCACAGACCATCTGTGACTATTAGCAGTTCAGTGTAAGGGAACGAATCAAACTAAAAATATGTCATCTAAGAGCTAAGTATGTGGCTGCAGCCCCCAAATAAAGAAATTACATTCCTTTACTGGCTATATCGGATGTGCACCCATTCTCGCTTTAGCGGATAAAGTACATACACGAATTAATGATCAAACATAGCTCACGAATAAGAGAACCAACACTCAACGAAAACATATATGATTTTAAGTTTTACTTAACCGAAAAAATGCTTGTCGATTGCTTACTCAATAAGTGCAAAACACTCTGCTGCTATTGCGCTTTCCTGACTTTTTTCCCGATGGAGTTTCTACCTTCCAGTGTAACGATTAGAAATAACTTGAAGACCTTTCAATAATATCAGATTGGTTTTGCAGTTGGACGAATAAATATTCATTATTTTTAGTTTTGTTTCACCATCTTCCTCCTTCAACAAGTCGTTTCCGATGCTTGTTCGGCATAAAGAAGGTTAGTTAGTATGAAGCGGTAAGAAAAAGTGTTTCTAGATAGCGGAGGATTCGAAATAATCGAGTTCGAGATACCCGATAGTAAACTACTGACAAATATTATTATGATGAATAATTAAATAGTAAATTACTGACAAATATGAATCAAAACCAAAGGAAACGGAAGTGTGTTCTCGATAGCGAGAGATTCGAGATAATCGAGTTCGAGATACACGATAGTAAACTACTGACAAATATGAATCAAAACCAAAGGAAACGGAAGTATGTTCTCGATAGCGAGAGATTCGAGATAATCCAGTTCGAGATGACGGCAGACTACTGTACTTGACCAAGGTTTGAATATAATAGTGTATGTCTTCGGTTTCTAATGACATATAACTTGATTGGACAAAATTCAGCTTACCTGTGAGCTCTGTGAGCTGTACCAAAAGCATCATTGACGTATACATCACCCAGCTTTGAAAGTGATTCACGAAATTTTCTAATATCTGCATCACTTGCTTTTACCTACAGTAGTGGATTGAACATTGACTTTCACCACAGAAGCAGTTAAAGTTTAATTTTTCATATACTACTAAAACCAGGAGTGTATCCCAGGTCTCACATTTTATTCAAATCCGTAATAAATAGAGCGTCCTGTACGGCGACGCCTTATAGATTCAACAGATTTGAAACCACAAAGGACAGTCGACAACAGACTGGTAACCTGACCCACGAATGGAACTAGGTAGCACTTGAAAGAAACCAGTCAGAACATCAGCAACTCACTAAATGACGTGATTTCTCTTTAATACTTAGAGTAAATTTTCCTGAAACCCAGATATTCAAGTATCCAGACTTATTCAGCTTGTTTATAGGTCGGGACTACTGACCTCCACTCGACAAAACAGACTAAAAGCTAAATACAGGTTGGTGGTTTACCTCCCTAGTTCACCCCATTACCAGCTAACGTATGGACGTTTTCGACAAAACAGTGCATCATGGGCATGACTCCGAAACATCAAAGATGTTACCCGTCCGACTTCTACACTTGCAAAGCGGCACCGGACACTGGTAAATGCACCTTTAAGTACGTTATATCATTCCGACTTCGACGTTTAGCATTTTATTTTTTTGAGATCCACCAGGGGCGCAAGTAAGGGGGGTTGCAACCCCTTTTTGTGAGACCTCTAATGTGTGCCCTGTTCGGATGAATGCCCGTTTTGATTTTTTCAGGACAATTTTTGCGACGTTCATGCTTCAATAAACTATGGTCAACCTTAATAGATTAACAGATAAGTAATCGTTTGTTTCGATATCTCCGCGAATCTGGCAAGAGACTTCTTGTTTTGTACTTCCTCTCGTGCGGCAAGGGCTCCGGGAACGAGACTGCTTTCGCCCGCTCTCCGGCGTTCAGCGTGTTCCGTATTTTGCATTTTCTGCGGAGGAAAGTGAACTCAAAAGGTGGCGCAACATGTGGAGCAGGAAATCCAGAAACGACAGCAACGTTATATATATGACATGGAAAAAGAGCGAAAAAAAAGAAAAACAGTTGCTTATGGAACGTTGCAACAGGGTCGACGAAAGAAGGAAAACTCCTGAGAAGAAAAAGCAAAGAGTAGACGGCAAGGTAGCTTATAAAATGCCTGATCCTCCCGACGGTATTTATAGATGTTTTGGAAATTGTTGACGAAGACAGTTTTCCTAACATCAGAAAGCTACTGTAGAGAGGGAAATCTGAATTTAATTCAGTTACAGCGAATAACTGATATCGACGTGGATGCCGTTGCGCACATTTTTATATAAAAAATCCACGTCGCATGTTTTGTAAATAGATTCTTTTTGACTGAGGTGTTCCTCGAACGAGTCTTAAAGTTTGAATATTTTTGCCCTTTTTGCGGCCAACCCCTGCCCTCAAAATTTTCTAGTTGCGCCCCTATCTACTGTCTAGTTACGCTGATGGTTTAGACTAATTCGGTTTGTTTGAAGTAAACTGTTAGTTGTAGAATACAAATTAACTCGCAACTTAGCGATTAGCAGACTGGCAACAGTCGGTGTAACTCGTACACAGCCTCTTCAAGGAATTCATCTACACGCGTCCGAAGATTGTGATACGCTTGGGTAACCCAGCCGGTAAGTCTCAAAAATTGTAGAAGGTTTCTAGTAAGTTTATAATCAGTAAAATTATAAATAATAAATTCATGGGAATAGACACGTGATGAAAAATAAAACGAAACACAAAAACAGCACAGCAGACTATTCCAACGTTTGAACAAAGAACTTGACATGAACAATCAATAATATTATGTAGAAAACAAAGAACCACTGTAGCCCAACCTGGACTTTGACACGGGGGTCCTAGGTTTGGTACTTGACCTTTAGATATCATCAGAGGTTGTCAAATACATGTCAAGTGTAAAGAGAAATCCAGGAAAAAATAGAGTGACACCTTCGTTCGCACATTAAAAGAAAGATTAATGCAAAGAAAGATACAGACCCTATAGTGTAGAATAAGACGAATTAACGAATCTGCACGGCACAATTCGACAAGCATGATGCAATAATAACTTTGAATGTCATGTAATTTCGTCCGATTCATTGAAAGGAAAGAAGGGCAATGTCACAACGAACAATACGTGTAGAAAACAAAGAAATCATGAAGGTTGTAGTTTTCTAGTGTTAGGCTGGTTACTGGTTAAATTATTTGTTTTGGTTTGTAGTTAGTGCTATACACTGTGATTTACCGTGTATTTAAAGTAATGGTGCAATGTGTACAAAGTTCACTAATAAAACCGTAGCGGTTACGCGTAATGTACAAGACTCTTAATGATTCTCTCAACGTGCAGAATATTGTGGCGGCTGGTCATTATTAGCCCATCACCTCATGAAAATTGAAAATACCGTACTGTATGAAAAATGAATTGATGAAACCTAACGAATTCTGTATTTTTAGTCACTTAAAATTTGGTCTTGCCATATTAATATTATTCATTATTACCGATTATATATGAGGTTCGCGGCTCAGATTTCAAACTTGTATTCATTGAGGTACCAGAAAATCATTTGTTTATTTGCCTTCACCTCAGCTACTAATGATACAACAAAGGTAGCTACTCCCATTTAAACCTATACTGATAACACAGAAGCTGCCTGCTCTACCACCACTAACTTTAGTCCCCTCATTGATGCCACTAAACTAAGGGAGCTGCTTGTTCTGCCACTATCTCAGTTTTATCGATTGATCGAACCAACTGGCTACTAGTTGCTGAAAACACTGATTTAGCGAGTAGGGGGACCAATACAAGTAAATCCAAGCATCACATCCCCGAAAAGACAAGATGAAAGAAGCTTTCACAACCATTATATGTACAGTCGTACCTGGTTGACCTATTCCAAAACACCGACGCAGTTTTTGGCTTCAGCTGCAAATTGCTTTCAAAAAGTCATTTGTTTGTTATGGTTTTTTGTTTGTTTTGTTTGTTATGCCTCAAACAAACACCAACTTAAATTAAAAGGATACCACATTCTACATAACAAACCGGAACTCAACAAACGACAGGATCATGTCATCTTAAACGTATCTTTATAATCTCTGTTAATAAATTACGATTATCTCATACTATATGAATTTTGATTTACGTGTAACATTCAACTGATGTAATTTTAATCCTTATTAATTCGAAATACATTGCGCTGTAGCTGACACAAACCAATTTAGCGCCATCAAATATTATTCAACTGTCATTACAACGACCTTAATGTAAACTGCCTGATGAAAGAATAAGCACATTCCGAAACATGTCGCAAATAAAGTTTTGAATCAAAACTGTCTATGTATATATATACATACATACATGTTTATATGAGTATGCACTGTAATTATTTTAAACCCAGTTTTAAAGATATCGCGGTATGGAACCTCAAATTCAAATCTCGCTTTGACCTCCTGAATGCCTGGGACCTTACTTTTAGACAAGCTGAATACGTCCTGCTACGTGAATACCCGTTGTTTTTTGGGTTTTTTTTTTTTGATGGGGTTCCGGAAAATTGACCAAAAATATTAAAAGGAAATCATTTCATTTAATGGGTTGCCTTTGATCATAATCACTAGTCTCAGTAAAACTGGATTGCGCGTCCCCTACGGCGAACATTCGCCATCACACCACACCCTAACCAGTGATCCTTGCAGCCGTACGGTCTTGTTCGCATTCTGATATCTAATACAAAGGTCAAAGAAAAATCACAAGAGTTCCTTGGGGACCCCGAAAAGCTGTACTTAGATCAGTAAAAGCAATCTGATTGTCAGCTGGGAAAATAAGGCAAAAACAAGTTGTCAAACACACAATTCAAGGCTTTGTTGACTCCAATTAACTCCTTGGTTAAACCCCTAATCCATAGTTTCTTATTTCACTTAGGCTAACATCATAATATTTTACTAGTCTAGAGCAGACGTCTGGGATAGGAAAGAGTCAAGACCACATAAGTTATGTACTTTTGGTCCGGATTCCACTTATGTAATCTGAACAATAGGATCATGAAAACTGTAGATTCAAGTAATATTAAGACGATAGAGTAAATCTGTAATATTTCGAACTTATTGCAAAGTCATCATCAGACTAAGTCTTGAAAACGTATTTTACATTAAATCACACCATTGATTTACTGCCCTGCCAGTATCAGCTTACTGATCAACGAAAAGAATAGAAAATGACTCTCATCTTCATTATCATAGTGTTTACCTCCCGCTCATCTCCTACCTTTTTCGAGCAAATAATACCCGGAGTTTTTCGATTTAAAGGTCGAACAGACTTTTGTTCTACGTCGACTCGGAATTGCCAATCCAGCGGTAAATTTTTATTATTTCACTAAAAAAAAAATTTGTAACGCCATCTTCCCACTTTTTCAAAACGTTTTTTACATTTTTTCCTCCCAAAAAAAAATTCAAATCACAAATTTCTCTTAAGCACATCTACTGACTGCTCATACGTGAAAAAGGTTTTAAGCTTGAACAGTAATTAGGAGACATTTTGAAACTGTTGGAACAGCAACCGGTAGATAACTTTACTCAGTAATATTTTTAATACCAGAAAATCATTTTCAACCCACAACGATGTTTTATTCCCAAAATTATTACGAATTTGTCAAACCTCAAACTTGCATTTTCCAGTTTTAAGAAAAAAACTGATAGCGCCACCTTAAACTGTACTGTAAAGGACATCGTTTCCTTGCCAAAATGGACTATTTTTCTTAGTAAAAGTTTCTGATGTTAAAACTTAATTTCTCTGTATCACACTGTCATTCCGAATGATAGATAAACGTTCGTCAAGCTCATTCTTCTTAAAAACGATTTACATGCCATGGTTAAAGTGTCTAACCGGTCATCAGAAGGTTGCCGGTTCGATCCCTGTCTGGGACTCAGAAATAATTTTTCTGAAGAATTAACTTAACGAACGTTCATCTACCATCCATGATATCTCCAAGCTCCCACAAGCGTAACATGTATCACACTGTCATTCACTTAAAATATTTATTCACACAGTTTTAAGGTCTATTATAAAAATTTCCAATTCCTTCATTTATGTCTCCTTCATGATTTATAAAGTGTAGAACCTCGTGCCAAACAATAACGAAAAGTCAAAAAAAAAAAATACTGTTGTGAAATTTGACTGTTCACTTCACCTAGAATCTACGAGTCTAATATTATTTTTGTGGTTACAGTATACTAACAATTCCACCTAGCTATTCTAGAATTTCTAATCCAAAAATTCAGTGACGAATACCTTTTTACCATCCTTGTCTACCCCTTTTCCTTCCTCTTCAATATGAAAACGTAAATTTTCAAGAAGAATAACAGTACCTGTTTGACGTGAAAACACAATAAGTTCAACTGTCAAGTCCAAAGTAAAGCCTCAGCTACACGGTGTAATTTTTCATGCAACTTGTGCCGTGAAAAAAATATCTTGTAGTCGCACGAAGCGTGTTACTTGCCATAACTAACATGCCACTTGTCCGAATTTTTTACAGTATAACTTAGTTTTATTTTTCGTGCAACTTGCAGATTTGAAAAACGAGTATTGTAAAGGTGTTATACAATGCAACTTTTCGTGAAACTTGCAATGATTTCCTTTGGCGTTGAAAACTGCATGAAAAAGTGCATCGTGGAACACGGGCTTTAATTTATGATGATAATTTAATTTAAAGTTGGGGGTAGGCCATCAGCCAGAGCACACGGCATTCAAAAAAATGGCCACATAGAAGGTGTTCAACTCTTTAAGGTCGAAGATGAAAAAACATTCCCGTGCTCCAAGTCACGGTTTCTTGCGTAGTAATTAACTGTGAGATCAAACTCACAAAAGCTTTATTTGTAGTCCCCAGTGGCACACAAAGTTAATGAAACAAGCAAAAGTTGAAAACTTCGCTACAAGACCTCTATTTGGGACTTGAACTTTAAAGAGTTAAAGAGGATACAAAAATAGAGGAAACAGTATTACTTGCCCTGGCTTCAGTCTTCACGACGGCAACAGTAATAAACAAAATTGCAAAAACGAAGCTTTTTCAAAAAACAATTGTCAAACTCTAACATCCGGATGAATCTTCAAAACGGCGTAAAAACTGTTCCCAAGAAAACACCCTTCCGATAGAGATTTTTTGTAAATTATAAAGAAACCACTGTTTCGCGACGAAGTTCACACAGTAAGTTGGTGAAAAATACAAAAGATTAAAACTCACCGAGAAGACTTATTTATGAGATTTGGCTCTTAAAAAGTTAAAGGCTCGTTATTTTGTTTTAAAATATTAGAAAACACCTCAAAGACATGAAAACTATCAAGAATCGTTGCTGTACGCCAACATTGAGACTTGAATTACAATTCGATCGCTATTATTCAGATTTTGGTATGGATATCGACAGTTTTAAAACCGAATAAGAAAGAAAAATGCTGGAACTGTTTTTTGCAACGGCAAAACCTTTGAAGATTGCTGTAAGTGCGTAAATGCGGAGTTGCCATGTTTGGCTGCAAGCCCAAGATTAAGGCACTCATTAAAACGTAATACCTTTGACTGTATCCCCATATTGTGACACCGTTTGTCTAACTTGTTAATAATTCACGTGGAAATACACAAAGTAAAAACAAGACCTCTAGACGTGTTTTGATACCACGATCAAACAATTGGATAAACTAAGCCAATGTCCGCCAAGGTATACCTCGAAAAGAGTTTAAAGAACCCAGCTTCGCCTCATTTTTCAAACGCTCCTCACGTTGTTTGACCCCATTGTCAAACACCCAGCCTGGCGTTTGATATATTAAACCTCAAACTTTTGTCCAAACATTTATCGCTCATATTTGCTTGCCCTGCAACGCCGACTGTCGTATGCAAAGTCCCAGCGACAAAATCTAGTCACCACTGGAATAAAATCCAACATGACTGTGTCGAGAAGTGACTTAAGACTTCTATCAACGTCTCGGGGAGGATTTATTAGTTTCAGATCCTGAAGATGGTGGTTAAGATGAGGTTAACTTACACACATTAACCTTTTCAAAAATATATCACAAACACATCGTCATTTAAATGCAATAAACACCTGCATGTAAGAACATGTATTTTCCCACGTTAAGCTGGAAAGGTTGCTTTTTATTTGGTGCCTACTAAAAAATTAGGCAGTTTGGTTGTTAGATATGTTCTTATTTTCATAATGGAAACATCCTTGTTACTGCTCAGAAAACTAATTCAATGTAGGTTAGGTCCCTACTTCTGCATCACAAACGTTTGTCATTGTACCTATTATACGATTACATTCCAAGGAATCACAAATCTTTCTCAAAGACCTCCGATTTCTTTAAAATGATAACAGTTTCCTTATGAAATTTCCAACATACCAACAAAGCTAACCTCCATAACAGCACGAGACTCACATTCTTCAGGCATTTTACCTGCTTATTCATTAACGTTCTAACATGAGCGTGTTTGAATTGTTATGCTAAAACAGGTTCTCATATGTTGGAGTTTTAAGTGATAAATTTTAGCAAACAGATTAATAGTCCGCCAGGTTTTTATACGTTGTTTTTTACAGCATTTCAAAGGGTTTATTTTTTACACAATTTTTCAGTTAGAATCCGCGAAGTCTACTGGACAACAATTGCAGAAATTGCGTCTTATGATCTACTTAAAATTTTAAAAATGTATATAAGTATTAATTTTAGCTCTTAGTTATTTCATAAGACTTGAGAAATTTTTGATAACTCTTTACTAATTTTAAATATTAAACATTTAGGTTTTATATGTAAACTATGCTAGATAAGTTATATGAATTTTAGTGTTGCCAATTAGCTATACAAAGCTAAATATCCTGACCCTTAAATGAAGTCTTCATCATCATCACCATCATCATCAAAATCTCATAATTAATGTGTAAGCACTGTACCTTCTTCCAGCTGATAGAACTATGGTTCAGTAAGCTAGGTACACATTATAGCTTACTGTCATATCAGTGGTTCAGTTAACAAAAATACACACGGCGGTTGACTGTTACAGGTGTGATTTAGTTGACAAGATAAACACTCCGGCTGACCATCACAGCAGTGGTTCAATTCACAAGGTTCACGCGACCACTTGCTGTTAGAGCTATCATTAGAGCTATGATTCCCACAGTTGTTGCAAGAATTTTGTGCCCCCTTTACCAGTACCGTATTTCCTCTGATAAACGCCCACAGCGTTTATTAAATTTTGAAGCAATTTGGTGCGGCGTTTATTAGAGGGAGACGTTTATTAAACAATCGAAAAATTGTGTTGAAATGTTTCGTCAGAGGGAAATTAATTAGGAGATAGGCTAGGTAGTTTTGAATTAAAAAAGTCCGAGTTAGATTTGAAACGTTTCAATGTCTATTCCCTATCGCTATCTCAACGTATAACCTATAGCTCAACGTCAGTATCCTCCTCTTCATCTTCATCGACAAGATGAAATCCTTCAGCCGCTTAAAAATCAAAAATGAACCTAACAATTTTAGCATCCTTTTCCTTGCACTTCCTGTATTTTTTCTAATAAAATGCCACTCTGATGTGTGCGGCGTTTATCGCCATTTTCGTGTGAAAAGGAGGGGGCGTTTATTAGAGGGAGGCGTTTATTTGAGGCTAGGCGTTTATTTGAGGAAATACGGTACACATCTGTTTTTCTATAACTGTGGCTCTGGATTGGGATGCCGTTCGAGATCATCACAAGTTTTTATTAACTTAGCAATACCTTTTGAAGGATTGGCACAGGTAGCTTCAACCTCAGGTCCAACACAATCAGCAAGAAATTCGATTTCTCTGCAAAAAGATAATGATGGCAATGCAAAGTTACAAAACAATAAGCGTTAAATGATAGCGAAAACCGATTTGTAAACAAAGTAGATTATAAATTTGGACTCAGACGTTGATATCATCATTAAAATCACCCTAGGTCATGCTGTGCACACGTAGGCTGCGAACCAGAGCTTCTTTTTACAAGGTACATTAAACCAACGAACGTATCCCCTACCTTCCGGCTCATAACGTCAGTCGAAGGTACATGGTGTGAGCAATCACATGTGATTGCAGTTTCGTCACAATTTTCCTTACCCGAAACCTTCCTCGTATCTCAGATGAAGGCTTAGTAAGCTACTTTACGATAAAAAATAAAACAAAAAGGGAAAAAGGACGTACGATAGCAAGAAAAGCTTTTTGATAATGATGAAAACGCTTTAATGATGATAGCGGCACATTGTATATATACACTGTCCGCGCCTTATTTTCTCGCGAATAAGCGGTCGTATTCTTGGGTAAAAGATCAACCTACATAGCCTCGCCGTAGATGAATTAGACCAACCTAAATGGCGATTGTCAAGTCATTCAGTCTTGGAACTAAACTCTCCAATTGCTGCCAAATCTTTAAACAACATTCGGCTACCTCCATAAGCTGCAAGCGTTTTGGCCGCCAAAGCAACTGAAGAACAAACTTGGCGACTACCTTTGTCAAATTTCCCAGAGCACTCGCTAATCTGGTGACCAGGTCTGACTGATCTAATTTGAGAACATACTGTGAAATCGCTGGCTTCTGACAGGCGCACTTTTACAGTGACGATAGTGAGGAAGTCTTGTTGACGTTATGCACAAGCTATTGACTTTCTGACTTTCTACGATGTAAACGTTCGCCGTCCTTTTTTGCCAAAACTATCTCGTTACCGTCGTAAATTTAAAACACCTCTCAAAATCTCTTAGACGGGTTATTTCAGCTGCAAAAGCTACAAATATGCGTAAAACGCAAACATTTTTTAATGGATTTTGTATTGGTCCCAGTTAGAGCATAAATATAAAACAAATACATATATTTAAGGAATTGAATACGTTGTACCTATTTTGTCAGAAACACGTTTTGATTTGGTGTTAAATTCTTCTTCGTCAAACTCGTCTTTCTGATACGATCATGCAGCATTCATTAATAAATATTGTCTGGTATAAACTCGTTCACTATAATTTCAAACCTAAAGAGGAATTACACTGAAATCACGGTCGAGAGTCACGGTTTAAAAAAAAGTTCTGGCTAGATATTTCAGCCCCAGCACAGACGAATGATTACATGCACCCTGCCCTAGCTAATTTATGGCGTACACGCTTCAGTCCACTTTCACATCACTAAACGTTTACGTTTTACACCATCACAAACGTTAAAATAATAAAATACTCATAGCGATTACGGTGTGAGAAGAAGTAAAGGTTCCAGAAAAACCTTACCTCAGAAAAATGATTTCTGAGCCCCAAACGGGGATCGAACCCGCAACCTTCTGATGATTGGTGAGACGCTCTAACCATTGAGCTACCAATATCCAGATAGCAAGCTAAGTTGCAAGTTTGACATATGTGCAAGCTAAGTGGCTGCCATATATCACATCAACAGCAGCTATATATTGCATCAATAACATCATTAACATATCACGGCTGCTGCTTAGGTCACACATAAGTTGGACTTGCACCTTAGTTTGCCATCTGGGTCTCAGTCCTGTAGCTAAATGGTTGGAGCATCTCATCAGTCATCAGAAGGTTGCAGGTTCAATCCCAACATGGAGCTCAGAAATTGCTTTTCTGAGGTAAGAGCTTAATAAACATTCATCTGTCATTCATTACTATTACTATTTTTTGTCATCATGTTTTATATATAATTATGTGCATGTATGCACATATTTAGTACTTACTGTCCAAGAAGCTTTTTTAATTCAATAGCAACAGGAGCAAGAGAAAATTTCTCATTCAGCAAACCATCTGGTCGGCCCAAGTGACTCATAAGAACTACATTATTTCCACCGTTATTTAAGCAATGCTTGATAGTAGGTAAAGCTGCAACAATTCTAAAAAATCATGAAGGACTACATAAGAATTTAGGTCTACCCAATTTAAATAGTCACAAGCTGTATCTACTGTAACTACCTGAAATCAAAGAACACTGTTTTCTGTAATGCATGACCAAAACTTTTATTAATATCTTTAGAAATACTGTTTCTCACACTTGTACATAAATTGAATTAAAAAAATAGCAATTTTTATTTCATCCTGAGTGAGATAAACAATGCACATTATAAAAAAATTATTGTTGCACAATGAAAAAAGAAGTCATTAAACCTAAGGATAGACTGGTGGTGTAGCTTATGGGGAGTTGAGGCAAAGGAGGCTAACTGCCCCCCCTGGAAGGATGGAAAGGGACCAAATCAGTACAAAAATGAGAAGGAATGGAACAATAAGGAGAATGTTGAGGAAAGGTGCAGGGAAAAAATAAGTGAGTGAGAGAGAAGGACAAAGATATAAACAGTAAAATGTTTGGCAAGGAAGTAAAACATTGCATTCATAAGGCTACCAACTATGGTCTTTGCTATATTAATCATGGGGTGCCAACATTACATAAGATGGAATTTGTTAGGTCTAAATACAATCCCTCTTCTTCTTTACCATTGTGATTCATTATTAATCAAAATTTACCAATTTTTCACCAATCAGGTAACAGATCTTGCATTCAAAATAGGGTAATTTTGAATTCAATTGGGTATTAGGGTGTACCGGAACACTTCAATCTAAAGACTGAGTTTTAATGGATCTAAACAACTTCTACACAAGATATTATATAATAATTATGTACCAATAGATAGCAAAAATTAATATACTTTTCCTTGGCCAAGTCTTTCACCTCAATACATTACATTTTTATGTCTTGAACATATTAAACAATTCTCTTCATTCCTTCACAATACTTGATGTTTGCTTACTACTGTGGATGAATGAATGTGATCACGATTACCCATGAAGCAATGTTTTGTAGAAAAAGATCTTTTAAAAATTTTGCAAGCAGTTTTTGCACATGCAGTTCTACAAGAACTTGGTAAACAAGAATATTATGTGTAACAATAAACTAACTTTTGAACTTTGTGCCAAAACATTTTGTAAGTCTGCAGTACGGTCAGTGTCATACTCTCGTTGGCAAAACTGCATGGTCATTGTAAGTTAACAAAATTAATAGATAATTGCTCAAGCATCCCTTTTCTGCAATTATAGCAACATGAACAACATCATGCATTTCAGTTGGAAAAATCCTGAGTGAAAACTCAGCACTTTCAGGTGCATGGTATCATGACTGTTTTCATGAAAGTACATAGACACAATGTTTTTGTTTTTTTTTCTAATTGTTTTATGAAATAACCGTTGCATCTTTGTGGTGTCATCCGCATCTAATTAACAAATAGAAAATACTTGTCAGTGTCTGTAGTGTGAGTGGAAACGTGGCTTTATCCAATCAAAGTGTGGAATGTATGTTATTATAGAACATCCAGTTAAATAGAGATTAGTGAAAACACTGCTTTCGGTAACCTGCCTCCTACAACGGATGTCAACACACATGATACTTCGCACGGCTGCCTTGAATGGCCATCCAACTGATTCCAGAAACATTGGAATATTTCATGCAATTTCGGGGTTTTTCTCTAATACAAAATTATTGGAAGGTTTCTGACTTACCGTTGATTGTTTGTTATTTCCTTACCCTTCAATGGGACATTGAAATCAACTCTACGATATAAAATCAAAATTAAATTTGCAAAAAATTGAGTTGAATTTGATCACAAAAATTTTCCACTAGAGAACACCATGTACATGCAGCTCTGAAGATTTGCAAACGAATATCATTGAAACATTGATGTGCTTTTTCAGTCACTGCAGAATTATTCGCTTTGACATAAGAGGAGTGACAAGTGGCACAAGACACAAAAACGTTATCGTATTCAAAATATTGTGCAAATCGTACATATAAACTGCAAAGACTGATATATCGATTGATACGGTGATACCACAAAACAAAAGGGGTTACAAACTTATTCCAAAATAAATTCGTCAATACACTCATTAAGCACTTACCTTATTAATACTCTCTTGTCTTTTATGTCAACTGCATCTATTCCAAGTTTGTTCAATGCCATTTCTGCGTTCTGCAAGCAAAGTGACCTCTTTCTATTATTAAACTATGTTCACCCCACTGGACCGAAAAATTTTGCGGAGCTGACCAGTCCCTGTGGCGCAATGACTCGCGCAATTCGTGACGATCTCGATATTTGGAACTCGCATTGTAGTTCACGTGTATTATTATCGTTCTTTCCGTAAGGATTACATCTTCTATTCCAAACGTTTCTTTTGGGAAACTAGTGGGGAAAATGAGGGTCCTTCGTCAATTAAACATGGTATCTCGTTTCACTCATCGACGTTTTTTACCAAACGTTTCAAGATTTGACGGATCTGTTTGTTATGGATCTAAGTTGATACATCAAACTGGAGGTATCCTTGGAAAAAAAAATTTGCACTTAGTAAATTATATTCCAGCTCTAGATTTGCTAGCCATGAACAAAATTGCACTGTACTCGGATTTTGCCAGAACATTGATGTTTTCATCCTGCGTCATAAAGTAACTTGGATTTATTTTTATGGTAGTTGTTAAAGAATTTGTTCTTTCTTCCAAAACTGAAATTTCAGAATTTGTAAATTTAACGTTATATTGCTCGCTCACGTCGAAGACTGCGCTGTACTGCAGTGTAGTAGCAGTAGTTGTAGTGAGATAAGGGGACAGTAGCTCCTGGGCAGGGTTTTTTTTTTTTGTTTTTTGGGTTTTTTTAATATTTAAAAAAGCATTAATAAAAATATCTCAAAGGCAATTGCAACTTTATCTCCCTGCATTTTGCCATACCATCTTTCATGTTATTTTCCAGTTGGTCAAAGGGGAAGGGACTGCAAGGTCTTAAGTTTGCCCCTGGGAGCTGATAGTACTCACTACTGTATGTCACTTCACCAGTGATTCTTCCCCAAAACATTATGACAATACCCGAGGTGAAATTTAAATGTCTGTAATAATCATCACACTCAAAGGGTAAGGTAGCAATTGACTCCCTTACTTAGAACCAATCAAAAGAAAAATGTACCATTAAATTTTTTAAATGAGTAGCCAAGTAAATCAACTTATCCTTTAGGATGGGTATTTTGGTATTGAGACTATTAAAGCTTAGATTGATGCAAGTTCTTGAGATAAGTCCATAATAATTATGGGATTTATTAACTGAGTATTTATTGGGATTTATTAACTGAGTATATCATCAAAAAATATATTTTACCTGGAAAAATTATGAAGATGTCTTTAGTAACACTGACTCAGTGGGGTCTCAAGAGCATCCTGGAGATGAGGCAAGATTCTCTGCTATTAGAGGTTTGAGAGCATGACTCTTACAAACTTTTGAAAATCTTTGGTTTAATTTTTTTTTTTATAGTTTAATTTTTTTTGTTAGTTCCTAGTTCACTCCAGACTGATCAAGCAGTCAGTAGACTGATTGCTGCCATCTCCACTTCACAAATAAGCATGAATGAAGTCTGATGTCTTTTCTAGTAACTAGTTAGCCCTCACATAAACTATAAATCAACATTGCAGTGTGGTTAACAATTATTATTTCTAAGTGAATGGGCATTAGCTGGTCCCAAAATCGGGGATCTGCAGTACAGTTATAAGACATCTTGTAACTTATGTGAAAGGTTTTACTTCAATCGTCTCATAAATGTGAAGTTACTGCATAAAAAAGCTTAGAACCGAGAAAATAAGTTAGTCATGATGTCTAACAACACCAAATGATAGATGTGAAGATGATTTGCTGTCTGAATGAAACTGTCTCTACTAAAAAGATAAAAAAAATTATGACCACTTTGCTAGGGTAATATGAGGGCATGAAAAGTGCAGTACCCTGATATCCACAGGATACTAGATTTTAAAATTGGGTACTAGGTATCACAAGCTCAGTATCCAAATGAGATATAACAAAAAATTCAATGTCAAGACTGTAGACTAACATGCATTACAGATCCTGATTGATCATGGTTGTATTCCTGAGTTTGGGCCTGAGTTCTCTGAACCAGACTATTTTCATACCTACATAATTTTAGAGAAATTTATTGAAACTTGCCAATTTCTCCCTAAAATTTGAAAAAAAGGGCAATCTTTTACTATGCTTATGCTTAATAAAAGAGGATTTTCTCACGATTTTTTTATCTGTACAAAAATGATGCCTGAAACCAAGTGAGTTTATCAGCTACATTGCACTTTTAATGAGCCATATGTAGTTGCAATGTAAACAACATTAAAAAACTGGAGATGTTGAGATATTTAATAGCAAATAAAAGAGTTCCAAGTCCTGTTGAAAGTGATAAGGGACAAAGGGAAAGAAGATGAGTGGTGAAAGAAATCAAAAGAAATGCCAAAACAAAGAGAAAATATGAGGAAACCAATTGCTGTCGAAAGTTAAGCCAAAGATGGAAGAACTCTTTCCCATGGGTGCTTGTCAATGATGGAAAGATCTTTTGCAAAGTTTGGATGGAAAGTCTCAGGTTTTGTGATAAGGAGTCCTGATTTCATATATTTCATGAAAAATTTTTAACTTGTTTGCAAATCTATTACAGCAGAATTTAAAATGCAGCTCCTCAAAACTTTCAAGGCATGAATGATTTAAATTTGGGTCATTAATAAACTTAATATTCCAGTTACTTTTCCTTGTTTGGATACTGCAAACTTAAATGTCTAGTATCCAAAGGCAGGATACTTGATTTCAAGAAGGGATACCAGATTCCAAAAGCCTGGTATCCAATCTGGATACTGCTGAAAATTTCACATTTCATGCCCTCAATATGGAGATTTACTCAGTCTGTAAGCTTCATCAAAACGTGTTAGGAGATAAGTAAACTAAATTGGATGTATCTGTATCACCTTATCCACTCTTAAAATGACATCTTAATTCAGTGGAACACTGGATACAAAACAATTTTAGCAAGTTTACTCCATGCCATCATGGAGTACCTTTTACAATTATACCTGAATTTACCTTTTTCCTAATTTAGTAAGAGCATGTAATTATGGGTGTTTTTACTAAAAGAGAATTTAACCAGGTGTTTACCACATACAGGCATGGGCTTATGCATGTAATAATAATATCAATTATGTACTTTGAGCACAAAGTTTTTGAACATACAAGTGACAAAAATTTAATTTCCATTGACAGACAACAGTCTTTTTCCACTTTCTGGATTATTTAATCATATCAGACCTTGTGACATGCTACAAAAAAATTGTTACTTTGAAATTCTTAAATTTGAAAATTTAGTGGATGATACTGACTATACTTGTACTGTATTGTACGTGCATGTTCATTCATCAAAATATTAGGACTGAAATGATAAAGAACAAGTTAAACCATTGTGTGAACTGAGATGTCTGACTGGCATAATTATAGTATTCAGAAATTAACTAAAGGTCTTTTTTTTATGATGTTTCAACTCTTAACTAAAATATATAGAAGTTATACTGTATGTAGTATATATTAACTGTTAATGTAATTTATGGTGTCCTTTCAGGATTTACTGGTAATAATTTTCCTCCAGTAAGATATTTATCTGGTTCATCTCAGGAACCATCACAGGTAAGCACTGTAAATTTAGCCAGATAAAGACAATTAGCAATTGCTCTTGTCTGATGTGGGTGAAAAACCATTTGCATGTAGACCCAAAAACTGAGTTGAATGAAACTTAATTTTTCTACATTTGTGTTATAAGAATGCAAGTCAGACATATAAAATTATGGTATGATCATAGAAAAATGCAAGTTATGCCATAAAGAACAGTTTGTTTTATATGGATACTAATTTTCCCCTTTTCAACTAAACTACATGCAATGACTGGAATTGGTGCTAAATATATTTAACTTTTATATTCCTGCAACCCTAGCATGAAAACAAGGAGGACATTGAAAGACATGCTGAGCAAGATTCTATTCACATGATTAGTGATACAGAAACAATAGCAGGTTTTTATATGATCATTATTTGTATTGAAGAACTTGGTGTCCTTCATTTTAATGAATCGTAAATTTATGTGTGTACATTTTAATGTTAAAAATTGGTAAACAATGGTACCTACCAAAAACTAACATGCTGGAAGTCATTAGTTACCAATGTATGAGAGCTCCATCAACACAACTCTGAAGTTTAACCCATTAAGGGGCAAGGGGTCTCTTTAGTATTTTACTCTGGCTAATGCCAGACAATTTTACTTGTCAAAGAAATGAACCATGCCCCTAAATTGAGTTAACAGCCATCTCCATAATGTGTAAACAACATGGCCGGTCTTCAAATAGCTTAAACGTCATTAGCATAAATTAAAAGTTTCTAACATTTAATCGCAGGGGAGAAAAGGTTTTTAACTTCGCAACCCAAAAACTTTCTCTTTGTGTTTGTGATGTACTTGTGACATCCATAATCAGAACCCCAACATCTTGTAGGCCCAAATGACCTTCCTCAAAAAAAAAAAAGAAAAACAGCGATTACAAATGCTACCCATGAATTCCCTTCGGCTCTATTCAAAAAATCTTATCATCAAGCTTAATATATAGGAACATAGCGTTCTCCGTCTGTCTCTTGTCTGTTCCATTGCCACTTTCTGACTAGTTTGTGTGGACAATACCCGTCAGGCAATAGGTTTTGTGAAGTCCGGGCTTTGTAACGCTGGTTAACGACACAGTCGGTCTTTCAAGATTGCAAAAGCCTGTGTACATTGGTTGGTCCAGATGACAATATTTGGTGCTTTCCTACGGGTGAAATCGGACAAAGTTGTGGCGACCTCAGACATTAGTACATATTAGTAAATCAATCTTAGAAATGTTCGGATTCCTTTACTGCCTCTGGCCTTGAAAAGTATGTAACGGCTCTAATCTTGCTGACAACTGGTTTGACTTTCCATCCTCCAACGACTTGTCACAGGTATTCCACTTCTTCTCTTTCAAAGCGGCACTTCGAGGTTTTTGCTGTTAGTGCCGTCTTCGTCAAACGTTCCAACACTTCTTGTTCACCGAATGTGATTGTATCACTCAGAAAAGTTACTGCAAATTCCTCCAATCCTCGTAGATTACCATCTATTATTCTAACTTCGTTGTCTGAACAGTGTATTGAAGTATTCATTTATGCATCTACAACACCCTCGAGTTAAGTCGAGCCATACTTTGTCTTTGAGACATACATCGAGACATACTTTGTCTTTCCTATTTGGTTAATTATGGCATCAATTCCAGTCGTCGGATCGGCATTAAATATGGATATCTCATTCAGTTATCAAAAATCCATGCAAATCCGCTATGTACCGTCCTTTTTCAGAAGTCCACTTGCTTTTTTAAGGTTATATGATTCCTATCTATTCTATCTATTCAAGATCTTTTCACATCTCGTCTCACTTCGCTAACGGTATTTCGCATGGAACTTGGCATTACCTGCTTCAATACGGTGTACTGCCTTGTTGGTAAGACCAGTTTTGTCTGGAGTAATGTTGGTGTATTCCAGTAGAAGTCAGTTCATTTCTTCTCTTTGCTTCAGTTGAAGACTGCTACCGATGATCCCAGTCTGGTCAACGCTGTTTAAACATGGTAGCTTTGATATGGTCTCTTTTTTCGTCGATACTGTAGTCTTCTGCTAGCAGTACTTCATAACAACTCGTTGGTTGTTGGGAATGCCGTCTCTGAAGCTAGTTAATGTGGTAAATTGATGAAAAGTAGGTGCGTGGACAGTGTTGCGTAGGCAGTGTCGAACGACATGTAAAAAGGAGGGTTGATTGAGATATCTTACGACAGGAAAAAATGACGTTTTGAGCGAAGACCCTTTGTCGGAGTGAAGGGCCTTTGCTCGAAACGTCAATATTCCCTCTCCTAAGTTTTGGCGGTTCTCAGACACATTTGGATTTTTATAGGCGTGGAGTAAACTCTCGTTTTATTGCTTTTTCGTTTCTGTTTTGATTTCATTGTTTACTCTCCCTACTTTCCTGTTCACTCTGAAAGGACGTTGCCATCCATGTTTTAGTTTGTTAGTGTTGGATGTCAACAATATCGGGACGTCATCACCTTCGTCTACTTCTCAAACCCTAGCTTACTAGTCACAGCATTATCTATATTGTTTCTGGTAGCCTTCTTCTAATCTTGATCTCGTGCAACAGAACACTTCCTGAACACTTTGAATCTGCTTTCAACATTTCACTAAGTTTATCAAAGGAGCCACAACCATTGCCCCCCAGCAGAAGTTCGAAAGGAAGGAACCACGTCGACGCTTTAGCTAATGCTCTGAAAAGAAAAGCCATCGGTCCCACTCGTGCAATGGTCTCGGCAATGTTGATGATACTAGGGCGCGGACGTTGTATACTTGGTCGTTGATGTTGATCTCCGCGTCGGCAGTTGTATAAACAACTGAGTCTGCATGGGCACGCTTGATATGGAGCTTGTCTTCCTTGTTTCTTTTCTCGTCTGCTACTAAATCTTGATATACACTAATGTACAGGAAGCTGCGGAATCTACCAGTAACTTAGCATGGTGACCTTCCACGAGACCTTGGAACACGTATTCTCCGTACCTTAATTGATGACTGGTAACACTTGTCTTTCATTTCTTTGCGTGGTCACAGAAGACGTTTCCAGGGCTGCTTCATTTTTTTAATTTTTCGGGAGAACAAGAGGGCGTCTGCTTTCAATATGTCCTAATTTTCCACACTGGTAACATGTCAAGTTTGTCTTCCGCTATTCGGTATTAGGGAACTTAAGAAACGACTTTTTTCTTGGCGACGGCAACGTGAGTGACCAAGTGGGTCTGGGAAGAGTACGGCGTTGTTCCCGTGAAAATATGAAAGTTAAGTAAAGCAAAATATCTAGCTGGAACGTATATGAAGAGTTTGAACATTTGCTTCGTTCACACCGTGTCACGGTTTCGATGTATGACAGAGTGAGGCCTTTTTTTTTTGTTTTGAATTCATCGGACAATTTGTCTTAGAAGTAGGATCTCAAATATTCATTCACGATATTGTACCGGAGTCCAAGATGTTTCTGCTGCATTCTGAGACAAATAATTGATAATAATTCAACTTAAAGTTTTGGTTTTATTATAACGTGAGCTGGAATTAATTTCTTAATGATCTAAGCATACAAATTTTGAATAATTCGTTTTTCGGAAACTATCCGAGAACGTACAGTAAGAATACCAATAAAAAACCTAGTTGAAACTATTATATATTCTTGTCCGTTACCGTAGGTCGGTAAAGGTTTACAAACAACATTATATGAACATAATTTTTCAAAGTTAACGAGCATTTTAGTTTTTTCTCGAGCCAAGTAACAAGGTAAAGATAATAAACACCAAGGGAACTAATCAAGAAATGATCTTTCGAGCCTGAAAGACAAATATTTTACTCATGTTCTAGTGACAACGGCAAAACCTCTTTTTTGTCGTCGGCACTGAAGCCCGACGGCGGATTAAGGCAACTAACAACGTCAACCGGAAGTGAAATTGACATCCGGTTGCCGTCGCATAAAAACAGCATTTCTCAAGTTTCCTATTTTCACCCCGTTTCCAACCCTTTCTCGACCCTCGGAGTATATTTCCTTCCTTTTTGTTGTGTTTCTGCAGTAACGCGCAGTGTCCTGGCAGCACACCGCATTTCAAACATTCTATGATCCCTGTAGAGATTAGGAATGTACCTTCTCTGGCTGATATAATGTGATCTGTAATCATTCCAGCTTTCTCTGTGGCCTTTGGCTTTCTTTCTCTCCCTTGGAGTTGCAACTCAGGGAGCATTCACCAGCTGTTCTAGGAAGATAACCTTAGACAATCTTTTGCTACATTTCTTTGGCTTTAACCAATTCTTCGAAAGATCTTGTAATCGTACTTAGGTTTTTTAGATATGTTTCTTCTTTTATGTTATACCTTTTAAAGGCGGCTTGTTTCACTCCAAGGCGCTCTTGAGGTTTATACAGGATCCATAGAACCCTTCCAGTTTAACGAAGCGAAAAGCTTTAACACGTTGTTTAGCGATTTGTAACCGTTAGCCACTGTTTCAACTACTGTTATGAAATGTTGAATATCGTCCGTGTCAGTGAATTTATGCAATCGTGCCTCTCATGCTTTCGTCTGTTCCCTCATTTCCAACAAGTGCGGTTCTCCGTTTCGAATATTTCTTTTTTTTTCTCGTACTGGTTCGGCCAGAATATGGCTTCGAAAACATACACAACGTCAGAATAAGAGTTCAAAATGAAATGATACCAGAAGAATTTTCCCTGACTAGCATTTGAAAGCATTCAGAAATCCTGTGTGGCCTACTAGTGCGTTGAATTGTCTGAAAATTGTAAACAAACAGTAAAAAGAGATCTTTCACCGTACAGACTCACATAACGATTTTTCAAAACTGTTTTATGAGATTTCTTGTCTTTGTCGTTGATTTTCATGGAAAATTATTCCCTGTAAATCTTTTTTAATTGTTTGTGAAATACATTTAAAAGTCTTACATCCATTTTTGCCTTTACGTGGTTTTTCGTGTGTATTTTCAACCAAGGTTAAGAGAAGATTGTGAAGAGTGGAGTGGGAGGTTAAACTGACGTGCAAGACCGCATAGTTGGCTGGAACTGACGTACTTAAATGAAAATTATACTCCGTGGGCGGCTATCTTGGCTTCACATTTCATTTACACACGCAGAAAATAGAGTTCGCTGTTAGTAGTCGCTCTGTGTCTTAAAATTTTAATAAAAACTGCGACGGTTTTAAAATACATATTTCGGACAACATGCTGTAGTACATCATCAGTTGAAACTGGGTGTGCACAAAATTGGACTTTATGAGGTAATGCATGAACATGCATGAATAAAAAGAACCACAGAGGAATAAAAAATTAAGAGTAATATGACTAATGTATGAATAATAAAAGAATTGTATTAAAACATGAGTGTTAGATTAGTGTGAATGAGCTGTTTATTTAAATTGGGCTTTTTCCATTCAATATGCAGAGATTCCTTTAATTTCAATTCGTAAATATTGTTGACTGTGTCCAAGATCGAAAAAACAGTTACTTGTGTGTATGAACATCTATCTAGTGACAAGAACTCCCATGTGTTTAAACATTTGAAAGACTCAGAGTCTTGTACGAGTTTTGCTAATGAAAACTGTTTTTCGATCTTGGACACAGTCAACAATATTTACGAATTGAAATTAAAGGAATCTCTGCATATTGAATGGAAAAAGCCCAATTTAAATAAACAGCTCATTCACACTAATCTAACACTCATGTTTTAATACAATTCTTTTATTATTCATACATTAGTCATATTACTCTTAATTTTTTATTCCTCTGTGGTTCTTTATATTCATGCATATTCATGCATTACCTCATAAAATCCAGTTTTGTACACACCCAGTTTCAACTTAAAATGTACTATGTTGTCCGAAACATGTATTTTAAAATCGTCGTAGTTTTTATTAAAATTTTAACGCATTTCTTGCTGGCTTAGAAATTTGACTCTGTCTAAAATTGGAAACACGTTTAGTAATTTTTAAAGAAAACTTCTTGATTCGAAATGTCATTGAGTATTCATTTTGTCGATGAAGAAACTCTGCTGTTGACTCTTCAAATTCTGTTAAAATAAAGCTTACACATTCATTTTTCTTCTGAAAGTAAATTCTTAATACTTACCAATTGCCTTTGATTCTTTTTTAACGGTTTGGAAATTTTAGAGAAAATTTTGGAAAAAAAAAATGAAAAATTTAAATGGCGGTTTGTAATTATGAAGAATTTAATTTCAAAAGAAAACTGAATGTGTAAACATTAATTTCTAGTGCAATAGCACTTTAAATGCTGTGTTTTATCTCATATTGAAAAAAGAAAAAAAATGAATTGTCCTTTTTAAATTTAGGGCCATCTGACAAGCACAGTTTTCAAGCTGAGACTAAACAATTGTTGGATATTGTTGCACGATCTCTTTATTCCGAAAAAGAGGTATGTGATGTTATCTTGTACTATCCTAATCGTGCAATAGTTTAATTAATTAACAATTAGAGTATTCCCTTAAAATCTAAATGAGATGATTCCGGCTTTGCTCACGTGAGTGATCAAATCCTAGAAACTAGTGGCATAATGAGGGGTGGTTATGGATGTCCACCTCCCAAAGGAGAACACGAGTCATGAATTTGCCTTCAAGAGGCGAGCTGGAAACTGGGCTACATCATGCAAGTGAGAAATCACCAAGATAATGGTTTTGGTACATATGGGAAGAAATCACTCACAGGCCCCAAGGCCATTGGTTTTTTGGGTTATTTGCCTCCCCCCTTACCGAAATCATGGGTGAACTACCGATTGAAGCTTGGAGCTCATAACCTAATTGTTGAATAAAATAAATTATCAATTATTTCGTGTTTTTACCATTAAATGGCCGCCAATGGTTATTCTGTTGCTAAACTATTGCAACCTACCAAGCGTTTAGGGAAAAAAGGTGTTTTTTCTGTTATTATTGCCAGAAAGTCTTACCTCTGGTGGAACCATCAAATATTTTGAAATAAAAGAAAAACCGAAAATAGTGTAAAAATAACAAAAAATAATGATGAGGAAATGATAGATAGATCAAATGTAGACATATTAGTTTGACAGTGGCGGACCCAGGATAGGGCTCAAGTGGCCTCCCCCCCCCTATTTTGGAAATTAAAAATTCCAAAGCTCTTTAAAATTAATTTCATCATAATGCAAGTGATAACTCAGCAGAGACCTTTCGTTCGGTAGCTCTACATGGTAGAGGCTGTATTTGTGAGTAGACTTATTTTCTCGTTTTTAAAACATTCTGTCCAGTCCCTGATATCCCATGTAGTTGCTTCTGAAATGTAATCCAACATCTAAATTGCCGATGCCAATGAAGTCGACAAAACCAACTATAGATGATAGATGAATGATCGTTAAGCCCTGTGCTCAGAAGAACGATTTCTGAGTGCAGGGCTTGACGATCATTCATCTATCATCTTAAGATATTTCCAAGCTCTCATATATCTAGCATACAAACTTTATCTATCATTATCAATATATAGTGGCTTCCGCTTAGGTCGCACATATATGTCGAACTTGCACCTTGACTCACCATCTGAGTCTTGGTAACTCAATGGTTAGAGCGTTTTACCGGTCATCAGAAGGTTGCGGGTTCGATCCCCGTCTGGGGCTCAGAAATCGTTTTTCTGAGTACACGGCTTGACTATCATTCATCTATCACCTTAAGATATTTTCACGCTCTCATATATCTAACATACAAAAAACCAACTATCAATTTAACACTCGTCGTCCATCCTTCATACTATTGCTGCTTCATAACTGGCGATTGTGTCACGAAAATAAACTTATTAACGAGACCTGTTTAAAACATTTTGAACTTTAACAAAGGCCTAGCAGCGTTTGGTATTGATAACACCTGAAACTCGTGTTAAAACACCCAAATTTGAACCTTAGATTTTGATTGATGTTTGAAAATACTAAAAATGCTTTGTTAGACGATATAAGGAATTTCCGACCCCCAAAACACGTAAGGTTCCGCAATGGCTAGCAACGTACATTTAGCCGCCTCAGAAACCTTTGTAGACCCTGTTTGCGCCCCCCCCTCCCCGCCGCTTTTCCCAAATCCTCGGTGCGCCACTGTTTAAAGTGTTTAACGTTCTCGTTTGTGTGTTTTCAATGTTCGTGTGTGAATAGGTGTTCATCCGAGAACTGGTTTCAAATGCATCAGATGCAATGGAAAAACTTAGACATCTGTTTTTAACTGGAGTTGACATTGCTGACAAAGACCACTCACTAGAAATTCATTTAGCTACTAATGAAGAAACTGGTACCTTCATTTTACAAGATCACGGCGTGGGGATGACGAAAGAAGAGTTGATTGAACATCTCGGAACTATTGCCCGGTCGGGTTCCAAAGCATTTGTTCAAAAACTTCAGCAAGGTGAAGGCCCATCTGGTATCTCAGAAAGCATTATTGGTCAGTTTGGTGTTGGCTTTTATTCAGCTTTCATGGTTGCAAAGAAGGTCGACGTTTTTACAAAATCTCACATGCCCGACAGCAAAGGATACATGTGGACATCTGATGGGTTAGTTTTCATTTAGTGAAAGCCAAGGCATAAGTCACATTTTAATCGCGTCGAATGTCGCATCTCAATCTTATTATGTAACAGACAAACGGTGATGGATTTTGATGTTGTATTTCAATCCAATTTAAGGCTATCGTCGATAGTTTTTGGTCTTGAGGATTTGTCATTAACTGGAAATATAAATACGTAACCACTCTTGTCGACAATTCCGTGATGTCCTTAGAGAATACGAACAAAGCGATTGGTTTTTCGAGATAATCAAAACTTGTTTTCAAAATTTTCGAAAACTCTAATACTTAACTATTAATTGACAATTCGTCATTGTAATAAGTGGAACTTAAAAATGGTTAAGTCTTGGCCGAAAGAAGTTTCGGAGCAATGACAATATTTACAAGCGAGGAATATCCGAGAATCGAGTATCCCCTTCCAACTCAAACTCTCGACCCTGCACAATATACTTTAAGGGCCTGGAGCAGGGAATGGGAGCAGCAAAAATATAATTCATTGTTTCATGGCAACGGGAAAGAAAACCCGAAAAAAAAAGTTGAACTGGGCAGTCGTTTCGGTATTTCAATTTAGCTAAAATTCGCGGTATATAAGATATCGCAGTGAGACGTATTTGGTCTGTAAAATAATTTTTTTTCATAGGTCAGTGAATTCTGTGGCATAACAGAATATGTTGATGTAAATTTTGACGTGGCATTTGTAGACCATGCTATCTCTTAAGTGACGTTTTAAGTCTTTCGTGAAGCGTGAATTACATTCGACGCGAATGAAATGCGACGTGTTGAGAAAACTTGATCGAATAATGTCGTATGGGTTTGGGCAAGAATTTGGTCCGGTTCTTGTGGTTGGGTGGTGGGTATAAAGCATTAAATCAACTTTCGTCTGGTATAAAGGTTTTATTATACATTTACTTTAAAGTGGAGAGGAAAATTTTAGCACTCATTTTAAGTTATTTACCCAAAAATGGGATTACGGAAATGTACAAACCTTCGGTGCTAAGTTGCTCTGGGGTTCTGGACCCCAGAAGTTTTAGAACTTACAAAATTCTAAGCCACCACAATCGGCATTCTGGTGATAGAAATTCAATTTAAAAGCGCGCAGCAGTTTATATGCAAGTTTCTGGAACATGTCTTAAAATGTTTGAAACTTTCACCGATATGGCAATTTCCTGATATTACTATAAGCAATTTTCGTGTGTCAATAATTATTATTGACAACCGATACCGATACCGTAATATCTCCAAAGTGACGAGGCTCGTTACTTTCGGATTTAACAGCCTTCTCTATCGTTACTTTCGGGGGGTCGCTTCTGTCAGGGGCTCGTTACCTTTGGATGGTAAAAATGCGTATCTGAAGTAAATCATGACAAATATTATCAGACTGTTGCTCTTTATTGTAAAATGATTTTCACCATTTTTTCGTTGGTATTGCCCTGACTACATGCCCACTTGTCTTAAACTGAATTGTCTGCGGTAGGAGTGAGAAGTCCTAATTTCTTCGTCAGTTCTTTACGCAAATCTTTTAGCCCTTCTGTTGTTATCTATAATCTTGCAAATTAGAATAAGCTTATATAGATTTACCCTAAAAATAAGAGAAGCATGGGTTTGTACCTGTTTTAGAATTATTTATGGTATCGATGGCTATATCCAAAACTAACTTAAATTACTTAATGATAAGTTTGAAACAGACATTTTAATGCATTTATTTCGCATCATGATCAAAAACAAAACGTTGACCTTTCTTTCAAATCGTTACTTATGGGTTGTCGCTACTTTCTGGGGATCATTACTTTGGGAACTTTACGGTATTGGGTATCATGAATTTTTGAAAGTAAAAGGAATGTGGCTGTGTGAAACATTGCTCGTAATACCTGAAATGATAGGTGTTGTTTAATTTTGCAAATGTGAGCACAGGATTAAACCTTCTTCGTTTATGTTTGCTATTTTCTCACGGTGCAAGTTGTCTAAATTATCGTGTAGTTGAGTAGTTTTTGAAAACATCCTTTTTCTTAGATTTTGGTGTCCCCTACATGACGAAAATACGCTCAATTTGATGTTTTCCTTTGCAAGTTCTGTTTAATGTGGCCCACCACGTGTACACAGACCAATAGCGCGCTTACATCGGTAATAAAACTGCCGATATCAATATTAAAGAATTGTTCGATGAGGTTTTTCTGATATCGAGAATTATCAAGGTCGAAGACTGTGTTAACAGCCGAAACTGTAGACTGAGGTAGATATTACTGACTGAGACCTTAACGGTTCTTGATATCAAATAAGTCGAAATTAAGAATTGTTTTGTTTTACAGTACCTTTTCTAGTAGTGACCAGCTAATTACTAAAATGTCTGAAATTACAAAACGTTGTTGAGCAATGCGCTTGCTTTGCTCTAGCTGGACAGCTTAACAATTGTGCAGGGCCATCGGAAGTAGAAGCTGAGGTGGCTAATTCGCTAAATTTTTGGCAACAGTCCTTTGAAAGACTAGATCATTGGCACAAAAAAATTCACACAAACCTATTTGGTCACCCACGATAGATCGCCGATTGAACCACCTCATGTTGCATCATGTCACACAAGAACAGGGCGACAGCAACTAACCTGATTGAAGTTGCGAATGAGCTGTTGAAAGAGTTGAAACCACAAACCAGATTTTTGGATGTGTTACAGAGAAGGATCTGTAGGAAAATAAGTTTATCACATAAAAACACCCAAATATAGGCTTAAAGGGCAGTAAGTTGGGTCGACATTTGCGGTTCTACTTCACTTCACTGTGACTCGTATTTTCAGCCTCCAACCCCATATGAAATTCCCAACACTAAATTCCACTCGCATTCACTACATCCCTGGTTAGGGTGCAAATATTGATGTTTTAACATATAAATGTTCGTGAGAAATGTTCCACTCACGTGGTCTGTTATTTTTTAGTAGTAACCGTGAAACCTTTTTCGCATGGAAAAAGAATCCAAACTGAAGGGTAGTTCATTCACTTCGGCTAATCTTTGTCTTTGAAAAAAAGCCTCTGCTCGACAAGACATCAACCAAAATGTTGTAACGTTAATATTATCACATATCTTTTATCCCATATCTCTCACTTTAACCTGTAACGTCGACTTTACGTTAAAGTTACGCACAATAAAGCTGGTCGTTTATCTGCGGCAATACCTGTTGGTGTGTCAGTAATTCCTTATATTCACACAAGTAATTTCCACTCACCCGTTTTTGTTCTTCTTATTCTTTAAGCAATTCTGCTTAATTATCATCTAAATCTGGAAGTTCAAGTTAAAGCAATTTCTGGAGTATTTTGCTTGCAATGATTTATGCTGTTTATAATTGAGGATAGGTCTGGAAGCTACGAAATTGCTGAA
Source organism: Heliopora coerulea (assembly GCA_030142905.1). NCBI lineage: Eukaryota > Metazoa > Cnidaria > Anthozoa > Scleralcyonacea > Helioporidae > Heliopora > Heliopora coerulea. The sequence goes on along the minus strand of JASJOG010000003.1, from coordinate 5,371,005 downwards.
GCTGATGGGGTTGCACGAGGGACAAAAATTATTGTTCATTTGAAAGATGATTGTCGGAGATTTTCACTAAAAACGGAAGTGGAAGGCAAGCATTAATTCGACAAAAACAGTATGTAACGTTGACGTTCTTCGATCTTGACCACTGTCATGGTTTACTGACATGTATTCGTATATCCGTTGCAGAAATCATCAAAAAATACAGCAATTTTGTTGGGTTTCCAATTTTTCTAAATGGCGTGTGCATTAATACTGTGCAGGTAGGTAATGCTTGTTGGGGCGTCGCTAAACCTTTATCAATGGGAAGTGAGATGTAATTTTGGGAAGTCACTTTTTCAGTATAGATGTGAAACTAATATAAAAAAATATGAATGCATTTCGCAGTTGCGCAGATGAAAAAAAAAAAGCTAAAATCCCAACTTATTTTCGAACTTTTGGTTATCGCAGTTATTTTTATTTTCTTTTTTTGTTTGTTTTAGTTTTTGTCTTCAGATTAGTTCATGTAAGATTTTTCTCGGTTTGCAAACTGGGACGTCAATATGCCAACGGGTCTATGCTTGGGGATGTTCCATCCCACGACGACGGTATTGACTTCTGAACGGATTGCTGTAATATTGCCGACTTAATTATTCCGTTAACCCAACTAAACGTGAAACTATTGTGCCGCTGCTCCTAGTAACATACTGTAATTGCTTCCGAAATAGAAACTGATCATGTATTTTGCGTTCGTGTACAACTTTGTTTTGAAAGAGAATATCTCATTTGGCCATTGTAAAAAATTATTTGACAATTTCAGTAAAAGATATCCTGCAAATGCTATAATTCAAGAAATAGACGAACAGAATTCTGTAAAAAAAAGTTTTAACTCCAGGTTTCGAGTTCTTAAAATCAATTGGCTGAGCAAGTAAACGAGTTGATCCATGGATATGATGTACAGTCTTCCCACTGCCTCCAACAAGTCACTGATTTAATTTTCACAATGCGGATTTTGTACACGATAAGCTCATTAATTTTTTTTGCTTCCACTATTTTAGCCCCTTTGGACTCAAGACCCAAAACAAGTGACGGAAGAGCAACATGAAGTACGGTAAACTTTTTGAGAATTTTATGCAAATTTCTAAAGTTCTGGAAGCTGTTGATGTATGAATAACACTGAAATTTCTGATATAAGAGAGAACATTGAAACTGCTACCGCCAGATTCATGTTTGAAGAGAAAACCATGTGTAAAATGATCGGTGAATTGTATCTCAACGATTTTTAACCACTATCTATATCTTGATTTTTTTCTAGGAATTCTATCGTTTCATCTCTAATGCATTCGATAAACCACGATACCATTTGCATTTCAAAGCGGACGCCCCGTTAAATATCAGAAGTATATTTTACGTGCCTGAACGTCTTCCTGAACTCTATGGTTTGGGGCGTATTGAGTCTGGAATAAGTCTTTTTAGTCGGAGAGTTGTCATACAGACAAAAGCGGATAAACTTTTGCCTGAATGGCTTCGGTTTGTCCGTGGAGTAGTGGATAGCGAAGATATACCTCTTAATCTGAGCAGAGAAATGCTTCAAGACAGCGCCCTTATCAGTAGGTTAAAAAATGTTCTCACTAGACGACTCATCAAGTTCTTCCACGAACAAGCTCGGAAAGACAGGGTGAAGTATGAACAATTTTTCAAAGAATACGGCATCTTTATTCGTGAAGGAGTTGTTGTCACAAATGATGAACATATGAAAGAAGACATTGCAAAACTCTTACGTTTTGAATCATCACGCTCGAAGGCAGGTGACCTCATTTCTTTAGAACATTATGTTTCAAGGATGAAGCCGACACAGAAGTCCATTTATTACATTTGTGCGCCAAGGTAACGTATATAACATTATTAATTCGCCTTCGTGCTAAGCTAGATTGCCGTCCCTCTTATTCGTTAGTATTTTTGATGCCCGTTTCTTCGTTCGTTCGTTCGTTTACTCATTCTTTCATTAGCTTTGTTTTTGTGTGCTTATACTTTCATAATACTTATCTTTCGTTATCGATCTGTCCTTCAATATAAGAAATATAAGGAATTTATCCTCGATTACATGAAATTAATGGAATCTATATTAAGTGAAAGTACATTTTGAAGAGCCTACCGGGACAAGTTGCGAGGGATACAAATCTTAGGCATCTGGCTGGGAATCTAACCCACAATCCTGCGAATCTTATACAAAACTCAGGCAACTAAGCTACAAAGGCCGTTCCCGAGGACATGGTTCACAAGTTCTGTGTGTCTGTATATTATTATTGGTCCCCAGGGTCGGGGGTTCAACTCCAAGCTGGAGGCCCAATAGTTGTATTTTTCGCAAGTTGGTCCTGTTGGGTGTTAAAAATCTCTGATTCTGTTACTAGAAAATTTGCCTTAACTTAATACAGATTCCTTTTCATCGGTTCGCTTATTTTGTCTTCCTTATGAATTTCTCTGTGTTTTTGTCTGTCTTCGCGTTTTTTTTGCGTATGACATATGCAAATGTACATTCCCTCGCTTATTTTTACACGTATGTGACTACTCGATGTCTCTAGCCGAGAAGTGGCGGAATCATCTCCCTATTTTGAAGCTTTGAAGAAGAAGGAAGTTGAGGTTAGTAATCATTTTAACTCATATCAAGTTAGTAATCATATTATAGAGATTTTATCTGGTTTTTGTTGTGCTTCTCGTTCACGTTGATTTGTGTACTTTGTTTCATGGTATTATTAAGGTACTGTTTACCTATGATGATAATGATGAGATGGTATTGCACCAGCTAAGAAAGTTTGACGGCAGAACCGTTACATCGGCAGAAACATACTTATCAACATCCGAAGACTCAACTGTTGATACAGATGAAGCGAAAGGTTGGCTAGTGATAGCATTCTATTCTTTACAAATAAACCTATGAAGCCTGGCCTTTAATAGCGATATATTTATTGACAGTAAGGGTGTTGTGCATCAAGGTGGTTCTATATAGTTTCCTGAATCAAAGGAAAATGTAAATTTAAAACATACAAGAACATGCATATAATTTTTTTTAAAGTAGGATAAACTAAATGTCATACATAGAATAACAGACAGACAATTAAAAATTATAATGAAGTCAGGCCCAGTTCAAACGTCGAGTTGAACGGCCGTTAAGTTCTCCGTCTGAATCAATTAAGTTCGGCCCTATTAATCCAGCTAATCAGGGGCCGAAGCTAATTCATGTGACCGAGAGGAGCTGGAGCGAGCTGAAATATGATATGTAAAAACTTTTTAATAAGTGATCATATTGTAAAGTTGGCGGCCTTCTCGAGCTGCGCAAGTGACCACATGGAAGATGGGAAAGACAATGACAGGTGATAGTTACTAAAATAAACGAGTGCTCGCAGACAGTAGTTAAATTCGACGAATTAAGTTGAAAGTTTGAACCCAACGTCGAGCTGACCAAAAATTTAAACACTGAACAAAAGCTAGGTCAATAGCCATAATAATACATAGATATAACTATACCTGTATCCTTATATCTATCCACCAATCTTCCTATCTACCTGCCTTCAGTCAATCTGTCCATTCGTCTATCTATCTATCTAGCCAGCCAGGCAATGCTCTAACACTTCTCTAATAATGTTCATCACATTTATTACAGCGAAGCTGATGGACAATGCCCGATGAGTCTCAATGAAAGTAATTAGATACGAAACACCTCCTGTAGAATAAGATAATGCCCTCCCCTGCTTAATATGATCACCAACCTCACGCCTTATCTTTACGCATCTATTTATTTCCTTGGGTTTATTTTGGATGTCATACGTTTCAGGTAACCTTTCTAAAACCTCTCTAAGATTCCTCGGATGCATAAAAGATAGCATAGGAAAACCTTTCGAAAAGCCACGCATCATCTTCTCAGATAAGAATAAAAGAAGGTAGTAACTGACGCGTAACCCTTGATACCGTAGCGAAGGGCAGATAAATAGTTATTGATTTTCATCATGCAGAACCCGTCCGTTGGAAAATTGATATCCTTCTAAATAGACAAACTTATGCGATCGAGCATGACAGCTGGAGATATTTTGAATTCTTTCTTTTAGAAACTGATGAACTGTCTAAAGAAAGCTCAGACAAACTTGCTAAATGGCTCGAAAATTTGCTTGGAAAACAGAAAGTTGCTGGCGTCAAAGTATGAAGTTTTAACTCACCTCTAACAGTGTTAAAAGTACGCCAACTAAAGGTCTGTGTTGATTTCTTCTCTTCCGTTGTTATATTTGCTTTTCTCGTTTATTTTAAAATTTTAAGGTCTCCCATCGTTTAGCCAGTCATCCAGCCATGATAACTGTGGCAGATATGGCAGCAGCCCGACGCTGGTTGAAGATAATTAAATCAGGTCCACAAGCAGACCAGTTAGGAAACATGAAATATGACATCATTCAGCCGACAATGGAAATCAACCCCAGGTAAAATAGCTCACACACAACCCTGGGTAACTAAGTTTTAGTTCAGCATATTTGTCCCGTTGCTCTGGTTTACTTTTTAAAATTTTGAAACAGTGCAGCAACTTCATCCGTTGTAGTTTATTCCTCGGAATACTGTCATGTCGTCATTGGTATTATTTTTGTTACTTTTGTTACTTTCACCTATTCGGTTTTCACCCAATTCTAACCATACTTATGGCTTTTAACGTATAAGGCGAATTTTAAGTCATTGCTATATTTTCATAAATACTTCTCGAATCCATGAATTAATGATTTTATTGCCTTCTCTGACAAGAAAACATCATTTTACAACCACTGCCGAGGTTACGGAAACATTTGACAAATGCAACTAACTCAATGCACAAGCGTTACACAGCTTCATTCACAAGTCGTCTTATCTCGAGGAGATAAAGCGATTTTGATAAGTTAGGAAATCTTTAAAAGATAGACGTCGAATCGATCAAAATCCATTTGTTTTATGATGTTTGGGTGGAAAAGATAAATTTAGATCAATAGAGATACAAAAAAGCACGAAGTTATAAGTAAAACAAGCAAATAAACTTAAACCACCACCTCATAAAACAAAATGTTCGTTAGAGTTCGAAGAAGCCAAAGGCTATGTAATAAATTCCTTAATAACCTCGTTTGTAAGGCCTATACGGGGCTGAGGATATATAGAGTAATATAAAATATAAAATAATGATATATTGAACGCTGCCTACGCTGCACTTTATGGTGAGCGAAGGTTACATTCATGTACTGGTTCGTATTGATCTGATATTGATCTCGCCATCTGAGTCCGTGCACCTCAATGGTTAAAGCATCTCACTGGCGATCAGAACGTTACGGGTTCGATTCCCGTCATCGACTCAGAAAGTTTTCCTGGGTAGAATAGCTTGATAGTATGCGTATAAAGAAAATCATATAACTACCAAGCTACCACGTTTAACATCATTCTATAAAACGTCAAAAGGATTAGGGAACTGCCGAAATTTGGGAAAGGAGATGCTGAGGTTTAGAGCGACGAAGAGCCTTAATTCTTTGGAAACGTCCGCATATATGTTCTCTGCTATGTTTCAGCAGCTCTCTTACCCAATTGACTTTTTACACATCGTTGAACGCTGCCTATGCTGCACTTTATACTTCTATAGCTATGTACTGGTAGTTACGAGTAAGCATGGCTGAGTGATTCTAAACGTCATACTAAACATAGAGTAGAACTAAACATACGTCCTCATACAAACCTGGTATAGGTAATGAGTGTCACTAGTCATAGCTTATCATAGTTGTTATAGAAGCCCTGAAAGTATCTTCAGCTATTTCATGTATTCCTGCAGGGATGACTAAATGAAATAGCCGAAGATACTCAGTCACTCGCATCTACACTGAATCGTCATTGTTAAAATTGTACCGAAATAACTCAACTAAGTACGCTTTCCGGCATCCTCGTGAATGCATAAATCCAGTAAAGCCTTGGGCTGCAGAAATTATTATGCTGAAATTAACTTTATATTTGTTTATAGCTGAATATATATGAACTTTATTGAACATAAGTTTTGTTGAGTAAAACTTAAGATTATCGAATATAAATTTCGTTTTAGTGAATATTAATTAATTAGTTAAATATATCATTATTAGGTTTATTAAATAGAAATTTGACTTCATTGAGTTTTGCCACCATAGGGCAACCATGTTTTAAGGCTGTAAACTTTCATTTTAGGTCTCTTTCACAAATGTGTTTTGACGTCCCACCAAACTATTTCAAAAAATCACGGTTTGCATAAACATGCAGCAAAGGAATGACAGTGTTTTGAACTGTATGTTGCTCAGACTAAGCATGAAAAAGGTTTTAGTGGAGACCATTTTGCTTGAGTACTATTTTCTTTTTAGTCATGATGTTATAAAGAAACTGCACATTATAACGGAGACAAATCCTCAACTGGCAAAACTAGTTGCTGAGCAGGTAACGTAGAAAAACTGGAATTTTATAATTCACTCCTTACGGCTTATCTCGCCTATATAGAGTTTTCCAGTAACTATTTAGAATTTTACATAAACAAAATATTTTTAGCACTCGTTGCTGGGTTCGGCGACTTTTTTTTTTATCAATTCATAAGATGTGAATGGCCATAACCATTTTCGTGCCGTAAACAAGGGGGGAGCTATTCTCGCTAAAGGTCATGCATTGTGACTTATCAAGAAAGGGTCATTTTAAGATACATATTTGCGTTGTTGAGCCATTCGTTTTAACAGATGAGACTTCTAATTTTATAATCTTTAAAGTGCACTTATCCCCCAAAACTATCTTGGACTGAAACGACCCTTAAAAAAATTATGTAGAATGACCCACGAGAAAATACGTTTTACGTGAAAAGGAAATTAATGATGACGTCAATTCCGGGAAACAGCATTGTGATTTATCTAAGGATTATGTATATCTTGAAAACTATCCACTGGAATCACTTGAAACTTTGCATGTGACTAATGAAAACCAAACTAAAGAACATGATTCTAATTATATTTTCGCCATACTTATAAGAAGTTTCCAGACCCTCTTAGTTTATAAAGAAATAATAATTTATTTTCTCTGAAGTGCAAAGTTTTTTGTAGCCATAGCATGCAAGTTTGGAATGCAAGTTTAGAATTGAAAACGTCTCGGATCCTTCACTACAAACAAGGTTTTTTTTTTCCATTTGAATTGAGATGCCTTGGAGCTAGTTTACTGACTTGGTGACAATTGAATCGTGTTCTGTTTGGTTGTCGACATCTACGGAAGACGTACAAAGTGATTTCGAGGGACAGTTTCAAAAATACGTAACTTTTAGATTTTCGTGTACTTAATTTGCATGTTACGGGAAAAAAGCAACTATTTTGAGAACGAAAATAGATATCAAAGAGTCGTAAACGCCATTCTCCATTATTTTAAGGGTACTTTCATGCAGGACCTGGATCATTTAGGGGCTGATTCAGAGCTGACAGACGTTAATAAACTAACGTATCGTTCGTTTACTTTATAGCTCTACGATAATGCCTTGATATCTGCGGGATTAGTCGATGATCCTCGCCCAATGGTTGGACGTCTCAATTCTCTTCTACTCAAAGTTCTAGAGATCAGTTGATATGAAAACGAGGCAACCTGAATGTGATAAAAAGCTCTTTATTCTATTCGAAAAACGTTATATAGGCTCGGCGAATAATGGGAGAGTTATTCGGGTGAAGTGGAATGATTAAGTGAAATTCTAATCTACTTGTCGTTATGCCACTAGTCCAAATTGGTTCAACACCATCTAAAGGTTTCCTGGCATTAACACACTGAATAAAAGTTTTCAACACTGAAGTTCGCTTGTACTTTTATACAACATGTAGGAGATCTACTGAAAGCTTCGCGATGTAATTAATTCCAGAATTTTGAGAAATATACTACCACCTTCAGGTCAAATGATACCCATAATTAAAGTAGGGGAAGACGCAGGTTTAGCTGCAGTTTATAAAACTTACGTAACTTAGAATCCATTCAAGGAGTTAATTTCAAACAAAATATTCTCCCCCTCATTGGCATAATTCCTATAAGCTCTCACCCGATGGAGCAAGGGGCCCGCGACCTTGAGGGGCCCCATAGGTACATCTGAGCCGAAAATCCCTTCGTGGGGTTCTCTGGGTTGGAGAAACCCAAGGGGCTCCATTTTAAGACGTTCAAAATGATTGGTAATAAAGATTAACGTATAAACGGGAACCCCAAAGCGTCCTTTGCCTTTTAATTTTTGCGTGAAAACGAGCGGGAGGAGAAAAAAGAAAACGACGAAGGTAGAGAAATCGCTTCATCGTCTTGTTCAGTTAACATTAAACATGGCAAAACTGGTCTTTCATTTCATTTTTATTTAGAGATACTGAACGATTTCTTAGGTCTCGTGTGCGTGTGTGTGTATGTCTGCACGTGTGTAAAGACTGAGTGTGATGTTCGAAATACAGTTTTGTTCTTGAGCTACATTTTTGGTAAAAAATTCAGTAAACAACTTTGTCTGGACGCCTTTGATTTTTTTTTCTCATACATAGTGGGCTGATATGTAACTCTATATAGAGCATACTAATGAGGCTATTGTTATCTTTTGTTTGAAGCATAGGCTTACTGTGAAGAGTGGTTCAGTGGCATATAGAACACGGAAATACTCGCTTATGATTGGCTGAGTGGGGGTAACCATGTTATAATTAGTAGATAAAATGTATTGCTCTCAAAAATTTACACCGAAGATTCGTTTATTGTAATTTTTGATGTGATGATATGATGTTGTATCTCTTAAATCAGTTCGTAGAGCTTTTAAAATGTTAGAATTGGTCTGGCGTCGGGGACTTTCTTCCCTGGACCCCCACGCGATCCCAGCTCAAGAGCCTTATGTTAGAAGCCGAGAAGCCTCGGGTCTCCGCATTACGCCATTTCTCTCTCAGCTATGTAGACCTGATGTTCTGTTAAACTCTTGTCTTCAACTTACTGGCACGAATTCGTGGGCAATACTTTTTTAATTGGACTTTTACTTAAGTCGACTGACCATAATTAAGTCATGATCAAATTTGCGTGGAACGTACATGTACTAGAAATGTCAACGCAGACCGTGAATACTATTACATTTCAATCCAATTGCTATTTTACGGTGGTCATGATACGAAGTACAGTGCTAATTAACTCTTTGCTAACCAGACTCTTCCTTTGACGAATAAAAAATTGTCAGGTGTTACCCATAGTAAAATACGAAAAAAAACAAACAAAAAAAAGCCAGAAGACCTGTCTGGACTGGAGTAAGTTAAGCTTAAGCTGGTTTTCCACTTGCGAATAAATTCGCGCGGATCGAATTTTTCTTTTGTTTCACGGGCAGTCGACTGTAACCAATGCGAAACCTATTCAATTTATACAAAGAAATATCGATTCGCGCGAATTTATTCGCAAGTAGAAAACCGACTTTAGGGACACAACCAGGTCTTAGCGAAGTTTCTTAAATGAACCGTATAATTTTTAACTTACTTCATTAGACTATGACTGGAGATGGTCCTGGTACGTTTGAGAATTTTTGTATTAAATGCCATTCTAGTCTACCCGTTTTACGTCTTCTGAAACGGGTTCTTCTCTAACAAACGCATTGTAAGGTATTGGTGCAATTTAGAATTTTGTTACGGCTAATGCCAGATCTTTCTTTATCTTCATCATTTAGTTACCTCATTCTTTTTATTTGTTTTCCATAACATCCCAATTTCTTGTTCCCAATTTTCCCCCAAATTTTCCCGATTTTTCATTTTGACGTCATGGTGACATGACACTCGACGTGGCTTTATCTTGAACATAGGGACGTTTTTGAAACGAATTTGTTACTTACCGTCATCGCCGTTTAGTGGCTTCAAATAAATTTTTATTGCTAATGTCCGATACTAACGTAAGATATAACATATGGCGGTCAGGAATGTGACTGAGAACGGACAAAAGAAATGAATTTAATTAAGACTTCATTAAATACTCACAACAGTTTACGTTTTAAGTATAGTAAAAGTTGAAGTGTGATACCATATTTCATTTTGAATCTTACTTCGGTGTCATCAGATACCGTAATAAGTAGCAATCCGCAGAATTAGTTTAATCAAAAAGTTTTGTTTTTACTTATGATTTAGTGTGTAATATAAGGGCAACGATTAAGCCATAAAGACCCAGAACTTCAGCAAAAATGAGGATTAGGATCATTCCAACGAAAAGACGAGGCTGTTGAGCAGTACCACGCACACCGGCATCACCAACAATCCCAATAGCAAATCCAGCAGCCAGTCCACTTAGGCCAACACTTAATCCAGCTCCTAAATCGAGGAAGCTCCTGAAACATAAAAAATTTATCAGCGTACATAAAATGATCAATTTTAATATCCAATAGATAAAGTAAACTAAAAATGTTTTCGATCAACGGTAACAGCGAGGCTATCGGCGAGGAAATTTCCATGTTTTCGCAGTTTTGGTCACAATATTTTGACGTCAAGCGACCTTTTGACAAGTGTGTCCGGATGACTGGGAGATTGAGAAAATGTGAAAACGAAATTCATGGCGAACATTGGCAAATTACCATGACTGTCTCAGTTGTGTCAAGCTTCGGGAAGCTTTGTGAAAGTCCTGCGGGCCTACGGCTATAATGCTTTAATGTTATAAGTATACGATTCTGAAAAAAGAAAGATGAGAGTCGGTTTAGATAGTCAAATATATTGCTGGGGTCAATGAGATACTTGACTTTGTCGCAGTTCACGAAATAAAGGGATACTGTGCTATTTTCAATGCCCAATTCGAAATAAAATTTGAAATCTTTTTAGCTTAGAAACAACGATAAGTTGAACTGGTTTAAATTCCGGCAAAATTTTCTTGATGACTGTCTTAACAAAATTTTCACTTTAATTGGTCTAGGCAGCGAAAGTGATGCCAAATCTCGGGCGGGAAATCATCATTCTCTCGTAAAATCAGTTTCTTTTTTGAGACTGCGGACGACTGATTGTCGGGCGCTAGCCGAAAAACCGTCCCAGGACATCCACAAAGTGACGTCGGAAATTTGGATTTCGAGAAATGATGGATGACTGCAAATCATTGCTCACTCAATGAAAAATTGGTTTGATCCAGACAGTTTTACATCCCCAAATTTCCAAACCCAGTGTGAATGGTTTGGCTAAAAACGTCAAGAGCCATCTCCTGAACTGTCAACGGTAAATTACAGTAATGGACACGAGACTGTTATCAACTAACCGGCAACTTAATTTTAAGATACCAGACTTTAAATAAATCATTAATATCTTTTTCAAATTCAAAGAGTGTATTTATTTAATTATTTGTTCTGTGACCTACCCGTTAGCGGCATTTTTAACCCCACGCTACTGTAGCTCCTGCCGGCTGATAATACCCACCCCTACTTATGTTTGTAATAGGCGACAAGCTTCCTTGTACCTATGTTTGACAATGATTTTATATTTTCTCGTCTACTTTCATGACTTGAACCTCAAAAATTTCGGAATTTGTTTTGTTTTGGACTACTTTATTTTGCAGCTAAAAGTAACCAAGTTTCTTAAATTACTAGAGAGCGACAGTTTAAAATGTTGAAGGTTAAAAAAATTTTGCTCATTTTAATAATCGCATCCATGCTCGCTGGCAAAACTACCACACAGAAGGGGCTCTAGAATCTTGTTCAAAATTTAGTTTATTGCTGCTCTTTTTCGAAGTATTATTAAGTCGTTGACCAAATTATGTCTAGCATTATTCATGTAGTACCACAATACAGCAAGTGCGGATGAATCAAAGCATGATAAAATTGAATGCGAAAATTAAAAGGAAAGTCTGTGATAGGTTCTTTTATGCAAACAAAACAGTCTTGCACGAGCTAACATTTGTGAACTGGACTAATTTTAAACAGTTCCACTCGAAATTGTTATATGTAATCCAAACATGTTTAGCTCTCTTAACTTGTTATATTACCAGCGTTTCCCTCACATCACTTCTGAACAACTCTTTTAAATTTTTTTATCCTCTCTGATTCTTGACTCTAAGGCGATAGATTACGTTTTATACGACCCCACGTTTGTTCTTCGGTATCTGATTCGTAACAAACCGACAAGTCTAGTGACCAAACGCAACTTTATACTTGTTATTTATAACATAGTTAAAAATTGTTCAAACAAGCGAGTAAAAAGTGCGTCCGTCTTTGCTCCTCCCCTACCCCATCAAGGGCACAATGAGTTCACAGAAGCAGAGAATCTGCAGAGTACCACCCACACCGGTCCACCTACACTTGGGCTGTTAGATTGCGGATGCATTACTTTTTGCTGTATTATCACAAATTTGTTCAACTCTAGGCGAATTGACCCACAAGAACTCGGAAATAATTGGCCGCTAAAGGGTTCACGTGAGCTGTGGAGAGATTTTACACATGTTGACCAACTTAACCCAGTCCAAGGGTTTGGTCCCAGCGCATTCTATATTAAACGTCTGTCCACACATTTTTATTTTGCACCCAGACAGCTTGGATCCATTTGTAGGTTTCACTAATAGAAAACATCCATACAATTTGATGGTTTGTTGGTTTTTGAACAAAGCAGCTGACCAAGTACTCCATGTATTTGTATATCAACCAAACGGCTCTGTTTAAAGACAGGAGGGGCAGTTGCCCACCATTTTTTGTGCCAAGTGGATTTCTCAGTACTTATGTTGCATTGATAATACATTTCATGAGTATATTATCTTTTCCAATAGAGAAAAACTTGCTTGACGCCAAGCATTAGTAATAGACCATATTCATAAATGGCACCTTATTTAACATTCTTTTATGAGCATATCAATTAGCCCCTTTAGCCTGGTATGGTATAGTAAAACTTTATTTAACTATGCTGACCTCAACAACGTTAGCTGATTTCCACAAGGAGCATCACACATTTACACACATAAATTTAAAATATTATAAAAAAAATGTTCTATAAATACTATAAAATACCATAATTTAACTACTGCATGTAGATATATACTGTATACATACATATATCTATATCTATATCTATATCTATCTATCTATCTATCTATCTATCTATCTATCTATCTATCTATCTATCTATCTATCTATCTTTCTGTCTGTCTATCTATCTATCTATCTATCTATATTATATATACTAGGATGGTTATTCTTGAGGAAATGATTATGGTTGCAACATATATATGTTAGGCATGATATTTAAGTCACTTTTTCTGAGGTATTGATAGCTAATGTTACTCATCTGGTCATGGTGAGTTTGAATATATAATTGAATCTTTTGTACATCTTGTGGTTCTGGAGTTTTAAGGTAACAGGTGAACACTGTGATGCTCCAAATTTATGTATATAGATACATATATTTATAAAATTCATTAAAAATTCATGAGGAAAATCATAACTGTGTCAGATCTACCTATGTGATAAGGATACATGTGCCTTTATATGTGAAGAAGTTCAATTTTTTCAGCTTATGAAAGATAAATTTCCAAACTTCCTTTGCAAATTAGCATATTAGTTGGTGAATTTCAGAAGACATCTAAAATACTCACAGTATGTGCTTTATCAGGTCTAAAACACTTGGCCATCACCTTGTGTACTTAGCTATCACCTCGTGTTTTAAATCCTGATAAAGCACTCCTGGGTAATTCCATGGTGACTCACGTTACATTCTAAACAAAATTATCAGAGAAATTTTGATCTGGTGTAATAACTAATATATTTTTTCTGTCATATTTTTGCATGCTGGTACAAATAATAGTAAGTTACTGATTCACAGTAAAAATTAAACATTTGATTATAACATGATAATATTGGTGGCTGTAAATTGGTGTGTGACTCATGTTACGACAAAGTGACATGAGGTAACACCAACCTAACTATTTTTGAATTTCTTCGGAAATGATAGGAAGGCTAAACGTACAATGTCTATCAAGTAACAGACTATATGTTAGGCAAACCACTAACACAAAGAAATTTTATATTTTGAATTACAATAGTAAGAATTGCTACATTATACATGTGACTCACGTTACGTGACTCATGTTACATATAAAGTACATCTCAGTATTTCAGTTCAGAATGGTTTCCAATAGCTTCTAACACATGAACACTAATACATGGGACAACTCAAGTGTATCATCTTACTTTAAACTTGAATCAACAACAAATTACATAAAATATTATATAAAGGTATCATAATACTGTACAAAAGTAAAATATGTACATAACCTAACTGCGATAATGTGCTTAAAAGTCTGAAAACTGAAAGTGTCCACGGAAATTTACTACTACTGGTGTACTTAACTTTCTCACAAACTTATCTTGTTGATAAAAAATTTCATCTGGAATTGTAGGCCACTTCCAGTATTTCCCAGCTCATATCATCACTGACACCTGGACATCATCAGCCGTAACAGACTTTACTTCCCCAGGATAAACTTTGCCTTCATACTCCACAGCATATCAATCTTCAACTTCAAACTGACAGTGTTCCTCATTTGTTAAACTACTTCCACCAGCTTCACTCCCATTGTCAGAGTCATTATCACATTGAGGCATGTCAGTATCTTCTGTCAAGGCATGTCGAACAATCTTTTCCATAGTAGCACTAGTTTAGCAGTAGCACTACAGGTACATTAGCACTAGTTTAGGAACTACTTCATGTACCTGCTTTTTATTTTTGATCTATGATAAGTCTACTTTTCTAATCTCGTGACTCACGTTACATTGTGACTCACGTTACCTATATTTGGTATGCTCTCATAGGGCATAGATTAAGCTGACATGGGTTAAGTTGATATTTATAGCTAAGTTATCACTAGAAGGAAGAAAATAATGAACAAAAGCTATTTACTTGCTGTATGTTGTTAATAAAATTAAAAATTTGATGTTTTTGTGACTCGTGTTACATGCCACATGACCTCAAATTTAAACAACCATACTAGGCCATAGAAAAATATTTAAGGAATATGGTTTTCTTTATAAAAGAGTTAATGACTTTGGTGGTTGTTAGACACTAATTTGTAAGAGAAATATATTAAGCTTGCCCTAAAAAAGTTAGAAGATCACTTCCCCTAATAAATGATGTCATTGGAACATTTGAGTATCACACAATTGAACATAACATAACTGCAATCCAACAGCAATATTTTGTTGAAATCGACTTTCATATAAGCCCCGAATAGTACAGCGAATACGTATACTGCCAAAATAACTTGTTATTTTTAAATTCTTGACAACTTTTTTTTTTCAAAAAATGTCATCACTACCATGGAATTACCCTCCTGCTTGGTTTTTAAATATTACATTATATATATATATATATATATATATATATATATATATATATATATATAAAGTTAAGAAAGGACAGTGTAAATATGCTACTAGGCATGATCCAGCATCATTGGTTACATCTGACATACATGCTTCTTAAATGAATACAGCATCTCAGACAATTTGATTTCTTGCAAAAGATCATTCCACAACATGGCACCACTATATTTGAAACTTTTCTTTAAAAATTCTGTTTTAGGCTTTGACAGTGCTAGATCTGTTTCATTATTCCCACAGTATAATGTTTTGGCATTTGCTTTTTCTACAAAAGGATTCCTTTAAATCTGGGGGTTATCAAGTATTTTCACATGATTACCAATTTGGTGCAGGATTGTTTCACATCCAGTGTTTTCTAAGACAGGGCATCAAGAATGTCAACTGACCTTACATCATAACTGGCTCCAGTAATTAGTGCTTCACAAGATTGAAATTTTTGTAATTTGTCCTGAAGTAACTTATCACAGTTATCCCATAAAGGGGAACAATAATTGAAATAGGGCTGTATTAAGGCTTTATAAATGGTTTGTAATGCATCAACAGGAACATAAGACTCTGCACTAGCCTTGTTGCATAGTCAGTGTTGTGTAAGAAATTCAAAAGAATTTTTGCTCTTGGACAGAACTATTAGAGCTAATTAAAATGCATATAAATGAATATCAAGTATGGCAATATTCAACATTCTTTAAAGGTTAAAATGAACCTTTGACTTTTTCAGTAGTTTTCACATTTCACTGACAGGCATATACAAGGTCTGAGCTCAACTACCCTCACCTCTCCTATTCTCATTCAAATGTGTCTCATTTGAGACATGTTTGAAGTCATTTGTACTAAGGATGCAAGTGCTAAAATACCTTTTAACTCACTGATTAACTAAATAACCTTGTGTATCCGCTATATCAAAACAACTAAATATTCAATCTGGGAAAAACATTAATTTAGGAGCCAATTGCATGAACTTGGAAAATTTTACTTGAGTTGAAATGTCACCCTGAGCTCCAAGAAATCCCACGAAAATTACCTTGCCACTACCTCACAAATATATCAATACAACTGAAATCTCTGGTCAGTCTAATCCCAGTTGACCAAGAATAAAAATTCAATGTACAATGTCATCCCACAAGATATATCAGCCCTGGCTTTGTAAAAAAAAAAAAAATTCCTGTCTCCACATTTTTGCAAAATTTGAATTTCACCATTGGCTGACTCTCAAAAAAAGATGACATATCCTCTTGCCATTAACATTGAAACTGGCCTCTCATAATTTTAGTCTGGTTGACACCTGATAATCTTTCCAGTTAGAGGAATGTCTTGGCCTGCTCAATGATTAAAGGATTAAATTGCCTTCAGTGTAAACATTAAAATAAAATTACTTCACTTGTTGGGCTGGTTGTGGTTCAAAGTAGTCAAAGTTTAACGAAGTCTGACAAGTCAAACAAGGATGTATAAATACTATACGTACTTGAATAAATTATAGTCATCACCCACTATGAAAAAATCAAAATAAAATTTGGTTAGGGACATACCAATGCACAATCCAGTAAATATAATAGCAATATTTCTAAGTACCACATGCACACTGGCATTGTCACAATGAATGGTTGGTATTAGTATTCAGTGCTCTTTAAAACATGACATTAAATATGAATGGAGAAGTCACAATGTCTGTGGATAGAGTGTGCATGCAGTAAAGTACTTAGAACAGTTAAAAATTTGTACTATAGTCACTTCCACTACCAGTATGTAAACCAACCCTAAGTCACAAGCCACAAGTATGGTTTCAATAACATGCCAATGACATTGAATATTTTAAACATTAAATGCTGAATATAGTTAATCATTTACATTTGAATTTTTGAAAAATTCAGAGAAATGTCATAAGTAGCAGTAATAATAAAGACCAATACTAAAGTAATGTTATGTAAATGTGAAAAGAAACTTTTCATGATAATCTGATACTGCCAAAGTCAATTGAAAAATGTTGACTCGAGTGGGATTTTCCCTCACACCTTTGGGATACCAGTTCACTGCTCTACGTGCAGAGCTATCAAGTCCACAGGGATTGGAGGTGAGTTTTATCCAATTTAAGTGCATGAGATATTCTTGCAACAACTTAACACTATCCATGAGAGGATGTGCAGTGTTTCAATTCTACTTCTATTTCAGATTATCATGAAAAGTTTCTCTTCATTTATATCTCAGAGGATGATTCTGAAATAGAATTGAAACACTGCACATCCTCTCATGGATAGTGTTAAGTTGTTGCAAGAATATCTCATTTACTTAAATTGGATAAAACTCATCTCCAATCCCTGTGGGCTCAATAGCTCAACAGGTAGAGCAACAGACTAATATCCCAAAGGTGCAAGTTCAAATCCCACTTGAGGCAACATTTTTCAGTTAACTTAAGCTGTGTCAGATTATCATGGAAAGTTTATCTTCATGTATATCTCTGAGGATAATTCTGAAATTATGTAAACGTCTTAGGGTAATATGCAGCTTTTTAGTGGGCTAGTGCTTTCATTTCACATATTAATACATCCACATGTCTGCATGTCAGAATACATCCATAAAATTCATAGCTAGTTAAATATATCTCAAAGTCATAAGTTTTCTGTCATATCTCACTTCTTACTACAAAAATTGAGGGAGACGATGCTATTCTTGGAAGAACTTTAGTATGATCACAAATCACAAAACCCACTGACGAAATTGTTTCGAAAAGAAAGCGTCAAGAAAGTGATTACTTTTGGTCATGTCTATGAAACAGCACTAAAGTGTTCGTACATACACGTTGAACTATAGTAAAAAAAGGTTATTTAGGTCAAACTTACTTCCATTTCCAATGAGTGCTCCCACAACCAAACCGTAAATACCAAGAATCCCAGCCATAACGACAGGTATAATCGATTTCATTATAAGTTCTGGTCTCATGACGCTCATTGCAGCAATTCCTGTACCACTTTTTGCTGTTCCATACGCTGCTCCTAAAGCTAAAAGTTTGCAAGACGTGTTACGTCCTGCTAGGTGAGAAAACATGGCGTCCTCGCAAGATGACATTTACTTCCACTTACCGCTAAATACCATCGCAGATGTGGCTCCCATCACTCCAAAAAAGTGTACATAAGGTGGTTTGCTTGGATCACTCATATTTTATATCAGACTAATAACAAAACAAAACTAAATCCTTTAATTACTTAGAAAAAACGCAAGGTTCAGAGATGACAAACCAAAACGTAAAATGATGTAAGACAGTCACATGAGTGATAAGAAGAGTTGATTTTCCAACTAGGCACCAGGACTCCCTCTGCTCTCCAATCTGTCAGTGGTCCCCAAGCCTATAGAACCCCAGAGATCTAACCATGTCTATGGGTCTATGGATCTAACCATAGAGATCACATATTTGCAATAGAGGACGTTGAAACTAAACGTCCCTCGTTCCGATAAGTTAAAAGCTGCCATATTGCATAGATTGGGGGACAAATCGAACAGACCTGGGATGAAAAGTTCAAGGTTACGGTCTAAGGCCTCTTCACTTTTGTCTCTTGTTTGTCTTTTCTTAATAAAAGAATGTAAAACTTTTAACACAAAAACAATACCCCGACTAATAACCAGAAAAGCATTTTTTCTGGGATACAGTTAATGAAAACAAACACGAAACATTTCCCTGAACATCAGTTGTTTGACCTCAAGGTTCTCGAACAGACAGAAAAGGGCCGGAAGAAAAACAATTTTCCCCCCATATTACTCACAATGGTGGCGTTCAATTTGAATCCAATTTTAAGGCCCAAATGACCCCTCTAGTTTTATATGATCTCTATGGGTTCAAAACTGTCTTTTCACTGTCTTATCCTATTCAGCTCCGCTCAAACCCAGTCATCCTCACTTACAGTCATCCCCTACCACCTAACCCTCACATGCAACTCATTATACCACTTTACTCCTACTTAAGACTACGTAGCCCCCTTAGCCGCACTCAAATTAAACCCACTTAGACACACTTAGCCCCCCTAGACTTCCTTTACCCCCATTAGACCAACGCTTACCATCACTAATTAAGTATGATCTACAAAGTACGATTGTCGCATGATTGCTCGTCCAGGACAAGGTGTATAGAATTCTGTCACAAAGTCTCGCGGAGGTATTGCAACATTCGTGAGCGTATGAAGCAGGAATGGTCAACAATCCCATAAGACAATCGCGTTGTAAAAATGGGGCTTCAGACTCACGTAGCCTGCTTACAAGCCCTCTTACCCTCCCACTCACCCTCTGTAGTATCTTGTCACCTTTTTTACTTGACTATGAAACCCAGCTTGCTTACAACTTCCTAGGCGGAAGTGAATCTACTACATTCCTCCCCTCTTAGTTACAACATAACTCTTCAACAATTTGAATATCAACAACATAGAATTTAACGATAAGTTTTGTCTTGTTTCATTTATGGTAAGTTAAATTTGTCCATAGCAATCTGGCCTGCGTCGCTCTCTTGCTGGGTATTGACGGGATGTGGCTGGATTAGAACACATCTCTTGTTGTGGAACTTCCCCTGCGTTAATGCCTTTAGTAGGTGGTTTTTCCGTCCACAGAGTGCTGGTAAAATTCTCTCGGCTTTCTCCTCTGAGGTTTCCGTCCTCCCCAACCCCATTATTTTCTCTGCTGATGACTTGATGTTGGTGCCTTCTTATCCTTTGGTTGTCATTTAGTTCTACTTCAAATGATACCGGTCCTGCTCTCTCTTCAATCTTTCCAAGAATCCATTTCTCACCTTGAGCATAGTTTCTCGCGTACACCAAGTCTCCGGGCTTTAACGATCTTCCTTTAGCATGGTTGTCGTGTCGTTCTTTCTGATCTTGCTGTTTACTTTCAACTTTTCTTCTTAAATCTGGATTCAATAAATCTAACCTTGACAAAGGTTTTCGACCCATCAAAATGCATTTCTTTTCGTTTAGCCTTAATCCCGCACCAGAAAGTCTCTTCATTACTTCTTCCAGGTTGGCGATGTGTTGTTCATCGTTTTGACCAGATACAAGGATGTCATCCACGGCTTGCTTACAACTTCCGGGGCGGAAGTGAATCTACGACACCCTCATAACCTCCTTGACACCCAGTCAACCTATCTTAGTGTCCATTTGCACGACACGATTGTGGTATACGATCTTGCTGACCTATCGCTACATTAGTGAGAGAATCAAAAGCAGGAATTGGACTCTAAAGAGAACATTGCATGTATCTTTCCACAGTTGATAGAAAGGGAACTATGGTCTTTCTTATCGCGTAAATGAGCCCTTAGATTAGAATGCTTTCCACTTGCACGGTTAAACTGGCCATACACTTCATGTTTAGATTAATCAACAGTGATGTAGTTTATGGGGGGTGTGGGGGTATGAGACCTCACAAAGTTTGTCAAAAAACAGAAAATGTAGGCAAAAACAGGAAATGGTTTGGGCAAACTTTGGTTTGGTAAGGTAGGTCAAAACCGCTTTTGGTCACTGGTTTATATTTACGTATTAGGATTGAGGAAGCGAGAGTACACGTACACCATACATGGCTGGAATGCGCGTCAAATTCAATCCAGGCAATTTTTGAATTAAGGATACAGTATTCGGGCAAATTAAGTTAGACAGTCTCTGTTGTGTTTGTGCCGAGTAACATAAGAGAAAATACACCACTAGTAAAAGACTTTCTTTGCCAACAACAAGAAGCAAGCAGGCAAGCAAAAGCTGTCCTCAGGAAACCGGAACCATGCGGTCTCCGGAAGCTGCATTACCGGACGTAAACACTACAGTCTCCCAGTCAAAATTGGTTAAATACGCCCCTGTTAACGAATAATGAATACAGTACTAAATAGAACCCTTTCCTACTGAAAATTGATGAACAACAGTTTCGGATGAACATTCATTCAAAGAGAACTCCAAAACTGTTGGGAGCACAAGATCACAGCAGTAGCTGACGCCTGCTGCTTTGGTGGACAACGGTTCCCTATCATTTTCCCCCTTAGATTGTAGGTGTATAGGTCAATTAAGTAATACTTAGAACAAACATTAATGCCCAGCAAAGTACACGCAATAAGGCCATGATTTATAAAAGAAATAAGTTTATTAACAGGACTAACGTTTCGTAGCGTCTCGCAACATCATCAGAGTATGAATAAATTAAACGAGTATCGTAAAAGAAACGTTAACGTAAACGAAAACGCAACGAAACGTTAGTCCTGTTAACAAACTTATTTCTTTTGTAAATCATGGTTTCACTTCGTGTAACTGTAACTCAGTCTTAGAGCCCAGACTTCGCGCGGATGGTTTGGTTTTCTTAGTTTTGGCGCGAAACTGGGTATCCAAAGGAACTCAAACTGTGAACATTCTATTTAGTACGTGACACGTTCATAAGTTTATAACATTGCGATTATTGACATTTTATTGCTTTTATGACGTTGTGTATCACAGTTGAGGAAATTCGGTAAGAGTCTGTTCACTTGCGAAGAAATTGTTGTTAACGTTTGTTATCTTTGTATTTATGTATTAATATTTGTTTGTACTGTAGTTTTACTTCAAGTTACTTGGAATTAAAGAATTAACATACCGTTTCATCAAGTTCCTGTCAGTTGCAGAATAAGCGAATAATCCTGGCGAATGCATGTGGTACACAATCGTTTTTGAACGCTGCGGTGCCAGGAGTTACATTGCACGTACTTTGCTGGGCATTAATACAGGGTGTTCCAAAAAATGTATACACACTTTGAATGATTATAAATACAATATTTATCAAGACATAGCTAAGTTTTATAACCCAAGTTAAAGAAGACAAGTGTAGAATTTTTTGAGTTATCGCAGGTGTTCGAACTGATGACCATTCTGGTCCAGGCACTGCTGATAACGAGGACAGATGGAATTGCAAACATTACGAATTATGATCATTTCATTTGGTATTTGGGTGCATTCTCTTTCAATTGCTGCTCTCAACTCATTGATTGTTACAGGTTTTGTGCTACAAACCTTATCTTTGACGTATCCCCATAAAAAAAGTCCACAGGCGTGAGGTCTGGTGAACGTGGGGGGAATTCAATGCTATATCTTTACCCAATCCATCTGTTCGGCAGATTTTCGTAAGTTAGGCTCTCATATCATGATAGTAGTGGGAAGGTGCTCCATCTTGCTGGAAATAAAACTCCTCATCCCCAAATTGCTCACGAATGCATAGCATTCGAAAGAAAGTTTGTTATAGTGAGTTATCATCATTCAAAGTGTGTGTACATTTTTTTGGGACACCCTGTATTTGTTCTAAGATTGAGATTCCCCCCTGGTTCCTCGCTCGCGACAATTAAGTAATACCCTGCGCAACATCGATATCGAAAATTCATAGCTAAGGTCACAGCCAACAAGGTCATGATAATTATAATTGTTCAGAAAAATTTTTTGCTGCAGTTCGTAACTAGAGTCGAATTCTCCAGGACCTGGACGGATAGGATTGTCATCGCAGAAACCATTCTTATAGGCAGTCCCGAATTAAGGCATAGGCCAAGTAGGGCATGGCCTAGGACCCCCTGCCTAGAGGGGCCAGTGTCTTAGCATTGCAAAAACTTAATTATTATATCTATTGTAAATAGCAAGGATTTGCATGTAATATATATAAGCAAGGATTTACACTTTTATTTCGTGTCATTTATCCATGTCGTAGAGGGCTGAGTATGGTGAAAGTTTATAGAAAAAAATCACTATCCTGTACGCGTTTTTTAGGTTTTTGCAATTTCAAGACGGTTGAGAGTTGAGGTCATGCAACTAAATATTTTGAGGAATGTACTTCTTTTTGCGCCTGCTGTTGCTAAGCAACGGCAGAGTTATACCATCGACTGATATGTTTCTGACTGTGGTCATCTCGAGATGACGTTTGTGACGAGATAGCAAGTGGGTTAGTGCGGATTAAGGACGCCGGATACGAAGTTATAGCTTCGCGACGAGCATCGTGTGTCGAGAAGTCGGTCGTTGCGGCCGTTTTTATTCAAAGTGTGTGCGTGGTTGAGGGAGATCGCATCAAGGCAAGAGGGGAAGAAGTTAGAATATACATCATAGTTGTGATTTTTGTACAAAGAGAGATGTTCAGAGATTTGACGGGATTTTTACTTCTGTCTCTAGGTGCACAGGCTTGTGTATGTGAGTTCGTCAGTTCTCACAGGCGCCAACGTGCTTACACTGAGCAAAATTTCGATCAGACTTGATCCAAGAAGAAAACCATTGTGCTGGTCAAAAAGCTAAAGGAAGCCACCATGCTCATCAGAGTCAGTCTACAGAGAAAAGCCAAGGCGCTCGTTAAAGTCCATTAGAAAGACATTACAAACGAAGGCGTAGCCATGCCTGTTTACTGTCGACGTAGTTTGAATACCTCACCAAAAATCGCAAATATATCACTGCTTGCCTTGGCACATGAAAACGGTGTCGCATTTCGCTTTTGCTGAACAGGCAGCGATAAGCCTTCTCTACACGAGTTAAATTACAAGGCCATGAAATTTAACACCTTGTAACCTTTGTCAGAAACTCTTTGCACTGAAATTTTAAATTCGCTCTCCGCAAAAAAACCAAAAAAAACTCCCATAAAACAGCGTCAATTTCAAAATTGTGAGTGTAATAACATTTCCAGTAACACACTTGAAATAAAACTGAACTCAAAATCTTGCAAGGTACACTCGTATGAAGTGTCAAAACAACCGCCAAAAGAGGCCTCGTTTCAAGGTTTGCCTTCCGTAGACAAAAAGTTGGGAATAACGATTTCTGAACTGTTTGGGGATATAAAAATCACAGATCGATGAAAGATTTACGACTTAGTAACATAAGCTCTGATTTTCCTGGCTGAGATGTAAGACGATTTTTAGAACACCAATGTCAATGCCTGTAAGTTTTATTATCGATACTTGATGCGATGCGCAAATTCAAAAATTCATAGGAGACTTTTAATTTTTCCAAGCCCCGCCTCCAGTACTCTGTCATTTTCACCATTTTGATTGAGTTACCTTGTTTATAAGCCCACTGATTTTCGTGAGCAAATTCATGATCAACCATACGGTGCCCAGGTAGTCGCCCTCCTAACATGCACAACTGAAAGCATTCTCACAGCAGCAGACGCATGTACGTACACGTACCTATTTTTTCTCGTTGAGGCCGTTCTGCACTCAGTTGATGCAGTGACGTCATACCGACAATTCGTTCTGAATTCTTCGTAATTTACAAGAAGGCAGTTATTTACTGTCAAAAATTGTTAAATTGTTAAATTGTTAAATAAACTGTAAAACAGCCTTTTGTATGACTTGTTGCTAACCAGCTATGAGGTGATTTTATAAATCTGATCATGGATGAAAGAGCGGATGGATAGCATACACATGGAGTTGATAGTTTAAAGTGTTTGTGAAAGAATTCAGACAGGTGATGTCGTAAATTATCAGGTTGGTTGCTACAGGCGGCTGTCTTGGTTCAGCCAAGCGGATTTGTGAGGCAGCAGGGAATTATAAAATTCCGCCTAAGCTGTTAAGAGATTCAGCTAACATTATAGCACCATCTTATGCAACAATTTTCAATCACTCTATTTTGACAGGTATTTTGCCTGATGAATGAAAAGTAGCAATTATTTCACCCATATATAAATCAGCAGAAAAAGGAGGACGGCAAGGACCCGAGTTAGGATTCGAGTTGGAATTCGAGTTAGGATTCGTATTAGGATTCGAGTTGGGATTCGAGTTGGGATTCGAGTTGGGATTTGAGTTGGGATTCGAGTTGAGATTCGAATTCAGATTCGAATTCGAATTCGAGTTGATATCAAGGTTAGGGTTTGGGTTGGGGTTAGGGTTAGGGTTTGGGTTAGGGTTTGGGTTAGGGTTTGGGTTAGGGTTTGGGTTAGGCCGTTTGGGTTAGGGTTATCTCCAGATGTGGTTACGAAGCGACCACATAATCAACCGCGTACATTTTTGGGTAACAAATGTATTACTTCGAGGTTAGGAATCCTAACTCGAATCCTAACTCGAATCCTGACTCAAATCCTGACTCGAATCCTGACTCGAATCCCAACTCGGGTGACTAACTCACTCCAGAAAAAGCAGATTGCAACAATTATAGCCCTATTTCTGCTCTCGCTACAATGGCCAAGATTTTTGAAAAACTGATCTCTTAGCAATTGTTTAAGTATCTGGAAGCCAACCACATACTCTCTCTCAACAGGCAAGTTTTAGGAAAAATCAATTAAAGCAGCCCTTCTTACTAGTTCATAGTATTACTAAAAAGTGGTTGATAAACATGAACCAAGGGTATTTAAATGGAGTAATTTTCCTAGATCTTAAGAAATCCTTTGATTCTACTGACCACAATATTCTGCTGATGATAATGAAGCGGTATGGTTTAACTGAGCATTCCTTGAAGTGGCTCATGATCAGTTCTTGCCTTACAAATAGAATCCAAGTGTGCTAACTTAAGTTGGTGATGTACAATCTAAGCAAACCAGGATAAAATATGGGGTACTACAAGGTTCAACATTGGGACTATATACTTTATTTTATTTATGTTAATCAGTGGCGTCCGCAGGATTTTTTCTAGGGGAGAAGTGGGATAGCCAAGGTATTGGGTGAGCTTGTGACCGTGTGACGTAATACTGGAATAAATATAACTTAATTTCAGGAGTAAATTTTCTTGTGGTTCCTAAATCTATTATCCCGATCTATTTCTGATTTTACGATCGCAATTACATGTATGTTAAAGGAGGGTACGCCTAGGGGTTGGCCCATTGTGCTCCTAAAAGTGGCATATAATGCTGCTAGCACTGTCCCGAATTTTGTCGAACTATGCCAATGTTCCCAAATTATGCTACTAGATTCCAAAATTATGCTTACAAAATGACAACGTTTCAGCGTATATAACAGCGAAAAGATAATTCACTAGTAAATAATTACAATGTTTAGCACGTTTTCCAGTCAAATATGGCATTTTTATACATTTTATTGGTTTACAACAGTTGGTCTATTCGGCAATCATAATAGCTATTCTTAAGGTTCTACGCATGAAGTTCTTGAAGCTTCTTGAATCACACTTTTGTAATGACTTGCATTAAGTCAACACGACCATGTAAGTGGGATAGATAGCAAACTGTAAAACTCAAAGCATCAAGACAACGGACCGACTTCATTACAGTTCTCTGTTTCAGTCATTCTTTCGGTCAACATGTATACATATGCATCAGCAAATCGCGTTATAACTCCTTCAGCGCTAATTATACTGCAGCATTATGCTTGCTTGCTTCTTTTTTCTTCTGAATCTGACTCTAGATCGACGTTGGCTGACGCCATATTGGTTTAGTCCAATCGTCTGGTAGGTGTTGGCTGCGCGTACGGAAAGAGAGAGAGGTTTAGTTACCAGGCGAGAGGGCAAGCAAAATACTTCCGATAGTTCCCAAATCTAATGAATAAGTAAACTACCATTATTATAAAGCTCTAAAAAGCAAGAATGAAATTGTTTTTAGCTTTAATGCTTTAAAAATTGCGTAAATCTTCTAATTATGCTCGTGAGGTGCTTTTTTGAAAAATTATGCTCGTTTGCTCCAATTATGCCAAAAATTATGCCAGCACAATGGGCCAACCCCTAGGTACGCCAGATCCGCTCCTAACAGGAATTAGCGATGGGTGTCCGAACCCAAAACTTTGCTTTTGGTATTTGGCTGATCGACACTATTTTATGTCGATCTGTCAATTCCACAATGGCTCAATGTTATTAGTCACATACTTCATTTATTCAGAGCAGGTACAGGCATATTGTGATAAAATGTACTTTTACTGTCTGAACAGAAACTGCAAGGGGCGCTTTTCAGAAATAAAGCGGTCGATCACGCCGTTGATGATGGTTTCCTTTTTGTCATTCACCTTTTGTCGATGCACGCTCATCATGCATAAGCCAGATAAGCGTTCTGTAGACATTGTTGATCGAAGCCACGTCTTGACGCGTCGTAGCGCACTAAATGACCATTTGACCGCGCAAGTTGAGGCTGGAAGGGTTAGAGCGATAAGTAGGGCTTTGCGAACTGTTGGAAAAAAAATCACTGTCCTTCAGAAGATTCATTAAGGTGGTATCGGACTTGGATGCAGTGTTAGGTTGTGCGGCTCGTGGCCACATCTTAAACCAGGACAAAGATTCTTCGACAAAATTGTGAATGTTATGGATGTTACTGACCTAAAAATAGACAATTTTAAAGATATAAGACTAGGTAACAATGTATAAAAGAAACTAAAATGATCTTGTATCTTGTGTTGTATTGATTGCTGCGACATGCATACATAAAGAAAATAAATTAAATTGAATGTAATACGAAGAAATAATGCAGTAACTCACAAGTATTTACATGTCTTGGATTGTTTCCTGGACCATACAATCCTCAAAACTGCTGCGATTAACCTGAGACATTAACAGAGGATGGAGAAAAAATAGAGCAAAAATGTTTCTCGTTTTCTGGGGCAAAACGAGGTGACAGTGACTCGATTAAGGAGTCCAGATACGGGATATAGATCGCAACACGATAGAACTCTACTGCCGTCTTGCTTTGGAAGTTAGGCCTTTGAGTTAGATGTCCACACTGGCGAGGCATTTGGACCTCAATGCCAACAACCTTTGCCACCTTTTAAACTTCCTTCATAATGTCTCCCTTTAAGCGTACATCAGCTTCTTTTCTGTGGGTTCCAGATGTGGACAACAGCTTCTGGATGTGGTCCTGAACCTTGAAGACGTCAAGTTCGACAGCTTGCAAAGCTTGTGTTACCAGTTCCAGTATCGCTGAATACTTTGCCACGATAAACAGGCAAAACAAAATTGTTGACGTTCCCGAAGCACATTGCAACTGGTGTGCATCTTGGCTGGCAGAAGCAAGGACACCTAGCTGTTTGTAGATATCTTTGAAGTGGCCGGTGAACACTCTGATGCTTTTATACATGGCTGTCCATCTTGTTTCACATAGCAAGGGGACATTCGGTACCAAGCCACGTCTTTTTGCGCTCTCTCGGAAGAACTTGATGGTGCTCTTAATTGTACCAACAGTATTACGGATTTCTTCAACAGAATTGAGATCATTCACCACTAAGTTAAGTCTGTGGGCAGCGCAGTGGACAAAAGCAGTTTTGGGGTACATCTACTCTATCCTGGCTTGCACTCCGGTAACTTTACCAGTCATGGCTGACCATCCGTGATATCCTTGCCCTACTAAA
Source organism: Heliopora coerulea (assembly GCA_030142905.1). NCBI lineage: Eukaryota > Metazoa > Cnidaria > Anthozoa > Scleralcyonacea > Helioporidae > Heliopora > Heliopora coerulea. The sequence goes on along the minus strand of JASJOG010000003.1, from coordinate 5,342,470 downwards.
TTTGCAAGGTCTAGTCCAAAGTTTGTACATTGGGACATATCCCCCCACATTTTGGACAGAGGGGATTCATATATAATTATCCCCGCACTTTTTGCAAAGTTCATGACAACTGAAGCCTAATTTCTGTTCCTTCGGTGGTTATGGTTCCATGTTTACCTTTATGATTTCCCGATATAACCCTTTTCAGCCCCAATTCTTACCTAGGTATTGTTGGTTCGAATACATGACAAATCATGAAAATTTGCCAAGTTATTTTACAGTCCGATCGTTCTTCTTTGGACGCCATTTTGTAAACAATCAGAAATACTTTGTTTAGTCATACTATAATCTCTTTATTGCTGTTTGGAGGAAATGCATGGCTTCGTTTCGATTGAAAAATAAGGTATGAATGTTGTTCCAAAGAAACAATTTCAGAATGCCGGAAAAGGCATTTCATAAACATTAGATTTAAAAAAACCCCCCAACTTTCACAGGGGATGCTTCCACATCACTTGGCCGGCTCCGTCCCCCCACTTTTAGGAAGTGATTGTCGCCTTTTGTCTTAGCGTTCAACTGTGTAAGCGAAGTAAACTCAAGGGACTCTTCGCAAATGGCAGGTTTGTCGTTAGTTGTGTCAACGAAGTGAACACCAAGGGATAGCTGCTCTTCTCCAGATATGTCAGCTGTTTCATCGGCTAGGATGGAGAACCCGCAAGAAGCATTAGCTGCAGACACGATCTCCTCACGTACAACGTCCTCACAAATACTTATCAGCTTGTTCTGTATACTCACTCAGGTATACTTTGCATTTCCAGCGGCCTTCTCTATGTGCTGACCCAATACTTCATCGCCGGCCTCTATGCGTAGTTTAAACAGATCTTGGAGATTGCCTGTGTCAGAAGTCTTTCCACGTAGAGCGACATCGTGAATTGCGCAAAAAAAATGGTAGACAAGATAGGAGCTGGTTTAGAGCGAATTTTTTCAAATTGTCGTTTGACTGCTGTATCAAGCTGACAACTAACTGATTTTTCTGGACGGCACGAGACGTGCAGGAAATTTCTGGCATCAAGCGAATGCTTGTGCCAAGCAGTGGCCTCGTGCTTTTTTTTTTTTTCGCATCGTCATCGAAGTTCTTGTACCTGGTGCAAGCTCTAACGATGAATGCTCCCTGTATGCCTCTCCGCGGAGCCTCAGCGAATACGACACAATACTTGCAATAGGGCACCTTTGAGGTGGCTAGAGTAAGCGAGCCACGGTGCATACATAGCAAGCCTAAATATCGAAAGCAACGCGACCCAGGAGCAGCGGAGTCCCTCTTAAAGACGTAGGGTGGAGGTGGCATGCAGGTGTTCAATAGCAGGTTTTGTTTCAGGTCAGCATCCAAGTGAGGCTTCTTGACGTATAGGCCAAGGTCTAACTCTGGCTGAAATTGTGTGGGGGATGGTGTAGGCAGTGGTGTAGGACTAGGAGATGGTGTTGGAGGTGAATCAGGTGATGAAGAAGACACACAAGATAATGTTGATTTTAATGAAGGTGCAGAACCTGGCGAAGCAGCTATACAAGATGATGTAGAAGCTTGTGTACCAAACGCTGTCGAATTTGGTGACGCTGACACTTCGCAATCCTTGGGCTGAGCATTGTCATGGGACTCAAAGTCAGTACGCTGTCGTTTTAGCGACTTTCTAATGTCCATCGTCGTATTAATAAACCATATATATATATATATATATATATATATATATATATATATGTCAGATTCACTAAAGCTGAAATGTGAAACGAAATCGACAGGAATATCCGAATATGAACCGATAAACAACGCCAAACTTGGCCATATCATGTGATAAAGCCATGTCAATTGTCGACGGCTCGACGACGCCCTAGGCAGTCGTCAATTAATCATCAGAACCAAAACGTCCAAAAGTACTAAAACTGAAAATATTTTTTAAACTCAAATTGTTTTAGTCCGCGTGCAGTTCCAACTATTCTAATGAAGAGAGGGACAATGACTTCATGAATAAACTGACGTTAAGTAAAAATAGTTAACAGTTGAACTATTATTACTAACCTTGATTCATGAAACCATTTAGCTTAGTATTCTTTCTGCAGCAAGTCAAAATTGCACTATGTTCCATTGCTTACCTCCCAAAATAGAACGGTCTTGCCAAGATTTTTGTCAGGACAAAATGTCACAAGAAGGTCGTGCCGTCCTGATGAAAATTCACCGACAAAACGTACATTTCCAGTTTCACTCTCATATACAGCAGTGCTCGGCACGGCTAAATTTTCAGACACAGGTACGAAATTTTAAGAAGCCCGCACCGTTTACACTGTGAAAATCACCAGTGTCGTGCCCAAAATGTTGATAGTGTAAACGGAGTTTTTGACGTATTTATTATGAGATGAAACATGAAAGAAGCTTTGGAAAAAAAGTCCAAAACTCTTAATGATATATAATTCTCATTCATATAATAAGCAATTGCCACTTCATGTCTAATTGTATGTAATCACTGCTTAGTTACCAAGAAATATCCTTGTTCCACATTCCTAGAGGGGGAAAGTGCCCCCCCCTTGCCCACCTCTGCGGACGCCCATGATTTTAATGATTTGTCAAAATTATCTTACATGCTCTACCACAAGTATGTTGTATCCTCAAGAGGCAAATCAATAATAGAAGTTGAAGATAAATTAAATACTGATTTGGAGAATATACGTAAGCGGTTAATGGCAGATAAGCTTCCACTAAATAAGGACAAAACAGAATATATGGTTATTGGTTCAAGGGAAAAGTTAACTTAACTAATATAGAAAGGTCACCTGAAATTAAATTGGGTGGCACAGGTATCAAAAGTGTTAAACAGACTAAAACAAGCAATAATGGAAACTACGAACCTCGAAGTAATGATTTATATTATACACTTCAAAAACAAAATACTAATTTTCTTAAGAAAAGTATTAGTCATTCAGCTGGGAGACTTTGGGTTTGAACTGTTAAGATTCGTGGGAAATTTTTCTCGCAGTAAGGAGACTGCCTGAGAATTTTTCGCCTCGTTTCGTTATATGTCGGTCCCTCCTTTTCCCTTCTATTGTCACCACGGTCACAGTAAGTCGTTCAGCGGTTTGCCAAAAAAAACCAAACTGCTCCTGCGTGAGTGGCACTGGTTGTCGTTTGGAGCAATTTAGAAGTGTTTAAAACTCAAAGTGTTTTAGTCAATCGAGTGTAAAGTATCAAAGCTTGCACTTGAAAAATTAAATATGAATAAGATGATCGGAAGAAGCATTTAGGTAATCGTGTTATGTGTAAAATGAATAGGTTGTCCTACAGTTCATTCCGCTCTTTGACTCAAGAACTCATGCAGTTGCCAACGTCTTTTGGTCCAAACTATCGCCTAGTTTCCAGCAAAATGACGATTAGAAAGCTTCATCTGTGTACAGGTATTTGGACTGTTATAGGAAGAAGTATTTTAGTAAACTTAATTGGTTCTAAGTTTTTCACATTTATGGCTTCGTTATTTGTCTCGAAAATATGGAGTCCGTTTGGGAATTTTCAATAGCATTATCAAAAGTGCATTAAGCTTATTGAATTTATATTTAGCGACTGCAGTGTAATTATTGTGCATAGTAATTCAGATTTCTAAGAACCAGTGGCAGATCTAGGTTGTTAGGGTGGGATGCAGGGGACTTGAATGACAGGCCTATTAATTTTGACACAATACAATGCTAAGCTTAGACGCTGATTTACTGTAATAGAAGTCTTTTACACTATACCAGAATAATTGATTATAATAAAGATCAAAAAGAACATTGAAAATTCTAGCATAATCCTTTGGGAAGCAAAAAATCCAAATGTTTTATTAAAGTGATAGCAAAGAGGTACTTGCAGGGGGGTATGAATATCACTTGTACCTCTCTGTGGATTGTCATGGCTAAGAACAATTTAGAGAGACAATGGAGAGGGTACATCACAAACCAAGATTGGCCTGAGGGCAAAGATAAGGTATCTTGTCCAACATGCCCCATAAGCATAGGCTCGAACAGGACCATGAGATCATAAGTTTTTCTTAAAGGCAACTAACATTCTGGTTGTAACCTAAGTGAGCCCCATCTAGTTACAATGGGAGAATCTGAATTTTTGTCCAAACAAAAAAACATTTATTCCTAATAGCCACCAAGTGTTACCTGTCAAATGTTCTCTGGTCAAAATCACCTTGGGTCAAAATATCTTTGAGTCAAAATGTCCTTCAGTCAAACTTTGCTTCTATAAAAAACCCCTGATGTCATTCTCAACATTACTTGGGAAATGTTTAGAGTGACATCAGCAATGTCAGCATTAAAAAAGAAAGGCATCAAGCCATGTCAAAAATGAAATGCATAGTCATAGTTTTCAGACTTTTATAATTCATTTCAACCTTATGGTTTAAAGTTTAGGCTTAAGATGTAATCTTAAATAAAGAGAAAGAAAGAAAAAGATAAATGAATAAACAAGCAGACAAACAAACAAACATACAAACAAAAGATAAAAACTTCCAGAACACTATTAACCCTTTGATGACTGATTATTTTTGAAATCTTTCAAGTAAATCCACTTAGCACATGATTTTGCACAAGGTCTTGATCAGAGACAACAACAAACATCCCACATGAAGGGGAATTGGACACCTTTCTGAGTATATATCAAAATGTAATGTACCTAGAATCTTGGAGCCCACATGCGGATGGACCTGAGTGTGGGTGGGACTCAGCAGAGACTCTGCTCCACTGAACATGCTGTTCCATTGAGGGGAGTAGGGGAAGGAGCAGGGATGGGCTCCTTTTGCTAGTTTGTTTTGGTTGCCTATCAACAATGTTGTAACTAACAATTTAAAATTGTGCTTTTTCACTTTTTTTGTTCATCTGTCATGGCTAAAAAGCTGAAGAATAAACGTCGCATCATATATGACCTGATTGGCTGCCAAAGAGTTAACTTACTATAAAATCATTCAGTAACAGGAATATTGAGTTCTTTTACAGTTTTCAACTGTTTAGATGGGTGCTTCATCCAGAAAAAGCAACAACATAGCAACAACAGTTTAGAATTTAAAAAATCAATAGGAAATGGTAACCTTTCTCTGGTACAAGATTTGTGTCTGAGACAGATTGGTGGTCTTGTTAATTTTCAGCTAATTTAAATTAGAGATGGTTTTTTTTATATCCTGTCTTGAAATAATCCCAAACATAGAATTATGTAAAATCAAGGAATACTGGTCTAATGCACTATCACCAATTTTGAAAGTCATTGACTGTTTAGAAATACAATTGGCAGATGGCATAATAAATTCATCTCAGAAAATAAACCAAATAGAACTGTCATTTATCACAATTCAACGTGACCATACTGTATCCTCAGGCTACTCCAAATTCAATTTACAGGTAGATTCCAATCAAATTCTTGTACTGAATTTGGTGTGTGTAGATGGTCCCTTACCATTATCCCCTTGCCCACCGCGCAAGACGTGGTGCGAGGTTACTAATCTCGACGTGTGTGGAGTCCATTTACACGCGTGGTGACCAGGGTGAAAAATTCTGCAGCGCGTATATATTTTTCTTTATTTTTATGTATAGGTATATACCCAAGGATTCTGGCTCACCCAAGTATACACTGTCATAGAGTAAATAATCAACCAGAGGGCCGACTCGCGTAAAAATTTGTCCCCAATTTTTTATGCGCATGCGCTGGCCGCCATGTTCCTGGCAAGTTCCCCCGGCATTTTTGACCCTTCCCGCGACTTTTTCGGGTTAAATGTAAACACGGCAAAGTTCAATTCATAACATCGTAAAAATACAAAAAATGACATAATCTTATCAATCCTACAACGAAGGAAGTATTAGGTGGTATAGGGATTCGTGCCTGGTTGTTCAAGCAACAAAAAAGAGGCTTTTTTTCGTTTACCGAAGGACGAAACTCGGTAGCCTCTGTTGACTGACGTCGTAAGCAAAACCAACATAGTGTGAATTATGTATTTAGATAAATAACAACGCCAGTTTCTTGAGTAAATTCTCGATTTCGTGTAAATCACCGTCAGAATACAATTCTTACATATCATTTTATCATTAATTATATTATTATTTGGTCCATGAGTTCTTTTAACGCAGAGATGTGAAGGCGAAGTTGCTGGGAATGATCGATGAAGTCAGCTCCATCAGGTTAGACGTTGTTGCAGTTGTTTCATTCCTGGGCTTTTATCTCCAGAAAGTGCTCGAGTTTTTTTTTTCCTTTTTTTTTCACTCTCTCTTCAGTGGACATAATCATGCGACTGTTCTCAGATATATTGAAATCGGCTGTTTCGATCTGCCAGTTCATACTTGCTTGGTAAGCTGAAAACATAATTTACTCCACAGTTTACTGAAAACTCTCAGGAGGAACTTTAAGTCCATTGATTGGATTTCACTACGGCAAAATCCTTCTAATCTAGGCATGAATGAAAAAAGAAAAGTGAAAACTTGAGTAGACATCAATGTCGATAGAAAATACTTACCAAATATTCTTTCTAGCCACTTTTTTTGCCTCTGCAACCTTAATTTGATAATACCAAGACTACAAAGCACTCTGATGGCCAAAACATTTAGGTTTCGGTTCAGCTAAAAACATGCCTGGGGATGTTTGCCAGAAGACGCTTCCCAGGAACATGGCAGCGTTTGAATTAATGACATGCGTGAGGCGAGATGCGCGAGGGCACAAACATCAGAGCTTCCGGCATAGAGTTGGACCTCTAGTGTGCCTCTGGTTGATTATTTACTCTGTGGCCGTGTGCAAACTTAGGAACTGGTATGTTGTTGACTAAACGTAAGGTCCTGTCGAAGGAAATCGATCTGGTGTCTTTTGGTCTTTTTTTCCTCTCTTGCATGGATCAGTCAGATGTTGTTTACATCATTTGAACACTGGAACCAGTATATGATTTAAGATCAGCAAACGAAATGGCTTTCTTGGTGCTTGCGGCTGGTTTCGCCTTTAGGGGCCATCTTAGTAACTGGACAATTCATGACTTGAAAGAGCAGCTCTCAAGGTTAGTTCCTTGAAGTATGCACTGGCCAACTGTCCACTATTTGCAGCTACGCTTTGTCTAGGTTCTTTTTGATGAACATGAACAAAAGCCGTAAGGGAACTCACTTGCTGTCGGAACATTTGCTCAGCGACTAAGTGTAAACGACAATCTCCACTGAAGTTGAATAAATGCTGATTTGTATAAATCTCGAGACTTCTCACGTTCTGGCAACCTTTTACCTGAGGTACACAATCATAGGTACGTCTGAATTGAGTAGCTTTGAAATACAAGTTCTGCGGACGGAATTGTTTTGAGCAACTTTCGAAAGTGGCTTCCCGACTTCATTATTCCCAAAGGGAGACTTCTTGTTCCAAATATTATCGTTTGGATTTTGCTGGTGTTTAATGGTAAAGTCGAATGAAGATTCTGGTTCATTCATATCTGTAGGACGATGGCTTTTGAATATTTTGTAGTATTTAACCGGACAGCGTTCATGGTCACTTGTTTGAGAAGTGGGATAAGATACTCATGATCACGAAGACTTGTCCAGGCCGAGACAGTCTTTGGGTGCTCCCCCCCGCTTTCCACGTAAGGATTTCATTGCCTTTTTCAGGATCGTTTTCCCTATGAAATGTCGCCGCATTGAAGACGTCGGGATGTATTTTTGGCTCAAAACAAAAATGCAGGGTAAACAGCCACCAGGGGTAACTCCTTGCAAAGCTACCTGTTTTTCGTCACCAAATTATCCTTCGGCAAAACAGCTGTCCGCTTTCGTCTTTCTTACTTCTCGGCTGGCTTGCGGATTATGACCTTTACCGTATTCGACCATTAATGCTTTCATCAGGATTTTAAAACCTCACAAGAAAGTTTAAAGCTTTCTTCTTTCTGTAAATTTGCTGTTGACCCTTTGTGTTGAGGTGCCGCAGAATGCTTAGTTGAAAATACGTAAGACTTGCAGGTTTGTACGCCATTTTTCTTTTTTACGGAGGTTTTAACGTGGAAAAAGTACGTCTTTTACTTCTCTCTAATCGTTCTTCTTTCGACAAAACATGTACAAGGTTTGCTTGTCGTATTTTGTTGTATATTTTGTATTTTCCGATTTTTGGTCAGCAATAAAAATTCAGAACTCATTCATGTTTTCTTTGTTTATTTGGTCGGTTTCGCAATTCTTTTCATCTTCGTCACCGAGGTCTTGTACCTCCGGATGAACACATAGCATAAATCTTTATCATAGTACATCTTAGGTAATTGTAACCAACTTTGAGATAATGTAGAATTTATCAATTTTTTAAGTCAAAAAAAAAATATCAAAAAAGTATTCAGTCATGAGCTGTCCGTAATGCTGGTATCCGACTGATAACTTATGAGAATGCTCCACTTTTAAGACGGAAAGTCTGGTCATGTAATAAAAAATCTTTGAGGCAAATTGAGTGAGAAGTTTGATTGGAAAACGACACGAAATACCTCAAGATTGCTACTAATACAGGGTTTTGATATTATCATCCATTGTTTAATAATTTGTGTGGATGGATCTCTTAGCTTTAGTTAAGCCGCTAAAGGTTATTTTCACCGAACGTTTTGTTTTAATGAAACAGAATTGAAATTTTAAACATACATATGACGATAAGCAGTTTAAATATAAAAATAATTTCCAGTTTGGATTGTTGTTAGTTTGTGGCCAAATTGTGTGTGGGTTTTTTTTATTGCATTCACTCTTCCAGTTATAGTAAGGAAGATTTGTCTCATTGACAATCTTGAAAAATTATCAACGTTACTTGGATTCTGGGGAGATATTGGAAGGGTGGGCGAGGGTTTGTTGCAAGCACGTATTTCTAGTCAGTCCAATAAATTATTGTTTTCCCAGTCTCTCAAATACAGGGTACCTGTTATGATACTCTATCCTGTCCATTTCTATTCTTGATGTTATCTCTTTATGATACGAGTTTTCTACCTAACCTTATTTATTTTAAACTGATTTCGATAACTTATTGAAAACAGTAGGAGATATTCATTCGCATCTCCATATGTTTGAGCTATGCTTATTATTGCCATTCTCATATTCAGCTACAGAAACGCAGGTATTTAGGACTGGCTGGATTATGAAAATTGTGCAATGCTTAATATTCAGTTCCAAGGTAAAAGTCTGCCTCTTGTAGTGATGAAGTAATAATGGTACAGAGTGTAGCTTTATATACCTGCTTGAAATTGTTACTTTCAATTGATACCTTCAACTTGTTGCTATGATACCTAGATTTCCTCCAAATTCTTTAGTCTATATGCATTAAAAAGCCTCATGAAGGTGATTACTTTCTTAAACAGGAGGAATACACTCATAAAAATATATGCCAGTTATTTTTCTTAGATTTTGTTGAAAAGTTCCCTTAACATGTTGGGTTGATTTGTATTAATAGTTGATTGCTTAGTACCCTTAAACAACATTCATCATTAAAAGGTGGCTTTTTTTCTTGCTGTCAAGCCTGTGTAACACGTGTGCTTTTCTTGGTCAAACCACTGTCATTTGTGGACCCAAATCTAATTTTGTTGTTCAGTATTATTTCAAATGCACCTCTCTAACATCATATATTGCATATCCTGCAGTACATGTAAATGCCGTAAGCTCTACATCAGTTTTTCCTTTGTTTTGTCTTTATTTTACCCCCTCCCACACACACATATATATATATATATATGTATGTATGTATATATATATGTATGTATGTATATATATGTATGTATGTATATATATGTATGTATATATATGTATGTATATATATATTGTATGTATGTATGTATATATTGCCACGGGGCATGAAACACCGTGTAACGACGTAGTTGTTAAATCATAGATTATTAAATAAATGTATATATATGTATATATATATGTGTATATATATATATATGTGTGTGTATATATATATGTGTGTATATATATATATGTGCGTATATATATGTGTATATATATGTGTATATATATATATATATATATATATACACATATATATATACATGTATATGTGTGTGTGTGTGTGGGAGGGGGTAAAATAAAGACAAAATAGTCTCTAGTTAGAGCACTCTGGCATGGCTTAGATGTACCACAAGTGAGGAACATTTGAGTTGCCTATATAATGTAGGCTTCTCCATCCTGCTCGTCAACACTACACTGATGAGGCCCAGTAGGCCGAAACGGTTCCGTCTGTAGTTATACAGGGTGTCCCAAAAAAACGAAAACTATTGAAATCACTTATTGTTAAAATTTGAATGCCCTACGAAAAAGGTGAACGTAATGATGCGTAAAATATTGACAAGGTGCATGTATTAAAATTTAGGTAAGAAAATCGCCTTGTAAAGTGCGCGATTTTTTGCCCGTGGGAATTTAAAGCAAATTATAAAATTACTTATATCAATCATTTATGCACTCGTGGGGACCAACAGAGTGGTAAGGCACTCAAATTCTAACAATTAAATTGTTATTGGTGATTTCAATAGTTTTCGTTTTTTTTGGGACACACTGTATATATAAATATATATATATATATATATATATATATATATATATATATATATACAGGGTGTATCAAAAAAACCGCAAACTCTTTTGAAATCAGATATTTATGAAAGTTGCATAATTTAGCACTAATTGATCCCAAGGGTGCATAAACACAATTCATGCTTGGGGATGTCGAAATTCGTACTGTATGGTTATTCTAATAACAAGGAAAATTAAAACGTATTTTCAAATCTCAGAAGCATAATTAGTTGCACAGGCATTGAAATGCTATTTGCAGTATCTACTTATGCAAATTATAGTGTTTGCAGTTTTTTTGATACACCCTGTATATATATATTTCTATTCCCTGGGGTCTCAAGTCGTTTCACCGAATGCTGGTTTGCTAATTGGTGCTAAAAAAAAAAAAAAAGAAAATACAGTAGAACCTCGCTAACTCGAACTACCAAGGGCAATGAGAAATAATTCGAGTTATCGGGGTGCGCGTTGAATTTCAAGTATCCTGTAAACAATTTATAAGGTATCGTGGTTTTATGATTCATCCACTATTACGAGTCATTTTGGTACTGTCAGTTAAGAATATTTTAATTTTTCTTTGTGGATTGAGGTGATTGTGTTGTCCTGAATACTGATGTTACCATACTGCAATGTCTGCCGCTGTGGAGTTGAATAACTGTCTATAATGAAATTACTATTCCAGAATACATGTACAAGTTCAGTGAATGCCTGGCTCTTTTACATACTACTGTACATATTTTGTGAAAGCCCCACAAAATATATCAGATAAACTAGAACAGTTATGACGGGCTACTTTTGTGGGACATTTTAAGGATCGTTTCACAATATTCACCCCAGATAATGCTCTAGAAAGGTCTTTCCTGTGCTTGACTTACGTTTGCATACATTGTCACGTTGTTATCACTATAGATTCAAGATTCCGGCAAGTCCAAAAGTCAAGCCCTGACACTTCCAGGTTTACCGACCAACGTTTTCAAAATAGAATTTGAATTAACGGGGAAATTTGAGCCAAGGGAGCATATAGTTAGGTTCGAGTTAGCGGGAAGCTCGAATTAACCGATTTAGAGTTATATGATAGTAAATGATAGGGAAAATGGTGTCAAATCCAGGGGAAATTGAATTTGATTCGAGTTAGCGGGGATTTCGAGTTAACAGAGTCCTTGTTAGCGAGGTTGTACTGTAACTTCCTTATTGTTACCTAGTTGATGATTTGTTTGTTTTTGTCTCTCAAATTCCATTGGTTAACTTTTTGTCACATGACTCTTGTATAGAACCTAGTCTAGTTGCTATTCCTAAAGTGTGCCGTGGACCCTTAACCCTTTTCTGTCCGAGAGGTCTCCCCTTGACAAGTAAAATTGTCTGCCGTTAGCCAGAGTAAAGCTAAAAAGTTGGGTACAGACCGGAATGGGTTAAAGTTACCATGGTCACATGTGAGAAGAGTGTTGTCCAGTTTGATTCTACCAGCACTGCTGGTTTTCAATGGGTATCCCGGTGTCCACCTGTAGTAACACTGGTGAACTGTCCGGGGTGAACTGTTTAGTCATACGTGGTAGAGTTATCCAGTACAAATACACTTCTAATTCTTCTTTAAAATTATCCAAAATTTAGTCAATGACTCTTGATAATAAGCAGGCTCTCTAGGAGTACGGTACATTGTGCTTCTTCTGTCGGGGGCTACGATCCAGGTATGGTAAATATACGTACAGTAGACTTCATTTCTACCAACCAAGCTAACTATTTCAACACTTACATTGCCTCTCGAAGAGATTTTACACCAGATCTGGGGATTTTGTGATTTTCCTAAGGATCTGGGGAATTTTTGCCCAAATCTGGGGAAATTTTACTACACAATGTTGAAGATTTCACTTTACGAAGACTTTTTCACTTTTTGACTTTATTATGATTGCAAATGATAAAACCACTTGCCAGTGTTCTGAAAAAAAGAGAAAAGTGGCTTATATTTAGAGCTCCCACTTTTGACAGGTGTTGTTTTATTTCAATTTTTTATTATCGTTGGCGCACGTGAACATAGGTTTTTTTGTACGTGTGCTGTGAGGAAATGTGACATCACGTGCACATGGCATGATGCGGGCAATAGGTCAAAAAGCACCATATATAGTTTTGTTTAGTAACACAATTTACATTACTTCTTGTTTTCCCATACTACTCAGTCACTTTTATCCAGCCTCTAGAGCTTGAGTGGACGATTGGAGTATTGGATGGTTGGTTAATAGTTGTGTAGCTTATGTGTGATTTAATGGGATTTAATGGTTAATGATTCAATGGCTATGTGTAATTTAGATAGATTAAACACGTGTGTAGATTTGACATTCATTTTATATTGTAATTTATTAGAAGTTTTTTGAAGACAAGTTACCGACTCAGCACATGCTTTTATATGCCGGGGAACTGGGGAGGGCCGGGATCCTAGGATAATGACAGGTTTTTGCCAGTAAATTAGTTATTTGCCGATTGCGATGGTCGAAGTTACCATTTTCAAGATTTTCCAGCAATTTGCTTCAATACGAAGCAGTGTTATAGGCCACATCAAATTTGTTTTTTGTGCCTGAAGTATTTTCAGTCAAGTCTGGGGATTTGTAAAATTTCCAAGTGGTAACACTGGAGTGGCTCTGTACATTAGTTCATAGGCCTCGCGAGGGGGGAGCATGGTCCCCCGAACGTAAATTTGGGGGGTTGGCCCTTCATTTCATACCAGTATATGAACCCACTGAACAATTAAATTATTGTCGTGTTCTGGGTCTCGGCAAGATTCGTTTCTGCAACCAAGGTTTTCTTGGTGGGATATCGAACAAACACTCGTCGCCATTCACCTAGTGATCCCATACGATGTTACTTAGTGGTGAGCACTGATTTCATCATTAAAAGCTGTAAAACCGCAGGGTATGCCATAATTCCCCCCTCCCTCCCCAAGAAATTAACCCTAGCAACGCCACTGCATAAGTTCATTTCTAAAATTTATAGCACTTTTGAGACTAAGTTGAGTCCTTGAACTTATCAAGTCAGTTATGGAAATTCAGATGATGCTATCTTCAGAGCAAGATTCTAAGCTCAGTTATATACTGTCTCTTAGGTAGAGCATTTACACCAACTTTGGGACTAATGGCAAATTGTTCCGGCGGCATTTGGTCAAGATGCTTCTGATTAAAAGTCAAATGTATTATTTGTTGACAAACTGGATGGTGAATACTTTACTTGGGGGAAATGGCGATTTTTGAAAGGGTCATCTGGTTAATTTTTTCTGTTTGTATAGGCTTCTGACTCCCTCGCTTGTCTTTTTTTTTATATCCAAAATTTTCCCCCATAACACAAGTCCTCGATACCATCTACTTTATTAAACCATTAAGGGGCAAGGGCACACTTTACACTTTCACTCTGGCTGATGCCGGGCGATTTTACTCGTCGTGGGGACTAGCCCTGCGCCTTAATGAGTTAATGTCTATTCTCACTGGACATTTAGATCAAGTATTTCAATATATGTATATGTAATAATATATGTATGGTATTATTCTGTGTCAATAACTACTGTGTATTCTGGAAAACAGAACTTTGGATATTTCTTCTTCTTCTTCTTCCAAGGCGGTTCCCTTAGTTGGGGTTACCTCCTTCTCCACGAGCAGCACGCCTCCACCAAGGCCGATATTGAGTCCATTCCTCCACCATCCCCAGGTGGTCCACGTCCTCGTGAATGCAATCCATCCACCTTTTCCTTGGTTTTCCCCTTCTCCTCTTTCCCTCGATCTCCATCTCCAATGCCCTCCTCAATGGGTCGTCTTCTCTCCTCTTGACGTGGCCGTATCACCGGAGCCTCGCTTCCCGGGCTTTAGCCTCGATGCCGACGTTCCCCGCTTCTTCCTTGATACTCTGGTTGGTTCTTTTCTCTCTCAGACTGATACCCATGATACATCTAATCATCCTCATCTCGGTTCTCGCCAGTGTTTTCTCCTCCTTCTTGAGAGACCAGGTTTCCGCGCCATTGAGTAGTACCGGTCCAATGACTGTCTCATAGATTTTGGTCCTCAGCTTGAGTGATAACTTCCGATCACAGATGACTCCGGTCACTTCTTCCAACCGGCTCGAATTCGGTCCCTCACAGCCTCGTCACTACCTCCTCCGCTGGCCACAGTACTCCCCAGGTACGTGAATTCCTGGACCTACTCCAGCGTTGATCCTCCGTTCTCCTTGATGGTAATCCTCATCGTGTTGGTCTTCCCACTGGCCATGGTTACCGTCTTCTTTACGTTGAATTTCATCCCGCGTCTTTCCAGTCTAGTCTGCCAGTTTTGGACTTGGCTTTCCAGCTCTCGTTCTCCTCTCGCTGTGATTGCGAGGTCGTCCGCGAATAGTATCTCCCATAGGAGACCATTTCGGCAATCCTGGCTGATGACGTCTAGGACAATCACAAACAGCAGGGGGCTAAGGACCGATCCCTGATGTAGTCCAACCTTCACTTCAAACTTCTCTGACAGCCCATGAGTTGTCCTGACCCGCGTCTTTCTGTAACGATACATGTCCTGAGTGATGGAAATCAGGTATTCCGGGACCTTTCTTCGTACACACCTGAAGACAAGATCCCTTGGGATCCGATTGTACGATTTTTCTAGGTCTACGAAGGCATGGCACAAACGCTTGTTCTTCTCCAGATGTTTCTCCTGCAGTTGTCGAAAGATGAAAATCGCATCGGTTGTTCCTCTCTTAGGACGGAACCCAAACTGCATGTCGTCGATGTTCACGATGGCCCTGATCTTCTTGTCCATGATTCTCTCCAGGATTTTCATCAGCTGTTCGGTCAACTTAATTCCCCGGTAATTCCCACACACCAGCACATCCCCTTTCTGTTTGTAGATTGGCACCAGTTTGCTCTCCCTCCAATCCTCCGGTATAGGCTCTCCTGTTCAGATCTTCTTCCGCATTTTTTGCGTCCAGCCCACTCCTTCCGGCCCTAGGGCCTTGATCATCTCCAAAGCGACTTCTGACGGGCCTGGAGCTTTGTTTGTCTTCATCTTTCGGATGGCTTCATCGACATCACGAATCGTCACTGTTTGGATGGGTCCTTCTACTGCAGGTGCTACTTCTAACTCTTCGGCTGGATTGGTCTCGTTCAATAGATTTTGAAAATACTCCTCCCATCTCTTCTTGACCGCCTTCTCTTCAACCAGAATGTTTCCGTCTTTATCCTTGATGACCTTGATGGTGGGAGTGCTCCTCCGTGATGTTGCTCTTTGTCTGGCCACTTTGTAAACCCTTTTCTCTCCCTCAGGTATTCCCATTTGTTCGTACCATTCTTTGGTCGCTTGGTCTTTAGCTTCAGTGACTGCCTTCTTCGCCTCCTTTTTCTTTTCCTTGAAGGTATCCCGCTTACCTTGGTTTTCCCTATCTACTTGCCATTCCTTGAAGGGATCCTTCTTTTCCTTAATTTTTCCCTGCACTTCAGCTGACCACCACCATGTTTCTTTGTCAGCCTTCCGCTTTCCTGATGTCTTTCCACAAAGTTGGATAGCTCCTTCCACAAGTCCGGTGCGCAGTACCGGCCACAGGTTGGTTTCGGCCTGTTCCATCCTTGTCCTCACGTAGTTCGCATACTCCCCTGCGTTTTCCTTCAGCTTCCATACCTTGATCTTCCTCTTTCCAGAGTGTTCCCGCTTCGTAGGTTTCCTATGACAGGTTCTCCAATCCGGCACGAGTAGTCGATGCTGGTGAGCCACTGCTTCGCCTGGTATGACTTTCACATCAGTCGCAGACCTCCGATGTTCTTCTCGCACTAGGAAGAAGTCGATCTGGGAATTATCCCCTCCACTTCGATTGGTCGCCAGATGTTCTCCCCTTTTCTGGAAGAGGGTGTTCATGAACACCATGAACTTTGGATAGTGAAGATTAAAAAAATTTTCCCCAGCAAGTTTTGAATTGATGAATTTATGATATATGTGTCTTTTTGTAGGTAGCCAGAGAGGTGTATTAAATATTCTTCGAAATTTTTCTTCAAAAAGAATTCAGTCACCAGCAGCATATCGCAAAACACTTTCTTCGTCAAGTGGTGAAGCTGGGAAGGATAGCTCTGGTACAAGTTGTTTGAATTTGAACTACTCATAAAGTTAAAAAGTTTTGTGATACACAAAACTGGCCATGGAGATCAATCCTAAAACTACTGTATTTTCATCGAACAGTGATCTGATCGTGATATATAGCAATCCAGTCTTTCATATTCTGACCTTGAAAAGTAAAATAAAATGAGAAATAATAATCTCAAGAAAGTTTCTTGACATAGATGCATATTATACAATAACGAATTCATTACGAAAAAATATGAAACAAAACATAATCCGAATAAAAGCGTCTTGATAACTGGAAAAAAACTAAAAAATTCTTAAAACAGGATGAGACGTAGGTTTACTGTCCCCGGGGGTGATTTAACCCTAATCCTTTGCAGAGTTTCGTAGAAAGATGATATTCATCTATTTAAGCACATTTTCAAAATTGATCCTGTTCATCTTTTCGTGGGTGAGCCTGTGTTGATTAATAATGATGTCAAATGAGACGAACTAACGTTCGTTAGAGAAAGGTTCAGGTAAGAATGGTTGCAGGTTGGATCCGCACTTGGTGCTCAGCAATCGTTTTTCTGAGATATGAACTTGACAAATGTCCACATATCAACCTTTGTTTTGTCTTGTGTGACATGTAAGTAATAGTTCTGCGCAAGTTTCTCGCGGCATCAAAGATATTATTCAAAATATGGAGGAGAATTTGCGCGCGGATGTCAGACTCAAAACTGCTCTTTTTCACGTACAAAATGGCTAAAAAACAAACAGCAATGTGTTGACGCAGTAAATTCAGGTTTTTTTTGTTTGCCTCAAACGTGGTGTTTAAACTTTGTAATATTGGAAAAGCTAAACGAATGGAAAGAATTTAAAAGCTGGGCAATTGGTGGTTAGACCGAAAGGAATGATACTATACATTTGGAAAAGTTATGAATCAGGATGCTGAAATATGTAAAGAAATAAGAAAACTAATCAAGAAATTTCAAGAGCTAAGTTTCCACATTTAATATTCTTTAAATAGAAACAAAGAGTGAAAAATAACAGTCAAATGTCTTGTAATACGTAAATGTCATAAACTGTATTTAACTCCGCGTACTTCTCACTGCTAACGACATGCTAACGACAATTTCAAATTTTTTTTATTTTTTTTCCCACGTACATTTCATCCATAAATGGTCTGTCCGCTCACTAAAAGATCAATATCTGTGCCGTGAAGACAAAATTAATAAACATTTTTACTGGGCTTGTAATAATTGTGCTTTTTGTTTTATGTTAAGAAACACAGACCGCCAAAATGGATTATAATGCAGCACATGATGAGAATACTTATGTTACAGAATCAAGAGCAATTAATGACTATCTTCTTAAGCTAAGGTAAGATTTTCCAGTGATATACTTGGAAATCGTTCTAGTTACACAGGGCTTTACACTAGTTTTAATTTGTGTTTCGTCTGTGAAGACCTGAGTGTGAACCTTTAAACTGTATGGCTTATGGAATGATCTAGCCTCTGGTGTTTGTTTTTATGAACGGTCCTTGGTTTGTTTCTTATTTCACTGATCCCTTCTCTTTTTCAGTGACTTGGAAGGACTCAAGAAAATCACTGTTCGTAATGCATACAGTACAAACGAGGAACCCCCAACGTACTGTTACTTAAAATCCCAAGTTAGAGAAAAGTAAGTAAATATCCGTTAATCATTTGGTATAATCCTCACAGCTTGTACGAACAACGAGAGTATCTAATAATGTTGGCTTCTGAGTTTTGAATCCAGAGTTTACCCAGCCAGGTTCTTTATAAGATGGAGCACCATGCACGGAAGGCTTCCTCCCGAAAAAATATATCAAAGACCACTTTAAATTTTGGGTTATTTAGCCTACTTTTTCGGTAAAATTTCTGAGAGTTGTAGGTTCGATTATCATTGGAAAACCTATGCAAGCGGACATTAGATTATTTGAAAAATCGTCATCAACAAGTCTCAGTACCTGGATCAAGGTTTCCACCTTTCCCGGTTTCCTCCTACGTACCTCAATGATCCATTCTTTGACCAATTGGTCTTCATTCTATGCGTTAATGATCTACCCGAGACAATTCATTCGTCTGCATTAGGAACGCGGGCAACACCTTGCTACAACAGGGCTTTAGAAATGTTAATAAGAGATCACTGTCCTCCAAACTTCATTTTAACCGAGAGGAATGCAAGGTTCAGGCTATATCAAAAAAGAAGAATCTTGTAAGGATCCAATACTCAATGGGCAAGACCGAATTTGCGTAGAAAGACTTTTGAAATTGAAATTGACGACTCAGGTGGAAGGAAGCTTGAATCGAATTCTTGCGAAGTATCTGCAAAACGACGATGGAGTAACAGTAATAACTGATGCAGTGTATGCAATGGGAAAATCAACAGCTATGATCATGAAAATGGAAGAAAAAAGGCGGAAAAGGAAAGCAAGTAGGGGAAATAGATGCGAACGGAAACTAAAGACCACGATGAAAGAACTACGCCAGTTGATAGCTGGGACTGGAAACGAGCTTTATAGACGGGAAAAAACGTAGAAAAGCTACTAAAAAAGAGAAGGCTATCTTGAAAGATCTAAAGGCAAAAATAGGAAGTCTGGAAGTGACAGATCAAGAGCTCAGAGATGCAAAAGAGAAATGACTCGATGAGTTACGATATAGCAAAGTGTTGTTAGAAAAGATGATCAGGAGAGGTAAAAAGGTCCATAAAAATGCAAGATTTAGAGAAAGTGAAGGAAGACTCTACCGGAAGATGGACCAGACAAAAAACTTTATTGGAACTGTACCAGAGATTGAAAAGTTTGTTGAATTTTTGGGAGATATCTGAGATCAAGAAAGAACAACAAAAGAACAACCATGGATGCTTGGAATAGAGGAGCAGTGAAAAGGTAAAACTCAAGATGTAGAAGAGTTTAGCGTAACAGTAGATGACATTGGGAAGGTATTAAAGAAACGAAAGAACTGGACCTCTCCTGGAACAGATGGTATACAGAACTACTGGTGGAAGAAGTTTAAAGGAATCTAGAATTCATTGCGTAAAACAATGCAAAAATGGAAGCAGGATATGAGAAAGATACCAGAATGGATTGCATGGGAAAGATCTGCGTTATTGCCTAAAACTGAGAGTCTGAGCCCAGTTAAAGATTATAGGCCTATTACCTCCTTGATTACCTCGTACAAAACATACCCCAGTTTGATAGCAAAGTATCTAAAGAATCATGGTACAAGAATTGATATGTGGGGTGAAGGACAAAAGGGAACGTCAGAAGGAACATAAGGCACAGTAGAGCTTCTGTTAATTAACAAATGTATAATGGATGAAGTGAAGGAACACAACAGAAATCTGGCTGTTGCGTACTCTGATTATCAGAAGGCCTATGATAAAGTACATCACGACTGGACACTAAGGTATCTAGATGGATGGGGATACCAGATGATGTGTGTAGATTAATTGAGGAACTAATGAAGAAGTGGAAAACAAGACTGGAAGTGTGGAAAGACGGGCAGGAGGAGACAAGCAGATGGACTTCTATTGAGACTGCATTTTTACTAGGAGTCAGTTATTCACCTGTTGGATTTTGTATAGTAAGGTGCCAATTGGCATGCTACTGAGCAAAACTAGAAGGTACAGGATGTGAATACTAGGGAGAAGGACAGTAAAAAGGACATACAGCTTGTTTACAGATAACTTGAAAGTGTACCAAAAAAACCAGAACAGATTAGAAGCCGTTAACGAGATGCTTGTAAAGGCCAGTCATGGTACTGGCGTGCTACGAACATGAGAGATATGTACAAAGAAACAAAGGTCAGACTAGCTTGCTACATGTCTTTATCAAGATGCCGATGGATAAAAGTTGCCTGGAAACGGGAGCATAAGAACGATATTGTTCAATGAAGAGAGAAACAGGAGAGGCCCTGAAGATGACTGGAGAAGAAGTTAGTTTCGGGATAGGAGAAATTGACTTGAATGGCGAGAAGATGCGTGAGAATTCGAAGGATGCCTGGAGAAAGCTTAAAATCTTGCTGAAATCCAAAATGGGAAAAAGATGGGTCTGTCAATATCATAAGGAGAAGTTGCAAAGTGAGGTTTTCAGTGGTCAAGGAGAAAAATGTAACCAGTGGTTAGATTGGAACAGATTCGAGAAAGACGGCAGCAATAATACAGATGTTTGAGCAAATGGTCGAGACCAGAGTTTGGAAGGCTTTAAGGGAAATGGAGATGGAATCGGAAATTTGCAGACTGTGCACGGTGAAAAACATGGCTAACAATCTGAGTCCCCGTTTGTGCCTAACGTTTGAGGCACTGACGGACTCAGGTTGTTATCCGTGTTTATCACCTTGCTTGAATCTTAAAACGAATAACCCTTGAGTTTGAACTTTTCGTGTAGCTAAAAAGGATCTACAAGTGATATTTCTAGCGCAATGTAATAAATATTGGTGCTTTGCAGTAATTGATTGACTTGTGATGTAAACAACTAAGTAATGCTGCTCCCGATTAATCGATTAATCGATTATTTTTTGGCAATCGATTATTCTTAAAAATAATCGGATCATGGACAACAACCACGCACACTCCGGTAAAAATCCATATACAGTTTAATAATGTTATAGTCTGTAAATATACCAAAAATCAACTCAATCTGTGAAGTTGGTTGAGTTGACATGGAATGACCCATATCCAATACCATACCATACCATAAAATAATGACATGACATGACATGACATGACATATGACATGAAATAATATAGTACAATATAACATAGTAAAATATAATAAAATCGAAAGTAAACTAAAATATTCCAATATCATATTGTTTATCAAAGCTTCTGAATTAATCTGAAATTTAAATCTGAATGATGTGCGTTCAATACCGTGCCTCCTATTACTTAATAACTTGTCGCAGTTATTTACTTCAATAAAAATGTCATTTTCAAGCCATCGCCGTAAGTATTGCGTAAATTCCGTTATGAAAATTGGCAGTAATCGAGACGTTTTGCAATGTTTTTTGATAACTAGAGCTATAGCTAGACATGGAAGTATGGATATGTTACGGCGAAAGCATCAAGAGAGACGAGAACAAATGGAAGCAGATGAAAGTTATAGAAGAGGTACTATACTTGACATACTACTACCTGGCAGGCAGGAAACATCATTTAAGGACTTAAAGAAATAATTTCATCATGGATATGGCTTAATCTGACTACCTCTTTTCAGTCTTTTGTACAAATAATTGTAACGTAGTGTCTAAGGGAAAATGGATAGCGCATTATCGTTGGAAACTGTGTAAATAATGTTAGGAGGGACAAAGATGAGGAAGCCGATGGACGAATAATTTTGAGAGGCAGGAAGATATTTTGATCCCCTTATCACTCAAACAAAAAAACTTAATTCATTCTTTTGAGCCATGTTCAATTAATTTCATTGTTCTGGGTAGACGTGCTCATTTAACTTAAGAATTTGACTCGAAAATACATCTAGTTTATCATGGCTTCTAATCAACGAGAAATTTCTCACTGTAATCTAAGGAAAGAAACAACTGGCCTTTCTTACCCACCCCTGCGGACGGTCATGCATGTAGACTAGTTTTGTGATTTTATTTGGTTTTAAATCTTGTTTTTGATTTAGATTTTAGTGGCCTAATAGGACATTTGAAGAAAACAATAAAAGATCAAACAAAAAAAGATGCCGACAAAAAGGTATTTTATTTCAAGAATCTTGGTGTCATGACGAATGTGCAATCCTCCTTTGTCAGTTTCACGTGGAAAAAGTAGTTGCTTGGATCATGTCACCGCACAGGAAACTTCCTTAAAGAGGCCTTCCTTTCGGTTCCCCATCGTTCTTGGATAGTAAATTGCAACGGTTAATTTATTGTTTGTGTTGGTTTTTCTAGAAATAATAGTGTTCGCACTTAAAAGTTGTGAAGTAATTTGCGTTTATGAAAGTGAGACAAATTTTTCCTCGTTTTATGGAAATTTACAGGTTTATGGTGGTCATGTAGAAAGAGTGAACTTTCTCAAAGGCTCTGCTCGTGTTGTTACTTATGCAATTATCAGGTAAATATTTCTGGTTTAGTATGCGTAATAGCTTGTTTAATATGTATAATAATTTAATTTTTAAGTATTATTTTTAAGTAATATGAACATAAACGCCATCGTTGCGACAAGTTCTTTGTAGCTTTGAATAAATGTAAGTGTCCAGCATAAAAACACGGAATAAAGCCTTGATTAGATAAAATAACTTCTACTGAGTGAGCTAACATATCATGAAATGCAGTGTGGCTAGTTTCGGAAAGATGTGGTTGATCTATAGACGGTGAAGGATTAACACGTTTTTACCATTAAAACCAGAGATTCCTACGTCAGATGAGACTTGTATGGGTAAAAGGCGAGCTATTTGGCTCACGTACAATGCGGCAAAGCATTGACACGTAAAAGAACAAATAACACAAGACCTAATCCTCCGACGAATTCTGCCTGAATTATCTCGTAAAATGGCCATTATATCACACAAGTTTAGAAAATAATCCTCTCCTAAAACATTACAAAAGGCCATGATACTACGAATCTGAAGCACGCATGCAATATGGACACAAGGTTAACTCAAAATTGATCATTCCACCACAGCACAGATGATTGTTTAGGGTAATCTCCTTCCTTTACACATGAAATAATCGTGACTGGATGTAACGGTCTTGTGATGTAATTTTACATTGAAAGAACCCTTCAAGTGATAAAGGATAGCGTTTGTGGCTCTTTCAAATCTCGCTTCATTCTTAAGACACTCATTTGTGGTTTGATGTGCCAACGAGACATTCCGTGACGTCGTGCAGTTGAAACTGCATGTTAACTTACACAAAAGAATCTTTATCTTTTAAACAATACAAATCCATCCAAACCGTCTACATTGCAAGAGTTTACGAAACTAAATGTCATCACAAGAAATGATTGTTTAACTGATTGAGAAATTGAAATGATTGGGCAGACTGAGGGCACTCGAGTGCAACACTCGGCTCGAGAACCTGTCTAGTGACAATTTTTTAGGACGCCCACTTGTGCTCGCCTCGTGTGATGGACATTTTGCGAGTTCTCGAACTGGGCCGTTTTAATAGAAGTTATGAAGTTTGTTCAGCTTAAAGGTCGTAAACTGCTTAATTGGTCATTATAAATGTCATCATTTTGAAAAGGTCCAACAGTTTCGCCTACACAGAACGGAGCCACATGTTCCTATGGTCGACCTTGGTCAGTTCCGATTTTGTCGAATCACATTCTCGTTTTCCTACCATTAGTTCGTTGAGGCCAGGCCACAAAGCAGTCGTTCAGTATGGGTTGCTGATTCCATCGAATTTACCACGGAATCGATTCCCTATAGATGTTTTTCATAAACAGTACGCTTTGCATGAAAGCGAAGTTCATCAGCCACAACAAAGTTTTCAAAGTTTTGTGACATTCAGTAATGACCATCGGCAAGTAAAGACATTGCAGTGTGGTACAGACATTTCTACGTTTTCCTTTCAGATGCATAATTATTTTAGGGTAAGGAAAACTGATAAGTCATTCATAACAACTGCTTTTTTCGTAAGAACTTCCCGTTTTGTTTAAATTTAAATACACCCAGTATTAGTTGTTTGACAACGCTGTTGTAATTTGTGCATTTAACCTCACGTTCCTCCTTGGAAAGGTCACAGTTATCATGTCAAACTCAAAACCAAGTGCTGTTGGACGTTATATAATTCCAAAGGACACAACTAACTTCTTAAAAAATCCGGAAAATACCCTATCTTACACAAGAAGAAATGGACGTATTTTGAAGACAGTAAATTGTAGATTGGATCAAACCCTGTTATCAACATTCGGCATGAATGGAGAACAGTTGAACAATTTGTTCTTGACATGAGTTCTCATACTGATGAGATCAATTTTCGTAGCAATTTTAGCGTTTTGGGAAAGTCTTACTACAGCGTTGGAAACGGTCAAGCATCGCAGCCAAAACACGTAATTCATCTCGCATGCTTGAGGGAGATTAAAAAGGAATACTTTCCATCCTCGTCAATTTTGCCTCTCGAGTGATCACAAAGACGTATGCTGCGGTGCTGTACTTTGTTGGTTTTTGAAAACCTTTCCGACGAGGGGCTTGGTTTTAAATACAAAAATTACTGTAACTTCGTTAAACTAATGAAAACAAAAATACCAATAGTCTTTGTGAACCGTTAAAAAACTGAGCATATGCAAACTTAGACGAAGCGAGGAATTTCTTCAAAATAAAAAAGTGAACTGAACGGTTTATCTACTTTGTTACCCTGAAGTATGTAACGAAAGGAAAACCTATAAATAATCCTATTTAACTGCAATGTCTTTCCTTGCCGGTGGCCATTACTGGATGTCTCAAAACGTTGAAAAATTTGTTTTGCTTGACAAGCCGCGCTTTCGCACCAAGGCCTCCGTTTATGTAAAAACGTGTACAGTTCTGGCACTACAATACTGTCGCATTTCCATAACATTCTCTTCACAAGTAGAAAGTAATTGAAATGTAATATGGAATTAGGGAGTCAAGTCAATCACTCGATTTTGAATACTACTCGAGTACTCGGCAGCTCAAAGTTATGAGTACTCGAAACTTGCAATCTGTTAATTCATAAATACTTAGAGGATATTCGGCACTTGAAATTTAGTATTTTGTGCCGGGGTCTGGTCCTGTATTTCAACTGTATATCAGACTAATCTGAGTATCTTAAAAACGAAGTGGGATCGGGAAAAGCAATAAAATTCTTTTCTATCATTTAGAGAATTCTTTCCTACTGGAACAAACATAATTTTCACGTCATACACTTTAACCCTTTCTTGCATATTTTTCTTTGTTCTCTTTTGTTTTTTGCTTTGTTCTTTCATTAGTTCTATTGTTGCAATTTGATATTGTACAACGATGTGCATCAAGCGGTTAAGGCAACTATTTGTTTTTTATTAGTAATTTTACAGTGATGACCTTTAAGTTTGGAGCTTACTTGTACACGGGATCGGCTAGTATGCTTTCTGAAGCTGTCCATTCTTTGGCTGATTTCGCTAATCAGGTGAGTGTAGCAGTTAATGAAGTTTCTATTGTTGATGGACAAAATATCAGATAACGCGCAAACTTTTTTATAGTGTTTATTGGCAGTTGGAATACTTCAATCTATCAAGGCTCCTTCTATTGACCATCCGTAAGTCGTGCTTGTGTTAACTTATACTAATTTCTGTAAGTGTCTGTATAAAGGCTGGTCTACACTAGTCCAATGACAATTTTTGAATGAATGGTGAGCTGGATAGTACTGTCAATCATCTGAGGTATTTTCTACTTTGAGATGGGAAGTAGGGTGGAATGGTTTTAATTCTTTAATTATTCCAGGTGAAAGTTGGTCGTTTTGCCTCCTCGGTCATGTCGCCGTTTGAAGATACGTTTATCCATCCCGCAGGGTATAAAAATATTGGAATTTTGCATTGGAGCGCGATTCCTCCTTGTAAAATGTGTCCGATTACCATTAAAAGGAAAACTGAGTACCATTAAAAGGAAAACTGAGTACCATGGCAATACTGAACAAGCTAAGTCAAGGAAGACGACTGACTTAACGACCGATTTGTTTGTAACTGTTGGCTTCTAGTTAAAACTTAGTTATTATCGTGACAGAATTTTAGCCAAAAGACATTTTTTAATAGTACAGTTATTTATTGAATAATCTTGATCTGCAGTTCAAGTTACGTGAATCTATTTTAGATTTTAAACGTAATTTAAGATCCAAACTAATGGATGACTTTTATCGTCAACGCGTGAATTTCATTTTTAGGTTATTTTCTTAGCTTGATGACGTCATAACATACATGACGCCACAGTTGGTGAATGACGTCATCCTTTGTGTGATGGTATTATCATCATGAAGTATGGCAAAAGTTTATGCGGTTTGCCAGGTTCAAATCCCGCTCGAGTCAACATTTTTCAGTTGACTTCGGCAGTGTAGGTTAATTGTGAAGTTTTCGTTACTAACGTATATGTCACACATTTTTCTGTTGACCATCTTCTCCAGGAGACATTTAGATCAAACCAGCACGGTAGAGTCGTTCGTAAAC
The DNA here is from genome assembly GCA_030142905.1 of Heliopora coerulea. Classification (NCBI taxonomy): domain Eukaryota; kingdom Metazoa; phylum Cnidaria; class Anthozoa; order Scleralcyonacea; family Helioporidae; genus Heliopora; species Heliopora coerulea. The sequence continues at coordinate 5,315,783 of JASJOG010000003.1, read as the reverse complement.
AGCACTGTCACGGGGAAAGGTGATCGTCAGACAACCTAACTAAAAATCGCTTTCAAACTTTGTGTGAAGCTCTTCATCGATGAATTTATGAATACAGGATGTACCCAATAAGTGCATAGCTAACATCGGAAAATATATCTATGGAACTCACTTGAAAAAACCTACCAACAGCTCGATGAAAACCAAACGTGTAAGCAATCGCAAGATCTACCATTCGAAGCGTTTAGCATCTTTGCAAGGCCTGACAGGGAAATATTGCACAATAATTGCAATATCGGGACACGAAAAAATAAAAACAGAAACGCAGCCGAAACCTAGTGTCTGTTTACATGGACTGGGATTGAAATCTCAAGCCGATCGAAAAACTCGATCCGCTCGAGTAATCATGTCGATTTGTATTGTCTTCAGAAATGAAGTCAATCCTCTATCTCGAGCCGATTGATTTCTCAATCCGCTTCACTTCAGTCAATTCGCTTCATGTAAACAACAGAGACATTTAACTGGAATGGATTGGAAACTAATTAACATTTCAAAGTCACGTCAGATTTTGTCAAATTCAAATTTCGATCCAGCCTCATGTAAACAGCCCCCTAGACTCGTGCTACCACAGATTGCCCGATTAATGATCTGTACTGAAGAAATTACACGACGAATGATCGGGAAAAGTCGTGACTGCCCAGCCCTTGTTATTCGCCGTTTCATTGGCTTCGATTTATTCTATTGTAACTTACTCACGCTTTTGAGCTTACATGACAGCAAGGTATCTACTAGCGCATGCGCAGTAGATACAAAAAGCAACAGCTGTGACAGGGCAGCGCACGAAATCTAAAACATGATATTTCAAAGTCGATAGCGCGACGCGGTAGCCATTGAGGGAAACGTAAACATTATAAAGGTTTCCACGATTTCCACATTCATTGTGCTATTAAAATTAATATTTAGTTTAAAACCTGGATTTAACGAAGAACTGAATGTAATCATTCAAGACGCAAAGGTTGATATACTGTCATAAAACACGAACGGAACACTGAAGTGTTGACTGCCCACTTAAGGGCCGGAGGTTCATAAAGACAAACATTTAATGCCGAATTATGAGCACAGTTAATTCAGAGTTGTTCGGTCACCACCAAATAAATGAAAGCTCATTCACTTACCTTTCTGGCCGGAGATTGTGAGACCATATCCTTTGGCTTTTGGGAAACTGGAAATCACTAAAATGACAAACCCGCTACGACGTATTTCCTTCATTGTGCCCATGTTGTTTGGCTTCATTCAAGGGCGATAACCGAATGTTTTAGATCCGATAAAGCTCGTACTTCGAGTTTTTAGATGTCTTCTGAAATGAACCTCCTAATACGTTAATTCGCGAAGAAAGTTCGGAAGTTTATGTTTTCTACACCCAAAAAATTAACTTCACATATAAAGTGACATGTGTCTATATCACATATAATGACTCGACATGGTTATGATTTTCTTTTGTATATTCCTCATGAATTCTTAATGAGTTTTAGAAATATATTTATTATACATGTTAAGTTTATTATTATTTTCTTAAATTTGTTAAGGATTGTGCTTATCACTGATAAGCTGTTTTCAGCGATAATTAATAAATCCATATCATAACTGAACGTTAATTATTGTGTCTTTGGGCGACTTTAAATTCTTATTCCATTTTTCTTAATTTTAGCTATGGTTGGTCACGTGCTCGTTATGTTTATTCTTTGATAAGCGGCGTCGGAATATTCTTTCTTGGTTCTGGTGTTTCCGTTTACCATGGCATCAGCGATTTGTTTAGCCCACCGATTCTAACATCATTGCCATTGGTAAGCAGCTCTGACTCAGTGAAGTGCCTGTGTGATGAGAACTAAGATTTTTATTTTTTCAAGGTATTTGAATGAAATGAAAAACTAGTTAAGAATGGCATTTAGAGCATGTCATGCTGTATTTCATTTTTCAAATGTAGTGCAAATGCGGTAGCCCATGACGTCACACTATGAACATAGCATTGTGACGTATTGGAGACGATGTATATGTTGCACAGTTCAAGGTGAAAATTATGTGAATTCATAGACAGCCAAGCTTTCGTCCCCTGAACTCACGACTTCATGAAGTTCCTAGTGAGTGGGACAAATGCTTCGTGCCGATAAATATCCGTGGTGTTTACATTCTTGAGTGTTTTGAGTTCATTTATTCGTTGCCAACGGTCTTTGAATCGAAAATTTTCTCTCGGGTTTAACTTCAGTGATTATGTTTTCATTCAGCAACACAGTTCTTCAATATAAAAATTATCAAAATTGCGCAAAAGGTAATTTATTAAACTTCAGGCCATAAAATCTGTATTACTTTACAAAGTTTCATACTGGTCTTGTTCAGTGATCTCAAAGATAAATAGCTACTGATTAGGTGGTCAGTGGAGGAAAATGTTTTCCCGAAATCTCCAAATACGTTTGGGATCGAGGTGAAATGACACATTAATTTTTGTTCTGTGCTGCTGTAAATCTTGGCTACTGGAAGTCAAATTAAACTCTGCGCTACTTGTTAATAAAGGAAACAAAAAGAAGAATTCATCATTATGTGGTAAGAATGACAAGTAAATGTTTTGAGCTTTTGGAATCAGTAAAAATAAACAACCAAAATAAAAGACACGGGACAGAAACTAGTGCTAACATTCGTCACCACTATAACTCTTGTCCAAGAACTTTCGGCTATCAATCGTGTTACTGACTGTTTACATGAGGTCGGATAGAGACCTTAAGCCGATCGAAAAACTCGATCTGTTGGAGAAATCATTTCGACTTCTATTGTCTTCAGAAATCGAGTCAACCCTGAAATAAATAAAGGATCGAAAATAGAATGGATCGAAAACTAATTAACATTTCAAGTCGATTCAGATGATGTGGCCTCATGTAAACAGCCTCTTACCAACGTAGCAAACCTTCAAGCGTTATGATATCTCATGTAGTGTGCACTCTATATTCTAGGCCCTTTCAGTTTTGTTTGGTTCATTACTGGCTGAGGGAGGTAGGTCAAAACTACAGATTTATGTTTTAAAATTTGAAGTTTCGTTAGCTATCAGTAATCTCATCAGGACGCTCTTTTTCGCCATTCTTTGCTCCAGCAACCTTTGTCATAGCTGTCAATCAAGTTGCCAAAAGTGCAAGGGAAACAGGAGTTTCGTTCACTGACTATCGTAAGTGAAAAAGGCTCGTCGCGCAAGTGTAATCGCACCTATTTAATAATAATAATAATAATAATAATAATAATAATAATAATAATAATAATAATAATAATAATAATAATAATTTAATCTTATTTACACACGGTGGCCTTTCAGTTCCCTGTTTTTCAAAGGGCCGTGTTAAGTTATGAACAACTATATACTATACTAATTACAAACCGTCAATATATAAACAACTATATAAACAACTATATACAATACTAGTTTACAAACTTTTAATATTACTCTACAGAAAACTATTGTGTGATATTATTATTGTCCCGGCTCAATTGCATATATCATTGATCACTCTCTTAAAGGCTTTGACAGTGATTTCATTTAGTTTTGTCATTGGAGCTTTGCCTACTAAGGTTTCATTCCATAAAGCAGCTCCCCTGTAAGCAAAGCTCCGTTTTAGGGAATTTGTTTTAGGCTTTTGCAAATAGAGCGTTTTATGATTACTTCTTAAGTCATACATGGGGTTAGAAGAGACCTTAAACATTTGTGTTAAGTATTCTGGAGCCATACCCTTAAGCACGTTGAACATCATAATAAGTTCTCTATTTTTTAATAATGACTGGATAGGGGTCCAATTAAGCATTTGAAAAATATTGGAAGATCTCTCTTCATAGCCTAAACCAGTTATGACTCGGGCCGCACGCTTTTGAAATTTAGCCATTTTTTTAAGGTTCGCTTGATTACCATTTGTTTCATTTGGTGAATTCATACGTATTTTACTGATATATTTATACCTTCACTAGTGGTCCGTGGACGGGATCCAAGTGCTGTCGCAGTTTTAGTGGAGGATGGTGCAGCAGTTGCAGGGTTGTTGATTGCAGCTTCTTGTCTGAGCTTGACGTCACATACAGGAAATGCTGTGTACGATGCCGTTGGGTCCATAGCTATCGGAGGTAATTAACAGTTAAAAGGATTTTAAAATTAAGTGTTTATTATAACAGAAAAACATTCTGCTCTCCATGTATTAAACAAATGTATGTGCTTTTGACGATACATAACCCAACCCTGGGGTAGATCTTCTTGAAGAATTACAATTTAACCTGTCGTAAGCGAGCGCCCAAAATATCAAGAAAAGGTGGTCGCTTATGAAATATCAGTTCACCGAAGGTTTGGACTCACTTGTAATTTAAGCCTCCTTAAAACGTGCATCAATGTAAAAACTTTGTCATAATTGATTTGATTGCTTATACTGTTATGAGAGTTGATGTGTCAGCTTTATTTAACGATTATTCACAGAGCCCGAGGCGAATAACTGTTTTAGTTCCACTTTTCCGTTATGCCAACTTATCTGCCAAACGTAATCAAACTATCGCGTAGATTAAAACTGACTGATTTAGAAGCCGGCTCGCATTTCTGATGTTTATATTTCTCGTTTTGAAAGCTCTGCTTAAAAATCTTGTTAAAATCTATGTAGTCGTCCTGGACTTCTGGCGAAGTCAGCAGCTTTGTTTGTAATCTGTGTTGCTGGTATGTATTTCTTGTAGGGTTGCTAGGAGCAGTGGCAATTTTTTTGATTCGAAGAAATGCTGACTTTTTAGTTGGAAGGTATGTTTCCGTTATTGTTTTACTCCCCCGTTTTTTGATAACGTCACCATATACATGTAAAAGAGTCAATGGAACTAATAAAATGGGTGTTATCCGCAAAGACAAGGGCAATCGCTGCTTACCCAAGCTTGAAATCATAAAACTTACGAAATATGAGAAAGGGATAACCTATACAAATAGAAAATGTTAATCGTAAAAGGTTGAGAAGTTAAAATGCAGGTAATAGGAAGCAGAAGGGTTCGCAGTATGTTGTATTTACCACAGATGCTCTTAAGCTTCTGTTATCAAGTGGGTAATGTTTTAGCTTTTGAGATTTAATAGTAATAGTTATTTATTACTGGTTTAAAAGTTTAAATTGTTCATGTTCATAACTTCTGCACCTAAAATGTTCAGTGTCCTATTACTTCCTAAATCAATGAGCCAGCAATTTGAAAAAAAAATGTAAAACAAAAGACAATCCTAATAATTGCATCTTGAAAACTGGTGATTTGAGGTAAATGAAGATGATTCAGCGAATAAGTGATATTTCGACTTTCGATTTTACTCGAATCTCTAGTTTTCAAGGTGCTATTATTATATAGGATTGTGTTTTGTTTTCCGCTAGCTCCGGCCTCAAAAATTTTGGATAAATGGTTGTCTAACATCTAGGAACAATATATATGGTATTGGAAATTTGTGACCGTACATTGTGTGGTTAGTTGTACCTACGTGTGAAACGAGAGAAGGTTTAAAATTTATTTTACCACAAGTTGTTTTAACTAGAAAAAACGATCCAGGTGTTCACGCCGGTAACATATTGGTAGTACAGAGAGATTACGACCTCATCAGCGTAGCTGACCTCAACTGCTCAGTGCCAACTAACAATAAACTTTGCTGTTCGCCTGTTGGATTGTAATTATAAGATCTACAGACCGGGACGCCCAAATTTGCGTGATATACAGTAAATGAGTGCGCAATGAAGTCAAATATCGTCCATTTAACTCAAAACTAACTGATATGGTGAGTGTTTCTCATAATGTAACGCAGCTGCTTGCTTGCATGGGTTCCTGATTCAAGTGCTTTTTCTCCATTCTCCGAGATCCCGGTCGCTCTCAGTCGTCTCTGAGGTAATGATCATTAATCTTTTATTGAACGAAGAAATTTGCTTGGTCTAACTGGTTATGGACTGGTTACAGACTGTGATGGACATTTCGTCTCGTTGAAGATTGGTCCACAAATCTAGGACCAGTCGTCCAACTTCGATAAGTTGTTCTGAAAGGCTGATTCATCATTGGCGGAATTAATTTCTTTAAACAATTTAGTATCATCAGCAAACATCGCAATAAAGTTTATATAAACCCTAAAATGATCCTGATTTTCTTTAAAAGGTCATTTAAAATGATTGAGAGAGTGGTATTGTGAAGCTTATGCAGTCTGCCGAATTGACTTGTGAAGTGCTTTCGTTTCTACTTTGAGCGCTTGTTCATAACTTTTTCTTTCCATACGATGGTCAATACTTCCCGTGCCAACTTCTATTTCATTCCTAGCAGCATCCAGATAAGACGAGTCTGTTATCAGATGTTCACCTCAATAGAACAGTTAACACTTCATTGTAACTTAATTCATTGTTACATAGTGTAACTATGTTCGACAGCCCGAGAGCCTGAACCTCGAAACGTGAAAACTGGTTCATAAGGGTGGCACGTGATAGTCAGAGAGATACTTATGATAAAGAAGATGATGAAGGTCACCGTCGTACCGAGGGGGATTGGTGGTGCGATCGAACCCCTTTCTTGATCCATGTTGCTGTCTTGTTTAATTTATTCAGCATACGGAATTATTGTCAGTTTTAAATTAGAGTAATTCATTTCAGCGCCAATAAATTTGTTGGTAGGGCATTGTCTACATAATTTGACTTTTTTACCTGGATTACCAAGTTGAGTAAGGTACACTTTTTCATTGCTTGCCTCGTGACCCTATTGTTAATCTCAAATCAGTTTCAAACCTGTTAATTGCTTGGTTTGTTATAGTGTGAAGCAAGTGATCAACTTTCTCTTGGCTGCTACTAGTCCTATAAGTAGGCCGAGCAGTGCAGAATTTTTTCATTGCTTACGTAGTGATTGTTTCGTTAACCGCGAGCTAAATTCGAAGCCACTGTGTGACGTTTAGGTTTGTACCACATGATCAACGTTATTTCTTATCTGCTGACTCTGTTTAGCTAAAAATTAATGCAATACATTTTTAAGAGTTGCAGTGTTTTCAATAACTATTGACCTTTTGTTTCAATAATTGGTAATGACAGTTCATATAGAGCCAAACCGCATCGTCGCAAGTATTCCTATATAATTGTACAAGGGCTGTAAGGATAATAATTTGTTGATTTAGAGCGATGAGGAGTGATGAATTTTGATTGACTGATCTGACTGATCACACAGTGCATAGAAACACATCACTTGATAGCTTTAAAATTGACTTGTGATTAACTAAACGGTCGCTACCTGAGTGGCCTGTACCGCAGACCGTCTAAACCCTGGTTAAGTCTTAAACAGAGTTGACACAGTCTGCGGCTGAGCAATTTTCCGTTTCGTAAACGGTCGTTAGCAACCGGAACGGTCGACGCCGACCGAATATCCTTACGTTACCCCATGTGTACCCTCAAGTCCTGTGCGCTATTTACCACCTTACCCCTAGCATCCTAACTCTTATACGTCGCATCAACCAGAAACAGACTCAAGATATTTTACCTGTTTTCTTTCCTTGACTTTAAATTCAACGACAGATTATCTGGGTCACGTTACCCAAACCTTTCCTGTCTTGCTTATACCCTAACTTGACCACTGGTCGCTTTATAACTCTCTATTTTAACATGTTGACTGCACGAAAGCTTGAAGTAAATAAAACACTGCCGAGTAAAAAAAAAAAAAAAAACACTTCGAGTGCAGACAAAATAAAATAAATAAAAAGATAACTGGTATTCGTTACGGATTCGAACCCACTCGCTACCGATGGCTCTTGGTCCCACTAATCACTATACAAAACATCTCGTCATTTAGTGAGGGTCCTCAGAGTACACTTGGGGAACCCGAAAACGCTTGCTTGGCGTCGATCGTTCCGGTTGGGAAGGACCGTTTAAGAAAGGGAAAATAGCTGTGGCGCAGGCTACTACGTAAGCAACACGATTTTTACGTGACTCGCTCTATGGATTTGAGTAGTAATTTGTTGCGCGTATTTACTCGGCAAAGAAATCTGGTCGGACTTCCCCAGGGTTGGTGCTAGGCCGCGCTTAATTTCCTTGCCGCAAAGTGAGCGACATCGATTATTCAAAATATTAAATATAAACTTAATTGCCACCTTTCAAACGGCACGTCTGCCCCGGGCGAGTAGATCGTTGAACAAACTAGTGAGATCAACGATAGCCTTCTTAGCCGCCAATTTATTGTTGCAACGTTTTCATTGTATAGTTGATATCTATGCCGAGGAAGGTTCGTGTATTTCTTGGTTAAAAACCTTAAATAAAGTTTATAAACGTCGATTTGTAGAGCCGTGAGGAATTGTTTATGTAATATATAGACAGAAAAGAATTCTTAAACAGGAAAAGCAGATTTTTATTGACGAGCTTTCGACTACCTGAAGTGTTCACCAGTCGAAAGCTCGTCAATAAAAATCTCAAGTCAGAGAACGCCTTGTATTCAACTATGTCTCTTCCTGGCCGCGCTTCGTCTATATTTTTAAGTAAAAGAAGAGCTGAAAAAGACTTTATTGAGTAAAGCCCTTTACACACTACCAAGTTTTCCTTGACAAGGAGCCTTGCTCTCAAAAGCTGGTCATGCCAGCTTTTGAAAAGGGTAACTTGTCAAAGAAAACTTGTCAATTTTTTTCGTACTCAAGAGCAAATTAAACTTGTCAAAGAAAACTTGGTCGCGTGTAAAGGGCTTTTACTCAGTAACTTTAATGAAGTAACTGAACCCGTAACCGAGAAAGTACCGAACAATGAGTTGCCTAGTGACATTACACGGGAGTCAGCAGAAACAGAGAATAGTTCGCTTCGATCTACACAGTCCAGGACTACCCTAGTCAAAAAACGACCCTTTTTCAAATATCTTGCGTACGCCCATTGTGAAGATCATCACGATAATAACGATTGTGGTGTAACTAGTACAGGTGTTTTTAAGGTGACATTTGTCTTTCTTTGTGCAGATCAATCCCTGAAGAAAGGTTACAACAAATCATAGATGTATTAGAACAAGATATTATGGTTAGGTAAGGAAAGGATGGCACAACTACTGAAACACAAAGCATTAAACGGTTCGATCCCCTGAATACAACTACTTGAATACTTTGCAGTGTTTTCATTTTCGTGCGAACATTTAATTTCCAGAGAGAACGTAGTGACAATTGCTCAGATTAACATCACGAAGAAAACGTCGAAAAGCGTTTTGATAGTTGTATTCAGCCGACGAATAACATGAACCGGCCATTAATTCGGACAATCGACAACAACGAAGGATTCGTAGAACAAATAATGTGATGGCCAACGGTTGTTTGTGACAAAAAAGATCCAGATAAACTGGATTTGAATTGGAAGACTATAATAACCTGCGCAATTGGATAGTGGAAAAACGAATGGCAAGTTGGCATTCTTTCTGGGTTGATTGAGTTAATGTAGTTAGTGACAAGAGTTCCAGTACAGGAGCGGAGGGCGAATATACGGTTTCCTGTGAATTGAAAAGTATCTTGTCTTATCATCTTACCATGCTTTTTTCCAAAAACTTGCGGTTCCTTCTAGATTTTTGAAGATTTGCTACATCTTAAATTTAGTGTCCAGTAAAAAGCGGTCTCCTGTGTAATGCTAGCCAGTTAGGCAAATCTTTCTGTAGAGGTTTTCACCTAGTTGATCTTTTGTACCCTAGTGACCAGAGGTAATGTCTTTCTGCTGTCTTTACAGGACATATTTTTGATTTCATTTCAATCTCGTAAGAGACTGCGATGAAATATCTTTAATGCATACAAGTCATTACATCGCTGTGACATTTTTGGCATTTTTTATGTTAATCCATCAAAGGTTGGCTTGAATCATTAGTACTGTAGATAATTCCTTGAGAAATGAATAAGTAGTTATTATTTGCTCCGACCCAGTGCTTACCCATTATCAAATCAAGTATTTAAATTCAACATTAATGTATTTGCTGGTCATGAGAACTGAAGAAATTAGCCTAGGTCGGATTGGGTTGTTTGAGGCGTTTAATTAATTTGATGGTCTTTGTGTTACTTTTAGTTTTAATTGTCAGATAATGGCATGCTTGCAAATATAAAGCTTAAATAGCACGTAGCGAGAAGGGAATCGTCTAGAATACAAAGATCAGAGAAAAGTTCTTCCTTTCTTAAGTGGTATATCCGATAACGCTTCAAAGATGCATTTCCAGGCGCAAACATTAAATAGAAGACACAATTTTCTTGGGAAATTGCATTAGTCAATTGAAAATTTTTTCTCTCATTGGGAAATTTTTTCCCTCCAGTGATTAACAGCATACAAACTTAGTCGGACAGACACATTGTTATGCCCAGACATCGCTGACTGTGCAAATTACCTATGACCTACAGTACGTTGCACATTTGACGTCAAAAATTATTGCCGTTTTCAGTGGGTGTGTGCCCATTCTCACCCTTTCCCTACCACGTTATCTCATCGGATAGACTCGTGTAAATTAGTTTTTTAATTTGAATCTTCCTCTTACAATTCCTGTTTTTTGTTTTTTAGGTCTATTCATGACGTAAAGGCTACTGAAATGGGTAAAACATAATTGGATCAAATTACATCAGACTTCACTTGGTGATCGATGAAATAAGAAAATGTGGAATTCCTTGCAAATTCTTTTTGTTTTAATTTATCATCTTATTGACTCACAAGTTTGAAAAGCAACCGCTATTGTCTGATGGAATATATAGTGAACAAGCGAAAAGCTTGCTGTTTTTAAGTTTGTTCTTTTGTTTTTGTTTTTGTTTTTTTTATTAATTTTAAAATATAGGAACGGATGCTTAAATGCTGATTACTCGTTACAACTTCACTTGATGCCTAATTTTTGCTGCCTTACTTGACATTTTAATTTGTGCTATTTCAAGGGGCCGACACAGTGAGGTTTAAGGCGGAAATCAACTTCGATGGCAGAGAAATAACCAGGCGACATTTAAGTAGAAAAGACTTGCCTAATTTAGTGAAGGTATGCATTGATCAACGAGCGTATCAATTTTTAAGATTGTCTATTGGTCCTTTTTACACAGTCGTATTCTTGAAAAATTACTCTAGGGTAGTTGAACTCATTCCGGTCTGAGACAATTCCTCTTGATGAATAAAATCTTCTGTCGTTAGCCAGAGTTAAGTAGTAAAGTCGGCATCGGACCGAAAAGAGTTAGCGAAAGTCAAAGTTTTTTTTCTTGTTTTCTTTTAGGAAGTACGTACTGTTGAAACGCCAGAAGAACTTGAGAGATTTATGTTAGATCATGGGGAGCAAATTATTGATACCTTAGGTCAAGAAGTCGACAGAATTGAAAGAAATATTAAGGTTTAACATTTATCGCATTTTTATCTTTCATCAGTTTCATCAATATCTAGATAGTCTTAATGATAGTCCAAATATGGGGTTTCAACATTGATCGTTTAATAATTGTTTTATAACATAGATAAAATGTTTAATATGGTGATTTGGGGTGAGTGAACTTTGGTAAAACTCCAATCAAATCTTTCGACTACGATGACGTGGACGTTATACAATGAATGCAGTCCGCATTTCGAAAGGACGGAAACCGAAATGGAGTTTTCCTTTTTCTAAGATGTGGTCGCGTTAAAGAAACTACCATTGAGGCAAATAAGAATTCTATTAGCTGACCAAAATGGAACTGGCTCCCCATAATTTTGTGTTTTTGAACCACTGGTCCATTAATTGAGCTACTGTCGCAACTGGTAACAGTTTGTGGAGTTTTTTCTGCGTGGGAGCTCAAAGATGTGAAACGTTATGTGGATTCTGTTTTCACTTGCTTGATAAGTGGTATGAGAACCAGATAATTTCCTATGTTGCAAAAGTCACCTGTGACATTTAATCGGTTGCAGCTGAACTCATACCTCCAACCTTAATCACTCCTCCATCGATAAAGTACTGGGTCGGGCAGCAACACTTTTTGGGCTGCGTAGGACATCGGATATATAAATTGTACGTAGCAGGGGTCGAGGAAGGCAAAATCTTGTGGGTTCGGTATATTTTAAGGCAGACAAACTGTAGTAAGATAAATGAAAGTTTCGATTCTATTTCAGAGTCATCGTCAAAGTAACATTTCCATTTTAAATTTTTTTCATAGCACAATCATGAATATTTCCTCAAAATTACACCTTTTGCTGTTCATTTCCAGAAAATATACTATCATAGCGCCATTTCCAGAAAATATACTATCATAGCGCCAACAGGCAACCATTAACACCGTTCTACTATACCTTAGGGATAATAAAATTTCAATGGAATGCCTTTTGATACAAATGGTTGCGTATGTACGCTAATGAATGTCGATTGAATAAAATGAGTGTATTTTTGCGTTAATGAGTTTGAGGTTGGCGTTAATGATAATATATTTTCTGGAAATGAACAGCAAAAGGTGTAATTTACCAAATAGCAAGCAAGTTAATGACACTTTGACTGGGCTATCCTCATTACCTCGCAGAGAACAGAGACACGGATGAGGTCAATTTCATTTCATGTTAGACAATTTCAGTACTTTTAATGGTGGTGTAAGTGTACGACAGTCGGAAAATTGAAGTTAATAGTTTTTATTGAATCAGTATGTACCTGCCTACCTATCTGTCTGTCGGTCTGTGTATATGTATATATGCGTTCATGTGTATGTTTAACCAATCAGAAAATACATTATTTCTTTTAGAAACGAAGTCCTGAAGTTCGTCACGTTGACCTGGAAATCCTTTGAAAATACCAATACGTATAGGTAGCAAAAATAACTAGATCAAATTTTATGCTTATTTTGAAATGTTTAAGAATAGCATAAATTTTAACTTAAAACTGCTACAAAAGTGTTCATGCTTACGTGTTTTTATCCAGCTCATTCCTTGGTCCATGACTGAATTGATATTTAAAGAAATTGAGTTAAAAAGTCTGTCACTTGAACTTTCGCTTGGCATAGATTTCTAAATTATGACAATTTTAAATGCTTTCTTAAATTCAAACGACCAAAAACTTAGTTCAAACGTAACGGTTAAGATATTAGGTATATACTAGCATTCCTAAACTGGACAAAGTTAGGGCGGGGTCCACATAGAAACCGAGCCAGATATCAATGTTTTTTCCTCCCTCAAATCTCACCAACTTAGGCTTTCATTCAAATGGGGGTTGGTATGGTTTGTTGTTTTTGCTCTGTTTTCATGTCCGCATGTCGTTTGAAAAAAATATTAGTCAGTGGAATTTTAGGCATTATGGATATGTTGAAAGCTAAATTTTTCATTTTGTGGGGCTAAATCATAGCAGATGCTATTATTTGAATTTGTGGCATGCAATAGTTAATATCAATCGAAGAGTTCGACAACCAATTATATCCGTTGATGCAGTTTTATCGTACTAGCTTGCCATTTTTGTATATTTGAGAAGGTATCTGTGGAGCGGGGCAGGTTCAACCCCACCCCCTAACCCCAGCCACCACGAATTTGAGTTTTCAGTTCAGTAAGGAGCTCATAACTTCACGAAGCAATATCACACACTGGCCAGCTTTGATTTGCGACCTTGAAACCACTTTCGATGTCGCCATAAATTGTTGATACGTATTATCCGAAGTGCTGAAATGAGGACGTGAATTTATAGGTAGCAGGCCATCGGACAGACGTTAATCACTGACGAATATTGATTGTCTGACAAATCGCGCTTTGCAGACCATTGAGAATAGTCTGCGCCAGAACCAGCCAACCGTGATGCTCTGACTCAATATCACTGACAATTTAGTGAGCATTACTGCTGACTTTGTACGGATAAGAACGTTACCAAAATTACCATTCTTTTTCTGCAGCAAAAATTTCTCTCTGATGGTGTTTGATGGTGCTACCATCAATTGCATTTACTCATGAACAATCCCAAGAACCTCATATGTCCGGTTCTTCTTTACTAGACATAAACGTGGCGTTTTTAAACTACATGAACGTTTCAAACCATTTATTTTTGTACTTCATGTCGGCTAAAATGCCGAAATACGGAAATTAATCTTTGTAAACGTTCAGACGTTCAAGTTAAACCCTGGTAAAACCAGATTAAACCCTGCTTTTTGAAGTTCAGTAAAATACCTGGAGGCCGGAGCCCCCAAATTGACCGTACATAAAAAAATGGTACATTATTTGGCGAGTGGAAAATTTGTAGTGGCAAGAGCTCTTCGACATTGAACCCCCCCCCCCACAACAAGAAAGTTCCTGGCCACGCCCGTGGAGCGGGGGGAGTTCCAGAGTTTCGGCGTGAACAAAACCAGACTTTCTCAGATTTCATAATTTATTTTTCTGAGCTATGATAATGCTGTGAATTGTGAAATTTTGCAAGTACAAAAGACAAGAGTTGTACAACGTAACTGGACCTAGTTTATGCTTACTTGTATTTAAGTAACGAGCTGCAGGCTTGTCACCACCCCGAAAAACTCCATTCGAATTGCATTTTGGGTATACTGGTTGAAACTTCCATATGGACCTTCCCCATTTAAAAAATTTGGGAACTTATACTAACTCGAATTCGGGGTCAAAACCAAAATTCCAAACACGGCCCTGGCGAGAGACTTCCTAACATCTGTCGATAATATGCCAGTCTAGGCTTTAAGAAAATATTTTGCCGTAACTAAGCCAGACTTCAGGTCTGCGTCGATTCCTTGAAAGGGGGGACGCAAAAGAAAATGTACCGGCAAGATATTGCAAAAAAAATGCTCTTTACTTTATTAAAAACCGACGTTTTGGGGCCCTGCTCCTTATCAAATTATAATACTCACCTACCGTACTTAAATACAATTTTAAAAACTAATTACAAATTATATCAAATTGAGTCTCTAAGGTTGAGTCCATACGGAACAAATAAGTTCAATTTATGCCCAAAACCCTTCTCTCTCCACAAGTGTGCTAACATCAGATTTATCAACAATTTTTACCATAATATGATCCAACCCCTTATACCCTTCAAAAAAAATCTCATACAGATGCTCTCCCGGTATTCCCGTCTGACCCCTTTCATATCTTACCAAACTACTCCTAGGGTTAGACGAACGCGAGTGTTCTATGGGATATAGTTTCCCGAGCGTAGATAGAAAGCCACGAGGATGTAGCCCAAGTGGCTTTCTAAGAGTTCAGCTGATTTACCAGAGATTAGTTGTGGAGAGTAAAGCTATGAACTGGTGTGGAAGAAGCCGGTGCCAAATTTGCAAATTCGTGATGGAAGGAAGAGACTTTAGTGATATGATGGGGAATAAGAAATATTTTATAAATTACGATTTTGATTGTGATTTCGTAGGTATTATCGAATGTTAGAAATGCTCTGAACAATACAATGGAAACACAGTCACGTCGTTTAGAAAATGTTCCAATGATCATAAGAACAGTTTAGTAAGATATGAAAGGGGTCACAGGGGAATACCGGGAGTTCATTTGTATGAGCATTTTTTGAAATACATCAAAGGTTGGATCATGTTATGGTAAAGATTGTTGATAAGACAGATGTAAGTTGACCCTTGGAGAGATGAAAGGTTTTGGGCATATAAATTGAACTTATTTGTTCCGCATGAACTCAACCTTAGAGACTTTTTACTCGATTATAATTGGTAATTATTTTTTAAAATTGTAGAGTACACTAACAGGCTTGATTTATTAATTTATTAATTCGAGTAAAGTAGATTTACTTAGCTTTGGGAAATTAGGACAAAAAGCTGTCACTAAAAGGGCCCATATATGATTTCCCACTAAAAGGGCAGTGTTGCGACCCCCAGCTCCCCCTCTAGTTGTGCCCCTGATTTATGAGATGTTAACTGACTCTGACCTCGCCCGGTCCCAGTTAACTATTACATCAGAAATTTTGAGCTCAAAATCTAATTGTTAATTATTTGCTGATCTCGTTTAGCGGCCTTTACAGAAAGTAGAGAACGCTGATTGGTTGCTGAGCGGTTCAGAATGAGCCGATATTATCGCGGAAAGCAATTGACAGATTACTTTCCGGACTTCCACGTTCTGGCGAGAATGTGTCTGAGTTGATTTCAATGAAACTAGAAAGGAATTGGATAATTTCATGAAATATTCCGAATAGTAAAAGTTGCTGGAGCTTTAGTGTGGCTTTTCTTTGAAGCTTTTCTTTTACTTAAAGTTCGACGAACGAATTCCGAGTTATATAAACATAAAGTGATCTATTAAATTGAATTGAAGTTAGGAATGAGATACGATAAACTCCAGTTCCGAAGATGACGGCAAAATAGTTGATGAAAACAAAAATGAAAGTGAAACAAAAGCCAAATAGATTTCTAATTAGTCTTGTTTGCCTCAGTATTTACCTTCGCCTTTCGATTTATGCACTCTGTCCTTGCTCTTTTGTTGCTTGGTCTGTTTCAATCGTATATCAGTGTAAATTTTTCGATAGCTTTTTGCCTTTCGATGCACCCTCCGCCCGGATATATATAAACACCAAACTTTATTTCGACTTTCAATTCTTTCAATAGTCATGGCTGATATGCTATTACTCGGATTCTTGATGGATTCTGGTAAATTTTACCGTTTCTGATCGGTTTGCCTTACTCTTTTGTTAATCTTTTTTATCTGACGCAGTAACAAACATTTGAAACTCATTTTCTCAAAAGTAACGATTTGGCCTTTGTCAAAACAAGATTAGTCATTTTCGACGGGGTTGATCGGGTTGACATCCTTTGTAAAGCCAGGCCTATGAAATCATAGGGTGGAGCCGATATCTCGGTTACCTTTCCATTAAAATTGTTGTTATCATCACAGTATTACTTCAGCATATGTGTCCTATGAAACCATGAAAATTTGAAATGAGCTCATATAAGAAAAAAAAATGAGGATTTTGTAAAATACTCCCTGTTTGGTGGTAAACATATGTCTATGGTGGTAAACCAGGGTAAAAGATTATTCCCTCGCACTCGTCTCCAGGGAATAATGGTGAAAGTTGCGCAGCCCTATGGCCTGGTTACAAGGTTGTCTTTTTCGATTTCGAATGTAACTTAACTTCCAGCAGGAAATTCACAGACACTTTTTCAGAGTATGGAGCTATACCTCATTTAATTGGTGTTCTCTTTAGGGAATATAAAGAGTAAGTATCTATACAGAATTGTGTTATTAGGCTGAATACATGGGTATATCGTCTCACAATATTTAGTGTTACGACTAGTTTCATGAATTCAGAATGCAGCTCTTAATTGGTCGTGTATGCTATTTCACGTATACATGAAAAAATGATCCTGGAGAACTAACTTATGTTTATGTTGCAGGATGCTTTTTAAATACTTCTGAGCTGTTTGTGCTTTCAGTCGTACTTTGTTTTGAGTCTTAAAGGTAAATTACAAAGCTGGCACCATTTCTGCGTTGAATGGAAACATTAGTCATTGCATTGCTTGTCAAATGTGTTTCGAACATAACATTGCGTCACAACTGAAACTGTCAGATGTCATTCTGTACTTTCTGAACATTGCTAAGCATCTGTGTTCTGGATGGAACAATGGCTTTTACAAACCTTTAATTTTACTTTCTGTGACCATTTTCCAACTTGAAACTTTCTGGTATCTCACCCATCTCAGCTAGTAATACACCTATCAATGTTGTGCTGGCAGGGGGGAGCAGAGCATGGGGGAATGATTTGAAGAGGAGGTATATTCCACAAGTGGGGTGTCTGACAATCAGAACATTCCCAAGGGAAAAAGATTTGGCAGAACTCAGCAAAAGGAGAGATTGGAACCAAACATTCACCTTTATTTGGCTTTGTTGTTCTTGTGTTTTACATTCACTGACTGAGGTACAGATTTGGAAAGCTGATGAATATTAATAAAGGTTGATGTATTATTGTCCTTTGTTGAATTTCTTTTATTGTTGTTTCATACACAATATTGTTTATAAAATGGAGATTGATTCATTTGCATTTGTGAAAAAAAGTATAAAAGCAGTGGTTTGTGGTCATCTTGACACCTGGCGGCTTATTAGTAAATTAATAGTTCTGTTTATTGTCCTTTCTTGTAAGCATCATCCTTTTAAAACAGATAAAACTGTCTTTACTCTATGAAACACTAATAAGAATGTTTAATTTGATCTTTTGTTCAATTCAGCTATGGCTGTTTCTAGACATCGACACTTTACTGATAAGTATGTAATAAAAAATATTTTAAAATAATAAACTTTATCTCAGTCATGTTGAGTCCCATGGCTGCAGTATTTTTTAATCATTTGACCAATAGTAATTTCCCTGGGGTGGGAAATTGACTTGATATTATATCAGTATCAAATCCCTGCCCCAGGCCTGCCTTCTCCCTGCCAGTGAGAAATTGATAGGTGCATAATGATACCTGCTAGCAGTAAGAAAGGATGGCATGGGGAATCAATCAGTGAGGAGCATAAACACATTTCACCCACCATATAAAAGTGCTATACACAAAATTTTCCATTCTGTTTTAACTCTTGAATGTCGAGATGTTATTCATAGCAAAGATGGTCATTATCAGAAATATCTGGTATGGTTTTGCCACTATGAGTATACCACCATTTGAAAGGCACATTTTATGGGATCTAGAAAACCTTGAAAACTCCCAGTCTTGTCACCATAATATCAATAAGATGGCTAGTTTTCACAATCAGAACTACAGTAATTTCTATCTTCCTTGTACATTTTAAAACAGAGTGAGGGATGTATCACTGATACCAAGTATTATGGTCCGACAATGATTACTTATCTAAATGAAAAGCACATCTGTTCTTAGTTGGTAGTTACTGTAGCATGAAGAAATTTGCTTTTTTGCAAGAGATGGGTGCAAGTTATTTAGCTTTTATTACCGGAGTGCAGAAAGCAAAAAGCAAATGTTTAATTCCTGTTTAGAGCTATGTCTTTTAAAATTTGCCAAAAAATGGCCAGATTTAGACCATGCATTCATGATGAGTGACCCTAAAATTTGAAGTAGAAGAAGGTGTCTCATTTTTAAATGCAGAATATCCATTCCCACAGACTCTTTTACAATTTTCTAATGTATAACTCTGCAAGAAGTCACCTTAATTATCATATATGGGTAAATACACTGAAAACCATTCATAGGCAGGGGCTTCAACAAGGGTGAAAACAGATGATACTTGATTAGGAATGTACATTATGAATTAAGAGGAAAAACATTCCCTGACCAAAAATACTTTTTTTAACAAGCTTTTGGCTGCCTGCAACCTTGAACAGGTTAGACATAAATGAAAAAGTGAAAAAAGAAAAGAAAAATCATGGGACAAGGTTGGGTTCTTGCCAGAATAAAATTAAAATGCAATATGTAAAACCTCCAGAAAACAAAATCAGAATGCAATAATTATTTTGGTCTTTAATTGACATCATTTTTTTTGCTCAATTTGTCGATTAAAATCATGAAATAAAGAGTGCAAAATATGTTGAAACCAAAACAAAAAAAGTGAAAAAAATGGTTGATTTTTACACATATTTGTCTTCAGTGAGTTAGAAGTGAAAGGTTGCAAATGTACTTGAACTGTCAAGCACTTTTGTGATTCTCTTGGCTGTTGTAATGTAGATTTCACAAAAAAATTGAACTGCTGTCTAGTTTTGGTAATACAGAGAAAATGTGTAGTTCTAATACTGTGGGGTTCACATTTGAACAATTGCACAAGAACCCTGCTGTGTTGTTACAAGTATCTAGTATTCTCCCTATTGTAAATAGCACTATCCTGTCTTATAATTAGGTTTTTAATCCCCTCCTGCAATTGTGACTCTCTTTTTTGTTCTTGCAATTTGAGTGTAATTCCTGAACTTCCATGTGAAACAAATTAATTTTCTCAATAAAATAGATTACAAATCAGCTAATCTGAGAAGATTGATGTCGAGATAGATGAATGATCTTCAAGCTCTGTACTTAGAATATGATTTCTGAGCCCCAGACGGGGATCAAACCCGCAACCTTCTGATGACCGGTGAGACGCTCTAACCATTGAGCTACCGGGACTCAGATGGCTTCCGCTTAGGTCGCACATATATATCGAACTTGCACCTTAGCTCACCATCTGAGTCTCGATAGCTCAATGGTTAGAGCGCCTAACCGGTCATCAGAAGGTCGCGGGTTCGATCCCCATCTGGGGCTCAGAAATCATTTTCTGAGTACAGAGCTTGACGATCATTCATCTATTTTAACATATATCCAAGCTCTCAAATTTCTAAAATGATAAACTGAGATTGATGTCATTAACTAAACTGACCAAAACCCAAGTAGACACTTCCTAATTCCACCCTGATATGTTCTGTTAAGTATGACATATTGTACATAAATCATTTTTATAAGTGTACAAAGGTAAAATCTGTGGTGATTTTTTTAGTGTTCAAGATATTGTGTTTCAACAGTACGATGAATGTGAATATCCCCTAAGTGGTACCCCCCCTTAGTTGACGTGACTACTCCAAAAAAACAAAAAAACAAAGAAAAACAAGAAGACAACCGTAATCTTTTTAATTTTCTCCAGGCACCCAAATATTTCAAAGTGATTGTGCTTGTTTTTGATTGTTCCTTGGGCCACGATTAGTATTTTGTTGCCTTTGGTTTGGCAAACCATGAATCATTGTTTTGAGTAACGGTGACATATTGCGGGCGCAACAAGATCAAACGTGTTTGAATTCTGAACATAAACGGGGAGTTCTTGGTAAAATAGGGAGAGCGAGCATATTTTTTAGGTTAAGTAGTTCTTTTGTTCATTTTACTCAGCTCAAACTCAACAGGTAAATATTTGAAACATTTTATTGCTTGAAAATAGGTTGCCCGCGAGCCACGAAGAAAAGGTTCCTTTGTCTTCTAATTTTCTCTGATTTTACTCATAAAGGAAATACAGTACAAGACAAGAGATTGTTTCTCTCCAAAATTTCCCTCGTCTTATTCACGAAGAAGGTTTAGCCGATAAGTGTAAAATTTTCTTCTTGCGCAACCATTGAGGGAAATTCATGGTTTAAATGTCCCTTGAGGACAAAGAGATCACAGGTGAACATGATATTAACAAATGCACCTCCACCTGACGATAGTTGTATTTTGAAGGATTTAGTTTCTAGCTCCCACTTAACACTACAATTCCTTCACCAATTACAGGTGTTGACAGTTATGTCGGGGGCTGTGGATAACATATTAATGAATGCAGCTTCTGAGCTAGCACATGCTGACGAGGGGGTACAAAATATCACAAAGAAAGAACTGGATATATATACCTGTGATGATGGACAATCCGACCAAATTGATATTCCAGATGGCCACTCTTCGGATCTCTGTAAAAGCAGCGAATTAAGTGTTCACAGGATTATTCAGCGCAATCATATTATGAGTACTGATGATTTAGTGGATTCCGCCTCAATTGTATTAAATGATGGTGCCGTTATCAATCCTTCACAATCGACTCAACCTCACACATTGGTCTTAACCTCAGTGTTTAATAGCCAGCCAGTAATGACAGTTGGGGAATCATCCAAGGCGGACATTTCCCTTGGTCCAAAAGTGAGCCCATCTGACTTACTGCTTCCTAAATCTGAAAGCGAAAGTGACCATGATGAACTTGCTGTTAAAGAGGGGGGTTCAGTTCTTCTTGCATCAAGTCCGCAAGCAGCATTTATACTTCCAAGTTATTACGATAATGATCATTTGGTTCATGTTTCACCTAACAGTGTTCCACTATATCAAAATGCGGATAGTTCATCGTTATACGAACATCTGACCCAGGTGCATTCATGTCAGTGGCAGAACTGTACGGACCATTTTTTAACAGTGGAGGACTTAGTTAACCACATAAACACTATTCATATCTCAAGTAAAGACAGCAGCGAATACTCCTGTAAGTGGAAAGACTGTGTAAGACGTGGAAAAGGTTTTAATGCGCGGTACAAAATGCTCATCCACATGCGAACCCATACCGGGGAGAAACCACACAAGTGTAGTTTTCCGTCTTGTGAAAAGAGGTTCTCTCGCTTGGAAAATTTAAAAATTCACATTCGCTCGCACACTGGGGAAAAACCGTATGCATGCCACTACGAAGGTTGTAACAAGAGATATTCAAATTCTAGCGACAGGTTCAAGCATACGCGTACACATATTGAAAGCAAACCTTATCGATGTAAAGTAGAAGGTTGTTTCAAGCAGTACACAGATCCTAGTTCGCTACGAAAACATCTTAAGGCTCATAAACTGCATGGAACAGTTCTTTTGAATTCTCCAATGTGACGTAAATACTTCAACCCCGTGATATCCATATTTTAATAAAAAGCAAACAAACTCGTGTATTAGTTTTTAACATGAATTTTAATATATTTTGTACAATAATGCTCTTGATAAATACCTTAAAATTCAGGGTAAAATAATACTATTTATAATTATGATCATAACGATCTATGCCTGTATTACACAAATGGTTTACGGTTAATTACAGGATGTGGCGAGAGATTTGGGGAATTATCATTTGAAATATGCTTTCGTAATCAGGAGCTACTAATATTATAAAAAAGATAAATCTGATGTGGTTTAAAACATATTTAGCATACTTATGTTTTATGAATGCCTTGGAAGAAAGATGATTTCCGTTTGCTTCGGAGGCAACTTTAAGTGTTGAACTTGGTGTAATCTCTTATTTATGGGAATGTCGAACCATGCGGCCGATGGATTTTGTATTATGCTGTTTATGTAGGGAGAGGTTCCCACGGTCCTTGAAAGTCCTTGAAAACAGTTGAATTTGAAAATTTGAAAGTCCTAGAAATTCGGTTAAGGCACTTAAATGCGGCTGATAAAGGCCCTTGATTGGCCCGTAATAGAGAGGATATAATTGATATGTAATTAACTGTGACTTTTGTGTATATAGATGAGTGTGAACAAGTGCATGCAAACTGCTTGTAGGTAAATTGCATGTGGGTGTTATAATTTATATATTATTCAACAGTGGAAACCTCTTGGGACACAGAATTTGTAAAATAAAGAGATCGCCTTGTAAAAGACAAACGTAACAGATATTTTAGACGCAGCTAAGAGGAAAGACGTTTGTTTTTGTTTTTTGTTTTGTTTTTTTTAAGTGGATGAACTACGATAGCTAGTCTCTACTGGCTAGCACGGTTTTTCACCTCGTTCTTTTTGCTGACGACATTAAACGAAGGTCAGTTGGCTACATCTGGCGCAGCTTTGAACGCAAAGGCGCGTTGTTATACAAGATAAACAGCTAGCATGTGAACTCTTACAATATACAGTATATAGATTTTTAAAAATATGTTCTGTTTGCTGTGATTTGATGTATCACTTGATCCTCTGCCTATACTATCAGTGACGTTTTTTCGTTACTTATCGCACTATATGCTGTCAAATAATACATTTGACTTCCTTTCACAGAACAGATACAAAGATCCAATGAATTGTCATTAATAGTTCAAACTGTATATTCGCAAGTAAAGCAATAGAGAAAAACCCCCCTCCTTTAGATTATATTCCTATGCTCTTACTTCCTGTTGCTACGAATTCCTGAGATTTTGGGATAATTTTGGCAGAATTTCTTTAAAATTGTGATGGAGCCTTTTTTTGTAGGCAAATAATGCCCTGCAGAACTTTCAGTGATAAAAAATGCTGTTTTTCTGGAATCCTCATTTGGTTTACCAAAATTGGAAAACTTGATTAATTTAAATGAAATATTCCTTAATTCGTAAAAGTACTGTTAGTTATGTACACCTGCTCGGCCCAAGCCTCCAGCTGTCAGGTGTCCGACAGTTGGGTTCACGAAATTATTAGGAAGGAATTTTCAATCACAAAATATGTAGTGATTAGTTGAAGTGTTTAACTGACGATCAGACAGAATACGGCTGAACAAATCTAGTAATCATATTAATTACAGCAGTCCTTTCTTCCTGCGTTTCGTTCATTATTAGAAAGACTTGCCTTCATTTTGTTATCTCAAAGCACAATATTCTGAGAAATAGAGCTTCCAGTAAAAATCCCGAGATTTTTTAGAAATTCCTTAAAAAATTAATTTCCTTAAAAAAACTCCTTAAAAAAGTCAAATATCCTCAATTTAAGGAAATATCCTTAAAAGAATTCCAACGTTTCGATCAATGAACGTGAACATGTTTCTTTCTCTGACGAAGGGCCTTTGCTCGAAACGTTTGAATTCTTTGAGATCAGTCACGGCAGATATCAACCTTTTAACTTTTTACCTTACTTCTCACTGTACGCAGTATTCTATTCCTATATTCGATTGTTCCCTGGTTTAAACGAAGACGCTACCATATTCTACCATATATGGTGGCAAGACCGATGTGCCCGTTTCAGGTGGCCACCTTCCTTTTCAATCGATTTCGACTCAATGAAATCAATTTCCATATCTGGAATGCTAACTGGCCAATGAAAAGTGAAGCCAAGATGGCCTCCCATGAAGGGTAATTGTCATCTACTATGACTATAGAAGTCTATGGTACTTTTGTACGTCAGTTTCAGTCGGGCTTGTACGTCAGTTTTAGTCTCCCACGCGACTTTTTACATTTTCTGAAAATTTTCCTTATTGAAAATACACACAAAACTTGTCTTCAAAAGATGGAAATGAGTTTAAGAACTTCAAATATATTTCGACAAAGTCAAACCGAGTTACAGGTTATAATTTCACGAAAATAAATTACCAAACTCACGAGAAACCTGATAAAACGGTCCCGAAAAATTAGTTGAGGAAAGTACTAAGTGTACGTCCTTTTTTTACCGTAGGACTGTTCTTAAGCCACACGGCAATAATGAATCCTTTTAAACACTCGAATATGTAAAACTGGTCCAGTAATATTTCACCTGTGCAATTTTCCATTTGTTGTGAATGTTTTCCAGGCTAGGATCTTGGAATTACAAGCGTTTTGGTCAGCGGCTAATAAAATGCAGTGCTTTTCCGAAAATTGCCAAAATTCACCCGAAAGTATCGAATGGCTCAGGGGTATCGAAAAACTTAAAATTTGGCGAAATTAAAACATTGAATGATTAGGGTAAGCTTGTTGGTGTATATAAACAAAGCTTTATATAGATACACTGCAATAAACAAAATTTGTATTTATTAATTCACCAAAATATTGGTCAGGCAGCCCCCGGACCTGCGGGACTGCTTCCACCGGCCTTGTTTTTGAAGGCGAACCAAACAAAAACTGAAGTCGTGTAAAGGACTGGAACTGACGTACAAGACCACGAAGAGGACTGAAACTGACGTCCAAAATTTCCCTCCATGGGCGGCCATCTTGGCTTCACTTTTTGCCCGAGCAAATGACTGGGAGTCAGCATTCCAGATATGTAAATTGAGTTCACTGTTTCGACTACAAATGCATTATGGGTTTTAATCATCCCAAAACAAAAATGGAGGCGTCGAAGTTACTGGACGAAGCGCTAAAAAACGTTAACTTGCTTGATGACTTGGCATTGTGCGACGAACAGCCGGTAATTGAAGCGCCAGCTGCCTCAATCACCTACTGTCCCAATTTCGATACGAACTTTGAGGACAGTGAGGCGTTCATTACATGCAATAGTAAATATCTGGAGGAGG
This sequence comes from Heliopora coerulea, assembly GCA_030142905.1. Classification (NCBI taxonomy): domain Eukaryota; kingdom Metazoa; phylum Cnidaria; class Anthozoa; order Scleralcyonacea; family Helioporidae; genus Heliopora; species Heliopora coerulea. Next base: position 5,290,254 of record JASJOG010000003.1, on the reverse strand, counting down.
CGGCAATGCACCGGGGTTTGGTATGTTTCATTACTTTAGGAGAAGAATTCGATTTGATATCATGTTCTCAGATTAATGTAACTTATGGTATACAAATATACTGGGACTTTACTTCCATGAAAACCGTTTATTATCCCATTAGCGACTTCATTATGGATTATTTGTTAAACCAGTAGACAAACGGCGCTAAAGCAGTTTCGCACCTCAACCATACAAATACAAGTAACGTATGTAAATCGCATATCAGTCGATAGCTTCTTACCTGGAGATTACAATGATACAGTAATATCAAGAATTCACTCCAAACATAAGGCATTATAGCCAAAAAAACAGACACATATAAGTTCCTGAGCGTCAACAGTTGAACGGAGAAATGCCAATTAGTCTTCACTGTGAAACTGATTCAGCTGCTTCCCTTGCACACATGCCTTTAGAGATTTTTTCCTTTTTAATGTAAGATATAATTAATAGAGCAAATGAGCAGAAACGCAGGCATACAATAGGCCAAACCAAAATTTCCCAGCAAAATGAAAAATTACTTGGTCATAAACATTGGTATGGGTAAAACATATGAGTAAAAAATATAATGCTAATGCAGTTTTACCTCTCAGCTATTTAAATCATAATTACTGGCACTGTAAATGTCAGTTCATAACTAATTATGTTGAGATTATAAAGGTGCTATAATTATACCAGATTTTTTATAAAGAGTAAGACCCAGCAATGAAGCAAGCTTTGTGAGACAAAAAAGAAAGGAAAGAAATTAGTTGTTAGTGCTTGGTAATTGTGCCATTGGTAAGTGATTGCTAGCATTTGCTGCTGGATTAAGCAGCATATTGTTAGATTACATGCATTAACAGATTTATAGGAGGTGCCTGGTCATCTCAAGTTTATGTGGTGAGTTGCTATGGCACAACTGATAAAATGCAGTTTTTAGCCTTGGCTACCTATTTTAAGGTTCATCAGTGTTATCTTAGTAATCCACAGGTAATTAGTGATATGTATTGATTGATACAGTGCATAATTTACCATTATTCAGGGAATTAAATTTGTAATATCCTAATATTCATAAGATACTTGATATAAATTTGTATATTAGATGTCACAAGCTCAGTATCTTCAGGCTTCTAACTGATGTGTTATGATTAGGGAACTGTGATGAAAAATGCACATTATTTATTGAAGTTGCTATGCAAACAGTTATATTTATTTGCCAAACCAACAATCAGAAAAATTAGAGGGGGGGATTGTACCATCTGTACTATTTTGTGTCTGTTTTTTCCCCATTTTCAAAGATTGACTTAGATGTTGAGTCAGATTTTGCATGTATATGTACAATCATGCTGTTTATATGTCATCTTGGAAATGTTTCACTTGTACTGATTTTTTTCCTGTGTCTTAAGTTTTTATTTCCATTCCCAGTCCAGAGTTTCCACTTTAAAGAGGAAGGGTCCTGTTTTTACAGAATAATGAGACAGTATCACCATATAGCTGGAACATGGGCATGAAAAAATGTTTGCAGTTATGAATCAAAATACATGTCATTGTGTTTATAATTATTTTAATTTTTTTCCAGCAAGGTGATCAAGTATTTCTGACTCTGAGGATTTGTTGCCAACGTATTGTCACTTACTGTAAACCCTGAAAATTAAAAACAAATTTTGCAAGTTAACTCAGACCCAGTATCTTGTTAGCATACTATTAAAATTTCAAGCTATTTCAGGATTCGAAATAACAATTCCAGGGTTCTGTCAATCGTGAATGTCACCAGGTAGAAGTGCCCATTACTTATGCTAACACAGATCCTTCCAACCGGCACTTGAAAAGTATCAAATATGTGATAAGAAAATTTCTAGTGTTGTTTGTTTGTTTCTTTTGTTTTTTTTTTTTACCTAAACAATATTATTGACTACTTTTTGGTAAAATTTAGCACTGCAATGTGCACACAGTCTTAATTTAGTAACTCATAAGTATAAGCGTGAAACAGAAGGTGGCCGCACCTTTGCAGTCATGATTGCGAAACAGTGGAACACACTAAAGATTACTCTTAGGAATCAGGCTTCTATTGGATGCTTTAAGTGTGCTTTTTGTAAGGACCTTTTATGTGTACAAAAGGCCACCATGCTCCTTTAAATATGTTTTTGTATATTTCAGGTAGTTATTAGGGTCACAAGTTTATCAGTAGCTATTGCTTATTGTTATGTGTTTTTACCCTATTGAAATAAAGTTATACTACTGCTACTACTTCACAATTACCTACAGATGATTTGGTGAAATATGATATCCATCCAAAACCAGAACAGATTGTCTGATGACTTTGGGGGGTATGACCTCAGGCCTGCAAGTGCCCGGCACTCAGATGGTCCTGGGCAGAACCCTGTAATTTGTGCTTCACAGATAAAATTACGACTTTCACAATTGGAATATTTTTGAAAATTTACGTAAAATCACAAATCGGAATTTTCTGATGTGGCTGGGGTACTGAAGCCATTGTGATTCTTTGGTATATTGTGTGGACAGTGACATACTTTGTGGACAGCATGTGATCATTTACTGAGCGTATTCATATTGGTAATTTGTCCTATTTCTTTGTGGAATTTAATGTTGATGCCATCAAATTTGTCTGATATACAAACTTCTTTTGTTAAATTATTTGGGCCCATAAATGTGCGAAAGGAAGCATGTATAAATACTGTAATGAAGCAGCAAAATTATTTGAATTTGATTTGAATTGAATGTGCTGAAAAAGGTTATACTGTTTGTAACATTTCATGTGAATGGAGAAATGTCCTCGACCTGTTTGAAACTCTGCTCATTACCTCTTATAGCACAGCTAAATTGGAATGTGTAAGAAAATCATTTAAGTCTGTTATTGTTGTTATAAGGATGCTAGTATAATCTTTGTAACAGAGCTTTAGATTCAGCAGAAATCATGAACCATTTTTCAGTAACTTATTCAAACCCTGTATTTAAAGATTGAGTTATTACAATTTGATGTTTCCAGACAAGGCTTTATGTGACCTTTAAACAGTTTGCATGAAGCATTCAACTCCACTCTTCCCTGTTGAACTCTTTTATGAAGTTCTAAAGGTGTAATTGGTCAAATTATGTGAACTCCATCCTATGACTTGCAAAAGATGCCAAAGTACAGTTTATTAATAATGCTTTTGTCAAGTTGTCATACTAAAGCACATTTTATTCTAGTGATTATACAAATTTAGTGTAGCTCTTTGTATTTGAGTAAAGTTGTTCTGATAATTTCCTGACCCCATTTGCCCATGACTGCAAAAGTTTGCTGCATTTGTTTTGAAAATTGTTTATTGATACAATTCAGGTGAAGGCTTACAGGTGTGGGGAACCTTCTGCTTGGTGTAATCACTCAACAGCAAATTTTTTTGTTGTCCACTAACTCTAGCAACAGTAGATAATACACAGTCTGGGTGATGATTCAGGAAGAAGGATAGTTGCTCTGTGGGCAACTGTGAATGAAGTCAACAGTCTGCCATTTCAAATTTCACAAATAGTTTTTGATAGAGGAGAAAGATTGTCAACAGACAAAGAAAAGCATCATAAAAAATACCAAAGGAACAGATTTCAAAGAGGGCTATTGGACTCTGAAATCCCATTTGGGTACTATTTCAACTTCCATGCCCTATATATGAGGAAGAAAATCATCCATGTAAGAGTAAGCACTCCTTGACTTTTGTTGTCATGCAGTGGAGTTTGATTCATCTTTCTTTTTACCAAGTAACATACAGTTTCCAACTGGTTTATACACTGTATTTTTATGATAAGCCAAAATACAGTGGCAAAGTGTCACAAGTAAACACTGTCAAGTATAAATTTTCATTTAGCCTTATTGTTCTTTTGATAAAATAAAGTAATATAACAAACAAGGTGAATATTTGACACATTAAGAGGATAACAAATACTGTAAGTTGCAAAGGATTTACCATAAACAGTGTCTGTTTTATTATTTAATGTAACCAAAATAAAACACAAAAGAAGTAATAATAAAGCATGATATTTCACAACTGTCTATCAGACAACTTTTTCTGGTTATTAAGTGTTTCACTACAGTGTTATCACACACACAAGCTCATTTGAAGCTTGTGCGAATAAATCTGTGTAGTTCCATCAGATTCGTGTTTTCTTAAAATACTTAAAATTGTAATTATATTAGTGGAATTAAATATTAAAAAAACAAAAACAAAATAATGTGGTACATTCGTACACTAGTACCTGAGATGTACGACCACCCCATTTGACCGGGAAAAGTCGTAAATCACAGGTGATCGTTCAAGATAGGTTGTGATTTGACGTCAGGCAACCACAGGAGACGCTATTAAGTTTATAGCTAAATTCTGTACTCACTGCTCGACTAAAAGCGCGCGTTATAATTTAAAACCAACAAAGTACTTTTTATTAATAAATAAAAACCAGAAAAGCTTGGAGAAAGCTTTTAAAACATTTTTCGCTGAAATAAAGGCACAGTTTGAACGGAGATTGCTGAACGATAAGCAACCCTTGAAAAAAAAACAACGAATGCGCGTAGTTCAATTTTGATTGAGAAAATACATGTACAGTAGTTTATTTACAGCAACAAAGAAGCACAGTAAAACATTAATGAGCTATTAAAAAAAAAGAAAATTTGTTTTTGTTCCTGGTCTGTATTTCTTAATCTTGTCAAATTATAATCTTCACTGTCCCTTCAATTGGGAACATTGCTACAACGATTCGTGGCTTATGGTTTTCTATCCCAAAACGTCGCAACAGAACTCTTCTATCACCGTATCTGAGTTTTGCATTACAGTTGCTGGTTGTTCTTGATCTTCATCAGTCTCATCAGTGACTGTTGCTTTGGGCGCTCCTTACTTGCTACTTTAACGGTAAAGTGCATAAATTTAGTTGCATTCAAGATTTAACGCTTCCGTTCGAAAAACAAACACTTGTTTCTCGCAACTCGCTCAAATTATGGCAGATTTGAGTTAAACTGGTCGCTCATAACAAGTAAATTTCGCGTTTGGGATGCTAAAAGTGCGCTCGCTGGTCGCGTTCAACAGGTGGTCGCTCATTCCAGGTACATTTTAACTACAAATCGTCCGTGCCCGAAAAAGTGGTCGTAAAGGGTAGATGGTAGTAAAAAAAAGTGGATCGTAAAACTCAGATTCAACTGTATGTCTAAAATCGTATTAATTATCTAGGTTAACTTAAAGTTTTAAATTGTTTTATGATTACAGTATAACTATAATATATACTATAATCCTAGTTAGGACAGTATACTACTACTTGATTCTGACAATTTCCTTTTTCTACAGGTTGATTCAATCAGATTAAACATAAAGTTCATAGAAGTTGTTGTAAGTCGCAGTAAAAAATAAACTATTAAAGTTCTAAAAACATGGTTTTAAAGTTTATGAAAAAAAAGTTCTCCAGTAAATAAAGGTATTGTGCACAAAACGTATTGTACCAGGATTAAAATTGCAGGCTAAAGTTAGAATTTAAAAATAACTTAAATGACCACTTGATTGCTTTTGCAGTCATGGAAATACACTGCGTAATGAATGTTTGTGTACGAGAGTATTTGAAACTATAATCTGTATAAGAAGTGACCATATTGAATAAATAAAACAATTACCTGCAATGATACATCTTGTACCATGGCCAACCAGACAGTTTTTTGGATCCACCGTCAGTAGAGATGCTGTTAAAGCAGCCAAACTAAAGCATGACCATTTTGGCTTCAATTCAACTTCATGTTAACGGTTTAAAGCTGTTTCCTAAATACTACAGTTTTTTACTTGAACTTTGCGTACATAGTCACCGTAAATGTAATGCATTGGTTTGATTTTAGAGTTTGTCTTGTTCCTTTGTTTTTACGTAATCTGTTAAAGTTTGTTGCCTTATTTTCGTAGAATGAGATGCTGGAGGAAGGTGAAAGGTATGCTGTGATGATCTATACATGGAGATGCTGTTCGAGAGCAATCCCATCGGTATGACATTTAATTTTCAATCCCCTGTCTACCAACTTAGTTTAGAGGTCCTCGGTGATGGGGATAAAATCGTCGGAGACAACACGGGCCATTGCTCACCCTCGACGTATTGCATTTTTGAGAAAAAACCCTTATTGAACATTCACACTGGAAAATTCATATTTGAAGTGTTTTTGGAGCTCTTAAACATATGAGGGCCATATTTGTTGAGGCAAAAGATCACAGAATGCCAGTCATAATTGTTGAAAAGGCGTCTCAATTGAAGTTTGTGCCAGGAAAGGGCGAAGCTAGATTGTTTCTACCTGGTGCCAAATATTGTCACGTTACCAATTTGTTTTTATTTTATTATTTCTCTCCTCATAACTCACATCTTCGGGTTTCCGGACCGCTACACCACCAGTTGAACTATCGGGTGAACTGGGAACATTATGCTCGTTTTTATCCATTTTAACTGTACCAAAGGTTCTCTTGACAACTTAACCCTTAACATGTGAATCTCCTGTGCTCTGTGAATGTATAAAACGAGGATACTGTGGCAAGTTGACTCGATAGTTCAGCTGGTAGAGCACACGGTGTGGAAACCCGAAGTTGAGAGTGGAATCTCGCTTAAGTCAACTTTTTAGTGCAGGTTAATCATTCGTGTAATTTCATCAGCGAGCTGTGAAACAGTCGCATACATGGACAAAACCACGAAGTTATTCTCCGTGCACGTGTAAGTCAAACATTGTGATTCGTTAGTATAGTTGCGTGTCACTGGAGTAGCCAAATAAAAGCATTCCAAAGTGCATCGGACAACTCAAGTCGACATTTGTTCAGAATATGAAGCTGCCTAGCGGCAGCAATTGCCCTGAATTTGCTGGGGGAGTTGGGGATAAGATCTTGAATAATCATAGGATAAAGTTCGAGCTTGAATACTCGTCTGGAACATCTTGATTAGATTTTCGGACCGTCGACAGTCGAGCAGTTTTGATAGCACGTCAGACGGTTTTTTTGTTTTGTTTTTTTTTTTTTTGAGATGTCGAAGTAGTGGAATTGTAGAAGGTCTTACACTCTTTGTCAACAAAACATTGAAACGATGTTGAGTTTAGGCAGCATAGAGCGCAGTTTCTAAAAACCTGTGTTGGACGCTTTGATCATATGAGTGCTGGGATGGTCATTCACGCAATGTTCGAACGGAGTTGGACAAAGTTAGAATTCTGTTGCCCATACCACGGGGTCTTCTTCTCTGTTTGCAGAAACTTTTCGTAAGTTTTTGCCGAACTGCTCAAGACGAGAAACGAAAGGACATTAAGGTTTCCAAAGAAAATTAGAAGGATTTTTTATTTTTATTTTTATTTTTATTTTGGGAATGATATTTTCCTGAAAAGAAGGATTAAAAGGAAGTTTTGTGGTGAACGAGTGGAAGTACCACTTTGATCAAAATCAATCTCATGTTTTTTGCCAAGAAAGTCGAGGTGACTGTGATGTAAATAAAGCTTACCAGCAGAGCAATTATAGCAGTCCCTAAAGAAAGCTAAATAGTTACATTTTAGCTGAGAATTACAGGTACCTCCAACGAGCTCTGCATCGGGAAGGGATTCGGTAGCCTTAAACCTTTCCAGGGATGTTTTCATTAAATCAACTAGGCCAGATGACGAGGCTTCGTGTTGTAACTAAGAGAACGTGAGGTGATGTAATGATGTAATGGAGAGAATCGTCACAAGACCAGGAACTAAGGGACTTTTGTGGCAGACTGACAATTTCAACCAGTAAGGTTTTCTTACGTACGTTTGGTTATGAAGAGGGAGCGAACTCAATTATTCTAATAAAAAGAAACAGCTGAACAGGTGTAGCTCCTCTAATAAAAATACTGTGTTTTGACATAGACCGGGCACGTAGAATGACAAGATTGACTAAGATTGACTGAGTTTTTGGTGACACGAAGATTCCTCATTACGAAAGAACCTTACAAAAATCGTTTGACAAGACGATGTGAAAAAGGCGATTATTCATGGGAAGAAATACCAAACGTGGCGAGGAGTGGGACTTCTTGGCCGTTAGGGTAATTTGAGTGCTGGTCGACATTGATTCAAATAGCATGTGCTAGATTAACGGAGTAAGCGATCATTTAATTTCTATGGAAAGTGAGACAAACGTGACTTGCGTATTTCTGTCAAAAAAGTTCACTGTAATTGAACTTTCGTTTTCCCCAAAAAGCTCTGGTATAGGACTATTTCTTCATATTTTACCTTAGGCTTGATTGTCGTGAATGTCTGTCAGGTGTGCTTATAAATACGTGAAAGCAGTGTAAGGGACGACATATCGTGTACTAAGTTTGCACACTGACCGTTAATTACGTTCAATCGTGATCCCTTCCACAATAAAATTCACAAAATAAAAGCATTCTCCTGGTGAAGATGGGAATATCGTATTTACGAGAATTATGAAAGAACAAGGAACGGATTGTGGACACATAGAGGAAAATGATATTTTAATTCTTTTTAGATCCTTTACACGTAATGACATCTACGAGGCATCCTACATGCTTAATGAAGTAACTCGAGTTGAAGGGAGTCCCTTCCTTGCATTTTTGGTAGCGGGTCACTCTTCAGTTACGTTTTTCAGTTTTGCTTCTGTACCAAAGTTTTCATGTCATCCCATAGATTCTCATCGGATTTGAGATCAAGTGGCTGTATAGGCCAATCCTTAAAAACTTTTTGATCCTTACGAAATAACTCACGGTCGAGTTAGGAGGTGTGGCTTGTTAACCATCTTATTGAAATATCTAGTCGTTGGGCATTTCAAACAGATGTGAGTGTCTTGAGGTGATATATCCGGGCACAATGTTCCACCATCTCCATGCTTTGCTATTGGTTGAATGCAATCGTCCTTCCACCTCTCATTTGCAGTCAGACTCACCTAAAAATTTTCGATGGCTTCTGTGCAGAAGGAATCTGAATTCATCACCAACTGTTACACCGAACCACTGTTCCGCTGTCCAGTCCTTGTGGACTCTTGTAAAGTCCAGGTGAGCCTTCTTGTATCGAGCTGTTAATTTGAGGTTTCCTGTTTTTGACCAAAAAGTACAGCTTCTCAGCCTCTTTCAGGTGGTGGAAGAAGAAATACCTATACCATATTTAAACTACGTCTCTGCATTTGTGGTTAAGTCTTGCGGTCATGCAGCCTTGCTTTCTGCACCATGATTGCGTCCTGTTTCCTTGTCGTCATCTTCTTTCATCCTGGGATATAAAGGTCATTCACATTCCTGGTTCCATTTGGACCCGTGATACTCACATGTCCTGCTGTCTTAATTCTCAACTTCACTGCCTCGTGGAATAAACGTCATTGGAAATTGATCAGTCCTTTACCTATGCCTTCAGCTTAGGCTAACTATTGTTAAAGTTAATTAGTTTTTTAGATGTCTGACTTACGGAACACTTAATCGCGATTACTACTTAATTTTAGCCAATGAGGATTTGTAGATGAGTATTTAGATACATTTTAAACAGCTGTCTGAGAGTTTCACACAACCAATCCCAGATGATTTAATGGTAGTTAATGAATTTATACGATCGGCCTCTGGTGTGCGGGTTTTTCGTACTGGGTAATTATGTTAGTTTTTTCAATCCTCTCTTTGAAATAACTCCGGCATTTCCCATGTAACTTCTAGGTTAAAAGTGATGACCAACCAAATCGTGTAGAAATTTATGAGAAGACCGTAGATGTTGTGGAACCCGAAATAAATAAATTGAAAAAGTTTATGGACTTTGCAGAGACTTCAGTCACAAGGTTTTGTCAAGAAGTGAAAACTCTTTGTCACCCTGAAAGAAAGAAAGATTTTATTTCTGAAACGTATTTGCTAACAATGGGCAAAGTTCTGAATATGTTTGCAGTATTAGATGCTCTGAAGGACATGAAAGCATGCATCAATAATGATTACTCCTGTTTCAAAAGGTACTGTACTAAATTTACCATTTTCTATTTTATAATCCATAATTGTTGCCTTTGACATGATAACTGTTGTCTATGGGGTTGGTTTGGAAACTAGATTGGAGACATCTTGTTAATCCTTGGATCTGTGAAGTTCTTGTACTTGTAAGAAATCCGCTTGTCCGCCTTCTAAAAATCTGTCTTCATTGACCTTTACCGTTTTCCGAAAGAGTTACACGACTGGTCGTAACAGAGGGGTAATCGTTTATTCCTAAATTGTGGTCAATGTAATAATTTCATTCCTCTGAGTGGGTAATTGTACAACGAAATGTTCATGGTTATGGGTTAATAAAGTTTCTGTGAAGTTTATCCCATTTCGTAAAGATAAGCACGGATTGTACGTGTACAAAAAATAGTCAAATTTCCAGGTGTTTTGGTGGTTGAATTGATCAACCTGGGATTTTTGCGTGTAGTTATATTAACCCACCTGTTTGTCAAGAACACCATCGTCTAACTAGTGGACGTAATTTTCAAAAAATGTAATTTCCCTGGGACAGAATTATAGTAATCCGTGAAAGAAGTGTGAATTGGATTGAAAATCTGACTTTGGTTGTTCTCATGTTCATTTTAAGGTGTGACGCCTGTGGCTCTACCCAGGATTTGCCGCTGACCCTAATCAAGGGTGCTAGATTATAATAGCCTTAGTTAATGAATTTCCTATTCCCGACACTGCCTTTTGTAAACGTCACACTACGAGCATTTCTAATTCTTTTCAGAGCTCATGGTTTTCTAAAACGGGGCACTGTAGATGCTGCCGCCATTGAATTGTCCCAGAAACTGTCATTATTCTTGGCTACCAAAAACAAGATCAGAGACATTCTGAAGGAGGGCTTGGAGAAGATTCAGGGATTTGACGAGCTGCTGTCAGATGTTGTTAATTTATGCTGTAAACTATACGAGCAAAACATGTATTTGTTGCCGAAAGATAAGCACATGTTGTTGAAGGTGAGGAAAAGACTTTTCAGCTTACAGTACATACATAATGGATACAAAATTAGGGGCTTTCCGAGGACTTGAACGACGGCCGCTGGGATCCCACAGTAGCCCTGTTCTACTTGTCCAACCGGAAATCCCGGTAGCTCTCCCAAAAAACTGCAGAGATGAATAACAGTTTTATTAGTTTTTGTTTTAAATTCTTTCCCTCTATCACTTTACTGTGGCTTGCACCATAGCATTTCAGGGAATACATCGGGGACTGAATAGAGGTAAAGCTGTCATATTCAAGTTGTACGTTTATTTGTTGAGGAACTGAGCTGTCAGATCCGCACATTAAGGTGTCTCCTGACAGTTTCCTTTAAAATAGAATGTGAAATTTGAGACCCAAAATGATGCACTTCAATATTTCGGAAGAATAAAATTGAATGTCACACAAAATTATTTGTGTCAATCGAAACGTCAGTCAACAGTAAGTCTTTAGCAAGACTACAACAACCTGGACTATCAACTTCCTACTTCTACTGATACTCCGAACTTGAATTCATTTACATAATGACAGAACTTCATATTCAGACTGCGTAACGACTTTGTATACTGGTTATTTCACGGATCCACTTGGGACCGTGTATGTACATGTATGTATCCCATGACACTGGACGTGCCTGGTTCTGAATTATTTAGGTGAAAAATCCCTCCGGTAAATAAGATTTCCCAATGAGCCGTTACGTCACAGGAACGTCAAAATTATGCCATGTACAAATCAAACAAATCTAATGTCAACGATGAAGTGGGATATGAAAGAACAATATATGCATTCCACTCTATTATTTCAAATCATCTTTTTAAGAAGAGAAGTTCCTTAGAACTTAATTTCCACGTTATATCGTTGCCAACCGTAGGTTATTGGCTTCAGTTTGTTTTTGATGGATGGCAATGTGACACAGATCGCGAAATTGGATCAAAAGAAGAAAATAAATATTGGAAAAATAGACAAGTTCTTCAAGGTAAATCAACGTTAATTTTACTAGCGATTTATTATATATAGGCATGACTTACCTTATTATGCAGACGAATTAAATATGGCAAGTAAAATAAATATACTGGATTAAATCGGGGGGTTTTAAGGAGTCTGTTTGGAAATTCTTGGTGTTGAAAAACTTCAGATGGTGCTTGCTTATTTTATCATTTGATATTTTATTACATTGCTCAAATGTGTGGCTGGACGTCATCGAAATTGAATAACGCGTGCTTTAGACAGCTAACCCGCTAGCCTGAATTTACAATTTTGAAAAATTATCTTGACCATTAGATTGGTTCGAAATTACTTTTCTTAATCGTGATTATTTTTCTTATCTCGTGCACGTTTTGATTATTTTCAGCTTCTTCCGGTTGTCCCTCTTTTCGGTGACATGCAAATTGAATTAGTGAGTTATGTAAAGATGTGTCCACACTTCAAGAACGACTCTGATAAATGGAGTTGTGCTGGAGGCAATGCTGAGGAAAAACTAATATCTCAGTACAATTTATTATCCAAGATGGACACTATTCGAGAAGAACATCTACATTACATCAGTGAACTCGCCCGCTATAATAATGAGGTAAATGCTGAAATTTCAATGCATTGGGTTAATTTCTCCGTGTGGTAAGTCCTATCGTGTAGTTAATTTTGTAAGCCTCCACGTGATTATTTTCTTGTAGCATTACAATTAGGGGATTATGCTCAATTTTTGTAGTTTTCCACATAATGTTGTCTTTTCCCGTGTAGATCTCTAGTTGAATAACTGACAAGTCTGATTATGCTCAGTGACGTCCCAAAATTTTTTGGCGGTAATGGAAAGGCATGACCTGTTGAATTCAATTTCCCACTTGAATTCAACAGCTATAAAGTTGAACCATTCGTTACATACATTGGTAGTTTAACCGTTACATTTGATGTTACTTACTCGATGGAAATAAACGCGGAATTATGAGGCTTTATTTGTAAACGTAATTTTTTATTTCAAATTTTTTAAAGATGATTACTTCCAACACAGCTCCAAGAAATGCTACGCAGCATCGAGAGTTGAGAAAACTGGCCTTGCGTGGACTAAAGTTATTATCAAGTTGGAATACACAGTTAATGGAGTTGGTTAGTAGTAATTGCACTTTGAGCTGACTTTCCTGGGGAAATAGAAGACTATGTTTCGTATTCTTTAGTATGTTTTCTGCGAGTGCCTGTCACCTTTTCACTTTGAAAGAGTAACTCCTTGATTGATCCGGCAGCATGGAATGGGATAGTTCAGACACCACGGCACCCAGTAGTGTTATCAAATATGTCAATAAAAGCTCAAAATTTCCTTCCCTACATTTATTTACTCACTTGAAATTTAAATGAGCACTCGTATTGGGCGCAATACTTCGATCTTCCCAGAAAAAAAGGCGCTAGTCAGTTTTTTATCATTGTATCACCGTAAAACTTGAGAGCTCGTGAGATTTTATCCAGTCTTACTGAAGAACTACGAAACAGTCATCAGTTTATTAGTTTACCACTTTCACCTAATAGTTTGCTCTATGGCTTTTCATCACAGTATTCCTGGAAATTGATCCATCCTACTGACAAATACGCCAATCCCCAATGTCCTGATCAGGCCGAAGATTATGAGAGGGTATGTAACAAGACTCATTGTTAGAAATTCAATATACAGTAGATATCTATGCCTGATGGTTGTTACGTCCAGGCAGTTCATGTGATGAAGAACGTGTGTACTAAACTAAAGTTTTATGACAGTTTGGTTTTCTAACAATTCTTCTAGGCAACGAGATATAACTACAACAGTGAAGAAAAGTTTGCTTTAGTCGAGGTACAGATACTTTTCTAGTTGCGACACTGCATGGAAGAAATATGTGTTTTTATTTTGTCAAGTGTCTTATTTTCGTTTGCATGTATTCTCATTTCGTAATCAAGCGTAGATGTTCGGTTTACAAAGGCTTGTTTGTCTGGCAATTTTTTATCGAAATACATTCGCCATGCTACTGTTAAATCGGTTTCGTACTTGTACTTGTTTTGTCCTCTGGGTAGTTTTCGTTCCTCCGTATATCGTTTTTTCCTCAGGCAAAGCAATGACACTATTGTTACCAAATTGGTTTATTAGGACGTCCGAAGCTTTTTAAAGTAGGCTGTCATTGCCGCAAAGTAGCCGTCTTTGATTAAAATAGATTGAGAGTCTAAATAATCTCCTGTAGGTAGGGTCTGGGGCATGCTTTGCTATTTCTGCGAGCCAGACTTTTACTCTGTGAGCTGAAATGCAACAGTATTTTCTCCAAGGACAATGTTCGGGCAGACGTTTATGAAAGATTTGACAAGATAACTGAAGTGGAGTCTATAATTGTGTGTAACAAACACGAAGAGAACCAACCAAAACATCACAGTTGTATCACTAATAGAGGCTGGGACAGTGACCGGGAATTACTTTCAACACGATTGTTTTAAAACAGTTTTACTTTTTTATGCCATACCAACTGTTTCCTACGATGTGGGAGTGTGCTAGGGCGCAAACATGCCAACAAGTCTGTTTTCTCTTAACTTCTGCTCACCTCTTTCGAGAAATTTGATATGTAATAACAACACGGTGTTGGGAACGAAACAGTATGTTTCGTTCCCAATCTTTGGCTAGCAAAGATTGATCTATAAGCAAGCTGTACTTGGCTATGACCAGAAGTAAAGTAGCCGGCTTGTTTTGAAAGCCCTGCCACCATCTTTGTCTAACAAAACAAGGTTAGAATTTCTAAAATAGTTTAGCATATAGGCTCTTCGGATTTTTACTTACGTGAAAAATGGTAGCCGCAAAAATCACAAATATTTTTTCAAACGTTGAGTGGTTTCTGTTTTAAGGTGATCGCCATTATCAAAGGTTTATATGTACTGATGTCAAAATTGGAAGTTGCGTTCACTGAAGCCATTAGGCATTCAATTCACAACGATTTACAAAAGTTCATTCAAATCACACTGAGAGAACAACTGAGAAAGGTGATAAAGAAGAAACAAGCAACACTTGTTAAAACGTAAGTATCGTTATATCTTTTTTGCGTCTGGTGATTAGAACTTCGGAAATAAGGTTAAAAGAAAATTGGATCACGTAGATATAAAACGTTGGAACTCGTTTTGTTTTTTAATCCCACAATAGTGGCAATTTTTTCACGAGACTCCTTAAAGACATTTCAAAATTGGAGAACAACTGGTCTGCTGATATTGTAAATAATTTTTAATTAGTTAATGAAACTTACGCTAGGTTTGGCTTAGTCAACTTTACTAGATACAGGTGTAAAGATCGTAAGGTTTTGACGCTAGTTACGGTCTTCAATTGAACCAAAAACTACATAACACACTTATTAAAAATAATGTTAGTTCTAGTACGCGAGAAATCTATTTAGTTCTGCTTGAATTTTATATATGTTGTCCCAACTAAGTGATTGAATCCATATGTTCAGACATTCGGGTTATATGTATTAGTAACTGTCGAAACTTTTAGGATTACGCCTTTTTACTTCTCATTTTCTTCAACTCTTAATATTTGATACTTGTATCGAAACTTTCCCGCATCATTTGTGTAACTGACCAAGCAACTGTTCTTTTTAATTATGGAATAATTAAAACTGTTAATTAACTTTTAATAATTAATTAACTGTTCTTAAGTCTTACAAACAAGCTCGACGACAATATTCCTCCTTTTTACACTGGAGTTTCAGTTATAAGTGCTCCGTCCCATTTCCAAATGAGAAACTTTTGCTACTGTATCATAAACCTAACCATGAAAAAGAAAAAAATTCAACATTACGAAATCATGAAATTCTCTGTCAGGTTACCTTTGAAAATGAAAACAACACTGATGGTAAAAAGAAAGAACTCTATGCATGAATGGTTATTCCCACAGCGCAGTTCTCAAGCGCATTGAAACAAACTAGCGAACTTTCATCAAGGGTATCTTAGTGATAATGAAAAAATCTTTTAATATTGCGTCGTCGTGCATGCAAGGCTTTTTCTGAGTAAAACGCGTAGGCTTCTTAGATAATCTTTGCCTGTCGTAATTCCTCTTCTTCATTTGCACGACGATCTATTTTTCTTGCATTCTGTTTTTGGTAGTGGTAGTACAAATACGTACTGTTGATAACAGCGAATGTTCTTTATTACTTCATGTTATTCAGGTAGTGATCTTTTGTTCGTTACAGTGTTCTCATGACGATTCGTGACACTGGATCTGATTATGCAAATGATGTGCGGAAGAAAAATGAGGACCCAATTTTGAGAGGAGAGAAAGATTCCAAAACTGGTTACAAGATTACTCTACCAGATCGAGATGTTGGGCCATCCAGCACCCAGGTAGAAAGGAAAAAGTTGTACTTGTGAATGACCAGGCCTTCCGATGAACATTACTGGTAACTGATCATGGAGAGTAATACCCTGGGTTGATCTAAAGCAGGGGTGTCCAACATACGGCCCGCGGGCCCGAGTCAGGCCCGCCAAGGGAATATATCCGGCCCGCCAGCTGATGCCTAGTCCCAGCTCAAAATACTTATCAAAACAAAGATGGCCAGATATCTCACTAAAATGCCAATCAAGCCATTGTACGGTGTACACTGCAGTAATACAACATGACTAGTGTAGTACAGTAGATACTATATAATTGTATGATTATACTTTCTTCAGCAGTTTAGCTATACTCTAAATAGAATCATGGCTTATCCGTCTCATCGGTTTGTCTTGCCCACATTTACTGTGCAGCCCTCCTTCTGGGGAAAAATGGGAATGTGGCCCCTCACACAAAAAGATTGGACACCCCTGGTCTAAAGCTTAACAACGTAACCTTTTCCTGTCGGTAGGTCTCCCATTGACGAACAAAATCGTCCGGTGGTAGTCAGAGTCAAGTACTAATGACTCGCTACCGTCTGTAAAGAGTTGAATTGACGAAAATTTTGTGGAAAATTTCTGACCATACTGCTTACGAAATTGGGGTCTTCGACAGGCCTTTGATGAATCCAGATAGGCTCCGTGAAGTGAAATTTTAACTCGACCAATCAATCAAAATGTGTGGAACGGGAAAAACAGATTAATTAGTAAATTTGGATAAGCGGAACTCGCCATTTGTGCCCCGTTGTTCGAAAAGCAATTAACGTTAATCCAGGAAATCTGTTGTTCTATTTCTGGACTCTACGCTTTGATTATTTGAACTTATACTTCACAGAACAAAGCCTTTCTTTATTCATACAGAAAATGTGAAAAATTTTAAACTGTCGGTTTTTCAATAGGTTTTCGGTAATCCGGGTTATAAGCTGATAGGCTTTTAAACAACCAGCAAACAATTTATCTCTAAGCAACTCTTCGTTTCAGCTGTTATACGAAAAGCAACTTGAGATAGTGTATCGACGGATTGGTAAATGTGATATCGTTAACGTGACAGCCCATCGTCAGTGGTGCTTAATGGAAAGTTAAGAGAATAAAATAAAAAAAAAGCAGTCTTCCATAAAAATTGGACCAAAAAGCATCATAAACGAACTTCTCATCATCGCGTTTTCAATTTTGCATCTTTCAGCTGAAGGAAAATGAAAGCCATGTGACAGTCGTTATTGTCTTTGTTAAAAAAAAAAACAAAGATTTTTTGGTAGCGTAAATGATAGCAAATTGGAGTCTAACCTTAAGCTGCCGACGGATCATTCGCATGACGAGTCTTGACGAGTAATTGGCCTTTTGGGTCGAGATACAGCAGGCTCAGCCAAATTTTAGGTGACGAATTTTTGGAAATTTTGTTTTGCGAAGATAAAACCATAGTTTGATTTTGGTGTGAAATAATTTGTTTCTCGAAGGGAATCGCTTCCAGTATATGATTGTTTTAATTTGTTGAATTTGTCGGTCGAGTAATTCGGGAGTGGTGCAGATTTTAAAGGCGCGAAAAATTGTTGAGCTGACCCAAGTTGTTTTCTTCGAGAAGAGCTCAGCACTTGAAAAGTGAGAATGCTGACCTGTATGAGTGTGGATCTGGTAAAAGTCAATGTTATTCTTCGATAAAGAAAATGCACGTTTTTATCTTGGGAAGAGTCAGCCGTAAGTTTCAGGCTTTGGTGAAACTGTTAAATTTAGTAAGAACAAGAGGAATATCACTAAGCTTCATAAGGACAAGAGTGTATTACCATATTACCTTCTCAATTTTTCTAGTGCGTTTACTCATATTTTGGATACTAAGATACTTCTTTTCGGGGGTTGTTATATATTTTATGTATTACCACTATTGCTGCGCCTTTTGTTGTGTTAACTTGAAAATCAAGTTCCAAGGTAGCAATTTTCAGTTTATTTTTCTACTGTATTTGCATCTACATCACTGTTTTCGCTGTGAAAGCAATAATTTTATGAAAAAGTTTTAAAATTGGAAAAATTAATAGTGCTGACAATTTGGCATACTGAAAACGAAATTTGTTTTAACTGTTTGTTTGTTAGGTCGTTTATTCGATGTCATGCTGTTTTTTAGCTTTACATGGTGCGTACAACCTTGGAGTCGCTGATTTCCGATAAAGCTGGAAAGAAGAGTATGCGGAAAGAGTTGGAAAAGGAGACTGTTGAAGCTATTGAACAATTCTTGAAAATGTCATTCTTCTTTAGTTACTTGTTACATTTCAGCGAAACTTTGCGAGAATGCTGTGACCTTTCTCAGTTGTGGTTCCGAGAGTTTTTCTTGGAACTCACAATGGGAAAACGTATTCAGGTAGGTGTCGTGACTCATTTTTACAGTCAATTTCCTTTGCCTCCCTGGATAATGCTGAATTTGAACTGGACACAGGCCCGTACCTGGGGGTCAACCCCCCGTACGCAGGGGGTTTGCAAAATTTGTTGATGCACGATTGATGCGTTAGCGAAGGGTCTGTCCAGTGGTGGATTAACACTATGGCAAGCCCGGCAAATGCTGGGAGCCCCCGAATAGAGGAGGTCCCCGCGTTTGAACCAGAAATTTAGTTCCAGTCTTTTCGTTACGCTAGTCACGCAGGTCAACGGACAAAATGTTGTCGTTCATTAAGTTATAGCTGGTTGTGTAGATGAGTTCTGCTATAAGCGGTCAACGCACATATCTATCAGGTGCTATAATTAAGTTCATAAATGTACATACATATATAAGTTAGTCGTTACCAAATCTTAGAAAGGGGCCACGTCCTGAAATTACGGCAGGGGCCCCGCCCATTGTTAATCTGCCCATGGGTCTGGCAAGCCGTCGTTTTAATTAGTTTCTCTCTCTATCTCTGTCTTTGTCTGTCTGTCTGTCTCCCTCTCTCCCCCCCTCATTCCGTGTGTGTGTCTTTGTGCATGTCTGTGCAATCTTTCAAGCCTTTTCTAGATCGATTTCACACTGCTTTTCTGTTTTACCTTTCTATTTCTGTTTCTTGTTACTTTCCACAGAGATAAAACAATACTTTGCTTAAAATTTCATTCTTCAACTTACGGAAAAAAGTCCCTTATAGGAAGTATACGTTGAAGATGATTTCGCCACAACAACGGCTTATTTTTAAAAAAAATTCAAGTGAAAGATCAATCATGCAGTGATTCCACAGTTACCAGTTTTGTCGCGAGGACTCCAAGTTCCTGTGTTGTTGAGTTCGTCTGGCGACGATGAATATAATGAAAAAAACGCAAAACGAGATTTTGTTCCCCCTGGTTTTCACCTGGGTAAATGTACCCAAGCATGTCGAGATTAACACTCTCGCACTGTGCTTCGCGCCGTGGGCGAGAGGATTAACCACTCGTTGCTTCCATTGTAAAAATTTGAGATTACTGTGTTATTTATCGATATTATGTGTAAAATAATATGTATCGTACACGGGTTCTATCCGTGTTTAAATCAGAGTACCTAAACATGGAAAATTTTAAGTCAGAAGTTTGCTGAAGCTTGTGTGGCATGTTCAGTATTTTTTTTTTAAATAAAAGCAAGACTTAATGGGTTTTTGGAATACTGTGAATGAAAGACTTGGTGCTTTGCTAAAAGTTTCAAATGTCTGAAGAAACACTTCTTGTTTCTCTTCTCACCACGCTGAAGTGGCGTCATTTTGTTCACCAGGATTTGATCTTCTTAACATTGTCTCAGACTGGTTGTTGATGATTTTCGAAAGAATTGCTCGATTAGTCAACATGTAAATAAAACGAACAGCTTTTAATTTTTCGCTATTTTATAAAAGAAATATCAAATGGATTTATACATGCTTGGGTACTGTGATCCAAACTGTTGGGATGTTGCTCGACTTTCAAAAACTGAAAACACTCACCTGGAGCCTGGTGTGATTACTACATAGATCATTTCGTAGTTGACACAGTTATGGACGGTTTACACTTACGTCAATTTTTTTGTAAACGTTAAACAATGACACGAACTATCGTATGTCAGTAAAACCCGGCGAACGAAATACCAGTTTTACATTCAGTGACGTCATATGTTATACGTACCGAATTCTTAAGCTTGTTTTTGAAAGTAGTTACTGATCCATTTAATTTTCTTATGCACGACGTTGGGCCTAATTTTAAGTTTTTGTACCTTTAGTTTCCCATTGAAATGTCCATGCCTTGGATTCTAACAGAACATATCTTGGACACCCAGGAACCAAGCATGATGGAGTAAGGATTTCATATAATCTTCCTGTTAAAATGCCTCCCTTGTTCTTGATCTCTGGCAAGCGGGTTTTTGACAGGACGTTTCTTTCATTGCATGAAACACCTTTAGGGTAACTTGAATATAACATCGACTGTAGCTTAAAAGACACGAGGAAAGGGACTTGTATACATCTTCTAATCAGCGTTCGATATCAGCTTGTTCCTGGCTCGCACGATTTAAGGGAGCAGGTCTTCAGCATATCCTGAACGGTGGAGTGAACTCCATCTTAAGTACTGGGAGAGAAAATTGTTTCCTTCTCTTGGAATGTTCACCCCGTGCTTCATCAATAATCGATACCGCCTTTAACTTCTGACACCCAGTCTCAAAAGCGGTGAGGCAATTTCGAAATGAAAAAAATATAAGTGGTGCAACATTAGTAGAATCAATAAGTCATCTTTTTGAGGTTAGAAGGGGGAAACCAATTATCAAGATAAGGGGATGACTGGCTCCCCCTCCTGTTAAAATCGGAGGAGATCTTCAAATATGTTGGGCGAATTCTACGCAGTAGGCCTGCGATTCCTTTCTCCGACTAAAACTCTACGTTGTATACTACACTGCACTAGTTTACTGGGTGTATGACAAGTATTCACTGAAGATGTTTCTTTACTTTTGAGGTATGTGTTATATCCTCTCGACTTGTACAATGATAGCGGAGAATATGCCCAGTCCAAGTTTAAGAAACAGTACCTGTATGACGAAATTGAGGCCGAGGTGAGTCTGCACGTTTATTAACATTTATGCATTCCGTATTAATTTGAACCATGAATCTGTGGTGATATTGAATAAAAGCAATACGTCGTCGGTTTAGTTACGTTTTTCGTAATTTTATGTTGTGCATTTTGAGCAGTTTTTATACAACTTATTGTTCAGTGACTTAACACGAGAAATGCCGTCGAATAAGGTCATACGAAACAGTCAAATTTTTACCAAATGGCATGTTAACTTTTAACTTAAGTCTCATATCGCAGCTCGCTTCGTTGTTAGGTCAATCTCTGTTTTGATCAATTTGTGTACAAGTTGAGTGAGCAAATTTTTGCTTACTTCAAAGCACAGGCTTGCAGGTAAGTGTTTATTATTTTGTTTAGGTTTTTGGGGAAATTTCGAAGCTGTTTTACTGAAAACTAAAAAAAAATTGTGCACGTTTGTCGACATGCATGGCGAAAGTATATAGGTCATAATTGTGTTGCAAACGACGAACTTTTACTGGATTTTAGATAGATTGTCGATTAGTCCTTATGTAATGAGGTCATCACATATGATTCAAGTTTGTAATGAAATTAGTAAGGATGATGTTGAATAGGAAAAGGGCCATTAATTTATGAGAAATAAGGAAAACTTTATATAACATGAGAGTTAGCGTGTTTATACGATTGTGGTTTTCATACGACGTGAACTTGTCTTCTCTAAACAGCCATGACGTCATTGACGTTGCCGTTTTCGTATGTTCCTAACGTGTATAATGCCTGCTTATTGGAAAAGATAATCTCCCTCTCCTAGATAAGGCGCGTCTTATATTAGGAAATTTCAAAACCTTGTTACATGTTACGACGCGTGTTGTTAGACGAAGCTCGGGTGAGGCTTGAATACAGCTTTTGTGTTGTTGATACGAAGGTTTCCCCGCTTTGTGTAAGGTGCGTCTTATGCAGAATTCGTCTTCTTTTTCTTGATGAGTGGCTGTAATAATGCATATCATACATAGATCCTTGAATTACATTAAAATCAAAGAAGACCTGGGACCGGTCATTCGATTCAAGGAAAATTTCAGCGCCCACTGCAAAGGAAAGTTGGAATTCCCCCTTAGTCACTTTAGTTGGATTCAGAAAGGCCTGATTTTGTGCAATTTGAACTGGCATGGTAGAGTAAAATATGTCAAGCTAAAACAGATTAACTTGTAATCCTGGTTGAGAGCTTATCGACCTTACAACAACCGGTGTGGGCGGTTGTTTAAAAAACAACAAATCACTCGTAATGACACCAGGGCAGGAATGTCTCTTGGAGCTAAGACTTAAGTGTTGACCAATTACATGAAGTTACATGAAAAATTCAGTTGGTATTGAATGAAATACAAATTTGTTTTAAGCATCGGATTTGAATCTCCCTTGTATGCTTGCCACGCCACTGAACCCAAAATTAGTGAGGAATGTTTTCTCCTACCGTAGTCCCCACGGCACGAAATCTCAGTGAAAATACATTACGTTTTAGGAGCTAACGTGTTTAATATGATCCTAACAATAGAGTTAGCCACACTAAAAAGTTTAAAGTTTGCCATGTTTTTCAGCATGATCCTTTCCAAGAAATTTGTAGCGGAGTGTGCCAGACAAGGCCTAGGTCGAATAAATGCTCCACCATCTAACTTATATGAGACTCTTCTGAAACAAAGACACGTTCAAGTAAGTCGACCAGCGTAGTATACTTAAGTCGTTTGCATTTTACCCGGTTTTCCGTGATTGCTACCAAATCTCGAGCGCTAGATTTTTTGGCCAGAAATTTGCCTTTCATACTTTTAACACAATGCTTCTTGAGACCTTTAGCTTAGTGTAGTTGAAAAACAAAGGTCAAAATAAAAGTTAAACACATTATATAGAAAGAGTATCAAATGCATTTTCAGTATTTTTCGGAAGCTTATATTTATGGCGTTCGACGTTTCGAGCGAAGGCCCTTCGTCAGAAGCTTTTTTCTATCTTTTAGATAGTGTATAACTACAAGAACGCCGGTGTTTCATCGAAGCTATCTACACTGGACCCCCGCGCCTTAGAAAAGCTTATATTTATACTCGTTTTTTTCTCATTTAAAGCTACTCGGACGTTCTATTGATCTAAATCGTCTGCTCACTCAACGTATAAATTCAGCGATGTTGAAATCATTGGATTGTGCCATTGGTCGATTTGAAAGTGGAGGTCTATGTGGCATCGTGGTAAGCTGCGCACAGCATTTTTTGTTTTTGGTCGTTTATTGTGACCATAACTCATCATCATCAACCGTATGTTGCATTGATTCTTCCGTTACCCAAATTTTGTCAAGAACGTCGTTGCTAAAGTAATTACTGTTGCAAACCAAAACCATCACTAAAGTAATTTTTGATCGAATTTTTGTCGGATTTTATTTCGGGTTTTTGGTTTGAGTGCTGTCTAGTCTATTTAAAAAGAGAACTGGACGTGCTATACAACTGAAGCATTAGATACTTTGGACTGCTGCATGTACATCCATATGACAGACATTTCTATTTCTGACTCATTTGCCATTCCTAAATAATTCTCGTTTCCATTTCTAGGAACTGGAGAATTTGCTTGACGTTATTCGACAAACTCACGAGTTATTATCAAAGTACATGACACTCATCCCGTTTGACTCCATGTTAAAGGAAGTCAACCACTGCGTTTCCGCTCCTTATGGTCGAACCACGCTGCATGTGTTTTGGGAATTGAACTTCGATTTCTTACCAAATTACTGTTACAACTCGGCCACGAACAGGTTAGACAGTAGTGTGCGGAATTATTGTTCTTGACTTTACAAAGGAAACAACGGCAGTCGTTTGAAACTTTGTGTCTCCATAAATGGTACAAATTTTCACGAGGTTTCTCGCATACGTATAGCCTGGCAAGTGGGTAGAGATATTTTCTGGATATACTTACTTTATCAGTGAGCAATGGAATCAACATTTCCCTAACAATATATGAGCTTCGTGTGGTACCTACGATGACGCACACTCGTAGAGCTCGCTGTAGTAATACCTCTTAACAATAGTCAGGTAATCTAATAAAGTTATCCTTTAGTAGGATATTACGACAACTGGCCTCACTCGATTTTTATTTTCTTTTTCCATATAAATACAGTAGCATCAGGGAGCTGAGGTAAAGGTTTGACGTATGTGTGGCATATGCGGAAGCCATGTCGAGCTTGCACCCTAGCTTGTCATCTGAGTCTCTGGCTCAATGGTTAGAGCGTCTTACCGGTCATTAGGTTACGAGCTCGATCCTCTTCTAAGGCTCAGAGATCGCTTTTATGAAGTATGAGCTTGACGAACGTTCATTTATCATCCTTGATACCTCCTAGCTGCCTCATGCGTAAGATATGTCATTATATTATCATTATTTAGGTTTGTGAAGACATCTTTATCGTTTGTGGATGAAGTTCAACGTGAAAATCCTCCCAAAGCTGCCCATCATTATTTCTTTGGCACCAAGGTAAGTCTCCCGTTGTTATGTGTCTTTTTTTTATATATACTGATTACTAAACTACCTGTCACAAATAGCTAGCTGCTGAATCGTGCTGGTATTCGATGAAAAAGAGGGGTTTTTTGAGAAAGAACTAAAATTTATGAGGTGTGGTTTACAGTTTTGAAGGACATTCCTGCTATTTATCCTCTCGCCGAGTGTTAAGATCAAGCAGACAATTTTTTCAACAGATTTTTATGTAACTCTGCGTATGGATTTTTGGAATTTGATTTACCAGCTGATTTCTCTTTCACTAACATCCTGTGTCCGTGAATGTTTTATTTTTCTGAACGATGTCGTTGTATTGTTCACTAGTTATCTGTATTATTTGTAGTTGGTCCTTATCCTGCTTCGCATGCTCTGTATCTGAAAAGATCGCAAGGCTAACTGTCAAAATCCGACCCAGTCCACCACTGTGGCTTGTTTATTTTTCCCAATGAATTTTTTTCCATTTTAACTGTTTAGACATTCCTGATCCAGGACCGAAACTGCAGGACGTTTTGTCCGTTACACTCAGTTTTGCAAACTTGTGGATTTAACAGTTTGACAGTCTTATCTTCGTTGATTGACTATTTACATTACCCGAAACTCAAATCTACAGGTTTCCTTAGGGGTTAGAAATGATCTTGTTAAACGTTTTTCACAAAACAGAGCTATTCTGTCAAACGAGCTATCTATTCTAGCGAGAGAGTGGTACACGAAACGATTTTTTTCGACGATTTGTAAGCCCAAGTACATTATACCATAGATCAACAGGTGTCAATCTTTGGTGCACCATCGTCTGCATTTCAAATTATCGTTGAAATTCGTTTCGAGTAACGTCTCCTTAACCGTATCTTGACCAGGGGGTGGAAAGTGAGCACATCGAAATTGAATGTTTGTATCTCAAATTAAGTGCATTAATGATATAGTTTACAATTCTCTCGTAGGCTCAAAATGCTGCCTTTGGAGGTATCAATACACTGTACGGTAAATTTGTGGGGCAGCCGCATTTTGAATCTATGACGCGACTTCTTGGTTACCAGGGAATAGCTGTTGTCATTGAGGAATTGCTGAAAGTGATCAAAAGTTTGGTGAGTTACACAACAGTTGATCTTGCCGTTACGTTAATTCGTAAACATTGTTCCGATTTTTTTTTAGGTTAACAACTGTTATCGGTTAAATCAAATGGTTATTTTCGGATTGATTTTGCAGCCTGATTAGAGAGCTGGACTTAGTTTATCGCGTTCAGTGATAATCCGTGCAGTAGATTTAACAAAGGAAATCAGTTAGAACTCTTGCATGCCTCCATTGTCTCAAAATAATGATTTGTGCATAAGAGAAGCTGTACGAAACACTCATTATAGTCTTCTGTGCTCTAGCAAAGAGCCTGACGCTAGTTCAAACAATCGTGTTTTGGTTTGTCTATAAGTATATAAAACTTCGTCGTGTTAGTAATTAAATCTCCCACTCGATAAATCTCCTTTTTGTTTCTGATGCACCAAAATTTTATATTAGATTGACGTACTATTATTGCTAAGGACTTGGGGATGACCTAATATAAAGATGAGAGCCCAGCTCAGGATTTTTATATGGAGAATCATAACAACAGAAGAAAAAACATAAAGAATTTAAAACAACTTTAATAACGTGTCGTTGCGGACGTGCAGCATCTTCAGAGTGAAGATAAAGATGTTTCACCCTGAGCTGGGCTCTTTTTATATGACGTCTACGTTTTCCGCCCGGAAAATCAATAGCCACGATTTGGGAATGAAGTACTGGGTTCCTGAATATCATTGCGCGCTGGAAAAAATTTCTTTAGCAATCTCACTTCAAGGAAGCTGTGGTATAACAGAACAAAAAAAGTTTCAAGTGCATTTTTGAAAAGTGACGCTTTTTGATTTAATGGTTGGCATTATTTCACCGTTTCTACTCAATTTTCTGTGTTCAAAAAGAAAAATGAGGTGCTTCCAAAAGATATAGGCTGTGTTCACATAGTAATTCACATCATCTAACAAGCCGTAATTAACAACAACGCTAATCCCGATCAGATTAATTCTTTGAAATAGAAGGTGAAGGGAGAAACTAAGGAAAGATTATTCAAATAGAGCGTGTATAGATAGATATCTACACCAAGAGACATGACACCGAGTTGTCAGGAATCTTCCAGTCGACTGTTAAATGAATTGAAGTCGTGAAAGCAAATGTCAGTTTCGAATGAAACATCTCGTCTACTCCCTTCTAATTATTACGGAGCAGAAGAAAGAAGCTAAGAAATCTCACTACCATAATGAACGGCAAAGAAAAGAGGACGCAGTTTTGATCCACAACGAGAGAGAAAATGGCCAGAAAGACGTCAAGACGTCTGCAACAATGTCCGAGTGAAAAAATCTCTTTTTTGAATACAGATAATTATGTGCAATGATTTCCAATCACAAAAATTGAGAGGAAAGTCAGCGACATATTCACGAAGTTTCCTTTCCAATCATTCCTAAATCTTTCTGTTGACCTTCCTTATATTTGGAAGTATTAATCTCATAGCGATTTGCTTTAAGGACAATAACTACTAATTAGAAAATATATTTTCTGATTGGAATAAATATTTTTTCATCACAGGTAAGACGTTTTCGTAAATGGAGCCTTTTTTATGTATTAGCGAAAATCCTTTTGAAGTTCTAACATGATGATACTATTTCCTAGGGATTGTTGCTTAAAACTTAAATTTTATTGAAAGGAAATGTATTCCAAGTTTAGAATACATACACTGAACTACGAAACAATATTTTAGTCACAGAAGACGCATTTACGATTAACGATAGAGACAGTCACAGAAACGTTGTCCTTCGCTGTTTCTCGCATAGTCATCGATTTTAATGTTTCACATCACTGGATGTCCTGAAGGATCGTAGGTGAGATAGAAATATTGTGGACAGAAGAATCTAGAACATATTTATTGACTAACGTTTTGTCGCTACACATAACATCAGAGTGAAGTATAAGGGATTAAGAGAGTTAATCCCTTTCCCATCAGGAGAAAGAACTAGAAAGAAAACCAAAATTCCGACCTCCGTTCATTACCCATGATGCTTCTTAACTGATCGCAGACAATGCGATACAGTAACTTCGTCGTTGAGGTTTAGGGATGAGGTTTGAGAATAATGTGGCTTCAATGTAGGCTACAGTCCCTTTGTCATGGTAATGGAACCACGCCCATTCTTTGAGCAAATCTCTTTTTGTCAGGAAGAACTCAGTACAACTGCACTGTTCATACCCATTCACATCCCTGGGGACGTTTAACTTAGTTCTTGAGGTAGTAGGATGAAGGATTAAGCAACAATTGCAAGACCAGTGATGTATTCTTGTCAATTCCCTCATATGCTGTTGGTGCATAGCTTAACATTTGCGGGAAAATGATTACCTCTTTTAAAGTCTGACCATTTTCGTTATGCTTGTAGGTACAAGGTCAACTCCAACAGTACATTGTTGAGCTTATTCAAGGTTTGCCTAAGAAATGTGGTTTGCCAAGATACGAATACGGATCAAAGGGTAAGTAAAGAATAAATTTTCAAAGACAGTTTGTTGAGAAGGGTAGTCCTTTTTTACCCAATTTTTTCGACACTAAGATGCATTGAGTTTGTCTTTCTGCTTGACAGTAATCGACAGCGTTATTTAGTGGTGGTGAAAAAGGTTTTAATCAGCGAAATTGCTGATTCCGACCTGCCCTTTGACCGGCGAACAACTGACAACTATGTTAAAACTATATTGTTTTATTAGCTTTACAATCTTAAGTTCAATAAACACAACATGCTACAATACATAAGCTAAAAAAAAACAATTGTCATGAAACGGCCTACATTTTGCACAAGAAAACGTCCCTGTTCGTGCTCTATTCAGATTAAAATCGGGTTCACTGGCTTTGAATTGCTGGAGTTTTGCTTTAATGGAAGTTACCGACGTTGAAGGTTTAATGTCTGCGTGGAGTTTATTCCATACAAACACAGCCGTGTTAAAAAAAGTGTTTGAAGAAAGATGTTCTACGTAAGTTGATGCGAAGGATATCGGCTGAGCTGAAACGAGTAAAATGATAGCTAGGGTAATTAATAAAGTCTTTGATATTTACGTCAAAGTATTCCTGATTTACATATTCAGTAAAAAAAGGTCTTTGGTTTTGAGCCAGTATGATACAGGTTTTAGTTTAAGTTGTTGTAGACGTTTAATGTAAGCAAGACTGGTAATGGGAGGAGAAAAAATTTGGTTGCATAGCACCAACACTATCAAGAGGAAGGGAGTCTGCACAAGGTGTGGCGCCCAATTTTCACTTCCATAACATCAACATAGTTGGACATCCATATTTCAGATCACAGCTATCTAATCTCGTGGAAGCTAGAAAACAAAATATCGTATCTGATGAAAATATACGTGAAAACGATAACGAGGCGAATTTTATTATTAAAATTGTTTTTTCTAGCTGTATTGGAGTATTACCACGCACATCTGGAACCTCTAGTGCAATACAGTTATTTGAGGACAGACGTTTTTCAAGCGTTTCGTGAAATTGGAAACGGAATCTTGTTCATTATATTAATTGAACAGAGTATGGTAAGTATGTTTTTTTTTTTTTAATTATCCTTCTTTAGAAGTACATATTTGTATGAATTTGTATTGCCCGTGGTTTAAGCGGTCAGCGTCACAATGTCCTTCGAATGTAGGTAGAAAGCTTAGTTCCATGCTATGCCAAATGAGGCAGACGTAATGCGGAATCTTCTTCGTGTCAGTTAATCAAAATGGAAAGAAGAGATATCAATGACAAACATTAGAACACTGTCTTAAACTGTATTTTAGTCAATCGACGAGGTCCTGGATCTACTTCAGGCTGCTCCTTTCCAAGGTATTATACCAAGACCATATCTGCAAGGTACGTTGAACTAATGTCTTACAGCTTTACTGCTGATTAAATTCTCTGTTACGGATTTCCTGTTATTGTTGAAGAGTGAACTTGTCTAGATTAGTCAAACAGTTGAATAAGATCAGAGAGCTTGAATTCTCAGGAAAAGCTACTGATTCCCGGGAGGAAATCGAAACGTTAACCTGATCGCTTTCGAGATGTGCTATCTATCGTTCTTTGACTTCCGCAAAAAATAAAGGTTCATCTGTGAAGTAGCTCGGTGTAGAACAGAACATTAGTTAATTGACTTGGTGTAGGACACGGGCTAGATTAGATCAGAAAAAATGATTAAGGAAGTTCGTCCAGTTATGATGCTCAAAAAAACTTCGAGCCCTGGATGGGAATCGAACCTGTAATTTTTTTGTGAACAGTTAGGAGCTCTAATGTTGATGGATAAACTTACATTCAGGTTGTTAACCAGTTAATTTATGAAGTGATTCGAGGTCGGACATCAATACTGCTTTCTTTGCAGGTGTACAAGAATGTCTTTTAATGCTTATTCTCAAAATTAGGAACGTGCATTCAGACATTTCATGTATAACTGCACGTAGCGGTATCGCTCGAGAGCGGGGAAGGGGTGGCTTCGGCAACTAACCATGCACTTTGTGCTACTCAAAGAGCCCGGACTGCGCCACAGGAAAGGAGGCGTGTTTGAAGAAAGGTGGAGCGCATGCATGAGTGGTATCTAAGGGTCTATATATCCATTGCCCTAAGGTCCGTCACGGCTCAAGGCTATCCTTGCACGTCACGTTCTGAAGAAACGTGCCACCTCGAACCACTTCACAAAAGTAAACTTCCGATTACCTTCTACGTCTGAGTAACTCAATTGTTAGAGAATCTCACCACCAATCAAAACACTACGGGTCGTCTGTGCGTCATCTAGTGTTACGCTCGATAAACGTCTGCAATGGTTGACGGAGTTCTTCCTTCTCTGCGTCATCCCATGAAACTTCCTTAGACTCAATGACAATTACTTGGACTGAAGTGAACGTAACTAAAACCTGACGATTTAAACAATTTTACAATGATTGTCATTATCGTGCTTCAGAGGGAGAAAAGCTGGAAGGCAAAATGAAGAAATTGGAACAGCAGTATGCATCTTTTCAAGTTGTCTCTTTGATATCACGGTTAGGAACAAAAGATGTAAGTTTTTCCGCCCTGCATGCTTGTATTATTGGCCCTAGAATTGCCACAATTCGACATCTTATCTTGTCAAGCGAGAAATTGAGATACGAAGTTGCAAGAGCCCTCTCTCGAAGCGAGGGGAGGTGAGAACTCGACTAGTTCTGCTTGCAGGAAATCGAATTTATTTTGCTCAAGTTGGCGCTAAATGTTTATGAGGTCACGGTCCCTTTTGTGTGAAATTAACAAAGCTTGTCATTTTTGATTGATTGAAATACCGACACACCTCCGACCAAAATACAGGTCGGAAAAAAATGTCGCTAAACAGCTTGGAAAAGTCCGTTTTCTCCCCAGTTTTTTCCTCTCCCAAAAAAAATAAAATAAAAAAAAACCCCAAAAAACCCAAAAAACAAAACAAAACGGGCCTTGAGAAAGTCTATGTTGACCCATAAACCTACTTACTAGTAACAAATCGAATATTTATTTTAAGCTAGAATGGTAAATTATTGACTTCCTCCTTCTTAATTTCCCTTTAAAACGTAGCAACTTAACATAGCCCAAGAAGGTGAACTTCTTACCAAAGAGAGGCTTTGTTGTGGTTTATCACTGGTAGAAGTGATGCTGAAGAAGATCCAGTCATTCCTTCATGACAGTGTTTGGCAAACGTCCATTCCTCAAAATGGTGTAATGACTATTGAGGAATGCAAAGATTTCCATTCGTTGTGGAGTGCTATTTTGTTCATTATTTGTCAACCTGTTGGTCAAAATAATATGTCTGTCGAGTGAGTAGTTAATGTCTTTAGATTTTTAATGCTAAGCCGAGGTACTTAATCCACGTTTTATTTGAATAAATAATTTGTTGTTTTACTTTCTTATCACACCAATGATTAGGTCAAGTTGTTTCGCTCTTGTTGACTTAAACAACGGTTGAAATACTTGGTCCGATTTGTAAAAAGCCAGAGACCATCAACTGCTGCATCGTTCGTTTTCAAATCCCTTTTTTTTGTTCGCTTTTATCTTTTGGTTCGTTCTTTCATTTATTTTGTTGAAATTTGTTGTCGTACAGCAACCGAATGCTTGAAAGGGTCATTATGTCCTCAAAATTACTAAATCAAATTTATTCTTTTTCAGGCAGCTATTTGGTGAAGGCCTTCATTGGGCAGGATGCGCATTTGTGTTGCTTTTGAATCAACAAAAGCGATTTGAAGCACTTGATTTCTGCTCGCACATGGTAAAGGTCTATGACGTTGACCCAAGAGATGAAACAGTTGGCGGAGTGGTGAGTAGCTCGACTTCCGATTCTCAGTCGATATTGTGATTGGTTTAATTCGGATCTCATAATTTCTCCAACGTAAATAAATATAAAATCTGTAACTTACTTCATAGAACCTGTTTTCGGTTCATTGGCCCCAAATTCTTGAGTGAACTCCACGTTGAGGAACACTGTTGTAGAAGTACTCTTTCAATCAAAAAAATCTGTATACTTTGAATGCGTAAGCTTATGAAAATTATCTTTAAATGCCAAATTTAATTTTGTAACTTCATACACGTTCATTCTCCCGAGCAATAGTTAAAGGCTGGTGACAACTTAAACATGGTGGTTTGCTAACGATCTCGACTTGGGTGCGATTGGAACTTTCAAAGTATTAAAGACGAAAAGTAAAGGAGCAGAGCATAAACTTGTAGGACATATTCCCGTAGAACTTTCTTTCCTTGTCAAATATTTCTCGACATCAAGAGATAATAATTCTCTAGTTGCAGAGGTGACTGGTCCAAGGAAATGTGAAAATGGTTTGATTGTACTATGTGTGTATCGTGCTACGATACACACATAAGTACAACCAATAGCATAGTACAACCAATAAGCAATATTTCGGATTAAGTTACTGCTGATCGGAATCTTTAATTACAAAGCCTGGAATTTCCAAACTTTTTTTTTAGACCGTTTAAACCATGATCTTTTCCCGTTTGATCTTTGTTCTTTCTGTGTTTTGACATGTAACTTGTAATAAGAAAAAAGAACTCGAAAGTCGCATAAAAATTATAAAGTGTGAGACTCCTTTTGCAACTCGTTTTCCAAAATTCCTGGTTCCCCGAAATGTAGAAATATGATCTGCTTTCCCCTTACAGCTGCAACATATTGCGACAAGTTACACGTTAGTTATAGCATGTGGTACTCTTGTGCTTCCCCAGTAATTTTTATCATGATACAAATTACATGAAAAGTTACACTGTGTAGGACAGCTTTAGACGCTTAAATTCCGCGGTTGAGCTTATCATCCACGATACTTTCTGGACACTCATGAAATAAAACTAGATTATTGCAGAATTATAAATTAATGTATTTGGGATAAGTGCGGTTTCGCGAACCCCTGATTTAATCAAACAATAGCGGACTTGATTGACCTCACCCTAACCCAACCCTAACTCTAACAGGTCAGTGGTTGAGAACTCATGTTTTGCGCAAAATGACGAATGGTGTAATAAGTGTGGAGGCAGGGTCTCTAACCTGTCTTCAGAATTCTCTGGAGGGTGATAAACCTCTGCAGGGCACATGCAGTTTCGAAAGTATTGCATTGTCTTTGCGAAGGATCGGCCAGGTTTAGGAGGGGATCTTCAGCATGGAAAAAAGGCCATTTCACACACAATAGCTGTTTGATATTTAATACTTAAGGTGACTCTGGGGGAGCTAAGTTATTCAGACTAATTTCTTTTTAGCAGATAAGTTGTCAGAACTCTCAAAGAAGATTTACAATGTATATTTAATCTACTTTTCCTTAATAACTTATAGGAACATTAACTGTTGCCATGGCAACAAACTTTTTAAAGATACATTTCCTTCCCTCTAAAAAATTTTCTTAAAATTTCCACGTTTGTTGTAAATGTTAGGAGAACAAGATATGAAAAATAAATGAATCCTCGCTCATTCGGTTTTCTCGTCACCACAATTGACTTTTTCCAACTTTAAAAAAACATTGTTAGACGGAAATTTTGGAAAAACTGCGACTGAAAGCTCTAAGCAGATGTCACTAACCTTCAGAAGAATTTACCGTAGGAAAATCGAGAAATCATGTGCAATTTTCAGCTTTTTTGTGCGTTACGGGTATGTGAAACGGTGCGTTACCCACACACACGCAGTCCCCTTGTTTGAAGACAGACGTTCCACGCAAGACACCATGGGACTTTCCACGCAAATCCACCATGTGAGGAACCAATTTACCCTCAGACATAAAATCCTAGGGAGCCACCTTAATACTCGCTTTTCAGAAATTGCATTCCCCAAATTCCACACCTATTTGTCTTATACAATGTGAATAGCCGACGTGTATGGGATTAAGATGGCAAACCGCAGTAAATCCCGACCACGTCGGGAGCTTGTTGTGTGTCAGTCGTACTGTGTGCGTGACGTACAGGGGCAGCGGAAGAGGGGTACTGTGGGAGGCTTTACCCCCAATAATAATACTGTCAAAAATTTAATCGTTCGGTTGTGTGCTGTGCACGCAGTGTTAGATGTAAGGACTTTGAACAACTCTGAGGTCTGCGTTTTTCTGGTTATTTACAAGTCAGCTTACACAGCTGACACAGCATACAACCGATCGCCTTTACTAACATGAAACTACAACTTACCAACTTAACTCAAAATTTACTAGTTTAAGAAGTAGACCTGATGTAATGGGGGAAAATAGATGAGTAGTTCAGGTAATTGTATCGTGAAACTGCATTCTATCTCGTTGAAATAGATCTTACCAAAATATACTATTTAGTTAAGTTACTATTTATTTGGCTAATTCAGACCAGGTGGGATTAAAAACTGTGGAAAATTTGATCGACGGCAGATATGCAATCAGGCAATTTTAGGATTGGTGCCCAGTCCCCCAATATTGATTTGCTTCCGCCATTCCTGACCAGTGAACTCAATTTCCATACCTGGAATGCTAAACTGGCCCATGAAAAAGTGACGCCAAGATGGCCACCCATGGAGGGCAGTTTCGTACGTCAGTTTCAGTCCTCTACGCGGGCTTGTACGTCAGTTTTAGTGTCCCACGCGACTTTTTACATTTTCTGAAGAGTTTTCTTTGGCAATACACACAAAACATGTCTTCAAAAGATAGAAATGAGTTTAAGAATTTCAAATATATTTCGACAAAGTCAAACTGAGTTACTGGTTATATATTTCACGAAGATAAATTACCAAACTGACGAGAAACCAGATAAAACGGTCCCGAAAAGTTACTTAAGGGAAGTACCAAGTGCGCGTCCTTTTGTTACCGTCAGTTTACCATCTTTAGACAATTTAGGACAGTTTTTAGGCAACACGGCAAAAATGGATCCTTTTCAATACTTGAATATGTAAAACTGGTCCAGTAATATTTCGTCTGCGCACTTTTGCCATGGTTGTGAACGTTTTCGAAGCCAAGCCAAACAAAAACTGATGATTACAATCGCATAAAGGACTGGAACTGACGTGCAAGACCGCGAAGAGGACTGAAACTGACGTACCAAAATTTCCCTGCATGACCGGCCATCTTGGCTTCACTTTTTGCCCGAGCAAATGACTGCACTCGAGACCATGCTATGACATGTATTAATTCTAGTTTCTATTCGTATTTCTTTCTCTTCTAGAGCCTTAAACGTCTGGTAGAGAAAGCAAGAAATGTCAAAGTTTTAAACCAACAAATATTTGCTTCTTTAAACAAATATTTAAAATCGAGCGAGGGTTCGTTGGAACAGGTGCGCTGTTTCCAACCCCCCATTCATCAACCGTATGTTTCTTCCATTTAAACAGTCGTTAAGGTCTTGAGTTGGAAAATCATCATGGCAATTAGGTACCGGAAAAACTGTGAGGGCTGTGTAACTTTAGATAAGTCCACTCCAGATACTTATGAGAATTTAAAATCAACTGGAAAAAATATAGAAAGCTGTAAATTCTAAACTAGATACTTTTTAACATACAATTGAATAATACAAGATGGTGAGTTTGTTTTGGTCATCAAATGGCATCAAATCAAAACTGTTTGCTCTCAGTTTGGAACTTCATTTATTCACGTGGAACGATATGCCTGGAATTACTCTTTTACTTGGTCAACCGCTGTTTTAAAACGCTAATCGATTTAATATCGACTCGTTTTAAAACACACTTTTATGGACGTGTGAACGTTCATTTTGTTCAGATACTAAAAAACTGAGATGTTTAACTGTCAAATTGATAATACCAGTCGCGTTCAAGTAGCAAAATAGTTTTAATACATGATTGGTAAGACTGCGTTTTGTCAACAATATATTATATTAGCGTTTATGATCTGTTTTACGTTTCTAAACATAAGTAGTTTCTTAGTTTGAGAAACACGTTCATATGATAGAAAAAAACGCATCTATTTTTGATACTAATTTATCAATAAACTTGCTGCTAAGAGGCGTTTCACTTCTACATCGTTTTTCTGTGAGTCCACCTTCTCAAACAGTCCTTTCATTCCCACATGGTATTGGCCACTTTGGGAAAGAGTTATAGCCTGGGGTTTTGGACAAAGAAACAAAGATCTTCTATGTGCTAAAATTCCTCCCAAATTATGTTCATCACACTCTCCACTTGTTTTTAAATATGTTAAGTCCCCCCACCTCAACATACACAACAATAAGTGGGTAATTCCCTAATTTGTTTTGCAATGAGAATACCATTAGAGGAAAAGGACGTTTACCAGGAATAGGTAGTTTGGTAGTCGTAATTTTCTTTCAGTAACAGCAGAATAAATTTCAAATTTTGAGAAAAAAAGAACACAAACTAAAAAAGAAAACAAAAGAGAAAAGCCTTTACAAAAACTATCATTTAAAATGTAAAATTAGTTGTAAAATACCAAAATATCTTACGGACCACATATTCTTGCAAGAAAAAGTAGTCAAATACCATCGCGTAACGCATTTTCGCATTAATCTCACAAGCTAAACCTAGGCGAAAGAGACGGGCGATGCGTTGACAGGGAATCGAACTCCGGTCTCCCGTGTGGCAGGCGAGAATTCTACCACCAACGCCTACGAACCCGAGAGTTCTTCGAAAATATTCCGTTGAAGAGATAGACGTCTTTATCATTGATGTAAGCACGATCCCATCAACGTTACAAAAGAATACTGCTACGAACAAGAGTCCCGGATCGTCCGTTGAAATCGTACGTGACGATTGTCTATAACACAAATGACAGTTCCAACAGATTCTGAGCAATACATTTCAGAGCAGAAGTGAAAATGCGCATTTTTTTTCAAGCGTATGTCGTGCTTAAACGTGGCGAGCCAAGGCCGTTCCCACGCCGGGAATCGAACCCGGGCCATGGCGGTGAGAGCGCCAGATCCTAGCCACTAGACCACGTGGGAAGGACGAGAGTGAGCAGCTTACGATGCGACTTGAAATAATCTCTTGTAACGTTTGCGTATTTGATCGTAAGTGAGAAAGAATACGCGGAAAAATTAGAACTCCTGGCAATATACAACACGATCAAGTGATTAATTCATTCAAGAGAAAACGCTCGAAAGTCTGTCATTTGACCCTGGGGTGACTCGAACACCTAACCTTCTGATCTGGAGTCAGACGCGCTACCAATTGCGCCACAATGCCAATGTTCGGAACGCGCATCTTCCATTAGTTGTTTGTGTGAGATGGTTATGGAATGGCGACATTGATTTGAAAGAAAGCGTCGTAATGTTGCGGAGCAAAGTAGGGCGAGGAAAAGACACGTTCCCATGCCGGGAATTGAACCCGGGCCATGGCGGTGAAAACGCCAGATCCTAGCCACTAGACCACATGGGAATTTGCACGGTCGCTGCTCGGACGTGCTGCACAATTGCAAAGAGATTGGTTGGATAAAATAAGCAATGTTCGGTGTGCGAGTTTCTGTCGTGTAAAACTTCTTCGAAACGTTTCCCAGTGACGTTCGTCGCTTAGAATTGGAGTGTGAAAAGGGAATCTCGTCGGCACGGCGTTAATTTTTCACGAGTGGAATTAACGACCGTTAGCGCATGGCGCATGAAGGAAAACCTCTTGTAATTTCGTTAGGAGCGTTTGATCATCACTCTGTACCATGAGAAAAGCAAAGAAATGACGACGGTAAGTTTTTGAGAAGAAGAATTTCTTGGTTTACCTTTCAGTTCATAAAAGTGTGTAAAAGAGATTGTAGGAAAGATAAAAAGAGTGCTGGCGGATTTCGTGTCATGGTTTGTGACGCAACACCGTGTCGTAATGTAAGATGAGATGGGCGCGAAAAGCACTTTTCCTCTACGAAATTTAACGTAGAGAGCGAGTAAATTTTTAGCGAGCACAAAATCGCATACGAAGAAAGAGGAAAACGAATGGAAAATCTAAAATACGTCAAAGAGTCCGACATACATGTAGCACATCGGGTTCTGGTGAGTTGTGAAAAATACTTGGCCAATATAAATTTGCCTAATTAGTCTTTGAATGAGAAGACCGTTAGAGGATAGGGACGACTACCAGGAATACGTAGTTTGGTAGTGGTAATTTTCTTCAATTAACTGCAGAATTAATTTCAAATTTGGAGAAATGGGGAAAAGAAAAACGAACAATAAAAAAAACAATAAAAAAGAGGAAAAGAGAGAAATGTTTAAGTAAAAGTATCCCGTTAAAAATGTGAAATTAATAGAAAAATTCATAAAGGCCTAGCAGACCACATATTGTTGCAAGGAAAAGTAGTCAAACACCATCGTGTAACGCATTTAAACACTAACCTCACAAGCTGAACGTAGGCGAAAGAGACGAGCAATGCGTTGGCGGGGAATCGAACCCCGGTCTCCCGCGTGGCAGGCGAGAATTCTACCACTGAACCACCAACGCCGACGAGCTCGAGCATTCTTCGAAAATATCGCATTGAAGAGAAGGACGTGTTTATCATTGATGTACGGGTGATCCCTTCAACATTACAAAAGAATACTGCTACGTACAGGAGTCCCGGATCGTCCGTTTGAATGGCACGTAACGTTTGTTTGTAAAAAGATCACTGACAGAAATGCAGTCGTAACGCAGTCTTTGAGCAATACCTTTGAGGACTCGACGGAAAATGGAAAAAAAATTTTTCATCAGGGAGTGTGGTGCTCAAACGTGGTGCACGTAGGCTGTTCCCACGCCGGGAGTCGAACCCGGGCCATGGCGGTGAGAGCGCCAGATCCTAGCCACTAGACCACGTGGGAAGGACGAGAGCGAGCAGCTTACGACGCGGCTTGAGATTATCTCTTGTAACGTTTGCGTAATTGATCGTAAGTGAGAAAGAATACGCGGAAAAATTAGAACTCCTGGCAATATACAACACGATCAAGTGATTAATTCATTCAAGAGAAAACGCTCGAAAGTCTGTTATTTGACCCTGGGGTGACTCGAACACCTAACCTTCTGATCTGGAGTCAGACGCGCTACCAATTGCGCCACAAGGCCAATTTTCGGAACGCGCACCTTCCAATAGTTGTTTTATTATTATTATTATTATTATTAAAAACTTATTTACAAACAATAACCCTTCAGCTTTATTGCTGCTTTTAAAGGGGTTGTTTAAAAGAAGAAAGAATATTTACAAAAATCAGTATCATACAACAATGTTAGCAGTCTCTTGGTCGATCTAAGTGTTTAGTAAGGACTGCTTTGAAAGAATATGCAGACAGTTGCTCATGAATATCTAAAATTTCGTTGGGTAATGTATTGCAGGCATAAGCTCCTCGGTAAGAAAATGATTTTTTCATAAAAGATCTGTTAGGTTTCTCAACAAGTAGCTTCCGCCTATTGCTACGCGTTTGATGATAAATTTTATCGCAGTATGTAAACATGTCACAGATGTACTCTGGTGCAATGCTACGGACAGCCTTAAACGTGGTTAGAAGCTCTCTTCTTTTAAGAATATTTTCTATTGGGCTCCACCCTAAGGTCCGGAAAATTGTTTTTGATCTTATGTGATAATTTGAGCCAGTTATTGTACGAGCAGCTCGTTCTTGCATTTTCTTGAGCTTTTCTAAATTTGCCTTGTTTCCGTCGTTCCAGACTGTTGAGCAATATGTAAAGGTTATGGAATGGCGACATTGATTTGAAAGAAAGCGTCGTAATGTTGCGGAGCAAAGTAGGGCGAGGAAAAGACACGTTCCCATGCCGGGAATTGAACCCGGGCCATGGCGGTGAAAACGCCAGATCCTAGCCACTAGACCACATGGGAATTTGCACGGTCGCTGCTCGGACGTGCTGCACAATTGCAAAGAGATTGGTTGGATAAAATAAGCAATGTTCGGTGTGCGAGTTTCTGTCGTGTAAAACTTCTTCGAAACGTTTCCCAGTGACGTTCGTCGCTTAGAATTGGAGTGTGAAAAGGGAATCTCGTCGGCACGGCGTTAATTTTTCACGAGTGGAATTAACGACCGTTAGCGCATGGCGCATGAAGGAAAACCTCTTGTAATTTCGTTAGGAGCGTTTGATCATCACTCTGTACCATGAGAAAAGCAAAGAAATGACGACGGTAAGTTTTTGAGAAGAAGAATTTCTTGGTTTACCTTTCAGTTCATAAAAGTGTGTAAAAGAGATTGTAGGAAAGATAAAAAGAGTGCTGGCGGATTTCGTGTCATGGTTTGTGACGCAACACCGTGTCGTAATGTAAGATGAGATGGGCGCGAAAAGCACTTTTCCTCTACGAAATTTAACGTAGAGAGCGAGTAAATTTTTAGCGAGCACAAAATCGCATACGAAGAAAGAGGAAAACGAATGGAAAATCTAAAATACGTCAAAGAGTCCGACATGTACTGTAGCACATCGGGTTCTGGTGAGTTGTGAAAAATACTTGGCCAATATAAATTTGCCTAATTAGTCTTCGAATGAGAAGACCGTTAGAGGATAGGGACGACTACCAGGAATACGTAGTTTGGTAGTGGTAATTTTCTTCAATTAACTGCAGAATTAATTTCAAATTTGGAGAAATGGGGAAAAGAAAAACGAACAATAAAAAAAACAATAAAAAAGAGGAAAAGAGAGAAATGTTTAAGTAAAAGTATCCCGTTAAAAATGTGAAATTAATAGAAAAATTCATAAAGACCTAGCAGACCACATATTGTTGCAAGGAAAAGTAGTCAAACACCATCGTGTAACGCATTTAAACACTAACCTCACAAGCTAAACGTAGGCGAAAGAGACGAGCAATGCGTTGGCGGGGAATCGAACCCCGGTCTCCCGCGTGGCAGGCGAGAATTCTACCACTGAACCACCAACGCCGACGAGCTCGAGCATTCTTCGAAAATATCGCATTGAAGAGAAGGACGTGTTTATCATTGATGTACGGGTGATCCCTTCAACATTACAAAAGAATACTGCTACGTACAGGAGTCCCGGATCGTCCGTTTGAATGGCACGTAACGTTTGTTTGTAAAAAGATCACTGACAGAAATGCAGTCGTAACGCAGTCTTTGAGCAATACCTTTGAGGACTCGACGGAAAATGGAAAAAAAATTTTTCATCAGGGAGTGTCGTGCTCAAACGTGGTGCACGTAGGCTGTTCCCACGCCGGGAGTCGAACCCGGGCCATGGCGGTGAGAGCGCCAGATCCTAGCCACTAGACCACGTGGGAAGGACGAGAGCGAGCAGCTTACGACGTGGCTTGAGATTATCTCTTGTAACGTTTGCGTATTTGATCGTAAGTGAGAAAGAATACGCGGAAAAATTAGAACTCCTGGCAATATACAACACGATCAAGTGATTAATTCATTCAAGAGAAAACGCTCGAAAGTCTGTTATTTGACCCTGGGGTGACTCGAACACCTAACCTTCTGATCTGGAGTCAGACGCGCTACCAATTGCGCCACAAGGCCAATTTTCGGAACGCGCACCTTCCAATAGTTGTTTTATTATTATTATTGTTATTAAAAACTTATTTACAAACAATAACCCTTCAGCTTTATTGCTGCTTTTAAAGGGGTTGTTTAAAAGAAGAAAGAATATTTACAAAAATCAGTATCATACAACAATGTTAGCAGTCTCTTGGTCGATCTAAGTGTTTAGTAAGGACTGCTTTGAAAGAATATGCAGACAGTTGCTCATGAATATCTAAAATTTCGTTGGGTAATGTATTGCAGGCATAAGCTCCTCGGTAAGAAAATGATTTTTTCATAAAAGATCTGTTAGGTTTCTCAACAAGTAGCTTCCGCCTATTGCTACGCGTTTGATGATAAATTTTATCGCAGTATGTAAACATGTCACAGATGTACTCTGGTGCAATGCTACGGACAGCCTTAAACGTGGTTAGAAGCTCTCTTCTTTTAAGAATATTTTCTATTGGGCTCCACCCTAAGGTCCGGAAAATTGTTTTTGATCTTATGTGATAATTTGAGCCAGTTATTGTACGAGCAGCTCGTTCTTGCATTTTCTTGAGCTTTTCTAAATTTGCCTTGTTTCCGTCGTTCCAGACTGTTGAGCAATATGTAAA
Organism: Heliopora coerulea; assembly: GCA_030142905.1. Lineage (NCBI taxonomy): Eukaryota > Metazoa > Cnidaria > Anthozoa > Scleralcyonacea > Helioporidae > Heliopora > Heliopora coerulea. Next base: position 5,247,990 of record JASJOG010000003.1, on the reverse strand, counting down.
GGTTATGGAATGGCGACATTGATTTGAAAGAAAGCGTCGTAATGTTGCGGAGCAAAGTAGGGCGAGGAAAAGACACGTTCCCATGCCGGGAATTGAACCCGGGCCATGGCGGTGAAAACGCCAGATCCTAGCCACTAGACCACATGGGAATTTGCACGGTCGCTGCTCGGACGTGCTGCACAATTGCAAAGAGATTGGTTGGATAAAATAAGCAATGTTCGGTGTGCGAGTTTCTGTCGTGTAAAACTTCTTCGAAACGTTTCCCAGTGACGTTCGTCGCTTAGAATTGGAGTGTGAAAAGGGAATCTCGTCGGCACGGCGTTAATTTTTCACGAGTGGAATTAACGACCGTTAGCGCATGGCGCATGAAGGAAAACCTCTTGTAATTTCGTTAGGAGCGTTTGATCATCACTCTGTACCATGAGAAAAGCAAAGAAATGACGACGGTAAGTTTTTGAGAAGAAGAATTTCTTGGTTTACCTTTCAGTTCATAAAAGTGTGTAAAAGAGATTGTAGGAAAGATAAAAAGAGTGCTGGCGGATTTCGTGTCATGGTTTGTGACGCAACACCGTGTCGTAATGTAAGATGAGATGGGCGCGAAAAGCACTTTTCCTCTACGAAATTTAACGTAGAGAGCGAGTAAATTTTTAGCGAGCACAAAATCGCATGCGAAGAAAGAGGAAAACGAATGGAAAATCTAAAATACGTCAAAGAGTCCGACATGTAGCACATCGGGTTCTGGTGAGTTGTGAAAAATACTTGGCCAATATAAATTTGCCTAATTAGTCTTTGAATGAGAAGACCGTTAGAGGATAGGGACGACTACCAGGAATACGTAGTTTGGTAGTGGTAATTTTCTTCAATTAACTGCAGAATTAATTTCAAATTTGGAGAAATGGGGAAAAGAAAAACGAACAATAAAAAAAACAATAAAAAAGAGGAAAAGAGAGAAATGTTTAAGTAAAAGTATCCCGTTAAAAATGTGAAATTAATAGAAAAATTCATAAAGACCTAGCAGACGACATATTGTTGCAAGGAAAAGTAGTCAAACACCATCGTGTAACGCATTTAAACACTAACCTCACAAGCTAAACGTAGGCGAAAGAGACGAGCAATGCGTTGGCGGGGAATCGAACCCCGGTCTCCCGCGTGGCAGGCGAGAATTCTACCACTGAACCACCAACGCCGACGAGCTCGAGCATTCTTCGAAAATATCGCATTGAAGAGAAGGACGTGTTTATCATTGATGTACGGGTGATCCCTTCAACATTACAAAAGAATACTGCTACGTACAGGAGTCCCGGATCGTCCGTTTGAATGGCACGTAACGTTTGTTTGTAAAAAGATCACTGACAGAAATGCAGTCGTAACGCAGTCTTTGAGCAATACCTTTGAGGACTCGACGGAAAATGGAAAAAAAATTTTTATCAGGGAGTGTCGTGCTCAAACGTGGTGCACGTAGGCTGTTCCCACGCCGGGAGTCGAACCCGGGCCATGGCGGTGAGAGCGCCAGATCCTAGCCACTAGACCACGTGGGAAGGACGAGAGCGAGCAGCTTACGACGTGGCTTGAGATTATCTCTTGTAACGTTTGCGTATTTGATCGTAAGTGAGAAAGAATACGCGGGAAAATTAGAACTCCTGGCAATATACAACACGATCAAGTGATTAATTCATTCAAGAGAAAACGCTCGAAAGTCTGTTATTTGACCCTGGGGTGACTCGAACACCTAACCTTCTGATCTGGAGTCAGACGCGCTACCAATTGCGCCACAAGGCCAATTTTCGGAACGCGCACCTTCCAATAGTTGTTTTATTATTATTATTGTTATTAAAAACTTATTTACAAACAATAACCCTTCAGCTTTATTGCTGCTTTTAAAGGGGTTGTTTAAAAGAAGAAAGAATATTTACAAAAATCAGTATCATACAACAATGTTAGCAGTCTCTTGGTCGATCTAAGTGTTTAGTAAGGACTGCTTTGAAAGAATATGCAGACAGTTGCTCATGAATATCTAAAATTTCGTTGGGTAATGTATTGCAGGCATAAGCTCCTCGTTAAGAAAATGATTTTTTCATAAAAGATCTGTTAGGTTTCTCAACAAGTAGCTTCCGCCTATTGCTACGCGTTTGATGGTAAATTTTATCGCAGTATGTAAACATGTCACAGATGTACTCTGGTGCAATGCTACGGACAGCCTTAAACGTGGTTAGAAGCTCTCTTCTTTTAAGAATATTTTCTATTGGGCTCCACCCTAAGGTCCGGAAAATTGTTTTTGATTTTATGTGATAATTTGAGCCAGTTATTGTACGAGCAGCTCGTTCTTGCATTTTCTTGAGCTTTTCTAAATTTGCCTTGTTTCCGTCGTTCCAGACTGTTGAGCAATATGTAAAGGTTATGGAATGGCGACATTGATTTGAAAGAAAGCGTCGTAATGTTGCGGAGCAAAGTAGGGCGAGGAAAAGACACGTTCCCATGCCGGGAATTGAACCCGGGCCATGGCGGTGAAAACGCCAGATCCTAGCCACTAGACCACATGGGAATTTGCACGGTCGCTGCTCGGACGTGCTGCACAATTGCAAAGAGATTGGTTGGATAAAATAAGCAATGTTCGGTGTGCGAGTTTCTGTCGTGTAAAACTTCTTCGAAACGTTTCCCAGTGACGTTCGTCGCTTAGAATTGGAGTGTGAAAAGGGAATCTCGTCGGCACGGCGTTAATTTTTCACGAGTGGAATTAACGACCGTTAGCGCATGGCGCATGAAGGAAAACCTCTTGTAATTTCGTTAGGAGCGTTTGATCATCACTCTGTACCATGAGAAAAGCAAAGAAATGACGACGGTAAGTTTTTGAGAAGAAGAATTTCTTGGTTTACCTTTCAGTTCATAAAAGTGTGTAAAAGAGATTGTAGGAAAGATAAAAAGAGTGCTGGCGGATTTCGTGTCATGGTTTGTGACGCAACACCGTGTCGTAATGTAAGATGAGATGGGCGCGAAAAGCACTTTTCCTCTACGAAATTTAACGTAGAGAGCGAGTAAATTTTTAGCGAGCACAAAATCGCATACGAAGAAAGAGGAAAACGAATGGAAAATCTAAAATACGTCAAAGAGTCCGACATGTACTGTAGCACATCGGGTTCTGGTGAGTTGTGAAAAATACTTGGCCAATATAAATTTGCCTAATTAGTCTTCGAATGAGAAGACCGTTAGAGGATAGGGACGACTACCAGGAATACGTAGTTTGGTAGTGGTAATTTTCTTCAATTAACTGCAGAATTAATTTCAAATTTGGAGAAATGGGGAAAAGAAAAACGAACAATAAAAAAACAATAAAAAAGAGGAAAAGAGAGAAATGTTTAAGTAAAAGTATCCCGTTAAAAATGTGAAATTAATAGAAAAATTCATAAAGACCTAGCAGACGACATATTGTTGCAAGGAAAAGTAGTCAAACACCATCGTGTAACGCATTTAAACACTAACCTCACAAGCTGAACGTAGGCGAAAGAGACGAGCAATGCGTTGGCGGGGAATCGAACCCCGGTCTCCCGCGTGGCAGGCGAGAATTCTACCACTGAACCACCAACGCCGACGAGCTCGAGCATTCTTCGAAAATATCGCATTGAAGAGAAGGACGTGTTTATCATTGATGTACGGGTGATCCCTTCAACATTACAAAAGAATACTGCTACGTACAGGAGTCCCGGATCGTCCGTTTGAATGGCACGTAACGTTTGTTTGTAAAAAGATCACTGACAGAAATGCAGTCGTAACGCAGTCTTTGAGCAATACCTTTGAGGACTCGACGGAAAATGGAAAAAAAATTTTTCATCAGGGAGTGTGGTGCTCAAACGTGGTGCACGTAGGCTGTTCCCACGCCGGGAGTCGAACCCGGGCCATGGCGGTGAGAGCGCCAGATCCTAGCCACTAGACCACGTGGGAAGGACGAGAGCGAGCAGCTTACGACGCGGCTTGAGATTATCTCTTGTAACGTTTGCGTAATTGATCGTAAGTGAGAAAGAATACGCGGAAAAATTAGAACTCCTGGCAATATACAACACGATCAAGTGATTAATTCATTCAAGAGAAAACGCTCGAAAGTCTGTTATTTGACCCTGGGGTGACTCGAACACCTAACCTTCTGATCTGGAGTCAGACGCGCTACCAATTGCGCCACAAGGCCAATTTTCGGAACGCGCACCTTCCAATAGTTGTTTTATTATTATTATTATTATTATTAAAAACTTATTTACAAACAATAACCCTTCAGCTTTATTGCTGCTTTTAAAGGGGTTGTTTAAAAGAAGAAAGAATATTTACAAAAATCAGTATCATACAACAATGTTAGCAGTCTCTTGGTCGATCTAAGTGTTTAGTAAGGACTGCTTTGAAAGAATATGCAGACAGTTGCTCATGAATATCTAAAATTTCGTTGGGTAATGTATTGCAGGCATAAGCTCCTCGGTAAGAAAATGATTTTTTCATAAAAGATCTGTTAGGTTTCTCAACAAGTAGCTTCCGCCTATTGCTACGCGTTTGATGGTAAATTTTATCGCAGTATGTAAACATGTCACAGATGTACTCTGGTGCAATGCTACGGACAGCCTTAAACGTGGTTAGAAGCTCTCTTCTTTTAAGAATATTTTCTATTGGGCTCCACCCTAAGGTCCGGAAAATTGTTTTTGATTTTATGTGATAATTTGAGGCAGTTATTGTACGAGCAGCTCGTTCTTGCATTTTCTTGAGCTTTTCTAAATTTGCCTTGTTTCCGTCGTTCCAGACTGTTGAGCAATATGTAAAGGTTATGGAATGGCGACATTGATTTGAAAGAAAGCGTCGTAATGTTGCGGAGCAAAGTAGGGCGAGGAAAAGACACGTTCCCATGCCGGGAATTGAACCCGGGCCATGGCGGTGAAAACGCCAGATCCTAGCCACTAGACCACATGGGAATTTGCACGGTCGCTGCTCGGACGTGCTGCACAATTGCAAAGAGATTGGTTGGATAAAATAAGCAATGTTCGGTGTGCGAGTTTCTGTCGTGTAAAACTTCTTCGAAACGTTTCCCAGTGACGTTCGTCGCTTAGAATTGGAGTGTGAAAAGGGAATCTCGTCGGCACGGCGTTAATTTTTCACGAGTGGAATTAACGACCGTTAGCGCATGGCGCATGAAGGAAAACCTCTTGTAATTTCGTTAGGAGCGTTTGATCATCACTCTGTACCATGAGAAAAGCAAAGAAATGACGACGGTAAGTTTTTGAGAAGAAGAATTTCTTGGTTTACCTTTCAGTTCATAAAAGTGTGTAAAAGAGATTGTAGGAAAGATAAAAAGAGTGCTGGCGGATTTCGTGTCATGGTTTGTGACGCAACACCGTGTCGTAATGTAAGACGAGATGGGCGCGAAAAGCACTTTTCCTCTACGAAATTTAACGTAGAGAGCGAGTAAATTTTTAGCGAGCACAAAATCGCATGCGAAGAAAGAGGAAAACGAATGGAAAATCTAAAATACGTCAAAGAGTCCGACATGTAGCACATCGGGTTCTGGTGAGTTGTGAAAAATACTTGGCCAATATAAATTTGCCTAATTAGTCTTTGAATGAGAAGACCGTTAGAGGATAGGGACGACTACCAGGAATACGTAGTTTGGTAGTGGTAATTTTCTTCAATTAACTGCAGAATTAATTTCAAATTTGGAGAAATGGGGAAAAGAAAAACGAACAATAAAAAAAACAATAAAAAAGAGGAAAAGAGAGAAATGTTTAAGTAAAAGTATCCCGTTAAAAATGTGAAATTAATAGAAAAATTCATAAAGACCTAGCAGACGACATATTGTTGCAAGGAAAAGTAGTCAAACACCATCGTGTAACGCATTTAAACACTAACCTCACAAGCTAAACGTAGGCGAAAGAGACGAGCAATGCGTTGGCGGGGAATCGAACCCCGGTCTCCCGCGTGGCAGGCGAGAATTCTACCACTGAACCACCAACGCCGACGAGCTCGAGCATTCTTCGAAAATATCGCATTGAAGAGAAGGACGTGTTTATCATTGATGTACGGGTGATCCCTTCAACATTACAAAAGAATACTGCTACGTACAGGAGTCCCGGATCGTCCGTTTGAATGGCACGTAACGTTTGTTTGTAAAAAGATCACTGACAGAAATGCAGTCGTAACGCAGTCTTTGAGCAATACCTTTGAGGACTCGACGGAAAATGGAAAAAAAATTTTTATCAGGGAGTGTCGTGCTCAAACGTGGTGCACGTAGGCTGTTCCCACGCCGGGAGTCGAACCCGGGCCATGGCGGTGAGAGCGCCAGATCCTAGCCACTAGACCACGTGGGAAGGACGAGAGCGAGCAGCTTACGACGTGGCTTGAGATTATCTCTTGTAACGTTTGCGTATTTGATCGTAAGTGAGAAAGAATACGCGGGAAAATTAGAACTCCTGGCAATATACAACACGATCAAGTGATTAATTCATTCAAGAGAAAACGCTCGAAAGTCTGTTATTTGACCCTGGGGTGACTCGAACACCTAACCTTCTGATCTGGAGTCAGACGCGCTACCAATTGCGCCACAAGGCCAATTTTCGGAACGCGCACCTTCCAATAGTTGTTTTATTATTATTATTGTTATTAAAAACTTATTTACAAACAATAACCCTTCAGCTTTATTGCTGCTTTTAAAGGGGTTGTTTAAAAGAAGAAAGAATATTTACAAAAATCAGTATCATACAACAATGTTAGCAGTCTCTTGGTCGATCTAAGTGTTTAGTAAGGACTGCTTTGAAAGAATATGCAGACAGTTGCTCATGAATATCTAAAATTTCGTTGGGTAATGTATTGCAGGCATAAGCTCCTCGTTAAGAAAATGATTTTTTCATAAAAGATCTGTTAGGTTTCTCAACAAGTAGCTTCCGCCTATTGCTACGCGTTTGATGGTAAATTTTATCGCAGTATGTAAACATGTCACAGATGTACTCTGGTGCAATGCTACGGACAGCCTTAAACGTGGTTAGAAGCTCTCTTCTTTTAAGAATATTTTCTATTGGGCTCCACCCTAAGGTCCGGAAAATTGTTTTTGATTTTATGTGATAATTTGAGGCAGTTATTGTACGAGCAGCTCGTTCTTGCATTTTCTTGAGCGTTTTTAAATTTGCCTTGTTTCCGTCGTTCCAGACTGTTGAGCAATATGTAAAGGTTATGGAATGGCGACATTGATTTGAAAGAAAGCGTCGTAATGTTGCGGAGCAAAGTAGGGCGAGGAAAAGACACGTTCCCATGCCGGGAATTGAACCCGGGCCATGGCGGTGAAAACGCCAGATCCTAGCCACTAGACCACATGGGAATTTGCACGGTCGCTGCTCGGACGTGCTGCACAATTGCAAAGAGATTGGTTGGATAAAATAAGCAATGTTCGGTGTGCGAGTTTCTGTCGTGTAAAACTTCTTCGAAACGTTTCCCAGTGACGTTCGTCGCTTAGAATTGGAGTGTGAAAAGGGAATCTCGTCGGCACGGCGTTAATTTTTCACGAGTGGAATTAACGACCGTTAGCGCATGGCGCATGAAGGAAAACCTCTTGTAATTTCGTTAGGAGCGTTTGATCATCACTCTGTACCATGAGAAAAGCAAAGAAATGACGACGGTAAGTTTTTGAGAAGAAGAATTTCTTGGTTTACCTTTCAGTTCATAAAAGTGTGTAAAAGAGATTGTAGGAAAGATAAAAAGAGTGCTGGCGGATTTCGTGTCATGGTTTGTGACGCAACACCGTGTCGTAATGTAAGATGAGATGGGCGCGAAAAGCACTTTTCCTCTACGAAATTTAACGTAGAGAGCGAGTAAATTTTTAGCGAGCACAAAATCGCATACGAAGAAAGAGGAAAACGAATGGAAAATCTAAAATACGTCAAAGAGTCCGACATGTAGCACATCGGGTTCTGGTGAGTTGTGAAAAATACTTGGCCAATATAAATTTGCCTAATTAGTCTTTGAATGAGAAGACCGTTAGAGGATAGGGACGACTACCAGGAATACGTAGTTTGGTAGTGGTAATTTTCTTCAATTAACTGCAGAATTAATTTCAAATTTGGGGAAAGGGAAAAAAAAAAAAACGGAAAAAAACCCAATAAAAAAGAGGAAAAGAGAGAAATGTTTAAGTAAAAGTATCCCATTTAAAGTGTCAAATTATTAGTAAACGCTTTGCAAACGACATATTGTTGCAAGGTAAAGTAGTCAAACACCACCGTGTAACGCATCGTTTAACGCACTAATCTCACGAGCTAAACGTAGGCGAAGGGGAACACTCAATGGTTTGGTGGTGAATCGGTCTGCCGCGTGGCAGGCGAGAATTCTACCACTGAACCACCAACGCCGACGAGCCCGTGTGTTCTTCGAAAATAGCGGATTGAAGAGATAGACGTCTTTATCATTGATGTAAGGGTGATCTCTTCAATGTTACAAAAGAATACTGCTACGAGTAGGAGTCCCGGATCGTCCGTTTAAATGGCACGTAACGTTTGTTTGTAAAAAGTCACTGATACAAATGTAGTCTTAAGGCAGACTTTGAGCAATAGCTTTGTGGACGCAAAAGAATATGGGTATTTTCTTTCTCAGCGCATGTCGTTCTTAACCATGGCGCACCTGGTGCTGATCTTGAGTCAGACGCGCTACGAAGGCCAATTTTCGGCACACGCATTTTCCATTAGCTGTTTTGATGAGATGGTTATCGATTGGCGACATTGATTTTAAAGAAAGCATAGTAATCTTGTGGAGCAAAGCAGGGCAAGGAAAAGACGCGTTCCCATGCCGAGAATTGAACCTGGCCATGGCGGTGAAAACGCCAGATCCTAGCCACTAGACCACATGGGAATTTGTACATTCATTGGTCGGATCTGCTCAAAAATTGCTAAGAGAAGTGGTTCGATAAAATAAACAATCGTCCGTGTACGAGTTTCTGGTCTCGATCTGTCTAGTCTCGTTGTTGAAGCACCTAAATCCGAGAAAACTACAAAATGGTCTGAACCACAGAATTACAATCAAAACGTTCCCTAGTGCAACAGCAAATGATATGGTACACTACGTTCACCCAAAGTTAGGACACGTGCCGAACGAATTATTCTACCCATCGGTACAAACGATCTTTAAAGCAAATCCCCAAACATTTTGGCTCAATCTGTTGTTCGCCTAGGAGAAGCTATCAAACGTGGAAATAAAGATATCAAATTGACTTTCTCCCCAATTATAGTAAGGAATGACGAAGCAGGAATTGCCGAAAAGGTAACTTGTTATTATGATAACCCAACAATTTGTGTGCAAAACATAATTGGGACTTTATAGATAATAAAAACATTGACCAATTTCACCTTAATAATTACAGTACTCATTTGAATAAAAGAGGTTCTGGAGCTCTTGCTAAAAATATTAAAAATTATTTAGTTAGAAATTGACTAATAGAACCAGGATATAGCTCCCTAGACAATGATATGATCTCAAAAAACCCGGTATCACACCAGAGCGAAGTTATTTATCCAAAGTTAAAAGGTTTTAAAATTGGCCATCTAAATATCACCAGCTTAACTAAATACATCGAAGAACTCAGGATCTTTATCCATAAGAACTCCTTTGAAATTCTATACATTAATGAGACGAGACTTGACAATTCTATATACAACACAGAGATTGAAATTGCTGGTTATGAAATAGTAAGAAAAGATAGAACTCGAAATGGAGGAGGCGTTGCAATATATACCTACGCAACAGCATTCCATATGTAGAACAAGGCGATTTAACGTCCGTAAATGTGGAAGCGATATGTCTTGAAATTAAGAAACCAAAAAGCAAACCAGTATTAATATCCACATGGTATTGCCCACCAGACTCCAAAAGTGATATATTTGACAGTTTTGAAAAATTCATACAGGAAATCGATAATGAAGATAAAGAAATGATAATAGCCGGGGATTTTAACTGTGATATGTTAAGTAATGATAACAATAACCCTAACATTAAAAAATTAAAAGATGTATTAGACATCTATCAACTACAACAACACATTGACAATCCTACTAGGATAACTACTTCAACAAAAACCTTAATAGATCTCATACTTACTAGAATTGATGATACTGGGGCAATAGATTCAGGAGTCATGGACTTGGGGATGAGGGATCATAATCTTATGTACATGTGCAGAAAAACAGGAATCCCTAGACGAAACCCTAAGCTAATTGAGACCAGACAATTCAAGCATTTTAACACTATTGAATTTCAAAATAATCTAAGAGAAGCTTTTAGCAATTTCGGTAATCACACGGATCCCAATATTGCGTGGCATGAGTGGAAAGAGGTTTTTCTCCACATTGCTGACCACCATGCACCTCTGCGATTAAGGAAAGTAAAAAGTGAATATAAACCGTGGCTAAGTAACGAAATAAAGAACTTGAGTTACCGCAGAGATTATCTGAAAAAGAAAGCAGTGAGTCTTAATTCACCAGCATATCATGAAGCATATAAAAAATGCAGAAATCGAGTTAACCGTCTCATTAAAGATGTCAAAACAAAATACTATAAAATCAATCTTCAAAACAGCGCAAACAGCAAGGATAGTTGGAATTTCATAAACGAGTTACTTAACAAGAAATCAAAGACCACTACAATAAATGAGATAACAATTAATCACAATAAGGTGACTGGAGATGAAAATATTACCAACGAGTTTAATAACTTCTTTTTTAAAATAGGATCAGAACTTGCCAAAGATACTTCCCAAATCGACCGTGACCCCTTATGCTATGCGACTCCCTTGAACTAACGTTTTCAAATTTAAATAATATTACAAATGCAGATTTGGTGAGTGCATTAAAGGAGATGAAAGCAAGTAAAGAATCAGGTCTAGATGAGATTTCCTGCAAATTACTTCGGGAAAGCAAGGAATTCTATACATATGAATCCCTACTTGTCATTTTCAATCTTATTTTGAATACTGGCATTTTTCCAGATGAAATGAAACTTGCAAAAATTATTTCTTTTTATAAGTCGGAAGAAAAAACAGACTGAAGAAATTATAGACCTATTTCGGTGATATCTGCAGTTGCAAAAATTCTTGAGAAACTTATTTATAATCAAGTATTTGACTTTCTAAATGTCAACAAAGTTATTTCAAACCAGCAATCACGCTTTCGTCCCTTTCACTCAACTGAAACATCATTACTATAATTTGCAGAACAATCTCTTACAAAAATAGACAGTGGTCTACTAAATGGTATTTTATTTCTAGGTCTCAAAAAAGCCTTTGACACTGTAGACCATAAAATTCTTTTATCCAAATTAGAACGCTACGGAATCAGAGGAACTGCTTTAAAGCTATTTCAATCTTATCTTCACGGAAGGAAACAAGTACGTATACGTAGGATGAATATTAATGCCAAGCTCAAAATTCGAATGTGAATAGCCATGACAGGATAAAACACGGCAAATAACAAAACATGTTAGTTTAAACAAGCTTTACTGACGTTTAGTTGCTAACGCGCAACATTTTCAAAGTGACATACATGATGGATAAGGTAAGGTTATAAATACGATATTTACAAGGTGTGAAAAATAATTAGCCAATGAGAGAGGAGAAAAGGTGTGAGAAAAGTAGAAGAGGAAGAGCGGAAGGAGAGAAGACTAATTAAAATAAAGCAAGCGGAACAGACCTGATGTTTTCATTAATGACAGGCTTAAATTTATCAATGAGTAAACTCTCCCGAATGAGAAACTCAAGAGGCGAGTTACCGGATGAAATAATAGAAAAGTCATCGGCGGAGATGGTGTGATGAGAAGCTTTGGTGTGAGAAAGGATGCTAGACAGGCTAGTGTAACATCTTTTCTTCCCAGTTAAACACGGAGCGATCGCATAAGAAGAGGCTGAGTTTCTCAGCCTGTCAATTATGATTAAGGAAAAGTCGCATGTTATTGGTCAATTGAGTTCAGACTAATTTCCGGTGGAACAATATCACGTTCAATTGAGGAGAATATGGGAGATGAATTTGTTTACAACGATGTTGCTGCCTGGATAGTATTTTGCGCCTGTTGGCCATTTGAACTGTTTTGACTGAGCCAACAATCCAAGAGCAATTCCATCACTTCAATATTTCCTGCCGATTTTCCGTTGGACAGCAACTGATTCTTCACGGTGTTGATCTTTTTACGTACTTCTACCAAGCGCCCTTCCTCATCGCGTTTCACTTCTATTTTGAAGCCGTAGTTGGCCTTGCTCTCTTTAATTGCACTTTTATTCTTCTGGTAGTAGGCTTTATTGCGATCATACTTGCTAAGCCCCGCAGAAAGCGGAGTTGTGCTTTGCGCAGAGGTAGAAGTCCGAGCTGTTGGATGAGGTCAAACGAGCATATTTGCCACAAATGAATTTGAAAGTGGCGCCAGTTTTTGTTTATATTTATATTTTTACAAGCTTCAAGCATGCGCCAAAAAGAATACAGGTGGCTATAACACATCGCGAACGTAATAAAATGTGAATCGTGCCCAAACACTGCGCGGGTAGGATGACTATAAGTGAATGAAGATGCGCAGGACGTCTCGAATGATTATAATACGACGTATAAGTATAACAACCAGAAAAATCAGTAAATGTGGCATGTTCAGCCATTTATTGCTTTATATATTGTTTAGCTGTATTTTAAAAACACATTTTAAAAGTATTTCCGTAAGCTTTAGACTCTAAGACACGCTTGTGTAGCTCTGCGCTGTCCAGTTCAGTCACGCTTCAAAGTGTCCGCCATTTTGAAACATGCAACCGCCATACGAAGCCAGAAATGTGGGAGGAGCTTACCCTTTTATAGCGTCGCTCCGTGTTTAAATAAAGTTTCCTATTGTTACTTCTCAAATGATGTGAATCATTATGACAAGTGATAAACAAGTCTGATAAGTAACCGGGAGTTATGCCTCGCAACGCCTTGAATGTCAAAATATTCTCCCGTTTTTTAAGAATATTTTTTATCGGTTCCCATTGCAGCTTATTAAAAATCGCTGTTGATCTTATTTCGTAATTAGAACCCGTTTTCACTCGAGCGGCTTGCTTTTGTAATTTATATAGTTTTTCAACGTGTGCGCAATTGGCATCATTCCATACATTCGAGCAATACCCTATTTATTCCAATAGACGCCCACTATCTAATAAACGCCTCTCTCCAATAAACGCCCCCTCAACTCATAAAAATATTAAATAAACGCCCCCTTCCAATAAACGCTCCCTTCCAATAAATGCCCCTTTCCAATAAACGCCCCTTTCCAATAAACGCCCCTTTCCAATAAACGCCCCTTTCCAATAAACGCCCCTTTCCAATAAACGCCCCTTTCCAATAAACGCCCCTTTCCAATAAACGCCCCTTTCCAAGAAACGTCCCCTTTCCAAGAAACCTGCCCTAGTAAACCAAATGGGCCCGTTTGTGAAATTGTGAAATCTTTCAAAACCTCCGCGCTTAACCTTTCAGTCGACGGATCTGAAGACCATTTCATTCAGCTTTTCAGGGAATGACAGCCGTGTGAAACTGGAGCGAGACAGCTCCATTCTCAACTTTCAGTTATGCAAGAATGCGTTAGGCCAAATCCTTTCAAGGTCCTCACTGATTCGGATTCTGAGGACGCAGATGACGAACTTTTTTTGAGTCAGATGCGATGACATAGAAATTGAGTGAAAATTTCATTCCTGAATTGTGTGAAAATTTTTTTGTTTTTAATCACTCATTCTGATGTTGAGAGCGCAGTTAACGAACATTCTATGTTTTATTACTAACGATGATGATGGTGAAATTGACATTGTGTAAACATTTGCGTGAAATCATATTTAGAGCGTCTAATAAACGCCTCTCTCTAATAATCGCCTCCCATTAGAGCTCAAATTTTTAATAAACGCCCAGGGCGTCTATTGGAATAAATACCGTAGGTAAAATGGGGTAGAACGTGTGAATTGAACATATTTAAGAGTGCTTCGTGAGTTACAAATTGTTTTGCTCTTCTTAACAGCGCAATAGCTTTCGAAATTTTTTTGCATTGAGCATCATTGTGTTCATTCCACTTTAGATTTCCATCAATAATAACTCCTAAAACTTTCTTATTTGGCACCTGTTGTATTGTGTGGTTGCCAAGAATTATATTAGGATTACCGGAAAATTGGTTTAGTCTCTGTCTGGATCCGATCAGCATAAATTCCGCTTTCTCTTCATTCAATGTTAACTTATTGGCAATTGGCCATTTATGTACGTTATCTAGATCAATGTTAAGTTTGCTTACAATGTCTGCGGACGACTTTCCATGACAAGATAAATTGGTGTCGTCCGCAAACATTGATGCTAGAGTTTTATCAAGACAATTTGGAAGATCGTTAATGTATAAAAGGAAGAGTAACGGACCAAGATTTGATCCATGAGGAACACCACATGTAATTTCTTTAGGCTCCAACCATGCATTCTGATGTATACATACTTGTTTCCTTCCATGAAGATAGGATTGAAATAGCTTTAAAGCAGTTCCTCTGATTCCGTAGCGTTCTAATTTGGATAAAAGAATTTTGTGGTCTGCAGTGTCGAAAGCTTTTTGAGATCTAGAAATAGAATGCCATTTACTAGACCATTGTCCATATCTATAAGGCATTGATTTGCAAATTGTAGTAATGATGTTTCAGTTGAGTGAAAGGGACGAAATCCTGACTACTGATTTGAGATAACTTTATTTTCATTAAGAAAGTGAAATACTTGATCATAAACAAGTTTCTCAAGAATTTTTGCTACTGCAGATATCACCAAAATAGGTCTATAATTTCCGCAGTCAGTTTTTTCTCCCGATTTATAAATAGGAGCAATTTTAGCAAGTTTCATCTCATCTGGGAAAATGACCGTATTCAAAATAAGATTAAATAAATTCAAAATAAGGTTTTGTTAACTGCGAACGGATTTGTCTTCAAATTCGACGCCATCTACACACACGCATCTCTGAAGACCTAGGAATCTCGCCTTTGAACACGGAGCGACGCTATAAAAGGGTAAGCTCCTCCCACATTTCTGGCTTCGTATGGCGGTTGCATGTTTCAAAATGGCGGACACTTTGAAGCGTGACTGAACTGGACAGCGCAGAGCTACACAAGCGTGTCTTAGAGTCTAAAGCTTACGGAAATACTTTTAAAATGTGTTTTTAAAATACAGCTAAACAATATATAAAGCAATAAATGGCTGAACATGCCACATTTACTCATTTTTCTGGTTGTTATACTTATACGTCGTATTATAATCATTCGAGACGTCCTGCGCATCTTCATTCACTTATAGTCATCCTACCCGCGCAGTGTTTGGGCACGATTCACATTTTATTACGTTCGCGATGTGTTATAGCCACCTGTATTCTTTTTGGCACATGCTTGAAGCTTGTAAAAATATAAATATAAACAAAAACTGGCGCCACTTTCAAATTCATTTGTGGCAAATATGCTCGTTTGACCTCATCCAACAGCTCGGACTTCTACCTCTGCGCAAAGCACAACTCCGCTTTCTGCGGGGCTTAGCAAGTATGATCGCAATAAAGCCTACTACCAGAAGAATAAAAGTGCAATTAAAGAGAGCAAGGCCAACTACGGCTTCAAAATAGAAGTGAAACGCGATGAGGAAGGGCGCTTGGTAGAAGTACGTAAAAAGATCAACACCGTGAAGAATCAGTTGCTGTCCAACGGAAAATCGGCAGGAAATATTGAAGTGATGGAATTGCTCTTGGATTGTTGGCTCAGTCAAAACAGTTCAAATGGCCAACAGGCGCAAAATACTATCCAGGCAGCAACATCGTTGTAAACAAATTCATCTCCCATATTCTCCTCAATTGAACGTGATATTGTTCCACCGGAAATTAGTCTGAACTCAATTGACCAATAACATGCGACTTTTCCTTAATCATAATTGACAGGCTGAGAAACTCAGCCTCTTCTTATGCGATCGCTCCGTGTTTAAAAAAAGCCAAAAACGAATTACCTACAAAAACGTTTCTCATATCGTGGAGCTATATCTTGGAATGATCTCCCACCCGTAATTCTAGACGGGTATGACCAACTCTCCGTCAACTCATTAAAAACTTTACTTAGAAATCATTATAATAATTTAGAGACAAATCTCTTGTTAAGTTAACTCAAAT
Organism: Heliopora coerulea; assembly: GCA_030142905.1. Classification (NCBI taxonomy): domain Eukaryota; kingdom Metazoa; phylum Cnidaria; class Anthozoa; order Scleralcyonacea; family Helioporidae; genus Heliopora; species Heliopora coerulea. The sequence continues at coordinate 5,231,832 of JASJOG010000003.1, read as the reverse complement.
ATCTAATACCACTAAATATTTGAATGTTTTCAAGATCAAAATTGAAGGTTTGTAGTATTTTTATATTTTCTAAGTATACACAGTTATTAGTACAAGAGTGTAAATACTTAGGTATAGATGTCACTGTATTTAGAGAAACGGCCCCTTGAAGACCAGCATCTTATCGCTAAAGGGTTACCGTTGTAAAATAAATTTAAATAATAATAATAAAAACTTCTCTCCTCCTGTTTTCCTCAAGTTGAGCTACGGGTTATCTTTAAGTCTAACAAACATCTGTCTAGTTTCTCCCTGTTCAAGGATAGTATTCCTAAATTAATGAGATCGCATGTTGTTTATCAATACTCGTGTCGATGCTGCGGAGCATTGTATATAGGGCAAACTCGACGCCTTCTACACACACGCATCTCTGAACACCTAGGAATCTCGCCTTTAACTGGGAAGAAAAGATGTTACACTAGCCTGTCTAGCATCCTTTCTCACACCAAAGCTTCTCATCACACCATCTCCGCCGATGACTTTTCTATTATTTCATCCGGTAACTCGCCTCTTGAGTTTCTCATTCGGGAGAGTTTACTCATTGATAAATTTAAGCCTGTCATTAATGAAAACATCAGGTCTGTTCCGCTTGCTTTATTTTAATTAGTCTTCTCTCCTTCCGCTCTTCCTCTTCTACTTTTCTCACACCTTTTCTCCTCTCTCATTGGCTAATTATTTTTCACACCTTGTAAATATCGTATTTATAACCTTACCTTATCCATCATGTATGTCACTTTGAAAATGTTGCGCGTTAGCAACTAAACGTCAGTAAAGCTTGTTTAAACTAACATGTTTTGTTATTTGCCGTGTTTTATCCTGTCATGGCTATTCACATTCGAATTTTGAGCTTGGCATTAATATTCATCCTACGACTACGATTCCCACCTGGTAAATCCTTGATCAATATTTTATATGTACGTATACATCAGAACGCATTGTCAGAGCCTAAAGATATTACATGCAGTGTTCCTCAGGGATCAAATCTTGGTCCGTTACTCTTCCTCTTATACATAAATGATCTTCCAAATTGTCTTGATAAAACTCTAGCATCAGCGTTTGAGGACGATACCAATTTATTTTGTCATGGAGAGTCGCCAGCAGACATTGTAAGCAAACTTAACGTTGACCTTGAGAACGTACATAAATGGCCAATTGCCAATAAGTTAACATTGAATGAAGAGAAAACGGAATATATGCTGATAGGATCCAGACAGAGACTAAACCAATTTTCCAGTAATCCTAGTATAATTCTTGGCAACCACACAATACAAAAGGTACCAAATAAGAAAGTTTTAGGAGTAATTATTGATGAAAATCTAAAGTGGAATGAACACGATGATGCACAATGCAAAAAACTTTCGAAAGCCATTGCTATGTTAAGGAGAGCAAAACAGTTTGTAACTCAAGAAGCACTCTTAAGTATGTTCAACTCACTTGTTCTGCCCCACTTCACCTATTGTTCGAATGTATGGAGTGATGGCAATTGCGCACACATTGAAAAACTATATAAATTACAAAAGCAAGCCGCTCGAGTGATAACGTGTTCTAATTACGAAATAAGATCAACAATGATTTTTAACACGCTACAATGGGAACCAATAAAAAATATCCTTAAAAAACGGGAGAATATTATGACATTCAAGGCTTTACTAGGCATAACTTCCCATTACTTATCAGACCTCTTATCACTAGTCATAATGATTCACATCAACTGAGAAGTAAAAACAAAAACGAATTACCTAAAAAAAACAAAAACAAATTACCTAAAAAAAACAAAAACGAATTACCTAAAAAAAAGCTTCTCATATTGTGGAGCTACATCTTGGAATGATCTTCAACCCATAATTCTCGACGGCTATGATGAACTCTCCGTTAATTCATTCAAAAACGTACTTAGAAATCATTATAGTAATTTAGAGACAAATCTCTCGATAAGTTAACTCTAAATAATCTAAAATGACTTTACATTTGTATGTTATTAATGTTAAATTCGAACTCCTGTAGCATTTTTTAAACTATACTTAGTAATTAGTAGAACAGTGTTAATGTTCAGTAATAGATATCTTTGTATTTAGCGAAACGGCCCCTTGAAAACCAACATCTTTAACGCTGCAGGGTTTCTGTATTCAAATAATTTAAATAATAAAATAATCATAATAAAAAAAAAAAGGGCATTCTTTCCCCCTGCGTATCTTTCGCTTAAACGTGACTCAACGATCCCGTTCCCACGCCTGGAATCGAACCCAGGCCATGGCGGTGAGAGCGCCAGATCCTAGCCACTAGACCACGTGGGAAGGACGCGGGACCGCTGTTTGCGACGAGGCTTAAGATTATCTCTTGTAACGTTTGCGTATTTGATCCCAACTGAGAAAAAATACGGGGAAAATCTAGAAGTTCTCGGAATATACAGCACAATCAAGCGATCAATTAATTAAAGAAAAAACGCTGGAAAGTCTACCGTTTGACCCTGGCGTGACTCGAACACCTAACATTCGGATCTGGAGTCAGACGCGCTACCAATTGTGCCACAAGGCCAATTTTCAGTAACCGCATTTTCCATTAGTTGTTTTAATCAGATGGTTATCGAGTGGCGACATTGATGTGAAAGAAAGCGTAGTAATCTTGTGGAGCAAAGCAGGGCGAGGAAAAGACGCGTTCCCATGCCGGAATTGAACCTGGGCAATGGCGGTGAAAACGCCAGATCCTAGCCACTAGACCACGTGAGAATTTGTACGAGCGTTGCACGGACCTACACAACAAGTCAAAAGAGAGTGGTTCGATAAAATAAACAATCGTTGGTGTACGAGTTTCTGTCATGTAAAAATTCTTCGAAACAATTCCCAGTGACGTTCGTCACTTAAAATTGGAGAGTTGAAAAGGGAATCTCGTCGACACTGCGTAAATTTTTTGCGTTAATTTTTCTTCGTTACGAGTGTTTGAGCATCACTCTGTGTCATGAGAAGAGAAAAGAAACGACGACGATGAATCTGTGAGAAGAATAATTTCTTGCTTTACCTTTCAATTCATAAAGGTGTGTAAAAGAGAGTCTAGGAAAGATGAAAAGAGCGCTGGCAGATTTTGTGTCATGGTTTGTGACGCAGCACCGTGTCATAATGAAAGATGAGATGGGCGCGAAAAGCACTTTTCCGCGACGAAATTCAATGTAGAGGACGAGTAAATTCTTAGCGAGGACAAATTCGCATACGAAGAAAGAGAAAAAACAATGGAAAATCTAAAATACGTCAAAGAGTCGAACATGTACCACATCGGGTGCTGGTGAGTTGGGGAAAATACCTTGACAATAGAAAACTGTCTAATTAGTCTTGCAATGAGAAGACCATTAGAGGAAAGGGACGAATACCAGGAGTAAGTAGTTTGGTAGTGGTAATTTTCTTTAGTTAACTGCAAAATTAATTGCAAATTTGGAGAAAGAAGAAAAAAAACAAAAAAACAATAATAAACAAAAAAAAAACAGAAAAGAAAGGAAAAGGTAAAATACTTTAAGAAAAAGTATCCCGTTCAAAATGTCAAATTAGCTGCAAAATTCCAAAAGGCCTCACGGACCACATATTCTTAGAAGGAAAATTTCTAAAACATCACCTCGTAACGCATTTTTACACTAATCTCACGAGCTAAAGGTAGGGGAAGGAGACGGGCGATGCTTGGCGGGGGAATCGAACCCCGGTCTCCCGCGTGGCAGGCGAGAATTCTACCACTGAACCACCAACGCCGACGGGCGAGCAGGTTTGTCAAAAATAGCGGATTAAAGAGATAGACGCCTTTATCGTTGATGCAAGGGCGATCTCTTGAACGTTACAAAAGAATACAGCTACGAACAGGAGCCCCGGATCGTCCGTTTAAATTGCACGTAAGGTTTGTTTGTAAAAATACCACTGAAACAAATGTAGTCCTAACACAGACTTTGAGCAATAGCTTTGGGGACGTAGGTGAAAATGGGCATGCTTTTCCCCCAGTGCGTGTCGTGCTTAAACGTGGCGCACCTAGGCCGTCCCCACGCCGGGAATCAAACCTGGGCCATGGCGGTGACAGTGTCAGATCCTCGCCATTAGACCTCTTGGGAAGGACCTGGATCTGCTGGTTACGACGCGGCTTAAGATTATCTCTTGTAACGTTTGTGTATTTGATTCTAATTGAGAAAGAGTACGCGAAAAAACTACAAGTCCTGAGAATATACAGCACAATCAAGTGATTAATTAATTTGAGGAAAAACGCTGGAAAGTCTACCGTTTGAACCTGGGGTGACTCGAACACCTAACCTTCTGGTCTGGAGTGAGATGCGCTACCAATTGCGCTAAAACAAAAAAAAATTAAAAAAATAATCAGAAAGAAAGAGGAAAACATAAAAGCCTTAAGGAAAAGTATCCTGTTTAAAATGTTAAATTAGTTGTAAAATTTCAAAAAGCCTTACGGACCATATATTCTTGCAAGTAAAAGTCGTCAAACACCATCGCGTAACTCATTTCGACACAAATCTCACAAACTAAACGTCGGTGAAGATGCGTTGGCGGGGAATCGAAGGCGCCGGTCTTCCGCGGTTCTACCACTGAACCACCAACGCCGACGAGGCCGTGCGTTGTTCGAAAATAGCGAATTTAAGAGAAACACATATTTATCATTGATGGAAGGGTAATCTCTTGAACGTTACAAAAGAATACTGCTACGAACAGTAGTCCCGGATCGTTCGTTTAAATGGCACGTAACGTTTGTTTGTAAAAAGAACACTGACACAAACGGAGACCTAACGTAGACTGTGAGCAATAGCTTAGAGGACGAAAGCGAAAATGGGCATCTTTTTACCCGCGCGTGTCGTGCTAATTCGTGGCGTACCTAGGCCTTTCCAACGCCGATAATCGATATTTAATCCTAATTGAGAAAGAGTACGCGGAAAAACTACAAGTCCTGAGAATATACAGCACAATCAAGTGATTAATTAATTCAAGAAAAAAAAGCTGGAAAGTCTACCGTTCGACATTGGGGTGACGCGAACACCTAACCTTCTGATCTGGAGCAAGCCGCGCTACCAATTGCGCCACAAGGCCAATTTTCGAGGCACGCATCTTCCATTCGCCTGTTTTGTCAGATAGTTATCGAGTGGCGACATTGATTTGAAAGAAAGCTTAGTAATGTTGTGGAGTAAAGGACGACGTGGAAAAGACACGTTCCCATGTCGGGAATTGAACCCGGGCCACGGCGGTGAAAACGCCAGATCCTAGCCACAAGACCACATGGGAACTTGCATGCGCGTTGCTCGGACCTACTGCACAATTGCAAAGAGAGTGGTGCCATAAATAGACAATCGTCGGTGTACGAGATTCTGGCGTGTAAAAATTCTTCGAAACGATTCCCAGTGACGTTCGTCAGCTTGAATTGTAGTGTGAAAAGAGAGTCTCGTCGACACGGCGTTAATTTTTCACGAGTGGAATTAGTTATCCTTAGGGTATGGCGCATGAAAGAAAACTTGTTGGAATTTTGTTAGATGTGTCTGAGCATTACTCTGTGCCATTAGAAAAGAAAAGAAATAATGACGGTAAATTTTTTGAGAAGAATAATTTCTTGCTTTACCTTTCAATTCATAAAGGTGTGAAAAGAGATTCTAGAGAAGATGACAAGAGTGCTGGCGGATTTTGTGTCATGGTTTTTGACGCAGAACCGTGTCATAATGTGAGATGATTTGGGCCCGAAAAGTACTTTTCCGTAGCGAAATTTAATGTAGAGGACGAGCAAATTTTTAGCGAGGACAAATTCGCATACGAAGAAAGAGGAAAAACCATGGAAAATATAAAATACGTTACAGGGTTCAACATGTAGCACATCGGGTGCTGGTGGGTTGGGGGAAAATGCGTCGACAATAGAAAACTGTCTAATTAGTCTTGTAATGAGAAGACCGTTAGAGGAAAGGGACGACTGCAAGGAATAAATAGTTTGGCAGTGGTAATCTTCTTAGATAACTGCAGAATTAATTTCAAATTTGGAGAAAAAAGAAAAGCCAAAAAGAAAAATAATAATAATTATAAAAAACAGAAAAGAAAGGAAAAGGTAAAATCCTTTAAGGAAAAGTATTCCGCTCAAAATGCCGAATTAGCTGTAAAATTTCAAAAGCCCTTACGGACAGCATATTCATGCAAGAAAAAGTTCAAACACCATCGCGTAACGCATTTTCGCACTAACCTGCGATGCGTTGGCAGAGAACCGAACCCCGGCCTTCCGAATGGCAGGCGAGAACTCTACCACCGAACCACCAATGGCGACGAGGCCGTGGGCTGTTCGAAAATAGTGAATTGAAGAGAAACACATATTTATCATTGATGGAAGGGCGATGTCTTGAACTTTACAAAAGAATACTGATACCAACAGGAGTCCTGGATCGTCCTTTTAAATGGCACGTAACGTTTGTTTGTAAAAATACCATTGAAACAAATGCAGTCCTAACACAGACTTTGAGCAATAGCTTTGAGGACGTAAGTGAAAACGCGCATTTCTTTTTTCCAGTGGGTACTGAACTGAACGGAACTGAAACTTTTATTTAAACACGCTACCCTCATCATCAAATGATGGTTTTGATGAGGGGTGTCAAAGAAATTACAAAGATAACACTCTACATTAAAAAATAATCTAAGTCCTAAGATATACCGATGTTTAAAAAGTTAAAAGTCAAAGATACTCGATGTCCGACTCCTTTACAACACTTACTGAATCAAATTTTTGAAGCTGGTTATAGACTCTGTCAGCTGCGCCTCCATTGGTAAGCTATTCCATAGCACAGCTCCACTATATCCAAAATTTTTTTTAAAATATTCAGTATTAGGCTTAGGAACATAGAGGTTAATGTGGGCATTTCTAAGATTGTAATTATTTAAATTTGCCTCCCTTATAATAAATTTATGTTTTAAATTTGGAGCTGAGTGTTTGTTTAATATTTTGTAAATCAAAACTAATTTATTCAATTTAAGACGGTTGTTCAGATTTTTCCATGACATAGCATGGAGCAAATCTGACGACGTAACATAATTAGCACCTGTCATGACTCTTGCTGCCCTATTTTGTAATTTTTGTATTTTCTCTTTCAGCAGACTTCCACAGTTGTCCCATAACGGTGAACAATAATCAAGGTATGGGAGTACGAGAGAATTATATAAATTTTTGTAAAGTTTCACATGGTACAAACGATTTAACTCTTTTCATAATACCAATACCAGTTCCTGCTTTTTTACATATTGAATCTATATGGTTTTCCCAGCTCAACTTTTCATCCAGTTCTACACCCAAACATCAAAATGAGGTATATCAAGTAACCGGTTTATCATTTATCATTACTTGGTCATTACCAACTTTATTTTTAAGGTTATAGGATGAACCTATAAACATCACTTTTGTGTTTTTGGTATGAAGTTGTAATTCATTTTGGGAAGCCATTTGACTATATTTTCCGAGTCTTTATTAAGTTTTGCTAGTAAATCTGTGAAATTTGTCGAAGATGCATATATTTGAGGATCATCAGCATACAGACCAGAAGTTGTGTTTTGTAAACATTCTGGCAGATCATTAATATATAACAAAAACAGGAGGGGCCCCAGAATAGATCCCTGTGGAACACCGCATACAATTTCTTTAGCCGAAAATGTGTGACCATTAACAACACACACTTGGCTTCTTTTTGTCAAATAGGATTGAAATCATTTTAGCTCTAAATCTTGAATTCCAAAATGCTCGTGCATCTTCCTTATTAAGAGTTTTTGATCAATAGAGTCAAATGCTTTCCTAATATCAATTGAAATTAAACCGGTTGGTTGCCCATTATCCATTTTTTCTAACCAATTATCACACATTTGAATTAATAGGGATAATGTTGAATGTTTTGGGCGAAAATCTGATTGAAATCGGGAAAGTAAGGAATTATTAATCAAGTATTGATAAAGCTTTCCAAATATTTCTTTCTCAAATAGTTTGTTGATGATAGGAAGAATAGAGATTGGGCGATAGTTCTCACACTTTCATCTATCTTCTTACTTATAGACAACTTCGGGTGTTGTGCTTAAACGTAGCGCACTTAGGCAGTTAACACGCCAGGAAGCGAACCCGGACATGGGGAGCGAGTTCGCCAGATCGTAGCCAATAGACCACGTTTGAAGGACGTGGGTCTGCTGGTTACGACACGGGTTAAAATTATCTCTTGTAACTTTTGCGTATTTGATCCTAATTGAGAAAGTGATTAATTAATTCAAGAAAAACTGCTGGAAAGTCTAATGTTTGACCCTGGGATGACCCGAACACCTAACCTTCTGATCTGGAGTCAGACGTGCTACCAATTGCGCCATAAGGTCAATTTTCGGAACCCGCATCTTCCATTAGCTGTTTTTATCATATAGTTATCGAGTGGCGACATTGATGGGAAAGAAAGCATACTAATTTCTTGGAATAAAGCACGGAGAGGAGAAAACGCGTTCCCATGCCGGGAATTGAACCCGGGCCATGGCGGTGAAAACGCCAGATCCTAGCCACTAGACCACATGGGAATTTGTATGCTTATTGCTCGGACCTACTGCACAATTGCAAAGCGAGTGGTGCGATAAAATAAACAATCGTTGGTGTACGAGTTTCTGTCGTGTAAAAATTCTTTGAAACGATTCCCAGTGACGTTCGTCACCTAGAATTGTGGTGTGAAAAGGGAATCTCGTCGACACGGCGTTAATTTTTCACGAGTGGAATTAGCTATCCTTAGCGCATGGTGCATGAAAGAAAACTTTTTGGAATTTTGTTAGGAACGTTTGAGCATCATTCTGTGCCATAAGAAGAGAAAAGAAATGACGGCGGTAAATTTTTGAGAAGAAGAATTTCTTGCTTTACCTTTCAATTCATAAAGGTGTGAAAAGAGAGTCTAGGAAAGATGAAAAGAGCGCTGGCGGATTTTTTGTCTTGGTTTGTGACGCATCACCTTGTCATAATATAAGATGAGATGGGCGCGAAAAGCACTTTTCTGCAACGAAATTCAATGTAGATGGCGAGTAAATTCTTAGCCAGGACAAATTCGCATACGAAGAAAGAGGAAAACGAATGGAAAATCTAAAATAGGTCAAAGATTCAAGATGTAGCAAATCAGGAGCTTGTGTGTTGGCAAAAGTACCTCGACAATAGAAAATATCCTAGTTCGTCTTGCAATGAGAAGACCGTTAGAGGAAATGGATGACTGCCAGGAATAGGTAGTTTGGTAGTGGTAATTTTCTTTAATTTACTGCAGAATTAATTTCAAAATTTGGAGAAAGAAGAAAAGCAAAAAAACAATAATAAAAAAAAAAATAAACAGAAAAAAAGGGAAAGATAAACGCCTTTAAGAAAAAGTATCCCGTTTAAAATGTCAAATTAGTTGTAAAATTACAAAAGACCTTACGGACCATATATTCTTCTTAGAAAAAGGAGTCAAACACCATCACGTAACGCATTTTCGCATCAATCACAGAAGCTAAAGGTAGGCGAAGGAAACGGACGATGCGTTGGCAGGGAATCGAATCCCGGTCTCCCGCGTGGCAGGCGAGGATTTTACCACTGAACCACCAACGCCGACGGGTCCGAGCGTTCTTTTAAAATAGCGTATTGAAAAGCGTATTTAAATAGCGTCTTTCTTTATCATTGATGGAAGAGCGATCTCTTGAAGGTTTCAAAAGAATTGTGCTACGATCAGGTGTCCCGGTTTGTTCGTTTAGATGGCACGTAACGTTTGTCTGTAAAAAGGTCCCTGCCAGAAATGCAGTGTTAACGTGAACTTTGAGCAATAGCTTTGAGTGCCCAATTGAAGACGGGAATTTTTTTCGAGCGTGTTTTTTTTTAAACGTGGCGCACCTAGGCCTCGCTTAAGGTGAAGCCGCCGGGAGTTATTTTTGACGGGGCTGATGGCCTTTCATACTTGGTTCACACGAGCATCATAAGAATAAGGACAAGATCATCAGTAAAACTCAGTATGATATGTCCTCTGTGACTTTCGAGAACAACACAGCAAGAATTTTTCATTTTTTTTATCTTTTGTTTGGTGCTTGGCTTATGCTATCACATGCTCAGTATGATCATGTGCTTATCCTGATGACGATCGTTATGTTGCAGGGTTGACTTCATTCTTTTGTTTTGCCTTTTTGCCTGAGAAAACAAAAATCAAAACAAAGGAATGAAGTCAAGCTTGCGACATCAGGATCATCGTAATCATGAGCATAAGGTCATAGTCCAAGCCAAAACCAAGAGCCGAATAAACGACGAAACAAAGGAAACTTCTTGTTGTTTTATCTTTGGAAGTCCCAGTGGAGATATCATGCTTTGTTTTCGTATTGATCTTGTCCTTATGCATATGTCGCTTGTGAGAACCAGGATTTAGCTCCTCTATACTCTACGCCTATGATCCCTGATCAGTTTCGCTTGACAACCGTTAACCAATATTACTCGATTATTGCAACAGTCCCAACCAAATGTTCAGGAAAAGTTACGAGAGGTTGTCTAGTTAGTTCACTTTAATGTGTATAAAAAGTAGGTGGTTACAAAGTGCACATAGTAATACGTTGGGAAAGATTTTTGAGACAATACTGGCCACATCAAAGTCTACTAAGTATCATAAGACAAAGACGGTTCATGGCAAATTATACTTCAAAAGGCGAGGAATGAAGTGAAACTACCTGAAATAAAAAACCGGTGTCACGAGTCATCAAACCCCAGTCCTAATGAGTAAAATCTAGTCCAGATTTGGCTAACTGTGCCTAACATAAGAAGGTACGACACAGCATAACAGGCGCGCAACTAGAGAGGGGGGGTTGCAGCAGTGGCGTAACGAAACTACTGGGGGCTCTTAGGAGATTTTTATTGCGGACCCCCGTCACCACCCTTGGTATAGACATACAGGGTGTCCCAAAAAACCCGAAAACTATTGAAATCACTTATTGTTAAAATTTGAATGCCCTACGAAAAAGCTGAACGTAATGATGCATAAAATATTGACAAGGTGCACGTATTAAAATTTAGGTAAGAAAATCACCTTGTAAAGTGCGCGATTTTTTGCTGGTGGGAATTTAAAGCAAATTATAAAATTCTAACCGAGAAAAACTTTGTAAAAATGATAAAATTCAAATTAGTCCTGTCATCTCTTCGAAAGAAAATGGTACAACTGACCACAGAACAAAGAGTTTTTATTGTGATAAATTATATGCGTATGTGAAGATATGACGAAATTGATGAGAAAAGCATAGAACTAGAGGTGTGGCAACATACATAGATAGTGAGTTGTGATCTGTAGGATTCAGAAATAAAGTGAGTTGAAATTAAAAAGAGAATTGGAGAGTGCTTCGTTACATTTTTGAAGGTCCCACCGTGGATCGAGATATACCTATGGCAGAAGCGGAAGCTGTTGCTCAGGCTTTAAATCCTGAACTGAACAGACTTTCGTATACATTATTTCGGAGACCAGAAAAGTTCAAGATTGGAGAAGATTTTGATTTGTTCGTAAAGAAGTCCGAATTGTATTTTGAAGCGGTTGAGCTTAAAGATGAGAAGAAGAAAAGGCTTGCACTGTTATTCAATTTGAATGAGGACGCTTTTCGTCTCGCAGAATCGGTCGACTTTGTGGAAGGAGACAATGCTTACAACAACTGGATTAAACTGCTGAAGTCGTTGTTGGAAAGAAACCAAACTTTGACCGAAAAGAGATACAATTTTCATCGACGTCAACAGGAACCAGGTGAGTCAGTTGACTCTTATACTGTTTCGCTCAGAGAAGCTGGAGCTAAATGTGGTTTTCAAGGCGAAGAGTACACCAGTAGATTAGTTGACCAGTTTATTCTTGGATTAAGAGATCGTGCCACGCAGAGTAAATTATTGCAAGAGCCGCCTACTACCTTGGATGACGCCTTATCAGTTGCGCGAAGATTCGAAGCAGCGAATGCTACAATGCAAACTTTAGGGTCCGAAACGTCAGTAACAGAGAGATTTAGCAGAACGAAGATTTCCGCCATCAATTCAATGCCAACAGTAAAAACATGTTATACGTGCAACGGATTTGGACATATTGCCAAACAATGCCCAACCCTAAGTAGCTTTAAACGAAATAATGCTACAACCAAAGTATGTTTTCATTGCCATAACCCAGGACATTTGGCCCTTAACTGTTTTACTAATAACCTTAAGCAGGGCAATGGTAATTTTTCAAAAGATCCAGGTCAAAATACCTCGAACAGGCAGTCGAAAATTTGCTATCGCTGTGGTAAACAAGGACATATTTCGAAATTCTGTCGCACAAGATTTGAAATGACTCCGACAGAGACCGCGAACCAGAATCACGGTAACCGCGACCAAACTAAAAGAGATTCGAAAGTACGATTATCTGCTATTTCGCCGGCGAATAAAAGAAAAACGCTTATGGTCGAGGTCAAGTTAAATAGTAAATAAAACTTTGTATTATTGACACTGGTGCTTCGATATCCTTAATTAGCGAAAATGCATGGAAGTCAGTGACACCTAGCAACGACACCTTGTCGCCATCCGATATAGTTGCAGAAGCCGCGAACAATTCCCCAATTGGTATTTTGGGTAAAGTAACATTAGACATTGACGTCAGCACCACACAGAAGTCAAATCAGGAATTTTACGTTGCCAACGAAATGGTTTCTGAGATTATTTTTGGACTAGACTGGTTAATGAACAACGAAGCTGTTGTTGACACCCCTAAAATGCAGTTAATATTTCCGGATGGGACTAGCAAGTCATTGTTTATTTTTGATTCTTCTGTGAAAGATCCATCCACAGTTGTACTGGAGTAAGGCGTCAAAATCCCAGGGAAACATGAAGTGTTTCAAACGGCTCGCATCAAAAATCCACTGATTTCTGAGAGCGTTCTAGAACCCAATATGAACTTAGCTGGAAATGGTGTGCTAGTCGCAAGAGTTATTGTTAAACCGAAAGAACAGAAAGTGCCAATTCAGATCATAAATCCGGGAGTCAAGCCGATTAAACTTTACAAGGGAATGAAGGTAGGCAGCCTGCAACAAATTGATGTTGAAATGGAGGATCCCGTTCTTGAATCAAAAGAAGATAACTGCGCAAAAACGAAAATCGATTTCGATTTAGAACATCTCGATCCGAAAGAAAAGAAACAAATGGTACATTTATTAAATAATCATCGAAACATTTTCGCGACTAATTCAGGAGAATTAGGCCTCACATCACTAGCCGAACACAAAATTGAAACTGGGGACGCGCCCCCGATAAAACAGTTGCCCCGAAGCTTACCAAATGCACTCCGGCCTGTTGTAGAAGAGCAAGTGGAAGAAATGTTGGAGAAGAAGGTGATAAAACCAAGTGATTCGCCTTGGGCAAGCCCCATCGTCCTAGTACGTAAAAAAGATGGTCAATGGCGCTTTTGCATAGATTTTCGAAAACTGAATGAAGTTACCGTCAAAGATGCTTATCCCTTGCCTCAGATTGCTGATTTGGTTGACACGTTATCTGGACACAGATATTTTTCAACACTCGATTTAGCATCGGGCTACTGGCAAGTCCCTGTTGCAGAGTCCAGTCAAAAGAAAACTGCTTTTGTAATCCCCGGAGGTGGTCATTATGAATTTTTGCGAATGCCATTTGGCTTGACAAATGCGGTACCCACGTTCCAAAGGCTCATGTCGAGAGTCCTCGAAGGTCTCCTGCCTCTCAAGTGCCTCGTTTATTTAGATGACGTCTTGATCGTTGGACGAAATTTTGAGCAGCATCTGAATAATTTGAAGGATGTTCTGGACGCCATTAGCAAAGCAGGACTAAAACTGAAACTATCTAAGTGCAGTTTTGCACGGCCGAGTGTCGACTTTCTTGGTTTTTCCATTTCAGCCTCAGGTCTCGCTCCAGACCCTGAGAAAGTGCTGGCTATTAAAGAATACCCAAAACCTAAAGATCTACCCGAACTAAGGCGTTTTCTGGGAATGACGTCTTACTATCGTCGATTCATCTCTGGTTTTAGTGATATTGCAAGTCCATTAAATCGTCTCACTCAGAAAGATGTGCCTTTCATTTGGGACAAGAACTGTGAAGTTGCTTTTGAAACCCTGAAAGAACAGCTTATCTCAAGTCCCATCCTGGGGTTTCCTAACACCGAAAGAGATTATATTTTGTACACTGATGCAAGTGATGTGGGAGTAGGAGCAGTTCTGGCACAAGAAAATGAAAGTGGAGAAGAAAGAGTGATCTCGTATGCATCTAAAGCCTTTTCAAGTTCCGAAAAAAACTGGACGACGACAGAAAAAGAAGCATATGCTGTAGTCTGGGCTTTACAGTATTTCCACCCATATGTTTATGGTCGAAAAGTTATGATATTTACTGATCACAAGGCATTAAAGTGGCTAAAGAGCATCAAACATCCAAATGGTAAACTAGCTCGTTGGATTTTGAAGTTAGAAGAGTATGATTACTCCATAGATCATAAACCAGGAACAATGATGCTGCATGGTGACGCACTTTCTCGTGCCCCAGTTAACAGTATTCAAGTTTCCGAATTGTCATTCAAAGAGTTCCGAGAAATCCAAAACCTCGATGCCGATATTTAAATGATTGTCGACCAGACCAAAAACCGAAGGACGCAACAGACATGTTAATTGCTTTATACAATGTCTTTGACTCATTAGAGATTGAAAATGATGTTCTTTGTCGGAAATGGATTGACGAAACAAGTAAGGAAAGATCGCAAATTGTTTTGCCCGAATTCGCGTCACTAATGATTTTGAGGGAAGCCCATCGACAAGTTGGTCATTCAGGAGTGGCGAAAACCTTTGAAATGATTCAGAGAAGATTTTATTGGCCAAGATTTTTTAAGTCAGTTGAACAGTTTTGCAAGGACTGTGAAGTTTGTGCCCGAAACAAAACAGTGCCTAGGCCGCGCTGGCCACTGAAACCGATTGAAGTCGTGCCTATTCCTTTTTACATGGTAGGAGTAGATATCATTGGTCCTTTGAAACTAACACGACTTGGAAACAAGTACATCCTTTCCATAGTTGATTACTACACAAAGTATGCTGAAGCAGAAGCTCTTCCAAATCAGGAGGCAGAAACAATTGTTCGAGTACTTGAACAAGTCTTCGGCCGGCATGGTATGCCTTCAGTTTTACTTACGGATCAAGGCCAGAATTTTGAGTCCCATTTGGTTAAAAGTGTGTGTCAATTGTTTGGCATAGAGAAAAGACGAACTACAGCCTATCATCCCCAAACAGACGGGCTTTGCAAACGATTCAATGGAATTTTAAAGTCACTACTGCGAATGAGAGTAAATAAAGACAAAGATGATTGGGATGAGCAACTTCCCCATGCACTTCTGGCTTATAGAGTAAGCAAACAATCCTCAACTGGAGTAACACCGTTTGAAATGCTTTACGGCAGAGACGTTAGATTGCCATTGGGAGTAGTAAAAGAAGAATTAGACGCAAGACCAACACACGGACCAGTGAAATATCTAGAAGATTTAAAGGAGCGACAAAACACTCTCCGAAAGATTGTAATGGAAAGGATAAGACAGGATCAACGGAAACAACAGAGAACGTATGATACAAAGTACCGGTCACAACAAAACAAAGGCTTCGATATCGGAGATACAGTACTCCTCAAGAATTTCAGGGCGAGGGGATTGGATGAAAAGTATTTGGGTCCATATCTTGTGGTTGATGTTAAAGAAGGTAACTGTGAAATAGAATCACTCGAGAGTTAGAAGGGAAAAGATTGTTCATTCAAACAATTTGAAACGATTTAAGATCAATAATGACATTGAAGAAGGACAAGTAACAAATGAGGATTTTGAAAGTTCTGATTCCGACTTGGACGAATCAATATTTGAACTAGAGAATGCTGGAAGATTAAACCTTCAAGTGAACAATGGACCTGAAGAAAATGTGCACTACAACCTGAGACGCAATAGAAGACCACCAGACCGTTTTGGATACTCAGTGAACAATTACTGAACTTATCGTTTTACATTAATAACAGATTTAAATTTAAGCTTATGCTTGACTTTTAGGTGAAGTGTTGTTATGTCAAGTTGATAAGATTCTATTTTGTTGAGGTCGAATTTAAAGATGATGCTTATTTTAGGAAGAGGGAATGTGAAGATATGACGTAATTGATGAGAAAAGCATGGAACTAGAGGTGTGGCAATATACATAGAAAGTGAGTTGTGATCTGTAGGATTCAGAAATAAAGTGAGTTGAAATTAAAAAGAGAATTGGAGAGTGCTTCGTTACACGTACCCAAAGTACAACGGAAGTGCGAAACGCTTTTCAACAAAGGTTTCCAGATCGAAATCCACTTGTAAATTATAGATGTTGTAAATAAAAACTGTTTTGTTTTAATGCACATACTTTTCCTTCCTAAAAGCCTGAAACAGCACAATAAGCACATGTTGATCGTGAATACAATATGATTCCATTGTGTTTACGCACCATAAAACTCACATAAATAAACGCTGCGTACTAACAACATTTTACTGTTTTAGACAGCTTCATTATGTATAAAATTACTTAAACCAATCATTTATGTACTCGTGGGGACCAACAGAGTGCTAAGGCATTCAAATTCTTACAATTAAATTGTTATTGGTGATTTCAATAGTTTTCGGTTTTTTTGGGACACCCTGTAGATTTCAAAATACGGGCGACAGAGATACCAGGCGGGAATCGTAAACGAAGAAGGAATAATAAAGCCCAGCAGAAAACACGCAAAATGGGCATATTTAAACGTTTGTAGAATAATTCTAACGTTTCGTTGCTACACGCAACATCCTTAGAGAATGAATAACTTATATTACAAGGTGATAAATATTCTAGTGATTATGTTACATGATATGTGTTAACGAGATATTGGCGTAGGAACGGAAGTGGGAAAGACAAAAGGAAACAGCAGACTAAGATGTGGTGGAAATGTCAAGAAACGAAAAGTCTTAAAATAAAGAAGTGGAAATGAGCCTATGTTGGTATTAAGCGATGGATTGAATTTTGCGGATAAGGAGACTTTCTCTGACGAGAAGTTCAGAGTCGAAGGAAGAAGACAAGATGGTGAAGTCATCAGGCGAGACAGGGTGTCCAGTGTCACAGTGATGTGACAGGATGCTTGTCGGAGGAGGATTGACTCACTTGTTGCCAGTAAGTGCAGAGATGCCCAAGTGCTCCGAGATTCGTGTGTGTAGAAGACGACTCGTCTGGCCGACATACAACGAACTACATCGTTGACACTTAAAACGGTAAACAACACGAGATCTCAAGGCCTTGGGAATCCTGTCCTTAAAGGCAAAAAAGTGAGACAATAGGAGAGAAGGACGGAAAACAAAGCGGAGGTTAATGTGAGGAAAAGTACTGGAGCATAACTTCCGAATTTGAGTGCGAATTTGGAGGCTATGTTGTCCAGCGTAGGGAAGACAAAAGTAAACGATTTTCTTAGGGGCGAGGGAAACTTTGGGAGAGAGTGAGAAAATCTTATCTAGAAATTGGCGAATACATGTGTCTAAGGAAGAATTAGGATAACCATTAAGTAAAAGCGTTTCTTTAAGATTTTGAAGATGCGAGTCAAAAATAAAATAGATGATGATGATGATGATCTTTATTTTAACACGCTAACCATTGTCGGTATAAGTTGATTTCCACATAGGGCGTGAACAATAACAAAATTACAAGATGTATACTATACTATTTACATTTTAAAATACATGCTATAAAGAACATTACATGAAGTATGTCAGAGTATGAGCGACTATTAACAATTAAATGACGTCCGTATTTGTTTTGAAAATGTGGGAAGCAATTTTATTTTGAAAGGTCTTGAAAGAATTTATTTCTTTAAGTTCGTTTGGTAATGAGTTCCAAACTTGTGGTCCATTAAATGCAAGGCTTTTTTTCATGCTATTGGTACGTGGTTGAGGTAGGCAAAGTATCCTTTTAATACCATGAAGTTCATTGTCTGTCGATCCATTTTTGAAAGTAAATAGATCAGTAAGTGATGTTGGAACCATGTTGTTAAGTAATTTAAACATGAGTTTTGCTTTACTTTTTCGTCTTTGAATTCTAAGTGGTTCCCAGTTTAAAGCACTTAAAGCAATTTCTTGGTCAATAGCATTGCTCATATTTGCAATGATTCGAGCTGATAGGAGGAGCAAATACTAGAAACAAAAGAAGAAAACTGTTTAAATTTTCCAAAAATAATCTTAAAAATGTGTTTGAAAATTGAGACAATTTTAATTTCGATATTAAAGTATGACATTCAACTAATTTTTGTGCGGACTAAAATAAGGTTTAAAATAAGAACGTGTCTCGAAATGCAACCCGAGTCAAAACCGGAACATGAATACACGCACTAACGACACATTTGATTGGTTCCTGCCGTTACGGATGATGGCGTGTAGGATGAGTCAAGAGCTATTTGCGGATTTGAGATTAGAGGTGTTTGCGCTTTTTTCCCTCGATTTTTCGTATTTTTTCCTGTTTTTCGGTTTTTCGGTTTTCGATTTTCGGAAACCGAAAAATCGGTTTTGAAAAAACCCCGATTTTTTCGGTATACCGAAAAACCGCCCCAGCCTAGTCCATACAAAATACCCGGGCGTGAGCCCGATGGAAATAAATTATTGTAAATGAGTTCAGATATAGTTCCATTCTTCTTTAACTCACATAAAAAGTTTTTCACTTGGTTTTCTTGTCGTATTGAATGTGTAATGGGGTCCACGTCAAGTTTTCTGAATTTGTTCGTATCAGACAAGATGTCATCCATTTTCTTGTAGTAGTCCGATCTGTCAATGATGACAGCACCATTCCCCTTGTCAGGTCTCATAATGAAGATATTTTGGTCGTTCTTTAGGTTGTTAATAATATCGATTTCATCTTTCGAAAAAATAAATTTGGGTCTAGAGTAACTTCTGAAGCCAGAAAGATCAATGTCCTTAAGTTTAGTTCGAAGGGAGTCTTTGTTATGTCCAGATTTTAGGGAGATGTTTTCATTGTTCTGGCTTCGATGAAACATTTCAAAAGGAGCGAGAAAGTCACAATAATCAAGACGACTAGGTGGTAAACAGAAGTTCAGTCCTTTTCTTAGAATGTTTTTCTCATCATCAGTTAAGAGGCGCTGGGAAAAATTGAAGATAACGTTGTCAGGATTTAATGAGTCGGTGGTTTTCGATTGGCAACAAAGACGGAAAAGTTTTCGGTCCTGAATCTTTTGATGGCGATTGAAAGTACGGATGTTTTCACGTTCATAAAAGGTCTTGAGGTGAATCAAGTCCAGTGAGGAAATCAAGGAAGACAAGCGAAGGCTGGCAGCATGAGACTGGGATAACAATATACGTATACGTGACTGTTTGAGATCAATTTCTTCCTGTAAAAGCTTTCGTTGGCATTGGCAGTAGGCAGAGGAATTCCGTAGACGACGGTTGGCAACGATTACGCCAAAAACCATGGTAATAAAGTACTCAATAAACGAGGAAATGAAGAGATCAAAGAAAAACCAGAAATCAAGTACAGTTTTAAAATAGAAAAAGAGGAAGATCTATTATATAGAATAGGAAAAATGGTCGCAATCAAAAACGATGAAAAGAATAAAGAACTCAATATCCAGTTTCAAAATCGTGGGAAAAAGGTCAAAGTCACCAAGCGTTATGGAAAAATATCATTCGCCGAAGCAATGGATTACATGAAAGTTCAACAAAAATCATTGAAACTACAACTCATTTAACTGAGATATATTAATCAACTAAAATGGCTTAAAAGATAGACAATACTATATATTGTCTAATATGGTATAACGGGTAACCATTTTATATCATATGGTTACTTTAGTCTCATAAACAACACAGTTTATGAGTCTTTCCAAACACTGAGTTATTGATTAGTTTTAAAAAGAGTTAAAGTAAATATATTTCTTTAACCATATCGATTCATCATATTTATATAATCCTAATGTATGATTTTTAACACCATTTTATTCACCATAAGGTTTTCATTTCACAGTTCTATTTTTTTTATTCACGATAAGGTTCCACTTCATAAGGAAGAACAAAGGGGGTAGGCGAAGCGAATTTTCAGCTACCACTTAAAAAGGCCCAAAAACACGATTTTTTTTATTCACCATAAGGTTCCACTTCATGGTTAACGATAAATATCATTTTTAATTGGTAGCTGAAAATTAGCACTCGACTACGATTTCCCCAGTTGTCAAAAATTTCCCAAGTCTTCCAAAACCCCGCTAAATCTGATTTTAAGGTTTCCAAAAAAGTGCGGTAACTTTCGGTCGGTTCCCATCGGTGGTACCACCTAAACCTATATCAATTAAAATGATCAAATTCGCCCTCACTGTGCCATGATACAACCATCCGATGACTGCCCTCTGAAATTTCTTGTTGCTCCCCTGCATAAAGATGGAATGCCGAATTTTTCACGTTTGGTAAAAATGCTGAAATTGCTATTCAACTGAAAATTCATTACGTTTTCTAAAATTAAAAACACTAAACATGCAGTCGCACAAAAGTACTCCAGGTGGCTTCAAGCCATTCTTAAAGCGTAGGGTCATTTTCTTGATGCGTTGAAAGCAACTGACTTATTAATTAGTAACCGAGTGACATGCAAACAAAACAATTGGGAGCGTGTGCTGCAGAGGATCATCGACCTGAATCTAGCCTGCAGAACAGGCGTTTCTGGGCTGGGAAAGAATAGAAAGGTTCAGCGACGAAGGAGCAAGCAGCGAAGATGAGGTCTTAACTTGATAACACACGAAACCACCGAAGGTAAAAGGAAAAAGTCTCTTGGTAGCATAGTAACATACACATCAACGTTCTTGATGCACATTCACGTCAATTATTTCATGGCATAATTTTAGATTGATAGCCTAGAGTATTTATCTTTAGTACACTACTTAGAGCTGTTAAAGGAAAGACGTTTATCGGCGTATTTGAATGAAATCACCTCCATATCGATAAGTTAAAATCAGTTAGCAGTTAGGATCCACTTTATAACTACGTATGCATGAATATACTGGAACAAGTCGGACCTGCGGTCGTGATTCATAGCAGGCTTAGCAACATTGACGTTTTCGTTCAAACGTAACCCCTTTCGAGGCCCGGCCGTTTTCATATACATATACAAAACTAAGATATGCCATGTTACGAGATAGTCATGTACAACTCGTGGCCTTAGAGCACCGCAGGTGAAACCTAGCTTGTTTGTTCGTGTACAAGTACGACGAGTTACTTAATTTGCATATCTTAAGTTACGAATGTATCCTACCTAAAACTTTCCATCGACAAGACTGGTGCTAAGGTTTTGGTTCTTTTGTAACCGAGACAATTTCTTGTGGTATAAATGTAGAATGAAATGCACAAGGTGACATAAGAGTTTCATACACGCTGTCAGGGGACAGGGTGTTACTTGGCATAGTATTTTGATAACAAGACGCCCAGTAGGCGTTCACGCGGACTACCGATTAGGGACGTTATGATCTACAACGTCAACTTCAATGACGACGTCCTTCGAAACAAAAGAATTCTTCATGCAAAACTAAGAGAATGAATAATTTTTATTCTCACAGGCATTCTCAACAATGTCGTCGTTGTACATACAACGTCACCCAGACTATTTTCAAGTCTTCAAGACCACACGAGCTCGCGGAGTTAAAAAAGCTCTGATTTAAGATTGAAATTAATTCGAGACTACAGTCGTTTTAGCAGAACTGGAGGGTTTTAGGAGTCATAACACAAGCCACAAGTATCAAATACGGAGGTCAATAAACTGTGGTTTCTTTAAACGGCCGAAATTTTAAAGGACGTCATCGTTCAAGTTGACGTCGTAGATCTTAAGATCCCTAACTGGAAACATCCAACGGGGAGATGAGGCATCGGAGCTTATTTGGAATATGGCAAAAATTTTTCACATTGATTATGAAGATTCCTGATCCTAAAAAAGCCATGGATTACCCCAAGTTCCAAGTTCCACCCTAACTGGTAATGCAGTCATTGATTACTATGAAATTAGACATACATATGACATAACTGAGATGCACTGCCTCTAATATGGACAAAATGTTCCCCCTCCCAATGGTTTTCTGAGGCTACATCTAGCCCTCCACCAAAATTGTCCTAGTTTCCACACCGGAAGGATTACACCACCATTGAGGGTATTTCGGAAGTATAAGTAATATTATAATAATGAATTTTATTTGGGGAAGGTCTGTGTCTTTAGTTTCCCTTTTATTTTGTCTCCTTTACCATTTGTGTTTGTTCGGTGCTTACGGATGTATGATAACATTGATCAACGTGTTATTCAAAGGGTTTCTGCTTGTTAATTATTAAAAAATATTTGCTGTGGAACACACACTAAAGCGTCATTTTTATAACATTCATTTTATTACCAAGTGATTTTTCGCCTCACTCCTTCCCTATGTCGGAAATTGTACGATAACACTTTAGTGATTAGCTATATTAAATAATGCACAATTGCCGGAAGTAATTCGATCACATGTTTGTTATTTACCGTATCAGTGGTGAGTTGCGATAGTGAAACCGTAAGCCATACGAATAAAGGGAAGTAAGTCGCTTGCTTGTGAAAGTTGTTGGAGCTTATCGGTGAATTCATTTAGGAAACGTGTTCTATCACGTTTTCGACACCTACATAATACGTAACAACAGAATTGTTCAGACGGAATCAAACTTCTTTAGTTGTGACAGAGTTAAACTTACGCGATCGTCATACGTTGCAATTCATTTAACAAATACTCAGATTGTTTCGACGAAAGATAAAGGATATTGTTTTCATTGATCTACTGATTAATGAGAATTGAAGAGCTTCGGCAACAATATGCGGAATTCAAAAGAATAAGACGTTGTCATGGTCATCAGTCCGCTAACTTCATATAAATATAATCCATTACCACTAATTGTAACCGATCTTTCGTTTAACTAACATATATTTTACATATTTTTTGCTTAACCATCTTCTCCTGGCTTCAGTTAAATCAAACAACCACGGTAGAGTCGCCCATAAACACTGACACGTGGAAAGATGATCGTTGGACAGCCTGACTAGAAATCGCTTTCAAACTTTGTGTGAAGGTCTATATCGACAAACTTATGAATATCTCGGTAGTTAACTTAGTTGAAATCGTAGACTAGAACTATCCAAGTCACTTGAAGAAACCTACCAACAACTCAATCGAAACCATAGGTGTAAACGATTCGCAAGGCCTTCCATTTAAAATGTTTCACATCTTTGCACAGCCGGACGTGAAAATGTTGTACAATTTTGCAGATTTGTGACAGCCAAAACAAACAAGACCAACAGACACAAACACGTGGCATACAATCTCGTTTGCATTCGAATGCTGCATCACCAAAGTACACTGGGATTTATCGCCGAATTTTCTACTTTGTGTTACCACAGTAGCCCGAGTATTAGTTTCAAACAAGCAGCAGATGCATGCAACACTAAAAACCATTCGTTTCGATATTTCTGCGGAAATCTACTGTTAGTATCATTTTATTAAGATTTGGTCTAATGTTTTGGAAATGCATGACTGCTTTGAAAATTGATGTTTACAAAGTTGGTATAATGGTCTGCAACAGGTCAAAGTTTTTGAATATGATGAATGACCGTCAGTTTTAGGATGTAAATTTTTTTTAACTTTTTTTCCTGGAGTTGTTACATCGATTTGCTTGGACTATGTTTTCACACACTGCCGGTAGTATGATTGTAACTTTGTGCTACAATTTTTTGTTGTTTGGCTTTAAGACGGGTAGTGTCAGGTTTGGGTTTGGGTTAGGGTTTGAGTTCGGGTTTGTGTTAGGGAAAGGATTAGGGTTAGGGTTAGGGTTCGGGTTAGAGGTTAGAAGTTAGGGGTTGAGGTTGCGAATAGACATAGAACTTACCCATATCACCGAATTGTTGATCGGTTTGTATTTTTAAAATCCTTAACGAGCTTCCAGTGCAGTAATTACAGTGTAAAAAATTCAAGAGGTTCTTCGAGCCATTCCGTACCCACAGTGCCTCAGTCCATTTGTCAACTTGAATGTTGCTTCTAAAGTAACTCAAAAAATAGTCAACAAATGATGCTAAACTCTTGTTAGGAAAGTCATACATAACGAAAGTGGCAAAGAAAATCATGAACTTACGAGCAATTACAAAATTTACTGTAAAAGTTCCTGATAGGCTATACAGAGATTTATTGTCAGGAAAACTTTGCACTCGTCACAAAGTTTGAGTATCCTTATTTCTCCATCGCGTTCACATATAGCATTGTGCCTAGTGGATTTGGTTATCTCTTTTCGAGTTCATTACATTTGACAACTTGTAAAACATACACAGACGATTGAAGTAGGGTCGTGACAACCAGTGGACTGGCGGTCCAGCTCCCCCAGTAATTCTTGGAATACGAATTGATAAAACACTTATAATAACTTTAAAATTCAATAAAACAATGGCTTAAAATCGTGAGTGTTTCAATTCCTGTCTTCAAAATAATAAAAGACACATACAGACACGGATGGAGAATAGCGGTAAGGTTATCATGCCATCGCCGTTAGAAAAGCTTGATTTTCAATGAAAAGTAGGGAGCAAATTTCCTCCAAAATTGAGTCAAAGTGCTGCAAATAGCACTTAAATTTCAAAATGTTCTGGGGAACATGCTTCCGGATTCCACTAACTGGACTCGGGATACGGCCTCGGATTAGTCCCCATGTCTTTTCAGCTTTTCACGGCATGGTACATGAGGACAAGTTTAAATAATCCGGCATTCACTTTTAGCCAGCGAATGGGGTAGTTTACGACCCCATGTTTGCCTATCGGGTTTTGATCCATGTCAAATCGATAAACCAAGTGACCAAGCACAATTTGAAATTTGTTTGTGAAAACATGGTTTAAAAGAACAAGCGAGCAAAACGTGCCCCGTCTCTGCTCATCCACTGCCCCCTGCCCCCTGCCCCTGCCCCCTGCCCCCTGCCCCCTGTCCCCCTCTCAAGGGGTCAAAGAAATTGCTGGAACCGTTAAACTCTAAAAAGACTGGAACGATACATGCAAACTGTATTTTGAAGCCAACGTGGAGACTGACATGAAGGCAGTGAACTCGATTTCCATATCTGGAATGCTAACTCTCAGTCATTCGCATGGGCAAAAAAGTGAAGAGAATTTTGTGCGTCAGTTTCAGTCCTTTGCAAGACTTTAATCTTCAATTTTTGTTTGGTTCGGCTTCGAAAACATTCCCAGCCGTGGAAAAAGTGTTCAGACAAAATATTACAGGAGTTTTATATGCTCAAATATTTAAAAGGATTCATTATTGCCGTATGGTCTAAGAAGTGTACTAAATTGTCTGAAGATGGTAAACTGGTAAAAAGATGACGAGTACTTAATTAGTAGTTTGCTAAAGTAATTTTCGAAACCGTTTTATCAGGTGTCTCATCAGTTTGGAAATTTATTTTCGTGAAAATATATAACCTGTAACTCGGTTTGACTTTGTCGAAATATATTTGAAATTCTTAGCTTATCTCTGTCTTTTGAAGGAACATTTTGTGTGTATTTTCAAACAAAACTCGTCAGGAAACAGTACAGGAAAGTGTAAAAGTCGCGTGGGAGACTAAAACTGACATACAAGACCGCGTAGGGAATTGAAACTCACGTACAAAATTGCCCTCCGTGGGCGGCCATCTTGGCTTCACATTTCATTGGCCAGTTAGCATTCCAGATATGGAAGTCGAGTTCACTGCATGCAGGTCAATTTGCAGGTCTTCCCAGTCCCCTATGCGATAAAACATGCAACTTAGTGTAAAAAAACTTAGCCTAAATTTCGTAATTTTTAACAGTTTTCTTTTATATTCTTAGTAAGAAGAGGACAATGTCGGTAGGACTTCATATTTGTTGGAATTAACTGTCCATGAAAAATAAAGGTTCAATACAACATTTTCCCACGCGAATTTTTGACCTACATGGCTGCCCCTATGTCGGCTTCATTCAATCGTGAGACTTGGTATGACGAAGTATTGTTCCAGTCTTTTTAGAGTTCAGTGGCAGGTACAGGGTTTCTGCAGAGCCTCACCCACACCGGTCCACCTGCACGTAAGCGCCAAGATTACGGTTGCGCCACTTTTTTGCTATTGTTTCCTTTCACGTGGGGTACATCTCTCAGTCTTCAATGAGATGTCGCGCGAAATTGCATTCTAAGTGCATTGACAGAAAAGATCTCAAAAATAACTGGCCGCTAAAGAGTTAACATCTTGTAGAAGATTCCAGTAGATTTCATTCTAAACCATGCATGTCTGCAAAGTCCAACCAAGGTAACGGCATTTTTGCTTGACCATTAACGCAACCCTACAGTTATTCCGAGCAATGGTAGTACTGTTAAACCATTGCTGCCTTAACAGCCTGTTACAATTTGGCAAATAATAAATCAACAAAGTAATGGTGAACTTCAAATAAATGACCCAATTTTTAACTGTAGACATGTTTAGGCAAGCTTACACGGTCTTCAGCACAGTAAAAAAAATAATTAAAAATCTGATTTCTAATCAGTGTGTATATATACTTAAGAGATCCTAATTATTAATGAAATAATTCTTAAAATATTATTCGAACCATACAGTTTGGTAGCTCATATTGTATCTGTTAGTTACAGAATTGTAAGTCACCTGACGAATGCCGCTAAGAGTGGTAAATAGAGTATAGAATCAGATTAATTACATTGTGACCAACCATATCGCTGATGTACGGTCCCAGTGAGTGTCAAATAAAACTAAAAGGGTCATGAACAGCTGTGAGAAGAACTATAAACTAAATGGATTGAACCTTAAGATCCGGATTAGATTTGATAGTGTCGACCCTTCAACTCTTGTGCCCTGCCGTAACCGAGTGAGCTACGGAGGCCGGCAGAGTGGCCTCGACGACGTTAAGTCAATCGAGTGTGAATGCCAAATATCTATTGTAATACACCCTATTCTATAATGGTATTACCAACCATCTTAGTACAGATCCTGCCACCTCTCTACTGCCAACGGCATTCGAAGCTTGGAAGGATATAATACTGCACTAGACTCGCAAATCGCGGATTTGTTAATACTAGTGCTTTTTCGAAATTTCGGGCTGCAAGCAGGCTTGGAAACACCGATATAACCAGTCCCTTCATCACGAAGTCCCTGGTATAACGAACGATATTTTTTAGGCCGGCCAAAGTTACCGTAAAATGTATGGGACTTGTACAGAATCCCAACATAGCCAACATAGTAAAACGAAATTCTTGTTGTAACGAACATTATCCAGAGGCCCAAACTTAGAATAAACCCGGATATAACAAATTTCATTACGTGACATAAATTGAATCCTAAACAGATCATCGCGTGACAGTCCTTTAGTCCTATAATATCCAACTGTAACATACTGTAAGTTTTTTGTCAACAGCTCAATGGTCTTTATTAACATGTTAAGTAACATTTCAACTAAAATTTTTCTATCGCATTGAATCAAACCCCAACATAATTAAAATTTTAGACCTTTTCCCTCAAATTCGTTATGACTGCGTTTCGTTTATAATAAAACCATTCATAAAGAACACATTTCCCCAGTCCCATCTTATTCTGTTATACTGGGGTACCAATGTACTACTTTTTCAGGTCACTAGTGCTGCACCGGGATTCTGATGATTGATCTAGTAATGCAGGGTGCGGAAGCGTATGGGATCCAAGTCGGCCAATTTACTGTTTTCAGCTTTTAGTTTATTCTCTTTTTACTTCTTTCTTTCTTTTTTTCTTTTTACTCTCTTTTCTTACTTTTACGTTTAGTGATGACCAGCGAGACACCCTGCTACTTTAATCATTAAGCTACCTGTAAGAAGTCACGCTCTTGTCACAATCCAAGTTGAACTAAACTTTATTGAAATATGAACCCGTTGTTGTTAGGTTGGTTAGTGATTAATTAACCCAATGTTGAAATGACGTAACACTCATTACACTACCGAGGCTCAGATGTTGAGTGTCTCACCGGTCATCAGTTTGCAAAACACTCTGGTTAAAAGTGCAATCGCCATCTTTTTCGGTACCATCTGTTATACCTAAAAATACTTTAGACTTTATGGAGGTTTTAATGTAATTTTCTCTTCTTCAGTATGGGTGCTTTCCCAAGCAAACGCGGAAAGGAAAAGAAGAAAAATAAAAGGATTAAACAGAATCGTAACGAACAAGTAAGTATAATGACATACTAAAAGCAAACGTTTACCGTATTAAGAAGTCTAGTTACGTTTTAAAAAGTACAATTTAAATGAAGCAGTCACGAATGACATGACAAACAAATTACATGTTTCTGTAACAATAAAGCTGTAAACCAAAAACAAAAACCAAAACGTTTTATGCATAGTTTTTATAAATAGTCATGCACATTTCTACGGGAAACCAGTTAACGTTAAAGTGTTATAAAAAGCTGCTTCAACTGGGATTAAGAATTTAGCAGTCAGATAAGTGATTAGTTTGCTTTCTCAATTTCATTAACAATTCATGAGGAAAACATAAAAGAAATCAATATCGAAAAGTATGTGGAAATATGATTTTGATATAAAATTTGGACAACTTTTACCCGTTTTTTTCCTCAAATACAAATTTTCTGTGAAAAGTTATATCATACGACTCGAAATCTCGTACTTGATCTGATTTCCAAACACCTCAAAGCTGGTTGGGAAAAAAACAAACTTGGTGGGTATTGTCTCGTTTTTCGACTCTGAAAACGTCGGTGCGCGGAAATCACATCAAACACTTCCGTTATTGTATGATATATTTCGTCACAATAAACAGACCGTAGTGGAGCTACTTATTTGGTGTAAAATAATGATTAATTGGTAATTGTTACAATATGTTATTCAGTGAGGTGCAATAAAATGTAATACTGTTATGCTAACATAGGGATAATGGGACGTGACTTTCAGGAGCGCATTAAGTTAGCTGTGAAATGACTATTAGCTCTCTAAAAGGCTCTCACCTTTTTGTATATTAGGTCACAGTAGGACCCTGTACGATCCCAAATCTAACCGTGTTAAGTCACATTACAATGTATTGGTAACACTTTTACTTTGACTCTAGTGTATTCTGTTTAATTTACAGGAAAGCGGAGAAACAGCGGAGACGCGTGGTCCATCGCTTAAGAATGATGGAATGCTAAAAGATGCTGCTTACGAAAAGCAAGACTGTTATGAACATGTAATATGGGTTGAGTCACACCAGGGGGAAAAAGAACAAAAATTTAGCAAGGGCGAGAATGACAAAAAAGAAGCGGAAGAAGAAGAAAGCATTGCAAAAAGCGAAGAGGAATCAGAGAATGAGGCAGATGAAAAAGAAATCAAAGAGAGAACAGACACAGAACAAGAAGAACTAGAACAAGAAGAACAAGAAGGACAAGAAGGACAAGAAGAACAAGAAGAACAAGAAGAACGAGAAGAACGAGAAGAACATGAAGAACGAGAAGAACAAGTAGAAGAACAAGAAGAAGAAGAGAAGGAGGAATACACTACTTGGGATGGGAAAGTAGTGAAAATCGAATATTCTGGATTTAAACTGAAAGCTTTGCGAGGCTATATGAATATTGATTACCCTGAAAAGACTCAAGTTGTTCGCATTTTTACAAGTTCGACTTTTACAGGTTAGTCTGTAGACTGCAATATGTTAGTATGATACAGAATGAAAACATGGACGATATTAAAATCGAACAAAGACAATAATCGGGATCACAGCAGTTTGGTTTGAGTCCGATAATTCAAATTTAAATAAATAAAAATAACAACAACCACGACAACAGCAACAACAAAGACGATATCAACGACAACAAAACTGGAAATACGGATTTTCAGAGTACCTGTGCGTTATGGTTGTTCAGATTTCCCAGCTTTGATGTTCGGGAAATTATTCTGTTTAGATGTAGCTGTATTTCTTTGTTTTTGAGGGGTTTTTTTATTAAATTATATTACTTAACTAGAAGTACGAATACGCAACCACCGCTCGCCATTATCTCCATCAAGGTTAACAGATTGTCAGGACTGTCAAAAAGCTTAAAATTTAACTTTAAATAGCCAAATTGGCCTAATTATAAGTGGAACGTAAAATAATTTAACCGAAAGATTGTCTTAAAGCAAAAACAATCAACAATGACAACTGGGAAATTGTTGAGAATTGAGTACCCCCAACCCAACTCAGACTCTCTTAGCTGTATAGTCTACTTGAGGGACATGGGAAAGAAAATGCAACAAATAATTAGAAAAAACAAAAACAATTCGGCTGTAGGGAATTTGAACTTTTTGCTCCATGGCAACTGTAAACAGAACAAAAAGTATTATATTCATGTTTCGATGACAACAGAGAGATACTCAAGCAATTTTCTTTTCATTAATTATATTTAATATTTAAAAATTGAGCAGGATTGCTTTATCGGGATTTAAAACAAGAGGTGATAGCCGAATGAAAGCACGTACTGTGATGTTTTTTAGATGTCTTCTAAAATGAACCTCCTAATAAGCTAATTCGGGAAGAAAGTGTGGAAATTTATGTTTTCTAAGCCAAAAAACTAACTTCTTCACATATAAAGTCACATGTGTCTTTATCACATATGAAGAGGCGATACGGTTATGACTTTCTTTTCTCTTTTCCTCATGAATTCTTGATGTATTTTAGAAATATATTTATAAAATTCATTAAAACGTTATGGGGAAAAGACAAAAGAAAATCATAAGCGTGTCGGACCTATACAGGGTGTCCCAAAAAAACGAAAACAATTGAAATCACCAATAACAATTTAATTGTTAGAATTTGAATGCCTTAGCACTCTGTTGGTCCCCACGAGTGCATAAATGATTGATATAGGTAATTTTATACATAATTTGAATTTTATCATTTTCACAAAGTTTTTCTCTGTTAGAATTTTATAATTTGCTTTAAATTCCCACGGGCAAAAAATCGCGCACTTTACAAGGCGATTTTCTTACCTAAATTTTAATACATGCACTTTGTCAATATTTTACGCATCATTACGTTCAGCTTTTTCGTAGGGCATTCAAATTTTAACAATAAGTGATTTCAATAGTTTTCGTTTTTTTGGGGCACCCTGTATATGTGATAAAGATACATGTGCCTTCATAGGTGAAGAAGAAGTTCAATTGTTTCGGCTAACGAACGATAATTTCCAAACTTTCTTCGCGAATTAGCGTATTAGGTGATGAATTTCATAAGACATTTCAAAAACTCGCAGCATGTGCTTTATCGGGTCTAAAACACTCCTGCTTGGTTTTTAGATATTACATATAAATAATAGAATACTGCGTAGGCGATATAAAACAGTACAAAAAGTTAAAAGTTTCTAACGTTTCGAGCTATGGCCCTTCGTCAGAGAGTGAAACGAGTTTTAAAAGAAGAATGGCAACTGGAGTATGTTTTATACTAAAGGAAGTCATGGGACAAAAATGAATCAATGAAATGTGAGAAATAAAAACAAACATCAACAACTTAGCAACGACAAGGAAGTCACTTGCTATTTTTAACAGCGATCAATAAACCTGCACGGGACGAAACCGCCCAAGAACCGAGGGGAATAGAAATTTGCATACGATAAAAATGAAAACAAAACCAAGGAAAAACAGTGTATAAGCTAATATTTCTATCCACCCATGCTAAACAAAAACAAAGACTTATAAGGTGGTTAAATAAAAGAAAAACGTTCGTTGAGCCCATGGGGATGAGTTGTTCCAAGTTTGAGAATGAGACGCCTTTCCTGTCTCTTGCTGCTATCACTGCCGCCGGAGATGGATGATATGGCACAAACTTTAATATCCGAAATAGAATGGTTAGCACTGTTTAAATGCCGGGCGATAGGCTTCTCAACATTGGTGTTCCTTACGGAACGAAGATGCTCGGCAAACCTGTCGTCTCATTTTCAAACTTGGAACAACTCATCCCCATGGGCTCAACGAACGTTTTTCTTTTATTTAACCACCTTATAAGTTCTTGTTTTTGTCTAGCATGGGTGGATAGAAACATTATCTTGTACACTATTTTCCCTTGGTTTTGTCTTCATTTTTATCGTATGCAAATTTCTATTCCCCTCGGTTCTCGGGCGGTTTCGTCCCGTGCAGGTTTATTGATCGCTGTTAAAAATAGCAAGTGACTTCCTTGTCGTTGCTAAGTTGTTGATGTTTGTTTTTATTTCTCACATTTCATTGATTCATTTTTGTCCCATGACTTCCTTTAGTATAAAACGTACTCCAGTTGCCATTCTTCTTTTAGAACTCGTTTCACTCTCTGACGAAGGGCCATAGCTCGAAACGTTAGAAATCGTCATCATAAATTCGGCAGTCGTACAACCTGTTCGAGTGATTGCGTTGGGCTATATAAATACAACAAGACAGTTTCTATTTATTTTATAAAATAAGCAAAGAACTAAGTAAAAATGATTGTGAATAACGAACTTTATCTTCAACACCCAATGCTAAGTTGTCATCAGTTCGTAAGCCAATTCGAGCTTCCCATTCGCGCCAAGAACAAATACTGGCGTCAAGCGGTGCTGTGATGTCATTCTGTGATGTAATAGCTGTGTCTGCATGGCCTGATATAGACACGTTAACCGACCAATCACTGCGTGTGTCGTAGGAACCGTATTTTGTGAATAAATATATATAATAAGCATACCACGAACTCTCTAATTGTATGAATAAAATTTCCTCTCCGAGTACAGAAACGTGGCTGACGTAATTTTTTTTTAAATAAGAGTAAAGGGACATGGATGACGTCTCTGCAATTCGAAAAGTTTATGGTTGTTTTATGATAAAATAAAATATAGCTTTCTTATCTTTTATTTCAACTGGAAAAATATCTGAAAACTGTCGGCTACGCATTGTATTTTAACCAGGCACTTCTCACGATGCAATGAAATCATTTATGTTTTTATGTTATTAAATTAAATGAGTGGCCAGACAAAAAAAAAAAACAGAGAGAGAGAAAGAGAGAGAAAGAGAGAGAGGGGGAATTACCGCTAGCCTAATTCACAAAAATATTTAAATAATGTAAATATAAACAAAGAATAAACTAAAGTTATACGACCTGAGTTCTAAATAGGGTTCCCGTTAGTTTAATATTGTATAATATTTTAGTAGAGAAGACACTAAGCAGAGAGCTTTGTATATTTTACAGATACATCTATTGAAAGGAACGCACTAATGGAAACGGTTTACCCAAAGTTGAAGTCATTCTGTCTGAAAAAAGGTTTCCAATTCCAGGTTGTTGATATGAGATGGGGTGTACGTGACGAAGCCACCGACGATCACATGACTACCGAACTATGCATGAAGGAGCTTTACGCGTGTCAGAAAATATCGACGGGACCAAATTTTATTGTAGGTATTTACTGTCGAAGTATGTGCAAAGATAGTACAACATGTTGAACTTGAGAATAAATTCTTTTCCGATTTATTTTAAGATATTCCAAAATTTATTTGATCATATAACTACTAAAACACGACACTTGAAAAAAGTGAAGTATCGTACCCGAAGCTGCTAGCGACGTTTACGAAATAACAGTTGACATGCGACCGTATACGACCAAAAATTGAAAAGCATAGGTAAGAAGTACCTTGAACTGGAGAAGTTACAAGTGCATATGGTTCTCTAGCGCATATACTTCCATAAACTAAGAATAATTTTCAGATCCCCAGACAGGAGTCGAACACAAAGCTGCCTCACGCCTTACATTCGCACATCATAGTTGAAGATGAATTGAAGAGAATGAAGTGAAAAAGAAATGTTTCAGCGTTTACACTCGCACAAACGTACACTCTATATCAGGCCTAATACTAGGTCTGTTCAGAAATAATTAATGACCCCTCATGATAACACGATGGCAACAGGGTGCATTAGGTCCGATTGATCAGCAGCGTATGATGACATTGTCCAGCAACGACAATGACATAAAATTGCAGCAAAATAAGATACTGCCTGTGGCTTCAAACCTGCAGTATGGATACCAACATATACCTTTCTACTCTGTCAGAGATATATTACTTTATCGCATTCGTTTATTAAAGACTGCGACAGTTCTGTGGAGGACGTTTATGTATCGGCCTGTCATGTTATCTGATTCACGATTGACAAACCATCATGTAAATTCATATTCTATTTTAAATTCTATCAATATACACTTTGTATATTTAACCCCAAGTGTGAATCATTAAAGATAGAAAGTGTGTATCATTGAAATCATTGCAATTGAGTATTTTACTACCCTTACTTAATTTAAACCGCTGAAATAAACTACAATTAGTTGAACGTAGCTGTCTATGGTGTCCAATCCCCGCCAAAAGTCTAACTTCTTATTTTACATGCAACATTTTGCATTTTGAAATATTGTGTGTCAGAGTGTTAAACTCTGTTGGTGATTATTAACACTCATTCTCCTATTTGGTCGGCAAATTACCGCCAACAAATCCATTTCTAGGACTGTCTTGGGTAACCATATGAACCTAAATATGTGTATCATTAAGTATTTTTTAAAATAGGCCTTGCATCATATCAAACTAACACAGCACTGACAAACAATCAGACCGATACAATTTGCTGGTTTTCCAGTGTTTTATCAACTTGATATGACAGACTAATATATGTATGTTGTGCCCAAAACTGTTCCAGTAACTTAGAACAGTTGCGATGAAGCCACATTCTGATAGACTACGTTGGTATCTGTTCTGCTGGTTAAATGCAGCAAACCATGCAATGCTTCAATGAAATTTATTATCAATACGACAACTAGACGATGTTATCTTGCATTGCATCTTCAACAGAGTGACATTCTCTGTGGCAATCATGTTGCCGACTGAGGTTGCTACAATTTCCTGAACAAACCTGATATCAGGCCGCATATTGAACAAGCGTTTCTTCCTGAAATTTAACAGAGAAAGAATGAGAGCTAAAATTAAGATTTTGTCACTTACAGACTTTCCTTGGTCAAAAGTATGGTTATCGCCCTTTTCCACCTAAGATACCAGAAAGTGAATTTAATAAATTGATTGAAACAGTGGAGGATAAAGAAGACCGCTCAACTCTGGAAAGGTGGTTCCATTTAGACAGTAATGCTGTCCCCAAAGAATACATTTTACAACCAATCACGTCTGTTTTGCCAGACTATCGAAATCATTCAAATCCAGAATTGAAAAAAGCAGCCTCAAATGTTTGGTGGTCATCCTTCGAAAGAATGCAAATGGCGCTACGGAAATCTGCTATAAAAGTTTTAAACAAGACAGAACAACAGAAATATTTAATGTCAGGTGCGACTAACACTGAAGGTTAACGTCTTATATTGCTCTTGATAATGTATACCGTATACTTCATGTATATATATATATATATATATATATATATATGTGTGTATGTATATGTATATATAAATGTAGCTGTTTGGTCTCTGAAAAGAAGAGTGCTCAATACAAAGGTGTAGAGCTTTAATAGTCTATTTAGTTAATGTCTAAGCTTTGAGCAACTGCCGTTACACGGTGTTTCACGCTTACGCGATCATCAGACGTAAGCGTGAAACACCGTGTAACGCAGTTGCTCAAAGCTTAGACATTAACCAAATAGACTATGTGTATATGTATATATATATGTATATATATATATGTATATATATATATATATATATGTATGTATATATATATATATGTATATATATATATATATGCATGTATGTATATATATATATATATATATGTATGTATGTATATGAATATATATATATGTATGTATATGTATATATATATATATGTATGTATATGTATATATATATATGTATGTATATGTATATATATATATGTATATATATATATGTATATGTATATATATATATATATGTATATGTATATATATACAACAAATTGCAAAAATTATGGCAAAAAACATATCAACATATAAACATATCAAGACCATTGTATCTTCGTTTTATTCCCACCTCAACGGTCAGCGAAGATATGGTATGTATTTTTTGATACATTCGATTGCCAGTCTAATGTATTAAAGTTGATTAAAGTATTCACAATTACAGATTTACCTATACATGCTTTTTCTTTATATGTTTATGTTTGCCAAAATTTATGCAATTTGCTGTATGTATATATATATGTATATATATATCGCTTACCTCAAAAAGTCACTACAGCCTGTTTCATCTTGGGAAAGAATCTTCAGTCACCTGAAGATTCTTTCCCAAGATGAAACAGGCTGTAGTGACCTTTTGAGGTAAGCGATATAATCCCAATTGCTCTTTCTTTGCGTTATTGAGCCCTCTTTGCATTTCGTAAACCTAAACGTTCACGTAAATGTATATATATATATATATATATATATATAAGATTTGGAACGGAAAGTATTCTCCGAAAACAACATAAAACTATGGAATAGATACGTCGACGATGTATTTGCTATTACAAAAACAGAACAAATCGATGAGTTTTACCGCACCATCAACAACACCACCGAAGATATCACTTTTACAATGGAGACAGAGCATAACTACCAAATAGCATTCCTGGACGTTTTACTCACGAGAACAGACAACGGAAAGATCAAAACCCAAGTGTACCGAAAGAAAACCCATACCGATCAAATATTAAACTACCATAGCAAGCACCCAACTCAACACAAGATCAGCTGTATCAGAACTCTCTTCAACCGAATTGAAACACACTGCAACACCCAAGAGAGCAAAAAGAAAGAACAAGAATATCTACACGAAACATTCAGAAAGAACAACTACCCTAAACACTTCATCGACAAATTCAGCGTACAACGACAACACAATCCTCCACGAAACACGAACGACGAACAAGACAACAACACCACTCAAACAAGACACATAACTCTACCCTACATACGAACCATATCCGAAATAACGTCAAGAATACTGGAACAACATCGCATAAAAGTAGCACACAAACCCACTAGTAAACTCAGATCAATTTTCACAACACATAAAGATACCGTCGACAACCTTGAAAAACATAACGCCATTTATATGATCCCTTGCCGTGATTGCAACAACGTTTACATTGCCGAAACCTCGAAGACAATTAACTCAAGACTAACCGAACACAAAAACGCAATCAAGCGACAAGACTCACGATCGCTCCCAGCTGCACACGTCCAAAATACAGACCACAGATTCCATTGGGCCAACACAAAAGTACTAGGACAAGCAAACACAAGACACGCACGCGAATTTAAGGAAGCATGGCACAGCCTCGACAAACCCGCAATTAACAGACACATCGATATTCCCGCAGCATACCACCAGCTCCGATTCAAAATCCGAAACGAAGACCGCAAAACCTACACAAATACGTCAGAACACCTTACTAACATCACATCACAGCCTACTATCCATGAACCAACCAATCACTTCAATTCATCAGAATCCATCGATGAGAACAGCCGACAGCCCAATCCACCCATCAGACGCTCGGAACGCCTACACGCGCAAAGACTCATGGACCAAGCTGATAGAAACAAACCACGTGCAAACACCTCACCATAACCTGACGAAGACTTGAAGGACCAAGTCGAAAGCTCGACTCACCGAAACACAAATCCGGAGAACAAAATCATAACATTACTATGCCTGGATTACAAGTATTCAATTCATATATATATATATATATATATGTATATATATATGTATATATATATGTATATATATATGTATATATATATGTAAATATATATAGATGTAAATCCAACAAAATGTAACCGGAAAGCTGCACAAGTGACTTGAATAAATAGAGCGCTCGATACCGCTACAGATAGAGCGAAAATGACACAAATGGATACAAATGTTTAGCTGTTGCTACTCCGAGTTTCACGCGCTTTGGCGATCATCAGGCAACTGACAGATTGTTTAATTATTCACGTATTAAACACTACTGAAATATGATCTATGTTATAGGTTTATGTTATAGGTTTTGTTAGGTGAACACATTTGGTGAAAAGTTCTGAGCATCCGACGTCATCTCCTGGTTCAAATCAATCCCAAGCAAGACGAACAACACCTTCATCTCATTTGATATAGTGGACTTTTACCCATCGATTACGGAAGCACTTTTCAACAAGGCTATTACCTGGGCCAGACGGTACACCGAGATCAATGACAAGGACATTAGAACCAATCCCTTCTATTCCACAACAACCGAAAGTGGACTAAGCGAGATTCGGACAGTACATTGGGCCTCTTCATGCTACATTCTTTACAAGGACGTTTCGGAAAAAAATATCGGACTCTACCGCGACGACGGACTGGCGTTAATACAGACGAAATCTGGACGCCTAAGCGACAAAGCTAGAAAGGACTTCATACAAACATTCAACGACTTCGGCCTAAAAATTACCGCTCAAGCTAACCAGTAACTCACTAACTTCCTCGACTTAACACTGAACTTAACTGACAGTACTTATAAACCCTACCGTAAACCAAATGACAAACCGCTTTTCATTAACCGTTCATCCAACCACCCACCATCAATCATCCGTCAACTACCACTATCCATCAACCGCTGTATTAACACGCTATCATGTGATAAACAGGCTTTTGACTCCACAGCCCCACTTTATAACGATGCTCTAAAACACAGCAACTTCAACACGCAACTAACGTACAACCCTATGCCAAACAACCCAAGACGAAACAGACAACGCAACACCATTTAGTACAACCCACCTTTTAACAAAAGCGTCAGAACGAACATCGCACACGACTTCTTACAACTCATAGACAAACATTTCCCACCAGTTAACTGAATCAACACTCTATTCAACGACACACGGTACGAGTAAGTTACAGCTGCACAGAAAACATGAAATCAATCATTTCAAAACACAACAAAACGATACTTAGGAAACACGACAATCCATCCAGCACATCGAACACGAATAACGACCTAACCCGACCCTGCAACTGCCGTCAAGCCACCGAATGCCCAGTCAACAGAAAATGCCTAGAAAAAAGCATTTGTACTTTATATAAGTACTAATGAATAAATTATAATAAAATTATTTAAAAATTTACGAACATATATGCAGCAGTGACGATAATTTGGAGGAAAATGAAATCTTGATTTCTCAAGAAGGATTATAAGGCCAATTTTCCTTGATTCACAGATTGATAAAGCCAGACGTAAATCTCGCAGTGAGGTGCTCCGGCCTAAGCCGTTTGAACGTACCGAAAGAGAATCTAAAGTTTCTTTAGTTCTTGATTTTCACCTTTCTTTTTCCAAGGTTTCTTCTATTTTGGCTGAGCTTCAGCCTATTCACTCTGCTAGTTCTAACACCATCAGGGTGTTTTTGGATACTCCGTTTGCTTCCTTTTGTCGGTCTCGTAATTTAAAAAACCCATTATGTTAGGGCTAGACTTCCTCAAGATAAGAGTCCTGTGGCATCGGTGGGCACGCACATTTGTAGTAAAAGTAGATGTCAGATTTGTAAATTTGTTTCGACTCGACGCACTTTTAGAGATTCTGATTCCGAACAAATTTTTTTCAATTATTATTTTGATTGTTTTTTGTGATGATATTGTGTGCCTCTTATCATGTACCACATGCAAAAACTAGTATGTGGGCAGTACCAGTACAACATTTCGAAAGTGGTTCAATAACCATAGAAGTAGCCTCATAAGATATGATAAAGGGCGGAGAGATGTACCCGATGAGCATTTGTACGCATACTTTTATCGCGGCGGTCATCAGAGTCTCTCCGATTTATCCGTTACAATAATTAATAAGGCCAATCCTCATGAGCCCACTATACGTGAGGGATTCTGGGCGTGTAAACTGGCTTCATTTATCCCTAGATCATATATATTTCATATTTATATATTTATATATATATATATACATATATTAACTACAGACGAAACCGTTTCGGCCTATTGGGCCTCATCAATGTAGTGCCGATGAGCAGGATGGAGTAGCCTACATTATATAGGCAACTCAAATGTCCCACACTTGTGGTACATCTAAGCCATGCCAGAGCGCTCTAACTAGAGACTAGTGAGCGTGCGCAAATGCACTGGCGGCATGACTCATCCTGTAGAGCCCTCAATATGAACCAAGAGGCCATAATATACGATAATACGGGTTAGGGTTAGGGTTAGGGTTATCGTATAGATATCGTATATATCCCTATTATATCTGTATATATATATATATAGATGTAGATGTAGCTGTTTGGTCTCTGAAGAGAAGAGTGCTCAATACAAAGGTGTAGAGCTTTGATAGTCTATTAAGTTATGGCTTTGAGCAACTGTCGTTACACCGTGTAACTGTCGTTACACCGTGTCGTTACACGGTGTAACGACAGTTGCTCAAAGCCATAACTTAATAGACTATATATATATATATATATATATATATATATATGTACTGTATATTCTGGAGCAAAATAAAACATGCACTAGTCGAAAAAATGTACCACATGTTGTAAGTTTATGGAACTTGGAAATCTGCTAAGCAATGGGGAATGAACCAGACTTTGAAAAAGGACTGCTACAAGTGTTTAGAATTAGACTCGACTTCACAGAATTGCACGGTCTTTCTTCGAGAATAAACTAGTTAACCAAGGATTAATCCTTTACGTGGAGCAAAGACATTAAAACTTTGTTTTCACTCTGACAGACGACCACTATCAAAGACTATCTCTCTTTCTCGAATGAAGGCCCTGCTACTCGAATAATTTTTTTTAACCCCCTGTTGAAAACTGCGACATATTCTGATACAAATACAATATTTGGGGCTGGTTATATGTTTTGCTCGGCCCAAATTATCAGTGTGGGTCTGCCTTTTTTCACTTGACAGTCGGGTGTTATAACCCGATAAAGCACGTGTACTATGAATTTTTTAAATGACTTCAAAAGTGAGCCATTTCATACGTTCATTAACGAAGCAATTTGTGTGAGCC
Organism: Heliopora coerulea; assembly: GCA_030142905.1. Classification (NCBI taxonomy): domain Eukaryota; kingdom Metazoa; phylum Cnidaria; class Anthozoa; order Scleralcyonacea; family Helioporidae; genus Heliopora; species Heliopora coerulea. Next base: position 5,190,824 of record JASJOG010000003.1, on the reverse strand, counting down.
GTAAAAATTACCGATGTGTTGTTTATCGAAAACAGCAAGCGTAAACAGTTTAAGTTTGCAACCAGGTTAGAAATAATGTACAGTGATACTCCGGTTAGGGATATATTACTCCAAACAAGTAAACAATTTTAAGTAGGGTCACTACTTGATGTGGCCATGGATATGTTCACAAAAACTAAAATTATGTATGGGGTCGCAACATAGAGTGGATATCACATACGATTACTCTGTGTGGTGACCTCATACATCTTTTTAGTTTTCGGGGAGATATCCACATCAAATTTAAGTAGTGATCTTACTTAAAACAGCTGACTTGTTTGGAGTTTCATATCTCTAACCAGAGCAACATTCTCCATAATTTCTAACTTCTAGCAAGTCATGATTTTCCTTTCTGTTTTGCTCGTAAGTTATTAAAAAAGTTTGTGAAACTCATTTAAATATTACTTTTTCACAGTTACTGAAGATGAAATTCGCCGGGGGATAATTAGAGCCAAATCACCGGAGAAACACTGCTATTGGTTTAAAAGATTTATTTCTGACTTAAGTCAAAACATTAGTCAAAAGAAAGCTGGATCGTTCATCGATAAAGTTTGGGGGAAAGAATGTGTTGACGAGGAAGCCCAGACACTGCTGAACAGCTTACGTGAGAAAGATTTACCCAATGTTTTACCCAGAAACAACATTCACGTGTATGACGTAAACTGGAGTAAAAACGGAATTGACCCAGCGGCAGAACCAACTCACGATAATTACATCAAAAAGCTTTGTAATGATTTTTACTCAGTGCTAACCAAAATGATTGAAGATGGTATTGAAGAAAAGCAAAACAAAGAAAGCAAAGACGAGCCAATTTTTGATGAAGTCTTTCAGCACGGCTTATTTTCTCAAAAGAAATGTAAATCATTCTACGGTCGTGAGGCGTTTCTCGCTGATATTCGAAGAGAAATCGAAAATGGTACTACAACGCTGGTCCTTCATGGAGAATCCGGCTGTGGGAAGACATCGGTGATGGCAAAAGTAGCGTCTACTGTAAAGCAATGGGTTGGAGATGAAAAAGCAACTTTAGTTCTACGATTCATCGGTACGTCAGCCGATTCCTTTGCAATAAGAGATTTGCTAAAAAGTATTTGCATACAACTTTGTAAAGCTACTGGGCATAAAATGGACGATATTCCTGAGGTAAGAGGTATTGTTTATCTTTATGTAAGAATTAAACTATATTATTTTAAAGCGATCTAATAATACACAAGGCTGAAAATAATAAAAGTTTGTTATTTAAAAAAAGTAAAAGTTTTCGACGTACGAGTATGTCATCATGATGGTATTAAAATACTGTTCGCAATCACGAACATCACCCTAAATATTATTAAGTTATTGCCAAAGGGAGCAACTTTACTGCGCAGCGTAACTTTTAATTTTTTTATTTAATGTTGAGTTTTTTAAATTTATAACCAGGCTTTTGGCAATTTGTCTTTTGAAAGAGGACTCCACTGAATAAATGATTTTTAACTGAAATGAATGTACGGATTTTTCAAGGATACGATGAGCTGATGATTAAGCGATCTAGTATGAGAAAATATATTGTAAGTTGCTTATGTTTCCTATGAAATATATAATAGATGAAAGCTGATAAATGATACACGACCAGTGAAGGATTAAAAAGGAAGTAGATGGGGCGACCGCCCGGGGCCCACGCTGAAAGGGGGCTCATGTAGGGACAATGTGCATACAGGGTATCTGAATAGTTTTTTCACTCGAAAATTTCATGCTGTTTGACACGACTTCGCTATTCTACTGAGCTGAATTTTGCATGTGCACTTCTCAGTTACAAATTACTAATTGTGAAATTGTTTGTCCTTAGTTCGGCGCTGTTGAAACGCTTGCTTCACAAGCGTGCAGTATGCATAGCGTTCTATCTCCTTGCTTTATTGAGAATTTACTATTGCGAAAATGAAATGGCCCAAGTGTCGACGGTCTTCCAAGGCCTTTGGCCTATTTTTGTCAAATCATTGTGAAATTATGGCTTGGAAGGAGTAACGAGACGTTAAATACTAAGCTGCGACGTTGCACCTTTCTGTTTGTCAAGGTCTACCCTGAGTCTGTAACCTCACGGAAGCAGTAAGTGTGAGTTGATCAGATCCATACACAAGACCGGTAATCAGTTAATAAAAAGTTCTGCCATTACTGTTTTGAAAATGTATGTCATTATATCTCGAGATATCTAACAGAGATTGACTAGATATTAAAAGCCGAGTACCTGCATTGAAATACTTCTTATGGAAAAAGAAAAACACCGGGAAAAGCATTCACAAAAAGTCTTGAGGATTGGGTGGAATATGGTCAGTATGGTCATTCCATAATAATTGATTTTCATAAGTGAACCCCAGGCTTTTGCGATGTTTTTCTTGTTTGACATTTACATCACCTAAACATCATCGAACTTTAATATGGACATCCCTGTTGAAAGAATTGAGTCCTTAATTATTAGCTCTGCGTTGGTAAACTTGAAGCGCCGCCAATCAAATGTCCAAAAAAGGGGGACATTTTCATATAATAGTTCAAAAACGAGCTTGATCGTTTTATCAGGAATTCCACGAGAAAATAATGAAAAGAATGAAAACCGAGGGGCATAACCTTGAGGCTTTTGTTGTTTTCGAATGTTTGGAGTCCCCTGGTGAAACACGGTAAACGAGTGCTTGAATTAGCTTCTCAAACGAGTATGCGCAATGATTTATTGCATGTTTGTTTCACTGATTTGTATATGTAAATTAAGAAATGTAATCCAGATTACTGGTGATTTTCCTACGGATTTTCATTAGGTATCAAAATACATGCATGAGATGTGGTATATGCTCATGGATTGGCTACTGTAATCATGAATTATTAATGCGTTTGAAAATTGTTTTTCCAAGGCCTCCGATTTCCAGTTTGCCAAGGATGTCCTGGAAACGAGGATAATGGTACCACGCATTGGTGGTGATAATTTTTTGATTTTTTCCACTCAAGACTTCTGGTTACTCGAAATTGAATTGACTGTTCGACAACGTTTCATATTACACTATAAAGGCGTTTATTTTTTGAATATCGCATGTTTCTTTACTTGGATTAAAAATTACTCAGTCTTTTTATACCTGATGAAACACTGCCTCTTCTTTATTAGACGTTACATACCTTAGGTGTATTTAAATTCGCGGTGTATTATTTTTCATGCGTCTCTAAGTGCGCGAATTTAAGTACTGCGCCAAATTTAAACTACGCTAAAACATAAAACTTGTCTGCGCGACTTTAGGTACACGTGAAAAATAATACACCGCGAATTTAAATACACTTGAGGTAACATTCTTTCTGTAATCGTATATCTGGTAGGATCTAAAGTCTCTCAAAGATCACCTGTCACAATGCTTGGAATCAGCCGCTGAAAGGCATCCTGTTATACTCATGTTAGATTCTTTGGATCAGCTGTCTGCTGATGATGGTGGTCTGCAATTGGAATGGCTGCCGAGATCATTACCAAGCGATGTCTTCATGATACTTTCTACGCTTCCTGGTGAGAAGTATACATGTTTACCAAAACTGAAGGTACGAAAATTTAGTAGTTATGAAAATATAATTATGTCCCGCACGTACGATCAAAATTTTGAGGTGGATGGACCTACAAATGTTCAAGATAGATTAATGTAAGTTTGTCTCATGCTTAAGTTCTACTTCAATGTGTCTTATTCTTAAACCACTACACATAAACTCTAAAACTCCTACCCATGTGGACTATAGCACACAAAATAAAATAGAAAATGTTTAAAGGATCTGGAACTCCGAAAATATGAAGACGATAGGCTGACCTTATCCAGCAAAGCGCTTCTTCAGTGTGAAACAAAAAACAAATGGAAACAGAACTGATTGGGAGTTTTACAAGTCATTTGACAAAATACATCCAGCCAAATACGAAAGTCAAGGACAGAACAAGAAGCTCAGTAGGCACACACTTGGGCGACCAGTTGGTGGAAACAAGCAACACGTATACTCACGCTTGATTTGGCAGGTGACCACATTTTAGAAGCACTTTAATTGTGAGGGTTATTTCGAAATTACGTGCAACTTCTTGAAGAATAAATTCGGTTTTGGTAAAGCCGATATTTTCAGCTACCCGGTCACTTCGTCACCTTTTCCATTTACAAATGTTCACACCCTAATCATTGAAATACGGAAAACACGCTACTCAGTCTCAAGTCGAATGCGTTTTCACTTCAATTGGTAATTATTAAAAACACACCGTCGAAGGTAGTATATGTAAAGGCGTTGTTTCTCTGAGATATTCATTGTGAAGTGATCCTGAAACTTTCCGTTTCAGTCCATCCCTACCGAACAACAGTGTGACATTAATGCAATAAATGTTGCGTGCAGGCTTAACATTTCTTTACTGAAAAGATTTTCCACATGACTAAGTAGAAAGTTTACTAAACAGCGCTAAATTTATTCGAATAACTTTAGTTCGGTGTTAAAGTTATGCAGTCTTCATCCGTATGTGATGGTCTACCCCATCAAAGTTTTGCTCAAATCAAGTAGAAGAATATGTATACACATCGATCGATTTGGTCAAAAGATTTATATCGGTGGTGAATAAATGACAAAAGTACATTGTGGAGTAGATAAACCAGTTAGTGATCCGAATTGCCTCGGGTCAACAAGATGCCTGATTTGTACCATTGCTCACCACTGATTTAGGAATGGGAGTGACTTCCGCTTCAATCCATAAAGCTTGAGAAATCCTTTGTTGGATCGACGCAAAGAAAATTTCAGCTATTGGGGAAGAAAGTTCCAAAGCAAAATCCTTTAAAATTGAAGTATAGGTATACCATCAGGAACAGAAACTTGTTTCGCACACACCATTGCTAAGTTAACAGGTGGTCTCGGAAAAAATATTTGCCAAGAAGGTAAAACGTTAAACTAAACCAGTCAGATGCCCTCGCAAATTATGAGTTGATTTACTTCTTTATTAAAATAATTACAATAAACTATTAACATTCTTACTAACCTTTTTCATTATTTAGACACAGTTTCCGGCGAAGTGTTTCAAAGGAATTCCCAAAATGAATCAGGAAGAAGCGGGCAGCATTTTAGATAAATGGTTAAGTAATGCTAAACGCTGCCTGACACCTCAACAACGCCATATTGTGCTGAACAGCTTCAGCAATTGCCCTCTACCACTTTTCCTCAAATTAATATTTGATGAAGCATGTCGTTGGAAATCATTCACTCCTGATCAAGAGGCCCACTTGCCGTCGACTATTCCCGAAATAATTAATTCATTGTTTGACCGTCTTGAAAAGCTTCATGGGAATATGCTAGTGCGCCGTTCATTGGCTTATATATCTGCGAGTAGAAATGGCCTTACTGAATCCGAATTAGAAGATCTTCTTTCCCTTGATGACGATGTTCTCAACGACGTATATCAATACTGGACTCCACCTGTTCGTCGCTTGCCGCCATTACTTTGGCTCAGGGTCAGAGCTGATCTTGGTGATTACCTCGTTGAACGAGGCTCGGAAGGAGCTCGAGTCAATTTTTGGTACCACCGACAGTTTATCGAGGTGTGTCGTGAGAGATACCTTCAGGGGCACCAGCATTCCGTCATCCATTGTAATATGGCTGAATATTTCCTAGGGAAATGGTCCAACGGAGAGAAAAAACCTTTCGTGAATAAGAATGGAGAACATTTTGAAATGGATCGACTGGTTGCCCAACAACCGTTGATGTACAGCACAAACGAAGAATGGCCAGTGTTTAATAAACGAAAGCTCGCAGAATTGCCTTACCACCTCCTGAAGACCAAGCAGGTAAAGAAGTTGAAAGAAGCAGCGCTGTTCAATTATGATTTCTTACTGGCCAAGTTTCGATCAATGTCTCATGGCTTAGTTATGGAAGATATGAGGATGGCAATGAATGTGTTCCCAGAAGATGAAGAACTACATCTGATGTACGACGTACTAGATTTGTGCACAAATGCACTGAAAGTAGAACCAAGACAGCTTGCATCTCAGTTGATTGGTCGTCTCTTTAAACTGCAGCAGGACTCGTCTCTTTCAGAAACATATCCTTTCATTGCCAAGTTATTTATGCAATTGCAATCTTCTTCGGTTCCTTATTTTCTTCCTAATTCCAAGTGTCTGACATCCTCGGGTGGACCGCTACTACACGCTATAGCTGAACACGAAGAGTCATGGATTGATTCAATATGTATAGCACACGACAACTCCAGTCTACTAACGACAGTGCGTGGAAACGAAGGTCTGGAAATAAGAATATTTAATCTCCGTTCTGGAATAATGGAGCGAAAGTTAATTTTATCGGAACCTATCCCTGATATTTACTACGTATGGCACACTATCCTGAGCCGACGAGACAAAGAGAAACTAGTAATGGTCGGTGGGAGAAATCTGTTGGTGTTGGATCTGAAGAATGGTCAAGTGGTGCAAACGATGGAGGCTTTAAGTGATGATCTCATGTTTAACCAAACTGGATACGAAGCACCTCCCATCGCTCTGGGTGATAGCGACCAACGTCTCGCTGCTTTGACTGACAAAGGAGTTAAAATCTGGAGCATGGAAACTGGACAGCTGGAACATGAGCTGCCAGTCCAAGGACTTGATACCAGCGGATGTATGGGTGCTCTAGACGCCAGTGACGAATATGTTGTTTTCTGCAAGAGAGGATCAACAGATATTGTGGTTATTAATATCACCACCGGAAAGGTTGTACTGACCATAAACCCTGCTATAGAAAGAAGCAATGGTTCACACGTCAAATTTGTCCGGATAACTAACCAGAAGAAAGTCATCGTCATGTCAAGCAGTTTATCTGACTTGAACGTTTTTGACTTAGCTTCTGCTAAACTGGAGAAAGAAGTGAAAGGATTCAGCGCCAACGCCACGGTAAAAGAGTTGATTATTACGGACGATGGCCAGAAACTTGTTTGCCAAGACAAGTACGAGTTAGCAATCTGGGACTTGCGCACTTGGAAATGTCGTAAAGTTCTCCACGACATTGCTCACGTTCATTCGCCAAATGTGAAGACCAACGACGGTAGAATCGTGGTCCATGCAAATATCGCAGATCACATTATTCGAGTGTATGATGCTTCGAAAGATGAATCTAAAGAAACGTCGGCAGTTCCGGCTACGAACGAATGGGCGATTAACCAGATTAATGCGTTATATCCAGGGATCGATGGCCGCCACTTCATCACATCGTCAACTGTCAACATGACCAACGAAGTTTCCGTGTGGGATGCCAAACAAGGAAAGCAAGTCCGTGTTTTCAAGAATACAATGTTTTATGCCAGTGTTCTGAGAATGGTCTCTTCTACAGTTGGCATAGGATACATTTACAACGAGAAGACGAATCATTACGTCCTCCTTGATTTTGACAAAGGAACGGTTGTACGTCGGCTGGAAGGTAAAGCATGCAAGCGAATGTACATGATGGAGTTACTGGACAACAATAGGATGGTATCCTTTTCAAGAGGTCGTAGAAACCTCAAGATCTGGGATATTCAAAGTGGCAAAGTGGTCGAGCAAATAAAATTTGGCCAGAAATACAGGTTTGAAGCATTTCTTCTCAGTGGGAATAAAAAGACGATTGTCATCGCACAAGCGGGGACTTACAGTGACATTAAGGACGAAACTGTCCCTTTTATCGTGTACAATTTTGCCAGTGGGAAGCACCATGAGATTCGCGAAGACGGCAAACAACTGAAGCTGGAAACTATAGGACTTTCACTCAACGCGTGCATATCTCATAGTGGTCGCTATGTGGTTACTGTGAACGAGTACACCACTGCAACACTCTGGGATGTGCTTGGACGGCGGGCGAAACATCCGCTCATTGCTGATCCACCAGGTCCTATTTATTCTACTTGCATCTCACACAATGAAAACATCGCCCTCACCTCATACACAGGATCTAGTCATGGCGTACACGTATGGGATATTGACAGCGGAAAGTGCGTTAGAAATATCAGATGTGCCACAGCAATTAACGAGATCAGGCTCACGATCGACGAGCAGTTGGTATTTTGGAAAGATTTGCAAGGTTCCAGTTTTTATGTTCATGAGTTTGATACCGGACGAAATCTGGCAACATTCACATTAGACCAACCAATTGCACCTCAAGCCTTCAACATTATTGATGACCGAGTAGTCACTGCTGCCACAGGTTCCACAGATGTTATCATCTTTTGTCTCCGTCGACCAAACGGAGCGCATTCTGGGTTTGAGAAAGCGAGCACTTCCGTGTTCGAAAACGATAGTGACATAGTCAATGAGTTTGATTATAATCCAACCACTTTAACATCAGATCCACTTGACGACGATGACGATGATAAAGACGACGACGATGGAGCAGCACGTTAACAGTTTTGTATTTGAAGAATTTCATTGTGAAAAATGCCCAAAGAAATTCGACAATATGCACTTCTTATCCTCATTACTAGAATGATTAAAAAGAAAATGATCATCTAAACCTGCCATCATAATACTAGTAACAACTAGCTATAGACAGCAATAGTAAGAACTTTACAACTTTCTCCTTCCGCGCAGGGGATGAACAAAATACTTTGAATGTCCATAAATAATCTGTTATGCTGATTCTGGTGTGTTTATAAGTTTTTTAATTTTTACTTTGATGAATTTAGCAAAATTAGCTGTGAAAATAGTTGTTTAGATCACCAACATGTTACATTTTAATATTTCAATATTATTTAATATTTTAATATTTCGTTTCAAAGATCATTTTAATATTTCCTGTGGTGCATGGTTCATTAGCGCTGTTGGCTAATTGATTTTGTAGTTTAATCTGGAGTGATTACTTTGCATCTGCTAGTGGGACACGTTGAGAAATTTGCTGTCTTTTGGGTTTTCCCCAAACGAAATATATCGGTAATATAGAAATAGACAATAATACATGGGCGCGCGGAGATTTGGAATTTATCTTCGAGTGTTCAGTTCGATCAGTCAAGAGTAGCGTAATTGTTTATTTTATAAACACTAATGTACAGTCTAAAATGAGGATGAGCCATCTAGAAAGTTTTTGCTAGGTTTTGCTCTCAAAAAAAGCTCGTTTTGTTAGCAGAAAACGAACATCCGGCAAGCAAACAGAAATCAACAAACCATCACCGAGACACGCATTGTAAAATATTGGATCTGATTAATCAAGTAAATATCCTACACGGTTTTTCATGAAATCGTTAAACCAATATCTTTACATGTAAGAATATCGTATCTTTTACGTGTGATTAAACACGATTTTTCTCAGTGGCCGAAAACGTATCACACTAAAGTTTATGGAATTAATTATAGTAAGTCTATTCTTTAAATGTTACTCTTGATGTTAGTTGTTTCATCTATAGCTACTTCCATGCAACTTGAACTTTAATTCCAGTGAACAAACCTATCACTGAACTGCCGCATATGCCCGTTTTAAACATCATGCAACTACCGTCGCGCAATGTTTCAAACCATTCGGTTTGGTAGCTGACATTGGAGTTCGCCTAGTTCAGAGTTACGTTTGACTGGCCCTGCCGTGCAGCACAAAAAGGCTTCAAAGGCATGCTACTTTACGAGCAAACTGAAATCATTAACAACCAAAATGCTTTCGTTTGAGCTGTTACATTTAATTTTTCGATTTAATATCTGTACAAAATGTTCTTCTACTGTAGGCCTAGACTTGAGCAGGAAATGCATTAAGTTCCTCGTTCAATCGGCGCTTTTGGAAGAGAATCGAGACTAATTACTGAACTTTTTGATTAATAATGAATAATTACATTTGATTAATACCTGAACTTAATGATAGTCTTCAAACCCCTTTTAACCTTTTTTAAAGCATTTGACGTCTCCTCAGTGTTGCGAAAACAACATGAAAACACCAACTAATAACCACAACCAGAGGACAATTTGAAAAAGTAAAGAATAAAATACAGACCGAAAATTGTCATCTTGTGACTTGATATTCAAGTTGGAACAAGAAACAGACAAGTTGAAAACGGTAATATTTCGGCTCTATTTCAGAGTCATCATCAGACCAAGTGATTTACAAAGCTTACTACGTTATATACATATATATATATATATATATGTAATTACAAGGATGATGTCATCGGTTATTAACAACGAAATTATAACCGATGACATCATCCTTGTAATTACATATATATATATATATATATATATATATATATATATATAACGTAGTAAGCTTTGTAAACATCTTGGTCTGATGATGACTCTGAAATAGAGCCGAAATATTACCGTTTTTAACTTGTCTGTTTCTTGTTCCAACTTGAATATCAAGTCACAAGATGACAATTTTCGGTCTGTGTTTTATTCTTTACACCATCTAATATTCCACTAAGATGACTAAATTCCAATGATGCCACATCGGTGCTGTACATGTACATATACATATACATGTAGAACTAAACATTTTCCAAGCCATCTTCTCGGGGACACGCCCCTTTTTTGGGTGTGTGGGCGAAGGGCGGAATTACAGGGAACATTATGTTAAAATATGAGCGGGATAAAAAATTGTGCCATATTTTGTCAAACTGGTTTCCACGTTCCTTTGTCAATTTGGCATTCTTGCCACTTTGACTCTTCAACAGCACGCTTTTTTACATTTGTATATGACCTACCGAAAGCATGTACACCTTTTGCTGTTCATTACCAGAAAGTATACCATCATTAATGCCAACCTCACATTCATTAATGCAAAAATACATCTAATTTATTCAATCGACATTCACTAGCGTAGATACGCAAAATTTTGCATCAAAGGGCATTGCATAGCGCCAACAGACAACCATTAACACCACTCTACTATACATTAGGGATAATAAAATCTTCTTTACGCAAGAGAAATATCTTGTCTAATTGAAATCTTATTATCCCTAATGTATAGTAGAATGGTGTTAATGGTCGCCTGTTGGCGCTATAGAATGCCCTTCGATGCAAATGCTTGCGTATCTACGCTAATCAATGCCGATTGAATTAAATTTATTATCTGGTTAATGAGTTTGAGATTGATGTTAATGGTAGCATATTTTCTGGTGATGAACAGCAAAAGGTGTAATAAATAGTCAATTATTTATGTCCCTTCGCAAGAAAGATATCAAGTTTGGTAAATGTAAACATCTCCATTGGAGGACTGGCAGAAAAGTTTTTGCACATCCAAGGACCAATATATCGATGTCGAACGGGATATCCAAAAGCAAAGAGGAAACTCTTTTGACCGGAAGTCTCGATAATCACTGGATATTTTAAATACAATGGTGACTCCGAAAATTGAAATCGTTTTTATTTTTATTCTCAGCGTTTTGACTGTCTTGTGTAAACAAAAATGATTTAAATGCAAAATAATTTTAATGTAAGTTTAATATTTGGAATGTAAAATAATTTTAATGTAAAAAATGTAAAATTAAATTATTTCAGTCTTCGGAGTCACTGATGTTTTGTATTTAAATTCTTTTGAACAATCTAAATTCCATCGAAACGTCGATTCAATTTACTCTGGGACGCGAAATGAATGACTCCTTTAATATTCTGGATTTGGTTGAGAGAAGAATAGACTTCGGAAAATTGGAAACAGGCGTATACCGTAAACCATACACATTAATAGACAGTGGCGTAACGAGGTCCACGCTGTTGGTGGGAGGCACATAATCGAAAATGTACCGACAAACTATGTCCAACATGCTCTTGTAGTCTACGTCACTGCTGTGCCCATTAACTTCATGGACACAGTGGTGACGTAGACTTTTTACAAGGATTGCGTTCATGTACCATTTTCTCTTCTTTTTTTTTTTGAATTGCTAAGTCTACAGTTAATACAAAAACAGGAACAAAGGCGAGAGAATATCAGGGTAAGTTCAAAATAACAACTTTAAAAACCCATGTCGTTAAACTCGTGTCCAGGTTGTTTACCTTGTTCATTTGGTCATAATTCCGGCAAAACGTTCTTTGTGCCGGATTTTATTTTGTTCCTTTCCCGTATACGTTTAGATTTACAACCATATTTACATGCATGGTAAGAGAATTTATCAACTCGTCTAAGACATCTTCTATGAAACGCACATTCCCATACTAACATACATAAATGTAGACATGACTAATGCTATTTTATACCTGCTTTTCTCAATCTTGAAAGTAAACTCAGGTGATTTGAGTATGCATTACAGACTTTCATCAATCAATTACCTTAACCTCGTGTACAGGACCTAGTCATGGCGTGCACGTTATGGGATATTGACAACGGAAAGTGTCTTACAAATATCAAAACTGCCACTGCAGTTGACTAGATCAAGTTTAAAGTCGACAAAAAGCTAATATAATTTGGTAAGATATGCGAGATTCCAGTATTTACGTCGATGAGCTTGAGACCGGACGAAATCTGGCAACAATCACAATCGCGCCTCATGCCTTCAGCATCACGCAGAAGTACAAGCCAATTGGCTCGGTTTAACTGTTATACAGTAACGTTTTCCTAACGTTCCTATCCCTAATGTGATCGAAGTCCTATTTATTTTGCTATAGCATATAAATATATTTACAAGTCCCAACCTTTACGTCCGTCCCAACTTTTGCCATCATCACGAAACCAAGTTGGATAACCGAACCCAGCTTTGAGAAAGAACGTTTTTCTGTATTCTAAAACTATAGTGGACTATAATCCCACCAACCTTCGGAAGAATTTGATAAACATTTCAGTGTTTTCTGTACGTAGCACCTGGTTTAACTTAACAAAATTTGTGGCATGTGAAAATAATTTATTTTGTTAATAATAACTTTATGTTAATAAATGTCACTTGTATATTTCCTAGGGAACGGTTCGTTGACTCTTCTTGGTAGCATAAGAATCCTGATATTTTACTCGAGCTTACGCCAGACGATTTTACTCGTCAAGAGGAGAGCTCCGGCAGCGCAAGAGTTAAAGTTGTGGTTGAGTCCAGGAGTTTATTTTGTAATAAATCTAATAAGTTCCATTTGGCAAGTATAACTCGTACAGCGTCTATTATAACTTGCCATTGCCATTACTATTATAGCAATTAACCACTATAATTGTAACATCAAATCATAATTATTCACCTATTTTAAAATTTTGTCTCTATTTCAACAATTCCCTCACGTTAATCAGACAGTTGTTTTCATCACAGTAAAATAATAAGCCACAGATCACAAGAAAACATACAACTACGATTAATAAGAACAGCAAGGGACTCTTGAGTTTGTCTATAAAAAGAAAGATATAGAGATTAACTTGTACTTTAATAGTTTAACTGTCGTAGCAGATGTCAACGTAAGGTTTTCATTTAATTATTTCGTGTACTGGAATTGCTTTCAATGTAGACTCCTATGAAGGACAGAATCGAACAAGAAATCAAAAACAGAACGATATTCTGGAGTGCGCTCGAATTAGTATGTTAATTATCTAGGACTGAGAATTTTGTGCACCAGAATTGCGACACTAATTAAGCAACTACACGGCAAGGCACGAAACTATTCCCAAAGGCCTTTCCATGATTCTCTTTTGAGAGAATAGCAGTAAAGTTTGGGGAATACTAATGGTTCAATAGAGACTTGTACCACATTTTCCCAGCGCTTCAAATCCATAGCACTTGATCAAACACAGTTTTGCCAGTTTCCCGCACCTCACACTTCCCTTGGAATGGTAACTCCAAATTTAGTGGAGTGGGTAAGCGGTGATGGGAGTTTAAGCTGGTAGTGCAATATTAAGGATTGTCTTGTTTTCCATCTCATCATCAGTAACTGGAAGCAACCTCGAAAAAAAATTAGTCATTATAGTTTGTAGAAATTTAGTGGAACTTTTTACTGATGTCGCAAAACGTTCGATGAAACGTAACAACGAGAACTAAACATGGGAATACCGCGGTACCTTCTGTTGTACACAGAACCATTACTTCTTAAATTTAAAAGTAGCTGGTTAAAAGGTTATTAAACCGTATTCAAAGCTGTATTGTAAACTGTATTGTAAGCTTTGTACAACTCAAGAATAAAAGTTAATGACTGAGTTTTTCCCCTAACTTAAGAAAAAAAGCATTTTCGAGGTTGTTTCCAATTATTTTCTTTCCCAGCGAAACAGGTAAAGTCCTAAATATTACACTACCAGTTGAAATGTCCATCATCACGTCTCTCCCAAACTTAGCATAATAAGACATAACCACCAGAGCAGTACCTAGGTCGTAATTCGCTCGGGGTAAATCCTGTTGAGGGCGCCTCCTCGGCCCTCTCTAACTCACCCCAGGCTCATTATATTAGAATAATTGTATACCAATACCAATGGTGTGCAACTAGACGAGGCACTTCAGTATAAACGAACGATTTTTGTGACGTTTTTTATTACTCAAAATGCAATTGAAAATTTAAAACAAGCGCTTCCGAGCCTTATAGATGCAAACTCGTCAATTTACCAGAAGTTGTAAAATTCATTTAACATTTTGTTGAGCTCTGCAAAATATTTTTGAATCAGAACAAAAAGACCAAAAAAGTCAAATTTTTGTTTCTGACAATGTCGCTCCGTAAAAGTTTGCGCTCGGGACAAGCGCCCCAGTGCCCTCCCTTCCCTTGGTACGGCACTGATAACCACTATATCGATAAGGATTGTCTAAGAGCAAATATTTTCTTAAATATCAATTTCAACATGGTTGCTGCAACTCAGTCCTGATCGGGAGTTTTAGTGTTCCACATTTCATCATATTTGAATTAGTCAACTTGTGGGGGCTTTAAAGTACTCAGAAGATGAGCAATTGCACTGACTGTATTGAATTCATTAGTGTTCTCTAAATAGAGATCACTGGATCAGGCCGATGCTTTCTTTCATGAGTTGTAGCAAACTCCACTTCCCCCAGTTTCCCATATCAATCTTCATGACACATCTTCTCACACCAGAAATGGCAAAGCATAAATCCGGGTGAAAGATACGTTTATACAACATTCGAGGATGGAAGGTGCCCAACTCGAATGATCCTTGTCCCTGACTTCTTGAAGAGTGTGTTGGCGGAACTTTCACACAATACTCATACTATCGTCGATAGTGCGTGGAACCAACATGGCCTCTATATTTTTTTGGATCGCAAGTGATGGACTGCAAGCTATCAATTGCTAGAATTGGATAAAGTATTACCTTTCCTGGGTTCTTCATGTTTAGAGTGAGGTTCATCTTTAATACCATCGTTATCTGAAAAACAAAAAGAAATTTTTCCCCGAAAAATTATAGAGAAAAAAAACATACATCAATTTTCCACCTTACATGTAAATCGAATTTTGTATTTGAATTCTTCATCGCGGTCGGCATATTCAGGGACTCAGAAAGTGTTCTGAGAGAACAGCTTGAGAGCGTGCGTATTAAGAACATAATAACCAAGCTACCACAAACACATCATTGATTAACATAAAAATAGACGACATATATAGACTAGCAGACTGGCAGTACATATGTCTACCATCTATACGAACCAGTACACAAATTTAACCTTCGCTCACCATCTGAGTCTTTGTAGCTCCATGGTTAGAGCGTCTCACCGGCGATCAGAAGGTTACGGGTTCGATTCCCGTCAGGGACTCAGAAAGTTTTTCTGAGAGAATAGCTTGAGAGCGTGCGTATTAAGAACATAATTACCAAGCTACCACAAAACACATCATTGATATTCTGTTATGTCGACATACAAAACACTTTTCTCATGATGGACTCGTGCGCAATAGCCTGAGATGTAGGTCGTCTAAACTTTTTTGCGAATGAGCGACCGAAATTCTTGTTCTGGTCTCCCGTTGACTACCGGATTATGAGTAGTAGTAGTAGTAGATCATGATTGGCACGCATTGAAAAAATTGACCTTAAATGGCTTCTGATTGGCATTCGCTATCCTCAGTGCGCCTTCCGGCAAGCATCAGAACATGTCTATTATCTTTACACACCCGAGTGAACATACACTGATAATTTAACGAAGTTGCTTTATGTCTATTGTTTTTGAGAGATAGTGAAACCTCAAGAGAGATACCTTGTAATCTTGTTGAAGGAAGAGGAACATTTAATGTTGCAGGAAATTTAAAGAGTCTGCCTTTTAAGGTCGCGCATTCGAGCGCATTTTTATGCAAGCGTTATCATCATAAGTTCAAGAAACGCAACAAA
The DNA here is from genome assembly GCA_030142905.1 of Heliopora coerulea. Taxonomy (NCBI): domain Eukaryota; kingdom Metazoa; phylum Cnidaria; class Anthozoa; order Scleralcyonacea; family Helioporidae; genus Heliopora; species Heliopora coerulea. The sequence continues at coordinate 5,174,630 of JASJOG010000003.1, read as the reverse complement.
GAGCTCTTTAGTCAATTGAAAGATATCGACAGAGCGTTTGAACGGGCACACAAGTTCAAGAAGACAGTAGGTGATGACGGGGATACATCTTTTAAAACACCAAAGAAACAACGATCAGAACATACAATACCAAACGAAGCCGATTTTCCGTCTTACTTGCAATATAAATCTGCTTGGTCGATTGCGCGACCTTAAAAGGCATACTCTTTAACTCTCCTGCAACAACAAATGTTTTTTCTTCAGCAGGGTATCTTTCTTGAGGTTTCTCGATCTCTTGAAAACACAAGACGTACAGAAATTCCATTGGATTATCAATGCATGTTCATTCATGTGTAAAGATGTTAATAAATATGCTCTTGATGCTCCCCGGATGCCGCATTGAGGATAGTGAATACCCAATCAGAAGCCATCTAATATTAAGCTTCAGCGCGAGCCAATCATAATCTACTACACATAATCGGGTAGTCAATGGGGATACAGTCTGCAACGCAGAATAATGCGGCACAGCGTGAGAATATTGAGCATTGCATGAAATTATTTCCCTTCATACCTAAATTTCCAAGACAAATTCTCGTTTTAGTATTGCCGCAACTTGTTAAATAAAACAAGTTTAGCAGTTTAAAAGGATTGTTGTCATGGTAGACGTGGAACAAGGATCTGGATCGTAAGTTCCACTAACAAACGGATTTTAGTACCAAATTCTCTTCTTGGTTAATCCGTTCCTCAATGTAAAACGTGACCAATTCCAATTTATTCAGGATAACATCACGTGATTTTATTCAGAAGAGGAAGAGACTGAGTTGGCCGTCTTGGCAGGAATGGACGAAAACTACTTCCATTAACCGGATTCCTGCCTGAGGTTAGCGGAACCGGAATTTCTGAAGGGCGGTCGAAGCTAAATGTTTATCAAGGATTAGTGAAACATGACGTTTTGTTTATTTTTATCTAAAACTTCACATCCCTTAAAATCTATTGGTTATTAGGTCCACGAAAGAACTGTCAGAAGCATCAAAATAACATGAATGCACCTGTACTGGAGGCAAGCATTAAAATTTCTTGCGCAACCAATGGGATCCACATAGAAACATGCTCTGTTTTAATGGCCTTAAAAACATTGCTATAATTTTAGAAAAAACCGCAGTTATTATCAGCACATATCCAAATACAAATATAGTCTCAGCCGTATTGAACTATTAAAATTCTACGCTACGTTGTTTGACGCACCCTGTGCAATTAAATTTTTTATTAAATTTTAAAACTGTATGTTTTAAAATTTACCACAGAATCTACCACAGCTGTCCAGGGTGACATTTTGTATTCTACTCTGGCAAACGTCAGACGACTTCATTAAACGGAGTAAGGAAGCCAGCCTGCCATCCACGTAGATATGTCTTAACTTATCTTGCCCGAAAGTTCCGTGGTGAACACCGTCTACTCACATCTAACCAGCCAAATTTAAAGCATTTTTGTAAAAATTTTTCCTGCAATGTTAACCAATGCACTACCTCGTAATTTTCCCTCAGCTTTTTCAGCCATTAATTTCTTCTGCTTTTCCATTGCTTCAAACGCTTCTCTTCTTCCTTGTTTTTCTAAAAGTTTTTGTCGTTTTCGCAATTCTCTTTCCTTTGCAGCATTTGTCTCCTCAAAAACTCTCTTTTCTACATGATATAATCACAGGGAAAAATTATAAACGAGACAGTTGGGAAATATAGTGATAGCACTAATTAAAAATTACTTTTTACATACATTGGCTGTGACAATGCTAAATTACAAAAGTATTTTAAAAAATAAGAATCGAGACATTTCTAAGTTTGGATTAAATTTATGTTCAAACAAAACTTGCGTTCAGAGGACTTTAACCAGGATCAACATAAGCGAAGATTATTAAAGCTATGAGGAAAAATACGATGACCAGCGTCAAAGCGGTGTGCAAGATATGGCTACCTGGTTGTTATGGCACTTTGCAGCACTTCCGCGCGTTGCTAACTTTCTTGGATATGGACTTCAAGCTTGGATGTAAGATTTTGGAAGCAGTCGAAAAATAATGTGCAACTTTCATAGATATTGAACGGACGAGACGTTTTTCCCGTTGGACATTTTATGAACTATTTTCCAATTAAATTATGATTAAATCATTTACATATATCAAAAGTTATATGAATCAAAATAGTTTACTTGACTGTTTCTATTTTATATAAGTTCATATTTCACGACATTAGAGCATGAAGTGAAGTGTTTACCACCCACTAGTATTCACGGGCGGCTGTTTGTTTCAAAATTGTAATTCTTAACTAATTCATAATTTGTTGGGTGATTGCTAATGTTCAATATGCTAGGTCTTAATCATACAATCCTCTGTTCCAAATAATTGCTGCATCTTATAGAATAAAAACATCAAATCTTCTTCACCGTATACTAAAGCTGCTGTTTGCAGTTGGTTCGAACAACACACTCACACACCATAAAAAAAGTTAACCCCTACCCCCAAAAAACCCCAAAACAAACAAACCAGTACCTCTTTCGGCTTCCAGCTTTTTTTGCCTTATCCTTTCTTGTTCGGCATTTTTCATTTTTAGATACGAAATCATCTAGAAACAGCGTTACATGTAATCATGGGTTCAAAATATAGCACGGTTAAAGCAAAGACCTCAATGTTACATTGCGAATGGTTTAATGACTGACAAAACAAGCCCTCAACAAAAACTAAATTGTAAACTACCGTAATTTATACATATAGTAATTTCATGGTTCTTTAAGATTCGAATACCTACAACTAGAATTTAAATTACCATATACACGTATCAAGGAAACCGACACAACGACCTCAATTTTATGCACAAATCTTGCGCATGTGGGATTTTGGTGTTACTACAAGCTGTATTACTACAGAAAAACGATTTATGAGCCCAGGTGGGGTCGAATTCGTCCGGAAATTTCGATATTACCTTCGGTGATAGGATCATTAATTTGTAACATGCGACACTATACGACTTTTATAACAAAACGCATGACTTATATGTAAGGCAACTCTTTATTTTCATTCTTTGGCAATTCAGAATTTATGTAACTACAGTGCTGAAATAGATGTGAATGAATAAATGAATGAATGAATGAATGAATGGATGGATGGATGGATGGACGAACGAACGAACGAACGAACGAACGAACGAACGAATAAATGAATGAACGAATCCCTCTTTCTGACTATCCTACATTCACTTTCTCTGTGTCTCTTTCTCTGTTTCTACACTGTTCACTCTCTATTCCTTGCTCTCTTGTCCTTCCAGTACCGTACCTTGGGGGAAGGGGGACAAAGGAGGCCATGCCCCCTACAATTGGCGAGAAAATAGTACGATAAGTGATGGGAAAAGCTTAAAGAGATTAAAAATATACATGAGATCGACAATAGGTGACAACAGACTAGACATTCTCATGGTCCTCAACATTTATTAAGGAACAACAGATGATATCAATCTTATTTGATGTAGCCAACAGTTTTGTCGGAGAATGTGAAAGCCAATACGTTTATCTGGAAAGTTCACTACTCATGATCATATAACATCAGAAAATACATATTCATTGCTTGCATATTACAATCATTCAAGAAATAAAAGGACGTTAGAGATAAATAAAAACTCAGACAATCAAAATTATTGACTGGTGTGTCATAATACGTGTTCAAAAACCATAGACAGAGTTGCATTTTATGATGATTCAGTGTTTCGAAGTTTAAGAAATCCCAAACTAACTAAAACAACAGCTTGCCAGACCCTCACTAACACAACAACCGCACATTAACAACTTTGCGATTTTGTACTCTCTGCCATAGACCTCTCTGTACATGACTGGCTCCAGCACACTAACTGCCCTTTTTCTCCTGAACACCTGTAGTGACTATACAGTGGTAGTGGTAATACAGGAAGGCAATATCTTTATGTGAATACATCAATATGTGAGTGTACAAATACTATAGTTTTACTAGTAGTGGCACTTACACTATGAGCACATTGTTTGCATTCTTGTGCACTGAGACAATTTCCAACTACATCAGGCAATAATGTTTGAATAGGGTTCCCCTTCAGATCAAGCCACGTTAACTTCTTGAGATGAATAAAACTGGTTGGCAGAGCCGTCAAGTTATTGCAGTATAGATCAAGTCTCTCCAAATTAACTAAGTGTCCAAAGTCCATGGGTAATTCAGTCAGTTTGTTTTTACTTAAATCCAACTTTGTAAGCTGTGTTAAGGTTGAAAATGTTCCCTAAAGGAAAAATGACAAAATATATATACATATATTGACAGTCTTTATACCTAAATACGGCAAATTCAATTCAGGTTGTCCTTCAAAGATAAAAACCTTAAACCCTAAGCGTAAATATACGATGGCATTGTTCGGTTTAAATTCGTCCGAGCTTGATTGCTCATTTGAATATCCCGTGCTTACAACTAACATGAACTATGGAGAGAAATCAGTTTGACGAAAATGGAGGGACCTCATATTAAAGAATTGAGCTTTTATTTAACATTTTGTTGTTGGAGAGTAAAATGAAAATGGCATTGTATAGGTGATACAACGACATGTGACTCCCAAATGAGTCACAAATTATTCTATCCTTTGTTTATGCTTAATTGTTTTATTCACACAACCATCAACTTGTAGATATCTATACTTTGACTGATGAGTCCTAATCTAACCAGGCGAAAGCCCACAATTTCAATGAAGTACGCAGTGTACCTAAAATATTAAGGAAACATCCACTCTCTTGAGCCCCGGTCAACAAAAACGAACAATTAGCCAATTTCTATCTACAAGCTCATGAACGGCCGGAAATTCAGCTCTAGTAGTGTATCTTTGCCTCTCGGTGGCGCAAATTTGTTTGTTTCAAATAACAATGAATCATTCAACATGCATATTTAGATCCGGTTTCTTAACTGGTATAATTCGTCATAAATTTCTGCTCTCATTTTCTCAGGATTCGGAACTGTAGAATGACTACAGAAACCTGGACACAATGCTGTGCGAGTTCAATTCCGGCTTGCGACGTGTTTGTTCTCGCCTGTTCGACGTTTTTGTTTTTAAATGTCTGGAACTGGAAACTGTTGTGGAATGGTCTTCCAATGGCATTCTCGGAATCTAACAAAGGACAGGTCTTTTGAAACACTTAATGACTTCTTCCGTTTACATTTAGTTGCCAAATCCGCTGTTCTGTAGTTTACCTGAATGTTAGTTTTAGTCAGCCAGTAATTTACTTGAATTTCACCATCAATAAATCTTGGGGGGTGTTACACCCCATACACTCCCCGCTTGCGACCGCCCTGCCCGTGCCTTGGTTACTTGATAGAGACAAGGCTGGCACGTTTTATGGCTTAAAAAGTGCTAGAATACATGCAGCTCGTATGTCACGAAAATCTAACTTACCGGCAATGTTGTTAGAACATTACAAGATAAATCGAGAGCTGTTGCTTTAGGTAAGGATGCCTGTAAAAATGTAAAAGTTTGTAAGGTGAAGAGGCTAATTACAGTGTTTATTTAGAGATTAAAAGGTGGAAATATATGTTTTTGAAACGAGACGACACCTTGAAAGCCAATATATCGTGCTTCTTTTTAGAAATATGTACAATTTTAAAAATTTTTCACGATCTGAGTAATCGTGAGATTCAAAGTGTACCCTTCCTACAGATCAAAGCTGGTTGTTTCAGAAAAGACAGCACTTCTTTCAATGTTTTGATTTTGAAAACTGCAACCAAAAGATCTTTTAGCACTCAGATATCTACATACAATTTGTAAGCAGTCACACGTATTTTCACCGTATGCGTGTACAATTTTACTTGAAAACTACTGTGGATTTAAGACACATTTTTGCAGTTTAAGTTGTCTGTTTTTCCCAAATATTCTCGCCAGTGCATATCCCCAGACAGTGGATTATCCACTAATTTACTGCACAAATTAGCAATATGGTAGGATATCATTCCGAAATCTCTTCGTAATGAGATAAAAAGGTTATTAAGCCTGTAACTAGAGGAAATCTCCTTCGGTTTGGTTTGAATCAAAGGAAAATTCTACAAGGACACACTTGAGCTCGTAAGGTTAAACGGTTAAGCCTGAATAATGTCACCCAGTTATCATGTGCACGTGTTACACGTGATATTTTCTATCAAGTCAACATTTTCTCTAACTCTGTTCCCGTGCTACTTGGGGCCAGCATTATCAATGTTGATAATCAGAATGGCCAATCAAATAGTAAATGTTGTAATATACTGTTAGTCTACCGGAGGTAGAGCTTCAGGTGACGTCTAAAAATCGTCACTTAGCTGATTTGATTAATCAGCGGTCGATTATGATATATAATCTGCTGATTAACCACAGCAAAAGCTGAGCAATCAGGCGTCTAAGTTAATTAAATCTACATTTTCACACTGTGATAAGTCATTACTTTGCTAAAGAATCCTGACATCCATAATTCTTTTTTTCAGTCGCTTGGATTAGTGATTTGTTGATTTACGCGAGATACATTCCTTAATTATGTCTTCAGTGTCGCTGACTAATTTATCGCAATGAGTCGCTTCCACACATAAAAGTCTACCAGGGCTCACTTCTCCAGTTTTGGTGGCATGCACAACAGACATTGTACTTTGGACACAACACTTTTTAGCACCTTTGCCTTAAAGAAATCCTAGATGCCACGCACGTGTATAATGTATGATGACCTTTGAATATATATATGGATGTATATATACCTATACATGTATATATATGTATATATGTTATGATTTTGTTCTCCGGATTTGTGTTTCGGTGAGTCGAGCTTTCGACTTGGTCCTTCAAGTCTTCGTCAGGTTATGGTGAGGTGTTTGCACGTGGTTTGTTTCTATCAGCTTGGTCCATGAGTCTTTGCGCGTGTAGGCGTTCCGAGCGTCTGATGGGTGGATTGGGCTGTCGGCTGTTCTCATCGGTGGATTCTGATGAATTGAAGTGATTGGTTGGTTCATAAATAGTAGGCTGTGATGTGATGTTAGTAGGGTGTTCTGACGTATTTGTGTAGGTTTTGCGGTCTTCGTTTCGGATTTTGAATCGGAGCTGGTGGTATGCTGCGGGAATGTCGATGTGTCTGTTAATTGCGGGTTTGTCGAGGCTGTGCCATGCTTCCTTAAATTCGCGTGCGTGTCTTGTGTTTGCTTGTCCTAGTACTTTTGTGTTGGCCAAATGGAATCTGTGGTCTGTATTTTGGACGTGTGCAGCTGGGAGCGATCGTGAGTCTTGTCGCTTGATTGCGTTTTTGTGTTCGGTTAGTCTTGAGTTAATTGTCTTCGAGGTTTCGCCAACGTAAACGTTGTTGCAATCACGGCAAGGGATCATATAAATGGTTTGTGTGCACACAAACCCACTAGTAAACTCAGATCAATTTTCACAACACATAAAGATACCGTCGACAACCTTGAAAAACATAACGCCATTTATATGATCCCTTGCCGTGATTGCAACAACGTTTACATTGGCGAAACCTCGAAGACAATTAACTCAAGACTAACCGAACACAAAAACGCAATCAAGCGACAAGACTCACGATCGCTCCCAGCTGCACACGTCCAAAATACAGACCACAGATTCCATTGGGCCAACACAAAAGTACTAGGACAAGCAAACACAAGACACGCACGCGAATTTAAGGAAGCATGGCACAGCCTCGACACACCCGCAATTAACAGACACATCGACATTCCCGCAGCATACCACCAGCTCCGATTCAAAATCCGAAACGAAGACCGCAAAACCTACACAAATACGTCAGAACACCCTACTAACATCACATCACAGCCTACTATCCATGAACCAACCAATCACTTCAATTCATCAGAATCCACCGATGAAAACAGCCGACAGCCCAATCCACCCATCATACGCTCGGAACGCCTACACGCGCAAAGACTCATGGACCAAGCTGATAGAAACAAACCACGTGCAAACACCTCACCATAACCTGACGAAGACTTGAAGGACCAAGTCGAAAGCTCGACTCACCAAAACACAAATCCGGAGAACAAAATCATAACATTACTATGCCTGGATTACAAGTATTCAATTCATATGTATATATATATAAAACATCAAACACCTCCAACTCCCAGATCTTAAAAACATTTATAAAATCTCACAGAGTAAAATCTTTAATAACTCCTCTCCAACGTTTCGGGGCGCTGCCCCTTTATCAAGGATACAGATTACAAAGTGAAGAGCCCCTATTTATACCCAAAAACAATATTTACAATTAAAAATTTTTATAATGACAAATCCCTAAGGTTCAAACCGTTCGGAACAAAGGTGTCTAATTTATAAGTCCAAAAGCCTTCTCTAAACGTAGGGTCATTTACATCCGTTTGATCTATTATCTTAACTTGAATATCTTCAATTCCCTTATGTCCTTCTTCATAAAAATGAGCATACAAGTGCTCGCCCGCAATACCTTTGACCTTTTCCAAACCGTTTCAAGCTACTTTTATAATTATTAAACCTCTTTTGGAAGGATGTAACTGTACTCCCCACGTATATTTTTGAACATCTCTTACCAGTTAAAAAGTAAATCACCCCTGCCGAATCGCAAACAAAGCCGAAATTAATATAATACATATGCCCCCGACCATTCCCAATCCACTTCCCTCATCTACAAAGTTGCAAATCTGGCAGCTTGATTTACCACATTTCCTCACCCCTTTATCTCCCATATCTCCCATCTTAACCCTTGCTCTCACCCAACTATCTTTTAAATTTCTAGGCCTCCGGTACACTATCTTAGGTTTTTCGTTAAATATTTTAGCCGTCCAATCCGGCCCCTGTAAAATAGGTCAAAGTGACTCAACAATTTTTCCAACTCCCGATAACGCTGGATGGAAAGTCATAACCAATGAAGTCATTTCCCTTTTTTTTCCTTTTCTCTTTTCCTGACAAAATAGGCTATCCCTGCAGATTCCTTTGGCCTTGTTAAATTGGGAATCAACAAAACCTTTGTTAAAACCCCTTTTTTCAAAATTCTCTCGGAGAATCTCATATCTCATATTATAAGTCTCTTTCGTACTACATATACGTTTCATACTCAGAGTTTGACGATAGGGAATTCCCTTCTTAACATGGGTCGGGTGACACGATCCATAATGCAAATACTGATGTGTATCCGTTGGCTTAGAATACACATCAGTTAAAATCCTCTCATCTTTAACCAAAATCATTACATCCAGGTACGAAAGCCTCTCGGTTGACCACTCCCAAGTATACTTAATACAAGGATGGTAACCATTTACAAAAATTAAAAAATTCAAGTAAGGTCTCCTTCCCATAAAACCAAATGAGAAAAATATCCAAAAAACGCCACCAGACTAAAGAATCCAGGTGATATTCACTTAACATTCTCTCTTCCAGTTTCGACATAAAAATATTAGCGAAGGAAGGTGCAAACTTAGTACCGTTATATATATATATATATATATATGATTTGAAAAAAAAACCCAGTTTAATGCAACAGCTGGGAAAAATACATGTAAGATTTGAAGAAAGTTCATGCAAATGAAAAAATGAATGAAATGTTTATATATATATATATATATAACTGTGCTTAGTAATATATTTGATGAATATTTGGCATATACACTTGATCAAATGAAAGGAAATTTATATAATATGAAGTACATTTTCAAGAGAAGTAATCAAGTTTAAACGGCAAATATTCAATGAATACATTCATACTCGTGACCTATCTGTTGGCCACGACCTTCAAAGCCCAGTTGGCAGTATGAACTCTATTTCATGTGCTTAGTAATGCAGGCTAATCAATGAACGTCACAGTTATGACGTCATTGGGCCTTACCCTGTTAATACGACCACCCCGTTAATACAACCAGTTTTTCATGGTCTTTTGGTGGTCATATTAACAGAGTTTCACTGTATTCCTTATAATTCCTAATCATTTGATTACATTTTTCAATTATTTTGACATGATTACCCTTTCATCTGAGTAATCTATGATTTGAAAAAAAAACAAAACAAAAACAGTTTAATGCAACAGCTGGGAAAAATACATGTAAGATTTGGAGAAAGTTCATGCAAATGAAAAACTGAATCAAATGTTTTTATTTCCATTACTATCTTACCTTAATTTTTCAAAAGAGATAGAAAATTTGCAAAATGAATAAATGATTTTTACCTCATGTTTAAAATCTCTACAGAACTATTTCAAGAATTCCTTCATTCCTCTTGTTCAGTGCTTGCAGTATACACACTATAGTTTTATAAATGGTCATTACTGAGTCTATTTTGAAGAGCAGCAAAGCTGAGATTGGTTGCATCTCATTGATCATCACAAGTGACAATGCAAAAAACAAAGAACAAGAAGGCAACACAGATTTTCAAATACAGTATAACTAAGAACAAAACATTTCTACATGTTTAATGGTCAAAGAACTTATTATGCCTCAATTATCAACTAATTACTGATTATTGAAAAGTGGTCAAGTCATTCAGATTGGCCAATTAATTGGCTGAACAGATCAATCATCTCACCTATGCTAATATATACATGCACACACAAAGTGTATTTAACTGGAATAGGGATATCAGACATGAGCTATTGGTCAATGTGTGCAATTTTCAATTTCTAATTTTTTATCTTCACTCTAAGAATATTTTCTTAGATTTCTTAGCAAGGTTATGATTGGCAGACTGGTCTATTTACACATTTTATTTACACATCAAGATCATTACACATTTACAATCATTATAATTGACATCAAGAATTGGGGACAATTTTAATAAAACTCAGGGATATAGCCACATTGGGTGGTACCAGGCAGGACCACCTGGCATGAATTCTATGAATTTGGCACTCATGGAAATTTTATTAATTCCACCTGCCACATTTTTAGCCCAAAGACAATAAAACATACTGTTTCTGAGCAGCAGATATCATTGTAATTTAATCAATCATTCATCAAATTCAGAGACAAGAACCCAAATTAGGGTAAACATGTCAAGCAAAATTTTGCAGAGTTCTCATATGCCATTTTCTCATAAAAAGCTGCTGCTAATTAGCCGGTGACTTAACCACTGTAAAAAGAAGGCATACACCAAATTCCATTGCTAGGTCACAAACATTTTCCTGAAAAGGGGGAGTATTAGCAGTAAGATTAACTGAATGTTACTGTCAGAAATTGCCAGAAATTTCCTCTTAGACCCAGTGTGCCAATTTTATAAAAATTCCCAGGCTGGACATCATAATGAAAACATGGTAAGACATTATAATGAAAATTAAATCACTGGATATTCTTACCTGACACTCATTTTTTGCTGGCTACATCTCTGAAACTAACTACACAGTTAAAATATATATATATTTTATATATATATATATATTTTATATATATATATATATTTTATATATATATATATATTTTATATATATATATATATTTTATATATATATATATATTTTATATATATATATATATTTTATATATATATATATATTTTATATATATATATATATTTTATATATATATATATATTTTATATATATATATATATTTTATATATATATATATATTTTATATATATATATATATTTTATATATATATATATATTTTATATATATATATATATTTTATATATATATATATATTTTATATATATATATATATATATATATATATATATATATATGTATATGTATATACCCTTAAGGGAGTTTGGTTGCCTACAGTTATTTCCAATCAATTCTTTCTCATAGAGATCAAATGAAAACAACGACAAATCATTAGATGTAAATAATCATGATCACTTTATAAATGCAGTGGCTTGTGCTAATCCATGTACCTGCAACTTCCATCAACCAGTGCAACTGATTATGCTGGAAAATAAGTAATTTGTCATAAACTGTGTGAGCTAGACTGTTTTAACCTCCTTCTCCAGAAATAAGAGATACAGATGTATTTTCAAATTATAATAATTGTAGTAAAGTACAACATGATGTAGAAGTTAACTAGAACCAGATATAAAGTGGACATATCACATGCTAAGTGACTGATAGAAAATAATACAGGTATAATTGGTCTTACAGAAGCATTTATTCACATCTGTGGTTCAACTCTGTCAGAATAAAGAGAAATGTATGAACCATCTTGTTTTTTTTCAGTTTATGCCATATGCAGTTATTAATTTGGTATCCTTATCAGTACAGGAGCTTGACCTTGTCTGTTGTCATTTCATTTTTATGTTTAGTTTAGCTATGAAGTTTTAACTGATGGATGATTAAAATAATGTTTCCAATTATCAAACTGCTTCACTGTCACGTTTCTATACCTTAATAGTAATAGTGTAGTAATATATAGAAATGGTGGACATTCTTTGCCCTGCCAAAGCAATGTCAGTTTTAAATCCTATAAAATCTTAAAGAATCATACTACTGTAACAACTAAAACGTTCTCTAACCAAAATATTTTATTGATACGAGCTTTTGATTGCCAGTCTGCAATCTTCAACAGGTAAATTAATAATGATGAAATTTGAAGATGGGACCTATTATATAGGAGGCAAAAATAGATTTGATGAAATGTGGGCATGTATGAATAATGAGGTGGTGTTAAATGATAAGAATTTTAATGTTATGGTTAGCGGCATCACTTGTGAAGTAGGATGGTATATTGTTCTGGCAGTCTTCTTGAATTGTTGTCAGCATTGGTTGTTTTTGCCATGTGCCATGATTCCAAAGTTTTTCTTTGTCGATAGTTTCCTTTACCAATTATATGTCTGTTGTTGAAGTTGATTCTGTGGTCATGGGTCCAGGCATGGTTGGCAATGTTTGAACCAGTCATATGACATTTCACAATCTCCTCAATTCGATTGACCCGCACATCTCTTTTACAATAGAACAAGAACATGAGGGATGACTTGCTTTCCTGGATACTTTGACCACACAAAACAACGGCACCATTACTACTGATGTCTACCAAAAACCGACACACACAGACAGATATTTGGACTATCACTCACACCATGACAAGAAACACACAATAAGAACAGCTGTAACACTCCTACATCAAGCCACCACACTACCAAACACAGAAGAGGGAAAAATTTGAGAAACCAAACACATCACCGACACTCTAATTTCCAATGGCTATCCAATGAAATTTATTTCAGAAATTAATAAAAAACATGTTTTCAAAGAGAAACTGACACCAACACCTGAAGAACTGGTTGGCATGTGTTTTGCTTTGACAGATCCTGATCCTGATATAATCAATAACTATGCTGTTTTACCATACATAAAAGGTTTAACTGAACCACTCACCAGAATCCTTAAGAGATATGACATTCGAGTCACTAACAAACCGCTACAGACACTTGAGCAAGAATTCCCATCACTTAAAGACAGACCTTCTACTGAAAAACAAACTAACATCGTCTACAAAATTGACTGTATGGATTGCTCACGGTGTTACATTGGAGAAACAGGGAGATGTTTTGAAACATGAATTAAGGAACACATGAGGAACACAAAACATACTACTTTGTTATAAATAAAAACCATTAGTACCACTTAGAGTTCTGGCACCCTCCTTTTTTAGAGACTCCACATCATGCTCTTTCATTGCAAAATCTGCTCTGGGAAGTGTGATCCATCATGTTTGCTTTCTTTTTTATTGATTACACTAATGTCATGCAACCAGGTTGCAAGCTTAAGCACTGTTGCAAACACCCACCAGTTATCATGGAATAAAATATAGGATAAACACCATTAACTCTTCTATGGACCAAATACAAAAATGACCCATTGTCTGATTTATCCATGATTATTAATTACTTAATGTTCATTGATAATTATAAGTGCAATTTTTTATGACATATACTGATAGTAGCAAAGCAAAAGCTATGTGAATAGTGGTAGTTCTTTAGTTGTGTCAAGAAACAATTCCTGGCTGGGATGAATTGTAGTTTAGCAAACTGATTTACATGATCTACAGTAACAAACCAGTCTGACTGCCCAGAAACTCAACCCTCAGCAATGAACACCCTCTACAAAGTCACGTTACGAAAAGAGCCTTCATGTTTTACTTGAGTTTCTCAGGTCTCTTTGACTAGTTGGTTGGCATAATTTACCCTCCACTGATACAGATTTGTGTCGGGATCGTGAAACGATTCCACATCAACTGGCATCAAAGACAATTTACATTTCAATTTAATCACCTTCTATTGCCCTTACAAACAAAAAATTTTTGAAATTAATTACTAAAATGGTGGATAAATAACAGCTTAGGCCACGTCAGCACTTCAGTGGACAGTACAGCATCCAAGGGACAACTGAATAGAACTGAACAAACTATTATGTAACTTGGACAGACAACTCACTTACAATTTCACGCACTGGGACTTTGGAAAGATTACACAAACTTAAGTCTAGTTCGTTGCCATCCAGCTTATCCCTGAGTTCCTCTTTCGTGAACTTTTTGTGGTTCATTATTTGCATGTATACTGTAGGACCACTCACTCAGTGCTCGATAATGAACCATCGCCCGCGATATCTGATTACCAACAGTTCAGAGTCAATGACCTTTGTTGATATGGAACCATCTCCCCATTCTCCACTCTAGATCCATGATAATCGTTAAATCTAAATTTACCGTTAGATTCACTATAATCATGAATTTTTAAAACCCTAAAATTTTTAAAACGGGTTGAGACGATGGTTTATCGTCACCAGGGGGTGATTTAACCCTAGTCGTAACCCTAATCCTAACCATAACCCCAGTTGTAACCCTAATCTTTTTCCGAGTTTCCCCGACAAAGACGATATTCTTAGAATTGAAGCTATTCATCTTTTCGGGGGTGAGACTTTGGTACGAGTTCACTGCCTAAACCTGACCCACACAAAACATACGGCATAGACCATTGCATAGACATAGAATGCGGTCTCCAATCTCATCTCAGTAATCCGGAGTCAACCATGGAGGCCACCATTTGTCTCACTCACCTCTCTCTACAACGACCGCTTGCTATTGCTTTTCAGTAATTCTTATAATCTTAGGGTTATAAGGGTTATCAAGGGGCGGTCCTCTGGAATGGTTTATCAACAGATGCGAAAAGGCAACTAAATCCAAGAGGTTTTGAAAAATTTTTTTATAGTTAAGTCTTTAGTTAAATAGATGGGAAAAAATTTTAATTAGGGAAATATTTAGCAATTATTCACCAACACCGAAGTAAATAATTATTTTAGCTTATATCTCGCAACCTCGTTCCCAAGGCCCTGGAAATAAGGTTGATATATCTTGTTTTCACACTTAGTTTTTCAAATTAATAAAACTATTTTATGGAATCTTGTTAAGAATATTAATGCTCAGCATAAAGTTTTAAAAAGACCCATAATAACGGAGAGTTTAATAAAAACAGAAATTAATTTTACTGACGTTTCGTCGCTAGTCTTGCAAGATCTTCAGAGTGAGGAATATATACAGGTGTTTGGAATATATGCTAACTATTAACAATGACAGGAAGAAATTAGGTGTAAGAAAGGATTAATGTGTTAATGACATGAACGATGAGATAATGAGTGGGTAGTGAGTTAGTGAGAGGATAAGGAAAGAAGATGCAGCTAAGATGAGAACATGAGATTAGAATAATGTTAAAGGAACAGATGTAATTTTAGCGTTGAGAGATGGGTTAAATTTCTTTATTAGCAGACTTTCCCTGAGAAGAAGTTCAAAGTTGGAAGAGGAGGTGCTGAGAATTGAAAACTCATCATTTGAGAGGGAGTGGCCAGTTTGTTTGTGGTGTGCCAAAACACTAGAATTAGAGGTGTAAGAAAGTGGTTTTGCTGTGTAGGCCGAAACTCCTAAGTGTTCCGAAACACTTAGGACTGCAAAGAGGCATGGTAATGCCGCCTGTTGGTCATACTGAAACATGTGAGCATGAAGAAAGCTACAGAAATGTTCTTTATTATCCCTTGATGGACAAACTTTCAGCAGAGATCAGGTTACGATTTTATTTCACCAACAAATCCCTTCTGCACTCAATTTCAGCTCTTGATCCAGGCTCAGCAAATTTTTTACAGCTTGACAAACTGGACACGTTGATAACTCAGCATAACATTAACAAAGATTTTCTAGAAGTTGAACTCCGACAGACCAAACGCTTAGTTACCAACAAGAAAGCTGAAAATATCAAGATTGACAACCTTGTGGATTTCTCAACACTCTTAGTCCCATATAAAGATGCATTCCCGGATCTGTACAAACTGTTAGCTATTGCTCTTGTACTACCCCCAACGTCAGCTTCCTGTGAGAGAAGTTTCTCATCAATGAGACTTATCAAAAACGTCCTGAGAAATTTCATGTCAAGTGATAAGTTGTCCTCTGTTTCTGTGATTGGTATCCATCATCAAAGAGCCAAGCAAATTGACTTGGATGACTTTATCAACCTATTTGCAAGTAAACATAACAACAGACTGGTCCAGTTGTTTTAATAAGAGAATAGTGCAAAGGTCGACTTTCTTCTTTCAACTTGAATGCACTGAAAAAGTGTAAAAGTTTGAATTGAAAACTATGGCAAGTATCAGATGAAAAAACTAGTTCCTCTTGGGTGCATCACATTGTAAAAATTTAAGAAAAGTTTAGTGCCATGAGGATTATGGCCTGTAAAGAGTCTAAGCTAAATGGCTGCTTTGTGATGAGCGTGGGTGGAGGTGGGAGGGTTTGGGTGGCCCTCCTGGCCGGGCATTGGTCCCTGAGCGGAGACTAGGTTGTGGCTGACTGTGGCTCACCTAAATCCCTCTCTCCTATTCTTGGCATATGAGCAAAGTGCTAGAAAATTTTTTCTGAGTTTGTGAAAAAAAAATGGAAATAAATGGCAAGTGAGCTTATTTGTAGGCCATGTAGGAAGGCCAATTGCAACAGATTAAAAAGATAAGCAAGGGGGGAGGTGCTAAATCTTAAATAAGTGGAAAAAATTCTAAACTTATAGGAAATGAGATGATTTAGAAGCCTTGTACCTGGTACTTTGTGAGAAGGATTAAAAAGATTGTGAAGAGAAAACAGGGGTGAAAACTTAATTGGTTAAAGAAAACAAAGTATATAACAAATGTAGATTAATGGGAAGTGAGAGGATTTAGCAGCGCTGTAGAGTGTACAGGTTGTGATGAGCGTAAGTGGAGGTTGTAGTTGGCTCTAGCTCACCTAAATCCCTCTCTCCTATTCTTGGCATCTGAGCAAAGTGCTAGAAAAGTTTTTTTGATTTTGGGAAAAGAGAATTTTATTTTTATTTTTTAGGGAGTATTTAAAGGTATGGTGCCGGTGTGGTGTATAAAATAATTCATGGATGTGTGGGCATTTTTGAGATTTATGAGATTTAAATCTCAATACCTAAGTCTTGTTGGCTTCATGAATAGGTATTTCCGCTTTTGATTTGAATGTGGTTGGTTAGGTTCTTGTCACGTGTTGAAATATCGTTGTTCTGATGATGGTGGCTGACGAACATTAATCTATCATGTTAAGATCGGTTCTGTTCCTTTTTATGTTAGTTTCACAATAGAGACAACGTGGAATTTTTTCACTTCTTTTTACTTATAAAGTATTCTAATTTTTATGTCTGCCTGAGAATATCTCACTTTTCATGTCAGGGTCTTGTGAAGTTCGTTTCATAATATTGCGAATGTTTGAGTTTGTGATTTCAGATATGTTCACTTTCAATTTTGAAGTTTTTGACATGATGTGAGCCGGCAGTTTATGGATTTCCTATAGAAGTCCTAAAATGTTTCTTTTTACACTTAAACGGGATAAAAAACGTGCGAAACTAATTAATTAGAGCATTCAAAAATGCACCAGTCAAAGTCACTGAAAATCAACCAATCAGACGCGTTCTCAAACAATCATACATATTTCATATTCAGGGAACGTTTGTTGTTTACATTCGACCAGGAATGAATGGTCTTCGAGTATGAACACGATGCTAAGAGTTGGTGTCTCTAGCAGGAGATGAGCTTTGCTCAATATATCGTAAGTAAGAAGTGTTTTATTCTCTTTAGCTTTTGTTCAGTTATGTAATGAAATATGAAGATGTCCGTTTGGGCTGCGGCAGAGAGAGGAGATTTGGATGGCATCGTAAATGCAGTTCAGAATGGTGCAGACATTGAAGAGCGTTAGGATGTATTGAGGGAACTACTTTACATTGGGCTTGCTACTATGGACAAACCTCAGCTGCAGATTACCTAATCCGGTGTGGTGCTGCCGTTCACTCTACAAGCAATACTGGTGACTTCCCTATTCACTATGCGTGCAAAAACGGTGATCTATTAACTGTAAATTACTCATCAGCAGTGGGAGTTACTTCAAATCAAGAAATGACAATGGTCATACCCCACTTCGCCTTGCTGTAGATAATGGACCAATCTCATGGGGACTTGCCTATTCACTCTGCGTCCGAGGACGGTAAGCTAGATACTGTAAAATTACTCATCGACAAAGGAAGTGACTTCACATCAACAAATGACGATGGTCGTACCCCACTTCAACTTTCATTATATAACGGATATATCTCATTGGCTGATTACTTAATTCAACTTGGTGCTGAAGTTAACACCAGAGACCAATATGGTAACTTGGCTATTCACTATGCTTGCGAGGACGGTAATCTAGATACTGTAAAATTACTCATCAAGAAAGGGACAGACTTCACATCAAAAAATAACAATGGTGATACTCCACTTCATTTTGCATTGTAGAGAATTTCGTAATGGATTTGACATTAACTTTTTAATTGTAACCTGAGATAGGAGTGGGCGCGGGGAGAGTTGTAGTTAAGCTGACTTGAAAAGGTATCAAAATAAAAAATTGTTGCGTTGTAACGAAATCCGAGATCGATCATTCTTACATGGCGCCCAACGTGGGGCACTAGTCCATTCAAAGCTTGAAGCGAAGTCGACATCGAAAATTCAAAATGACCGAACAACAAGGAAAAGAGAATTCTAACAACATCGATCGCTTGAAGGCAATCAGAAGAAGTCATCGTGGTGTTGTGACCATGCTTTCAAATGAAGCATTCAATTATTTGGATAAAGAAGATCAACCAGCTGAAACAACCGTAAGTCGTCTTGAAATAATTGATCATCAACTCGCGATCAGGTTGAAAGTTCTCGAAGATATTAACGAACAAATACTAAGTCTACTGAACGTTGAAGACATCGAATACGAAATCGAGGAGTCCGAAACGAATTGATAACCGAATGCAGCGTAAGTTCGAATCACAAGAACAATCCTCATGATCGCAGAATTTGTTACAGTCAAGTCAAGTTCAGTAGCAACAGTTGCAAGCATCGCAAGTTCAAGAGCCATCACAGGTGCCAGAAGTTGTTGGCGCCCAAAACAACACGATACCAAGCCCAACCGTATCCCCCGCTAGAACGCGTTTACCGAAACTTTCGCTGCCGAAATTTAAAGGAAATATAACAAATTGGAAAACGTTCTGGGATTCTTTCCAATCTGCGATCCACAACAACAAGGATATATCAGACATTGACAAATTTAATTATCTTAACTCGCTCCTTGAAGGCACAGCCGCACGTTGCGTTAAAGGATTAACTATCTCTGAAGCTAACTACAAGTCAGCCATTGAAATTCTCACCGAGAGGTTTGGAAAACCAAAACAACTAATTTCTGCACAAATGGATCAATTAATGAAGTTACAACCTTGTCAAAATGACCGACCGTCGTCTCTTAGATTCATTTACGACAAAATCAGTGTACACGTCCGAGGATTATCGACTTTGGGCGTCTCTTCCGATGAATATGGAAGCCTCTTGATCCCGATAATTATGTCGAAATTACCGAGCGAAATTCGATTACTGGTCGCTAGAAAAGCGTCGAAGCGACGTTTGGGAAGTTAATGAACTTCTTCACACTATCAAGATTGAAGTGGAAGCAAGGGAAGCTAGTGATTTGGTGAAGATTAACGAAAATCGCCGACAAAACGCCGGGGCTGATTCCAGGCGCCAAAATACGACACCGACAGCTGGAACCTTCACTACGGGATCGAAGAATGCACCGCCGGATAATATACGATGCGTTTATTGTGGTGGATTACACTACTCAGCGTCATGCGAGGAAGTGGTTGGTGTTAAAGAGCGAAGGGGTATTCTGTATAAAGAAGGGCGATGCTACAACTGTATCAGAAAGGGGCGCCAAATGAAGAATTGCAGGAATACAAAATTATGTAGATATTGTAGTGGCGGACATCCTCAGTTCATCTGCCCCTCCCAAACTGCTAAATACCTCGATCAAGAAGAAAGAAGAGGCGAGACCGACATTACCTGAAAGAAACAATTATTACTCAGATTCTGAAACGAAGACCGTCACTACACGCGCCACAACCGAAAGGACTGCAGACTGCGAACGCATTTGCCGTAAACAAACTAAATTCGAAGTCTTTTCCGGTCAGAATCTTATTCGATAATGGTTTCCAGCGTAGTTATGTTGCATCTCAGTTAAAGAAGAGGTTGGGTTTGAAGCCAATCAAAACAGAAGCCTTGCATTTGAATACCTTTGGTCAAAGCAATTACCGGAAGGAAAAATGTGAAGTCCTGAGTCTTCGTCTAAAGAAGCGAGATCGAGAAGTCGATATAATAGTGCTGGATTACCCCGTTATTTGTTCTCCTCTTCCATCCAAGATTCGAATCGATCAACCGCATTTGGAAGGACTAGATTTTGCCGATGACTTTGATGACAACTCTGGAAATATCGATATCCTAGTGGGATCTTACTACTATTAGGAGTTTGTTAATGGAGAAACAATCCGAGGTGAAGGTGGTCCAACTGCTGTAGCAAGCAAGTTTGGTTGGTTATTGTCTGGTCCACTGGAGAATTCAGTCGTCAACCACAACTTGGTGAATTCTAATCTAATTATTTCTGGAGACTACCATCAAGCATCAGCAGCGTCTCAAAACGAGCCTTTGGTCGACGCATTGAAAGAATTTTGGGCTGTTGAATCAACTGGCATATGCGAGAAGGATCATCAACCATCATATCCAGTTATTGAACATATTCGGTACGACAATCAACGTTACGAAGTAGGTCTACCGTGGAGACGAGAAGGCACGCCATTGTGTACCAATTATGAACTGTGCCACAACCGATTGAGATCGCTGCATTACAAGCTTAAAAGGCAACCGGACATACTTCGAGAGTATGACAATATCCTTCGAGGACAGCTGGAATCAGGGATTATAGAAGTACCAAGTGAAGAGGTCAAGGACCAATCATTTGAAAATGTCCACTACGTTTCGCACCACGCAGTAATCCGAGATGACAAAGAAACAAGAAAGATAAGAATTGTATATGACTGTTCTGCCAAATCTCAGTCGCAAGAACACTCATTAAACGACTGTTTGGAAACCGGACCGAATTTTATTCCAAAACTGTTCGACGTCTTGGTGAAATTTCGAGACAATCCAGTGGGTTTAATTGCTGACATTGAGAAAGCATTTTTGATGGTTGGAGTACGGAAGGAAGATCGTGATATGTTACGGTTCTTGTGGTTCAAAAATCCAGAGAATACCTATCCAGAGTTAGTGCAAATGCGTTTCTGTCGACTTGTTTTCGGTCTGAGATGTTCCCCTTGACTATTAGGGAGCACTATTCTTTATCATTTAGAATCCTACAAGGAACGTTATCCTGATATTGTTGAAATTATCAAGAATTCTTTTTACGTGGACGATCTTGTGAGTGGATCAGCAAACGACCAGACAGCATTCAATCTCTATGAGAAATCCAAGAATGTTATGGCGGAAGGCGGATTCAACTTAAGAAAGTGGAATTCCAACTCCAAGAATCTGATGGAACACATCGCAAAGGCGGAAGAAGAAGTTGATTAGCAACAGCAACATCACCAGTCTACAATGACAGAAGAAGATGAATCTTACGCCAAATACAGAGTAGGTCCATACGCCCATAAAGATGACAATTCAGTCAAATTGCTGGGAATAAACTGGAATACTGAATCCGATGAATTCCTTTTCGATCTGTCTGAGCTGACATGCGAAGCCAAATCTTTACCTGTAAGCAAGCGAACCCTTTTGAAATTGACAGCAAAGATTTTCGACCCTCTTGGCCTGCTCAGTCCATTTACGATTAAGATGAAAATGATGTTCCAAGTGTTGTGCACAGAAGGGGTCGACTGGGATGAGGAGTTAATCGGTGAATCACGAAGTCGGTATCTAAGTTTCTTGGTCGAACTACAACACATTAATGACCTTCGAGTTCCAAGATGTTACTTCTGCACTACCTCTATGCCCAGGTCTATTCAAATTCATGCCTTCTGTGATGCGTCAGAAAGAGCAATTGGCACTGCAGTTTATACGAAATCCGTATACGACAACGGAGATGTGCAAGTTCGACTTATGGCATCAAAGACCAAGGTGGCACCCATCAAAAGGCAAAGTATACCTCGACAAGAACTGCTTGGAGCAGTTATTCTGGCACGGCTTGTTGACACAGTATTGAAGGCATTAGATCAAGAAATTAAGGTGACTTACTGGACCCATTCGATGACAGTGTTATATTAGATTCTGAACCAGAAACCATGGAAGCAATATGTTCAATATCGGGTACAAGAAATACGTCGTTTATCAGACCGACAAGCCTGGCGATTTTGTCCTGGATCCTCAAATCCTGCAGATCTCCCATCAAGAGGCATATCTGGTAAGGATTTTACTGATAACTCATTCTGGTGGTGTGGTCCCGATTTCCTTCTTCAGTGGGAAGATAAGTGGCCAAAGAACTCAGTAATCATCAAGGATAAAGCGTTTGAAGAGCTGGTGAAGAATCCCGTTCCGGCGATTCATGCCCTGGTCAACATCAATGATCTGCAAAAAAACCTCGACATCGGCTAAGTGTTTGATTGCGAGCGATTTGGTGAATTACGCTTGTTGCTTCGAGTGTCTGCACGTGTGCTAAGGGCTGTAAAGTCCTTCAAACGGTTGCGGATTGGCAAATCGTCGTCTCCATTGAATCAAGAGAAGGAGCTGACGGCTGAGGCAATCAACGAAGCTGAAGTATACTGGATCAAGTCAGTTCAAAAGACAGCATTTGGAAGGGAAATATTGTACCTCATTGGTAAACAGCGAACTAACCTCCTAGCTTTGATCAGTCAGTTCGGCCTCTATGTTGATGTCGACGGTATATTAAAGTGTAAGGGTCGAATCAATAATGCCCATCTAAGTCAGTCTACCAAGACTCCTATTTTACTTCCCACGAAGCACCATTTTGTTAATCTTTCTATTCTCAGTGTTCATGAGACAATAATGCACGGTGGGATAAGAGACACTCTATCCACCATACGTGAGAGATTCTGGATTTTAAGGGGACGAGCCACCGTAAAGAAAGTCCTACGTGCCTGCGTATTGTGCAAAAAACTGGAAGGACCACCATTTCAAGCCTTGCTACCACTGGACTTACCAACCACCAGAGTTTCGGAAGATCCATCTTTTAGTCATGTAGGAATGGATTTTGCAGGTCCATTGTTCGTGAAGCGGCCCTTGGAATACCCCTTGGAAACGGACTGCGATAAGTGCAAAACATACATTTGCTTGTTTACTTGCCAGTCGACGAGAGCGGTTCATTTAGAGCTTACTTTAGGACTTGATGTTCAATCATTTCTACAAGCATTTCGAAGATTTTCAAGCCGAAGAGGACTGCCTTCAACTTTGTTGTCGGATAACGCTCGAAGTTTCAAGTCTTCATCCAAAGAAGTTTGCAGGGTTATCAGATCAGATGAAGTTAAGCGTCACATGACGAATAACAGAATTGTATGGAATTTTATTATTGAACGAGCTCCATGGTGGGGTGGATTTTGGCAGCGCCTCGTCAAGTCCGTTAAAAGAACCCTAAAGAAGGTTATAGGAAGAGCATCATTAACCTTTGAGGAGATGAGAACTCTTTTAGCTGAATCTGAAGTAGTCATTAATGCTCGTCCGATGACATACGTGTACGATGATACAGAGTCAATTTCACACCCTCTTACCCCATCGCATTTAATAAATGGTCGTCGGATAACAAAGATGCCCAATACAGAATATTTTGAGGTTGTAAGTACTTACAAGACCCTAACCAGAAGAGCTCAACATCAGAAGAACATTTTGCATCACTTCACTAACCGATGGAGACAAGGCAGAACAACGGCGACGTCCCATCATTTCAGTTGGTGATGTAGTTATTGTTAAGAACGATTCTACTGCCCAAAATTTCTGGAAACTTGCTGTGGTGAAAGAATTAATTCACGGTAACGACGGAAACGTCCTAGCAGCATTAGTTCAGGAAGCTAACAGCCAAAGGAGACCACGTCTCCTGAGACCAGTTATCCAACATCTGTATCCAATCGAGATTAGACGCGACGACATTGCCCAGCCTGAAGAAACGGTCCTTGATTATTAAGAGAATGATGCAAAGTATACTCGTCCTCGGCGAAAGGCAACGGAAAGAGGAGAGTTGCAAAGAAGAAAGAAAACCTAAATAATTAGTGTATTGATTCGCGAGGTGAATCAATCCGGGGGAGTGTAGAGAATCTCCTGATGGATTTGACATTAACTTATTAATTGTAACCTGAGATAGGAGTGAGCGCGGAGAGAGTTGTAGTTAAGTTGACTTGAAAAGGTATCGAAATAAGAAATTGTTGCGTTGTAACGAAATCCGAGAGCGATCATCCTTACATACTAAGTCAAACGTGGTGTTGACGTTAACTCTCGAAACAATGATGGTTGGTTACCTATTCACTATGATTGCGATGCGGATCATCTAAGTGCTGTGAAATTTTTAATTAATAAGAGGAGTGACTTCAAATTAACAAATAACAATGGTGATACTCTACTTCATATTGCATCAAGGGAAAGAGACTCCTCGGTTGCTAGTTACTTAGTGGAACGTGGTGTTGACGTTAACTCTATATACAATGATGGTTGCTTGGCTATTCACTATCCCTGCGAGTTGGGTCGTTTAGATATTGTGAAACTTTTAATCATGAAAGGGAGTGACTTCATATCAACAAATAACCATGGTGATACTCCACTTCATCTTGCATCACAGAATATGGATACCTCAATTGTTGGTTATTTAATCGAACGTGGTGTCGAAGTAAACTCTAGAAACAAGAATGGTTTCTTGCCCATTCACTATGCGTGCGAGTATGGTCATCTATCTGCCGTAAAATTACTAATCAGCAAAGGGAGTGACTTCACATCAAGAAATAGGGATGGTGATGCTCCAATTGATCTTGCAAAGTGGAGTGGACATGCCTTAGTAGTTGATTATCTTATGACGCACGGTCGAGAAGCAGCAGGTAATTAGTATTGTTATTTGTTCTAATAGATGAAAGATTTTTTATATTTTTTATTTTTCAATTTCAACCTTTAATTGTTTATCAAGTAATTTGCATTGTAACATGAGATAACTATTCTCTGTAATATAAAATGAATAAGTTAAAGTGCTGATGCAAGAGAGGCAGTGTGGGTTTTCCAGCGGTGGTGTAGTCAAGTCCACCAAAGCCGAGTCCAAATCCGTGTCCGAGTCCAGTCACTTAGACTTCGGTTCGAAGTCCGACACTTAGGGTAGTTTCTCAGCCAGTTGCCTGCCCCAAGCTATAATAAGAGCGTTATTATTTCATCTTTTGGCTAAGTGTTTGCCGGCGGCCGCAACCCCTTTGAGTTGATTTTTAGTGGATTTTAGGTGCTCGTCATTTAGTTAGTCGATTTTCTCGTCATTTAGTTGACGAAGGTGTTTTCAAATCAATGTTTGTTCTTTCGACTCGAACGGGAGCGGACTGGATAAGTAAAATTATTGTCTTCAGTTGTAAGTAATGCACGATTTTCGTAAGAACTCCGATCCGAACTCGGTCAGTATTCTGTGTAAAAACTAGTTTTTTGTACATTTTGAATGTTTAAATCACTGTTCAGGGCCGATTATGATGGACATCTCTCGATTTTAGAATGCCGTAAGACATAGATACCAAAATAAAATAAAAAACCGAAAAAACAACAACAACAACAACAACAGAGTCGGCAATGAAGATAAATAGGAGATCTTGTGGCTGAAGTATCGGAGGTTACGAAAATCGAATGTTACCAGATTTGTGCTCGTGGACTCTGAATTTCCACTGATGTTCTGCACGAAAAAGTTTAAATGTCAAGAACTGTGCAAAGGCTTTTTTTTATGAAAAAACAATTAGGCAATAAGACTTAGACCCCGTTCACACGATACCGGTACGAAACTGCACCGGTATCAAAATATCACGGTACGAACCTGTTCACACGATTACGGTTTCACATTACGGTTTCAAATCGTTACGGTTAGCATTATGGTTTCATGCCTTAGATATTGCATCTACAAACTTATCCAGAAAAAAAAAAGTTTGGGTTTGCTCTACATAGTATAGAGAACACTAATTTTTCGACCAAAATTTTTCTAAGTCCAGCTAATGAGATGCGGCAAGTACTATATTTAGGTTTATGCGAATATCTCGTTTGTGATTTGTCGGATCATGTTTCTGATCAGAGAGACTTAGGTTCTTTTGGAGAGATCTATCTTTTTCATAGATTTTCTTTGTCAGAAAATATTGCTCCTTAAGGGAGAAAAACGAGGTTTTTGCCCTACACGTAAGTTTTTTGGCTCTATTTTCGCCGGAAGTTGTTGGACCAAGGTCAAGGTCGAAGTACGGTTGTACATCTCATGTAGGCGGACCTTTTTGGTTAATATCTTTGTCACAAAATATTTTCAGTTTTTGCTCTACATAGTTTAGATAACCCCTAATATTTGGACCAAAATGCAAATATCCTATAATATTTTATCCTGAAAGTTTTGTATAAATTATTGAATGTTTTTAGGGTTTTATTGGTTCCATTTCCAGATACATTTGATATTGTATCTGGAAATCGAACCAAGGAAAAAAAAGTTTGGGTTTGCTTGAATGTTTTTAGGTTTTTTTTCTGGATTTATTTCCAGATTACCTTTTCCTATCCTGTATACATATAACCCGTTTTGTGAATTAGATTAGTGTTTTTTTTCGGGTTTTGTTCAGTTCTTATAGACATGGAATTTATAATTAGGCCAAGGTCAAGGTCATTCAAGGTCACGAAAAAAAGAAATATAAAATTTCAATATCAAATATTTACATTAATAATAATAATAATAATAATGAAGGATTAATTAGGAGTACATCCAACAAGTGGCTCTTCGCCTCCTAATGCCTAATTACATGCTAAAATTGAATAAGCTATATGCTAAAATTGAATAAATATAAGTTATAAAATACTGAAATTGAAAATTGAAAATAGATACAGCAAATATTGGAATACTTTATAATTAAAATTAATTTTCTAGGCGCGATTTTGCCTTGTGCGGAAGTAGCTCCTTAGCTGCTCTTAGAAATGGCGCATATGATGTTATTTTCCTAATATAGTCTGGCAGTTTGTTGAAAATATTAGCTGCTATATGCTGAAAAGTGTCATCTTCTTTAAGGCCAGGGACAGAAAGCTGAGTTGCGGAAGATGATCTTAGGTTGTACCCATCGACAGAATGTAATTGTAAGCGTAAATGGTCTGGCCAAGTTTCATTATATAATGCCTTATGTGTTAATTTCATAATACTTAACTCTCTTCTTTCACGAACTGGGAGCCATTTCAAACTGATGACGTCTTCTAAGTTGGCGTATTTCCCCAGTACAAAAGAAGCGCTCGCGTTTTGTACGCGTTGTAACCGCTTCAGTTGGTATTCTGGCAGGGGACTAAAAATAGTGTCACAACAGTCAAGTTTCGATATTACTAAACTTTCTACTAGCTGTTTTCTTATTGCAAATGGAGCTAGGTAGCGTAATTTTCTCAAGATCGCTAAACTACTGTAACATGCTGATAGTATATTGGTTATGTGTTCGTTCCATGATAAGTTATTATCTAGATGAACCCCTAGTAATTTAGTATGATCCAGACGTTCCAATTCGGTACCATCACAACTCAGAGATATCGGTGTTGTAGCCAGGGAGTGGACGCGACCCATCTGTGCAGTAGACATCAGCATCCATTTTGTTTTCGCTTTGTTGAGGGATAAGTTGGAGTCGCTGGAGTATGAGCCTAGACCCTCGATGATATTGTTCATTTCAGCAGCCGCCTTGGGAAGATCGCGCACTTTTGTGTGGAGGAGCAGCGTAGTATCATCTGCATACTGAAAGCATCGGCACTGTAGTTGACCCTGAAGATCTGACACGTACAGATTGAAAATAATGGGACCCAGTATTGAACCCTGTGGGATGCCAAACACAACGTTATCCAAGTCCGATGTTTTGTCGTCGATCTGTACAAATTGGTACCTGTTTGACAGATAATTTATAAGCCACTCCAAGAACTTTCTTGAAAAACCCATGTGATGCATCTTCTTCACATGAGTAATCAGCAAGGACTAGTAGTGAAACTTCGCCCCTTTTCATTGAGCGTACTAGCTCATCCCGAATGCCAAGTAGAGCAGTAGTGGTAGAGTGACCCTTCCTGAATCCAGACATACGTGGACCAAGCAGTGGTGCCTCTTCAATGAAGGAAATTAGCTGTTTCGATACCACCCTTTCGAACACTTTAGACGTGACTGGAAGAATGGAGACCGGACGAAAATCGTCTAAGCTTTCCGGATGATCTTTCTTCGGTATTGGTGAGATTCGTGCCAATCTCCAGTCCTTTGGAAATGTTGAGGTATCAATACAAGTTTTTATGATGTGAGTGAGTGGCGAGGCAAGGAAGCTGGCAACAAGTTTGAGAAATTTCACAGGAATGTGATCCGCTCCTGTCGAACAATCAGTCCTGAGTCCTTGAATTTCCTTCATAATTTCTTTTGGTGACACTCTGTTCAAGCAAAATGTGGCGCCATCCTGGGTTGGAAGGGAGTCCAAGAGGTTAAATAGGCTATCAATATTGTCAGGTTGAGCTTCAAGAGTTCTTTCCGCAGTGGAAGCAAATTGCTGATTTAGTGCGTTTGGATCCGCTCGTAGAGGCTGAGGGCTAGAGGCTGAGGACACGATGTATAACCCTCCATACTACCTTTGGGCGTTTCGACGATAATGCTTTGGAGAGAAACGCTTTTCTGGTCTTGTTGATTAAACTTTTGATCTCATTTCGTACGGCCCTAAACGCTGACCACGAGGCACTTGTGTTGTTACTATGGGCTTCCATTCGTGAGCGGTTCCTTTCTAATTGTAGTTTCCTTATTTCCTCAGAATGCATCCACGGGGCTGGAGGGCGTGTAACTTTAACTCTACGTAGGGGCGCATGTCGATCAATACACTCTGTAATCAGGCTGTTCAATGCGTTAAGTTTATCATCAGGGGTCTCTAGACCGTAAACTAAGTTCAATGGTAACATAGAAAAATCCTGTATGTAGTCAGACTCTACGTAGTTTTTCTCGTTTCGAATGTACTTAAATCTTGTAGCAAATGTAGAGACCCGCACGTTAATTGTTGCGTAGACAGCGTCGTGGTCACTGATCGAGTCACATGGTAATACATCAGCGTGTGAAACTTTATGGGGGTTGTTTGAGATGAGATGGTCAATAAGAGACTTCGATGTTGATGTTGTTCTTGTTGCTTTTGTGATGTGTTATGTTAGGTTAAATGACTGAAGAATATCAGTATACCGCTTGACTACACGGTCTCCCTTGTCAAGCAGATTGATGTTCATGTCCCCTGTGACCAGCAGCATACCGTCCCACCTAGACACCACCTTAGAGAGAAAATCCTCGAACTGATCTATCCAATCATTACATCCCAGAATCCTCTCTGAACGATAAATCACACCCAACAGCAACTTACTATTTTTATTTTTGCCAGGCATTTCTAGCCACATGTGTTCTAGGTCAGGGTGCAGTTTTTCGATGTTCTTACGACGCTTAAACTTTAAGGATTCTTTGATGTACGCTCCTACTCTACCACCCTTACACACATCCCGATTTCGATAACATAACTGATATCCTGGAATACTGACATGTTGTAACAATGGATTGTCTTTCAACCATGTCTCACTGAGAGTAACAATATCAAACTGGTAATCATTAATAAGAAGTGACAGTTCTCCAAATGTAGAGGTCATGCTTTGTGTGTTTAGATGCATTACTGCCAAATGGTTACTGTTGGCTTTGATAGCTTATAGGTGTTCGTCAGCTCCTAGTGATATAGCAGTGCCAGTAGATTGATCCAGTGCCGTATGTGTAGTTTCAGGTGACTGCAAGATGAGTGACCTCTCATTGTAGAATGGTAGGACAGAAAGCAGGTGCTTAGGAGTGCATGATGGACAAATCCAAGTGCTATGACTGAGTGACTTTCTATTCTTGAGCTCTGTTCACTTGACATGAGACAAATCATAACAGACGTTACAGGTTGTGCTAGCTTGATTCTTACTTACGGTCTTTTCACATACTTGACAATTAGGAGCTGGTCCAGGATGTGGAGAGATATCACCGCCAGATAGTAAAATTCGGCGGCAGGCGCTTGAGTTTGAATAGTATAAACATGGGCGCTTCAATCGTTTGGGCTTCCTGTGGACGTAACGGCTACGCGGAAAAACAAACCCATAAACTGTGTGTATAGACAACCTCAAGAACATTGAACAAGCATGAAAGCGAATTATCTTGGCGTCTTCTAACAAGAGTGGTCTTGAGTCAAGAAGTCCATATTCAAGTGAATAATTCGGTTCACTGACTTTGTAGGTTCCATTGTTCTTAGGTGTAGTTGCAGATGAAAACCATTGTCCTGATATGTAAATTGAACAACTTTTCAGCAGAGTCGAGTTGTAGGTTGAACAAGCTTTAGCTCTCATTTTCAGGTCTTGCGGTGTTACATTTCCATCCAAAACTTCATTAGTATTGATCTTCATGTAATTATTCATCAATCATATAATTTGATCTTCATAAGTCATATAATTTGTATCCAGGAGCTGTTGAATGTGGCACAATAACACAAAAATAGCGGAAAGGTAAAATACATGGTTGTTTATTGATGTTCTTATTTACAAAGCTCACATGGCGTTTAATATGGCCTCCGCCCGACCATTTCTTGTTAATGTTTTATGTCGCTCCTTTGATTGGGTTCTTGTCGCGACATTCGGGCAAGTTCTGTTGAAACGTTCAACTTCACCCCAGGGTATACTTCCTGATCTACAGTTACGCAGATCAACGGCTAGCCGTGTGAAACAGTAATGTGAACAATATTTATTAGTAAACTGAGCTTACAACGGAGCTAGGTTCTCTCTCGCTGTTCCCTCCAAAACAACAACAACGACAACCCCTTTTGTCACGAGGTACAGTCCAAATATGGACTGTGCGGTGTTACACCACTCCCTCTTTACGAAAAGCAGAGTCTCTTTGTATGTAACTTTCACTTATGTATGTACAATCAAGTTTAAAATCCAAATCTTTGCGGTGGTCTTATCGCTCGTCCAGTCCGTGTTCTTTGTGGAGGGTTATCCTCATTTGTGTCTGATGCCCCAGGAGCTTCTACGATCTGCGCCCGCTCTGCTTCTGCTTGATCTTGCTCGTTGTGTCTCGCAGCTTGTTGTAATGGTTCATCCAGCACTAGCGTAGGCGAAGAGTCTGGCAAAGGATCTCGGCTTTCCTCATTTGCCTTTGTCTCTTTTGTTGGACTCACCGGTGTCTTACATGGCTTCAGGCGGTTGTGGTGTACCACCCGGCGGCCTCGACCATCCTCCTGGATCCGGTAGGTTACTCCGGGGTTACTGTTACATTCCAACCTCTTCTTTATGATGTACGGCCCCAGCCAACGAGGTGTTAACTTCCGTCTGATCGATAGAGGGTTGTGCAGCCACACTCGGTCATTAACACAGGTGTAATGGGATCTGCGTCACGGTTTGGCTCACCAAATCCTAGCTTGCTGAGTACATCGGCCACCACATTGTTCTGCCCTTCGATATGCTCTATTTCAAAATCGTACTCTGCGATGTCACTAAGCATTCATCTCCTACGTCCGTAGGGGTCTTTCATGGTTTTTAGTCGGGTTAAGGGAAGATGATCGGTTCTCAAGCGAAACCTAACACCCAGCAAATAGTGTCGGAAAGGAGGCTTACAACATGTTTTTCCCCCTTTGATTAGTTAGCTTAGAATGTATTGGCATGGTAAAAATAATGAGTTGGCTCATTATAGTTACGTAATATTTGTACGGTTGCAGGATTTAATTTGCCTCAAATTTGTTGGCATGGTAACAATAAAAACTTGGGTCATTATAGTTATGCAATATAGTCATACGGATGCAGGAATTAATTTGCCTCAAAGGTGTTGGCATGGAAAAAATAACAACTTGGGTCATTATAGTTATACAGCAGTTGTACAGTTGCAGGAATGTCATGTAATGCAATGAAGAATATTCTGGTTTTATCGTCGCAGATAAATTTGACTGGTTTTATATTTGCATTGCGCAAATCGTGGTTGATGTAGTGTGCTTTGTATCCAATAGCTTCACATCTCCATGGATCAATTATCTTGGTAGTATTGTTTCTTTTGAGCTCAAACATGGCAGGAGGTAGACCCATACTCTGATAAAGTTTCTCTCTTTCTAAGCATTCTTCTTGTGTAATGATTTCACCAATGTACTCACTCACAATTTCTCCTTTGCTGATGTCCTTAGTGGAGAAGACACACTTGCCAAAATTTTCGATTTCACGGACCTCGTACTTCAATCCTTCATTTTCAACCATTATTTGAAACTTTATTTGCGAGGGAGAAATTTCAGATGGAGTTTCGCATTTGGAGTTACTTCATTTCAGTCTCCTGACCACTACGCCTCGGTAGCTTCGACCTTTTCCTCTTTCTTGGCCTTACGGATTTTCTCCAGCGAGCGAAGCCAAATCTTCAGGTCAGCTACGCCGTCGTACGTCGGCAAAGTAATCTTCAAACTTTCTGCTCGTGAGACCGTTCCTTGATCAGTATCTGACATCTTCCCTGTTTGTAGAATCCCACCGCTGCCACCAGTGTGAAACAGTAATGTGAACAATATTTATTAGTAAACTGAGCTTACAACGGAGCTAGGTTCTCTCTCGCTGTTCCCTCCAAAACAACAACAACGACAACCCCTTTTGTCACGAGGTACAGTCCAAATATTGACTGTGCGGTGTTACAGCCGCACAATCATCCTGTCCATTTCAGCTTTAAAGGTATGGCGTCTTCTTTCCCGGCCGTCGCGCGGTGGTGGAATTTGAGGGACTGGGGCTACTACTCGCCTCTTCCACCATGCGCGTGGCGACGAGTAGTGGCTGTGGGGAGTTTTATGCACAGAATATCCTAGCAACGATTTCAAATCCCCCATAACCATTTTTATGGCCTGGGTGATTGAAACCGTGCGGCGATGTCTATGCATGGCCCCCAACGTTGTCAGACGTGCAACGGCCTTGTCATAAAGGCCGTCGAGGGATGTGATGAAGTCTGTAACGGATATTCGGTGGATTGTGAGACGTGAGGGCAATATGTACGTGTTTACCTGAAGACTTCGTTCTCCATATATAAATCAACAGCACCGTCCACAGTGCGAGCTGCTACTAATGTTTCTATCCTGTAGCCCCCAAGGTGTTCTTTGTTCTCCACCAACCTTTGTTTCATCTGGCGCCATGACTCGAGGAAGCTAGCCACCTGCCTTGTACTTTGTGTCGGCACCCTGAGCTTTTTTTGTGACAGACCTCGAAGGACGTGATAAATTAAGTTATACCACTTGATTTCCTTCACTGGTCCATCACCAAACGCCAACGTGAAAGTGCCACCCATGCTGTCCTGGGGCGATGGCCGAATGTCCAAAGGTAACAACGTTGGGTATATGGTCTGCTCTCCTGTGAGCTGGGCTTCTTGCACTTTTGCCACCAAGATGTAGTTGCTGTACACATTAAATGAAACGTGGTACTCGTTCTTGGGGAGGTAACCACGTTCCACGGCATCACATTGAGTAACTATGTCTCCTTGCGCGGGAAATACGTTGTATGGCATCTTTGTACCAAAGTGGAGAATGCGGACGTACTGGACGCCGCATTCTCTTAGTGCTGTTACCAGGACAAGGGTTGGTATGCCCTTGTCACTACCTCGTATTAACCAATTTTGCCCTGGCTCAGATGGGAAAACCATCTGGCCACAACTTCTGAGGTGGTAACATATACGACCTTTCACCAAATCTGGCCTGCCATGATGGGGTAGGAAAACGACGGACGGGTGGTATAATATGGGAAAAGTATTATCATCAAGGAAATTGGTCCTAAGGTATTGGCGTCGGGTTGAGGAAGATAACATCACATTGGGGCCAAGCATATTGGCCATCGTTTCACGAAAATTGTCGTGTCCAACAGAGTAATTAATGGCGTAAAGGGCAATATCTACGTACGCTAGGTGGTTTTAATGCCGTGTCAAATAAGTTCGATCAGGAGGTAAAAATTACGTTTCATACAGGCCAGGTGAAAAGTAGTTTAATCAAACATGTTTTTGTTGGAGTGAACGGGATAGTACTTGTGTGAGTTATTATGTAGCCGCAGCTAAAGTTGAGTTCCACTTGGTATGTTTGATAGCATCGCCAGACCATGTAAGGTGTCTTCGAGTCGAAAATCATGACGAGCCTGATTTCTGTAACATATATTGCTGAATTGTCTAAATTATGATTTCCTCTTTTCACAACATTGACAGTGGAATTGTCAAATGTGAGTACTGAATGCCGTCAAATATAGCAAATTGATTGAGTTAAAACGATTCGACGAATTAATATTCCTCGCAAGTTGCAGCAAGATATCTAAGTGGCCTTAATTGTATTTTCAGTGATATATTGTAGCGTCACAGTTAAGATTATAGTTGACAAAGAAGTTTGCAAATCAATGTTCGTTCTTTCGACTCGAACGAGACCGGACTGGATAAGTATAATAATTGCCTTCAGTTGTAAGTAATGCACGACTTTCGTAAGAACTCCGATCCGACCTCGGTCAGTATTCTGTGCAAAAACATGTTTTTCGCACATTTTGAATGTTTGAATCTCTGTTCGGGACTGATTCTTGGCATTTCGATTTTAGAATACCGTAAGACATAGATACCAAAAACCAAAGTGAACGAGTAAAAAAATAAAAACCCCCCAAAAAACAAGAAGAAGAAGAAGAACAGAGTCGGCAATGCACAAAAAATAGGAGTTCTTGTGGCTGAGGTATCGGAGGTTACGAAAATCGCATGTTACCAGATTTGTGCTCGTGGAGTCTGAGTTTCCACTGATGTGCTGCACGAACAAGTTTAAATGTCAAGAACGGTGCAAAGGCTTTTTTTTATGAGAACAATAACGCAAAAAGACTTTCAGCCAGTGCAGTCTGTCCGTTGATATTCCTGTAGATAGTAGTTCAAGTTATTTGTAATATATTGAACGTTTAAAACAAGATGAGCACAAGTTTGAATGCCAAGAACGTTGCAGCTAGTGCAGTCTGTCCACTCACATTCACGTAGTTACTAGATCAAGTTGTTTGAAATATATTGAACGTTTAAAACTCGATGTGTGCATTCGTGATTTTGAGGACAGGTTTTGAAGCATTTCCGAAATCGTCACAAAATTGGTTTTGTCGAGAACTGCCCACGCTGTGGACGATGAGGATTACTAGCCTGGATGTTTATGCTGGTGATGTATGCTGTTATGGCGTGAGATTTGTCCATGTTTATATACTGTGATATAAACACGCAGAATGTTGTGAAACTCGAGAAGAACGTAACAAAGACAGTTGATGTTCGCTGCCAACAATCTTTCTCAGGACTATGCTAACCTAGATGTTTTCGTTACAAAAAATACGACAGCCGATCAATATTTTAAATTGTAACAAACCGAGTGTCAAAGTCTGTTTTTTGTTTCCTTGCGTGGCGGTCAAGAGATAGCGATCTTTGCTGCGTAACCAATGGCAACGGGTAACAGTTTTATTTTGCCCAGGGAAGTTCATGATAACCGGAAATAGTTTGCGTTTTACAGTTTGTTGTCATTTAAAGGTTTACCACAAGGTTTTGTTTCGTCATTTGGTATTTGATATATAACCAAACACATATCTACTGGTAATGGGAAAAGAAAAGTGTTTTGTGGGTCCTCGACCACCGTCGCTATCCTCTGTTTCCTATCGAGTGATAAAGGCGGTCGAAGGGCCCCAGCAGGTCCCTCGGTACCAGTAAATACCCTTATATTGCTTGAATGTGCCTCAGTATTTTTCTTTAGTGATGATTCGACGAACGATCCGCTTGTTGTATTTCAAAAATATTAGTGTTTATCTCGTATCCCATTGCAGAAGCGCACGTAGCAATGGTGAAAACCTTAACAAAAACATAAACTGTGTCAAGGAAGATGAGGCAATTCGTGAACCCACGGACCATGCCCGGACGAAGGCAAGAGAGATGGGATAGTTGTGGTGCGCAACAAAACGTAACCACTGAGGTCAGGTAATTGTTTGGAGACTGGGACTGGAAAATTAAGTATTTTATTTACCTGATATCCTCTCACCAAAGGTTCAGGATAATCCTGAAATGTCAATGGTCCTAAGATTCAGGATTATCCTGAATGTTATGGTTAGGATGAAGATTAGGGTTAAGATCCTAATCTCAGTTGCCTGATCTCAGTGGTTACATTGTAGTGCACACCAGTAGTTGCCCAATAACTACACAAAAACCCTTTCACCGTGGTCTCCATGAAACTTTGCTAAAGAAAAAGGGTTATCGTTGTATTAACCAGATATTCCTACGAAATACCATTACATCAAATGAGCTCCTGACTTGATGAAAATCGAAAGCAAAACTAGACAACAGAATCTCACTGGTCTGCTTCACAACGTTGAGTCAACCGTATATCAGCATTTAAATTCGATTTTATCGCGTGTCCAAGGTAACTTTACAGGGCCTACATTGACAGTGGTTACTTCTTACTGAAACAGTTACCCTGTACAAATACACATTTTCATTATAAATTTAAGTATTGGTATTATTTTAGACATTTCTCAATTTCTCATTTAACCTGTTCACCACAGGGAACTCTCATGTCAAAATTAAAAAAGGGAGTGAGAGCTCCAGTTGATCGTGACAATTATTGAGTCCGAATGAGCAGTCAGATCATTGCCCTTGACTCTCTTAAAATGGCCCTCTCACAGACGGCCATCATTTTGCTCCAGAAAAGCTAAAAACATCGCCGACTTCTATTTTTCCTGCTCGACAGGAACCTGGCGGAAGAGAAGCCACGATTCTTCTTCACTTGAATGGGGCAATCAAACATTGCGTGCTTTTAGGCAACGGGTTTGAATAATAATATCTCACAAGAGTTCGAAGATCTGGAAATCATTTATCAGTGATGGAAGGATCCAAAGTGAACATATCCTGTAGAATAAAAAAATCAAACAGTTTGTCTTTAAGACCATGGGTCTTTTCGAATGTCCTTTTTATTAAAAGCTCATGCTGTAACGCAGTAAAGGCAGTGTTAAGGGCCTTTTACACGTGTGAATTTGGACGTTGCTATTGTCACCCTGGTGTATGTAATAAACTCGTGACAGTCTATGCACCAAGATATCCGCTTATGATTCGCTGTAGTTTGTCCTCGACGCTCTCGTCAACTAAACACATACTCCAAGACGTCAATCGCAAGGCACAAAGTCGCACGTATAAACAGCCCTTTAAAGGAACGGTTTTAAGATGGAAAGGTCCAAAGTGTATTTATCTTAAAAGATCAGGGTTTCTTTCGGAAACAGAACTTTAAAAAATTGAGGGGCATAATGTTTAGGGGGTTTTGTGGGATACCTTGAACCTGACTTGGATTCAGATCCTCGAACACATTCTTGCTCTCTGAGGGAGATATGAAATTGCAATAATATTTTCAAATCTCTGCTTAATTTACATGTATTACCAGTACACTAAGTAATTTATCAAATAAAATATCAAAAATATTTTTAAGGTAAAAGGCCCATGGTGTTAAGTGTCTGTGCTTATTCTTCCCCCCCCCCAAAAAAAAAAAAAAAAATTTACAAAATTATCACGATTGCACGGATTTTCTGTTGTCTGTATTGATTTTGTACAAGCTAGATACTTCATGAAATTTTTATTTATGCTATTATATGTCTATTATCCTGTTTCTTGCCATTTTAAGAATTAGGACTGCGAAATTTCCACCGGGATAAAATTTTCGAGGATTGGGCAGATAGATGCCTCCTCAATGTAAAACCCCGTCTACAAAATGGGATTCTAGCATACGATTGTTTGTTCTGGTGCATACAATTAAGTCACTAGCGTCTTCAGGACGTATTGTTAAATCAACAGGGGGTGCCCGCTAGAACGTAACCACTGAGGTCAGGCAACCGTGTGTGGAGACTGGGATTGAAACATTAAGTATTTTATTCACCTGATAACTTTCTGGGAAAAATCGTTAGGGTTTAGGTTAAAATGTCACCAGGGGATGACATATCAACAGTTAGGACTAGGGTTAGAATTAAGGTAAGGATTAGGATTAACCGTAGTCCTAACCCTGATCCTAACGATAACATTCAGGATAATCCTGAATCTTAGAACCATTGACATTTCCGAATTATCCTGAATCTTAGGCGAGACGATATCAGGAAAATAAAGTTACCTGACCTCAGTGGTTACGTTCTCGTGCGCACCTCAACGAGCGAATGGTAAGCAGGAATTATGACTTTGACACAACATTACATATGCCAGTACAAGCAATTATATGCGACAATCATATGGTGTAAATGGGCTGTAAGATATGCTTCCACCCAACGGCCACTTCATCTTAAGGTGACTACACAGTTTCGCCGGCTTCTTGCGCCTCATGGGATGGACATAGTCCATGTCAAATTCAGCTGGGTAGGAAAGCGATGCTGGAAGTTTAAGTGGGTAGGGTAATATCAAGGATTTTTCCTTGTTTCCATGGCAACAACAGTAATTAAAACAACTTCGAAAATTCTGTTGTTAGAGTTAGCAAAAAATTCCAGTCATTGACTTTTTCCTTGAGTAAAGCTTACAATGTACACATCTTATCTTTTAATAGCAATTCGATCACATTTTAACACGCAGTTTTTAAATTTTCTAAGAAAATAGCGCAGAATCCCTTGTTTTGACTCACTTTTTAAGTTTTAGACGGATAAATTGCGAAGTTACAAAAATACTGAAAAAATTCTATAAATCTTTTTGACTAGATTTTAAAAACTCGTCATTAGTGTTGCAGCAGGTAATACGATCGATCTTCCTCTTTACACAACTACGCATGCTCAGCAATACAGTGCGTGGGAGCCCACGATGTTGATATTTGATCTCGCGCGGAGCTGGCCGCCATGTTCCTCTACACGTTTAAAACTCGAGTGATACTCGTGATCTGTTGCTACATACCGCTAACCGACCTTAAATCGTATTCAGCTACCGTCTCTTCATTTGATTCTAAGCGGCAAGTTTTACGCCAACAATTACACCTTTTGCTGTTCATTACCAGAAAATATACTGTCATTAATGCCAACCTCAAACTCACTGATGCAAAAGTATATCCATTTTATTCAATCAACATTCACTAGCGTAGATACGCAACCATTTGCGTCAAAGAGCACACTATCCCTCCAACAGACGACCATTAGGGATACTCTACATTAGGGATAATACTCTACTCTACATTAGGGATAATAAAATTTCAATTAGGCAAGAGAAATATCTTGCCTAATTGAAATTTTATTATCCGTAATGTATAGTAGAACGGTGTTAATGGTCGTCTGTTGGCGCTATAGAATGCCCTTCGATGCAAATGGTTGCGGATCTACGCTGGTGAATGTCGATTGAATAAAATGAATATACTTTTGCACCAGTGAGTTTGAGGTTGGCATTAATGATAGTATATTTTCTGGTAATGAAGAGTAAAAGGTGTAGAATGTTAAAAAGTTTTTCTGATATTTTTGGAACTGTTTTTCAAAAAGAAAAGAACCATAAGAGGTGAGTATAGATTTCTAGTGGTCTAAAAAGTAGGGTAATATACTTACTTTTGTTTTAAATAAGGTAGTGTTTTATACCAGTTGACGTCCAGACGGACAGTGCCTGGAGTTAAAGAGAAAATCATAAAATGAGAAAAATCATTGGTAATATTTAAAAACCGTACAGTAGTGCTCTATTGGATTTAAAACACGAGGCAACTGCTGAACCAATAAGGATCTTTAATTTACCGTACAGAGCAAGAAAACCCGGTCAATAAGATGGTTAATATAGAGGTGTAACGGTGTAGTCCACTAACGACACGATATATATCTCGATAGAATAGTCAAGATACGATTCATATCCAGTGGCGTAACTGTGGTTGAAAAATAGGGGGACACTCAATGGGACATAACCACTTTTGGGGGTGGCACTAGATGTTTCTCTATAACGTACTTTTATTAAATTTAGTGAATTTCGATATTGTGCATTTACATGGTTGGTGAATTACAGTACCAAAGCAGTTCCAAATACGTAAGTTGGCCCTAATGCTTTAATACCCATAGTCTTTGACACTCAATGCAAAAAAACAACTCCATTAAAATAGCAACAAATATTATTTTGCAAAAAGCATAGTTAAAACAACTGGACCAGTCTGTTGTTATGTTTACTTGCAAATAGGTTGATAAAGTCATCCAAGTCAATTTGCTTGACTCTTTGATGATGGATGCCAATCACAGAAACAGAGGACAACTTATCACTTGACATGAAATTTCTCAGGACGTTTTTGATAAGTCTCATTGATGAGAAACGTCTCTCACAGGAAGCTGACGTTGGGGGTAGTACAAGAGCAATAGTTAACAGTTTGTACAGATCCGGAAATGCATCTTTATATGGGACTAAGAGTGTTGAGAGATCCACAAGATTGTCAATCTTGATATTTTCAGCTTTCTTGTTGGTAACTAAGCGTTTGGCCTGTCGGAGTTCAACTTTTAGAAAATCTTTAGAGAAATGAATGATCGTCAAGCCCTGTACTCAGAAAACGATTCTGAGCACCAGACGGGGATCGAACCCGCAACCTTTTCTGAGTACAGGGCTTGACGATCATTCATTTCTCTTAAGATATATCCAAGCTCTCTCGTTTCTCAAACAAAAACTAGAAAATCTTTGTTAATGTTATACTGAGTTACCAACGTGTCCAGTTTGTTGAGCTGGAAAAAAATTTTGCTGAGCCTGGATCAAGAGCTGAAATTGAGTGCAGAAGGGATTTGTTGGTGAAATAAAATCGTAACCTGATCTCTGCTGAAAGTCTGTCCATCACGGGATAATAAAGAAAGTTTCTGTAGCTTTCTTCATGCTCACATGTTTCAGTACGACCAACAGGCTGCGTTACTGCTCTACTTTGCAGTCCCTTTAGACTTAGAAGTAAATATGTTTCATAAGCAAAAATAGCAACTGAATTTGGTTCTGTAATTTTTTTTCCAATTTCAAGATTTCAAATAGGGAGGCACTTGGAGGGGCACCGTCCTCGAATGGGGGGCACGTGCCCACCCATGCCACCCCGTAGTTACGCCACTGTTAGTACTTAATATTTGTAGATGGCTTACTGGAAGAGCAAGTGTCGGCAGAAATGTTTCACGATCTCTTAACGAGACCTGGACAATGTTGTAGTTGTTTTATCGAATGATTAATGACTCATGTTGCAAAGTTCATAGCTTGAAATATCATTACATAGGAACATCGTCTTAGGCCCTCATTACAGACGAGCTAGCCCTATCACCCAGCCAGCTTATTTACATTGGGCTTACACTTAAAATGCGATTTTTCCGGAAACTTTTTTGTGGCTATACTTTGTCTAAATTTGATCTGAGCGTCAACCCCGCCAATTAGGATTTTCCTATTTCGAAACTAAATTTCGTTCTAAAGCCAACTGAGCCCGCTATTTCTGGGTCAGCGTAGAAAAAGTTTCCCCGTTTACATTTGTTTCTTATTTAATGAAGTATTTCGCCAGATCATACATGAAATCATGAATGACTGAATATTACATAAGACCATACAAACGAAAGTCCGAATGCGTTGATATGGTAAGAAAATGTGCAATGGTTTAAACTTTTGAATTTTGGGTTACGATTCTTTTATTTCTTTATCTAGGCCCGGTTTATTGCTCAAATGATTGTACTAGGTGGTCAAGTTGTCGCTAGAGCTTTTACGCAAGCTTTAAGACAGGAATTTCAAAGTGAGTTTTGTGAAGGATAACGTATTTACAATGTGCCGTTTTACATAACGCTGTCCTCCTTCAGAATATCAGCAATATAAGTCCTGTTCGAAATGTGGCTGTCGTATATTTAATTTGTTCGTATCTATGAACGCTTTACATCTCGCTAGATATAATTAATTTTGCCATCCACAGTATACATTCTTTGTTGGCAAGTTGACGACGGGAAGGTTTTGAGTTGATAAATATCCTGTTATTACTTTGTTGACAACAACATGAAGAACAAAAACTGCGACTGTATGTAATTGGCCGATAGCCCTCTTTGGTAACTTTACAGGTATTAGAGACAACTGCTTTACTTATAATGTTGTCCTATTATCAGGGCTCAAATTTAATTTTTTCTATCCTAAGCCAAAAATGGCCTAGGTAATTTTATCTGCTTGTGGCTATCCAAGGCCACTTTCTTTTATACCAAGTCCAAATAGTTGGCTATATATAAACCACTTTCAAACATTCATTTAGAGTATTGAATTATGCACATGAGTTTTGGGTGGTTTGTGTTTCAACATACTTGCCTTCTCAGCATCCATTTGTGCAATCAATAATTTTGCATGGTGCTGTATTAACAGCACAATATGTATGTATACCATTTATATAGGGCTCACAAACAGTGAACTGTTTTTGTCCTTGATGCTAGTTGCCTGAAGCAACATTAAGGAGTTCACTTCAACTTTATCTTCCTCTTTATATTCTAGCCATTCTCAATCCCAATTATTTGCTGCTGTTATCCTTGACTTCTGTCTCCACCTTCTCTAGAATGGTTATCAGCTTTGCTCTCAGTTTGCAAGCTGTTTATTCCTAAACTGATTGTACTAGCAGTGGTTGTGTCATCAAAAGAATGAGTGGTATTAGCCAGGTTCATTAGTACTGTATGTACATTGCAGGGTTTGAATTAGTTATTGAAAA
Organism: Heliopora coerulea; assembly: GCA_030142905.1. Lineage (NCBI taxonomy): Eukaryota > Metazoa > Cnidaria > Anthozoa > Scleralcyonacea > Helioporidae > Heliopora > Heliopora coerulea. The sequence continues at coordinate 5,131,481 of JASJOG010000003.1, read as the reverse complement.
ATGGTTTGTGATTTTTCAAAAACTTAATGCTTTATTATGAAGCTTATACCACCATCCTAATAAGAATGATGATAGACTTTGTCAAATTTAAGCAAACATCTAATGTTACATTTAAGTTATTCCTCATTTACAAAAATAAGCAGAAATATCTCATATGCTTCCAAAACTTCTAGTTAACAATAGATATTTTGGAAGTATTGACTACAATTGCTGCAAGGAAATGCCAAGGAAAGATTTCCTTACATGTTCCAATTTAGTGGTGGTAAGAGGTAATAAGCAGAATTTCAAACAAGTCAAAGACATTTCAGTAGTCACATGAGATATTATGTTCACTAAAACCTTTTTTTTGAACATCAAATTCAAATCATTTTGCTGCTTCATTACAGTATTTATGCTTGTTCCCTTTGGCATGTTTATGGACTGGAATAATTGCACAAAAACAATTTCATATAGCAGACAAATTTGATGGTGTCGGCAATAATTCCACAAAGAAATATGGCAAATTCCCATTACAAATATGTTCAGTAAACAATCACATCATGCTTACAAAATAACATGTCAATGCTCATGGTCCATGCAGTTAGTGAGATATATGTGTGCTTTCCTGAAATACCCATTGAGGCCAAAAAATGGCCTTGGATTTTTAATACAATTTCATTTTATCCATGGCCATTTTTCATTTATCAGAAGCCATGACCACAACAGCCATGATGAAATTTGAGCCCTGTGTTATGTTGCAGTATATCAAATTTCTTACATCCAGTGCCATAAACAGAACTGTAAGGCATTAGCTGGAATAAAATTTCAAAGAGAAATCTTGATGATGTTAGGATTACATGTAAATGTTATGTTAGTGGACAACAATTTGGGAATGGTTTGCTGGTCTGTGAGCTGTTGAATGTCTGAAAATAAGCTGTCAGATGTTGGTAATTTTGTAAGTTTGCAAGTTTGAGTCTTATCTGAAACTCATAGTTTTCCTGAGTATTGTAGGCTTAAGAAAGTTTGAACAGAAAAACAACAAAACTTTATCATTGAGTATTTGTTGTTCAATTTAAATTTATATATTGTTCCTGAATTATTATAAAGGCAGAATATGTAATTTTTAACTACTGTACTCACTCTGGAATTCTGTTTGAATTTCACCAATACAACTTCTTTAATACTGAAGTACTGGGTAATTAGATTGATTAATTCACTGACTTTTGATAATTTATTAAGTTTGTTAAACAATATGTTTTGAACCACTGTTGACTCTTGTAATCACACAAAAACATAGTACTGTAAATGTTTTCAGATTTTCTTAACATTATTAAATGGAAAACATGTTCTTCAATAGGAGGACAAACAGCCCAAAGTGCTGCCAGAACTGCAAAGGAAGGAGCTAAAACAGCCTCAACTAACAGCTTGATGGGTATAAGCTTACAAGAAGCAAAACAAATATTAAATGTTGAGAAACTTGACAAGGAAGTAATTAACAAGGTACTTACAGCTGTAACTAGTTAACAAACTCCTTAAAATTAACTTTAGTGCTTGAATATAACAGTAATTACCCTGGACAAGGAGAATATTACTTGGTAACTGAAGTAACCTTATGGTTAATTGAGCAACCATAAGAATAATGGTTACTTGTATTTATGCAATTGTTTAGTCAATGTGTGTATGGTAATATAAAACACTGTAACATGCATGGACATCTAGAATAATCACATAAAAATTGAATGCTGCAAAGTTTCCTCAAGTGAATGTTGCAAGAGATCATAATAGTGACCATATTGTCAATGACTTTAAATCATGCAAAGTTACAAAATACATGTAGGATGTCTAGGCCTAAAATTCTTTTTGGAGGGTTACTGTCATTTAGTGCCTTTACATTTAGGTTTTTAAAATTTTTTGCCATTGATTGTTTGACTTCAATGGCAACAATTGACAAGGTGTTCAACTTCTAGGCCTCCTTCTATAAATAACAGATGCAAATACTTTTGTGTAGAAATCATCATGTAGAGTTGTCTTTTTTAAAAAAAATCACAGAATGTGAATATTGCTTAACACTTTAATGCCTGAACTTTTTTCTTTTGTTCTCTCACTGGTTCTTTAGTACTTTAACACCCAGCACTTTAACACCCAGTGTCCAATATATTGGACACTGGGTGTTAAAGGGTTAACAGTGTCAGTTACTCTTTCCCTACTGGAGGTCTCCCCTTGATGAGTATACTATGTCTGGCATTAGCCAGAGTAAAATAATGCAGTATATCATCAGTATGGAAAGAGTTAACTGTTTCAGTTAACCTAGTAATGTACAGTGTCTGATATATCAGATGCTTAGAACAAAAAAGCAAGTGAGAAAACAAAGTGAAAAGAAAGAACAAAATAAAAAACTGTCATGCATTGAAGTATTAATTGTGACATACTGCATGTGTGGTATTTTACTGTTTATCTCTACATATTGAGTTCACATTTACTAATTATTTTAAGAGCTATGAACATCTATTCAAAGTTAATGAAAAATCTGCTGGAGGATCGTTTTATTTACAGTCAAAGGTATTGTATTGGTAATAGTTACAATGGTTGTAAATAAGTTAAAAGATATGTTTTCCTCCCTTAAGAAATAAAATTTACCATCACAATGGTGTGCACTGCTTGATGAAATTAGTACCAAATCCTGAAATTATTTTACCAGTGAATTGTCTTAAAACTATGAGCACATGCTGTGGTAATTATCCACAGATGATCGAGCCATCAATCATGTCCCATCATTGTGCATTTTAAAATGTCAAATGCATGCACTGATGTGTACATTAGCATGATACAGTTACATACAGTACATTTATTCTCTGTAAACTAGATGCCATGTCAAGATGTTTTGTCCTCTGTCTATGGGATTTTAGAAGGAATAATAGCTCAAGTGCGGTAATTCACACTCAGAAACTTATTTACATGTGTGAATTGCACAAATGCTTGAAGAAATCAGCAATATGGTAAGGAAACACTCAGGAAGCCAATTCTTCACATTTCATATTGAATTTACTATCAAAGATTGATTGATCGATCGATAACTTTACTTACCCTTGGATACTGAATGAGGCTGGTTGGACCTCTGGCAAAATACATGCTAATGTGCCAAGAAATTAAATAACAATCATAAAATAATAGAAATAATAATTAGTATGTCCTGATATACTTTAATGAATATAACGATATGTTACATTTAAACAGTATGACAGTACACATTACATGTTCACATCAGTGGTGGATTTAGGATTTTTATCACCTTTGTCAAACATTTGAATTTTGATTGCAGTGGGGGATTGATACAAAACACGCAGACGCACTATATTTCTCGTGGTAATAACATGAAGTTTACAATTAATGAGAATTTTAATTTGAATTACTGAGTTGAATTTTAATCGGTTCGGACCAATGAAAAGAGAGTACACGTATATTTAAACGTAAATCAGAATATTCTGCACATGCGACAGGGTGAAGTAAGAGAATCAGCAGAGGAACCGCAGTCAACCCTTTGATTTGGCTTTTTAACAGTTGTGACATCACAACACTTTCCTGACAGACGGACCATAGTGTGCCAGAGTTTTCAATACATGTATCAAGTGCAGTATACTATCTTGGCTTGGGGCAAGCTCTCATTCCGCTACGGATTCATGTCATTCCAGTTAAGATTAAGGATTCAAATCATTACAGTTACGATTGCGATTCCACGGCATTTTACGCCGGTATCGTGAGAACGCCAATGGTATCTCATTCGATTTTGCTACGGTTTCACTTCATACGGTATCGGGTGAACATAGTCTAAATTACTCTTTAGCATTAACCCGTATTATAGTATCCTCAATAAATGATAAGTCAAATTTCTCTGTGTAAATTTAAAGAAAATCTGATCATGAAGACCACTTTACCTGAGAGCAAAGCCTGTCTTCTTTCCCACTGCATGTGAAATGTCAAAGTACTCGGCGCCAAAATTTCTATTATTATCGAGACGTTTACCATCAGCAGCAGAACGACTGCGAACGTTTAATGTCGACAGTGTCGGAGATGAAAAGCAAGGTCTTACTATCGCTATTAAGCACAGTAAGAAAGCATTTTAAAAAGTTCGTAGACAACATGTTGAAGGGCCGTAAGACTGTCACTGAAAATGATCTCCACGAGCTACTTCAAGCGTTTCAAAATCAACCAAACACTTTTTACGGTAATATGACCAATCAGAAGACAACCGATCAGGGTTGCCAGATGGTCTGAGCTCGAAAGAGCCAAATGATACGTAAAAAGTAGCCAAACCAGGCTAAAAGAAACCAAAATCGAAATTTAGAGTGGCGATTGGGGCTAACGTAGTTATGCAAATTACAGCCATTAAAACAAGCACTTACATTTTATTTGACACAGTGACTAAGAATTCTAACTCAAACTTTATTTATCAATATCAAGGTATATCATATATGTAGCATGCAGGAAAGACTTAGACAGTTTTAACTTTATATTTCTGATTCTAAAGGAAGTTCGTCTTCGTCAATTGCGGATTCTGAAGAACTGCTCTTTGCATTTTTATATATGTCATTCGTGAATAGCTCAAGCATTCTTTTGCTAGGTACAAAGTCTTTGCAGCACTTATCTTTAAAGTACAGATGAGTGCGGATTCTGATTATGGCTTCGAGCATGGATGAACTCATCTTGTTGCGTGATTTCGTCTTGATAGCCGTAACGTACGAAAACATTCGCTCAACCGTTGCGTTACTTGTTGGTGTAGTGAGGCAAGCTAGGGCGTAGGTTGCAACATGATAGGTGTTGTTCCCAAGCAAGTTCTGATACTCAAGGACACCTGACCAAAAGCTGACAGCCTCAGTTGGAATGCCATCCTTAAAAACGCCCTTCTCATTCCAGTTGACATGCAAAATGCTCCGATACTGGTTGTCGATCTCTTGGATCTTCTCTTTGATAAGCTGCTGCATTGGGAGTCGAGCCAAAGGAACACGCCCCACTTGGTTTAGAATGCGAGATGGGTGTAGAAGGGATAGTTCATTAAATATGTCCTTTGAGGATGGAAGACGTTTTTGGACTTGCGCAGTTGCTTCTAAAAGCATGGAGTGGCACCTGTTGTACACATCCCGAATTCTACTGGCTGTATTCTCATCATTGCTATGCCTACGAAGTAATGCGGCTGCTTCAGATACAAACTTTGCCCCGTGGTCAACTTTATCAGCTGGTAACTCAACACCAGAGGAACTGTAGACTCGACCACACAGGCTGTTATAGTAAAGGTTGAGCTCCTTGATCATATCGTTGGCTTCAATGTCAGTTGCTTGAAAAAAAGCATTCATTCTCTTGAACTCCGACACCACAGGAGACAAGAAATGAAAGTAGAAGTAATTGATAGAATCATGGAGCATTTCTCGAATGAGACGAGCCTTGTAACGAAATTTTGCTTCTACTTCACTTTCGGCCAAGGAAAAATACATCTTCAAAATCTCCCAATTTACGAGGATATTATAGATCACTTTTCCTCACACCAACCATCTCGTTTGGTTGCACTTTTGAAAGGGAAGAGGGATTGAAGAACTTTCTACATCGCATCCTTCGAATGTCTTGAAGAGTTGCTTGTAGGCGTCGCGGCGAACTTTACTTTTTGAAAACCACTTCGGTATTTCAGTGAGCATGAAGCCAAGGTTAGCAGGCATTCTTTCAAAGGCGTGTTTGATACAGAGAGCCAAGGAATGACAGATGCACTTAATTAGGATACAATTTGGCGATGCTGCTTTGATTCTTGACCATACTGAATCATGTTCCCCAACCATAGCAGATGCTCCATCGCTTGCATAACCAATGCAATTCGTCAGACTTAGGCCAGATTGTTCCAAGCAACTTTTTAGCGCTTCAAACAAATCCTTGCCTGTTGCTTTCACTACGGGTATCAGGTTTAAGAACGAGGTCACGATTCTTTTTTCGGATTTGCTATAGTAGCGAATGACCACACAAAGAAGTTTGGTGCATGAAATATCCGTTGATTCGTCCAGGATGACACAGTACTTCTGGCCAGCCATATCAGCGCAGAGATCTTGGTGGAGAGCAGGAGAAACCACATTTATGATAAGGCTGCATTTTGTTCGATATAGCTTCATCTTTTCCATTTTACTCCCTTTTCCATGATGTATGATGATCTCGCTCAAATGGTCCACTGCCATGATTGAGCTGTGGCATGTTACTCCAACAGCAAGCTGTAGTTCCAGCTCTTTTACGCGTTCATCTTCTTTGACATGAACAAGGTTTATCTTCGTATTACAAGATAAAAAATTAGCTTGCCTTTTGTGTTTCGTGGTCTGTTCGTGTTTGTCTAGATTTGATAATCTTGGGGTGATATTTTGTCGACAGAACGAGCGGTGGGCATCGTGTGAACCATCTTTTGCCTTTTCTACCCAAGGATATTTTCTTTGCCATTCAGCCTTAAATTTTCGTGACGTGTCGTAATGACTTTTCCACTTATTTCCTTTCTCACCCGTGGATGGTTTGCTTAAGCTCATCTTCCGTATTCAAGCGTTCAACATCAAAAAACAGTGAAAAAAAGTGAAAACTGAAAAAGTATCATTTTTTCGTTTTCCCGCCATTTGGGACGAACCGCGTTAGAGTGGGGACTGGGGAAAGGGTACTAATTCCGATCGGATATTTAAGTACACCGTCTTACACACATCGAACATAGCAGAGTTCATAACTAACTTTGCTGATGGATGGCAGATTATTTTTGAAAAGTTGATTATTTCACTATTTAATTAAAATGAAGCCAAAAAGAGCCAAAAAATAGAAAGAAGCCAAACGAAATTTTAAGTAGCCAAACAAAGTCAAAAGAAGCCAAAATCGAGAAATTTGGCTCTTTTAACGCCAAACTGGCAACCCTGCAACCGATGAAAATGATAGTCTTGGCAAGGTGGCATACCTCAGCAAACTCGGCAGGATGACATCACAAATTCGGCAAAAATCTTCAAAGGGAATACCGCTAAGCCAATAGCTGATACTGTTAAGGAGCATCTTAAAAAGTTGAACCAATCAGAGCAAGTGAAACAAAATGAAGATTCGGCAACAGAGGCAGCGAAATTGGTCAAACCAATCACGGCTCACGATAAAAGCAGTTTCAACAAACCAGCCAATTGCAAAGAGGAATACAGTCAAAAGATTCGGCAAACTGGTTGAGCTTGACCGAGACACCGGCTGGAACGCGATTCTGATGCTAGGCAATGTTACCATAGACGACAAACGCACTAGATCTAAATACGACGCCGGGAATTAAGAGTCGTCGATGTAAACAAAGCTATCTGACAAGTTTACAGCGGCAAATACTTTACATAAAGTCAATCTGATATCTTAGGATAGTGAGATAACCACCTTAGTCGGCTGACCTATTTGACATACCCTAAATCCGCCACTGCACATTGTAACATGATTAACATACTTATAACTGATATTAGGATAAAACTGAACTACCGTTTATTATTTAATTGTATGTTCAAAAGTATTTCTTTAATCAACTGATTGGCTACGGTAACGTGACATAATTATGACATTTAGTTTTCATTACGATTGTCAACCTTAATGTGCTTTTGATTAACGCTACTATTTTAATGGTTTGGTTACAATTACAGTACAAGAATTTTCTCGCAACGGTAAAACTAAAATTGCCCTAGTTTGATGCCAGCAAGCTGGGCTTTGTTCGATAAGGACAACCTTCCTCTAGTATATTATGTTCTTGCTAATAGGTTTTACTTCCTATTAGGTTGTTCGTGCAAAAGAGAGATTGGATGCAGAACTTGAGATGCTTGATAAAGATGAGCAATCTAAGAATATAAATCACGGGAAAGAGTCATAGCAACGTTAATGAAAATATTCTTCTTGAACGATCTATTTGAGCCGGAGGGAAAAGCTGCTGTATATCTTATGGTGGCGAAGAGACTTGTGATCATCTTTCTACGGCACTCGAACCAGATACAACATACAAAACTGGTTGTTATGGTATATCTGAATATTGCTAAGACCTTGTCTATGTAATGGGATCAAAGGCCGGCAAAGGACGACCATCATCAACGAAAGGTGCACAATTGAGAGCAAAATCATGACCATAAATATTACAAAACGTTTTGTTTGGAAAATGAAGTTTTACCTAAGTAAAGAGAGAAAAGGATACGCATTTGCTGTAAACTATGAGGAAGAAATGACTGGACGAACACACGGTGCTTCCGTTGCACTATCAACATCACACTTCTACGGTGGCCCAAAACGGCAGCTGCAGATATGTATATATGTAATGCATCTATGTGTGTGTCAGAACACGAGTTGCTGCAAATGTGTGTGTGAGATGAGTTGCTGGAAAAATGTCAGTATAACATAAGTTGTTGAATATTCGACAGCGCGCTGGTAAAATTCACAACAGAAGTCAAAGCAAAATGCTAGTGCAACATGGCTAACCAACTGTTGCAATCGGAACAAGCTATTATTACAAACTATTTTAATTCTGGATTTACCTATGACGAAATATTACGTTTTTTGTCTGAATTTCACGCTATAAACATGAGTGAACGTGGACTTAGAGTAGGTCTACGTAAGAATTTGGGGTTTGAGACGACGAAACCTTACTTAGAGGAATGCGTTTGAACAAGAACTAAGTTTGAAGATAAAAGCTTTCATCTCAGAAAGCGTCATTGTTTTCTTCGGTTGGACTTTCTCTAGGTTTGTTTTAATTGTAGAAGACGCGTCATTTTCTGGCGTCATTTTTCGCTTTCACAGACGCACCACAGTTGTGGCAGTACTTGGCTGATAAAACGAGCGAAAGACCACAACTCCGGCAAAACATTGCAAAGTCATCAGACATGCGACTGGTGCGTGTCGACAATCTTGTGACTTGTGAATCTTACTAACGCGCTGTCACATATTCAGCCACTCGTGTTACAGACACATGTTTGTATGACCCATACACATATCTGCAGCTGCCGTTATGGGCCACCGTGCACTTCGGATATTTTCCCCGGTGGTGTAATGGATGGATGGCACTTGGGGGAGAAGCAATGGCCCCTGGGCGATATAGAGTCCAAACCCAGAAGTTCATCGAATTTTGATATCACTTGCCTAACACCAATTATATTATTACTATCGGTCACGTGGCGTATCAGGTCAATTTCGTGTCTGGTTCTAATGAACCTTTGCATTACAGGTGCAAGAATGAGGGGGTGCTACATTGTGATTTCGTGGGAAATTTTTTCATGTAAAACGAACATACAAAATCATCGCCAAGGCCTTGAATATTGTCATACCATCGTTCGCATAAATTATTTTTCAAGTTGGCAACGGGGAGGGGTGCGTCGGTGCGACACGCTTTAGCCGGTTGTGCTGGCATCAGCTGTGGAGTGATTGAGGGAAATGAGCAGACTTACCAAAAATGCAATGATATAAAAGAAGTCCCACTTTTAAGAGATTTTGCCTATATCAAAGTAAACCGAATCAATAGGGATAGATTTCTATCGTAGTTACTTCCGGCTGTATATCTGAAGTGGCCTTTAGTGTACTCTGTTCTGGTTTCATGGTAGTTTTTTTGGACTCTGCATCACAGTTTTTGACCCCGCGAGTTATTCTAAGATAGGTTAAAGAGACAAATGTTAAGGTTTTTAATTTTATGAATTACTAGATTGATGTTCAGTCCAGGCCAAGAATGACAAAGAGCGAAAACTGGTTAATTAACCTTGGGGAAACCCTACAAAGGTTCAAAATCTCTCCATGAGTTTGTCAAATCGACTTAGTAGGACGGGGAGAAACCCCCTGTAAAAGATATATTGGTTTGGCAATTTGCATAAAACCTTGTACAATTGAAGGGCTGCTCGGATTCACTTTGTAAGACAAATTTTAGGATAGCCAAGATGGAGCATAAACAATCCCCAAACGCGCCTTCGTTCCTTTTGTAATTTAGTTATAAATCGTATGTCAACGGTCGCCATCGTGACAAGGACGTCTGCTGACGGCATCCTTTTTTTCGACACTTGTTGGGTAGACCCCGCAGTCCAGCACTCCAGTGATATTCTATAATGTAGGTCAGTGCTTTCAACCCTTCTCCAGTCGAGATTCATGATATTCGTTAAATCTACATCGACCAATTGTCCTAATTTGTCCTGGCCCTAATCGGTAAACTCTTACCCGTTATCCCCCGGTGACCGTAAACTTAAAACTGACCCCCTTCGGGACGCTTTAGCCATCCTACGCTTTGTGGACAACTCGTGGAACGTACTCCAACAGTTAGACTTCAAGTGTTAGCATGGAGGTTAAAGGCAAATGAACTAGTCCAATGTCTGATTCAGTCCTTGGCCGTTGACTTCTTTTTCAGCCTTGACATTCTTGCTGCTATTAAAGATTATACAGTTGTAAACGAAGGTGCACTATTCCAAGTAAAGTTTTATTTCCTTCAATTACTCAATGGGACACGTTTTTCGAACACAGGTGATGTGGAAAAGCACTTTCAATTTCGTCTCCTAAACAGATCCAGCCGTTACTGGATTATTTAACGAATATTGTCGCATTAACACTCGATTACTGATAGTTAGCGAGGTCGTAGGTTCAATTCCCAGCAGGATGGCTCAAAGTTGCATTTTCGCAACAGGTCCTGGTTGGGTCTCAAAATTGAAATATTCCATAATTCGAAGTTTTCCTTTACCATTACTGGATTTGCACATTTTCCTATAGTCATACATGTCGGCCTTGCATGAAAAACCAAAACAAGATGAGCAATGCGTTCTTATAATATAACCATATGGTGGTGGAGTAAATGGGAAGAACTGAGGCATTTCAAGTAATCACGTACTCAGGGGTGGCGCCAGGAATTCCCCGACGCAGGGGCTAAGGCAGGACCGCCGAGAGGTTTTGTGGGGCCCGGGGCCCAAAATATCGATTTAGGGCCCTTTATGACGTCATATATGTAAATGCTAAATCAGTGACGTAATTATGGAGCTGAAGAGGGCCTTTACAAAATTTGCGTTAGGGGCCCCCGTCTCCCTTTTGGGGCTCCAACGCTCTGAAGCGCTGTTTCTCTGCATTTTGAGGACAGTAACCATTGCTCTAGCTGAACTGCCGTCTGTTATGTCACTGTCTGTAATTTTTTTAGGTCAAAAACGTAAAGCTTAAACATTTTAGGGGGCCCCAATCAAGTAGGGGGCCCGGGGCAAGTTGCCCCCCTGCCCTCCTCTTGGCGGCCCTGGGCTAAGGCCCCCGACAGGGGGCTAAAGTTTAGGTGCAGGAAAATGCATTATTTTTTTTTGGAAATGAATGCGTATGCATGGATAAATGAACAATTTGTTTTTGTACCGACAACAGTAAGACATATTATATTAAAGTATTATGTAAATAACAATAGGTAGATCATTCTCGAATACTCAATGTATTGTTTTTATTTCCTCACACCTATGATGGTTCTAAAAAATTAGAAAATTTCTTGTTTGAAGATAAACTAATAAAATGTCGAAGTTAATATTTACAATTTTCAATCGTCAAATCTAAAAGTACAGGAAAATAATAATAGCAATAACAAAATACAACCCAATACTTCCCCGACGAATTGTTCAATTTTCCCCGACGGATTTTTTCTTAATTTCCAGTCCCACTCTCCACACGGTCACTTGCCACACTGAACTCATTATATAGAGGTCAGTGGTTTACCGTCGAACAGAAGTAAACCTTGAACAAACCACACAACCAACGTGCCGATATCTATCATCCCCCCAGCGTCGTGTTTCATTATGCATCATCTCTTAGCGATCACAGTATGCGTGTTTACATTTCCCGCCTGCCGAAAATTCCACTGCAGATGAAGTGGCGATATTAAGCTCAAATGGAGAGGGTGGGACAAAGAACTTGAGAACTAAAGCGACTGCATCATGACTGAGGTACACATCGAAGATCTCCTTTACCCAGCCTCTGTCAGCCTTTTAGGCGCTATTCAACTTGGTAAGGAAAATACGAGTAATATTTCTTCAAAACATTAAGTATCCGTGACACCGTAATGTGCTAACGACATTTGTATTACTATAAATTATATAACCTAATGGTTCAAATGAGAAACATGAGGGTTTTACCATTTCACTATGCTGCTTATTTGACCCTCCGCTCCGCTCAGGGTTGTTGGCCTGAGCAGTTTGACCTGAGCGGCGTAACTACCAGTTATCATAATTTTCAACCGACACGTAACGTACCTGTGCATACTCCATAAGGAAAAAAAAAATTAACTCTAGCAGCTTAATTATTCTGATTATATATGGCATTGTTTCTGATTTTGTTTAATTGTTTGCTTAAAATTCTATTTTCTCAGCAAGATTTGCGAGAAGAGTTGGAGAAGCTAGAGGAAGATATAAGGTACAAATATAAGTGCAAACAGGATTAATAAATATAACAATGAGCGACCTTGTATTACGTGCATCTAATTGGTAGATAGGCTCCAATCAATCAGGGGTTGGTCCAAAGAAAACTATCTCATTACTCACTGATTTAAGTGCCACACCAGAAGTTTATTATGTAGTTACATGGGTACCATTAACAAGTCAATGCTTACATGAGTAATTTGATTAACGAGTAAATTGTTGGCATTCTAGTAATTTCTTGAGGTTATACACTATCTAAAAGATAGAAAAAAAGCTTCTCGACGTTTTGAGCGAAGGCCGGACGAAGGGCCTTCGCTCGAAACGTCGAGAAGCTGTTTTTCTATCTTTTAGATGGTGTATAACCTCAAGAACGCCGCTGTTTTATCGAAGCTATCTACACTGGACCCCTGCGCCTTGGAATTCTAGTAAATTATTTTATTCATTTGTGGCAAACTATGAAATAAAATAAGTAAAACAAAATAAATATAAAACTTAACCTGACTGTAGGTTTGCAAAATAGAGGTGTTGTTACATAATGTAGTGTTTAAGGGTTACTTAAGTTAACAACTTTCTTGCCAATTTTTAACATCCCTAAGGAAAACATGTCAAGCAATAACCTATACTTGACAAATATACAGATTACTTCCTGACAGTGACTCAAGGTAATTGAACCTTTAAGGATTCATGAAGATAGTACAAATGGTATTACTGGAGTAATATATATATATATACAATAGTAATATCAGATAATGGCATGAGGCCAAACACTTCCATAAATTTAGTCAGCCTTACTTTGGGTTAAGTACAGTAGCTTACTGTACATCCTCTGAATTTACTGATTTATTTGTTACATGATCTCAAACTCATGCAACAGTGTTTAGTTGATATTTCTAAATGATTTGAAGAATTTTATAAAATTGGTTAAATATGCTTACAAATGATTTACATAACTACTATGAAACAAAAAATAACAGTCAATTTTATAAATGCTATGAATATAAACTAAAAAATGGAAAATAAATTTCAAGTTGAGGGTGTTCTCTGGAGATGAACAGAATAGTTGTAATAATGCTAAATAACTGAGATAACATTAGTAATGATCAGAAACATATTACTACTGTACCAACAGTAAATTACATTATACTAGTAAAGTGAAAGTAGTAATCAACTGTGATAGTAATTAGTAATACTCTAAAAGCTCTATTAAGCCCCCTCTCTCTATTAAGCCCCCTCTCTCTATTAAGCCCCCTCTCTCTATTAAGCCCCCTCTCTCTATTAAGCTCCCTCTCTCTATTAAGCCCCCTCTCTCTATTAAGCCCCCTCTCTCTATTAAGCCCTTCTCTCTATTTAGCCCCCTCTAGGTGGTTAAAAATTAAATAAGCCTCCTCTCTCTTTTAAGCCCCCCCCCTAAACAACATGCAAATGAGTTGAGGTTCTAAACAAAACAAGTAATTTGAAGTAGCTTTAGAAAGTGTATATTTTATTCATTAACATGACTTCCCTGATGTTTAGTTTCATGTAAGCTAATTTTAATTTCTTCTTTTCAAGTTCAGTTTTTAATATAAGTATAAGCTTCTTTGCATGTGGCTTGTCGGCATGACATCTTGCAATGAAGTTCTCTAGAGCAACTAGTCAGTCTTCAAGCATTTAAACACAATGTAAATGACATATGTGGTTTTAAAGTTTTAATATAGAAATTAAACAGGTAGCAGGTATGAACATACAGATCAAAGAACAGCATTTTGTGTCAGTTTTTTTAAAATTAAGCTCCCTCTCTATTAAGCCCCCCTCTCTATTTAGGGCCCTCTCTATTTAGCCCCCCTCTATTTAGCCCCCCTTGGGGGTCTTAACAGAGCTTTTACAGTAATAGTAATGATTGTAGTAATCATAGTAACATTGATAATTACATGTACAGTAATAAAACTAGTCATAATATGCATAAAGATATTGATACCATATTAGGTAAGATGATTCAGTAAGAAATTCTAGTGAAAGTAAAGATAACAATAAAAAAAAAATTAGCATAGATTTTAATGTAATGAGACATCTGATTGGTTGTTCAATTTTATAATTTAGCACAGTTATATTGAGTAACCAGCCAAAAGCCTAAAGTTTTGGAGATTTTAAGTTTTGTCAGCAGTATAATGTTTTTAACCAGCAAATTGCTTATATTTTCTGTTGTATGGCATTATGCTGTAAGTTGTAAAAAGTGGCTTAAGTTGTTACAAATGAACCTGGGAAGTAGGGTGTAGTTCAGAAAGCTGAATTTGCTTGCAACTATTACAGTTACTCTCACTGTTACACTCCCTGTCAATTATTGTTAATTTTAAGATTAGTTTTAGTGTGTTTCTTTCACTTTGTTGGAGTTGTTTTCGAATTTGAATATTAGACTAAGTGAAAGTGTTATTTTATATAGTATGTTAAAGTTATAACAGTGATGACTGCTATTCTTGCTAACTACTACTGCTACTACTGTTTGTACTATCATTAACATGCACTGGTGCTGCTGCTGCTACCTAACCTCCATGATTTTTCTATCATGAGAAAGATGCTTCTATTTCTCTTCCCATTACCACTTGATTTCAAATCTCTTTACGAAAGATTAAGTCCTGATTTGTATTTTCGCTAGCATTTAATTTTACAAATGAGCAGTAAACCTAGATTTGCTTGCAACTATCACACTGTCACTGCTACTTCTTCTGTAACATCTACAAGTACTTCAACTGCTACTTCCAGTGCTATAATTGAGGTTTGGTTGTGGTAATACCACATGACTTACCAGGTATTTCTTGCTGAGGTTTTGATCTGTTGATTCAAGTATTCATCAGAGAACTTTCTCATGATTGCTTAAGTCATCAAGTTGAAAGCTCAACAATAACAAACATGGTATCATCAGTTGATCTGGAAAATAGTTATGGAAAGAGTGAAGCCATATGGGTGCAATGAGATACAAGATACAGCTGCTGATAAGCTTGAGTCATATGAGTGTTAGGAAGTATTCCAGTACTATGCTACAATTACTAAGGACAGCTAATTTTTAATAGCAACTGACTTACTTCAGGTGGTGATTGCAGATTTAAAGAATAATAAAGTTGAAGATATTGTATGTATGGAATATACAGACAAAGTTTTTTGCTTGGTGAAATAAAATGGTGACACCATGCTGAAGTCAATGAAAAACTATGAAACTATAATTTCTTCTCTGATTAACATTATGCTAATAATTTAAACAAGAGCTGCTATCATAGAAAAACTAATAGCCATACAATTATCCAGTACAGTAATTAAATTTAAGAGAATTTATCCCAATTTTAGTGTATTTTTAAGCTATTTTTCTCACAAAAAGTTTATATCTAAGGTACTTTTTCAACGTTCTTAAAGTTCACGTACAGTGTGGATTATAACGATTTTGCTTGGGTCTGACAAATGTCCGGTCAACTAGACAGTTGCTCGGACATTGGCTGAAAATGGTCGGCCGGCCTTTCCAATAATTTTTTTTTGTCAGTCATGTTATGATAATAAATACAAAATATGAAGTCACACAAGTCATACACCTCAATTTTCATGAAAATGTTCTTTAAAGTAACTGAGAAAGTTATACTTACAAATGTAAGTAAAAACTACAATCTTAACTGTTTATAGCTTATAGGAACGTAAACACCTTTCTGTAAAGTATTGAACATAAACACAAGATTTTTTCCAATGTTATTGAGGAGAACTATATCAGTAGCAAAGGTTGCTACTGATATAGTTCTCCTGGGTTTCTTAGGCTGGTTGTCTGAACCGCTAGCCGAAACGTCGATTGATTGCTTAGAGGCCAACGTGTAAAAACGCATTTGAACTTTAAACTTTGCATGATCTGCACGTGTTTCTTCTACGTGCAATTACACGTGTGAGCAAACGGTGCGGAATCTGAGAGTAGGCTGGGCTCGATAATTAAATATTTCAATTTTCAAATGGCGATTTCTACAACAAAATAAGTGCAGTCTGTCAAATGTGTCTGCTAAAAGAAAAGCTCAAGGTTTTTTTCTGTACACTATTTTCCATCCAAATATTTAACAGTTGGTAGGTTTATGTTTTTTTGAACAGTATTAATCAAAAATACACCTTTAAGTTAGATGAAAACTGTGTATTTTATTTGATCGGTCAAGATGTCCGTGCAGAATAAAATTGATCGGCCATTCGGCATTTTTGTTCGGCAAATAGCCGATTGCCGACCGTTATAATCCACACTGTTCACGTATGCTTATTTTGAAAAGTCAGTTCAAATTTTAATAATTAAAAAATAATGTGACTTCAAAACAGGGGAAATCATCAATTGATCAATCTTCCACAAGCTACTGGAATTGCTGCAACTTCTGCGACTGCCACAGACACTGTTATGGCCACCACTGGCACTCACACTGGAACTGCCACAGCCACGGAGTAGTGGCACGGCCATTAGCATAACTACTGTCCAGCTACTGCTTCTGCCATGGTCGCTGGCCCTACTGTGGTTGCTAGCCATGGTGACTGGCACAGCCATGGTGACTGGCACTGTCATGGTTGCTGGTACTGCCATAGCCACTGGCACTGCCATGGTTGCTGGGTATGGTCACTGGCACTGCCATGGTCATTGGCACTACCATGGTTGCTGGCACTGCCATAGTCACTGGCACTGCCATGGTCACTGACACTACCATGGTCAGTGGCACTGCCATTGTCAGTGGCACTGCCATGGTCACTGGCACTGCCATGGCCACAGCCACTGCCTCTACTTCAGCCCCAATGACAGGAACTGAGAGAACCACTGGCATAAGCACTGGTAGCTACAGCATCCACCAATGCCACTGCCTCAGCCACTGGCACTGGCACATTCACTGGTATTGTCACATTAATTGGCATGGCCACACAGCCACAGTTACAGCCAATAGCACTGGGAGTAGCAATGGAACTGCCACTTCCACTGTTACTGTTACTGCTACTTCTGCTTCAACTATTTCTGCTACTCAGGGCCAGATCTAGCTTAAAATCTAAAGGCACAATCTTCTAAGGGCATATTTTCCTGGGAAATCTTGAATTTCTAAAACCTCTGAAATGCTATTGATTTTCAGGGTGGAAAACGTAGACGTAATATAAAAATGAGAGCCCAATCTGATCACGTCTTGCAGAATGGATCAGTACCGTTACTGCTGGCGTGACCGAAATTATGGGCAGGAAGTTTGAAAAGTAACTCAAAAGATACCCTGAATTGACAAAAGATTGTCTCGGCATTTATGAGTGGAAATTCAAATAATTATAATCTATTCGGAAATGACAATTATGAGACATCAGCTTGAGATTGGCCAGGCGGGAAGCGTAGCTTTGTAAGAAATATTAAAGTCCAGCGCAGAATGCGAGGTAAAGGAAAGATAAACTTTTATCCTGACGTTTCGTTGTATACATCACAACATCTTCAGAGATACTTTGCCTAAGCATAAGTATGCCTAAGCGTACGTACAGATTTACAAAATGTCAAGAATTGACCAATGGGCGAGCAGTGTTAAAAATAACAGTTACAAATGAGGAAGGAAGAAGCCGATGCAGGCGATAAGTACCAGAAGTGACAGAGGGAAAGTAAACCAGAAAACAAGAAATACAGAATAAATCAAATAATTCCAAAAGTATAAGGGTGGCTGAAATTAAAGCAAGAGAAGTGGTGCTGAACTAATATTTGGGTTTAAAGACAGTTTGAGTTTTTGTCAGTAGGCTTTCGTGTTGGAGGAGCTCGTATTCAAATGAACTGGAAGAGAGTATTTTAAAATCTTCAAAAGAAACAGGATGGTTCGCGTCTTGATGGCGAGAAAGAATGCTTGTGAGAAAAGAATTGGGACGCTTCTTCCCAGTTAAAGGTGAAATTCCCATGTGCTCTGAGACGCGTGTAGGCAAGTGTCGGCAAGTTTCGCTGACACACGAAGCTCCGCAGCTTCGACACGTAAAACAATAAACATGTGACAGATGCAAGGGAACTGTGTCTTTAAAAGAAAAAAAATGAAAAAGACGAGTGGAGGGTCGGCCAATGAATCTAAGTTCAATATGAAGGTAAGCCGGAGTAAGGAGTCTCTTTAACTGAGAGCGAATTTTGGGCGAAATGTTGTCCGGTAAACGGTTGTGAGAAATAAATGATACATTAGGGGACGGAGCGATGCAAGCGATGCAATTGTCTAGCAAGTTCTCTAGATAGCCGTTTCTCATAAAAATCCTTTTGAGTTTTTCAAGTTCGTCATGAAATTTCAAATAACTAGAAGGGGTATTAAAGCAATGATTTAGCAACGAAAAAATGAGCTCTTTTTTATAAGAAAAACGAATGCACGAGTGAAAAGAGGTCAGCAGTCTGGTGAAAATGGTTTTATGATAAACAGTAGAAAAGCAACTACCAGA
Organism: Heliopora coerulea; assembly: GCA_030142905.1. Lineage (NCBI taxonomy): Eukaryota > Metazoa > Cnidaria > Anthozoa > Scleralcyonacea > Helioporidae > Heliopora > Heliopora coerulea. The sequence continues at coordinate 5,112,699 of JASJOG010000003.1, read as the reverse complement.
ACGGTCAATGTTAATGTCTTAAAATGGCAGAGATTTGTTAATTTCAACTTTACGGGTAAATTTAATTTTAGGATATTTTCAATTCAGACCATAAGAGGAAAATGTTGTCAGGCGAGTGAAATAAAAAAACAAAGCAATCAAGCCAAACAGATTCATAATGTGCAACGAAAATATTAGCGAAGAGCGGTCCTAGAGGAGAGCCCATTTTTTTAATACTGCTCTCCCGTTGGTCAATTCTTGACACTTTGTAAATGTGTATCTACGCTTAGGCATATTTATACAGTTGGCATCAAAAATTTACATACACTCCCTGGCCGAGAATATTCAACTCCTATTTTCGCAACGCCGCCCGTTTTATGGCACCGTATATTCTACGTGCAAAGTCAGTTAGGATATCTGGTTTATTTACACCAGAAGTGATTTTATTATAATGGCTTAGAGTTAGATGAATTCTTAGGTTTTAGTCACTATGTCGGAATTCCCGGGGGGCAAAGATTTACATACACTTTGTTAGTATTTGATTGCGTTGCCTTCTACTTGTTTAACTTAAATCATATGATTGGGGTAGTCTTCAACTGCCTTCAATAAGCTTCCCACAATCCTCTACTGCTGATATTGCAACTGCCACTGCTGCTATTGCTGCTATTCCTCGTGCTGCTCTGCTGCTGCTGCTGCTGCTGCTGCTGTTGGTACTACAGGTATTGATGCTACTCCTACTGCGTTTACTTGTACTGCTGATACTGCTGCAATTGGTTCCACTAGTACTGCTCTACTTCTACTGCTTTTACTCGTGCTGCTGCTGTTAGTTCTACTGTTATTGCAGCTTTAGCTAGTTCTTACAATATGAGTAAATAAAAATAAAATGGAATGGAATGAAGTAAATAAATATAATTGGAATTAAATGAAGTGGAATAAAGCGTAATGAAGAGGCATAGAGTAGAGTAGAGTTGAGAAGAAAGTTGAGTAGGATGGGGTGGAATGGAATAGAATTCCTCACTTCCTGAAGTATTCGCTTCAGTCTTTTAAAAACTTTTATGTTATTGTACTTTTGACTATTACTATTAAAAGTTAAATTTAAATCGTTCTTTGGCTAACAATTAATACATTTAATAAGTATTTTATGTCGTTGAGTCAGAATGCTTTATCACAGTATTAATTTAAATGATATGTTTAAGGCGAGCGCTGTTAGATAGCGGTAAAGCACAGTTCACAAGGTTTTTTAATGAAAACTAAAATTTAACAAACGAAGCCATCCACAACCGAGTACTATTTCAATCAATAATCGTTCTGAGATTTCAATTTATCTTATAATGGGCCACCCGAGCAGACAGTTATATGATCTCTAACGATGGTCAAACTAGAAATTTCTGGGTTAGGAGGTGTACGAGACGTCGTACGTAACAGTTTAAGGTGCACCTCCTCAAGCCTGTACTAAAGGTCGGTTTCCCCTAATTTTCAAAGTCCCATCAAAGGCACCCCCCACCATGACTAAATGAGTGGACCGCCGTCAATATATTGATGACTAATGTAATCATTAACTGTTGAATTAACGTTATTTTACTTCATTGTTTTTTGTCTATTTTAATAGATTCCAGTCCCAGAAATAGATGGAGATCGAAACTTCAGAAGAATATTCAGAGCACAGTAGGTTTGAATTTTTGCTGTTGGTGGCCGTATTACTGAGAACTACTTTAAGACTAAACATTGATTATTTGGGACGATTGCAATTTAGTTGTCTGGCTTTATCTGTATACCTAGTGTCACTGGTTGGCCAATCGTATTTTAACTTTTACTGAGTTTGAAGCAGGTAGTTATATTTCTTCCCACTGGACCTGAAAATTCGGTCGAGCGTCAGAGTAGTGAAAACGTAAGGTTGCGGGTTGTAATGCCACTTGCAGTAAAAAAGGGTTTCGATTATCCATTGGAAGGGAGAAAATATACAAATATCAAGCGGTTTTCATGTGCACCGTTAGGCTGGCCAGTCTGGCAGTTTTGGGCTTGGTTGTTCGAAGTCCGAATAACTTACCAAGTAGATTAATCCAGGGGACTGAACTTTGCTTTCCGAGAGTAAGTAATCCTTGGTATAGTGCTACTCTACGGAAAAAACTTATGATCGAAAGGTCAAAGAATGAATAGCACTGTTTTCTTGCTACAACTAATTCGCTGGATAAGACATCCGGGCTTCATGTAGTTGACTCCTTTGTAAATTGACCAATCAGGAGCCTTTACGCCTTACAATAAACGCTAGATAGTTACTTACGATTGATCTAATGTGGACTAAATGTTTAGGTGGAGGTAAATTTTTGCATGTCGCCAATTATATATTTTAACACCTGATCGAGACCAGTGCAAAGTGAATAATTGCCGAGACGAAGTTGAGTTGGCAATTAAAGCGCGGAGATCCCTGTAATATTCCTGAAATGACACTAAGGGATTGACAATATGAACCTGGGAATTTCATGTCACGGAAATCTTTCTACAGCTTAAGAAGATTATTTAAATAAACTTTGGGAATTCTTAGATCCTTACCAAGGTAATTTTACTTTCTCACTTTTTCAGCCTTAGTTATGGCTGCATGAAACGAAGTGGCCCGACTCATGCAGATAACCATTCAAACTGTTTGTATTGATCCTCATCAACTCCCATTTTTCTGCCTGTGCATTTATGAAGTATTTCAGGCTGGAGACCTTGCTGCGATGTTTTTAATATCCCATTCTGCTTTGTTTAGCACGTTTAGAATTATCACAATAATTTCATTGCGATCAAAGACTTGTTTGTGGGCCCATTTTGTGTAGAGACTTGGATTAAACAGCTTATCAAGCTAGAACCGTTAACGTACTTTATCTGGCATACAACGTTAATATTAATAAAACATTTCACAATATGTGCACGATAACACGACAAAGACATCAAGTGAAACATCAACTTTGCCCAACGAAACAAACTCATGAGCATGTTATTCATTATCCAAACACGAAATTAAGCACTAGATTTCCCAAATTCAATGGAAAAAATATTTATAAATCAATAATTTACCGAACCTATGATGATAATGATAATGATGATGATAATAATAATAATAATAATAATAATAGTCATGATGTTCAGATAATAATAATAATAATAGTAATAATAATAGTAATAATAGTAATAGTAATAATAATATTAGTAGTAATAATAACAGTAATAATAATAATAGTAATAATAATAATAGTAATAATAATAATAGTAATAATAATAATAGTAATAATAATAGTAATAATACCATTAATATGGATTTTAAGAAACACCCACCGACAAGTTTCCTGAAATGTGCAATGTCTGTTGCGGCCTTATCTGGCGGGATGCTGGGAGCCCGTAGCAGGCTGAGACCCCTTCCACTGTCCTTAGTTGAGTGGTGTGCGAGTTGTAATAGTAATAATAATAATAATAGTAATAATAGTAATAATAATAATTTATTGAAAAATTTATTATTACAATTTATTATTGAAAAATAAGGTTGATAAGTAAGTAATCTCACCCTTGTGCATAATATGTGGAGAAAGGGAAGAAACGATCAGTCATATAGTGGCAGAATGCAAAAAGCTCTCACAGAAACAATATTGGCTTTGGCGACATGACAGGGTGGCCGTGGTAATCTAGTGGACCATGTACCAAAGGTATAATTTTGCACACAAGGAAAAATGGTATGACCATGTCCCAGATACGGTATTAGAAAACGAGGATGTCAAAGTTTTGTAGGACTTGTCAATCCAAACTGATCATGCCCTGGAGCATAATAAGCCGGATATTGTCGTCTACGCAAAGAAGGCAGAATGTTGCGTAATATAGTGTGTTCGTTTTACACAAGGTTGGAGGATAAAGAGCAGGAGAAACTCGATAGATATTAGGATTTGAAACGGGAAATTAGTAAGATCCGGAAGTGCAGAAAAGTGACCATCATACCATTATAGTTGGTGCATTGGGAATTATTGGAAAAGGATTAAGTTTATCGCTGAAAAAGATAAGTGTTGAGGACAAATTAGATGTCATTCAAAAATCTTGTTTGCTAGGAACTGTAAGAATTATTAGAAAAGTTTTAGAAAACTAATAGATGAAGGAAGAAGCTTACTACCTAAAGCAACGGGAAGTAGCCTGGTAGTAACCTAGTTACCGGTTAAGAACCGCACCGTGAAAGTCTAAAATAATGATAATAGTAGTTGTAGTAGTGGTGGTTATAGTATTGGCAATGGAGGTGGTGCTAGTAGTGCTGGTGGTGGTGATAATAACAATGGCAATAATTATAATAATAATTATAATAGTAAAAGTTATAATAACAATAATTATTATAATTATTATAATAATAATAATAATAATAAAAGACAGTTAACAACGGTACAGACCCTCTTTGCCACATCTTTAAAAAGTCAGATGAATCAGTAGATTACCTCATACCCGGCTGTCCTGTATTAACGTCTAAAGAATATAAGGCTCACCATGACCGTTCAGGCCAATACATCCACTGGAATGTGAGCAAGCATTACAACATCAAAGTCCCTGAGAAATGGTACGAGCATCATCTTGTAGAGGTAACCAATGGAAAAGATGTGACAATTCGGGAATGCCGTGGGAAATTAGAGGCCCATTACGTGTTTGCCAACTATGTGGTAGGTACTTACTGGGATTATAGCACAGGAGTTGTTTCAACATCTCTCTCCAAACTCGCTATTACCTGATGAGCAGAAATACTGTCGTAAGAAAAGCAGAGGAGCAAAAAACCAACTAACAGCAATATTACGTGACTGTAAGCAAGGGAAAACTAACCTGGCGATTGCATGGGTAGATTATAGGAAGGCATATGATTCGGTTCTTCAAGCTCTGTTTCAGCCTACTACAGGAATGTGGACGGTCCCGCCCACCAGAGTCGGGGGTGGCACCTTTGGCAAGTGCCAGCAACCCCTTAGCCAAGGGTAGATTAATCCCTTTAGCCTTGAATGGCTACGTATCTAGGAGAAGGAAACTCCGAGGTAAAACCAGAAGTAGATAGGCAGAACATTGAGTTGGAGCCAGCGACCTTTAAAACGAGCGGGCTTTGATGAGATGACCTAGGAAGTGGCGACCCTGCCTTGCCAGCTGGGTAGACTGGTAGCCGAAAGCTTCAGCTTGCCTTAATTGACTGGCAGTTGCAAGTACACAACCTTCAGGTGTTGGCAAACCCGCCCTGTTAGCCCAAGGACTAGAAGACAATCTGTACAGCTGGTTGATGCCTCCTGATCTTGGTTGACGATGAACCAGCCTGAAATGCTGTAACAGACGTATACTAGTCTAAGAACAAAACAATATTCAGACTTAACCCTTGCAGTGGCACTCCTAAACTGACCTTAACTGGTTGGAAGTACAACTGAGTACTGTTAGGGTCAAACTGGATATACGCATTGAGGAGTGTTTTCAGGGACTTCAGAGGGCTGTACATCCCTTACTTCTTCCTAACTGGAAAAGTTGGGCATGAAAGGGCTGGCCTTGTGGGTGTTATTAAAAATCCATTTTTAATGGTAAAATTCCTTTCCCCACAAGTTCCCTGAAATGCGCAATGTCTGTTGCGGCCTTGCCTGGTGGGGTGCTGGGAGCCCGTAGCAGGCTGAGACCCCTTCCGCTGCTCTTAGTTGGGTGGTGTGCGAGTTGTTATAATTATAATAATAATGATGATAATAATAATAATAATAATAATAATAGTAATAATAATAATAATAATGATAAGGTGGGTGTTTCTTAAAATCCATATTAATGGTAAAATTTCCTTTCCTCACAAGTTCCCTGAAATGTGCAATGTCTGTTGCGGCCTTACCTGGCGGGATGCTGGGAGCCCGTAGTAGGCTGAGACCCCTTCCACTGTCCTTAGTTGGGTGGTGTGCGAGTTGTAATAATAATAATAATAATACAACTCTTATCCTTAATCACGGTAATGGATCTATATCATTTAACAGCATTAGCATCAAACGAAGAATATTCCAAAGAGATTCATTCTCTCCACTCCTCTTCTGTATTGCCCTGTTTCCCTTATCGAAACTTTTGAATGAATCGAGTCGGGGATATAATATATTTGAACAAGTGATCACCCGCTTCTTTTACATGGATGACCTCAAACTATTTGCTAAAAATGACAGTGATCTTGAAGACTTTCTCACCATCGTGAAAGACTTCAGCGACGACATAGGTATGGAGTTTGGACTTGACAAATGTACAAAAGCCAGCTTTAAACGTGACAAGTTCTGTAAGGCGAATAACATCAATCTGGATACAAACACTAAGATCAGAAACCTTGAACATGACGAGGTCTACAAATTCCTTGGTATCAACGAAGGTAATGGTATCAAACACACGGCGATGAAAGAAAAAATTCGTAAAGAATGTCACAGGAGAGTTCGACTAATTCTTCAGTCGGAACTGAATTCCTCTAACAGAGTAAAAACAATTAACAGCATTGCAGCTCCTGTTGTCACTTACAGTTTTGGAATCATAAATTGGAGCAAAACAGACGTGACGAGAATAGATGCTAAAATACGCAAACTGTTAACTAAATTTCGTGTGCACCATCCCAAATCAGATGTTGACAGATTGTATCTACCTCGCACTGATGGTGGACGCGGACTCAACCAACTCGAGATGGCTTACGAAACTACACTGATCGGCCTTGGTAGATACCTCGAAACAACAACAGATCCCATGCTACAAGCCGTGTTGAAGTATGAGAAATCTAAGAAAAATTCCATAATAACCGTGAATAGAAGACTGAAACATTGGTATGATGTGCAACCAACAGTAGAAGAAGATCAACTTTAACCAACAGCTGCTGCCAAAACGCTGAAAGAATGGGCAAAAAAGGCTGGTCTAAATGCTCTTAAGGAAACCTGGAGAAATAAATCACTGCACGGCAAATAACCACAAAAACTAGAAGAAGCTGATGTCGACAGTAAGTCCACACATCGTTGGCTTCAAAGGTCAGATCTCAAAGCGGAAACCGAGGGTCTCTTGATCTCAGCTCAAGATCAGAGCCTCCCGGCAAACGTCTATAGATCTAAGATAGTTAACGACGGTACAGACCCTCTTTGCCGCATCTGCAAAAAGTCATATGAGTCCGTAGATCATCTCATAGCTGGCTGTCCTATATTAGCATCTAAAGAATATAAGGCTCGCCATGATCGTTTAGGCCAATGCATCCACTGGAATGTGTGCAAGTATTACAACATCAAAGTCCCTGAGAAATGGTACGAACATCATCCTGTAGAAGTCACCAATGGAAAAGGATGTGACAATTCTTTGAGACTTCACAGTTCACACGGACCGCACCACCACGGCCAGCAAACCAGACATTGTTATCGAAGACTTCAAAGCAAGGACATGTCAAATTATTGACATGGCAGTTCCCTGTGATAGTAACATTTCGACTAAAGAATGAGATAAACTTCAGAAATATAAAGACCTGGAAATTGAGATCACCAGGATATGGCATCTAAACGCAACAACGATACCAGTCGTCATGGGCGCACTAGGAATGATCCGAAAGGGAACTAGTAGGAATGTCGAGAGAATTCCGGGAAATAGCAAGCTTCAAGAACTGCAGAAGATTACTCTCATTGGTACTGCACATATACTTACAAAAACATTATCTATAAGAACATGAAAATCGGTCCAACTGGAGAATAGACTTCTAGAGCCCTCTCACTCTTGGACCCCGGAGGGGACCCGGTGTTTGGACAAGTATACATACAGCCAAATATATGAACAACAATAATAATAATAATAATAATAATAATAATAATAATAATAATAATAATAAGGGAGAAAAAGAAAAGAGAAGAGAGAAAAGAGAAGACATAGACAAGGAAAAGATGTGGAGGTGGCTACAAAAGAGTGATTTGAAACGGGAACGGAAGCCCTAATATGTGCAGGTCAAGAACAGGCGATAAGAACTAACTATATCAAGTTCAAAATTGATAAATCTGTAGACTCACCGCTATGCAGACTTTGCGGGAAAAAGGAGAAAGTGTGGGACATCTGGTAAGCGAATGCACAAAACTTGCACAACGAGAGTACAAAAGTCGACATGATAATGTAGCAAGAATTATACATTGGAAAATATGTGGAAAACACGATCTAGAAAGAGCGAGCAAGTGGTACGAACATGACCCCCAGGGAGTAGTAGAGTCGGATAAAGTAAAAGTTCTTTGGGATTTTATGATCCAGTGCGACCATCTGATAGAATACCGAAAGCCAGATATAGTAGTAGTAGACAAAGCAGAAAAGAAATGTGCAATAGTTGATGTAGCCATACCAGGACACAACAGAATTGGTGAGAAAGAAACAGAAAAGATAGAAAAGTATCAGGCGTTGAAACGAGAGATTAAGAACCTGTGGTCAATGAGAAAGGTAGAAGTAATACCAGTTGTCGTTGGAGCCTTGGGCTGTGTAGGCATAAAGTTTGAACGATGAATTGAGAGGATTGGAATAACAGTGAACGTTGAGGATATACAGAAAACGACACTTCTTGGAACAGCAAGAATCTTAAGAAGAGTGCTAGAAAACTAGTTGTAACAGTGCCACCTTAGTCTACTGGTTGTAGACAGCTGGCACCGATGAATACCGGATCCACAGCAAACCGTGCGGAGAAAATAATAATAATAATAATAATAATAATAATGGCACGCCTAAACTGACCTTAATTGGTTGGAAATGCAACAGGGTACTGTTAAGGTCAAACTGGATATACGCATCGGGGAGTACTTTCAGGGACTTTAGAGGGCTGTATATCCCTTACTCCTTCCTGACTGGATAAGTTGGGCGAGTAAGGGCTGGCCCCGTGGGTGTTTCTTAAAATCCATTTTAATGGTAAAATTTCCTTTCCCCACAAGTTCCCTGAAATGTGCAATGTCTGTTGCGGCCTTACCTGGCGGGATGCTGGGAGCCCGTAGCAGGCTTAGACCCCTTCCACTGTCCTTAGTTGGGTGGTGTGCGAGTTGTAATAATAATAATAATAATAATAATAATAATAATAATAATAATAATAATAATAATAATAATAATAATAATAATAATAATGGCCCTGCGGGTGTTTCTTAAAATCCATTTTGTGGTGAAATTTCCTTTCCCCACAAGTTCCCTGAAATCTGCAATGTCTGTTGCGGCCTTTTCTGGCGGGATGCTGGGCCCCGTGGCTGGCTAAGGCCCCTTCCACTGTCCTTAATTGGGTGGTGGGTGAGTTGTAATAATAGTAGCAATAATAACTGTTGTATTTTCTAATTTATATATGTCGCTATTTAGAACGTCTACAACTTAAAACAGGCTTAAAATGTTAAAAGTCTTTAATAAAACCAAACGTTTTCGATCATGCAGTCATCATTAGGGTTACAAACTGATCAAATGCCGTCTTACAGGCTATAATATATCTCAGCTTAAGTTATTCCCTGAGGAAAAAGATTACACTGAAAGCATTTGAGTTTTTTGTTCGATGTCGGGTTATTTTGTTTAATTAGAAGTCTTAAAATTTACCGTTTAGCAATGACTTTTCGACATTAAATATGATCCATGTAAAAGGACAGTGAGGATGTTCTCTTAAATGCTTTGCTGGCTCCGAATTATGACGTGGGCTCTCATGTTTCGAAAGTCGTGATTCTAAATTATGCATTATTTCGCCTACGGGGTATTGTCATCAGATACTGGCATAAATTATGTTGTTATGACTTATCTATTCTCAGTAGGTTTTAGAGAGAAATTCTATATGATAACCGTATTACATTATACGCCAAAATAAATCATACTTCATATATTAGAGTCATTTTTGACTCGGTGGTCTTCAAATGGGTCTCGTGATAAACAAAGTGACCATTAATCACGTTGTAAATATTCCTTGGACTTGAGACTCGTTTGAAAAGCTTACGATAGGAAAAATCTAGAACACTCAAAAAATATAATTTTCCCTTTATCTTTTACCCGAATGCGGAAATAGACTTCCAGCGACTTTGGTATTTCAAAACTTTGAAGCGAAGCAAGCCCATAAACCTTCCCTGGCCAAATGGCGGTTTGATTTGACATTTTTTTTTCTCTCTGAAATCGTGCGCCTCTCGCCACCTCCTTATTTAAATTCCAAAATCCTTTCTTGAATGATTCAACGTTCTTTCCAAAACTCAGCATTTCTCAAGAACAATGGAATGAATTGAAAAATTTGTCGATGCAGTCAAGGGAGAGAACATTTGGTTTGACGAGAATCAATTTTAATGATTAAAGTTATCGTGGCCAACCAAGCCAAGTAAAGAACATTGGAAAGATGAGGATCATTAATTACAATGACTAGTTATTGTGGCCAACCAAGCTAAGTGCATTGCACCCAATAATACCGTTCGTCTCAGTAATTATCTGTTAAATGGAAGGTGTGCTGGTTCCTTTTTCGGGTTTATATATTTACTGGACAGGCAGAAGTACCGCAATTTAATTTAAGAATGCTCGTAAGTTGTGGTGAATAACCAAGGTAAGATTTTGAGATAAATTTAAAAAGGGGGTATTGGTTAACTTGTACTTACTTTGTGAAGCATAGTTTGCACAACATTTTAACACATGCGCATCAGATATAGTTATCACAAGATTTTATTATATTAATCTTCCTCTTTCTTTAAGACAGAATAACCTTGAGTTTTATCCAATATTTATCACACTGCTTTGGACGAGCTCCATCTTTCTGCATCACGGTAAAGTTCTAAATCTGATTGTTATAATTGTTATTATTCTGCATTGAAAATAATCAGTCGTTTCTCATTGATCTGAGTATCCCAGGAAATTTTGAAAGACCGGCAACACTAAAATCATTACCATTGGCTATTGAGGATTGCAGGAAAGAGAATACTTACTGAAAATATCGGAGGGGGGAAATACTGGGCTGTGATGACGTACCTATCTTCAAAATTGCAGAAAGTCGCAAATGCTTGCCAACCAGTGTAGCCATTCCAGTACAGTTCTGATAGATTTTGATGTACGAACTTTTCCAGTATTAGTTCACTTTCTTCGTTTGAGTTTTGAGCGTATAACGATCAATTGTTAGAAGTGACTTACGGATGATCGTAGGAGTCGAACATACCTCAGCCATTACGTTCGCCTCGGACGTTAGCTTTGGCTAATGACGTTCAACTTAATTTGGATAACTCTTTTCATCCTGCTGAGTCTCGTCGAATAAGATCTCATTAATACTATCATTATTATCATTATTGTTGTTACTTTAGTTGTCGTTAGTCACTTTAAATTCTATTTATCGTAAATACTCAAAGAGCTTCCCCATTTTAAGTAAGCATCCCCCTTCTAAAGCAAAAATTAAGGATTATAGTAGTCTTGGGAAAATAACTTGGTCTTATGGAATCACCCTGTTTAAGAAATCACCATTTCTAATATTGAGAATACAGTTCCATGGTCTTAATTATTTGAGAGCGAGTAAGGACAAATAGAAATGAATGTGTAACGTACACCAATGATTATTTTAAGTGCGATGCAAACGATTAAAGACCTAGAGGCGTTTGTCATTATGTTTACTATAATTTTTATTTTTTTTTGTGGATTTTCTGCATAAATTATAAAAATACCCGAATTCCTTATGGAGGCAAATACCTAGAAAACGAAATAAGCGCTCATAGGCGTAATTTTTACTTGGCGGAGTTTTCCATGCGGCTTAAATTTTCTCTTTGTGTTATGGGCTATCAAGTGGAGCTAATTAGAAAAGACGCGAAGAAAATTTCGTCCTCGCGGAAAATTCTTCCTAGTGGAAATCAAGCCTAAACCTAGATTTCCACTTGGTGCGAAATATCGCGCATGCAACTGCTTTATTGTTAAGTATAGGTTAGTTACCGAAACCGAGGTAGCTACATTGTTTATTAACCGAGACGCAAAACGCCAACGTTAATAACCAACGTAGTAATCGAGGTTGACGTAACTTACCTACTTAGTTCATTATCACAGAGGCTTCATACAAAATGTAGTAGTGTAGTAGTTCTATTTGATTTAGATGATTAAAAATAAATTTGATTTTCATCGTTCCGTTTCTTGTTGAGTGGCATGTTTGTGCAGCGACACCACTAGTTAATGTCCCAGGGATAACATCTACACCTTTTGCTGTTTATCACCAGAAAATATATTATCATTAACGCCAAGCTCAAACTCGTTAACGCAAAAATACATTCATTTTATTGAATCGACATTTGTTAATGCTTTTGTCGCTTTCAATTAACATTTTTTGTACAGAAAGTGACATTCATTAGCGTAGATACGCAACCATTTGCATCTAGGGCAATCTATAGCGACAATAGACGATCATTAACACCATTCTACTATATATTAGAACAAAATTTCAATTAGGCAAGTTATTTCTCTGGTCTGTTGCTGGGTTGATTTAAGATCATATGGAATCCGAAAATGTATAAAAGATAATGGAATAAAACTATCATAATTCATACATTGAACTGAATTTGGTTAGACAGTTCGAACCTCTTTTATTTCGTCAATATTTCGATGACTGTTTTGCTATGTAAAATGCTCTGCTGACCGAGTTCTGATCTACTGAGCCCTTTCAGATCTGTCTAAACTCACAACATTGAATTACACAACTGAAGACAACTGTCCTGTCTATTGCAGGGACAAAATAGAATCTTATCATGCATTTTAGTTCACAGCACTTTGTTAACACACATCAACTTTCACGTCCCAAAAAAAAAGAAGCTGTTTTGCGGCTAAATAAAGCTTTGCAATCAATACTGTCATGCACTCCAGTACTGCCGTGTATTGTAAACTTTGATTGCAAAATATGTTTTGTCTAAGATGTAAACGTTGATGTGTGTTAGCAAAGTGCTGTGAACTAAGGGAATCAAGATAAGGGAATCAAACTATCAAAATTTATAAACAAGCCGGTGAACGTGGGCATCCGACGAACAGAAGTTGAAAGCCGTGCGTGCGATCAATTAAGACGTTCAGGAAAGAGAGAATAGAACTGTTCTCTATCCCACTACAAAACATATTTCAATGTTGTGAGTTAAGATAGTTTTGAAAAGGCACATAGAACGTGGTCGGCTGAGCGAAAAATGGCAAAACAATCTTCGGCACTGGTGAAATAGTAGAGGTTCGAACTGTCTAACCGATTTCAGTTTATGTGCGAGTTACGACAGTTTTATTCCCTTATCTTTTATCCATGTCTGAATTCTGTAAAGCCTTAAGTCGACCCTTCAACAGACCGGAGAAATGGCTTGTGTAATTGAAATTTTATTTTCCCCAATCTATACTAGAATGGTGTTAATGGTCGTCTTTTGGCGCTATAGAATGCCCTTTGATGCACATGGTTGCGTATCTACGCTAATGAATGTCACCTATGCAAAAATTTTAATTGAACGTGACAAAAGCATTGATGAATGTCGATTTATTAAAATAAATGCATTTTTGCGTTTCTGAGTTTGAGGTTGGCGTTAATGATAGTATATTTTTTGGTAATGAACAGCAATAGGCGTATTAACCTTGGGACATTAACTACAGTAATTAACATTAACCAGGGGTTGTTAAGTGATTTTAAGAACCTCGGTACATCATAGAAAACCGAGGTCATCATGAACTAAAATTAAATAGTTTTCTACTAGGTTCCACTCGAGAGCTCCTAAGACAAAAGGAGAAACTTGCGCGCGATATTTTGTCCCAATTGAACATCCAGCGTTAGGCCTGGTTTTGACTAGCAAAATAAGCATAAGCATAACGAGATACATAAGCACAGTAAACACTTCATGCTTAACTGTACTCCTTGTACTTCCCCAATAGAAAGGAATTAACCGACCATGAAATACCTACTGCGCTAGGTTATGTAGCTATGCGTATGTATATGTCGTCAGTAAAAGGCAGGCCATAGGGTGAAAAAATTAAATATACGCTCCCGGTGCTAATGCTCGAGCATTTGCGGTATATTATTTTGAGAAGTCCTCAGGGTATCCATTTATCACAGTGCATTGTATCAGGTCAAGTTTCACTGCGAGATCCCAGAGTTCCAGCCCTTCTGAGAGGAGACGAGACGAGACATCCGCATTGTTTTTATTCTGTTTGGAGTCTCTGTCTCTTTTAGGTTGCTCTTCATCTTCTTTGATATCGTCCACAGTGTTGCCGCAAACACAAATACAATCTTTATTTTTGTTTTCTTCTTTTAGCATTTCTCAAGCAAGATCTTGATACTTCTTCATGCCAATCTCTCTCTTTATACACTACTTTACAATCAGTGCGAGCAGCAATATCAGCAATAGCGGTCTTTCTGTTCTCCTCAATAGTTATCTTTGGACTTCAATGATTAATTTCCCTATAAGTGTAGGTATAGAATATGCGTCCCACAGTAATTTTATATTCTTCATTTTTGCACAGCACTATGTGGCTCATGTTCATATCGTATGTCTCCAAAATCCAAATCGTACGTCCTTCTTTTTGTATTTAGAGCGCAGCAGTAGATATATTGTTGTCTTATATTGTAAGTAAGTAAGTAAAGTAAAGTAAAGTAAAGTAAAGTAAAGTAAGTAAAGTAAAGTAAAGTAAAGTAAAGTAAGTAAGTAAGTAAGTAAGTAAGTTAGGAAGTTAGGAAGTTAGTAAGTTAGTAAGTAAGTAAGTTAGTAAGTAAGTAAGTTAGTAAGTAAGTAAGTTAGTAAGTAAGTAAGTAAGTAAGTAAGCAAGCAAGCAAGTAAGTAAGCAAGCAAGTAAGCAAGCAAGTAAGTAAGTAAGTAAGTTAGTAAGTAAGTTAGTAAGTAAGTTTGTTAGTAAGTAACAATAGAATACCTTCGGAGCCAATCAGATCCCAGAAGAATGAAACGACAATCAACGATTGTCATCCGATCCATGCGGGAACAAACGGCAACGTGCGATTGACAACCGATTATCACATAACTCGAAATTGACGCTATTTTGTACGAAAGGAGCGATGCATTCAATACGAGAACGGATTTATACTCAGATAAGTATTTTTATCACGAATTGCAGTGAATCTGCAAGTACGAACTGCCACAGTTTTCGAAGGTTGTACCATGTTGGTCGATTTGTCCAGCCGAACTGCAATAAGACCACAAACGAGCAATACGTGTTCGAGCAGATTCAGCTTCAATTAGTTCGGAGCAATGCGGAGGATCTGGTCTAAAACTTCGCACGAGTCAGAACACGAGTAGAACACAAGTGAACAGAAGTAGAACAGAATCTCCACCACAGAATAACTATGTGCAACAAATTTGGGTAGACTTTTCAATAAATTTATTCGATGGAAGTCGCGTTAATTCATGTCTGCGACCGTATTACATTTGTGTTCACTGATGTTCTACTTGTGTTATACTGGTGTTCACTTGTGTTCTGACTCGTGTGGAAATTTAGACCAGATCGATGCGCAGTTCGTGAAAGAAACCTCGGCAGTGAAACATTGTGTTTTTGAAGAACACTCACAAATGGTCTGATTCACTCGCATTATGTAAACAACAGATTCAACCGAAACTCTTTGTCAAGTTTAAAATGAAATAAAGCAAACTAAATAATCTCCTACTAGCATTTGAAAATTCTCAGTAATTTTAGTATCTATACTCAACCTGAAAATTTATTTATTCATTTCGTAAACAAGACGCTCCTGGAATACACAAAGAAACCTATGGCGCTAATGCAGTTTCGCACCTCGGCCATATGAATGCAATTATTAAGTAAAATCCGGTGCCAGCAGGCAATTTGATAATGTAGGTTAATCATGTATCATTCGACAGTTTATTACCTGGAAATTACAGTGATACCATGATACCAACCATTCACTGCAAACATAATGCATTATAGCCTTAAAGAACATCCTTGTTACTTGGCGCCATGTTTGAATGTTCTTTGTACTTCTTCGAAAATGTGTATAGACCCAAAGGTTAGATTAGGGTTAAGGTTAGCGTTAGGCGTAGAGTTTATACACATTTTCGGGGTTTTTAAAGAGCAAAGAAACAGTGGAGAGAGACTATACTTAAATTGTGGATAAATGCATAAACTTTACGGTCTTGAGCCCTCGGTTCATTGTTGACGCTTACGAACTTCAGTGTATCTGGGTTTTTTGCTATAATGCCTTTTGTTTGAAGTGAATTCTTGATGTTACTGTAACACTTTAATCTCCAGGTAAGAAGCTGTTGACTGATATTTCATTTACCTATGTTACCTATGTTACTTGTCATTTACCTTTGTTACTCGCACGTTAAATTAACTATAATTTAGTGTAGAGGAAGCCCAAATCTAGATAAGCTTTATGATTTCTATTTGGGCTTCCTTGTCATATCTTTTCCATTAATTACCTGTATTTATTTATTTTTTGGTAAAATTAAATACTTTCAAACTTTCAAACTTATATTTATATGGTTAAGGTGCGGAACTGCATTAGCACCGAAACTTATACCACCATGCCCTGATCAAACGTGACCATGCAAACGGTGCTAGTAGTGTGGACACACACGTGTGGCCTGGAAGTGACACTTTTTCCACCGTAGATACATGTGCGCTTAAGCGTACCTATTTTATTATCATCATTGTCATAGACCTTATGCAGAAATGGCAGCCAATTTAATATTCTATTACGTTCATTTCAAGTAGCCTAACTAGCATCGTTCTTGCAAGGAGATTCTTCTGAATTTTCGGCACAAGAAGGATTGTAGTTGCGCTAACTTAATTTGGCCTTTTTTGAATCGAGCTTACTATTTTTATCATTACCGTTTTCATCTTCATCATTTCGACTTTTTTAAAGTGCAGCGGGATGTCCGAGCAGTAACAACGGATGAAACGTCCTTAGCCAAATTAATATGCTTTGAGAATGGGGACTAAAATTGGGTATTGACTGTTAGTCTTGAGACATTTTTAGATACAGTGTAGAAGCAATTCCTAGGGCCAACTACTGGCACGAAGTGAAATATGTCAACGTTGAAAAACATTGAAACATTCGTTCCTGAAAACGATAAAACAATTGCCAATGGACATAAGTTGTCACTGAAAGGGAAATCAATCGGTAGATTGAATTCGAAAAACCAATGAACAAAGTAAATTCTGTTCAAAAATCCTCGTAAAAAGTCTATTGAGTAAATGTCTGCTAGATTGTAAAATTAACTGGACATTCACATCTTCAAGGCAGACAACGTCCGTGGTTCGGCTGTTGTATCAAGCCCTGCATTTGTGGACTCTCACTCTTTAAAACGAACGATCTGCACTGTTTCTCCCACGTAACAGGGTCGATGTCATAGTTCTATAGCATGACATGCACTTCTTACAGCACTTTCTAGCGTGTCCGACATCACGTTTACCTACCGCAAGTTCCTTGTATTAACAACTATTTCGGAGTTGTTGAGTCCCCCATGTCAAGAGACGACCAAGTCGTTTAAATTGTTGCATTTTTTCCATAATCTACACTGATATATAGCCGACTTTAGTTAGCACTTCAAGGTTGGAAATATTTCCACCCATGCTATGTGCTCGATTTCCTGCTACCATATTTGTAGTGTTAAATTAGGTGTTGTTAGCTCAGTAGAGTCACGCTTTAGTCGAGGTATGGGATCTTTATTGGAATCACCAAAACAGTGTACAGGAACTAAGGTTTACGAATGTTCAGCTGTAGCAAGAAGTTCTTCTGACGCTAGGTTCTCTTCTTGGTGACTAGCTTCGTTTTCTTTGCTCATCTGCTCTCTTTGGCTCCTCTTTGTTGGCTCCTCTTTGTTGGCTCCTCTTTGTTGGCTCCTCTTTGTTGGCTCCTCTTGTTGGGAAAGGAGTGCCTCCTTTTTATACTTTTGGTGGGTAATTTTAGTTGACAGTTATTGACATTACAGGTTAGCCAATCAGATACATTCTGACCAAGCCTTTCGCTCTGCCAGGTGAAGGCGTTGTTTGGAATGTGGCATAATCAATAAGGATGTTTGAAAAAGATTTTTGTATGCTAAAGGAATATAGTTCTTTGCAAAATTAAGATAGTAAAGTCAGAATGTAACGGTTCTTATCCTAGTCATGTTATTTCACAATTTCATATTATATTTCGAGCTCAAATCTAGTCAGAATAGTAATTACATCATACCTGGAATTCAGTAAAGTACCTAATAAATATATGCAAGACTAATACACACCAGAGCAAGGATTAAACAACATCAACTTCTACCTTGACCGTAAATTTTACAACACAAACAAAAACCTTTTAAACCAGATCGGTAACATTGTTTATGAAATTTCAAGAGGATTGGTTATGGTGATGTGGTCACAAAAATAAGATAACTCCACATGTCCAAAACCAGACAAAACTCACAAAGATCACAACTTTCATGACATGTACGATCGTCCAACTGTGGCTTAGGAACTGTTTTCACAACAGACCACGTTGACGTAAATTCCATTTCAGTCATGGGCGTATGAAGATAATCGAAGTTAGGGGGGCCGGGAGCAAAATTTAAGTTTAAGATGGGCGTTTTTCGGTAAATGTTTACATCGACTTTGTTGTTGACAATGCTGCGATAGTACTTATAGTTTTACATCTATGGTACAGAATATTATAGAGGATTGCTAATTTATTCATTACAAGACTAAATGCAATTATAAAATGTTGTAGCTCTTTTGACCTTTAATTTCAACGACGCTAAACGCTAAACTACGCGTTATCAGAGTTTTAAAGGCATCTGTGTGCAACTCTTGAGTATGATAAAGTATCAACTATTGTTAATGCTATGTACTGTAGATTAGATTTTTAAATATTGTCTACTTTAATTTTGAAATGCAAGTGCATGCGATGGTAAAAATTGAAAAGAAAAACCACTTTGCATATTGTCACCATATCTTTTTTTAAGAGGGGGCCGAACAATATTGCGGCCCTTCTAAATAAAATGTTGGGGGGCCGCGGCCCCCGTGTCCCCCCGCTTCCTACGCTACTGATTTCATTTCACAACAACACAAATTGCAGATCACCAAAGCTAATGAAATGTGTGTTTCATAACAGTAGGAAGACTTTACTGTAAATGGTCAAGCCCTAATCTCCGTACGGCATTGTCCTCGGAACCACTACTTACTATCACAGTGCATACAACATAATCATGATGCGCGTATTACGTATTATTATATTACAGATGATTACATGTTATTGTAATCATTATCGTTGTCGTTAATATTACAGTAAAACATGTATTAAGCTAAGTGGCCCTGTATTCAGCGATCATTCTTTATAAAGTTGTAAAAGTCCCGAACTTTACCTCTGTGATCCGATGTTGGCAGACGATATCAGGAAATAGAGTAAAAAACAAATCCCGGAAAACAATAACATCTTGAAAACCCAAGATTTGAGTTTATAGCAAGACGATGAATGATCGGCTTTCGGGGACATTTAATCACTAATTTCCCTAGTGTCATGGTATTACTTATAATTAATTTCTTTGGATTTCTCATCGTGAATTATTAGCTAGTTTGTTTTTTGTTTTTTGTTTTTTGTTTCTTTTTCATTAAAAAATCTTATTCACTGCTCATTTTTCTTGATCAGCTATTCCATCAGTTTTTGGTCTGATATATCTCTACGCTAGACAAAAGTACTTTTACGGATATGCGAAAGCTGCTGGAGGGAGGTAGGTAATTTATTAATTTAGATTACTAATACAAACCTTCAAGATTTAAATTGTACGAATTAATACAGAGAGTCTTTAATACAAGTTAATACTTCATAATGGTTTCCCTAGAGTAAAATGTGATTTTACTCTGATAAATTGTTATCGCTCAAAATGTCAGCATGTCGTTTTCTCGGTTTTGGGCGGAATAGTTCCTTTAAACCTTTTCTTTTTGGCTGTCCAATTTGACTCGAGGGTTAGGCATTAGAACAGCTTTTTGGCCGGGTGTCCGGACATTGAACAACCCAATCTTTAGTATCTCAGATGCAAAGAGTATATCCGGGGGTAATGTTGAAGTTTGAATTGCTGATGACATAGCTATAATCTGATTGGTTATGTTAAGTAAACAAAAATTAACCGTGGTGTTGCTATTGATAAAGTTTCTCTACCCCTGGACACGCTGAATTTTGTCTGGTTTTTGTATATGTTAGTCTTTTTGACCTGATTTACTATTCCTTGATGGTTCAGATTATGTTCAATTATAACTATGCTCGCAACTGGTGCTTAGTAAATTACATAATTAGGAAAGATTCCATGTAATCTTGATGCGAGTGGGCATCCTCGGGGTTGGGTGGCGGCTTTAGTTTCCCATTTTCTTCCACAAATCACTTTCAAAAATATCAATTGAAGAAGAACCTAAAAGCAATGACATTCATGTTTGCTGTTACATAATTTTTAATTCTAGACATTGAGTTAAGCGGTTTTGAAGTTTTCATGATATCGTGTCATCAGCAAACCCCCTCGGCCTTTATTTCGCCAACGAACTTGAGATGTTGCTTCGGCAAAAATTTTAAGTATGAACCGGTGATATTCAAAGAACAGCATTTAATTTGACAGCAAGGCATTATGTAAGCATCTGGCATTGTTCTGATACTCCTCTATTTTCTCCGTTTGCCTCATCAATAAGTAGGCTGCGTGAACATACAAATTTTAAACACAGGGTCAACAGAGGTGCTCACCTGATAAACTTACTAAGCTTTGCATAGTCTTGACAATCACATTCATGTACTCCCTATAAATATCTCGAAATCGAAATAGATGAATCCATCATATGGAAAGATCACATAAACAAAATTTCTAAAAAGATATCTGGGGGAATAGGTGCATTAAAACGAGTCGGACACCTTGTACCCTCCGAAACGTTACTTATTATGTATAATTCACTTGCACTACCATATTTTGACTACTGTGGGCTAAAAAGATAAAAGGTTGATAACTGCCGTGACTGATCTCAAAGAATTCCAATGTTTCGAGGAAAGGCCCTTCGTCAGAGAAAGAAACGTGTTCTGATATATACGTGTTCTGAGTAGCAACGAAACTGGGTTTTATACGAAAAGGATTCGTGTGATAAAAAGTTAACCAATGAAACGCGAGAAACAAAAACAAACAAATCAACGACTAGGTAACGACAAAGAAGTCATTTGCTGTTTTTAAACTACAATCAGCAAACTGGCATTGGGTTAAACCTCTAGGGTCCCCAGGGGAATAGAAATATGTATGTGGTAAAGGAAAGACAAAAACAGGGGAAACAGTGCACAAGCTGATGTTCTTATCTGCCCATGCTAGATATTAAGAGAATAAAAGTCGATTCGTGCGATAAAATTCGCGTTGTGGAATGTTTTCCACTACGCGAATTTTATTGTGCTTTTGAGACAATATTACATACCTCAGATCTTATGTGCGAACCGTATTGTGTGAATGGACAGTAATACCACTGAACACTTCATTTCAGAATGTAATAATTATATGTGTTATGCGCATTCTTTAATCTACTTTGGATTTCTTACAGCGAAACTAGAGTGAAAACCGTTTCACTCGAGTGTTTATCAATCGAACCTTAGAACAATTTTAACTTTCGCTCACGTTCTATTTTTATTATCTCAATCCTGAAACATTTTCTGGGCATTTGACGTTGAAGAACGTTTGCATGTCGTCTGTCATACTTCAACTTCATACATGCAGTGTAATTACGCGCAACCGTGGGGTCACCACTTGGAAGACTTGGGAAGACTTGACATACGCTGGCATGTCGTCTGTCGTACTCCAAGCTTGCATATACGTTAAACTAACCCACGACATTCATGAATTCTTCTATATTTCAGATTACCTGGTTTTCGATGTGCCATGAAAATTCTTATGCTTTTGTTTATCCTAAGTATCGCTGGGCTGGCTTCTACAGGATATACCAAGTACACAGGGAGAAAAGTGGACGTGTCTTTTTGTCAGGAAAGAGCACTCGAAGTTGAAAACCTGGTAATTGATCTGGGAATAACTGCCTACAAATGGATTAGCAAAGCGTCCGAAACGTTTTTCATATCAGCTGGTAGTTATGTCGGTAAAGCTGTGGAAAAGATTCCGGACGTCGTCGAAGATTTGTCCATCCGCTTGCAAGTTTTAGCAAAAGTTACATATTCACAAGGATGTCTTTTTGCTGACAAAGTTGCAGAAATGCTCTTTGAGCTTTGGAAGTATCTTGCCCAACAATTAGGCGCCACAAAAAGCGATGCATCAGCATACTTTAAAAAACCTATAAATGAAGAACTTTAACTGACATTTTCATCTTAAATGTTGTCCTATCCAAAGGCTTCTTCTTATCGCTAGAGCTCCTCCTTGTGTATGCGTTGTGCAAGTGTGTTCTTCTATCCACATATAACTCTCGTATGTATTTCATTAAGACACGATGATCACCGTTGCAAGCTATTAATATAATCAAGTAGTTTTTTGCCGGAAGAGTTTAATCTTGGAAAAAGTAGGGTCATTTTATTGGTGGACTGTTTGAGAGGGCATTAACACTTGATTTTTAGTTAGTTGTCTCCGTTATTAAGCTAAACTATAAGTTCTCAAGGTTTTACAAAGTTATGTACATGGGGGAAACAAGACTCAAGCTTCACGACAAGCGGTGGTGGTAACATCAATTCACTTCGAAACGATTTGACTAAAAGCAAACGTACCAGCTAAAAATGACTTAGTAAAAAGTAAAAGAATTCTTCATAAATACTTAAAGTAGAACTGAAGAACTCATTAATTCACGAGGAGAACACAGAGGAAAATCGTGAGGTTGACGCGTCTTCAGATGAGTAAAAGACACACTGGCTATTTTCGATCAGTGTTTCGTTGGTTTCTGTGGTTCAGACGACGTTTTATACAAAACATTTTCTAAAAGATAATTTTTAAATAAACATAAAAAGACAAGTTCATTTTTTCCCTAGAATGGTTGTTTATGACAGTCCCGTAGTCGGGCTGGGGCATGGTGGGACAGTGCCTTTCCGTGAAGATTTGTTCATAAACTAGTTTTGCGTAATTTTGACTATGGTTGTCAATATTCTATATTCAATTAGTAGAAACTTAGTCGAGTACTATTGCAAATGCTGCATTCTGATTGGTTACGCTACTCGCTATCTATTCGTCGATAGATAGCGAGTAGCGAAAACGGCTTTGACCTCTCGTTTTTGTGAAGTTTCTGAAGACGAAATAGAATGCTTACTTGAAAGTGCAATCCCAGAGAAGACGAAAAATGTTCTTTGCAAAGTCTGTTTCTACTAAAACAATTAAATTATTTGCTCTCGATTTCTATGAGGTGATAGTTGACTCGGGCTTCGCCCTCGTCAACTGTCACCTCATAGAAATCTCGAGCTCATAATCTAATTGTTAAATAGAAATCTCGAGCTCATAATTTAATTGTTAACTGTAAATATAACCGTTGACGTGGTAACTTTAGTGACGTTTTAGCCTAAATCCCAACGATTTTTTCCAATGAGTTACCAGGTAAGTAAAATATTTAATTTTCGAGTCCAAATCACCACATAGTTACCTGGTCTCGGTGGTTACGTTCTAGTGCCGACCCTTACAGATGCCTTTGCATATTTAGAAATGTGGATTTATAATACAACACTCATCCTGCGATACTTTATATCTCCTCTCGGAGTGCAGAGCCACGGGTGTAATGTAGATGTAGTAGATATGGATGCAGTCGTACCTGTAGTTGTAGATGTCGGGGTAGATGTCGATGTAGGTGTGCACGTAAGCGAAGACTTTGATCATTGTTGTAGTTGTAGTTATATAGTTGTAGACGTAGACGTAGAGGTAGATGTAGATAACCTAGAATTATTTTAGACTTAAACGAGATGGAAGGTGATGAAATTGTCACAAGCTAATTTACTTGTAATTTGCATCAGTGCGGTAAATTGTTAGTGCCCCTCTGCTTTTCGGTGGAGCCCGTCCGTGACCGTATTTCTGGCTACGCGGGTCTCTTCGCCTGGAAACAATTCAGCGAATATGTCGAATGTATGAGATAAGGTCAAGAATGGAAAGCAAAAGCTGTGAGCTTCGCACGGTTTCCTTGCTGAAGTGCCGTGTATCAGATGCTCCAGACCGCACTAACATCGACATCGTTCTTCAAAAGGTGTTAAAAGTGGCTACAGAGAATGCTGTCGCGACTTCAGGGGTTTGATTTGTTAATGCAGTACTAAAAAGGAGCACAGATACACTGGGTTGATACCTTAAGAAGAATATTTGTTTCAGCTTGTCGACCTATTGACATCAATGGTTAGGACGTTCTGTGTGCGTGAGACCCCCATCAGAAACAGCAAAGGATCAGGTGTGGCGCCAGAGGGAGGGGCAGAGAGGACTACAGCTTCCTCCATGGTCAAATCTAAAAGTAAACTGTTTCTAGTCAGTTGTTGCGATTATTCTTACAAAAAATAACGTGACGTTTTCGATCTTCAAATAACGAAATTATAAAGTGGACGTGGTCCCTAAGGTTTAGCTCCCCTGTCAGGGACGTTAGCTCCTGCATCGGGGAATTCCTGGCACCACCACTGCAAAGGACACCGAGACAATGAATATGGCAGGTTCCCCTACAGTATCAAAAGGCACAAACTGATCCAATAAATGACAGTCGTAGACAACGATTTAATTAAGAGCAATAATCCCAATCGGCTGGCCAGAAACTAAGGCCAAACATCCCGACAGTTTGAAACTATGTTTCTCCTTCCCAGATGAATTCTCCCCACACCAGAATGGCAAACATCTTTAAATGCCCAACTGGCAGTGCATGCTCACACAGCAACCAAAGCAATGACTGATTCCGTCAAAACCTTGCCAGAAGATTACTTCAGAGCACGAAGGTGAGGACAATCTGATAATCTTTTCCCTTCAGGTGTAGCCGTGAGTGACTTGGTTAGTACATCTGTGACCTGCAGCACTGCAATCATTGACTTCGTGATTGCTGTTTGGATTCTTTGGAATCTTAGATCAGATGATCGAGATTCTGATTTTATCTTGTCCCATATAAGTTGGTTAACTTTCACTGAAGCCTATGCAGAGTCTTGTGGCGATTGTTTCCTACGCATATCTCTCGCGAGCCAAATCATTGACTGTCATTGTGAGTTGGCTAAAAATAGAAAGTGCCCAAGGGGCCTCTATTTGAAGCTCCTGCCTTGTCGCGGATAGAAGTCGTCGCCATTTTGCCCGTTGTAGTGTCTACGTTCTTGGGTCACTCTCTTTGCAGGCCACTTTTTCACTGGCGCGCCACTGGCTGAAGATTGGAAGTTTGACACGGAAGCGTCCAAACGTGGCTACTTTGCAGCTGGTTCACGTGTGTCGTCAGGATGAAGCAGATCATCATAATCTAACTCCTCGTTATCTGGCTGATGTGCTAGCTGTTTCACAACTTTCGATATTTCGGCAATTTCTGAACCATTTCTTGTATTGTTGCTAAAAGCCCTCTGGACTCAGTGCAGTGATTACACTAGCACGCTGAAGGTTATCCCTAGGCTGCTGGTCTGTATTAACAGAACCTTCAGAAGAAACTGGGATATTTTCAGAATCCGTACTGGTGAAACGAATGTACAAGTACGAGAGTGCGGGAAAGAAACGTCTACAGTCGCACTGGGGATCGATAATGCACTGAAGTTGCGAGGTTGCTATGCTATCTCACGTGATCTCTAAGTGCAGCGGGGTGATGAGGTAGATTCGTTGACCACTACTTGTACTTCTTTAAGTTGTTCGATATTGATCGCCTTAACAACAAAATTGTGTCTGAGATCATCCTTTAGATTAAAGTTCATCTATTCAGACATAGCCTTCCAGAACACTTGTTTTCAGACAATGTTCCTACCTTCAATTCCATTCAATTTTCGGAATTAGTGAATTATGGACGAATTATGGACTTACTTATCTGACCAACTCTTCCGACCACCAGCTGTTGAACGGTAAAGCGGAGAACGCTGTACAGACCACTAAGAATCTTACACTCAAGGCAGCACTCTCAAAGTGTGACCCATATTTAGCCCTTCTGGATTAGAGAAATACGCCCAAAGGAGGTCATAATAGTTCTTCCGCACAAAGACTATTCAGTCGCCTCACCTGAACTGTCTCACCAAGTTCAAACAACCTCTTGCAGCCCCAAGTACATGTAGACATTCGTCCTGAACTGGCTGACCAGGAAAGCAAGAAAAGAAAAATACTTTAACAGAGGTGCACTTGTTTGGATCAAATCCCAATCAACTACGAAGAACGAAGAAGGAATGAATACTAAGAAAAGAGAGAAAGTTCGCATCCGCTCCTATAATGTCATTACTGAGAATGGTACTCACTTGCGACGAAACAGAAGACATGTGAAGCTGGTCAACGAGCCATTCGAAGGTGACAAAGAACCAGTACTCATACCTCTACTAGTATCATTGTTGACAGATAGAAACACTTCCCAAAGAAGTGAATCACCCAAGGAAGTGTCACAGCCCAAAAACCAAGACCAAAAACTGCACCTGAGCAACTGAGATCAAGCCAAACAACAAGTAGGAGAGGTCGTTTCATTCGACTTCCAGAACATCGTTAGCACTGTGTTGTCAAATAACTTTTAATGGAACTAAGTTTGCGTTGACCCTCCAAGTGAGCGAGACGAAAATTGATTGCAGAATAGGTTAAGTTATTTTCTCTCGGTTTAATTTTGATTTACCTTTTTAATTTTGTTAGGATATCACAAAGAACCAAAGAACTATGCGATTTATTACTGGGAAGGACGAAGGCGCGAGAGTGTTAATGAACAATACTACATTAGTTACCTCTTGTGATTGTCTGCTTACGCCAACTCTTAACAACTTTTTACTTTACTTAGCGCTTTTCCATTAGGTTGCATTTGATAGCCTCTGCTGCATTTGCTTCGACTTTTTTAGTTAAATTTCTCTGATAATCGCCTGTTCATACATTACCACAAACAGTTCTATTCGAATCCCTCTTGAAATGACCAGACGACGATGGTGGAGTCGAGTTGCGGCACGAGGGGTCGGGCATGGGGGGGCACATGCCCTTCCAGAGAGACTTTACCCATCATTTCGCTCCCTCCAAACCTGTAAGGAAGTTGTAAGGTTTATATAACTTAGTTGCTATTTATATATGGAAAACGCAATTTGAATGCAAAATCAGCAATATTATTACAGAGTTGTAATATTTTATAGGAATTCGAGTATTCCTTATGTTTATGTTTCGCCCTGAATTTGGCATCATTTCTCGGGGATTTTGTCCCCTTCGATATCCTGTTGCCCCTCGTTTGCTCTTCCCCAGACGAGGACGTCTGGTGCCTCCATGGTTTGGAGTAAACACCAGCTATCGTTTATAAAGACTTTCTTGATTAAAAACTTGTCTTGTTTACAGTGGCGTAAATCCGTGATAGAAGCTGGGGGAGGGGGGGGGAGGATGTTTCTCAAAACTGCTTGAGTTCATAAATTATAATTAGTACTTTCTGGCAAGAATTAAAGGATCCTACGCGAGGTGACTCAGATTGGGTGTGACCTTGTGAGGCCATTAGGACAGGATAAAACAAAGCCAAATAATGTCGATATTTTTCGCGTTTTAATGAACTTCAGGATGATCTACAGTGTACTATGTCGGTGAATACAACTGGGAACGCTTTCCGGCTGATTTTTCATGTTTTGTTGCTGTAAGACTTCGAGGACAGTACTTGAACAGAAGATTGGCATATAACTCTAATCACCCAGGTTCATACAATCCGTTCATAATAACTAATCAAAGATATTAAAATTAATATTTCCTTAATATTTCTTACCACGATAAGAGAATTTGATTGTACTTACAGAATCTGTAATTGCCATAATCTTCACGTGAGTCCTAAATTCTTCACGTTGAAACATAAAGAAATTCCAGGGAAGAAGGTCCTTAATACAGAGAGTGCTTACTGCTCGTTAGGTCCCCAATACAAAAAGCGCTTGCGGTCCCTGAATTATGGAGAAGGACGAAAACTAAAGCTTTTAATTAACGTTTGTATGAAAATATCACGAAATTTAGGTTGCAACTTTTGAAATTTAGTTGGCAACTTTTTTGATTTTCGGCATTTTTTTAGCAACTCTTTGGCATTCTAGGAAGCAACTTTTCAGCATTTTACCAGCACAATCGGGACAGGCCTACTAGACCTCACGCGTGACATCGCGGGAAAAGACCGTCACACAGACTTGTGACTGGCTGATGCGTAATTATTGACAGTAACCAAGAGAAAACACGTACAAGGCATAGCAAATATGCTATCGAAATGAATCTATCAGATAATTAGAATACATGTGAGATTAGATACTGCTTGTTTATGTGTTCACTCTTGAAAAATTTCTGGCTGTGGTACCACTGAATTATAAATTGGCGCTTATGTTGACCAACGTCCGCATTTGCACTCGCGTTTAACTTCCGTAATTATGCTTTCACCAAATAAAACAGTTCTTTAATATCAAAGCAAAAAAATTGCTGTAATTTGGACTTTAGGTCAATCTGCTCGATTATAATATGGACGCAAATTAGCTCAAAAATATTTGAAATCATTTGTTTATGCAGATTATTCTCATGTTTCCATTGAAGTTTACGTTCATGAGGAGAGGAGAAATTATCAAAATGGTTTGATAGTGGGCAAGAACTCTTGTGGGAGGAAGATATTAGCAGTGCCGTGCTAAGGGGGGTGAGTGTGAATGTAACACCACGCCCCCACTCCAATGAAATGATAAAGGGGCCTTATTTCAGACTTTAAGTGGTCAAATTCCCAATATCGGTTATGAAAAGCTCCCACTTCAATCACTAAACTTCCCATATCAGTCATGTGGGGGCCCCTATTCCAGTGACCAAAGTTTTCTTCGGCTCTCTAATAGGGAACTTAAGAAATCCCGTTTTCTGTGATGGTGACGGCGACCGGACGTCATTTTTACTTCCGGATGACGTTGTTGGTTTTCCTGATCCGTCGTCGGGCTTCAGTGCCGACGTCAAAATAGAGGTTGTGCTGTTGTCTCTAGAACGTGAGTAAAATGTCTATCCAGTATGTATTAGGCTCGAAAGACGATTTCTTGATCAATTTGCTTTGTAGTTAATATGTTCAGTCCTTTTCTTGTTAATTTGCACGAAAAAATCTAAAACTTGTTCGTTAACTTTGAAAAATTGTGTTCATATAATGTTGGTTGTAAACCTTATCGAACCACGACGAGCACAAAGATTGAATAGATTCAACTAGGTACTTCACTGGTTTTCTTATGTGGTCGAATAGTTTCCGAAGAACGAGTTATTCAAATTTGTATGTTTAGATTACTGAAAGGCCAATTCAAGCTTAAGTTATGATAAAACCGAAACTTTAAGTTGCATTATCGTCAGTTATTTGTATTTCATAATGGGAACATCTTGCACTCCGATATAATGTGGTGAATATTTGAGGTCCTACACTTCAAAGATAAGTTGTCCAATAAATTCAAAATAAAAAAGGGTCTTACTCTGTCATTAATCGAAACTATGACACGGAGCGAGGGAAACAAATGTTCAAACACCTCTCAGACGTTCCGGGTAGACATTTCGCTTTGCTTAACTTTCGTATTTTGACGGGGACAACGCCATACTCTTCCCAGACCCACTCACTCACCCACGTTGCCGTCGTCACAAAAAACGTGGTTTCTTAAGTTCCCTAATATCAGTTGTTAAGGCCCCAAATTCATAGCCTGCGTGCTGTGCAGTCCCAGTATGAAGGGCTCATATTCAGTGAACAAAGTACCCTATATCAGTTAAGAAGAGCCCCTTTTTCAGAGACCAAAGTCCTTTACAGCAGTTATAAAAGACACCTACTTCAGGGACCAAAATCCTTATATCTCTTAAGAAGGGACCCTACTTCAGTGATCAAAGTTCCCGTATATCAGTAATAAAGAAAAGGCCGCGCCGACTGGGAGGTGCAACATTGTAGATTTTCAATGTTCTATATTAAAATTCCGAAATTTGAAATTAAAAATTGTAAGGACTGTTTTAGTAGATTATAGGGGCAACCCTGCTAGCGGACATACATTTAGCTTTCTGAAGAAACGCATTTTGGTATGGTCTCCAGAACCTTAATACCCTCCCCCCCCAATAAATTAACCCTTTATACTTATATGCTTTTAGCACTGGATATTATAGCGCCCTTAGGCATTGAGAGCCGAAATTTTCTCGTGATCCGAGGCCCGCGTTTGTAAATGCCTGCTGGTTTCACGAACGAACAAAGCTCCCGAGCGTTGACACCTGTTTGACACTCAAAACTATAAAACACATTTCTTTAGACTTTAGAGCTGTGGATTCGGAGTCCGGTCGTTGAATGAAAAGAAGTGAGAGAGATGGAACTGACGAACTATGGGAATAGGTTGAAGAAACAATTTCTTTTTTAAGTGAGTGCGAACTTGAATGAATAAAGCGAGGAACTTTATAGGAAAAAATAAGAATAAATTATGCCTCCTGGCTAGGAACGGTGACAATTTTTGCTGGGTGTGGGAACACCTAGAATCCATATTTTGGCTCACCAACGTATTAAATACATCCCTGAAAATGTTAACCGTTAACCAATAAGACAACCAATAGAAAATTGGAAAAAATTCCATTTCCTCACAGTGTTTCCCCTTTACCTGTCATGCTTTGCAGGCTTGTGGTGTCTTCTCTGACATCCGGTTCAATAAAGCTTTTTTACAGAGTTACAGTATAAACAGAAATTCGTAGCATTATATGTTTGTCGAAATTTAAGTGGGCACAAACTAAACTTAGACATAAGTGCTTCGGATATGTAAGGTTGAAGAATACTTTTGGAGTGATGACTTGAAAAAATAACGAACAATATGCATTTCGATAGTGGAGATGGACGGGAGCTCAAAGTAGATCAAATGCTGAAACGTTCTCAAGGGAAGAAGAAGGTTTTGACAACCTTCAACTACAAAGAACGTGTGTTCGTGTTAACACCAAAGACCTTACGCTACTATGGAGGCACGAAAGAGGTAATGTATAATTCTATGTTTTTCGTTAGGTTTATGCCATTTAATTTCATACTGACGATCACCGAGTGTTAAAAATTGTTGGTAAGAACTATTAGACATGTGGAGAATTGTAAATGTTTTGCGTGCTGTTTACGTTGAGAAATTAAATATCTGCCAGTGCAAAATCTTTTATGCTTCCATTTTATAATTTCCACAGAATGGTTGTTTCATAGTTTTATGACATTTTATAATGATGGCGTTGTTTGGTGAAAATTTCAAAGATTTGTAAAGTCAACTAAAATGGTAATATTTTCGCATAGTTTAAGATCCTTCAGTCATCGTTCGTTTGAACTTTGGTATCATAACTGTTCGCTGAAGTCCTCTTCAAACCTTGCTGAAGATCAGTTACTGTACATACTCATTTTGCGAAGTATTGATGCGTTCGCCTGCATTTCTCTCAACATGTTCCATGCTGTAGATGCTGGATTGCCAATTAAACCATTTATTCTAATTGTTTGCATTTAAAACTGCTGGAAGACCCAAAGTAATTTAACGAATGTTTTGAAGTACTGTACAGTAGTTTTAATTGGTGAGGTGAAATTTAATGAGCACTCAGTAAACCCTTAGAATCAATGAGCACTTGAGCTTAGCAATAACGATAAATATTGGACAATACTGCTTCTATGTAAGCTTCTCAGTTCAGCCGTCATGATTCACACTTAATGATTCAGAATTAAAACCATTAATGGGAAGTCAGTCATCGAATAAAAAGTTATACTCAGCATTTAGTATGTCAAAATATTGGTTTGAGGTATTATAGTGAAGTATTTGTGTATTGTGTTTATACTTCGAGGTATTATTTGTAGCAAATTTTTTGCAGCTGTGAATATCCATAACAAATGGACATTGAGATTGGCTATTTTTTGTCACATGATTGCACTACACATAAAACCTTGCTTAGTTTTGATTTCACTTAAAATTACATTTCACTCTGATGAAGGGCCTTCTTTTCAAGTGTCAGTTTCCCTCTTATATATATTTTTAGGCAGTACACAACCCTTTTGCTGTTTCTATTTGATATACAATTGCTTACACAGCACTGCTTTTATAGTTTTTATTCAGTAATACAATTGCTGTGAAGCATTTCTTCCAGGACTTAAAAAGGGCACATTACCTATGATAGAAACTGAGCTTTTTTACCAAGTCAAGGACACTTGACAGATCACAAAATACAGTATGGAAATCCTGTACATGAACAGTAAGAGTCAATTATTAATTATTGTTGACAAGCTATTGACAAGGATAGTGGCCAGCCTGGTGTCTATCATTAATTCAGGGTATAGTGGAATGTGAGCTTTCTAAAGGATACCAGATAATGAGGACCACTACTCAGAAGTTTCCTGCAGGGAACTCTAATTATTCAGTATTAAAACACTCCAAACTGTCCATTTTTAGGCTTAGTGTTTGACGCTTTGTAGTACAAAGGGAATTCTTGCCAGTGCTCTTGATAACAAAATGATGGGCATGAAGCAAATGGCTGGCCTAAAAGATTCAAGACATGCAACCATGATCACCATACAGACTGATTCTGATTGTAATTCAGATCCCAACTGAAAACTTGAGTTGCAGCCATTAATGGGTGACAGCACTTTGAAAATGTTGGATTCTTTTTTTTCGTAGACATGTTCCAGACCTTGCTTTTCCCTATTCTGAACAACTTTTTGATCTTTACATCTTTCCACATCTCAATCATTACCATTAAATTTACATTTTCACTTAAGTTCAATACCAAGCAGAATTACTGTACCTTGATTAAATTTATATTTTAGAAGTGTGAGAGCTTGGAGACATCTTGAGATGATAGATTAATGATCATCAAGCTCTATCCTCAGAAAAATGATTTCTGAGCCCCTCAGAAAATTTCTGGGGCTTGGAAATCGTTTTTCTGAGGATAAAGCTTGACAATCGTTCTTCTATCATCTCAATGTACAGGTACCTTGATTATTTTTTACAAATGCACTAATAAAGAATTTGAATTGTGTGTGTCACTAGGTAGAACGTCTTTTTCATCTTTGATACAGCAATTTTACATGCATGCCAAATTACCTTTTACTACCACAGAACTTTTAATTTCAAAAAATTATATACTATGCACATACTGCTGTACCATATCTTGAACTATTCTCAAGAGCTCAGTTGTCAAGTATATTTTAAACTGAACCAGCAAGGCCTAGGAGGTTGGAATCATTTCATCAAGTGAGTAAACTGGGATTGTATCTAACTTCTGGAGGTAGCAGCATTATCCTTTTAGTGTGTGAGATTTTCCATCATTAAAAAATTAAATGTAGTAAACATCAAGTTTTTAGTTAATTTTTTAACTTTTGTGCAAAAAATTTGACATTAAATTATTACTGCTATTGTAACAATATTATTGTAGTGTTACTATAGTTTATTGTATAGTATGAGATAACTTGGCTGTAAATTCATAAAAACTGCAGTTAATTGAGACACACTTTCCTAGATTGTGAAAAGTAATGGTTGTGTAAATTTTTAGAGTAATCAATCTGAAACTTCAACAAAACAAATGTATCAGTCAGTTATTCATAGTGTGCATTATATATGATCAGATTCACTCTGGTAGAGTTTTGTGAGCCTTCCATGAAAAATTCTTGCCTTATACCCCAGCATAGTGTTTATAGATGTTGAAATGTCAGTTTTGAACCTCTAGTACAAGTTGAAAAAGTATGCTGTAAGTTGTTTTCAATGTACAATCAGTATTTTTTAAATGAATTTAAAGATTTGGTTGGAGAGCCTAAAAGTAAAAATGTAAGAGTGATAATCACTTTGTTTTGAAATGTATTTTGCAGAAACGTGGAAAATTGAAAGGTCAGGTTGATCTGTGCAAAGTAAAAGCTGTTGAATCTGTTCATGAAAGTGCATTTGATAGACCATACTGTTTTCAGGTAAATCATATTCATTTTTTCCATTCAGCCATATATATATTTGAATATAACTTATAATACCTATATTAACTGTTAAAGTGGCTAGTTTTAGAATTTTTCTGAAACTAATGCATGACAATATTGACCTTTTTAACTTTTTTACTGTGCAGGTATGTAAAATTACCCATGATTTCAGACTGTGTGATGTTTAGGTTCTTTATTGCTATAATCATAATGCATATCTGAATATCATCAAATCTCAAAGAAGCAATTTCTCTTGAGTAACATCACATTATTTGCTATGTACAGCAAACATTGAATCTAAAGAGGCCTATTTATTCTACAGTATGAATATCTGGGAGTTGTTGGTTTAATCCTTTTCAGATGTTGCCAGTCCTTTAGTATTCTGTGCTGAATTTCTTACAATTTTTATCCATTAACCCTTAAATGGCAGACACAGACCTTCGCCGATGTTTTCTTCAACTTGTGGTCTGGTATAGTTTCTTTGGGCTCAATATTTTCAACATTTACAAGGACCACTTGCAATTTGTGACATTGAGTGTCAAGTTACAACATCTCAGAATGAATATACATTGTAGAAGAGGCATTAGACATGGTTTTTGTTGATTTTGGAGCAGAATATGCTGACTCTGATGATCTTAGAAACATTGCTGATGCTGTATTTGAGCAAGGTAGACCATTTCATCTTGTGAAATGTTCTTTGCAATGGGACAAACCACCTCACAATAGAGAACCTTTGTTATTCTTTGGTGAAGAAGTGAACTTGGTACAATCCAGGTAAATAAAAGAGTATGGTTTGTCTGAATTCAGAGGGGGACAGCAGAATACTGGTGATTCATTTTCATTCAATAATGTTGCTGTGCCATCCAGACATGTCATGCAAGCAAAGAAACTTGATGAACACTTTGAATCCTTATTCCCAAAAGAAACTGTCACCAAGTGGGTAGAGGAAACCAACCAATATTTATCTGTTCCCTAGATTTCTTAATCTAACATGATGATTGCTCAGGGAAGTGGTTTGAATCCTATTACACTAAACACCAATTTTAATTCTTTTAGTATAATGACATGTTCTTTAGAATTAACTTCACTTTTGAATTAAAATCACAACTTTACCTGTCAAAATTTGATAATTGGACCATTGAGTAATTTTTAAAAATGACAGCAATTTTGGTGGTATTGACCTAATGTTAGAAAAATGGATGTAACTTGGGCATCCTACTGACATACACTGTATAAACTCCCTTATTAACAGAAAACACTGGTGGTACACCCTGTTACATACAGTAGTTTAGTTGTTTTTAGTTGAATGACTTTTTAATAAATTATTATAGTTAGAGCATAAAGTTAAAGTTGAAAATTGATGTAATTAAAATTTGTATTATAATTTATTCAATTTTAGTAGAGAAATTTTGATGATGTATAAAATCAGGGAAATAATCTCAAAATTGTTTACCTCATTCTTTCAGCTTCTGATTGATGTATAAATTGTATACAATTTGTTAAAATTTGTCTTATGTATATTAGGTGGAACCTTGTTAATACAGCCCACATCAGGCCAAAAGTATCTGGCTGTGTTAATGAGGTGGCCACATTAATGGGATAAGGTCAAATTTCATGGCTGGTCTCTTTCAAGTGACCTCATGACAGTTATATCACATCTGCACTTTTAACCCCTTCACTGCTACAAGGACATACTCAGCATATCCTGTATTATATGACAAGTATGCTATTAGGATGTAATGAGCACATCCTATTCTATACTATTCTTATTGAAAAAAAATGCACACTGAAAAACTATTTGTCCGCACAACCAAAAAAAGATGCTTAGTAGTAAAAGGGTTAAACAACTGTTCTTAAGTTTCTGGAATGCAATTGAAATGGAACTACACAGTAAGATAAATCTAACTGAATTTTATAAACAGGAACAATCTCCTATACATACTGTCCTTTTCAAAACAAAGGTCACTAACTCTCCAGTTTTACATGTTACTTTCATACAATTTCATAGGATTTTGAAAACATTCTGTGACTTTGACTTGTTCGGTGCAAGTACTGTGCAATGACTTAATCATTTTGCAATTTAAAGGATATCAGTGTTCATCAAGTTTTATTTAACCTTGTCATTTGGTAGGGGTGGTATTACATTCCTGACTTTGTAAAGGAAATGGCTGTTTTAGATGTCAGTGACATGACATGTCACAGACTTAATGCTTCTCAAGATTTATTTTCATTTATCACCAAACCATCCTTCAGAATGTACATTTGGTTTGAGTTGCCCATATTAACGAGTTGAATTTATTAAGGAAT
This sequence comes from Heliopora coerulea, assembly GCA_030142905.1. Lineage (NCBI taxonomy): Eukaryota > Metazoa > Cnidaria > Anthozoa > Scleralcyonacea > Helioporidae > Heliopora > Heliopora coerulea. Next base: position 5,076,537 of record JASJOG010000003.1, on the reverse strand, counting down.
ATGTATGTTGGGATTTCACAGTGTGGCTATTGGCTGCATTAACAGAGTGACAGCATTAATGGCATTTTCTTATAAGAAAATTTATGGGCGTTTTGCTGGTACAAAAAAAGTGGCATTAATAGCAAGGTGGCCATATTAATGAGGTGGCTGTATGGCAGGGTTCCACTGTATTAAGTTTAAGGTTAGTAAATATGAAAATGAAATTGAAATCTTAAAAAAAAATCAGTCTTCTAAGTTACTTAAGGGTAAAGCAGACCTATTGTGTGGAAAGGGTTAGTGTTTCTGATGGTGGTGGCCCTAGAGTACACTATTTTACTTTGTTGGTTACCCAGGTGATTTTACTTTTTAGTGGGTAATAATTATTCTGCCAAGAAAGGGTTAAATCAATAAACCCCATCTGAGATATTTTTGTTAAGAGAAAGGAGCCTGCAGGGGTTGATGGTTTAATTTGTTATATGCTTGTGCAATAAGAATGTGTGGAATTTTGAGAATGCATGCTTTCACACAATTTGGACTGAGAACAGCCCAGATAAAATGGTGTAAGAAAAGTTTCTTTTACAGTTTGGTGGGGTGGTTTCATCAGCTAATCACTGTAGAGGACTTAAAGTAGTAAAGATCAATAGTATTGACTTTTGCATTTGAAGTCAAACAACCCATCTGGAGGACAACCTCAAAGTTACAGTGTATTACATTCAACAGCTTGAGTACTTAATTCAAATTCCATAGTTTACAAACCTTTTTTCCCATCAGGGAACTGTGCAAAGGGTGTATGAAAACATCAAAGATGTGAGGAAGATTTCAAAAGGTGTTTGTATGCTTCATGTTAAATGTACAGGTCTATCCAAATACTATGAGTCTAAACTCAGTGAGGCTAATGTTGAAATCAGCACAGGTATAACTAGAGGGAGGATTGACTCCAAGCCCTGCAACTGATGTTACATATCCAGTATCAGTGGTGAAACTGTATATAAAATGTTGATTTTATCCATACTCTTTCAAGTTAAGTTTGCACTATGTGTATTTGTTTGTGAAACTCTGAACTGGCTTATTGATGCAGAACTACCAGTAGTGCTAGGAATTTAGAGGCTCAATATTTTTCTGTGTATAGAATTGTTTTGTTTTTTAATGCTTGTACCTGTATGTACAATTGCATAACCACCACAGAGTGCAGTTCAACCACTATCCACACAACTAATGGACAACTAATGCACAACACAGTTGATCCAAAAAGATGAACCCTTGCTTAGATATTACATTGTCACATCATGTCACATCAGTAGGTGGTCCCATGGGTGTACAGTGGGGTACTAAGGATAGGATAGGTTGTGTAACTGTTCAAAATTTAGATTAATCAATAACAATTTGGAAGTTTGGCACTATTTATTAACTTTTAATTTGTTACATAAAACTTCTATGCAAAGAAGTGAAGTTCCAATTGACTCTTTCATTTGAATGTTATTGCTGTGTAATTCATTTTTAAAAATGCAATTCACAACTTGTCCACATGAAACACCATACTAGCTTTCCTCACTATCCCTTGCCATGAAGAATGAGAATCAGGAAGCAAATTTGGGTCACTCGTCTCAATAGTTGTGGATTCCTTTTCTCAGTACTCATCTTTAGTACTTTATGTAAGGCAATACGTAAGATCCATTTGTTAGTAAACAACGGTATTTAACGTCGCCATGAAAACACTTATTATCGTCGAGCAATGATGAGGAATAAAATTCAGGAAATCTGTAGATAATCATTTGTTCATAACGTAGCACTTGAGTTTCTTAGAAGAATTGATGAGATTCAGTAGGCAATAAGCACAAAAATCTTCGACGGCAAAAAATTGCCGTCGATAATTTCATTTTCGGCGGCATTATCGGCGGCAATTGCCTTTTGCCGTCGAAAATTTCGAGGGCTGATACACAGTACTGTAGGTAGAGTAACTGTTCATTTAAGAACACTGGTTTTCAACTGATTTTAGATATTGAAAAGGGGGTTTTTTAAACGCTCTTTAAGACACTTGATTAAAGGGTCAAGCACTCTGATGAGTGTTTAATGTGCATTCTTAAACAAACCAATATTTCAGGAGAAAATCAAGCTTGAAGGTTGCTTAATAGATGCAAGTGATTGATTGTGGTATCAAAACACGCCTTGGTTATGATGTCACTATGTTTTCCGCATAAATTATGAATGAGTTTAAGAAAGTACAGTGCATCCTCGATTATCCGAACCTCGATTATCCGAAAAAAAATCGCCCATGTGCGATACGTGCATTGAACTAGTAAACGGTGTTTCCGACAATACCGAAACAGTCAAAGAGTCTTTCAATAAAACGACCAAACACAAAAAGGAACTACTTTAAATGTCTATTTCAACGTTAGATTAAAGCGATCGGCAAAAAAAGGGCGCCCGCGTTTTTAATATCAGCGATAATATAACAACGTAAACGTCATGTAGGATTAACAAATAAACGTTCCTTAACAAACGGTTAAGCGTTCGTTATGGCGTCTACTTCTGCTGGTTCTACCATAGTTTCCAAGGAATCTGCAGCATCCTCCTCCAACCCGAATGCTTCTGGGAGCAGTGCCACTTATTCCGGGCTTACCACAAGTGGGAAACGTAAAAGGAAACTACTTTCTATCGAGGACAAACTTTCGATTTTGAAAGAGCTTGAGACTGTTCGGGCCACAGTTATTGCGGAGAAGTATGGCGTTGGTAAGTCAACTATTAGTGATATAAAAAAGAAAAAAGAAACCATTTTGAAGTTTAAAGATAAAGCAACTGATATGGGCATGAGAAAGAAGGCTAAAGTGATGAAGTTGGGTGAAGATATGAGACATGATGAGGCTGTATATATTTGGTTTAAGCAAAAAAGGATGGAAGGTATGCCAATAACTGGCCCTATTCTGTGTGAAAAAGCATTTCAGCTACATAAAAAGCTACATGGGCAAGATTCAACATTTAGTGCTAGTTCTGGATGGCAATGGCGTTTTTTTCACCATCAATCTTTCAATTGATGGTGAAAAGCTATCAGCTAATCCAGAGGCAAGCGAAGATTTTATTACAGATTTCTCCGAGTTTGTGGAAAAGAATCAGCTATGCTCTGACCAGATTTTTAACTGTGACGAAACTGGTCTCAATTTCAGGCTTTTACCAGACAAGACACTTGCTGCTTCTTTTGAAAAATCAGCCGATGGTAGAAAGAAAAGCAAAGAATAGGTAACCATAAATGCTTGCTGAAATGCTTCTGGAAGTATAAAACCACCAATATCAGGTCATTGGTAAAGCCAAACGTCCTAGATGTCTTAAGTCAGTAAGGATGGATTTATTGCCTGTTGAATATTGTGGTCAAAAGAATGCTTGGATGACTAGCGACATTTTTTACAAATGGTTTCACAATTCTTTTGTACCTACTGTTCGTAGCAAGCTAGAATCCCTAGGTCTAGAAAAAAAGACTGTATTAATTCTAGATAACTGTCCTTCACATCCAAATGTTGAAGACCTTATTAGCAGTGATGGAAAAATTTCGGCACTTTACCTGCCGCCTAATGTTACATCACTTACCCAGCCCATGGATCAAGGTGTTTTAGTAGCACTCAAACGTCGGTATCGGAAGAAGCTGCTGAGAAAGCTTTTAATAGAAGATGATGTTGGTAGATCTATAATAGATTTTTTGAAATCCATAGACATGAATGCCGTTGTTCACATCATCTCAGATTCATGGGATGAGATTGAAGCATCGACATTAAGAAAATCATGGCAAAAAATTCTTCCAATACCAGAGGACACTGAAGAGGAAGTTGAAGAATCTACAGTTTCAGATAGGGAAGATGAGGAAGAATTACTGCAAGGATTTGGACAATTAGGTCATGAACTTGATTCAGGAGATCTTCAAACTTGGTTAAACTGTGATCAAAATGACCCTGGCTTTCAGATATTAACTGACGACGAAATATGTGATCAAGTTTCATCTGAACCCCAAGAGGAGGAAGATGAGCCAGAAGATGAGCACTATCATTGTACAGTGTCCAATTCTGAAGCTGCTCGTATGTTTGAAAAATGCCTAATATGGCTTGAACATCAACCAGAAGCCAAACCAGTACAATATATCTACTTTGAAACAGCTTCATAAATTAGCAGTGTACAAGAGAACTGCATCATTGAGACAGTGGACATTAACAGATATGTTTCCTAAAAAATAGTTGAGGACAAGTCATAGGCGTACAGTTTTATCATATTCACACAATTGACATTGCACCATTTCAATTCATGCAATACATAGCACAAACTTTTTTTTACAATATTAACAACTAAATTTCTTGTGATTCTTGTAAGTCCTGTAAAAGAGAAAAAATGTATATTTAATATTAATACAGAAATGTAAAAATGCTGTAAATAATGTCTAATATTATACTTCACTTATCCGAACATTTTTTTTGGGCTCGTGTCCAAAGGGGTTCGGATAAGTGAGGATGCACTGTATCTCCAAAATTTTATGTTGCTTTCGGGGACCTGCTACTTTGGGAATTCTACGGCAGTTTTGTTTAATTTCACAGTTCTTTGCTGAAATGTGTTGCTTTTATCTCTGGTTACCTATTCTCAAAGTTTTGCTGTGTGTTATAAAGTTGGAAATCTTTGTATTTTCAGTTTTAAAGAGAATCGGTAGCGTGGAAATCTTTGTGTAAAATTTTAAGTTAAAAATTTACACTAACAAGTGTTTCATTTTTCTCATTCATTCTGTAACAGTCACAGATTATCGTATTGAATTGATCGATTAAATAAATTACTGTGCCCTTAAGCGCGACTCACGGATGTAAAGCAGGCGGCAAATAAAATTTACTAGCTAGTGAGTCAGTGTGTTAGCGATAAACTTCTCTCTCAGCTACTGAATCTATGACGTTGCAGTTGGCCGAGTGTGGGGTTTTAGAGGCTTTTAGCAGCAAACGAATAAAGCCTTTTGCGACTTGTGCGGAAAAAAACAGCCAAAGACAACTGGTTTGAACAGGTCTTTAAATTCAGTAGTAATCTGAATATGAAACAAGTGGACCGTCAAAAAGTTTATTTGATAATGAAATAGGGTTTTACAACAGAAACACATGAGCCAATAATGAAATTATAGAAAGAAATAACCTTTGATACAAATTCAATCCTCCGTCTTGGATTTTGGTCAGTTAAATTTCACTTTTTCCACAAATTAGCTTTGGACGACCTTAGCTAATAAATAATAATAACTAATTTGACAATGTGTTGGTAAATTACATGTAGGTGTAAAAATACATATGCAATCAGGAAAGTTAGAAATGATATTGATTAAAGCAAAAACTGTGTATTTTTATGAAAGATAAAAAAGGTGCTTGCTATGGAAACGACAAATTAGGAGAACCGGGGCCGCTAGGGGTGCACCGGATATTGTATCCGGCCGGATAGTATGGTAATGGGACTATCCGGTATCCGGCCGGATACCGGATAATTTGCTTTTCTGAAGACAATTGTCAATTTGTGTTACTTGTACCATACTAACAACAGACATTAATAGAAGAAACAATGTAAACTCGTGTTCTGTTCTAACGTTATTTTTTAACAAATAAACAGAAGATAATCGTCTGTTACTTGATAACAATCTCAATAAGTGACACATTTTGATGCGCATAACAACCATTTTTCACAAAGTTGTTTGTAGTCCCACTCTAGTTTGTTATATAGTGGCATTGTCAGAATTTTCTTGCATTTTGATGAATGAAAAGGAGTTTCATCTTCATGTTCATCTTCAGTTCTGTTGTATTTTTCCGCCATTTGCAAGTTGCAACTCGTAACTTGTCTAATTAATGCTTGTAATAATTATAAACGCCAGTGAACAAGTAATGTTTTAAATTAATTACTTGCAAAAAAAGACAAATCATATTTGAACTTCAGTGTAAAGTTTTAATTTTTCTCCTCTCAATCCAAATCTAATTTGGGTAATAATTGATTGATTTGTGGCAAGTGCGACCTTTTCATCCAAAATACCGGTATCCGGCCGGATTTTTTTCAATTATTCGGTAAATCCGGTATCCGGCCGGCTATAAAAAACACTATCCGGTGCACCCCTAGGGGCCGCTAACGTCAAATGCCTCACTTAAATTTCTGCTTTTATAAATTATACGCTTTCAAACTTGGCATGGGCCTCAAGGTCTAAATAAGCCTCTCAAGATCTAAATAGAGTTAAAAATGCTGTTGTTGAACTGCTTGAAAACAAAAAAAAAAAGAACCACAACGTACACATCATTTGTTAACACGAGAAGAATGACAAAAACAAACTGTCATATTAATGACTTTCACATCAGGTGTAAATTAAGATAGAACAGTTTAATGGACAGAAGATTGTGGCTGTACGTTTTACCGCATAGCCTTGGAGTCTCAAGTTGGCTCTAATGACAGCTAAAGAATATTCCGACATGGATTATCATTTAAGTTGGTAAAAGCTTTTTCAGTACCAGATTTAATCTATATGAAACCCCATCTTGACATGTTTCAGCAATATTCAACGTTTACTGCAGCAGTAGACTATTATAGTTAGATGTTCAAGTTGCCATGGGCAATATATGTCAGTTGCGATGTACATTGTTCATATATACATGTGTATATATATGTATATATATATATATACATACATACAGGGTGAGTCAAAAGTAGCGCCCAACACCTGTTTTAGGATTGTCAGTTCGTTGTTTGTTTGATATTTTTTTTACAGTGTGGAAGAAGGTAGAAATAAATGTTTAGCGCGAGTATTTGGTCGTTGTGTAGAGTGAAGCTACTCAGACGCTAACACGTAGTTTTATAAACATTGAATTTTACTTCAACGAGCATAGAGAAGAACTGCCTGCTAAAAATATTTACAAGCTATTTTATACCGTAGCTAGTATAGGCGAGGCGGAAAAGCAATTAAGATTAGTGTCAAGATAATTAGGGTGTGTTAACGCATTAGATTAAAAGTGGTAATAAGATATAAATATGTATAAGTGTTGGCTGCCAAGCGGAAATTTAAACTTAATCACCTTTGCGGCGCAAAGATAATCTAGGCGAGTCCACTTCCTAACAAGTTTATAATAAAATAGCTAGAAATAAAGTTTGTAATAGTTCCAAAAAAAGTAAATTGCTGTTGTTGCGCAAAAATAGCATAATACAGTTTGATGAAAGACACGTTTTCAAATTATTTATTTTAAATTATTCCATTTCTTCAGGGAATAAAGAATTGTAGCAGGCTACTAATCGAAACTGGGCGCTACTTTTGACTCACCCTGTATATATACATACACAGACGCAGACACAGACACAGACACAGACACAGACACAGACATAGACACATACATATACATATACATATATATAATACTACCAAAAATCGTCCACCACCGAAAGTTCGAACACATTTGTATAACTTTCGTAAAAACGAACTTTATTAAAACATCATACATCTACGTTTCGGGGCTAGCCCCTTTATCAAGATTCCAGTTGACAAATTGTCAAGTTCTATTTATGTCTACAAGTTCCATTAAAAATTCAAAAAATTACTTTCATGATGTTTTAATAAAGTTCTTTTTTATGAAAGTTATACATATTTACACACATACATACATATATATATATATATATATATATGTGTGTGTGTGTGTGTGTGTGTGTGTGTGTGTGTGTGTGTGTGTATTCGGATATAAGCGTGGAAGTTGGTGTCTTGAAGAGTGCTCAATGCTTTTTACGGCAGAGCGAGTTATACTCGGTTTCTAAAAATCTGAAATATTTGTTGCTACTTTAAGTTTCACGCATTCCAGCGATCATCATTTTGTATTAGTTGCCTGATGATCGCTGGAATGCGTGAAACTTAAAGTAGCAATAAATATTTCAGATTTTTAGAAACCGAGTATATATATATATGTACACACATACATAGATGTACCACAAGTGTGGGACATTTGAGTTGCCTATATAATATAGGCTTCTCCATCCTGCTCGTCAGCACTACACTGATGAGGCCTAGTAGGCCGAAACGGTTCCGTCTGTAGTTATATATATATATATATATATATATATATATATATATATATATACACACAGAAACATGGCATTTTCACTCGACTGTTTATTGTAAGTCGGCAATTCTGAAGAAGGAAAATCTCGAGTGCTCGGCTACCTCGATTTCCAAATAGCGAACTCGTAGTCATGCTCTCGGCAACGGTCTCCGTGGCTCAGTTGGCAGAGCATCGCACTAGATTCGCGGGGTCGCGGGGTTGATTCCCAGCCAAAAGGCCAAAGTTGCATTTTCGCAACAGGTTCCGGTTGGGTCTTAGAAATCGAGCAAGCCGAGCACTCGAGATTTTCCTTCATTAGAATTGTTGACTCCCAACTTGTTGTGGTCACAACTGACATATATATATATATATATATATATTTATTATTCATGACCTTTATTAGGTGGTTTACCATGAATATACACTGTATATTATTGCGAATGATGAGCTGCAAAAAGTTGCTTGGATTCAGGCTATTCAAGACGGTATGTAAATATGATGGAAATGAAATAGGAGGCTTTACATATGTTTTATGTTTTTATCTGCAAAAATATAAATTTTTAAAATATTGAATAGTAAAATTAGGTGTAAAATGTTAAATTTAGGTGTGAAATTTAATAAAAATGTTTACGACAGTAAAAAGATTTTTCTCCGTTATTTCAAAGTTATAAAAACTGTATGATAATTCAAGTATTACCATGACATTAAGAAAACATGAAGTAATATTCAACCGCTAGCTTTGGACATTCTAAGACACTTTTTGGTTGTACAATAATTACCAAGGTACTAAAGGAGCGTGTGCCGAATCTACTTTGCTCAACCCGAAGAAAAAAGCCTGCTTCAATTAGGTAAATCAAGAGACTCACAAAGGTTCATGACTGGATATTAACAGATACCTTTGTGCCAGGAGCACTTGATCCTCACCTGAGTTAGATGAAGTACCGTACTAATTGGGAATCGGGTTTTAATGCCCACCTCTAAACCAAGAAAACAGAGGAATTCGAAATCTAGTTAATTATTCTAAGGTGAATAATTGTCTTAGCATATACCTCGCATTCTGAATGGCTATACATCGCAAACAGTTGTACGGAACGTCGGTTTGTCGCCCGCTCGTCGTTTGTAAACAAAACACTTCGTACACATGCTGATTGCATTTATCTCGAAATAGTAAAAGAAATTTATATCTCTGAATACTTAAATGCCACATTTTGTTGCATTTTTGGTATTGTCTGGTACGGCAGCTTCGTTTATCAAAAATAATTTTCTTCGTCCATAACTGAAACAAAACGTGCGGCTAAAGACAGACTTATCCTAATCCTAACTCTGACCCTAACCCTAACTCTGACCCTAACCCTAACTCTTGGGTTTATACACATTTTCGGAGTTTTTAAAGGATGAACTCCGTTGTTTGCTATTCTTATTGTCCAGTCACAGGTCGGTGCAATTCGTTTTTTCAGCCAAATCTGAAACAAAACGGGAAGCCTACTTGTTTTGCTTGGGGAGATACATTTGGATTTAGATAAGGTCAGGTGACCATAATTCAACCAATGGCAGTTTTTGTTATCTGCAGAGAAACTCCGCTTATGTAACAATGTAGGATATTCCGAGATAGAGGAACCAGTCTGATTGCCCAAAAACCACTACTCACCTGCGAAGTATATGCCAATACGTAATATCTGCCCTGGAAGGAGTATTTCATAAGATATCCCAACGCCGAGAGGTTTGTTGAAAAATGAGGCGATAGCCCTGTTATTTAATGAACTTCGAGTTGTTTCGATATTTGACGAAACACTCCTTTCTAGTGTATGATATCACATCTGAAACCAATCCGTGTTAAAAGAGTTAAACGCCGTCTCGGTAATGATTTTGTTTGTGTTTGGCGTATGAATTAATGAATTTGAAGTCGTAAAATCTCAATATCGGCATGAACCATGTTACATTTTATATTCACAAAGAAACGTCATTTTCTCTCATCCTTTGATCATTAATTAGAGTGCAGAAAGAACAAATTTCTTCTATCTTACTATCATTTTGGGGCATATATTAATGGACAATGGACCTGCTGTAAAAACCCTGAAAAATCATCAAGTGGATGCAAGGAGACATTTATATCTTTGGAGAAAAGAGGTAAATTTATTTGGTTTTTATTCAGCTTGTTTTGGAAAATGATGCTTTTCGTATGAAGAAAATGTGTATTCAAATTGGAGAGGCTACGAGAGAAGGTGTAGAGTGCGATACACTATAAAGTATGTAACTTTTGCATGAAACGTCTGCAATCAATGACGCGAACTTCTACTATAATGCGAAAAGGAAATGAATACGTGATTCAGACAGTTTTTAGACTGACCAGAAAACACTGATTTTTGTCATTGTAATTGTAAACATTTTCTACAAAACATTAACCCAACAAATGCATTACGCAGACACAGAAATATGAAGAATTTATTTAACTGGTTTCGTCATTAAACCTTCAACATCTTCAGAGTTAAAATGTTTACCATATCTCTGCCTAAATGTAAACTATCTACAAAAGTATGTGGTTGAACAGTAAGTTCAAGGAAACACGATAACTCCTCGTTAAGGGTGCCGTTTCTTAATAAGGAAGCCTTCCTTTGAAAAATAGCTCGGAATCGGAGAAGTGATTTTTACATGTGCATGCGATCAGTGGCGTACCCAGCTTTAAAGACCCGGGTGGGCAGACTTCTAAAAGTTTATTAACCCTTACCTGTCCAAGAGGTTTCTTCTTGACGAGTAAAATCGTCTGGCGTTAGCGAGAGTAAAATACCAAAGTCGGTTATGGACCTGAAAGGATTAATGGTATCACCTAGCTTTCTTCTTAAAATTTTCCCAAAATGCCTCTTTGTTTGTTTCAATTTCTTGTGTAAACCATTAGTGAATATTGGGATGGTTAGAGTTAAGGTATTTCAGAAACGGAATAATCTGATCACAAGAGCGAAATAAAATGAGGGAGTCATTAACGTAGCGCCGGTAATGTGGTGGTTTATTTTGACTAAGACAGTTGAATATTTAAGCTAACAGAGAGAGAGAGTCCGCGTTAACCACGTCAATTTAATTGTAAAATCTACCATGAAATACGAATTGAGAATTTTTAAACTACAAATTAAGGCGCTAAGTTTCCTCTCTGGATGACCTGATTTACTGTCGATGGCGACTGACGGTTTACCTGTCAATGCTAGCTAGAATGCGAATTGGATAACTGCCAATAGTTCGGGAGGCTTCCTTTTTCTCCTCGTGTATTTGGTATTTGTAATACACGTTAATAATTCATAAAGATAAAAACATGGCGGTTTAATTACTAGTTTTTTAATGGAATACAAAAGTCATCCTGACCTGATATACATAAACTTTTCCTTCAATTAAGCCTGCCAAAATGGCCTTTATCTCCAAAGGAATTGGTGAACATAGTCATTAAAATGCATTTGCTATGACTATTGTTTCTATTACATCTATAATTGCTATACGTGCAAGTCAGGCTTCCATGGATGTGCATTTTCAGCGGCTTTCGCATTGCTATAATGTGTGATTTCTAAATAACACTTATTACTCAGGAAGCCTTCTTGGTTTCAGTTGTGTTTTTCTTTTTTTCCTGGCTACTGGAAATTTGCATAATTACGCAATACTTGCCTTAAGACTCTATTTGAGAATCATCCTCAGGGGAACATGAATATTTCCCTGAGGATAAATCTGAAATACAGTCAAAACACTGCACATCCTCACGGCTATCGAGCGTTAAGTTGTTGCGAGAATGTCTCGTGTACTTAAAATGGATTCAACAAGCATCAGGTTCCCAGTTGACTCAATGGCTCAGTTGGTGGAGCAGCGGTCCGGAAACCCGAATATGCGATTTCGAATCCTGCTCAAGTCAACTTTTCTAGTTGACTTTAGCTGTGTAGGTCAATTCATGAAATATTCGCTTACCGTAAAGCCAAGAAAAATGTGAAGCGTTAGGGTCCATTTACTGTACACGATACGATTGTCGTATCCAATTGTTCCTCCTGTCTGGGGTATGTAATGTTGTCCGAAAGGCACAATTCCGGCTTCCAATTCGCTCACTAATATAGCAATACATGCGTAAGACTCCATTCAGTTAATCGGATACACCTGAGCGAATAATCGTACGGTATACGGCAGTCGTATCGAGTAAATAGACTTTTATGCAGGGTCGACCTTACTACGTATTGGTTCGGACGTTTGACGTATTGATTTGACCGCGTTGTTTGTAGATCTTTTCAAGTGACTTGAAAAGTTTTCCAGCGCTTTTGAGTCAAGTTATCTCACCATCACCTTACTCCATGTCTTTGTTGTTCATGCGCCATTCTGCCATCACTATTTAACCAAAATGACTGTCTGGAGAAGTTTGCCTCCGAAAAATGTATTAATTAAACAGTTTAAGCATTTCTTAAAAAAAGGTTGATAGAAATTAGTCAGAGCGGACTATATGTGAAAAGGGAGAAGGGAACGGAACGAAAACTGTGGCAACTTCTTAACTGTTGAGTTCCTCATGTTTGTTATCGTAGTTCTGCAATTCGTAAATGTTCCTTTTCACTCATTGAAGGATTAATAATAAATTTGTAAAGATGACGCTTTTGCGTGTAATAATATCAACAGCATGTATTTTTGATGTCTCACAAGAGGACACGTCCAGGGTGTCTTGTTGGTCAATATTACCCTATTTGAATAGGCTGTGAACAAGGGCAAAACAAATAAATCCAGGTTTTCCTCACTTCTAGATTTCACCTTCAAATAACTTCTTATATTTTCGAAATATCCTCTTAGGTGGTAAAATACTACAGTAACATTGGGTTGATGGTATTGCAAATTTCTTATCACAGTATTTCCGCGAAGTACCGCGGAGTTACGGTAGTACCCTTTATTGATTAACATAAATATAGCAAACATTTCAGAATTTTGACAGGTTAGTATTTAGGATTCTGGCACTGTCCAAGAAGTATTTTTCTACATTTTTTCTCTCTGAAAAGGTAAGCTCTAAGCTAAAACATTACCAACACGCTACCTTACAAGTTTTGAGCTAGGAAAATAAGTTCGTCAACTTTGTCTGAACTTTCACTTGTTGCACAGGAGCAAAGATATTTCCGAGCAATCCTGCTGAACATTCAAATTCAAATTGGACATTGCGTGATTTCCACCGGTTTAATGGAGATGAATTCACGTTTAGTTTTCGAAAATGCTTGTACTGATTCAGCTCTCTAGCTACCTTTCTGGCAGCTGAACTTATTGCATGCACCCTGAGCTAATGTTGCTCTCTAGAAATTCTCCTCCATGCTGACTTTGCTATATATGTTGGAGGACACTGGAGCTGTTCGACTTCTTGTGATTCTGGTTAGCGTTGAAAAATCTTGTAACTCTAGCACTTCTTTCTTCACTTTTGGTTCCAAATTTGTTTCAGCATCTTTGCCTTCAAATAAATGCATTCCCTTGAACATAGAATATAGGAAAGTGCAGGTCTTCAATAAATTTATGGCATGCTCATCGTAACGAGACTTGTAATATTGCTTAATTTTTTTTTTTATTTTGAGAGTTAGCTCACTATCGCCTTCTTTCCCTATCAGGATGACCTTCCCCTATCAAGAAGTTCTTCCCCTATCGAGATATCCTTCTTCAAATGGTCAAGTAAAAGAAGAACTGCGGGAGATTTGACACTCCTTTCTCCTGCTTGTTAGTCTGTAAACTCGCTTAAGGATCGTTAAACGGTAATAACAAAATCTAAGACGTCGTCCCGCCAGGAAAGCACCAAATAAGCCGTTCTTCCGTTACAAACAGCTACTCTTAATTGCTTCTTTTTGCTCGAAAATCCTATTGATCATGCCATACACCAAACCTCATCGAGTCTTAACAACAGCTCTTAATCTTTAACGATTGATTTTTTTTTGTTCTTTGTTCTCTCTTTGTTATTGCTTTATATTCTCCTGATTCTTTTGTTCTTAAGTGTCCGATATACCTGACACTGGGCGTTAAAGGGTTAACTTGTGATTTGGCAGTTTCCTTTTCTCCTGCTCTTCTTTCATCTGTCTCCGTTTCTTCCAGCTGTAAAAAAATATTGCGACAATTTGCCGACAAATCCGAAGGAGTGGAAGGGCTCTTACTTTTGAGTCAATCAAACCGTTTGAAATTGTCAAATCAAGGTTGTGACTGAAGCAGCTGTTTTGATGCCGCCAATGTTTCTTGCAGACCAATCAACTATTGCTACCATTTTCAGTTGTTACTGAGATCAGCGTGTTTCCAACTAAGTCACCCATGTGTTCTTTAAGGCTATGTGATGCTTGGAAGCAATGGGTTTTTAGTTCCCATGAAGTGTTAATGGAATGGACAGTTGTCTCAATATGAACTACAAATATTCCATTGTTTCATACACGAGCGCACGCGTCCTTGTAGCTAGGGATGATCCAGTGAAATTCATTGGATGGCTCGTAAATTTTTAATAGCGTTGCGATTTGGGTTTTTTTCATGGACACTGTATGTAGCAATAGCTGTTATAGATACGTTTTTTTGTATCAGGACATCAAAAACAACTTCTTTGTAATAGAGATGGGATGGCCAATCCATTGGCAGAAAAAAATTAGTACGGTATAATTGATTTGTGTTAAAAATGAAGTGCCCAAACGTATCATAACTTGTATGATAACTTGGGCGATTGATGAACCAGGCGGAAATCTTAGGCGAAGTAGAAATAAAATAGCCCAGCAAAACACACGAAATATAGCACAACACCAAGGGAGGGATTCTCGCTTGCTACAATCTGAAACAGATAAAAATATTCTATCCTCGACGTTTCGAGCAAAGGCCCTTCGTCTGGAGAGTTAGTAGAAAGAGAAATAGAATAAACAAACTTGTTGCTTATATAGAATATTTTTATCTGTTTCAGATTGTGGCAAGCGAGAATCCCTCCCTTGGTGTTGTGTTGTTGCGCCGCTGCCTACGCTGGACCAGCCTTGTTGATGATTTTTTTCACACGAAATATAGGCATAGTGAAGTTTTATTGAATCTAACGTTTCGTCGCAACGTGCAACATCATCAGAGAATGAATGGTTATGTTACATGAATGATATATTTATATTGTATTACAAAGGTGATGTTAACGTGATAGGCGTGTGAGAAGAGGTGTGGAGTAAAGACAAAAGCGAGGAAGTAATAGGTTGTCATTGAGGAATGACAAACAGCAGGCAGGGAACAGTTAAAAAGCAGACTAATCAACAATTAAAAAGCAGACCAATCAACAATTAAAAAGCAGACCAATCAATTTGCTTATTTCCTTTGCTTTTTAACTGTTCCCTTCCTGCTGTTTGACATTCCTCAATGATAACCTGTCATTCTTTCGCTTTTGTCTTTACTCCACACTTCTTCTCACACGCCTATCATGTTAACATCACCTTTGTAATACAATCTAAATATATCATTCATGTAACATAACCATTCATTCTCTGATGATGTTGCACGTTGCAACGAAACGTTAGGTTCAATAAAACTTCGCTATGCCTATATTTCGTGTGTTTTGCTGGGCTATTTTATTTCCAATTCGCCTGAGTATGATAACTGCGCACAATTTCACTTGGATTCTATTTCTAATTACTGCTATGATAATGTTGCTGATTAGCGCTAAAAGAGGGCCCACCTTAAGTTTCGCCTTCCTCCCCCCGGCTGTGGAGCTGGTAAAGAGTGAGTTCAGAGGCAGTCCTTCCCGTATCGGTTCACGTGAACGGTGGCTCTTAGACATTGTAAACGTCATTTGAGCTATATGTATCCACCAAAAAGTCAAGTTTCTTTAAGAGTGAGAGTCGTTTTTATGTCTTCAATGCAGAAATGTATTTCCCTTTATGATAAAGTAGTGCAGAATAACTGACTGGGTGGTTTGACATCAAATTTGTAATTGGAAAAAGAAACTAAAAAGCGTTTGAGGTGGCATGAAGTCGCTAAACAGTTTTAGATATTGTGGGTATTAAAATTTTCTATTCTGAATTCATTGTTATGTGCCGTTTCCCTTGCGCCCAGTTTTGTCGCCTTGTTCATTATGAGTGTGTAGTGCCTTTAAATTTTAATCTGTGCTGACAGATTGTACATGTACATATACCTTATTTTTATTGTTTGTATTTCTTTTATTAGGTAATGATTTGGTTGACAAACCACTACCGCCATTACCCAAACCTCCAAGAAATGTAAGGACAGCTCATCCAAACATTTTTGTGTTCCAGTTCTTTGTATATTACTGTTGTTTGTTGTTCTTAAATTTATTGAGCTGTTTTGTCTTTTTGTTGTTAAGTATGTTAATTCACTATTGAGTATTAAGCAGTGGTTACCATTTAAAATTTAGCCAAATTCCCATATGTTTGATGTGGAGACTCAGATTTAATTTTGATATTCAAACTCCATTGTATGGCGGTTTGATTAATTTTGTTTGTCCATCTCATATTCCTCTAATGCTATTCGTGAAAGTAGTTCAACTTTGTTCATATTCCCATTCTATTGGGTCGAAATGAGTGAATTTGAGTGAAAGTTTCAGTTACAAAGGTAACAAACCAGAGATATCTATTGAGGAGAGTTCAAGTTAAGCTTTGCAGGCTAATTTGTATACTACTTAGTGTTTCAACTTTTAGTGTGCTTTTCTTTAACAGTTTTAATCCCCTTTAATTAAGTTCACCAAGTCGGCACATAATGTTATTTTTCATTTTTATAGGAATCTCATTATCGGCAAAATGTCGTCATTGCTTTGTATAATTTTAGAGGGCAAGAAAGTGATGATCTCTCTTTTGAGAAGGTTAGTGTTTCGTATTAGGCCAGCGTACTATTATCTTTGTGGTATACAAGTAATTAAAAAAATAAAACAAGAATGAAGCGTAGCAAAAAGCATGAAATAAAACACCTGAAAACATGCAATATGCATTAATTGAATACTGATAACATTTTGTCACAACATACAGCATTAACGTAAGCAGAAAAATAACTGTCTAATTACAAATTCTGTCCTAAAGATAGTTATGTCTAAATTTTAAAATCTGCATGGCTGTTTCATGGGTTTCCTGAAGCCTACCTGGCTAAATTATTGCACTGGTGGCCTTCACAATAATTAAGTCTGGAAATGTGTTTACCCAGCTTCCGTTGTTGTAGTCCAGGCCTTGGATTTAGCAACATTTTTTCTGTATCCATCAGACTTTAGAAGTAGTAAAACTGGTTGCCCAAGGTACACTTTGGAGATCTCGGTGAACTGGGCCACCGTCAATTTCAACCCTGGTTAATGTCTTTTTTATAGCTCTGTTATAACATTTCCCGTCCATGATTCCAGGGTGAAGAATTTACTGTTATTAGTAGCGAAGGAGAACATTGGTGGCTAGCGAGAAACAGCGCAGGGTAAGAATAATTTATTCGTGGCTGGTGCAACGTTGCTTTAGAACGCGTGGATACGAGTTACGCCTGTAAATAAGTTGTTGTGTCTGAACATAAACCAGTCGTAAACCAACCATACGACAAACTTTCACAGTTAAAATTCCCTGACTCCTAACATTTCGTCCTTTGAACTACAAAGTCATTGATATTATCATCCGTAAATTTAATATTTTACAAAACGACCCTGAGATATCGAACATTTTTAGCAACAACCTATTGGTTTCTTTTCGACGAAATAAAGTATTTGGGACTGTTCAGTGCACAATGCTTTGAAACAAAATCACCATTACCATTAGGTAACTTTTCTTGCTCTAATGCCCGTTGCTGCTAACGTGCTTTCCTAAATCCCACCACCCGATTTTCTGCGTCCAAATCAGATTTCATTATTAAACATTTTACGTTCCCGTTCTCTTACATAATTTACTACATCTCCTGCAATAAATCCATTAAACTTTACCTCGGTGAAACTGGCTGACGACTTTCTGATAGCTTTGCTGAACATCTTCGCTGAGGCTCCGTAAAGAAGAACGATGTTACCAAGCATTTAATTGTACAAACCACTCGTTTTCAGACACAAAGATTGCGATTTCATCAATTTTCGGCAATGATGATAACCGTAAGGAGCAAGAAAAATGTCTCATTTTCAAACTTGGAACAGCACATCCCCATGGTATAACGAACGTTTTTCTTTCGTTGAATCCTTCGCGAAGTTTCTTCTTTTTTCTGTCATGGGCGGATAAAAGCATTAGCCTGTGCGCTTTATTTCTTAAAGTTTAAATTTTGTTCTAGTTTGCGTCAGTCATTTCTTTACAAGTTACCGTGTTTACTCCAATAAACGCCGCGACGCTTATTGAATTTTACGACGACTTGATGCGGCGCTTATTAAAACTAATTGAAAGAAACGATTCTGGATGAAACATGACTACTTTTTTATTTCTAATAACGAAAACAACCAGAACAAGAAAAACAAAACGCATGCTAAAGTATCTTCACAATTAATGCCACTTTCTTCTCCACGAGCGAATTTAAATCTGATCGAGGTCAAGCACCTCCATCGGGAGACTAGCTTCTTTAAGCGCCGAGAAGAACCCGCATTTAAGAAGAATACGACGCTTATTCGAGGGCGGTGCTTATTTTGATAATATAGGTCTCATGTGCGGCGCTTCTTCGGAGGTGGCGCTTATTCGAGTACATACAGTAATGGCTTTTTCCAGCATGGTCAGGTGAAAACATTAGCTTGTATAATTTATTTCCATGGATTTTAGTTCACGTCATATACAGTATATTTATTCCTTTACATGTGCATATTTTTATCTGCCATGGGTGGATGAAAATGTTGGCTTGCATCTTTTATTCTCTTGGGTTTTACTTTTTCTTTATTTTAATCTTTACGCATTAGCATTAATCCCTTCGTTTCTTTGTCAGTTCCTCTCATTTTCAGCTGGTTGATCGACGCTGAAAATAGCAAATGACCTTCCACAATTTACATCTCATTACTTAGTTTGCTATTAACTTCTTAATCGTATTGGTAATTATTTCATCGCGCCTTTTTTATCTCTAAAAATATCACTCAGTTTTTATATTCACGTTTCACTCCGACGAACAATTTCTAGCTACAGATTGACCGGTCTTGTCGTAATCGCCCAGCAATCAAATTATTACACAAGTGAAACAATGATACATATCATCATACTCCTGGGTTTTTGATGCTGATGTGAAGGTTGTTTTTGAATAGTGAGGATTAACTTCGAAGCCGTAATCGAAAGGAAATTTGTTAGGTTTTTCCTTTGACTGTAAATTCTTTGACTTTGATGTCTTCAAAAGCTTGATAACCGTGAGGTAGATTCTGCTGTAGATAAAAATCATATAAATAAATCATATAATAAATAAGTGTCAACATTTTGAATTCTGTGTATAATAAAGTTATTGATTATTGATTGATTGTTTTTGCTCTTGTTTCAAAAAAAATCATAACTCCTGCAGTTTTATTCAAACATAGATCTAAAAAAAATGGTAGCTCGTTAATGTAATGTGACTCGATAGTCGATACCATGCTGTCAGAGGGACCACAATCTGTGAATGACTGGTAGTAACTTGAGAAAAGATATCGCATTGAAGAATGCAGGGAACTAAAAGTTCGTTTTTCTGAAACAAAAACACTATTTGTTGGGATGAATTCACGGTTATATCAAAGATAGAAAATTCTTCGTGCAGAATCAAGTCAACATTATAACACGAGTTAAAGGCGTTTCTCATATCAGGACTTTTATCTACGCATTATTGGACAATTCCATCCTCACATCCCAAAGAGCTCACCTGCAACTATTTATATAGAAAATTTCAAGTTGATTGACTCAATTGTTGCAGAGATATTTTTTCTTAAAGGTCGAAAACGCGAATTCAAGGAAATTGATTCTGAAGATTGAGTAACGAGTTGAATTTCGACGAAGTAGCGCTTTCTTGATAGCAGTGTTTGAAGTGGAACTCAGGGATTTGCAACTAAGATACAAAATGAGGAAACGCATTCTACCTTCTAGGGAGGACATCTCCTCAGCGAACTGCAATGTCACATTTGCGAGGGACGTTAAAAAGGCGTCAAGACCAAGTTGTCTGTTGAGGCGGCGCTCCGTGTAAATAAGGTCCACTTTAACCTTGTGGCTGATTTATGGGACATCATGTAATGTTCGAGTGGTAGTCGATCAGCCCATGGCTTTTCATTGAACCTAGAAGTCGGAACAATGCCGTATTTGACGTTGTTGTTATTCAGGTGGAACCGTCGGAGACCTGAAGTTTATCGTAACTAGACTAAAAGATCTTTCAAAACACTTTTGACTAGCATATTTATTTATTTATCTATTTAATTTATTTATTTATTTAAGAATATTTAGGAACGGTAGCCCATCAACCATTCTAGCTAAAAATATATACTATAAAAATAAAATAAAAAGATTGCTTTTCATGGGGCCGTGTTGAATAAAAGTTGCATAAAAAATATGAATGAATAAACTAATTTACATCTTGACTAAGGTACTAATTTATGTTCGGTAAAAATGTATTTCTATTTTACGTATTTATATCTAAAATTGAATTTAAAATCCGGTATTAGATGTTAAAATCTGTTCAAAATTGTTGAAATTAATAAAAATGTTAAAAATAATTAAAAACTATTTTTAAAACCGAATTAGACTTAGTTATACGGATGTCAATTTTTTAACTTAGCTTGATGTAAACAAACCCGTTTGTTCAAATATTTCCTCATCTGTGCAAGTAAAGCCCATACATCGTGTACAGAAATCCACCGCTTGATGGGGATAACAACTCTGTTACGAATTTAAAAACGAACAGAAAGCGTGGAACATTCAAAAACTCTAACGGTTCAATCGGTCATAAGGTTGGCGTTGATACAAGTACAAGACGACACGAAAATGAGGAACATTTCTTGCTTGTGACACCTAATTTTTTAAAAAAACAGCCAGTCGTCTTACTTTACCCAAACTTTCTTCCAAATACCCAATTACATAAAGCGGGGCAAGGTAGCACAGTAAAATTTCAACGCTGCATCCTAAAATTTTTAGACGGTTCAATTAATATTAACTATTTTCATGCCGCTAACTGAAATAAAAGCATTTCGTACAATTTTTGCCCAGTGATCTGCAACTTTCATGTAGGCGTCAGTTGACACGAAAATGAAGACATTGTGCATTTACCTTGTGCATTGTGCATCAAGCTCATGCTAACTTTCATTTAAATGTCAAATTACATTATAAAACTGGTAAATTGGTACAAAAAATCAATATTGCATTCATATTTACTATTGCACGTCAGGAACCAAAATAAATGAATTTGGTACAATTTTTGCCTCAACTCAAAATTCCAGCTTCAAGCAGGTCTATAATGCCATGAAAACGCAATTACTAATTTCTTTAAAACAGGGCAAAAACAAAAAAAACGACGGCCAAACTGTCAATTAAAACTTAAATATGTGATTTTTGAATGAAAAAATAAAATCATCTCGAGCAATTTTGTTGTAGACCCCCGTCGTAAGCGTTGTCCAAGGTTGAGTTTTTAGCAGAGAAATGAAATTGTATATTTTAATATCCTAATATAGTTTGAACTTGTTTTTATTTTCAGGGAGACAGGTTACATTCCAGTAAGTTACGTGCGTGAGAAAGGGGGTCTTGGAAGTGAAGTGTAAGTTTGAAAGGTTCATCTTACTGTGTTAACTAACATCATCCAATATCTTCAATATCTAATATCTTCAATAGTAAAAATATGGAAACACTCATCTAAATTTTTATCCTTCGTATCGCAGAAAATTCATTTTTTTCTCGTTCAACGGTTGTATTATGTTATGAAAACATAACACAAACTTTTTTTGTTTTTCAAGATATTCATTAAAATAGTATTTCTACGTTTGTCTTAGGATAAAAATGAGAGCCCAGCTCAAAATTTTAAGGTGAAGAACCATGATCGCAACAAGGCAAGACAAGTTAAAACATTTTGAAAATAAGTTGGATTCTAACGTTTCGTTGCAACGTGCAACATCTTCAGAGTGTAATATTACAAGGTTATCAGTGTCTATATATAAGTCTATTTACATGCGAGAACGAATAATTAATTAGCGCCCAACCAATCACAAAAGGTGACAAGTAAGAAGCTGAGAGAAAAATTAATGACGGGGCGAGAGACTAAAACAAAGAAAGAGGTGTGGAAGAGATATTTTCGTTGAGCGGAGGTTTGAGTTTAGAAATAAGTAGGCTTTCCCGAAGAAGTAGTTCGAAATTTGAATTGGAACGGCAGGAAGAGACAATAGTAAAGTCGTCGGGGGAGATGCTATGTCCGGTTTGACGAGTATGAGTGAGAACGCTCGACAGTGAATGAGTAGCCCGTTTCTTTCCCGTCAAAGGCGAAACCCCCATGTGCTCCGAGATACGTGTATGTAAATGGCGGCGTGTTTGCCCCAAATACGATGCACCGCAGCATCGACACGTGTAATTATAAACAACACGCGATCTCATTAACATGGGAATCCGGTCTTTGAAGGGAAAGAAACTAGACAAGCGCCGGCCAGATCGGATTCCCATGTTAATGAGATCGCGTGTTGTTTATAATTACACGTGTCGATGCTGCGGTGCATCGTATTTGGGGCAAACACGCCGCCATTTACATACACGTATCTCGGAGCACATGGGGGTTTCGCCTTTGACGGGAAAGAAACGGGCTACTCATTCACTGTCGAGCGTTCTCACTCATACTCGTCAAACCGGACATAGCATCTCCCCCGACGACTTTACTATTGTCTCTTCCTGCCGTTCCAATTCAAATTTCGAACTACTTCTTCGGGAAAGCCTACTTATTTCTAAACTCAAACCTCCGCTCAACGAAAATATCTCTTCCACACCTCTTTCTTTGTTTTAGTCTCTCGCCCCGTCATTAATTTTTCTCTCAGCTTCTTACTTGTCACCTTTTGTGATTGGTTGGGCGCTAATTAATTATTCGTTCTCGCATGTAAATAGACTTATATATAGACACTGATAACCTTGTAATATTACACTCTGAAGATGTTGCACGTTGCAACGAAACGTTAGAATCCAACTTATTTTCAAAATGTTTTAACTTGTCTTGCCTTGTTGCGATCATGGTTCTTCACCTTAAAATTTTGAGCTGGGCTCTCATTTTTATCCTAAGACTACGTTTCCCGCCCGGAAAGTCTATAGCCACGATTTCTACGTTTGGCTAATGGTCTTCTGGTTTTCCTTGTAAGTTTTATTATGTCACATTTTAGTTGGTTTTTCGATGACATTCTAAGACACGTGGCAGAAGATATGCTTCTTAGTGAGGTAATTTTCCTTGAAGTTAGTATACATTTCAGCAATATTTTTGTTATCGTTGCCCTCGTTTTCGACAGTTGTGGTGGTAGTGCTGCTGCTATATTGCTGCTTTTGTGATCGTTTTCATCTTCCTTGTGTTTGCTGCTTTCGTTGCCATTGTTACCTATTGCAGTCGTTGCTGTCGATGCTGTTGTAATAAATATGGTAGACATCTAGTTGATGTTACTGTTACCCTTCTTCCCTGACCTATATATTACTGGGCAGCTGATCCTCGATCCTTTCTATTGCATAAAATGTCCCCAACACGAGCCTGCCATGTTGATGAGTCGCCCGCATCAAAAGCTCTTACATTGTTAAGGAGTCGATTTGGGGGATATTTGTGAAACAATGTGACTGACTTTGGGAGTAAAAACTGCAAACACGTTCAATTACTAGTAAATCATTCTTCACACGAAGTTTTTTGAGTTACGTTTTGTGCATTCGCACTTTCTGTTATCGCCATCAAATGAACCATACCGAAAACGGACAGTAACACAAAACACACAATACACCACAGAACCGTTCAAAATTACTATCTTTTTAGTTTTAATATTTACGATTTTCCTGACTGTAGCAAATTTTTTGGCTTGCCGTAAATGTTTGTTGCTCTTCGAAAGTACCAAGACTCGCAAAAAACTCACTTTTGGTTAGTTTGTTCCCGGGCTCCCGTTGTCGCCACAATGGACACAGCAGACCTATGATTGGTTGCTTCATGAATTGTGGACCCAACAATGTGGCAGACTTTTGGGAACACTTTATAGTGTCCTGGTCAGTCAAGTCATATATAGGTCAGTGCCTTTTCTGTTGTCTTTTTAGGTACTTATGTTTATTTTGCTAACACAAATACTCGGTCAAATGTTAAATATTACAGGGAAAAGAGGGATGTTTCCTGGTTCGAAATTCTAGCAAAGAAGGAATGCACACATTGTCACTTTTGTAAGTGAAAATGCTTAGCGGATTAGTTTTGTGAAGTATCATTGTTTGTCAAAATAACTGGTACTGGTTTCAGTAAACGTTGAAAATTCCACTTAGCCGTACCAATTCCTAGAATTATTCTGTTATTTTGTAGGCATGGTGAGAATGTGAAACACTATCATATTAAACAAGATGCAGATAACTTTTATAAAATATCCGAAAGACATCGTTTTCCTACCATTCAAGAACTGATTGAATATCATAAATTGAACAGTGGCGGTAAGTTCTCTCGTAAGTTAAGGCATAGAACAACCATGTTGCGTCATAGTTTATGTCTAACTCATGCGCTCGTGGATGTGTGAAATTCCTCCACTTTAGTCAAAGCCGAAAAATCGAAACCATTTAGAAGAACCTATAACCGTTCAGAAGAACTGATTATATATAATTATAGGCTCACATCAGAGGTTGTCTTCCTAGAAGCCTCCTGTTTACATTATTCAATCAACAGGATATCGCTTAAAGAGTCAGTGTCAAAGTAATGCATTGCTCTCTTGTTTTCGCTCTGGGAGCCGTTTTACGGGCCGTGAAAATCTGTTAGTGGAAATGTTGCTGAGTGAATCTATCAAAATCTTCTTCACCTTTCATAAACTATTGATTGTTGATATATCCAGCTTGTCGACATAGCTGGTCGAAACACTCAACTGAGTTTTTTGTCGTACACACTGGAATTCGCCCACACAAAACAACAATACACATGGCAGCTTTGTCAAGTACTTTATCCCGGAAACGTGGAAACCGTCTGTACCAGGAATCAAACAAACACGGCTACGAAGCGAGTTTTGCTGGAGAAACCCACAGTGAATCTGCGAAGTATTTGTTAAATGTTGCTAGTCGTGATCAAGAACCAAGAAGACAAGAAATGTCGACGACTAGCGAGACGTTCATCCTCAATGCTAGTTGAGAGAGAGATATGTAAATTGGGGACGTATATACTTTCAGATTAAGAAGTTTCAGCAAACGCTGCGGCAACGTCTACGGCAATGTGTTCTTGCAATAGAAATTTTCATTCAAAACAAAAGGAACGAATAATTTGTAGTCCGTTGAGTATTTCAACGCCGTCCTACTTCTACACAGTATGTCGTCGAGAACATTTCTACGGTTCCACGACCACGTTGACACACAGTACGTAGAACGCTTTGGGTCTTTTAAACGTTAACATACTGACCAGAGCTGCTAAGAAAAGTTTCAGAGGTGTAAACAAAATTCACAATTCATTACAACGTCAGTAAAACGTTATTCTATTCAAATGTGTAAACTTAAGCTACTTAGTTAAATGCTGTCGCCGTATTAGCTTGCTTTAAACTCCCTATTGTCCTCGGGATCATGACGCTCCACCCTCAACTCAGATGCCCTGTCCACACGTATCCGTTTTGTTTGAAAACGTAATTTGTTTTCTCCTTTCAAAAATATTTCCTTCCACACGATAGCGTTTTCGAATTGTTTTCACCCGTCCACATGAGGACGCACGAACGATTTGAAAACGCTGACAAACTACTTCAGCTGCAAAGTTATCCCACCAAGCATTTGTATGCCTTGGTCTAACACAAAATCTTCAAGGTTTTGTTTGTCTTAATTCTCTGTCAAGACGTTTCAGATTGGCCTTCGACATTGGGAGTGAAAGTAACCTGATAATGTTAAGCCTCCTTCTCACGTAGTCAGCTTGAACATTCAACACAGCTATGTTGATCTCAAGACACGCTATTAGGCTTGAAAATACCCCAAGGAAAAGTGACACAAAAGTGATACATCCGTCCGCCATTTTAGATCTCGCGCAGGATACCATACCATGACGTAAGCGTTCATGAAAAGTTCAGTTTTCGGTGACCATATTCCCCAGATAAGTGTGGACGGGAAGGCAATCCGCAAAGAAAAAATTGCGTTTTCAAACAAAAGCGGATACGTGTGGACGAGGCAAGAATCTGATTCCATCTCCGACATATATGAATTATTTATGAAAGATAACCAGCTACAATTTATCCGCATGCAATCTACACGTTGCGACTACTGACCTATATACACTGGCGGTTAAAAAGAACTGCTCAAGCTCCATTTCGTGGGTAATGAAGGGTTGCAGCAATGGTTTTTGCTCACTCCTATGGCAAAACAGTCAATTTCAGATAATTTTAACGTATCTACCACAATTTTTGATAGAGCTCCAGTCATTTTAAGAAATTTTTAATGGGAAAGTCAAGACGTATTCCTGGTTCCCTAGGAGATTACTTTTAATTGTTGGTAGAGCAAGAATTTCGAGCAACGTGCAAAATCATGGGTCTAAGGATAAGGATCAGCGTTGAAAATGGAGGGAAAGTTACTCATAACGGGAGACTGCTGATCAAGTGCGCTGTAGCCAAAATGTCGGCAATATTTCGAAGAAGCCGAAACTTACTGGAAGTGTGAAAGATTTGAAGATCCCTGGACGAAAGAAGAAGGGAGAAGACAGAATCATGGAGAACTACGAAGAGAGAGGACAGAATCATGGTGAGAAAAGCATGTCCAATCGCTCTAAGACTGCACCGGAAAATTAAGCAGGGATGCAGATTGAACATGGCGAGAGCGTCTCTACTTCCACTACCCGACGAAGACTGAAACAGGCTGGTCCCAACGGCCGGAAACCAAGTTACTATCTGCACCACAAGCGAGCAGTTCTTTTTTACCGCCAGTGTATAACTCAACTGCCGATGGACTCCAAAAAAGTATCCCTAAAAACATGGCGTCATGTTTGGGCCTTTGTGTTTATGGTACCGACCACTGGTCAGTATTGTTGGCCCAGACTATTATCAACGACCAGTCAAATGTCTTATATTCTCCGGAATTGTCCGTTGTAGGGGACGAAGCGATGATAGGATAATCTATTGAAAAACAAAGAAGAGTTTGACATTTAATATAGTTTTGGGAAAAGTACATTAGGTAACCGTTTAATTTGTTGAAAAAATTACATGAGCTACTTGATGAAGAACGAAGACAGTGCTCATGACTCGTAAGAGTCCTTCTGGTAACAAAAAACAAATTTGTTGTTTGCTGTTAATACTGTATAGCTGTTTGTGCTGCCGAATTTAAAACGGCCAAACTTCTTTGTGAAAACATCGAGTTGTAATATCTGTTCACTTCATCTTTCTCTAACCCAGAATATTTACTTCAAATCTACCGGGATTTTTGCTACGTGGAAAAATTATTTCTCAGAAGCAAAAGCTTTTGCTTATACAGAAAATGAGATACTGATAAACTGCGAATTCGAAATTCATTTGTCATTTCCGAAATTAATTGGAGTAATAAATTAAAAACTCAGTTACTTTCTATTTATACTTTTGAGCAAATACTTCATAAATCCCTTATGTCCATAGCTGTGCAAGGAGGAAAATCTCGAGTGTGTGAATATTGTTAAGACCCAACCAGGACCTGTTGCGAAAAATGCAACATTGGGCCTTCCGGCTGGGAATCGAACCCGCGACCTCGCCAATCTAGTGCGATGCTCTGCCAACTGAGCTACGGAGGCCGTTGCCAAGAGCATGGCCACGAGTTCAGTATATATATGGCATTTACACTCGAACGCTAACTGCATATAATGGAGGTAATGCCGATTAAGTAGATATTTGAAGGAGGAAAATCTCGAGTGTGTGAATATTGTTAAGACCCAACCAGGACCTGTTGCGAAAAATGCAACAATATTCACACACTCGAGATTTTCCTCCTTCAAATATCTACTTAATCGGCATTACCTCCATTATATGCAGTTAGCGTTCGAGTGTAAATGCCATATATATACTGAACTCGTGGCCATGCTCTTGGCAACGGCCTCCGTAGCTCAGTTGGCAGAGCATCGCACTAGATTGGCGAGGTCGCGGGTTCGATTCCCAGCCGGAAGTCCCAATGTTGCATTTTTTGCAACAGGTCCTGGTTGGGTCTTAACAATATTCACACACTCGAGATTTTCCTCCTTCAAATATCTACTTAATCGGCATTACCTCCATTATATGCATATATATATATATATATATATATATATATATATATATATAATATATCTACTGAGATGTTGAAAAAATATTGACGAAAAGGATCCTTAACTCGCCCACAATTTTGTTAAGAACACTGGTCAGTGGTCGCTGCCAGTAGCAGAAGGATACATAAATTTCAATGCTGGCGCCATCCTCAAATGTAATGGGGCAAAGCAGTCCAGTTATATATAGGTAAGTGATTGCGACGTAGCACTCAAAGGCTAGGAAACTGATCAAATTCTTGTATGAAAACTAAAATGCAAGCGCGTAATGCATTACCTTGACACGAACTATTTAAAGAGGAAGAAGTTACCACATTTTTGCGGATTGAAGTGTACGAAAACTTTATTCGGCGTACCCAAATTAGTAAGGTAAAACAGGAATGTATTAGGAGGTCTTGATATCCTTAAAATTAAGCCCATGTTTGATAATAAGCATCTTTATGTAATTAAGATTTATCAATCCATTTAAACACTATTTTTGCTATTGATCGATTATTTAGGATAGCATTGGACAGGGTTTAGCTCACCTGTTGCGAAACTTAGAAAATCGTGCAGCTCAAATGATATTGCATGGGTACTCCTTTACACCTAAATAGTTCAAACTAGTTAATCCAAGGATTACAATTGGGGAACATTAAGGGGACAGCCTATACGAATTTCTACAGCTGTTTTAAGCCAAAATGTGTCAGTGCCGCTTTAAAGGAATACCCAACATCTATACATCAAATTATAGAGCGAAAAGTACTCCATTGTAATAACCTAATACAAATAGTAATTGCTTAACACACAATTGCTACTGACTCAAACAAATTTGAGTCACCAAATTTAGAAAAGCCCATCACATGGCTAACGTGCCAAACATATCATTCTTCCTAGTAAACCAAATTAAGTTTCCCTTTTGAGCACAAAGGACACCTTTATGCAATGAACCTAAAACGTTGAGGCAAACGACATATTGAGGTCACCTTACCATTAGATGAGCTATTGGGTCAAAAACCAGCAATAAAGGACAGTAATCAACTCAGGTGGAACAAATTATTTTGTTTTATGTCATCAAAATTAGAGGTTTATTTCACAGAATATTTATAACAGATTTCAAAAATGTATGATCCGTGGGTTCCATTTTAAAATGTTACAAGTTACAAGTGTTAACAAGACTTGGTGTGGCTCGGATAGTAATTTTGAGAAAATCAAAAACGAAAATTAAAGCATTAAAATCCACCAGGAATATATGTTTCTCCCTTTTTCAAAAATCTGTTGAAAGGTTACTGTCAGAAACCTGTTGTTTTTGCTGGTAAACAATACTCGTAATCATGGTAACGAAACACCAGCAACTACAAATCCTCTAAATATTAAGCAAAAATAAACAAAACAAATACAAACACCATTGCTTTTGATTCTCTAAAGCTTAAAGAGGATTTACTTCAAAGATTTGATTTTTACCAATTTTGAGCCAAATTAACGTAGGCTGCCTCCTTAAGTGAAAGAATATTAAACAGCTTAGCAATAATGATGATTAAAATAAAAAATGAACTCGTTCCAGAATGTCTGGTAGAATCATTTGTGCGTGAGGTAAATGATTATAATACTTGTTCAGGAGTCGGATATTTTGTTGGACCTGAATCAAAGACTTGGTAATTACTGAACTGTTTTGTACAGTAGTCGTAGGCTGCGAAATTTGCTCCCGTTATCGTTTAGAGTATTACCCAACTGCTACATTTACAAAGTGTCTCAAAAATATTTCTGCGGCGACACGCAATTTACTGTTATCTATACAACAAAGAGTACAGCGTTTTGTTAATTCCAGTCTGTTATTAGTATACTTACGTAGAACTGTAAGGGAGATTTTCAATATTTATCTCCAATTACCTACCATATTTAAAAGAAGTGTATCTATTATTCATCCACCCATCTGTCCGTCCATCCATCAGTCTGTCCTTCCTTCCGTCCGTCCGTCTGTGGGTCCATCGATCCGTCCGTCCGTTCGCCCATCCATTTACATACTTATCTGTTTTTCAGTCTGTCTGCCTATAAAGCCAGAAAGGTCAGGAAACTGCCAAAACGTAGTATCAGTCAATTAGTTCGGCTGTCTGGTTGTCTGCCTGTCTCTCTCTCTCTCTATCTATCTACCTACCTATCTGAATTTATAGGGCTGGTTACTCGTCTAAAACAACCTCCTGTATCAGATAAAACGCCTCCTACAGTTGGTTTAGGACACGGTGAGTTGATTAAATCATAACAGCCTTTTATTGGTAATAGTTTTGAATTAAAATATTTTTTTTTAGTCAGTAGTTAGTGAAGGAAGTGGTTTGTTTAGGTAGTAGTTTGAGTTGGCAGCATTTTGTGCGGGCAGTAGTTTGTTTAGATATTATTTTGTGATGAAAGTAGTTTATGTAGATAGTAGTTTGCGTAGGCCGTAGTTTGTGTTAACCAATGGCTTGTTTAGACACTAGTTTTGTAGGCTGCAGTTTGTGTTATATTTTTCGCAACTGGTCCTAGTTGAATCTTAAAACGTATAATTCTGACACCGGAAAATTAACTTTTCTTCAATATAATACCAATTTTATAGTACCAGTAATTTCCCGAGTAGGTAGTAGTTTGAGTGGGCAGTATTGTGGTTAGACATAAGTTTTTCCAGGCAATAAACTGTGTAGAATGTAGTTTACGTAGACATCGTGATGTATAAACAGTACCGTGTGGAGATAGTAGAGTGTGTAGAAGTGATTTACTCTAGTTTTTGTAGGCGTGAAAATATGAAATGAAAGGGAGAGAAAGAAATCTGCATGACAAAGCTCAGTACTCGAAAAGAAAAATAAGGAGAGATATTTTGGTTCAAGGATACGATTATTTCTCACTTTAGACAAACGGACGTGTTTAGCATTACATTGGTGACATAATGAAATTAATGAGATCAGTGTCTTATGTTGTTTGAGTTTGATGTAATGTTTGCGTTCGATCCACATCTGGGGCCCAGAAATAATTTTTCTGAGGTTTAAGCTTGATGAATGTCTGACGGTCATCTGTATAATGAAATCTGATAGCCATATTCAAAACTAACGCGGCAAGGCTAACCAACGAATAGCTTTCTTACATGGGATGAGGCTGCCTTTCAGTTAAAAAAAAGGTATATACTTTTTTTTTTAATTCTGCCTCGTACATTTAAACTGTTGTACTAAAGTCTCGCGTAACTGCAGCGCACAAATTCTACTGAACTGGAAAAGGCTTAGTACAGAGCAATAAGATTTACCTCCAACGATAAATTATGGACGTACATATACTTCTGCAACGTCTGAGTGTCAGGACTCAGGGATAGTACCGTGAATATAAGATCATACTTTTCACTTTCAAAGTACTAGACAAGGAGTCAGATGTCAGTCGTTGCCTCTGTATGAAAACAGAAACACCATATGATTAAAGGACGACAAACTGCGTAAGAATTCCAGTGGTAAAAAAACGACGAACGTACAAAAATCATGGAGATTTATCTGTCAAAGTTATGCAACAAGCCACCGGATGAACTGAGAAAAAACTTTAAGAATTTTACTGGTCTTACGGAATAAACGCTAAAAATGTAACTGTATCTTACTTTACGTTTATAAAGTTCACGGTTCCTTACATTCATATATGTAAAACGTAACAATGTTAAATTGTAGCAGCCTCGGATAATATTTGATTTTTTTTTTACCTTACATGATAATGATAATCTGTTTTAAGTTGTGGCATACCAGAAAAATAGCATGTATCGACCACATTAAATATATTGCACGTATTGTATTTTTGCTCCATACCATAGCCCCAATTGATCAATACTATTTGCATAGTGCTGTTAGTTTTCCCTCAAAATGACTTGTGAAAGGTACACAATTAAAACCTGGGATATTAATGTTAATATCATTTCCATTTCACTCAATTTGTTTCCTTAGATAAGTGGGAGATTGACCGTTCTGAAATTTGTGTTGGAGACGAAATTGGAACGGGGCAATTTGGGGTGAGTGATTAGACAGAAAGTCAGTAGATGAAGCGAAATTATTCAGCTTGAGATACGTGACCTCAGTGTTATTGTTTTTAAACATGCACCCAGGATTGTTTTGGAGTTGCAGTGCTACTTAGGAACTCGCAACAACCTTCGACGGTAGCTTTTTTGAAAGCAGAGATTTATATTCCGATCTACAGTTATATAGAAGGAGCTGCCAAACACTTTTTTCAAATTACTGGAGAAAATTAAGGGATTCCAAGGCACATGCATTTATTGGTTATTTCTGTATGTATTCATGGCTCAAACTTAAAGTTAAAGTACACACTGAGGTGTTTGCTTGGAGGACCTTTTTGCAACCAACAAAATAAAAAAAAAAATAGAACATCTACAATTTTGCTGGACGGACTATGACGAGAGATCCAAGACCAAAACGGACTAGGGTTGCGGGATTACCAAATAAGTAGAACTATCTTCCGCTGGTTTCTTAACCGGAGTTAACTTTTAACAGTTTTTGTACTGACCTCTTGTTGCCTGGTTTCCTTCTATCACGAGTGCGGCAAAAACAACTCAGTTTTCAATGAAAGTACTACCGGCACGAATTATCTGAGTGCCCTTGAACTCCAGTTTTTTACTCTTGCTAATACTCGAAGGAAAAGGTTTTTTACAGATGGTCATGTTCTCTCAAACATTAGGTCGACTAGTCACTAAAATTTGACTAGTTTTATTTACTTTAGTTTTGTTTTTAGCTCTCTGTACGCAGCTACATAAGCCCATGGTACGAAATAACGGTCGTATATAAGACAATTGTCCGGCCAGGATCGGCGAAGCTAATTTCGAAACCGTAGACTGTCGGACACCTCCTCGATGGTCGGACACATCATTACCCTAGATTCCATAGCTCAAGAGGAGGTCATTGCGTCCGTGGGGTTATTAGTAGTATTTTTTGCGGAAGCTTCAGGTCGGTAGCGTGGTCCAGTGGATAACTAGATGTCGTAAAGTGCTAAAGAGTGTGGATCGAGCCGTGCATAGATCAGTTCATCTTGATTTACGTTTTCCTGTTGTGATTTTTTCTTCAGCTTCCTTAAAGAGTAAGGTTAAGGTTTCTTAAAATTTATATAATTGATTTTGTTTTTTAACGTTAAAATTTGCTTTGAGTTAGGTTAGGTTTAGGGTTAGGGTTAGATTTCATGATATAATGTCAAATGAACTTTGCTATGATGTGTTCGACCGTCAAGGAGGTGCTCGACCGTCTACGGTTTCGAAACTTGCATCGGCGAAAGGTCCTATGTGACCAACGAGGCATAAGATGCTTAATTCATGAGCAACGCATAGTGGTTGGTGACAGTAATCTTGATGGATAACTTAATGGATATGTTTTGCTTACGTGACAGACATAATATAACATCTTGCAGTTGTTATAAAATAATGAGAACAAGTTGGAAACAACTCAAAGCATGCGTGCTTCAGGCTTAATTGTTCGATGAAGACATGCTGATGCAACAGGACAACACGCAACTAGATCTCTGTTTTTTACCGTCAACCAGTTATGGCGTGTGACCAGTGAACAAATGCGTGATCACTACTTCGATAGCACAGAAAAGCCACTTGACCTAGCAGTTACAAATATTGCCGATCGACATGTTTGATGTGCTTTGAGTCCTCATTTTGTGCTGCGTTGTCACTGCAAACTCCTGTCAAGAAATTTGACGAAGTCACGAAGTTTGAAGTCCGTAGAAGACTGACTTAAATCAACGACTGGACCATAAAAGTGGAGCCAAAAATGACCCTCATCAGGCCTTATTGTGCTGTGACTTTCCATCTCCAGTGTTGAAATTTTGATTTCAATTTCAATGTTGAGCAATGTCAAGCTGACATACAACTGATTTACTGGCTTCACATGTCGATCGGCAGTCAACCTTGCAGTAATAACAGAGTTCAAATGCATTTTTTCGTATAGATCTAGGCTAAATTATGCAAAAATATCTTTGGCAAAATTCAAAGAGCCTTGGATGAAGTTTGCAGTTAGCAACCAAAAGTTCAGTCTTTTAATTTTTTTAATAAAAGTTTAATACATTTTGAATGAATTAACACTTTTACCGATTTCCTTTGTTTATTCACCGACTATTTAGTCTTAAACCAGTTTACAATTTTATATTGTTATTTTTATGCTTTTCGTTAGAGAGTTTGTCGTGGTTTGTGGAAAGGAAGCATTGACGTTGCAGTCAAAATGATGAAATCTGGAACAATGTCAGAGGAAGATTTTATTGAAGAAGCAAAACTTATGAAGTAGGAGTCTAGTAGTTGCATTTCCCGTAGTTGATAGGGCAACGCTCTGATCCGTGTGGATCTCACTTCTGTGTTTTTTAGAGTTTTTAGTCACCCGAATCTTGTCCAACTTTATGGAGTTTGTAGTCAGAAACCAATATATATTATCACAGAATTCGTTCCAAACGGTAAGAAATTTTTCGTGGAAAAGGTTTTGGATTATAATATAATATGTTACGTGACATGACAAACAAACAAAAACAAACAATTAAGTAGGTTGGCTCCAAATGGTATGACGTTTATCATAAAAAAGGTTTCGATTAAAACATAATGTGACGTTGTGGTATGTAACAAATGTACAAAATCAGTCAATCAGTCAATCAATCAATCAATTAATCAATCAATAAATAAGTAAGTAAATAAATAAATAAATAAATACAGGGTGCGGCATATGTTCTGCAACAAGTTATCAGTTCAGCTTTTCCCTAAGTTTTCAATCAACACAAAAAGTATATACTGTATAGGGAGACAATTTTGAAAGATGTAATGAAACCATGGAGTCAAACACAATTTGGAGACAAGCACTGGACCTTTCAGCAAGATTCTGCTCCTGCACACAGAGCCAAGGCTTCAGTTGAGTGGTGCCGAGAGAATTTTCCTGACATCATATCCCCACAAGAATGTCCCCCTTATTCTCCAGATCTTAATCCCCTGGACTATTCCATACGGGGAGTATTAGAAGCGAATGCCTGTGCAATAACGCACGCAAGTCTGGAAGCACTAAATTCCTCCCTTCAACGTGAGTGGACAAAAATACCACAGGAAACCTTGAGTGCAGCTGTTGACGGGTTCCCAAAGCGTTTAACAGCCTGTATAAAGAACAAGGGTGACTTTTTTGAATAATAATAGTAAATTTGCGTTCTATGGCCATGTTCACGTTCTAAAAATATGTTTTTTGTGTTGATTGAAAACTTAGGGAAAAGTTGAACTGATACCTTGTTGCAGAACATATGCCGCACCCTGTAAATAAATAAAAATGGTAAATCGTAGAAACTAGGCGGGCGAACCAACGAATAAATAAATAAATTAATAAACAGAAAATAAGTAAAAATAGAAAGTTTTATTGTCACTTTTGTTTTTCCTGACAAATGTTTCTGAATAATAATAATCGTAATACGAGTTACTTATTTTTCGAAACACGTTGTTCGGTTTTGGTTTTAATTTTTGATTTAGAGTCAATGAAATCTGTTTCGTTCATTTTATTTTTTATAGGATGTCTGCTGAATTTCCTCCGTAAAAACCGGGACATTGTACTTAGGAAACGTTCAATTATGTTAGAAATGGTGATCCATGTTGCTTCAGCAATGGCGTATTTAGAGAAGAAGAATTTTATACACAGAGATCTTGTACGTAGGATTCTATATATTATTTTTATGCGCTGATTTTGGAACGGTTTTCTGAGAACATCGCCACCCCATGCAGAGTGTTCTATAGACTAGTACACTAGCAATATCGCTATTCGTGTTTCTTGATATTCCCCTGGCCTACAAGTTGCTAGGGTACTAATCTGGACGCACGTGGAACAGTTTTACACGCATGGTGACCAGGGGAGAAAAATTTCGCAGCGCGTAGCTACGTTTGTATATTGGTAAATATCCGTGGATTCCGGTTCACTCAAGTATGCGTTCGCCAAATCGGGAACTGGTATGTTGTTGACCAAACGTGAGGTTTGGATTTAAAAATACTGGTCTCGCTCTTTTCGCTTGCATGGACTACTCCTTAGTTTTTAACATCATTTGAACACTGAAACCGGCAAATGATTAAAGATCAGCTGGCATAGAAAGGTTTCTCTAACTTTTTAGTTGCTGAATACGAAGGCAAGAAAGAAATAGCTTTCTTTACAAAGACTTGGTGCTTGCGGTTAGTTTCGCTTTTTGAGGCTATCTTATCAACTGGACAATTTATTTCCAACATAGATTCATGGGATATGCCTTTCTAATCACTTTTCACTGCGACGCTTTAGCTTGGTTCTTTCTGATGAATACCTACAAAAGGCGTAAAAGAATTCGAACTTGCAGTTGTTGCCCTAACTTTTTCTGAACGACTCAGTGTAATGATTCTCCGCTAATATGGAATGGATGCCGATTTGTATGAATTGAGACTTTTCAGGTTCTCGTAACTACTTATCTGACATACATAACAAACCGGTACGTCTGAATCGAGAGACCTTGAAATACAGGTTTTGCGAACGGAAGGATAGTTAATGTTCCTTGCTCACCATTGTCTTCACCAAGTTTTAAAAGAAGCTTTTCGATTTCATTCTGCCCCAAGGGAAACTTCTTGTACCCAGTATTATCGCCTGAAATTTGCTGATGCTTAATGGCGAAGTAGAATGAAGAATCTGAGTGATTCATATCTGTAGGACGGTGGCTTTGGAATATTTTGTTTTATATAATTGGACAGCGTTCATTGGCAGTTTGGCTGAGAACAGCTTTTATGACGGAGGAGCGCAAGGCAGTCAATCAAGAAGAGAAGTGCTATTTGGAAGCTACCGACGAAATTATTTGAGACAGATTGTACGAAGAGATTCTTGTTGCTGTGTAACAACCAAAAACTCACTAACAAACTCTTGAATCTGATTTCTACTCTGGAAGAATTCCAAATCGATAACGGTATTTTGCCACGAACAGCCCATCAGTGGAAGAAAGACTTCAAGTCTCAATATTAAAATTGGTTGCTGAAGAGGGACGCACAGGTTGTCCGAGGCGTTATTGGCTAAGGAGTGACGAGAAAAAGATGAAATTTAGCGTGGGAAATGACACCAAGAAGCAGAGATAGCGAAAAGACATCAACAAGAACGACAACATTGGAAGGAAAAGCTACAGGCGGAGTTGCAAATGATAAAGAGGAAGCTGGAAATAGAAACAGCAAGCGATGTCTACAACTGCTGAGCTGTCAAAATTGAAAATAGCGCCATTCAAGGGAACTGTATCGGATTGGGTTTGCCTCAAATTGTTAAATACCCGATTTTTGGCATGGACAAATTTGGTTACTTATTGAAACCGGACAACTCGAAGGTAAGAGACCGACATTCTTATCTAAAACCGATCACTAGAGACTTATAAAACTTCTTGGGAAGGTGGAAGGGGGAATAAGGGCAAACCAATCAAGTTAAATGTTCACATAAAGGAAATAATCGGATTGCCATTAATCAAGGGATCTGTCTAAGATAAAACTGAAGGATTTTACGAGAAACTGAGTTGGAGCTTTGGTGCTGTACAAACCTTTGGAGAAAGCAACATGTTTTGAGGATTTGTAAAAACCACCTTGAACAAACTATCACAAATTAATTCTGACCGATGAGAACTGGGAAGCGTGGACCACATTAACAACTGGCAGATGAGGAATAAAGTGGCTGGAGGGTTCGAAACTTGAAAAAACTCCAAGGAAGTGGAGAAATTGGTGTGCACAAAGAGTTGGGGAGGATCAACAATTGATGATGACATGGTTGTAGTTGTTTTAAGTGTAAAAGGAAACATCGTACAAGTCTTTGTGATGGAAATGCTGAGGCTTTTCTCATAGATTCATACCAGAGAAGGCAACGTTACCGGTGACAGTTTCCATTCAATATACAAGGTTCCACCTTGCAGGTAAATTCGCAATTCGCACTTCGGACTTGGAAGGAGCTTTGTATCCAATAAACGAAAAAAAAGAGGTAGAAGGTATCTCTTGTATACAGTGAAACCTGCGATATTGTTACAATTAATGACTCAAAGAAGCAGTCTATGCCAGTATTCCGCCGGCATATTGATTCACTTGACTGGAAAACAAGCGAAAAGATTGAAGTTACTTAAACTGGGATGCCAGACTTCACCACCATCAAGAGGCTAGATATGAATGAGTTAAAAAATTTACAAGTATAAAACAGGAATAACATTTGGCTGGGTGATGCACGCTTGGGATTTTCCCCGACAACTCCAGCTTGTACATAAGGGACGATAGTCACCATATGAACTAGAACACACTCGATGATTTTGGAGTAGAGGACAGGAGGGCGAGTGATACGTTAGATTACCATGAATAATTGAACCAACGAATTAGCAGAAGTAAAGAAGGGAGATACGAAGTTAGTATCCCATGGATTCCTGGTGCCTTCGTGGCAAAGACAAACTAGATGCAGAGTAGGAAGTGACTACAAGGTGTTACGCGAAAAATCTTGCGAGATAAACAATTACAAGGAGAGTATAAAAAGACTGTTTGAACCAGTTGGAGCAAGGCAACAGATCAACCAAATGGAAACCGAATCTTCTACCTACTTCATGAGTGAGTTGTAAAGGAATCTGCCTCGACAACAAAGGTGATAACGGTATTCGACCCCATCACATTGCCTACTCCCATCGTAAGAAATGTGAACGAATGCATTCTCACTGGTCCAGCCGTGGGACCCCGTGTTATGAGACAGAACGATCCGAGGACGGATGCCTCCTTGCCTGCTATTAGTAGACATCCAGAAAGAATTTTTGCAGATCTGGTCAAAAGTAGGAGACAGAGACGCATTTCTCTTTCTTTTTGAAAGAACGGGTGGTGACTAAAAAAGTGGACAAAACTCGCGTGAATATTTTTACATAACAAAACAACAAAATCTCCGTCAAGAGGCCTGGCTGCAAAGGCCTGGTTACCCTAGTTGATATTATTGCAATACTGATATCTAAACTACATCGTATTAGTGATGGATGGGCTGAACTTGAAACAGAGAAGAGATCTTGTACACTTTTACAAAGCTCATAGTGATAGAGGTGTTGCTTATACTGTAAAGCACTTTAGCAAGCTAGGAATAGCCCAAAGCACGTTATATGAAATTATTAAAACTTTTCAAGAAAGGAAAACAACAGAAAGAAAGGTTGGAAGTGGACGAAAAGCTGAAAAGTTGACACCTCAGAAAAGGAAGAGGTTGGTGATGGCAGCAACAGACAAGCGTGGTGTGTCCCAAGCAAAACTAGCTCTAAAATTCGGAGTTCACAAATCCTATATCCACAAAGTGCTGAAAAAAGAAGGATGCAAAAATTACTAGAGAGAAAAAGCACCAGAATGTTCTGAGGACAAAGAACTAAGGCAGAAAAACTGCTGCAGAAAATTGATAAGAACTGTGCTGAAACCTCCGTCAAGTGTCAAAGTTGTCATGGATGATAAGGCATATTTTACATTTGGCCACTGTCACGTGCCTGGCAATGACAGATTCTATTCGCAAAATAAAGAGAAAACTCCTCCAAGCATCAGATATTACGAGAAGAAAAAGTTTGAGCCAAAACTTCTCGTGTGGTTGGCAACCAGTGAAGAGGGGCACAGTGATCTATTCTTTGTTCCAAGCAGGGGCGACATCAACGGAAATGTTTATCGGCAGGAGTGTATTATGCGCCGTTTAATACATTGTTGCAACAGCATCATGCAGATAACAACTATGTCTTTTGGCCGAATCTTGCCTCTTCACGTTATGCCAAGGACACAATTGCTCTTTTTAATGAGAAAAATATTCGTTTTGTTGCAAAAAGTGACAATCCTCCAAACGTGCCACAACTTCGTCCAATTGAAAACTTATGGGGAATTTCAAAGTCAAGAGTGTATAATGGTGACTGGAAAGCCAGAACAGAGCATCAGCTGAAACTGCGGATAAAGAAATGTCTCCGCGAACTTGATTGGAATGTTGTCCGGAACATGATGTCGTCAGTTAAGACTAAGATGAGGAAAGCCGCTGACACATCACCCAGATTGCTAC
Source organism: Heliopora coerulea (assembly GCA_030142905.1). Taxonomy (NCBI): domain Eukaryota; kingdom Metazoa; phylum Cnidaria; class Anthozoa; order Scleralcyonacea; family Helioporidae; genus Heliopora; species Heliopora coerulea. Next base: position 5,036,225 of record JASJOG010000003.1, on the reverse strand, counting down.
TATAGATCAAGTTTGGGAAAATTGAAATAAAGTGTTGAACATTGCCGGTGTTTGTAGTTTTGTCATATGCATTATTACTTTGTCCCAAATTTATCGCATTTGTCCACTTTTATAGTCACCACCCGTTAGCTAGACAGGAAGAACAACTCCGGCTGACTCCAGTGCTATTTGGCGAAGAAGCGAGTCCGCCGGCCATGATGGATAGGAAAACAATTTGTGGAGAAGGTTATGACGAGAATCGGAGTTGGGATTCAGAGGCTTGTCCAACGCTGGCTTATGACTGGCGAAGGTGGTTTAGAACAGTTAACGACCGTAAGACGTAGAGCAAGGCTAGTCCTCGTTGTGTTCGGTAACGCGGCGGTTTTGAGAACCACAGCACATAGCGTGCATAAGAAAGATACGACAAAGGGAAGGACTGCAGAACTTCCATGTCAAACATGAAGTAACTTGGCATTTTAATCTGTCCAAGCCGCTCAGGTAGGGAGAAATGTATGAAAGGATCATAAAAGAAATCGTAAAAACTCAAAAGAAAACACTGTGGAGAATTTACAGCAATTATGAACCGTGATTATGGCATCGAGAGACATTTAAATAATGGCCCACTAATGTACACTGGGACTGGTGGAGGGGAAGAGAGGACCCTGACGCTAAACACGATCATTTGGGAACAAGTAACACCTTAAAGAGGAACAAGTAACACCTTCTTCTTCGAAGAAATGGCACAGGAGACTCAAAACCGCAAGACGACATGACTGGTCTCGTTTTACACAACATAGGTATTTGGGAGAAAGGAAAGGTGCTACGCCGTGTGAGAAGTAGAGATGGTGACATGGTGTGTTAAGGCGAGTGGTTTTCTCATATAAAGGGCGTCAGATAGAACGGCCCACCCAGTTGCTATGCCCAGTTGGAGATAGGAAGCAGAAGTTTCGAAAAGCTCGAGGTGCATGGAAGGGAAGTTATAGAAACAGTTGTGCCAGAGAGGAATGTGGCAGAAAAAGCCAAGGAGGGAATCAGAAGATGCCTGCTGAGCAATAAACAAGCATGTTCTCGTGACTAGTAGCGTTAAAAATTCAGAACATTATAATTTTTAGGGGAGTGTGACCAGAATAAAGTGCCCACCGTGTAGAAACGCATGGGTGTGATCACGCGTTAAGCTGATGTTTTAAGACCAATTAACTAGAAAAAATAATAGTGTACACTATGATTTTGTAGCGTGGAACTATCTTTGATATTAAAAAAGGTTTATTTAAACTATACGAGTGAAAGAGTATGTGCTGTTACGATTCGGTACAACCGTAATGATTTGTTGGTTTCTCTTGTAAAAGTACAGATTCAAATAATTGTTTCAGATTTCCATGCCGATTTCAAAAATGATATCAAAAGTGGACCTAGTGTATGAGGATAGGAGGCAGAAATATACGCAGAAAAGCCATTTACATAAGAGAAATAAAATTTGGCTTAAAGAAGACGCCCCTTAAGATGCGAACTCCCTCATCTATGCACCTGCGACTCGGAAGTCTGTCGTAGACGCGGCTTGTGTAGCAGATTGACAGACATACTGACAGACATAGACATAGACTGGCAAGTGTGCAGGTAGGTTTGTAGGAAGTTAGGCATGTAGATTGGTAGATAGGCAGGCATGGGTGGAATGGTGTAATAGATCATCGGTGGGTTGAACGACGGGCGGGCTTACGGACGGACGTACAGACATACTGATATACGCAGATACGGACAGAAAGACGGATCCACAGACACAGACTAACAGAAAGACAGCTAAAATATACTGATAGATTGATGGATGAACAGACAGACAGACAAACAGTTTATTTAATCACGCTAACTACTTACCATGTTGATTTCCTGGTGGGGTCTGTATGAACTATATACATACTAAAGTAATGTAAAATAAAACATTAAAATTCAAACAAACATATGTAAAGAATGCAGAGGCTCACTATTCCTCACTTGCTTGAAGGCTGGAAAACGCGTACATAGTTTTTTACCTTTCATATGAGCCTTTTGTATGTTATTTTTAGATGTGTCGTATCTACGGCGCGTCTTATTTTGTTTCGTTAACGGCCCCAATTATGCAATACATCGGAAAAGGACTCTTCCTCTTAGGTATGTCAGTCGCATCAAAATAGAAATACGCGTATTTCTAATGTGGAAATCACGAAAATTTCTTCAAATGCGGCTTGTGATAACTATTTCAACTTCGAAAGTTTTTTCCGGTACAAAACATTTTGCCGCATGGCACAAAAAAACCCATCGCTTTGTTACCAGAGCCTGGAAAAGTTAAGAAACGAAGTGTCAGAGATGTTAAATTGGTAATTAATAATTAATTAATTATTAATTAATAATAAAAAGTAATAATTAATTATTAATTAATTAATATGTCTTTATCATGTATTATTATATTTTTTATTTAATCCATTGAAAATAAATCTATAAAGCAGTGGCGTAGCTAGGATTTGTTCTTGGGGGAGCAAGCATTCAAATTTTCCTACAAATCAATGTTTGACGTGGTCGAATGTTTGTAAATGTGCGTGGTCGTATGTTCGTAGAAATAGCTACATATAGGCATAATCATAAGCCGCTGAACGTGTTTACCGTATATATTAGTATATTTACAGTATTGTTAATAATTGTGGCTAAAGGCCAAAGGGTATAAGTAAGTAATGAAGATTGTGGCAAATCGTTAAATTGTAAACTAGACTTCATGCATCATTTATCGTCCAGTACTTCTGGTGCTAAATATCTACCTTTGATATCATCATCATCAAATCTATATTTACTTACCAGCTTCCAGAATATTTTCTCCTAAGGTCAATATAAAGACATACAGCGATAAATTTTAAAATATTTCTGTGCGAATATCTGATAAAGGTGATAATTACAGTGATGCTTGTAGTCTCATATTTCATCAAGAAACAGCCGACGGGCGACGGGGATTATGCGCAAATAGCTGGCGAATGTCATATGTCAAAATAGCGAAAATTCGCAAATGGCAAATGATGTAAATAGTGCGAGTAGTGCGGATATTGAGTCATCAGAGTCACTGTTAGAATTTTCTGAGTGTTTGGCTTGGATTGCAATTAAATTACAATTTCTAGACAGTTAATTTCTTTTGAACCATCAGCTTTCCCGACAACCCAAATTTTCCGACTGAGGACAGAAATTTTCCGACAAACAGCTCAGCGAAGCGGCTTGGGGGGGGGGGGGCGACTGGCCCTCCAGCTCCCCCCTCTGCCTACGCCACTGCTATGAAGGCTTGAAAACATTTAAAATGTAAATGTTAAAATTTTCCACGGTAAAAACAGTGGAATGAAGACAATTAAAAAGTGGTTTTATGAATTTTTTAAAATTATTCACACAAATAGACAAATAACTCTCTGTGAAGAGAGAATTTCCGTGAATGTCCTACGTTGAAAAAGTAAGCTTGTAAAATTGAGTCGACATGATCGGAATTTGAACTCTCATCTCAGGATAACTGGACCGCTGCCCTGGCAACTGAGTGATCGAATTTTGTTCCGAGAACCATTAGCAAGAACAAGCATACTCCTCATGCAGTTGTCGACTACCTGTCCGGCTACGTTGAGAAGCTAAAATTTCCGTCAAAATTTTTTTTGTGTTACTTTCCTTTTCCACACTTATTTTTTTATGAAATTGCCTAGGCCACTGTTAAAGAGTTGTTGTAGACCATTGTATGCCGTAAACTAAAATTACGATTTATCTGTTTTCAGGCCGCCAGAAATTGTCTAGTTGGATTTAATAATATTGTTAAAGTCTGCGACTTCGGTTTATCCAGGTACGATAAAGATGTTCTCTTCAAGTGTCACTAGTTGTTTCACAACAATTCTTGTTTTTCCAAACGTTCTTGAAGTTTAGTTCTGGTCTGCTAAAAGTACAAACGGATCCGCTATACATATGGTTTTTGCGCAGTGTCCATTAAAGATACCATCAGACGTGCATAACCCGACACAAAAAGGAGACTTTCGTTAAACTGTTTTGTGCAAAGCTTTCAATCCAATAGAAATATTTGAGTCAGCAAAAAGCCCAGTTGCTGCAGAGGGACGTTCTGACTCTGTAACAGTGTTTGAGATTGCTTCCTTGTAACAAATCAAAGACAAAGGAGAGAGTTTCATTCGATTTCCAAACATGAAAATCTGAAACGCTATTTCAAATGTTTGATCTGACATTTCAAACAAACCCGTGTTTTAATTGAGAAAATTGGGTTAAAGATTATTGAAATGCAATGGCAGTGATTATTGTATAGTGCTTGTGGTGCTGATATTCTTTAGTCTAATCTTTTTGTCTCATTGTTAAGCTGGAGATATATCTGTAAGTATGTTTTTGCATTTTTCTAGTTGTTTGTCTCCGTTCATAATTTTTTTTTGCTCACCTTAGCATTTTATAGTGCGAAGAGTAGTAACTAATTTTATACATCTTCCATTTTATTGAAAGATTTGTCATTGATGATGAATACACGGCGTCCGAGGGAACCAAGTTTCCTATAAAATGGGCTGCTCCTGAAGTAATTAACTACAGCAAATTTAGCAGCAAATCCGACATTTGGGCATTTGGTAAGGTGATATTATTAGTCGGCAAATACTGTAAGTGAAGTATATGGCAGCCATGATACGTTAATAATAATTAAATAAAATAATTTGTCTCAATTGTTATTAACATATTGTGGCTGCCACATAGGCAGCAAATATGTCAAACTTGTACCCGAGCTCGCCATCAGAGTTTCGATACCCCAATGGTTAGAGCGTCTCGCTGGCCATCCTAAGGTTTTGAAGGCTCGACCCCCGTCAAACGCGTAGAAATAATTTTTCTGAGGTTTGAGCTTAACGAACGTCCAATAATCACCCATGAATATCACCAAGGTCCCACATGCAACACGCCGGTCTCGATAAACATTAGTACATTGTGGTTGGCTCATAGCCAACACATATGTCGAACTTGCGCCTCAGCTTGTCATCTGAGTCTTGGTAAATCTATGGTCAGAACGTCGCACTGGTCTTCAGAAGGTTGCAGGTTCGATCCCTGTCTAGGGCTCGAAAATTGCATGTTTTTCGGAGGAATGAACTTGACGAACATTCATCTGTAATTCACTCACTCTTATTTTTCAACAAAATGATCAACCACTCTTTTCTACTATAGAAGGCGTGATAAAGGAAAATTACCTGTTTGGGACACACTTTTATAAGGACAAAGCTGTGGGAAAATGTAACAGTGTTAGTACAAGTTGACGTTAATTGGCATTCTAGTGTATGTCACCACCACTTCAGGTCAACACGCATAGCATGCTGTCAATGAGTTTGTCTGGACATTATTGAGTGATTAACTGATTCCATCTCTTAGCAACTTAAAAAGTTCATCTTCATTGTTTGCTTTTCGATATTTATGCTGGCCAGTTTAACTCAGATTGTGATATATGATTAATATCAGGTGATTGTGCCATTCTTTTCATAAAACATGGGATTATTGTGATTATGGTACACAGGAGCATGTGGACAATCGACGAGTAGACAGAGGTCAAAATCTCATAAGCTTGTTTCGTTGTTAGAATTTCATTGACGGATTGTAATTCAATTTAAATTACTAAAAGATGGATTGCAATCAGTCATTCCACAATATCTACACCGGCTCATTCAAAGCATTCGACGTGAAACTGTCCTGAAATCCATGGGAATACTAACAAATGTTATGTTAACTTAGCTGCGCGCATATCTTGAGTTTTCTTTTTCCAGTACGACCTTACCTTACAACCCTCTAGGCTAATCCATAAGCCGAACTAAGGCATAGCAGTAAGTTCATACTTTTGTGAAAAATTGTTTGTAAAATCAGAGAAAAGCAGTAGGTTTTTCAAACCAAGCATTATAAGATAATGCTGGGGTAGATCTGTGTGCAAGCATTCCATAATTGATTATGTTTTTGACCACCCTCTGCATGTTCCTATTTCCAGAGCAGACGTGAATATGGTGCGTGCATTTCATCGATATGTGATAGAACCATAATAATTAAATGCTTTTGACTGACATAAATGTGTGTTAAAGTTCATCACACGATATCTGTGGTTAAAAATCATCCTTTTATTTGGTTTACGTTTAGGTATTCTTACGTGGGAGGTCTTTACTGCTGGCAGTTCACCATACGCAGCAATGGGCAACACGCACGTCGTTCGCTTTGTAAGTTTGTAGTCTATACTGTATATTAAAGGTAAAATACTGATTGAATGCAGGAAGGGCGGTCAGTAAGTTGGCATGAATGCACAGTAATTACTGAAATATTTTGTTTTCACGGTTGAAGAAAGGTAATAAAAAGAGTAACATGGGTTGATTCAGAATTAAATAACAGCCTGCGGTTCGGCTATTGTTGCTCATTAAATTTCTTGATATATTTTCTAACAGCAATGCAGATGACATTAAGAAAGAGATACTAAAACAAAGCATGAGTTAATTTACCGAAATTTAGGTCAGAATTGTTTATGACATTGACAAGTATTTCCTTATATGTATAATAAGCAGCTTCAGTCATGAAATAGAGAATTGCGAAGGCAATTTTTCACGTAGTAAAAAAGGTTAACGGTTGTTTATTGCCATGTATACGAAGACAAGAAGCTAATATTAGAAGCGAATGCCCTTTGTCAGATTGAAAAGAGGGAAACTAACGTTTGCACGAAGGCTCTCCATCAGAGTGTTCTTTACTCTATTTTCTCAAGTTCCCAAGTAATTGATTCATGCACTTTTACACATTCTGTTTCTTTCAAGTTCTCCTCACGTATGCGTGGGGTTTTTCTTGATCTTATTTTCCCCTTGCCGAACCTGTGTGTGATATCGTCATCAAACACTATTACTCGTACTTGATAATTACGAATACTCTCTTACAAACGGGGTGAAGTAAAACATTGCTCTTTTGATCCTTAAATCAAGGCAAACGAGAGGCAATATGTCTTATCTGAAAGAAAGTTGTTTCCCTTAATCTCCCACGTGATTAGGCAATGTGTAACTTTTCACTTCATTCATCCATCCTAGATAATGGAGGGAAAGCGATTAAGAAAACCTGACACCTGTCCCGTGGAAGTCAACAAAATAATGCAGTCGTGCTGGCTGGAGGTAACTCTATACGAAAACCTTCCAAGATAAATTTTTACGAAATGCTAAATACCAGTTGTGAACTTGTTCTTTCGCACGTACATATCCAGTTGAGCAAACCTTGTAGCTTGATGTGACATAACCGACATTCAACAGCAAGTCGAGTTTCAGCTTTAGTATGTTTCACTATGCTTACGAACATGTTGTACTTTATGTGGAGGGGCGGATCCAGCCGAAAATTTATATGTTACAAAGCTCTCTTTCTAGGGAGATCCGAGGTATGCTTCTCCGGAAAATATTGAAGTTGCTCAAAAACGCCATTTCCTGTGTATTCTGGATATATTTTCGGGAAATTACGCAGCATTTATGATCAAAATTCGAGACAACAAATTGAGAACCACGACAATAAGCCACGATGTTTTCAGCAACGTGAAGCTATTGTCATAGAGTAACACCTTATAACTGCTCTCTAGTGACCAATTTAACTGCTTTCTTCAAATCTTTGCCTATACCTGCTATCCACTGGCTCCATTTTAAAATGTTTCATGTATAGTTGATGCCCAACTAATGAATTTATTATTACAACACAAACGACTAATTTACTGGGCACTCTTCAAACATAACGGTGCCAAACCAAGTAATTCATGATTATCCATTCAGCCACAACGTTCTTCGAAGATCAGAGGAGCAGTCAGCAATGCGGTAGAATGGTACAGGAGCAGGATAATTGCCATGACGCAAAGTACAGTAAATGCAAAATCAGTTTCACACAGCTGCAGGATAGTTTGCAGGAACTAAAATGCATTTACATGTAAGTTCAAAATAAGCTTGATATGCAACAAGAAATTGTTCAGAAAGCAAACTAAGTTCAAAATCCACTTAGTTCAGCACCAAGATGATGTTCAGGGACAAATATAAGTAGAAGATTTCCGTGAAGCAGCAGCAGCATAATGTTCATTGAGTAAATTAAGTTCAAAATCAACTTCAAGCAGCACCAGTATAATGCTCAAGACGTAAAATAAGTCGAAAATTATGTTCTGGTGATACCGGAAGAGGATAATTTTAATAAAATAAAATGAGATCAAAGCTAACTTGATACAAGGACAGTATAATATTCAGAAATTTAAACCAATTTAAAATCGGTTTAATGCAGCAGCAGGATATCATACTGTAATTGTAGAATATTTTTTAAAAATCACCAAGATACGGCAGCGGGATAATGTTCAAGAGGCAAAATATGCTCAAAATTACCTTCATGTAATTACCTTCAGCATATTGTTCAGGAAGTTAAAAGAATTCAAAATTGGGTTGGTACAGTTCCACGTAATGTTAAACAAGTGAAATAAGTCTACAAGTGCAGGAAATAAATTACTGTAAGTTCAAAATTACTTGATACAGCAGCAAGGTAAAGTTCAATACCTAACATATGTTCAAAATTGCCATGATACAGTTGCTTCAACATAGTCCTGAGCAACTGCAATAAAATAAGCTCAAAATCTGCTTGATACAGTTCCGTGATGGTGTTCAGTGAGTAAACTGCACTGTAAATGGGGTTAAAGGAAGAGAACACGTGACTATAATGTGTCATGAATTGGTATTTTGCCAAACAATTTGCTTTTGTGAAGAAGTAGGGATGAAGCACCTGTAGCTCTCACAATAAATGGCCAAAGACATGGTCTGGTCATATTCAATAGTAACTATGGTCTGCTTCAACGAATGAACGCTGTGAATTAATGAATTCTGTAGTTGATCTAATACGAACGAAACACAAACACAAGTAAGGTGTGTTTAAATTTTCAAGCAACCGATAACTGTTTCGCTAAACTAACCATAATATTCATATAATCAATTTCATGAACTGACTTCACTAGATAATGATTTGGGGCGTACAATTTCTTGCTGAGTGGAAACTAACTTTATCAAAACCTGCACTTTACCCAAAAACATGGCATTCCTCTTCTTTCGACTTTCAGATGACAACATCCGCACGCAACAGTATCTTAGGGCGAATAAGTCTGACGTCTTTTCTCTGGAGAATAACCTTCATTCGAAATTGGTGAAAACATACAACGGCATACACAGTATAAGATCAATCGCAAGGTGATGGCCTTATGATTGATTGATGCATCATGGATGGATCAATGCAAACTCGCCTTCTGGTCGATATAATTACGGTTATCCACCAGAATCGGGTATAAAATTGACGGGAGCATTGGCTGCCTTAGTGCGGGCAAATATAATGGGCGCAATATTGACCAATCAATCGCACACTAGAACCCGACTCCATATAAAGAAAAAATGATTTGTCAAACAGACCAAGAGGGATGTCTGGCGATTAAAATTTCAATTATTCCCTGAGAATTTCGACTGTTGCATTTTCAACAGTTGCAACAGTCTGGATCCGCCTCTGCTTGACTTACAGTGGTTTGCTGCACAATAAATCGATTCACTCTTCGAAAAGTACACCACTTGATCCAGTGCATCACATACCTTATGTTTTGGTTTTGTGTGAACATGCAGTCCTTGATATTCCGGGAACGATCAATTTATTTTCGTTTTATTTTACTTTATTTTATATGTCTAACCTTTAAGACGCACAATTTTTAAAAGTCGACTGGTCCTTCTTTTTTAGAGATGCGACTGACAGGGAAAATTTTACCAGTTATCAAAGTTGACAAGCTCTTTTTACTTCTGGCTTAGATAAATACAATAAATGAAATAACTTTTACCAATTGACGTCAATAAGAGCATCTTGAATCCCTAGTCTTGTTTCTTGAAGGTGACTGTATAGTTGAATGCGTTTGGTTGAATTTCATGTGAATAATTCTTTTCACTTTCCTTCCGATTTGTTATAGAATCCCGACGATCGACCGCCTTTTAAAACTATCTACAAGAAACTTAAACATCTAATGGGCGAAGACTATGCAGATACATTTGAGTGAATGAATTTTGTCTTCGAAAGTAAGAAAAAAGTCAGCTGGGATGTGGATCCATAAGTTAGCTCTAGTTAGCATTACAAAAGTAATATAGTTCACGTAATTTTCATGGCTAAGCTTATTAATTTAGAATGGAAATGGTTTCAACGACACGGGGGTGCTGTGCAAGGGAGCTTTTAGAGTCATATCACTAATACAAAATTATGTGATAAGGTTGAGCTGCCAAAACAGAACAAAAAACAAACTAGTCGACACCTCAACCAAATCATTTTGGCAGTTGGCACCATTTCGTGGAGAGTTTGTCATTCAAAGCTTCAGTGTTTATCTTCTTTAGCTTGGATAGTTCAGAAAGACGTTTCTTCGATGATACTGGTATCTGTTGTTTTTAATAATTGTTTTCATTTTGACGTCAAGAAAATCTCGTATTCTAAATACTTTTCTACTAATCCACGCCATAAGGCTGTCGAAAACTCTTTCCTTCTTGAGTTCTGGAGTTTTGAATGTTCTGACAGCAAAGCTCAACATGTTTCCCAAATGACCTGCAAAATTGTAATTTTAATTCAATGTCTAGAGGGAAATCTTCCGTACTGAAACTAACAGAAGCGAAAGCGACACCTCTGCCTTGCTGCACAGTCAATTTTTTTCTCGTATGAGGATTTGTGAAATATTTGTTGGTTTAGTAAATCTTAAATACGAAACGAAAATAATTGTAATTTTGAGAGGAGACAAGGGCGTAAGTAGGCCTGTTTTTCAAGTTGCAAAAAAACAAGCTTCGGTGGTTGTAGTACCTCCTTGAAGGGAAATTTGAGATTTGTCGATCTCTGAGATTCATCTGCATTTCATGATTGATTTCCCCTGGTATAGATATTTTTGAAAATGATTTGGCACTTTCAGTGTCATTCAAGAAGGTACGACTGAACCTGAAAACAAACTCTTTATAGCCCCTAGCCGCACCTCTGCAAAGAGTTCGCATGGAAGGATAAGTAACAATATTAGATGCACCTGAAATTGTACATATACTGCATAAACCAAATCGTTTTTGCTATTTTAGCTGAGAGCTTAGACGGTTTTGTATTATTAAATATAATATTAAATTCTGATGATGTTTTACAGTTAAAATTCAAAAGTTCTGTCACCCTTCTGAGTATTAAGAATTACTAAATGCATGAACTTGAGCCGCTGTGCTGAGGATGAGTTGATCTAGTACTCGTTAACTCCTCGATCACTTAAGCCTGGTTTACACGAGCGCCATAAGCATTAGGACAAGGTCAATGCAAAAACAAAGCGTGATATGTCCTCTGGGACTTGCGAAGGTAAAACAACAAGAATTTTTCTTTGTTTCGTCTTTCGTTCGGCTCTTGGCTTATGGTTGGACTATGATCTTATGCTTATGCTTACGACGATCCTTATTTCGCAGGCTTGACTCCATTCCTTTGTTTTACCTTTTGTTTTAACCTTATGCTTATGTTCAAGTGTGAACCAGGCTTTATAGCCTCGTTTTACTGTAGTATTCTAAGCTCTACAAACGCGAATATCTGTTCTTAGCTTGTTGATAAATTAATGTATGCTTTAACAGAAGCGTTTCAATATTGAAATCGCAAAGTTCCGCTAATAGTTGCGTCTAGCTTGCTCGCTGATGGTTTTTGTGACTGTTGCCTGCAAAATGATGGTTCTTACAAGCTCGCATTAACGGAAAACTTCTCTACTTTTCATGTTAATGAAATGTTGTATAAATGGGCAGCCATTTTTTGTTGTCAAGGTCAGTAATCCATATATCGCGTGCGTATGTTGAAACTGTGTTGACTTCATTGCATTTATCGCGATAATTTCTCCGACGATCATCGTCATACCATACTTCGATAAGGACAAACCAATCGACGTAGGTCATCTGTCTCTGCAACTTTGGTTTTTGACCCTTTATCAGGAAGCCAAGAACTGAACCCAACGAACATTTCGTAGTACTTTAAATACGTTTTATAAAACATAGAAAACAGAAAAATGGAATAGGCCAATATTATGCATTTTTAGATATAAATCTTAAATGGAATCGGCCCAAAACCTCAAGTCCGAGTCCAAGTCCAAGTCTTTGTATTGTATTCAAGTCGAAGTCCGAGACCAAGTCCCCGAAATGTCGACTGAAGTCTGGCCTCAAGTACTACAACACTGTTTTTTGTTTTAACGCTGGTGTAGGTTCAATTAGTTGAGTTAGGGTTAGGGTTTGGTTCACATTCAGGATTTGTGCTAACGAGATTGTTAAATTGTTTGTAATTCATAACGACACGTTATAACTGAGTACCGAAAAAGCCTTATCCAATCTTAGTTCACCAAACCGGCCTCGTGCAAATTCTTGGTGTTTCGTAAGCAATATGGCACTGAAGCACGACAGGTAAAAACGAAGGCTTTCATTTGAAGACCTGCTTATACTATAAAGCACCAAGTTTTAAGCGGGTACTTTATGTGTGTTGAAGTGTTGAAGTTTTATCGAACTGGTATCGGCTGTCCGACTTTTTGAATTTAAGATCGAAGTAGAAGCCCACCATTAACATTCAAAAAACTCCCGACGCGTTGTGCTTCCCAATTCCAGCATAGGTAAAACTACTTATTGACTTTACTATGAAGTACAGAGATATGCATTTATGGACAACTGATACTGATTTGATGTCACTGTTGAAGAAATCTCGTCTGTTGCATCAAGGTTTGAAAATTAATTTCTCGTTATGACTCTTGAAGTGAATTACATTGGTCTGGTTGATCATTAACTTGCCAATGACGGTATTTTCAAGATGATCTTGGATTTGCTGAGTCGTCTAGCATTTAACATAGTGTCGACTATTTTGATCCTTTTGGGATTGAAATCTGATATAATAACATGTTTATACAAACGATAATAATAATGTACATGGTATTGCAGACGTGTAGTCAAATTGTAATTTTTTTCAACTATGTTCTGGTTTTGTTAAAACTTAAATCATTGTTTGGTGTTCTGCGAGCTACAGTACTGACCCAAACTACGAAATAGGATGTGATGGCCCTTCCTATATTGCGGAAACTCCGTCACGTTTGCTTCCCATCAATGACTGAAAATTTATGAATAAACAATTACTTAATGGTTTCCGTGTTTGGATGGCCTGATCCAAATACGCTGGGATGTTGCGAGAGTTAAGAAAAGCTTGAAAACCACGAGCCGCAGACGAGTGGTTTTCAAGCTTTTCTTAACTCGAGCAACATCCCAATTGTTTGGATCAGGCTATCCAAACACTCGAAAACCATTAAGTAATTGTTTTATAAAATAACAACACATTTATAGTCTTGCAAGTTTTATTGATACAAGTATGAAAAGCTAAATTCTCCTAAGTTATTAAAAATATAACATAGCCAATCACAAGAGAGACTGACAAAAGCAAGAATCCGAACAAGGCCGACGAACGTTTCAAGGCCGTAAACAATCAACCGTGAAACACTTTTCAACATGGATTTACAGCAAGTTTTATTCGCTCTATTCCGTGTTTTAACCCAATTAAAGTTGACTTACTGTAGTCGTCGCCTTGCTTGTTTTTTACTTTAACGTAAAAGTGACGAAGATATTGGTCAAGGGTTTTGTCGTCCATTTCATGCAACTCTTCGGGAATATTTCGTTGTTTTGACCATGCTATTAAAATACATGCAAGTAGCAGGAATTATATAAAGAAGAAAAAAACATGTCAGGTAAATACTGCAGGCTATTTAATTTAAACGTTTACGCTCTGAATGCGAATGTAAACATTGTGAAGTATAATCACTGTACCTTTAAAAACATTGACAGCGTATGCTGTTTTCTACTTGGTATTTGTTGATTGTACATCGCTTAACAGCTCGTCAATATGTTCCTGGGTGACTTCAGCAAACCTTTTCTCTGTTTCACTCTTTTCTGCTCTTTCACAAATGCCCTCCAAATCAATTTTCGCCAAAAATTCGTCTTCAGACTCAGACATTTTTAAAATTCCCGTGTTTGGATGGCCTGATCCAAACACGGGTTTTAGCCAATCAGAGCACGCGTTATGTACATGTTATTTTATAAGTAGAATTAGGCGACGAAGATCGCGTATACACAGTGCCGGTGCAATTTGAAACCATTAGTAACATGAGTCGGATTGGTGTTCCGATCAGGCGATATCGGTCTGAAATATGTATAGGTAATAGCATGGTTTTGAGCGCAATTTGATAAAAACGTGCACAAGTGAGTTTTCCAACGACTATCAAAATGAGGATCCGAAGGACGAGAAATCGTGCTAGTACGAATTAATAATGCACGTGAAAAAAAGTATTTCGTTGCATGTTACAATTACCTTTCTTCTTCACTGTGTTTCTTTGAAACTGCACTGCTCTTAGCCAATCACCATGGAGGAATTTTTCGAGCATATTAGACATGAAACGGTAATCCAAACCTGAACAATTGCTCAGAACCGGCATTGTGCATGTTAACGTAGCAAAAATATTCTGTGAGTAACCTAACCTGGTAATGAAATACGAGTTTTAATAGCTGCCCTGGTTGAAAATTACAATTATAGATGCTTTACATGTTTTCCCGAGGTTTCGGTTCAACCCAGAGACAGGGGCAGTGGCCTGATGTAGGATAAAAAGCTATAGCCGGAGAGAAGATACCTAAGGAGAGAAAACCGAGATATTAGATCCTAATACTTCGCCGCAGAAGTCCATTAAACTCTAACAAACAAACAATGAAAAAAAAAAGAAGTATATTTTAGAATCACACCCTAGGTAACACGAAAAGAGAATTTCATAATTAACCTACCGTTGCCTGGAATGGTATTCGTTGTTGCATCTTCGGGGTTTAATTCCCTTTCTCTACCAGTCGCAAGAATCTCGTGCTGTCAAATTGGATTAAATGAGCACTTTGTTCCCAGTTGACTCGATAGTTCAACTGGCAGAGCAACGGAAGTACATATGAAAATGTTTTGGGTGCAAATTACAAATTTTATCAGAAGGGGATTATTGATTATGCCTCAAATTTTGGGCTATGCAATTCTTAGATCACAATTAGGCTACTATCGAAAAATGGGTGGGAGCTATTTGTTAAGGCTTGGGCTGGTTTTGTTTAGAGCAATCTGGCAACACTGGACAGGGATGCAACCAGTAATTTCGAAGGGCAGCGGTCGGAGGGGCGTGTCTTGGCACCGTTAGGTCGTTTTTGATAATTTCAAGTGCAGTAGATCAACGTGGCTTGTGATAAGGAAGGCGAAAAACTGTCGCTAAAAAGACATACGTCAGACGTCCAACTGAAAGAGTAGGGATAGCGACACTGCCAAACCCCCTCTTGTTGCACCCCTGCTGGATGTTAGGAAAATCACTTGACACTTGAAAACCAAACGAGTGATTGGCATTTCAGCAAGTTTTATTGGCAAAGCAATGAGTTAAAAACGCATTTACTTTTCAGTGACACATTCCCTTTGCAGTGATATCTCAAGCCGCTGGTACCGTAATAAAGGATAACCAAACGTATAAAGAAATGAAAACACCCTGTATGTACATAGACGTTGCAAATGAAAAGCTCAACATGCTCAAAGGTCTTAAGTTTAAAGTCAGTAGAGACACTGTGTGCAAGTTATATAAATCACTTATTCGTCCTGTTATGAAGATACGAACACGTATTTTTAGGCGGTTGTACGGTCAGTGAAAGCACGTACAATACGAAGTTGCCAAAATTGTATCTGGGGCAATGAAAGGAACGAGTAAGCTTCGTCTCATGCATGAAGTAGGGTGGGAAAACATGTCCACTCGGACAGAAATTCACAAACTTATATTTCAAGATTGTGAATAACTTTAGTCCAACTTATCTCAAAGAATTACTCCCTCTTCAAGTTTGTGAAAGAACTCAATACTCCAAGAACATCCTCAAACTTTTCTCTTTTTGTTAGTCTTACTGAACGTTTAAGAAGATCTTTTTTTCCTTCTACTGCAAGATCGTGGAATAGCATCAGTATTGAGACATGATCTTTAGACTCATTCTTGCCCAGATTCTTGCTGACTGGCGGTCAAGAGTAACAGAAGAGCAAATTATTCAAATATTCTTCTACGGGTCACCTTTACTATCATTAGAATTAAACAGAGAAGTATTTTTCGTCGTTCAATCATATATAAGTTAATCAAAGCGTTTTCATTTGATAGACTCTTGACTCCCGTCAACAACTTTCCATACATGACTAAAGCATTGTAATTACAAAGTGAGTGAGCCCCCTAGATGAGTGCGTGCGCTCTTGGGGCAAACTCTATTATCAAAAAAATATGTTTAAATTAAAAAAAAAAGATATAGACTAAAAGGACTCGTAAGCCTCCCACAATTCCAGGGACACCACTAGGAATTTCAAAGAACAGGGGTTGGATGGTAGTATCAAGCAATTGTTGAGGTGATTTTTATCATTTCGAATGAATTTCATCTTCGTGGCTTAGAGAAATGAGAGCAAAAAGCTGTCGCTATTTCAGAACCATCCGCTCAGGTAACGTAAACAGAATATTTAATTATTTGACCTACACTGCTGTAGTCAACTTGAAAAGTTGGCTAGAGCCAGATTCGAATTCGCATCTTCGAGCTACCCGGAACCGCCGCTCTAACAATTGAGCTATCGAGCCAACTGGAAACAGTATATGCTCGGTGTATTATGTAGGTACTGTGATAAACTCTTCAGCAAGCGCAAAGATGAAAGTCATCTCTTACTGGTGAAGTTCGATCCTGATTGGTCAGACGATTTTTCCCACAAGGGAGTACAATCGTCTGACCAATCAGAGGCCCCATACCATTGTTCGCCACTAGTGAGAAGGCGTATCGACTTTTCCTGCCACAACTCACGTGAACCTTTACGTTTTGAACTTTTTGTTTGCTCTCAAATATCATCTTTATTACGTTGCGTTCATGCTTATCTTGTTAAGCATATGTTTTAAGAATAAGCATAAGTTTTAAGAATATCTTTAAAAATAAATACATTTTCTAACTTTTATGATATCTATATACGACTTGTCGCGGAAAGGACCTCGAAGTGTTTGCCCCTTGTTTTAGAAAATGTTTATCACAATACGCGTATGGGAGATTAAAGATCGTCAAGCTTTATACTCAGAAAATGATTTCTGAGCCCCAGGCGGGGATCGAACCCGCAACCTTCTGATGACCGGTGACATCTGGGGCTCAGAAATCATTTTCTGGGTATGATCTGGGGCTCAGAAATCATTTTCTGAATATAGAGCTTCACGATCTTTAATCTCTCTTAAGTTATATCCAAGCTCTCACATTTCTAAAATCATAAACTACAGTACGCGTATAATAAAAAAATTACTTCATGGTTGGTTTGCTTGGCCGATTTTTATTTACTTGCCATGAATCACAACTCGCCAACCACAACTCACCAACCGTATTATAAGTAATCTATAATCATACAATTTAAGTGCACGAGAGATTCTCGCGACAATGTTTAATTGGATAAAACGAGCATACTGTTCATAGTTGACTTGATAGCCCAACTCGGTATTGCAGCGGTCCGGCAACCCGAAGATGTGAGTTCGAATCGCGCTCTAGTCAACTTTGCTAGTTGATTTTAGGCTTTTAGCAGCGTTGGTCATCTCGTGAAATAAGCTGTCTCTGACAGGGTAAATATAAGATTTCCTACAAGAAGGCAGGGGTCGTGACCCCCAGCTCCTCCGTCCAGTTGAGCCCCTTCACTTCTGTTAAAAAAGTTGGTAAATACCCAGTAGTCGCTGCCGTTTATAGGACCCATAAATTACAATGCTGACTCCATCCTGAGAACACTTCTCGCACCTTACAAGTTATGGGGAGTCTCACAGTCCAGCTAAATTTGTCTAGTTATATAAGTAAGTGAACTTGACCTGGAGTATTGTTCCAGGTAGCATATGCAGGCCCAAGGAGAGGGGGGTGCAGCCGGTACATCGCTCCGGGGCCCATGAAGCCTCAGGGAGCCCGTATCTATCTCGAGTACACATATTTCAGTTATTAAAAATAAAGATTGTTGAACATAAATGTATTGTAGTGTATTTTATGGTCTTAATGTCCTTGCCCAATTGTGGAAGGGGGCTCCAAAATTTTTCTTGCTCCGGCACATGAAAATTCTCTCGGCGGCCCTGAGCATATGCAACGTATTCTCTCACCTAAAATTCAGGATCATCCTAAAATTACAATTATCTTAAGAATCAGGATTATCCAGAATCTTAGAGTTGGCATTAGGATTAGCGTTATTCCTAGTTCTAGTCTTAATCCTAACCCTAACCCTATAAGGTAAAACCTGTCGTAGTGTTATCATATAGGTCTATAGTAACAGTTGGTCCTGAATAGTCGCCATTCAAACCAGTTTCTCTCGCCGAACTATCATCTACAGTTTTTAAAATTACCACCTTTCGCCGCTGACCACCCACCCCTACGCAGTTCTTTCAGCTTTATTACCTAAAAAGCAGCCTATCGCATAGGGTAGCCTTGCAGTCTATGATTCATTTAAGACCATTGACATTTCAGGATTACCCTGAATATTATAGAATTAGGTGAAGGATATGCTGGCGTCCAGGTATCAACCGGCATTTTAGTACTTAGTTTCCTTGCTGCTTACATAGCTGAAAATTTTGAAACGTCATTACAGCATGTCCCGGATATTGCAACGTCATTAATTGTGACCCCTGGTGCTAACGATGGCTTCTGTTCAACATTATGGCGTTGCTGTCGATGATAGTTCCGTGAGAGAAACTGATCTGAATGGCGACTATTCAGAATCAACTGCTACTATAGATCTATCTGATAGCACCACTACAGGTTTACCAAGAATGGAAGATATGTTACGAGTTGCTACGGATTTACAAGATAACTCGTCACTTCACGATTCAAGTCCTTCGGATGGTCGAGGTATATACTATTTATTTTAGAATTGTTCGGTTGTAATGTTATAAACTCTCAATCATATGTTTATTATCTAAGAGTAATAGCCAGGCTTACGAAATACAGGAGTTTGTAAGTTTAGCCAGTTTATGCGTGGATGAAGGCAATTAGCTTCTGATGAAGTATACCAATCTCGTGAGAACTCACGTGGAACGAGTGTTCTCGTTAATGGTAACTTCAGATTTTAAAGTTAGCATATTACTGTTGTACACGAGTTTTCTGTTTTTCGTCAAAGGTCCTTAAACGAATGGTTTTCAACTGACCGAAAGCGACTGGATGACTTGCGTACGGCCGTTTAGTAAAGTTCTTTTCTGTTCCCATGTTTTCGATGGTTACATGCTGTAGTCATTTTTAGTCAGCATGATTATGAACTCCCACTGAGTGGTCTACGTGCTTTTGAAGACAGTATTAAACATGCCACATAATAAATTTGTTATAAATTTTATAAAACACACTTATAAATTAAGCTTCAAAATTTGAAAGTTTATTATCATATATGTCAGCACCTTCAAGTATTATAACATAAACAGCTTGTTTAAAGGGTGATGACTGATGGGAACACAAAAAATTATACTAAATTAGAAATATTGTAATGCAAAACAACCCCTCACCAGCTGCCTACCATTATTGGACTCGTTATCTATTTACCATGTTTCTATATTATTGAGGTAGATGAACGATCTTAAAGTTCAATACTCAGAAAATGATTTCTGAGCCCCAGACGGGGATCGAACCCGCAACCTTCAACCTCTATCTACCTTAATATATCCAAGCTCTCATGTTTCTCTAACATCAAAACCGTTTTGTAAGTTTTGCAAGTCAAGTCAGTTACTGGTGGATTAGCTTGCAATGTATTAGTGAATTGAGTAATAGACAAGAATAAAGCTATTATATCATGAATAAACACAAAAGAAATACCTTAAATTATGTTTTAACATGGATTTCAATGTTTGTGTAATGTTCTACTCACAGTTGTTGACAATCAAGTGATGTGTGGTCCAAGTAAAACTTCTTCTTTGAGATTCATGTGGATTAAACAGCAAATACAAAAAACCCAGTTTTTGGTCTCAGGATGTATATACCATATTTTCTGGGCAATTACCTGTGGGTTATCTGTTAATTTTGCTAAAATACATAATCAGTGTGAGCAATGCAATTCAGTGCAACTGATGACTTGTTTCATAAGGTAGTAAAATGTGCAGCAATTGTATTCCATGTGCAACACAACAGTGTCATGTCACATGTCACCAAAATTGTTGCTAGTATTAGTTCACCTTAGCTTGCCACTGCAGGTTATCTAATGATGCAGGTAATACAATGAGTTGTTTTTTTCCAAAAAGTGACATTTCCATCATTGTGAAGGTTATACACTGTGCAGGTAATTGCCCAGAAAATACAGTACTTGATTTCATTTTCATTGTAGAAATTGTATTCAACACTTAAACTTGGACAGTTGAATTGTGGCACTATGAAGTGGGGAGTCATGCTTTGAAAACAGCATAAAATGTCTGCTTTGAGATTTGATTCATTAGTTATGGATAATTTTTATCATTTAGAATCCTCTTGGGAGTGTGGAAAGTATCTGTCACTTTCAGCAAACAAACAATTCAGTGCACAAAGTAAATAATACAAATAAATATTGGTTGAATCACTGCACAGCAACGTGGGGCATGAGTTGTTCTCTGAAAACAGCCTTAAATGTCTGCTTTCAGATTTGATTTATTAGTTTTGGATACTTTTTTATTTTTTGAGTCCTTATGGGAGAATGCAAAGCATTTCTTATTTTTAGCAGACAAATAACTCAAACTGTGTTAAAACTAAATAAATTATTTCAACCTGTTGATAGTTCAGATAGTTTGTTTTAGTGTGATGGATTTCTGCACTTGATGGCTTTTCATTTGCATTCCAATAAGAAATATTTTATGGGAACCTACTATGAAAATGAAATCAAGTATGTGCATCCTGAGACCAAAACTGAGTATAGTGTTTGCTATTTAGTCTATGGGAATCTCAAAGAAGAAGTCAAATTTGGTGGACCACACGTCACTTGATTATTAACAGCTGTGAGTAGAACATACCATGAATGTTGAAATTCATAGTGGTATGTAACTTAAAGTATTCCTTTGGTGTTTATTCATAATATCATAGCTTTAGTCTCATGTAGTACTCAGTTCACTAATACATCACAAGCTAATCCACCAGTAATTGACTTGGCTCATAAAATGCCTAACACTCACAAGTGGCAGGTAGCAACTTGAAACGAGTACTCGCAAGACTTGCTACTCATCAAGAGTGGAAGTTACTTTATTTGTGAGCAGCAATGAACTTTCAGAATTACATTTCAGAACACTTCCAAGCCCTGGAAGTAACCCAAAACATCTTTGTAGCTCGAGTTGCCCTTCAGGGCTCAAATTTTATCATGGCCATTGTGGCCATGGCTTCTGGTAAAGGAAAAACGGAACTATTGTTTTATCTATAAAAGTATATTTTTCACCAACCTACATTGAAAATATGAAATTCGATTTAGAGCCACCCAAATAGATTCTGCGCAGCTACGCTAAGGTCCTCTTCATATTCATATTAATAGTTAATTTGGTGTTTGGGGTATTTATTTTGCTAAATTGTCTCGCAGGTCCTCCTCCACAATATACCAGGCGAAGTTATCCTCAACAAAGCACGACTAGTAACTCTAACACTAATCTGGCTGGAGAAGGAAAAGGAACTGTTGTTCAATCTAGTTCTGCTGCGAAAATGGATAACTTAAAAAAGTGGAGTATATCTACGTATAAATGTACTCGACAGTACCTCTCTGAAAAGTTTGGTAAAGGTTCAAGAACCGTTGATGAAGAGCTTGAAAGTCAAGTAACATTACTTCGTGATACTCAGAAAAAGTATTTATCTATTTTACGACTTTCAAAACAACTCACGCAACAGTTTTCTAGTGTTTTGCAGACACAGCGCAGTCTTGGAGATTGTTTTAGTGAACTGGGATTAAAGACTCCAGATCTTCAAGACGAGTTCAATTACAATGCCGAAACCCAAAAAACCTTGGTAAGAAATGGTGATGTATTGCTTGGAGCATTAAATTTCTTTACTGCAAACGTCCAGACGTTGTGTACGAAAACAATAGAAGATACAATGTCTACTGTGAAAGCTTACGAGGCTGCAAGAATCGAGTTTGATGCCTACAGAGCCGATTACGAGTCCTACTCTCGCTCAACTCCAACAAGTTCAGCGGCTTCTTTTAAGGCGGAAGAAGCGAAGAATGAATATGAGAAACAAAAGGCAAAGTTTGACCGCATTAGAAGCGATCTTACTATAAAGTTGAAATTTTTGGAAGAGAACAAGGTAGAGTAACTTTAGTGAGTCGACCTCAATCATCGGACTAAGCAATTAGTGGTACCGAAAACATATGGCAGCTCTAGGTTTAACCATACATCATTGCGAACTTAAATATTAAGTTTTTATAACCGTTGAGAAAAGTTTGACAGGTTACGATTAGGAAAGCAGGCAAGACGTTTAACCTTACCAAATTTAACCTTTTTGGATCCTTTTCTTCTTGAATTTCAGCAAAGTAAAACTTTTAATGTGGGCAAAGAATTATGATTAAATGAATCGGTTGCCATATTTTTCGTACGGTGAGTTGCGAAGGTAGACTTCATTTTAAGCCTAAACTCCTAACGAAGACTTTGAATCGAACTGAAGGGAGTGTTGGCACGTTTCCCATCAACAGCTGGTGGCCTGTCATAAACTGCCTTTAGTGTCATTTGGAAGGCGAGCAACCATTAAGCCTCATTGTGGGTCAAAGGAATGGCCCTAGAACCTTTTGACCCTTACAGACTTTTTTTAATGTTATAGATAACGGCTATGCTGAATTGATATTTTCTTCCAGCTAAAATTGCCATTTTCACGTCATAAAATGCTCGAAGCGTATCTTAATATTAACTTTCAATGAAAAAATCCTTCGCGATAGATTCACATGATCTGAAGGAGAACAATATGCAGGGAAGTGGAAGAGGCCCGTTGGTTCTCACGTTTTGACCTCAGTAGTTATAGATGTGATCTAAATGGTTAATCCTGGATGTGGGCGCTGTAGTATCGAGCTCCCCAGTCATTCTCTATCGGTTATTGGTAAAGGCTGTATTTTATGTTTAATTTAAAGGATGTTTAATGATACGGTACGGGGATTTATTGGACCTTGGGGAGTCGATCATACTTAAGGAAAACTATTTTTGGTTACGTATGTTCTTTTGTAACCATTTTGCTGTGATAAACGCTCAGGACAATTCGGAAACATTTTTCCTGAGATATTGTTGGTAAAAATTGCTCACTGATTTTACGTCAGGCGAAACATGGTTCACGGAAGCCGATCTTGCCTAGCAACAAGCAAAATTTTTTGAAATAAAATTCATAGATATTCTAGCTTCCTAGAAAGGACGTTTATTTCCGTAAGGTCGGTTTTGTAAGTAGAAAAACAGAAGCATTGCTACCAAGAATTTTCCCATAACGTGGCTTCCACAGCAATTGTTCTGAGTTTTGTCAGGTGTCGATCAGCAAAAGACAAGCAAATTGTGATTGATATTTACCAAAACTCATGATTGAGACATGTAGACGTTTCTACTGTCTTAGTCATTAGGATATTACGTTATGTAGTTTCATATACAGTTTGCCCCCCTCCACTCGCCTCAATACGATTGATGAGGAAAACGAGAGCGTTGGTTAGTATTTAGCTGGTGCTTTTTGCGTGGGTGAGAATTCCGTGTGGTGGCAGGATTAAAAAATTTGAAAGTTCACTCACGAAATACCTCGATTTGTACAAATCGTGTACTTGTCTCCTAACTCGACTCTGTCCCGTTTAGACACCACAAAACACTGCCCTGTAAAACTGGAGGGATATTTGCTTGTCACAGTTTAGTGTTAATGAGGGATTTTTCCGTATTATTCTTGCTCCTTGTTTCGTCCCTTCACTATGTGTCCTTCATGAAAACCATTGCTTATTTTTAGATTAAAGTGATGCAGAGGCAACTGTTATTGTTTCATAATGCTACAACAGCGTATTTCTCTGGAAACAAGCAAGGGCTGGAAAATACAATGAAAGAATTTCATATTAAAATGGCTAACAAAGACACTGGTCAGTCGTTCTTGGAACGAAAGTAATTTTTTCGTAAAAAATAGCCTAATAATGTAGCTGTATTTATAGTTATCTTAGGATTACTTTACGTCGTCGAATGTAGAGCTATCGTAGCAAATTGCTGTCTAAAAATGAGGAAAAAGTGGTGGCAATAGTGAAATTTTGGAAAATTTTATTGAACCATAGTATATAGTTGAGAAGTGTGAAATGTGAATGAGTATCTAAATTTTGAGTCATTAACATGATGTTGAGGGAGTTAATCTCATTATTTCATGGAAGTAGACCAAGTACAGTCGAATTAGGGAAAGTAAGTTTACCCTTTGAACGAAAGTTTATGAATAAAACGTTAATTCAAATGTTTGTTTCCTTCCTTATTCTCATTTTTAATAACTTAATGTGATTAAATATAGATGTTGCTACAATTTTTCATATACTAATACAGTTTTCAAACCATACGCACGTTCACACAAAGGCCAAAAGCGTGTCGCAACTGCATGATTTGCGATTATCACCTATGAAGCTTTGCCAAGGTCGGTCGCGAATAATTCTCAAAAGAGTGAAGGATTGCTATTAAAAACTAACCAGGCAGGAACCTGTATTCCCAAATATATCTAAAGATGTGCAAATGTTCCTTCCGATGGTTGTCGATTGTCTCGGTAAAAATCAGAAAAGTCATAAAAACCTCGTATCGAAGATGGTTAGTGACTGTAAGGGAGTGTCTTGGGCGAACCTTGAAAGTGAAGAAAATCTCAGTCAGCAATGATGTCAGACGAGCTATGACGTAAAAACCTGGCCAAAATGTTGCAGAACATTCATAACCCTGGTGACTAAACCTTTCACAAATATAAACCAGCCTAGGGTGGAAGGAAAATCGATAACATACTGGAGACTCTTTCATTGAGAAAAAGTCAAAACCCCAAACAAACGTAAGTTGATGCTGACTTGTTCAACCTAGTTAATGGGAGAACCTACATAAAATCTTTATCGAAAAATTCACCCATTTCTGTTGGGCAAAAGCAATTTTGAAAATCAAACTTCTAGACGTTTGCAGAAATCTGGTCCCCGTATACTTTTTATGGATTCACAATTTAATATCTGCGATTTAATAAAGCGTTGAGCTCACGTGAGTGGTTCTTGCAAGTGGCTTGCTACTTTACCTACTGAAGTTGCAGGGGAAATGAAAAACACCTGGTCTATTTCATTTGCTAATAACAATCAAATATATATTCCGCAGGCGAACTTCACTACTTACCTCTCGGATTTTATTGTTTTAACATTTATTTACAAGATGTACTTAAAACTCTAAAAAAGAAAGGATATTAAGTAATTTAATTCATTATCCTAATAAATGTGTGTAATTAGTATTTGTGCAATTAGTTTTGGATATCAGCTTGTTGTTCTTGGGGTAAGCGTTCAAGGACTGTACACTGACCTTTATCTTTCGTCAAATTTCATTTTAGTAGTTGAGATTTAAAAGACCTGCACACAACACCTACTTTGCCACGTATTTTTATGTATGTACGTATGTAGGTATGTATGTATATACGTATGTACGTACGTACGTACGTATGCATGTGTGTGTGTATGTGTGTGTATGTATGTATGTATGTATGTCTGTGTGTGTTTATGTGTGTATGTATTTAGGTATATATTTATTTATTTATGCCCACGAAGCCTTCTCGTATAATTGGTTTTTAGAGGGGTCCTGGTCTAAATAAATAAATAATCATTAAACATTACAAATCAAAAATTAAATTGCGTGTTAACTTATATTTACAAATTAAAATTTAAGATAAACTGAATATTTGTGGCCCGTTTCCTGTGTGTGTTTTGCTAAAGGAGAATTCTCGGTTTGAACTTTAACTCAGCTAGAAAGAATGGAAGATGGAATGGAACAACGCTTCTCTTCTAAGCAACACTAAAGCTTACTTTTGTAGTAGGATAGGGGAATCTATAGAAATATTTAAATATGCCACCATTCTGATTCTGCCCGAGGAACAGCCTTTAAATGATGCTTGGACAGCGCTTTTTTGTTAAATTCATACTATTAATGTTTTTGTACACATTTCCATTAAGATTTCACCTTGTTTTTCTAGGTACCTATCGACATGATTATTTATTTGGACAAAAATTATTAGATTTTTTTCAGTTGTTGTCTTGACGCCATGAAGCACGCACTTACCGTGGATCCATTGTAAAAATATTTGACGTAGACGATCATCTTCTAAACATTAACTTCAGTCTTGCTCTGAGGAAGTCCTAACTTTCCAGAAGGAAAACTCAGCAAAATTTTCACTAAACCATCACGTTACCCCCAAAACTTGTGTCTATAAAACTTATTGTTATGCCAAGCTACAAATCTCATAAGTCACTTTTGTTTCGAAGACTAAGTTCATCCAAATGAGCAACCTTCAAGCCACGGATTTTTGTTATATCGGTCGGTAAATGTTGTCTCGGGTTTGTTGTCTAATCATCTACTGAATGCTAAAAAATGCTAAATGCTAAAAAAGACAAAATAACATTTATATATGAAGAGAGGATTTGATACGATCATAATTATATATACGAAAACTCTGACTGCCCCAGCCGGGAATCGAACCCAAGGTCTCTGAATCTACGTATCGGTGCTCTGACCTCTGAGCTACTGAGACACGGCCAGGACAGCCAGAAATTTTCATACATACTGAATTGGCCACCATTCTCAATTCTCTATCCGGAAGACATCTCATCTTCGCAACGTAGAGTGGAGCCTCTCAGGTGATTTTTACGACTTTTCGGAACCAGACTAATGAGAAATGCACAAGAGATTAACGTTTTGTTGCCGTGTAAAAAATGTCAAGTAATTATAAATGGTTTAGGAGAATGGATGTAGCAGGCTTCAATTAAACTAATGAAAATTAAGATCCACGCGTTACCTGCAATAATTGAACAGTTTTTGGCCAGTCTGTTTTTGAAATCAGTTTTATTTAATGCCTTGAATATTAACGGTTTTATATGGTCCGTCGCTGACTGGTTACACAAGACTAGACTCTCCAGTTCGTAATGTAAATTGTGGTCCAGTTGCGTTGGGAAAAACATGGTGAGCCTTTATTGATTACCGCAATATTAGTCTTTCCACCTTTTCTTGGTCATGACAAGCAGATGTGGAATTGCAATTTACCTCATTGAAAAAGATGGAGACTTCTGCAATTAACACAGTTGTTTGCCCGGGACATTTTGCCTAAACGTGATGAAAGAAAATGGGGTTTCATAATGAGCAAATGTATTAAGAGGGAAGATTTTAACTTATTAATTTACTTAACTGTAATTAGCTCTAATATATGTTCGAAAACCACTGTGGTTAAATGTCCTTTTTTGGTTCTCAATAGGACTTCCCGAATAATATTTATCAATAACTCTGAAACGAGGCTTGATGCGATGCCTTTCATATTTGTGTGAAAGTATTCAAATCAGGTCTCGTTTCAGAGTTGACGGAAAAAGTAATTCGGTAATATCATTAAGTACGTTTAGATAAATTGTCCTACCTTTTTGGATACATTTACATATATTGTCCTGCCATTTCGTGTTCGTTTAACCTGTCATCCGTAAATAACCCACGGAAAAATTCTGGATACGTTTGGACCAATGCTATTTGATGACATAATGCAATTGTTGTTACAAGGGTTAAGTATAGACCACTTGCATTTATTCCCCTGTTAGAGGAAAAATATCTCTCAACAAAAGAATATCCATAAATTATTCGATCTTTTAAAGGTTGGAGCTTTGAAGTTGTCCTCCAGATGGGTTGTTTAGCATATGAGTGAAAATGGTCTGTTACATGATGAGTGAACATCTTACAGTTAATGTAACAGTGCCTCAATGCAATAACGAAACGTCTTGGAAAACAAACATTCAGTGCTCGTTAGAGGTTTTTAAGCATTTTAAGAGCTTTTACCTTCACCTCTTTAAATATCGACGGATTCAGCAGGTGTTATGATTTTGTTTTTTACGCTCAGTTAAACAGCTTTTCCATCAAATGATATCATCAAGTCATGATTAAAAAAGTCGGTGCACTGAATCCGCACTTCGCCGGAGAAGAGATTTTCATTAGATAATGTTTAATGTTACAGGGATCAAGTATGTCAGCACCACGAGCAGCATGTGTTGGCCCTGTACTGATGACCTTTGCAGGAATGGCAGTACTTCTTTACGTAGCTGGTCGAAATTATTACAATTTATACACGGTGAACTCAAGAGCCACAACAGACCAAAACAACAAAACGATTAACCGTCGTCAACTGTCTCATATTTCACATCATAAATCACAACATCACAGGAAACGATCATCTCGACTTGGCGTTTGTCGTTCAGCTGAATGCATTAAAGTAGCTAAGTATATTAATAATTCTTTAAATAAGAGCGCTGATCCCTGTCAAGATTTCTATAACTTTGCTTGTGGTAATTGGAAGAAGCATAATCCTCTCCCTAAAAGTTATAACGATTTCAATACATTTTCTAAACTTTCGCATCGTATTGAAAGACAGCTGAGAGACCTCCTTGCTGATTCCATCAAGATAGATGACCGAACAATGGAACATCAGTCTATTCAGAAGGCCAAAGATTTTTACAAGTCTTGTATGGATGTCAAGGAAATAGAACAACTTGGTGCTTTGCCAATGCTTAACTTCATAAAAAGTATCGGTTCTTGGGCAGTAGCCGGCAAGAAGTCATGGAGAAAACCTCGTTGGAATATTTACAAAGTTTTGAAACATGTACAAAAGTTATACTATCCAGCCCCTCCATTCTTCTCTGTTGAAGTAACCAATGATCACCTAAACTCCACTAAACATCTTATCAAGGTAAAATAATGGAAAACTGAGCTGAATGAGGTATTGATAAATTGACAATCATTATCGCTACTAATTATTTATTAAATAGTCACAACTCTAAAATTTCTGTATATTTTGAAAAATTTCAGTCTATTGTTTTCTGAGAAAAGCTGCATTATTTATTTATTTATCGAACTTTTCATGTCCTTAGTAATCTATGAAACTGGCCATTATGTTATTTTCTTCACAGTAACATTTGTTTAATATTTTGCAATTTCCAATTTGTTTAGATTGAACAATCTGGTCTGAGTTTACAAAGAGAGATATATTTCAAACATCACGAGGTAATGATATCAGTAAAAACATTGTTATGCTAGTTGAAAACTCATGCGGTTACACCGTCCAATCCTAACTTTAAATGAAGTGTAGCTGAATGGTGTCGATGAATGGTATGTGTAGCTGAATGGTATCGAAAAATATTGTCTGAGCATGGTGGACACTAATCTTGTTAATGACTTTGTAAAAGTCTGTTATTTTTTGGAAGGTTGACAAATTAGAAACAATATTTATACAAGTTAAAAGTCGTCTTTCGAAGTTATGCTGAGTATGCTAATTAAACCTTTGAGTCCCAAGAACGGCTTTCGTTTATTTTGATGATTCTATTCCAGTTTGCACCTCTTGGTTGTTGAAATAAAAGTTCTCCTTTTCTGACAAAAAGTGTTTTTTCCCGGAATATTAATGGATACAAATTACTTTCTGTCAACACTTATTACCTTGATAGCTAATTGAAGTTTTAAATTTTATTATTTTAACAGCTAATGGTTTCTTATCATGTCATGTTCAGATATATTAATCTGGTGTAGTATTTTTAAAATTCATTTTGAAGATGGTGAAAATATACAAAGACTACATGGCAAAAGTGGCGGTACTTCTTGGAGCAAAACCTTCAACTGCCAAGGCGCAGATGGGAAAATTGATGGAATTTGAAACCAGACTTGCAAAAGTATTTAACCTGTTTGACTTCTGGGGTTAGATTTAATTATATTTTTTGTAATTTTTTGTTTAATTTCTCTTTTGTTTCTCTACCCTGTACAGATTACTGCCTCAGCAGAAGACAAATCTGAAGGAATTTATCGAAGAATGAAGATAAAAGAATTAGCTCATCTCGTACCACAGGTTGTCATTCATAGAAATTTGGGAAAACGGTCCACTGTTAGGATCTACTTTTTATAGGTAGAGCTCCGCTGAGGCCAGACATTGCAAGCGAAG
Source organism: Heliopora coerulea (assembly GCA_030142905.1). Lineage (NCBI taxonomy): Eukaryota > Metazoa > Cnidaria > Anthozoa > Scleralcyonacea > Helioporidae > Heliopora > Heliopora coerulea. The sequence goes on along the minus strand of JASJOG010000003.1, from coordinate 5,006,058 downwards.
AAAGAAATTGGGTTTAGTCAAGCTTAGTGCTTTCATATACACCAATTTATTATGTGGCTGAGTTGGCATTGCGATCTAAACGTAAAACGACGAACGCTGATCGTTGTTTGACCTGTCAAGTTTTTGCAGGAAAATTTCTGAGTTTGATTTTAAGACAATTCACGAGAAACTTATATCTACATTGAAAAAAGTTTAAGAATAAAATGTAGTGGATGTAACTCTATTGTCAACATATTTTTATTGAGTATTATCTACGTTTCGACTAGATTTTAGTTGTAATCAGGAATCATTCTTAATGATGACTAAAATCTAGTCAAAACATTGATAATATACTAGGTAAAAATGTGTTGACAATATTCGGAGTTACCGTGTTTTGTATTTCATCAAAATGCTCATTTTATTTATTTTTTTTTATAGTTTCCATGGTTGAACCACCTTAAGTATATTTTCCCTGGCGCTCATATCCACCAGGCAGACGTTGTTTTATCCACATCCCCAAAATACCTGCGGGCTGTCACAAAGTTGATGAAAAAAACGGCAAAAGAGTAAGGAGATTAAGCAATAGTTGCATTTTAAATATGTAATTTTAGCAATCGGTAGGATTTGCCTTAGTTGGACAAGGGTAGTTGGACCTTCTTGAACTGACCGACCTTCGCCTTTTCCCAAAATATATGTGCTTATAAAAATTGAAAATTCGATAGAGAAAGCGTATACAGGTATTCTTCCCTTCAGGAAAGGTATGCAGCTATTATTCCATTCAGCAGGTGAATACTAAGAATTGATTGTAAGATTACATACTGTACTGTTGACCATTCAGGAAATCAACAGGGAGTGCATTGTTTTTCAAAGAATAACTTCCTTAGATATTGAAGGATATTTGACTTGAAAAAGAAATAGCTTTTCTTACAATGTACAATGATTATGCATATAATCACCAAAGTTTTTCCTAAGAAATACTGAAGTGACAACCCGTTCCATTTAGTAACCGTCTTAAACATAGAAGTCGATGAATTATCTTGATGTGTAGGTATGAGTAGTCATCCTATTTCAACTTCAATTTGAAATTAATTTGAATGAGTGTATTTTTCAGAGTTCAGAATCGGTTTTATTATCTAACTTCCACAATTTGATCTGTTTGAAAAACAAACGATTGGTGGGTTATTCCAAATGATTACCTTTTAATAAATTATGCATGAAAAGGTTAGCAGGAAGTGACGCCAAAGAATAGTGAAAATTGCTCGCCAAAACCAAAAATCGAAAATGAATTTACCATCAAATTACTATCATCTGCTTTCCCAGAAAAAAATACTCCACAAGCCAATAAGAGTTTCAGCTAGTTCTTTTCTCTGTTTGTTACAGAACACTATCAAACTATTTGGTGTGGCAAATGATTCACTCCAAAGTTAATTTCCTTTCTAAGCCTTTTCGAAGAGCCTATGGTGATCTGTTTTACAAAATGTCCGGGAAACTTAAAGGACGAGATTTAACCTCAGCCGACTCGTTGATAAAGACAGCATTTTTTCAACGCCCTGTGTCACTTAAGAAGTATGTACCTATGCAAGCTATAACTTGAATGTTTTTAGTTTTATTTGTAGCCTATGGTTCAAGTGGCCCGGGTGCATGCTTAGACCTCCAAATTTCGGATGGTTATGTGGTTTTTGGAGGTTTTGATTCTTGATGGATGATAGGTTAAAATGTATGCGCTGCACGCTCATCTGCAAGGCATAAGTGTATCTTGCGTAGTTTTTACTACTATGCATCTATTGCGTTGACTGGTATTTTAACGTTGCAAAAAGTTTACCTCAGAAGTTCTTCAATTGCTAGGTTACCTTGGCATTTTCTTACATTACTTTTTTGTATCTTCAATTTTCTTATATTATCATTTTTTTTTGTTTGGAGCTGTTCAGTAACATTTGGTTTCATGATAAAAAAATAAATAAAAAATAGTGCCTAACCCCACAAATTTGTTTTCCTAGCACGACGCCTTTTTGTATGGCTGAGAAACAGGATGCGAAACTGAGATTTAGAAAACTAAAGCATCAGTGGTTCTTATCCCACTATTATCCTATCAAATGCTCACCTTTTGATTCTATTTGGAAATTAGATATTCTTTTAAAACTGCTTTTACAAAAAATACCAAATACTTTGAAACGAAGTCCAGAGATCTCTGCTTCAATATAAACACCCGGCTGGGGAATCAGGTCATTTTCGAGAAGATTGTGTGTGTGTGTGTGTGTGTGTGTGTGTAAAAAATCACACCTCTTACATTTGTAGAGTGCGTAAACAATCCAGTTCGTTTAAATCCCACTAATTATCAATAATTATTCCAGTTAAATCACTTCAGACCAAGTGAACTAACATAAGAGAACCTAATGATGTAATCACTTTTCTCATGTATATATAAACCTTAGGTTCTCTTACGTTAATTCCAGCTAATATTTTATTGATTTCAATAACTTTGTGTACTTTGTCGCGGCAGATTACTGTCAAACTACATCACCTGGCAGATGATAAGAGAGAAAATTGGTCTCCTGTCCAAGCCCTTCCGCTTTGCTCGTTCTGAGTTTAATAAAAAGATCACTGGAGTAAAGGATAACGAAGATCGTTGGAGGACGTGCACCAGTATAACGAACGACAACATGGGTGTTCCAATTGGTAGTCTCTATATTCAGAAATATTTTGATAATTCAAGAGTGAATGCGGTAAGCTCGCAAACTATGCGCAAGTTCTTTTGGAGTTTATTTGAAAATAGTTTGTATAAATGTCGTACAGATAAAATTAATTTCTTGAGAGTTTCAAAGGACCAAGATACTGAGGGCATGTTACAAGTCATGTAAAAAAGTTGCTAATGAGATTGTTTTGTTAAAGTACCATCCCCATGGCGTCATGTGCAACACACCTATTTATTTGGATGACACAAATACAGAGATATTGAGGATGTTGCATTCTGTGCGGAGATTTTATCTCAAATAAATATTATCTTGGAAACAAACATGGTGACATATTTGATGAAAACGAACTGGGGCGGATCCAAGATTTTAGAAACAAGGGGCGTGAAGTCGAGCACCGAACGCGAGAGAAATTTCTAGGGGGTCCGGGGGTATGCTCTCTCATGAAATTTTGAATTCCTAAGTATCTGAAATGCTATTTCCAGCATTTGGGGGGTAGTTTTAAGCGAGATTTTAAGAAAATACCTAGTCATAAATAACAATTATTTTCGAAAAATGAAGCAATATCTTCATATCTTCATAGTGTATCTCTGAGCAGAATGTTATTTTGGCCACAGACAATGATCATCAATGCATCACGGCAATCACCTTTACATATTTCGCAATTCTCGTTGATTTGCCTTTACCGGTCTACCTTTACCTGGCGGAGAGCATACCCAGCTCCGATTGCATAAAAACGTGTTTTAGTAACTGTTTGGTAAATATTTTCATTATCATTACAGAAAATTGTCTGCATCCAGAGTATGTAAACAGGCATATATGCACAAAACGGGAAGCGTACTCCCCTTATGCCCTCCTCTAGATCTGCGCTTGACGAAATGTAATGTTCTGTTTACATTAGGATTATGCAATGGTTGCGAGTGTGATAACCGATTTAATTAAGAGCGCGAGTGATGCAAACGATGTTAAAATCATTCATTACCCGAGCCACCATTAGGCTATATGATGGCTTGCGGGAAATGAAATTGCTTTTTTCTTTATCAAATTCACAGAGAAATAAAGTTTCGAAGTTAAAAATCCGAACATTCCTTCGGATGTAATAAATAGTGTTATAAGTGGTTATCTCATAAAAGGTTTAATGCTTTGGCTGCGGCAGTAAATTGTAATTTTATGATGATAAACCAATCTTAATCAACAAAATAGTCTTGATGAACGTTAATATTAAGATCAGTTAAGAAAGAAAAAGGTTGTCTTTACTGCAATTAGTGCAGAAGTATTTTTCTGAATGTGAGAAATTTAAGCTTTTCATAGATATTTAGATTATAGATATAGCTTGATATAGCTTGTTTCACCGAAACTTGGCTTCATGCAGCCATTAGTGAGAATTGCCTTCGCATTCCCGGTTATAATCTTATCAGCAAAAATCGAACAACTGGTGCCCATGGTGGTGTTTGTATATACATACAAAACTCAATCAAACATAAATCGTTGAACCACTTGCATCATCCCGAATTTGAAGTACTTTGGGTACACATTAAACCAAATAGACTCCCTCGCGGAGTCCCTTGCATTGTGGCTGGAACAGTATACCATCCTCCGAGTGCGGACGACAACACCATGATTGACTACCTGTCTTCCACACTAACGTCCATCGAAGGCCTTTACCCTGATTGCGGAATTTTGTTGATGGGCGATTTTAATCGACTTAACATCAATCGGCTACTAAACCAATTTAAAATGAAACAGCTTGTTCGCATACCAACTAGAGGAGACCAAATCCCAGACTTGATATTGACCAATCTTCCTCAGCTGTATGAAAAAGACTCTGTTGAAAGTCATCCTCCTTTCGGATTATCAGATCACAATGTAATCATGCTCCATCCCAAAAAGAGACTACCGCAAGCCTCCAGTCGCCGAACGTTGTGTAAAAGGGACACTCGCCGCAGCAGGAAAAATGAACTTGGTAGATATCTAAGCTCTTGTGACTGGTCCATTCTGGACTCTTTTACCAATTGCGAAGAAAAGTTACATGCATTTGTGGACCTAGTACGAATTGGCCTCGACAATATTATGCCACTCAAACCATCGAAACTACACGTGAACGATCCACCATGGTTTACGGCTGATTTAAAAAAGCTTATTAAACTTCGTCAAAAAGCGTTCAGAAGTGGTGACAAAGAACTTTTCCATTTATATCGAAATCGTGTAAATCGCGAAAGGAAGTCTTGTCGTGCCAGATTTTTTTCATCAAAAGTCCAACATCTAAAGGAGACCAAACCAAGTCAGTGGTGGAGTGATGTTAAAAAGATTGCAGGTATGACCCCAGCTGCTGGTTCTGAGGACCTCCGTTCCCAACTCCACTTTGACCAATTTGACGACCTCGACCCTCATGCAATTGCAAATTTAATTAATAACGCCTTTTTGGAACCCTTGAAGGCCTACCAACCTTTAGACTTTCTTCCTCCTTACGATGAAGAGTTTGTGGCACCTGTACTGTCTGAGGCCGACACTTATTCAGCTTTGAAAAGACTCAATCCCCGGAAAGCATCCGGTCCTGATGGTATATCAAACTGGTTTCTTAACGAGCATGCAGAAGTCCTTGCACAGCCTGTCTGCTCTGTGCTTAACAGCACTTTTGCAGAACAAAAATTCCCGTCATCTTGGAAATTGGCAGATATCACTCCCTTAATTAAAATTAAACCTGTGACAAACGCTAGTAAGCATCTTAGACCAATATCACTTACTCCAGCTTTATCGAAGGTTGCTGAAGACTTCATTGTCATAACGCATATCGCCCCAGCCATTCTCTCGATCATTGACCCAGATCAGTTTGGAGCCATCCCGAAGTCCTCAACCACACAAGCCCTTATTTCAATGGTACATAGGTGGTCAGAAGCCACCGATGCTACTGGTGCTGCGGTGAGGATTATGCTGTTAGACTACAGGAAAGCTTTTGATCTAATTGATCATCGAATTCTGGTCCAGAAAATCTGTAACCTCTCGATTCCGCCTGGGATTGCACGCTGGGTATGCGACTTTTTGATGGACCGAAAACAACGTGTGAAGCTTGCAAACGACTGTTATTCAGAATGGGGCCGTATACCTTCAGGCGTCCCTCAAGGCACCAAACTTGGCCCGTGGTTATTCCTGTTAATGATTAATGACTTAAGATTCCCCAATGCCAGCAAGTGGAAATATGTCGACGGTACAACTGTTGCCGAATTTGTTAAAAAAGGAAACTGCAGCACCATCCAAAGCGACGCCGTTATTGTGCAGGACTGGACACATGAAAACAAGTTACAACTAAACACAGAAAAGTGCAAGGAGATGATCATCGATTTCAAGAAACAAAAACATTCCTTTGACCCGATAACTGTGGAAGGAAAGGAACTTGACGTTGTCAACCATGCCAAGATTCTTGGAGTGACCATTTCCAACACTTTAATGTGGAACGATCATATTAAAAACGTCATAAGGAAGTCTAACAAACGCCTATACTTTATAGTTTTACTGAAACGCGCGCGTGTACCAATAGAAGATATCATTGTGTTCTATTGCACCTGCATTAGACCTGTGCTTGAATATTGTGCACCTGTGTTCCACCATTCCCTGTCGATTTACCAAAGTGACGACCTAGAACGAGTTCAAAAACGTGTGCTGTCAATTTTATCTCCAGGAGAGTCGTACCAGCAAAATCTAAAGAACTTCAAGCTACCAACACTACAAAGCCGGAGACACGATTTGTGTGAAAAACTTTTCAAAAAGATTATGTGTGATCAATCACACAAATTATACGGATTACTTCCTCAAAGATACCAACCAAAGTACAATCTTAGGAGAAAGAAAACATTTAATATTCCTCGAACTAATACCAAGCGTTACCAAAATACTTTTATTCCATCGATGTGCAGCTTGATCAACAATAAACTTTAGAAATTCTATATGTCACAACATTTGTATATGTAGCTTTATTTATACTTATTTTATTGTCTTATATTTTTTCCTAATTTAAATTAATTACGCAATTCAGCTACAGGGCTGCGATGTAATTATTTTGATAAACTATCTATCTATCTATCTATCTATCTATCTATCTATCTATCTATCTATCTATCTATCTATCTATCTATCTATCTATCTATCTATCTATCTATCTATCTATCTATCTGTCTATCTATAGAAACCGATATTAAACTTTCAAGGCAGCCAGCTTTTCACTTTAGGTTCATTCTGATTATATTAACATACAGTAGAAACTATATAAGTTATAATGCTGCCCATAAGCTTGGGATGTTATGACGTTACTCAGTTTATTTATTAGCAATCGTAATTAAGCCAGAAGTTTCGCTGCATGACGTGAGTCTTGTTAAATATTCGATGAAACAGTTCTTTCCATTTCTAATGTAGTGCCATAAATTATAGCAAGCTTCAAGTACTGTAGTTTGGTGGGAATTGAACTATGGTAACTGCTCTAAGGATGATTTTATCTTGTTTTAAAGACGATGGCAATGATTGATCGAATTTTGGCAGTATTTAAAAAAAGAGTCAAAGATCATAAGTGGATTGACAATCAAACGACCGAAGGAATCTTAGACAAGGTAACTTTTTTACGTCAATTTTGAAGTAGTGGCTCAAAATATTTTTAAACATTAATGACAATTTGTTTTGGGGAAAATAATATTGTTTCTGGCCGGCTTATACTTAGTGGTACTATCTCGATAGGGCATCCCACACCAGCTTTAATTTGAGAAGTCACGAAAATTTGCCCGAATTTTGCAGAATTTGTTCTACGAAAGGCTGTCGAAATTAGTTTTGAGCCTTAGGATAAGCAAAACAATGAGCCAAAAATTTTTATTCGCGCTCTTTTTTCCAACTAGTGTCCACTCTAGATGGAGTCACTTTTCCCACCGGGGTGTACAAATATTATATACGGCTGTAGGTCACCTGTTGACCGAATAACTTGCCCTCCACTGCTTGCGTGGACCGAATGATTTCATCAAAGTTTTATTCGTGGACATGTTTCCTCACGTCTCCAAACAGGTATAGAAGTCACTGGAAACGTGAATAAGCTTGTTACCCGTTTCGTAATCTAAATGAACAATTCTTAATAAACATCTCTTAGTAAGCATCTCTTCATACTTCCAAACGTTATACTTAAGAGCCTGTAATATAGAAACAACACGGTCTATTTTTGCCAGCTGTTTTCTGTTTTTCCAATTTTTTTAAAGATTGAACACCCACCTGCAACCCGCAGTAGCAGCGCGCTCACCGTATCGTATTAATTTTATTGTTAATGACAGAAGTCTCCCGGTAACTGGTTCCGTTTTCAGGCAAATTCTATTGTTAGTAAAGTTGGATATGCTTCTTACATCAAAAATCCTCGATCGCTAAGAAAGAGATTTGACTCGGTAAGTTTAAGTTGGTCTTGTATTGAATCATACTTAGAAAACTAAAACTTGCATAGTACAAAGGAATAATAGCCCCAACCAAAGCTCTTGACTATCTTTGTACGACCCTTGTTTATTCAAAAATTTAGGAATTCTGAAAATTTACGTATGATGATACAGTGAACTCTCTCTAAGCGGACATCCCTCTAAGGCAGACACCTCTCCAGGGAGTGGAACTCTCTGACGAAGGGCCATAGCTCGAAACGTTAGAATTCGTTATCATAAATTCGGCAGTCTACCAACCTTTTAACTTTTTGTGCTAAGCTTTTGTCCCGTTGAATCTGGTTATGGTACAATCATTTGGACGATAATTGCTTAAACGAGTAAGACGTACTTCGAATCAACTTTAATTAGCGTATTCTGATGAAGTGCAAAGTGGTGGAATTATTGGATGATGTGGAGCGTATTAGTATAAATTATCGGCTGAAACCAACAAAAGGAAGCCTGGTTGTTAAAATAAAATTAAATTATTTGCCGTTCTCCCGTTAAATAAATATTTTAAAATATCTTTCATTAAATGACTCATCGTGAATCTTGTATTTGGAGCTGGCTCTGTCATTATGGTTGCATGACTGGAGAAATTTTCTGCTCTATACATTTTTTTTGCATTCATGCGCACGCCCTTTAACACAGAGCTATGGAAGATTAGCTGCATGTTCACGTCCAACTATATAATGTGTTGAATAACAGAATAAAAAATGGATGGATTTCGCCTTGATTAAACCTGTAGTAAATTTCAATAAATAGTTTTAAACTGCCGAAGTACAGTTTATCTCAGAATACTGAGAACCGGATGGAAAAAATTAGGAAAAGCCAATTTTTTTTAACTAAAGTTGGAGATATTTTGAAATCAAAGAAAGAACCCCTTACCAGTATTTGGATAAGCTTTTCAAACGAATCCGTGTTTTGAGAAAACTGAGAAAGTTGGACAAATTTAAGTAAAGTCTTCCAAACTCTCCTTCACGTGGTAGATTTTCTTTGTTTTTTGTTTCTGAATTATCGATGATTAGAGAATGATTATATCAGAGACACCAACTGGTCCTTTTGTTTCATATTATTTTTGGTTATAGAACATTTCAGTTTGATCGAACATTTCATTTATATCATCATATTATTTCATTTATATCATTTATATCATCGAACATTTATAGAACATTTCAGTTCTATTTCATTAGCTTCAGGTAGACGCCAAAAGGTTCTTCTGGAATAATGTTAACGTTGATAAATGGGTGAGAAGAAGACTTTTTGGAAAACTGAGAAAAGTTGTAGACACGGAGAAGTAAGCACTAAAAACCGTATTAAATTTTGACCAAATGTTAGTTGTTTTGATTAGGATGTACTTTCATCTATCTTATATGCTTGGACAGTATTTATTTATTTATTTATTAAAAATCTTTGAAGCCAGGAAGCCTTCTCACATAAGTGGTTTTCAGAAGAGTCCTGAACATAACAATAATAAATTAAAATTATATACTTAAATTACAGAATAAAAAAACTTACATGCTAAAACATATTGACATATTAAAAATTTGAATAAAACTAAATATAGGAACTATTAGATATATCTAAAAAACTTATTTCCAAAAGATAAAATACTGTTAGAAAGTTTGATATTCATATTTAGGTCATTCCAGTCTTTTACAGCATGATAACCCAAACTTTGCTTACCCCAATTTGTTTTCATTAAGGGAAGTCTTACGTTAGATTTATTTCTTGTATTATGATCGTGGATTTCTTTGTTTTCAATCAGTGATAAATGATGACTAATATAACTGTGTTTACAATTAAAAATATACAAACAACGATGGTAAAATCTTCGTTTCTCTAAAGTCTTTCAATTTAGTTCTGTCAAGGTCGCCTTTACTTTGCAGATTTTTCTTGTGCAATATGCCTCTCAACTATACAAGATAGACGAGAAGTAAAGTGCTAACATTGCGTGTCGTGTACACATTTAAGTCATGACTGGCAAGAATGCATCCGGAGTAGGCAAGTCCTAGCAGCATTAGAACTTTATGACAATCAGGACAGCTTTTTGACAAGCTTTTAGAAATGTCCATGGTGAATCCAAAGGGACGATCTCACACTAATACTGGCTTTTATCGTTACTGTAATCGTCGCTATAAACGAAAACAGCACAAAAACTAAAACTGTAAATTGAAAACTATCACCAAGCAAGATTACCTGTCGATTTTGAGGGTAGATATTTTAATACCTGATGCTTAATAAAAATATTATCAAGTCGGTTTTTTTCAACGAATCTGCCAGTGACAATTTCCAAAAATATTGTGGGTTTTTACCTTCCCTGTATTTAGTCCAACAATAACAATGTAAAACGGAGTCTTGTTATGAATATGATGACCCAGTAAATGGTTTTTAGTAAAAACATAATACACGCATAATATGTAAATCTTTAATGCTGACGTTTCGTTACTTACCTAGTAGCATCTTCAGAGTGAATCTTTACAACGTAGGAATGGCTTAAATAGCTTAGCTGTTACAAAATTAGAAAGTGACAGGATGGGACAAAGCAAGGTGACAGGAGTCAGAGACGCGTAACGAGTTGGGAACGGAAATTGACAGATGGTGATGAGAGGGGGGAAAATATTGCGAAAGAAAAAATAAAATTATCGAAACAGTGTCAAAGGAAAACATCGAATGTTAGCATTGAGAGAAGGTTGGAGTTTAGAAATAAGTAGGCTTTCTCGGATTAAGACATTGAGTTGAGAGGCACGGGAGGACAAAACAGAAAAATTGTCAACAGAAATATTATGACCGGTTTGTTTCTGGTGTGACAAGACACTGGAGAGTGTGCTAGTTGAAATTGCTTTGCCGGTGTGGGCCGAAATACCCATGTGTTCTGACATCCTTGTATGTAAGAGTCGGCAAGTTTCACCAACATACGACGCCTGGCAGTGTCGGCATGTAAGCGCATAAACAACATGAGATCTCATTTTTAGTGGTAATTTGTCCTTGAAGCGAAAAAATCTTTTAGGCGGCAAACTGGTCGAAAGACAACACGTAGTTGAGCATATGGAAAGGCAGACAAGATCAATTTTTTACTTGATTTCGAATTTGGAGACTATGGTTGCCTGTGTAAGGCAGAACCAGAGAGAGTGTAAGCTTTGGAGCCGTAAGCATTTTAACTGGGGGTTGAAAAACCTAATAATTTTATTTTTTCTTTCGCAATATTTTTCTCCAACTCGTTACGCGTCTCTGACTCCTATCACCTTGCTTTGTTCCATCCTGTCACTTTCTAATTTTGCAACAGCTAAGCTATTTAAGCCATTCCTACGTTGTAAGTATTCACTCTGAAGATGTTACTAAGTAAGTAACGAAACGTCAGTATTAAAGATTTTATATATTATGTGTGCATTATGTCTTTATTTAAAACCATTTGCTGGGTCATCATATTCGTAACAAGACTTCGTTTTCCGCCTGGCACCTCTATTGCAATGTAGAACGGGTCATGTTTGCTCAAATTTCTCAATCGATTGCAAAAATTTAACTTTCATCATTCTCACTTAAAAAAAATGAGCAGCACACGTACGATTTTCATGTCCATAGCACAAACCACAGTTAGTCTTAGACCAGCTTTGATAGCTGTTCTTGGCTTGTTAAAATTTCAAAGATGAGGATCGGTGGCTAAATCGCGTTACTCACATGCACGATAACATATCAAATTTTCTCTTTACCAGAATTCAAATTAGAAGGATTTGATTCATTCACTCATTTCAATTCACTGTTTCGTGAGATGTTTTTCCGCTTCAGGTCATGCATTTACCTAAGACGTCTTGCTCTAATTGTTTAGATGGCCAATGTTCCCTCAAACAATAAACGCTATGTATCAGTTTTATGAAAACGAAATTGGTAAGTCTGCTGGAACTGCAACAAATTATAGAAATCAATCACGTGATTAAAGATTTAATCCCTAATTTGATTGATTGGATGCATTTTTGAACTTCCCTTACTGATCGTATCAATTAATACTCTAGGAAGGGGTCACAAATGTCAAAAAGTTCTATGGGCTTCAATATCGGATAAGTTTGACCAATCCAGTGCATAGAATTGGCAGGTTAGAAATTGAGGACGGGTATCGGTTTGATCTGCGGGCGAAATTTCTGAACGCTTCGTTTAGACAAGCATATGCTTATGGCTGGCGTTCAATAAACAATTTCCATTCCGAGTAAAAATTTAATGGCGCGTCCAGATAGCAGAACATCAGGCTTCATTGTGAACTTTAGAAGAAACCAATTTAAAGAAATTTCCTAGCCAAGGCTTTTTTCTGGGTAAATTTTAACACATATCGCAACTATCCAGCAAGTTTTTTGCGTACGTGAAGTTTGGTACTTATCGTGTCGCCTGATGGATTGATGTGCTACTGAGTGCATTCAGATGTGGCAACCAAAAAATAGCCAAATTCATGGCTTGGGGCTAAAAGCATACTTGCTCAATCATTGGGATTAAACAGACTTGTGTACATGGAGTAAGATGAACGATTATAAGGGTCTCGGGAACCTGTTTAACTTTGACAAGTTGCTACAGATTTGCGAATTACATGCTTGTGCTTATAATTTACTAATGCTGTAAGCGTGTACGTGTAGAACTTTTAAAACAACATATAATAAAAAGATGCTTTTCGGATTTTGGCTTATCAAATCTATATAAAGCCAGCGTATTAAAATTGTGCTTGTCGGTGACAGTGACCTCGATCTCTGGCCATCTCGAATTTTTCACTGGTGTGAAACGAACGTGTCATAAACCTTGTGCGGAGCAGAATAAATTTTATAATACATGCTTTTCCTTTTCTCCTTTTAAGTTATCCCAGCTGGAATTTTAAGGCCTCCATTTTACTACACTGGACGCGTACCAAGGTAACATTTTGATTGTAGAAGTTAATAGAATGCTGTAGATAAAAATACGAGCAATTATTTTGAACGTAAATCTTAGATTTAAATATTTGCTCAAAAGAAATCATCAATTTAGAAAACCATAAAAGCTTTTCAGCGGAATGCAGAAATCTCGATTTCAAAAAACCCCAACATTTAACGGCAGAGTATCAGAATTGATTTCCACAGTTTCTCAATTTTCCTTAAATTAAAATTGTAAAGTGCAAATAAATTGAAAACGTTACTAAGAAGTAAAAGTTTTCTTAAAATCTCTTCTTTTGAGGTCTAAAAACTGAGGGAATACAACACAATGACCTAAAAGATTAGAGCTTTCTATGCCTTTGTCCTTATGAAGATCTCAAACTCTACCATCTGAAAACTCCGTTCTATGATTTTTGTTAATCTTTAAAATTGTTGACGATTAGAAAGCGCGTACGAAGCAGCTTAATGTCGAGGAATTGAAATGTAAAACTCGGTTATTATTAGAAAACAGAGTGAATGGGTTTTGATGGAAGCTTCTCCAAAATCTCTGAAAAATGTGTATTAACAAGAAAAGTATCATTTTAGTGTCGCTTTCTTAAACTAACGCAACTGAAGAGGCTACTGCCGAGATGGAAAAAAATACAGTTTAAAAAAGCTGGTTAAAATCTATTTCCACTCAACAGTTTAGATGTACTTGAAAGTTGTGCGATGCAGGATCATAATCATTATCCTGGAAACCAACTTCACCATAAGTGATTTACAGGAGGGATAGAGATTTTTACCAACTTAACAAGTACTGGATTGTTGCTCTTAACAAGGCAAGGGATCATGTCTCAGATATTTTTCTTTCTGTGCAGGTTCATCTAGCAAACTCAAAAAATCAAGGAATCTCAGCTGTGAAAGTCTACCTTGGCGTGGCGCTTCTTTATTACAGCACTAACCACCGTATATTCTCTAACATAGATCTCTAAGTTTTGGAGCTGTTGGTTCCATCATCGGCCACGAGCTGACTCATGGATTTGATAATACAGGTACGAATACCAAAAGCCGTTTAGTTGTTCCATAATCACGTACTAAACCTACTAAAGGTTCAAACGTCGCCAATCACGCTTGGACAAACGACCATATCATTGACTTCGAAAATGGAAAAGTTATCCACAAAGGCAATTATCAAAACCGAAAAACCCTAGAATCTTGGCACATGGCCTTGACAAATGGAGCTGACAATAACTCTAAACCGATTCCTAGACAATACACTATTCTTCTCCAGAAACTATTAAGCACTGCCTAATCATACACACGCTCATCTTACACACAAACCATGCACACCTTCATAACTATTTATAGTTCCGTATTATACATATATATATATATATATATATATATATATATATGTATTACATCGCTTCCATATATCTTAAACTACTTGAAGGCTACAGTCTGGTAGTCGAAAGCTCGTTTCAATAAATTATTTTGGTCAGTGAACATTCTACTTATTTTTATTACCGCGTCCCTTCTGTTTTTTCTACAATTAATATCATCAAAATTTACTACGTGTTACAAAACAAATTCTTCGTCAATAATTTGGGGAGCCCGTTAGGTACGACGCCCCGTGTATGAAAAATTATTGGACAAGAGAGCGAACGAAAGAATGAACGAAGCAACCTAGTAACCATGGAAGATTTAGTTCTTAACGGAACCTTGATCTTATTCTTCAGGACGACGTTTTGACAAGAATGGAAATATTATCGACGAATGGTGGCAACCATCTGCTATAAAAGAATTTGACAAGAAAGCAAAATGCATCGAACAGCAATACTCTAAATATAAGATACAAAATAAATATCCGGTAAGAATGTGCAATCTTTTCACCCCTATCTAGATTCACGAAGTCCCACGATATTTTAGCAACAAAATTAACAGTTATGATTGCCTTTTCCCTTCGAGTTTAGGTTAATGGGAAAGTTACCCTGGGAGAAAATATCGCTGACAATGGAGGAACTAAGCTATCTTACCATGTAAGTTTGCAAACAATTTTACAATTAGTTCATGAACTTTATTATTCCCAAAAGACTCTTCTTTTTTTCTTGTGTGCTTATACTTTTCCTGGCAAAGTACATTTACCTGTTTGGCAACAAGAAATCAAAACCGTACCCAATATTAAAGAGATTGCCTGTCTTAGTCCAAATATGAGCATGTATCAATTGTTTAATTTTTGGTTTATGGGCGAGAGAAAAAAGGAAAGTTCAGTGGCGTCGTGGGACCTCTCCGATGTGGAGCGGCCAAATTCTTGAATTTTCCGACAAACAGATCGATCTAGTTTGAGGTGCGCTTGTTTTAAGAGGCATTTTGATCCAGAATGTGTTTTTTTTTTTTTTTTATTTTGGTAACGGAAACCCCTCTTAGTTCTGATAACACCAACGTTTTATTGCAATTTCTCTTGCCACTATACGAGGAAATTTTGCTGTAACTGAGCATCACCACCACTACGTAAATATTCCGACTGCCATAACATTTACGTATTCTATCAATATAGCTCATACGTTTATCCAAACTTTAAGTTCTCCATGTCTAGGCAGGCTGCTATGACAATATGCTATACTCAGACTGTTCAACAAATACTCCTCGCCAAATCGGGTTTTAACTAAGGAGGGGGTTCTGGGGGCATGCTTCCTCACAAAATTTAAAAATCTTGCTCTCTTGAAACACCATTTCTTGCAATCCCAGACGACAATTTCCGTCAAAAATGCTTGGTAAATTGATTGTAATTTTGCGCTTGTCTCCTACAAAAAAACACTGTTTGCTAATGAAAAACATGGTATCGTAATTCCTGACACTGAGACATATTCATGGAGACGAAATTTGAGAAATTGTATATTACTGACTTATTAAAAGGTAACCAGTTTAATTTACGGTCTGCTCATTTCCTCCACCGGTTTACCACTAGCGCCATTTTTTAAATCAGTCTCCGAAAGATATTGGGTTCTAAACACCTCAAAATATATGTAATTGCACCGATAAAATTATTTTAAGTTTATCCACGATACTTTCGGATAGTTGTAGGAAAGTCTAGATGCAAATCCTTACATCTTATATGGAAAGCACTATGAGAATTTGACGAAAATATCTTCCTAGGTTTGTTGTTCCTTGAAACAAATGTCAAAATCGGGATTTTTCCTATCCCAACAGCATATTGGTCGGGATTCGGGATTTTCAAGGAAAATCGGGATAATCCCGACGAAATTGGGATGGTTGGACAGTCTGTATACTGTACAGGCCCGTCCAGAGGTGGGTGGCAACTGGGGCAGTTTACCCTGGGCCGCAACCTCAATAGGGGCCCCGAGCACCAGCTCAAGAGAGGCTCCCTCAACATACTGATAAATTTATTTGCTTTATGTTTCAAATGAAGATCTAATAAATGAATAAGATCCGCTACTTTTGTTTAATCGACGTTATATATTTATTCATTGAACGCTGGGCCCTTACTCTGAGCGAGGGCAGGACACATGTGTCTTCACCTGAATAGTTATCTTCAGGCTCTCCGGTAAAAAACGCGATGAATGCGTTATTGTCAACCGCAATATCGACCAACATAATTTTTGTAAGGTCTCCTCCCAATTTCTATTTTGCCCTAGGCCAAACCAAGACTCTGGAAGGGCCTGATAATTACACTGTTTGATGTTCTAAATTAGTAAACTTTTCTTTACTAAACGGAGACCAGGTCATTTCTTGAGTGAAAGAAAAAAGGTACTAGGTGTAATAATTGATGAGTAATTGAAGTGGAAAGAGCACATAGATGCTCATATCTAAAAAAATTTCAAACAATATAGCTCTTTTAAGAAGAGCAAAAGAATTTGTGACTGAGGAAACATTAGTAAAAACGTATAACACTCTAGTTTTACCACACTTCATTTATTGCTCTAATATATGGCATGATGGCACCACAACTAACATAAACAAACTCTATAAACCCCAAAAGAGGGCTGCACGTGTAATAACGGGAGCAAGATATGAAATCCGATCATCGGAAATTTTCGAAAATCTTGACTGGAAACCAATTGAATTAAATTTAAAAAAGCGAGAACTACTTTCACCATTTAAAGCTTTACGAGGATGGGCACCAAAATATCTAGAAGACCACTTTAAAATTCTCCAAAATAACGTTTACAGACTGAGAAGTAACGATAAAAATCTTTATTTACCAAAGCCTAGCACTAATTTCTTAAAATATACATTTATATATCGTGCATCAAAGTTCTGGAATAGTCTACCTCATAATATAATCAATAATATCCATACAATTCGCTTAAACAGCTTCATAAATTTAATAGATGAATATATATATAATACATCCTAGAAAACAGTCTTTATATACCATTAATAATTTCTGTTTTGTGTATATAGTAATATATTTGTGTTAATATTTTAGATGTAAATATAGTTATTAGTTAAGAGTGTATTTTTGTACTAAATTAATGCACGGCCCTTTGAAAAACAGGAGACTGAATAGGCCACCGTGCTAAAATAAATTTAAGTAAAGTAAAGTAACTAGTTTATTATAATCGGCATATTTATTTAATCTCTCGTTCTACATTGATCAGAAGAAGAGCATCAGTCGCTAGACTGCTGGCCCATTGTAGACCTCAGTCTGTCCTTCATCACAATTTTGAGTTTGACACTTTTCGATACTCAATGTTTCGCCGTTTTGACTTAGGGGACAAGACGTTGGTCTCTCCCAGGAACAGGTCGTGTGTTTTAATTTGCTTTAACTTTGTTTATGTTTTAATTTAAACTTTCCCCAGGCAAAGGCCCTCTTACGAATAATTCAGTCAGTCATGACAAATACATTGTGATTCGTGATTATCGCGCTAGCATTTTGCGCGCACCTCGCACCCCGAGGTGCTGACGGCAACCGTTCAACGCTAGTCGGCGTTTGGAAGGCAAGGATACGAAGACAGCCGTCAGAGATAACACTCTGGGTACGGCGTTTGAATCAGCTTTTGCATTGGATAGATGATCGTACCAGTGAAATATCTGGTCGGCAGAATTGTATACTTTACCCGACAGCTGTAAAATTTCCGACAAATATCGACTTAGGGGGGCCTTGGCCTTCTTTGCCCTCGCGGCCACGACGCCACTGCGAAAATTGACCATATATTAATTCATAACGATTTTCTACTTTGAAATTTGAAGTGAAATGGCGACTAAAACATTCAGAAATAAAAAAGACTTTTTTAATGCATCTAGGATTATTGTTGATCGGCTGTAGAGCAATCAGACTCAGTTGTTTAAATTTTGAACATAAAACCTTAACTCATTCCAAACGGGAGAAGGCTGGTATTATTTTACTCTGGATAACGCCGCATTATTTTACTCTTGCTAACCCAGACGATTTTACTCTAAAAGGGAAGAGCTCCCGTATGTAAAGGGTTATTGAATCCACCCAAAGTTTGTCGAAGAAACTTTCAACTTTCATCAGTAGCATGCTAAGAATTTGTCCGTAAAATTTTCAATTATTATCCAAGTGAAGAGAAGACATAATCTGAAAAAAGAAATCTCAGTTGTAAATAACTCAAGATGCGGGCTAATAAACAAGACAAGGTATGGTGGAAACAAACGAAATAAACTGAAAAACGTCATCTTGTAGCTTGGTATTCAAGTCAGTACCTTCTTCACTGCCTTATCTTAATATAACTTGGATATCAAGCTACTCGATAAAGTTTTTCGGTTTATGTTGGAATTTTTATTTTTAAAATTGTTGGTTGGCCATGGTATATGGTGGTAGTATTTCGATTTCTATTTAAAAGCCTACGTCAGATCTGATGAAGGCTTTGAAATAAACTTGAAATATCAGATATTAGATGCGATGTTAATCTTGTCTTGATTACTAGCTCATATCTTGAGTAATTTACAGGATTTTTTCTCATGTTTTTTTAAACGGTCGGTTGGTCACGGATTTTAGTCCAAGTTTAGCTATGCCCTCTTGAACAATTGTGTCCATGTTATTAGGTGGCTCGAAGCTGTAAAAATTTTTGCAAGGTCATTTTGATCGATTTCTAACCTCTTTTTGAACTTTATGTAATGCCTTTTGACATCACAAATGGACGTCAGTGGTCACACAAAAAATCTTCATACTATTTTTGGTGCAAGATTTGTCCAGAGATTCCATATGAGAAACTTTCCCTAATTATCGCACGCAACATAAGACGGTATTAAAGACTAAATGAAATGTACGACAAACGATTTAACAAACTTTGAAGAATACATGTAAGCGATGTTTCTGACAACTACTTTTTCGACATCAAAAAGGGCTCGTTTCGCCTTTTGTGCTTGCGGTATTTAAAGGAACGAACACACGAAGAAGGCGAGATATTTAAAATTGTACAAATTACTATCTTGTTATTTTGTAATACAAGCAAACCTGTATCAAGCGGCCGTAATTTATTCTCTAGTACTTGTAAGCAGATCCATTTTGCAGAAATGAAGGACTGTGAATCAATCAATCAATCAATCAATCAATCAATCAATCAATCAATCAATCAATCAATCAGTCAGTCAGTCAGTCAGTCAGTCAGTCTGTCGGTCAGTCGGTTGGTCAGTCGGTCAATCAGACAAACTGTCGGAGAATCGGTGAGTCGGTCAGCTGGTCAGTCGGTGCGTCGATTATTCGATTAGTCGGTCAATTAATCAATCTATCAATCAATCATTTGTTTAAACGCAACACCCAGGAGCAATAAAATTGTAAAGCGCGCACGTGCGTTTACCTAAATACATGAGTTACTAGAAATACGGATATAAAACACCTTCTAGACAACGATTCCATCATATGCCTTGAGAAGATGAACGAGGTTGACGGGTTTTTGAGATTGCCAAAAAGCCTAAATTTTACTTTTGATTGAAAAGTAACCGTTACTCTAACTGGGATGGGAACAAAAGTTAACTATGAATCGAAAGTTGCCCTTAAGCAATGACACTTAACAATTGCAGCTGAGAATTGTCGACAATCGACTGTGCTTTTTCAACTCAGACTCTAAGGGGTCCGGTAAGGTAATTAAAAAGAGTAATTCAAAATGTGAGAAGAAACCTGAGCTGCTGGCGTGTTTTGTACGATGAACATCTCAATTAGTAAGTGTCTTAGAGCACTTGACCACCGATACATAGCTTCCAGTGCTGGAAAAGTTTTTATATTTCATCTGCTGGTCACCATATTTATGTTCCCTTTTCCCAAATTCTTTTTAAGCAAATGCTTTTAGCAATAATTGCCTATAATGGCTTAACAAATGTTGACAAATCCATTCTAACAAACGCAAAAATGTATGCTGTGATCAAGACCTGTATTGGATTTGGGTTTGTGGTCTATCGTATAGTTTTACAATTACACTTTTCATATATCTGTCTTCACACCAGATTTTGTCTGCCGCAGAGCAGGCAACCGAATGTGAGGGAATCATAAAACTAGTCAATTTATAGAAGAAGAATCTTACCGCACATCAAATACGCCTGCTCTTAAGGCAAATTTGATGTGCGACACCAAAGCGAATTACAGAACTAAAGAATAGCATTACGAAATTAAGAAATTCACTGGGAAAATAAAACTGCTAGAATTTTTCTACAGTGAGCCAGACGGTATGGTGGTAACAGCCTCAAGTCTAGTAATTCTCAAGTCTAGTATTCTTTATATGGTAGTCTTTATATATATTAAATTACGAGCCAGCTTGCTTGAGAGTCAAAACCTAAGTTAACATACAACATCAGAAAGAAATGACTTTATTTAATAAATTACGTTTCAGGGCACAGCCCCTTCCTCAGATTACATCCATCGACCTGGTGTAGAGTTTAAATAGTCTCGCCGTCCATTAACTGTCCTACCTAATTTCAAAATTCTTCTACATTAAGTCCCAAAGGTATAAAACATTTCAACTTTTCTTCCCAAAAGCTTTCCCTCTCTGTTCGTTTCTTTAAATCCGTAATATCTATAGTCTGTACCATAAAATCCTTTAAACCCGAATGTCTCTGTTCGTAATAAATGAGAATGCAGATGCTCACCACAAATACTCTTCTGCCCTCTGCCCACGATCCACGTTTACAGTATTTTGGGACTGAACTAATTTAATACATTGAAACGATAAATCTTCTAAATCATGAGGCGTTTTATTGAAATAAACAGCAACTTCACAAGTACATTTAGAAGTATTGATGGAAGATTTATGATTTCTGAATCTCACCTTTGCTTCAGTAGAGGTGGATCCAACATATTGAACTTTACATTTAATGCAGGAAACTAAATAAATAATATTACTAGAGGTAAGAAGGACCGCCGAATCAGTACTTATTGCCTAATGATCGCTATCACGTGACACTTGAAGTAGCAATCAGCAACATTTTAAGTCCATATCCTTACTATTCGCTGTACCCTTCGGTTCTTTCCTGTCCGAGAGGTCTCTCCTTCATAAAGTACAGGACCGATTTGAACTGTTGGAGTGGAGGGGGGGAGGGCTGAGGCCTGTTGCCCGAAAACCTTTTTGCGACACCCGAATTTTCAAAACAAACTAACCTCTAAACCGTGCCTTCCACAAAACTGAGCTAATTATTTAACGCAATACTAAAGTGACATCGATATGGGTACAACCCTATAGGTGACAAAAACATCACCGGATTTTGGTCACTTCGTTTTCGCCGTCAGGACGAAAGACAATTTTTTTTCGACAAAAGATCTAAGCATTTTTTTTCTGAAATAGGGTCTCTGCAGGCAAAAATGAAAATTTATCCCGTAAAAATTAAGGGTGCCCGAATCTGAGGGGGGCTGTAGCCCCCCAGTCCCGGCTCGAACGCCTCTGCTCGCTATGACGAGTAAAATCGTCAGGTGTTAAGTCCCAGTTACACTGCACAACCATGACGATAATCGATAACGATGCAATATTATTCATGTGGTCACATTTCAACGATAAAATCGATTCGATCGTCCACGTGACTGCAGAAAAGCACGTCCCCACACTCCCATTGTGCTAGTGCTGAGCAATCATGAGCTAACGGGCGCAAAGGCAAAGTCCTGCCAACATGACCGATTTAGAATTAGAAACAGAGCTGCTTCTTTAATGGCTATTAAAGAGAAGGCAGCAGAGAAGGAAGAAAATAAGACACATTTGAGTTCATAATATAAACAAACAGCGACTTTTGCTGAGCGAATTTCAAACTTTAGTAAGAGAACTAACTTCGTATAAAGGTAACTCCATCATCATTTTAGAATTTGGTGGCATCAATTTGATGAGATATTAAGTCCCTTGAAAAATGGTGTAAAGAAACAATGGACACAGTTTAGGTGGCCTAGCAAAGCAGAATTTTGATTGGCTAAAAACTCTATCGTAATCGTCCAGCTAAAAAAAATCGCTCAGGTGGGCGATTTTAAAATCGTTATCGTTATCGTTCACCGATAATTTTACGGTAATTGATGCAGTGTGACCTGTAACAGACATTTTATAAGCAAACGACTTTTTTATCGTTATCGTATCGTTATCGTTGCGCAGTGTGACCGGGGCTTTAACCAGAGTAAAATACCAAAGTCGGGTATGGACATGAAAGGGTTAAGTTATTGAGCATTCTTAGAGGACTGCAGAAAGTTTATTTCGTAATAATAGTAATTCTGGTGAATATGTCTATCTGGTCAATCTGTTTCAACCTAGTTAATTTCATATTAACCTAAGTTAATAGGTTAATCAATTTTAAACTGAGTCATTACATATCAACCTAAGTCAATGTATTTTTACTTAGTCGAACCGACTTCATATGTGTCGTCATAGTTGAATCTTGATTAGATAAGGAAAGTTAATAACTGGCGAACTTTTTAATTGTTAACGCTAAGCCTTGGTACAATGTAGCTTGATTTTCATCCCCAATTTTCTTTTGGTGATGATTAGGATTTGGATTATTGAGGTTAGATGACCCGGAAATGTTCCCATTAGAAGTTATAACGTGCTAGTGGATAGGTTTAATGTATTAGCGAGGTAGTAAACCCAGTTAGTTTCAAGGGTTAGGGTTTTTGTTCGGGTTAACTCTCACAGAAAATCTCCCATCACAGTATACTCGTTAGTGGGTCGGGTTTTTGTATAAGCTGGACAGTGTAATAATTAAAGATTACAAGTTAATAAATTAAATTGTAGAATGTGGTCAGCAAAATAACGTATTAGAAAAGCCCTTCCCCGTACATATGTGTACATTTGTGTACATATGTGTACTTGTATGTATATATGTATACATATATATACATATGTGTACATATGTATACATATGTGTACATATGTATACATATGTGTGTATATATATATATATATATATATATATATATGAAATATTTAAAGACCGAGCAGGAGTGCTTTATCGGGATTTCTCAAACTCATTAATAATTCACGAAGAAAAAAACAAAAGAAATTCATAATTAATCAGTATTTAGAAATCGGAGGAAGATTACAGCTGAATTTTTCCAACTTTCGGCTGGATTTTCGCCTAAAATACTGGTTCGTTTGAGAATTAATTTCAAACACTCGTTTAGTGTTCTTCCTCCAATTTCTAGATACCTCGAAACTCGTTGAAAAACTCGGCTTTGTCTCGTTTTTCAACTCGTTTCTCGGTATCAAGAAATCGGAGGAAGAACACCAACTCGTACTTGAAATATTACTTAAAATAATTTCCAGAGTTGTTACAGTTGAAATAGTTTACCATCATCTAGCGAAAGAACTCATCCACTGCTGAAGGTCATTGTATTTTATCCAGAACATCTTAGTATAAATTTTAACTCAGCGTCAACCATATTTTATATCCATATTATTGACAATATGCTGCAATACCGACTGCAAACCCGATTATGGTCAATTCAAATCTATACTGTAAAACACGATTCTTTTTCCATGTTTGTTAGATCGATGATATAAGTTATTTGACAACAATCTCAGGTCGATGCAATAAATCCTTGATGAGTGACAATGTTTTGATAATTTGATGATAGCCAAACTCAGCTTGTTATGCACTTGACATGAAACTTTATATTTTTTCACTCACGTCGACATTTTTGCTCTGGTAGAAACATTTCTTCAAAATACGGGCGGCAGAGGTACCAGGCGGGAATCGTAAACGGAAAAGAAATAATAAAGCCCAGCAAAAAACACGCAAAATAGGCATATTTAAAGGTTTATAGTATAATTCTAACCTTAACATTAGAATTATACTATAAACCTGTAAATATGCCGATTTTTGCTGAAACATCTGAAGTACTTTGACGCAAAAAGTATAATCATTTACAATGAAAACCCGGCTCCGCTTGAGTCGTTTGTTTCCACCGTCATATCGGTGAACCAAAGTAGTGCGGAATGAATTTGTTGTTGAGGAAGCATTCATTGCGTGTGCTGTTAATTGATTGCCCTTAAACATCACCTAATGTGTATATACATTTTATGGTTGTTTGCTTGTTTAACAAGTAAACAACCCAGTTTGTATCCACACTAGGACTATCTTGTCAAATAGTAATGCAAAAAATGAAGCACGGTCCGTGGATAGTCTTAAACAAAATAGAAACAGTTACAAGAGAGTGCTCTGGCAAATCACTGCCAAATCTCAGCCAAGTATCATGTTTTTTCGTTTTTTGACAGAACATTACCTTTTATTTTTTTATCACGTCAAATCTTCCACATAGCTAGTTGGCGTTTTTGAAAAAGAGCCAGGCAAGTTCATGAAATTTCAAACGATAATATTTTGTACGAAAAAATGTCATTAAATGTGTGTCTAAACTTAGGAATTACGAAATTTTCGGTCGGCAATTCTCTAGCAGCGTTGGTGATATAACTACTTGCTAAGCTAACATTAAAGTTTCGATCGTTAAGCAAATGATCATGGCAATTAATGTTCAAAATGAAAATCCGATCTGAATCGCCGGTGTTGAAATTGACAATAGTGGTGTTCTTATCGCAAGAAGTCTCTAGAAATCATTTGTGTTATATACATCAATTGGGGGTTGGGAACGCTCAAGGTCAACCTCTTGTCTCTTAAGTAAATGTTTAAAATTAAAGCGTAAATGAACCACTTGAAAAATGGACAGATTTTGTCAATTAACGCATTAGCGAATAACACCCTGAAAACGAACCCATTTGCAACTGCGCAAGGGAAGTACGTGTTACGCGCTTTGTTGAAGGAAATGAGTTTATTTGGAATAGGCTATGTGAAATATGTTTGAATTGTTTATATAGGTATGTCGTAGAGAGACCTTGTATCCCAATAAAGTTCTTGTTTGACAAATTAAGGAAAAGATCGCATGGTAAAATAGAGTGTTAGTGATGAAGTGAGTGTTGAATAAAGACTTTAAAAATGTCCGTCATAATTGACTTGCTACGACGACAATGAACAAAATTTGAACCGTGAGCCACAGACTTGTTGACCGTCAGCTACGAGAGCAGAAACTTTGGTAGGAATGTTTTTGCGTCGTCTAAAATTGTAAATATTGTTAATACACTTGAGAAAAATGGACAGCACTGCGTTGGCAGTGATGAACGACGTGTTTAAATAGCCAAAAGAGCGAGGGAGTTGCCAAAATGTAAGAGAGGAATTGCTAATGAAGATCCTTCATTATTTCCTTTCTCAAGTTTCGGCAATTCCCTCACCTTTTCGGCTTTTCAAACACGTTGTTAATAGACGTGGACTGTCGATATCCAAGAGACGTTTGTTGATTTTTTCAAAAATGAGTATCTTTCTCCCGAGGAGTTCGAAATCGGAAGCAAGATTTACTTCGAACTTCAAAACGATCTCCTTTTGTTGTACATTGAATTCAAACATCAGTACGCTGCAGTTTGCTTTGAACATCTTTATCGATCCATCTTTGGAAAATTATACAAGTCATTCTGATTCTCCTTTTGGACCTCCTTTCAATCTTCTTATCGTTTTATTAACTAGTCCTTCAACGAAACAAGCTACATGAAGTTCGATCTTTAGAACCTTTCGAACTCTTTCGTCCTCTCTTGGATCCTTCTGTGATAGATTTAAGACTTGGCATTTACATCCATTTGATTTTGTCTTAGAGAGCATAGAGTGCCAAACGGAACTAATGACGACAAGTAATGTAAAAAATTGTGAAAAAATTTTATAAATGTCCCATTCGAAACACAGCATTCCATATCATGTGATGAATGAAAACACCATCATGTCCACCAGCGATTTATTTACTTTTGGCATATCCGGACTTTTGTGCTGAAAGCTGTTAGTTTTTTAAGAACTAGGTTCAAACAGCATTAAATAAAAGGAATGCTAACAACGTGAACAATTTTTCAATTCTTTTTCGTAAAACACTAAAATAACGTCAACAGGAAGCGACACTGGGCACCCATTACGGCTTCTTTCCAGAGACCAGTCAAAGGAAATTTAATAGTTGAGTTGATGACAAAATAATCCAGATCAATTCATTACAACAACATTTAAAGTAAAAAAGTGACGTTACCACATGCAATCTCTGGAAAATACTTTTAGCTGTGAGTTTATTCGTACGGATAGCGTTGACATTCGACCTGAGATTGTTTTATTGGATTTTTAAATTTTTAACTGTTTTAATAATTTCACTTTGCAACAGAGCCCTGTTGAAAATTATGTTTAGTTGAGCAGTTTGTCGGCATGAAGTTCGTAACTAAATTAGATTAAATCAAGTGGATAGGATGCGGAACTTGTGTTATGCTATCCGACTCATATGACAAAATTGTGAATTTTTAAATTTTTCTGGCTAAAAGGCTTATTTTGTAGAAGCTGAAGAAGTTTCATCTCTCGTGCTTCAACTCAAGTACTTTGTTTGCACATTGGAAAATTACTGTTACTCGGAATCTGCCTAATTCAAATGCGGCAAACTAGAAACAGACATTTAAATTCCTTTCTATTTTCACCAAACCTTCTCGTTATTGTTTATAAAAGGTGCAAATTCAATAAAGCTGAACAACAAAATCCACTCAAAAAAATATGCAAACAGGAAATGTTACCAACTGGTAACTCGTCAATTAAAAGTTTTCTTCCTGTGATCACATACATCGAAGAAATTTAAGTATTTTATATGATCGAACAATAACATTAATTAATCCAGGTTTTAGATGTCTATTTCGTACAAGGATGGGAGAAACACTTGGTTCCACCCATTTTGACTCATTACAAAATCTCAAATATCTCGAGCAAGTAACTTTTCAAATTCACCTGAAACTTTCGTGACGAACTTATATTGTATTAAAACAAGAACAAGTATAATAATGTCTAATCCCTCTCGAGATTTCGCTGCTTGAACTGTGTGGCATAGTTTACTTCTCGATCATCAGATCAGATCTCAAGCCATCAACACCTGCATTCATGTACCAATCCATTCGGGAAGCCTACGAACATCAGATAAAGTGGTGGATGAACACAGGAGGCAAGAGGGCTTCTTGGAGAACATAATGGTATATTAATTTAAAAAATTCGAATCCATTAAGTTTGCACGGTTTATTCCGAACAAAAATGTCATCAGACTTCTTTTAGGTAAAATTTTAGACAAAATTTCGTTTATTGCAATGGAAAGAAGTACAGTATATAAAGAAATTATCATTTATAGACTTGTAAACTTATAAACTACAACTTCAATACATGTAACGGTATACATTTGTTTGGGATTAAACTGATAAATACCGACAATCATATATAGAAATCCCTAATTCAGCTATGGCTAATATGAAAGATGTTTACCATTGAGCTCCATCCACTGTCAACGTTAAGATAATTCCAACGTTATCGTTGGTCTCCCCTCAGTATCAACAGTGGAATTCGTCCCATTCGAAAATTAGGGATTGATCTAAGGGGAAACTCTGGGGTCTTATAACCAGCTCGCATGTTTTATATAATATTTTTATATAATATTTTTATATAATATTTTTATATAATACAAGAATATATACCCTTTGCAAAAATCCAAAGTCCAGACTTCTCGCCCTTCCTGGATCCACCAATGTCGCTTCTTGTTTGGTGGGACACCAGTCCAAAAGGTTGAATGAAAATGAAGGCTAGTTGCTCGAAGTGAAGGTAAAATGAAGGTTACCAGCGTCCCACGGAATTAAAGCAATAAGATGATTATAAAACCATAACCAGCGACAACAGTGGAGCAACTACAGGGTGGGAAGGATGGGTAAATTTTACGTGTCCGAACAAAAGGAATTAATTAGGGGTCCCCGACTATTTTGTGACGTCATCATTATTTTCATTTCATGACGGCATAAATTTGCTCGAAGAAAGTCTTAAACTATTTCCAAATTGGAGGAAGATCGAACTGTTACATTAAGGCAAAAGTTTGATCTGCCACCTCTTTAACAATCCATCAATTTGGGTGTGACAGATTTACTAAAGAATGAAAATGAATGGTATGGGTGGATTACATATGGACCCATATCTTCCATATAGGGATATGGGCCCACCAAGTAATCTGTACTCCAGGCTCCAAGATACCTAGTTGCGCCGCTGGCCAACAACTTAAGAAAATATCGTAGAAAAGTTAAAGATAGATATTTTCGATTTAGTTTTTCTAATATGATTATATTTCAACAATTTTTAGATTAGTAAATGTATTGATCGAGTATAGTTTATATATATATAGTCTATATAGCATATCAATTGTATATCATATATAATCATAAAAATTCTGTCATGTTTTTGCAAATAAAAATAGGAAAAAATGACACTTCAAAATTTTTAAAATCACGGAACTGTTAGGGTGCACTAAAAGAAATGTTTGGACTCTGAATCTTAACAAACTCTGTCGTCTTGTAATCACTTGGTTGGTGCGTTTACACTATTACCATGGGAAAGCAAAACATTGACATCTTGGCAGGAGGTTTCATTAAAATTAAAATATGAGAGAAAAAATGTCCCACCCGCACCGAACGATGTCGTTCATATCTGGTCCAAGCAAGCATTGTATGTCTCACAAAGTAATGAAATCAATATGGGCTAAGAATTTAGGCCGAAAGAAAAACCTTCAAATGAAGTCACTTGATGATCTTTTCTCCTAGCATGCTCACGAAGGCTAATGGTGGCTCAGCAACTAGGGTGGCTTGTGGGGTCACGGCCAGCCAAAAAAAATCTGGGCTACCCAACCTCGTAGAGTAATATGATCTTTAAACACTATTAAATTAGATATTTTTGCAGTTGTTAAACAATATGACATAATATGCCATTAAGCAAGTCTTCTTGATGCATTGCCCTAAATATGTATAACTGAACTCTATAAATAACTACTTTAATTATAGAATTATTTTAAGGATTCAGTTATCTGTACGAAATGTTAGCCTCCTCATAATTTACGTTGGGCCCATCGAGGTCATCCCAGTCAGTGTGCTCTCGTTACGTTATTGAAGGCCAAGACGTTCAATTTCATACCGAATATTCCATTTTTACGTTTTCTAACTTCACTGCTACTCCCTAACAAATACTACAGTGACATAGCACTATGTTTATTTCTTTGTATCAGGCATACATGAATTGGTTGAAAGAAGATGGAGCGGAAAATACCCTCCCCGGTTTACATTACAACAATGAACAACTATTTTTTATTGGATTTGCTCAGGTAAGGCATAACATGCAACGCCTCAAATGATAACTCCTAGCTGTTTTATTAGCTAGACGTCACTAACACATCATTGTTTGTCACTTAAACTTACTAAGTTGTTATCGTTGAACAAAACGTGGCGAATGCCATTTCTATTTGAATTCGCAATTACACATAAAACAAAAGCGAAAAATTATCTTGCGTACTTCATCAGAAGATGGCATGGACGAAGACTTGCATGAACTCGTAGCATAACAGAATTCTAGTTACTGACTGTTTTTAATCCATAACTGACACTATCTCGCAGGTCGTTATGAACAATAGAACTGTTAACACAGGCTTATCAACTCAGAAAACTATTTTGAGCGTCCTTCTGGGATCAAACCCGTAATTTGATCATGAATTACGGTGTAAAGTTCTAAATCCATGGACCTGCGTGAACTTAGAGAAAGAGTAAACGTTGCAAATGTGTGCTGCATCTACTAATGGACTTATGTACTTCCGAAGCGTTAGTTGAGATGTTCCATGTCATGTTTGATGGTCATGACATGTATGCAAAGGGCTTCTGAACCGTAAGGGACAAATTGTGTCTTTAGTTCTAAACGCCAACCTCGCACAACCATTATCGTGCTCTTAATTAGTACAAGAACCATCAGAAGTGGAATGCTGCGTAAGCAGTTTTGAATGGAATAAAAAAAGTTTCAAGGTAGTAGTCTGCCATCTACTGGATCAGATCAGTACTCTTATGAGCGACATTTTTTCGAAAAATGGTTCCTTCTCTCTGAAGTAAAAACTATAAATCTTTCTATTTGTTACTAGTTTCACTCTTTGTCAAGACGGAGAGAGGTTTGAAATTGTAATCAAAATATTGTGACAATGATATCATGAATAGTGAAGTAGAATTACAAACATTTTGGATTTATGTTTACAATGAGACCTTGTCGTCAGAAACGAGACTCTGATGTATACATTAAGGTGTAAAAAATTTGGGTCTACAAACTAGAAATTTTGTCGTACCAAAAAGTAGGTTTTACTCTTTCAGGTAAACCTGAAAGTAATCTGGTCCAACAAATCGCCATGCACTATCTGATAAACCTCCTGGCAAAGTGTGTTTTTAAAATGCATGGAAGCGTTATCCATTCATGTCCCTCCAAATATTTGTCACCATCATAGTTTGACTACGTACTAAGAAACGTTCTTCGAACGTACTGCCTGGAGAGAGAACACTTAAAAACAAATTTCCGACCCAAAAGATGGCAACAATGAGCAATGGGCAACAATGAGTAGTCTAAATCCATCTACATTTGCAGCTGCACGTGCGATTTGTTGCTTGCATAGTTGATGCGACTTTTTAAAAATTTTTTTGCATCGCCAAAGCATGAAGTAAGCCATACAAGTAGCTGTTCTTACGCAGGCAACACGACAACAAAAAAGGCTGCAACAAATAATCCGCAAGGAATCCAACGAACTGAATTACTGAAGCCAACGTGCAACTATATTCCCGCTCTTAAAGCCTATTCAGCCTTCTCAGCAAATGATTGGTTGGTTTATTAGAAAATTTGAGGAGTTCCGCCCTACGTCCTCAGATTTTTCACAAGACCAGTAATAAAGCTTGTACGATTGGTTTTTTAAAGGCGTAAAGAAATTGTATTTGATTGTGTGTTTTTTCTCTATAATCGTCTCTGCGATCTGGTAGCTCACTATTTTAAGATATTGAAGCAACTTTTCAGCTCATAGATATAAGTATTTTTGTAGGAATATTGTGGCGTTGCTAACTCAAAGACTGAATACATTTCGTCCCTCAGTGAGGTACATGCTCCTCCAAAATTCAGGTAAATTTTTAACCTTACTGTCCTAGTCGTTGTCAGAATGTGGTATGTTAAATCTATTGATTTATTTTTCATTTGAAATATCTTTGCAGGGTGATTGGAACTTTATCAAACTCCATTACTTTTTCGAAGGCATTTAAGTGTAAGACCGGCTCTCCTATGAACCCAAAGAAAAAATGCGAAGTTTGGTGATCAAGAATTTGAATATTAAATTGAGCTATAGAATATTTTTAAAATTGTTTTGATTGGTTCTTTTGGTCGCCTGAACTTAAATTAAAAGAGTAGCAAATTTTTAATTTCAAGATGCTAACAGAATCGTTTAGAGATATTAGTGATACATGCACGGTAGAGCCAAGAAAACTGTCGTTGATTACTAGTTGTCTTTATAATGTCCTAAGAAACTTTGAAATGAAATGCCAATTTCATAGGAAGCACAAGCTGACAAAATCCCCAAAAATTGTTGGAAAGGTTTGAGCTGCTCTGATAATCCGCTTCTCTGCAGTTGTCCCCGTGTTTTAGCTGTCAAAATCCTTAGTTGATCAAAAATGATATGCCGCGTCCTCACCAACAATACGTTTATAATGCTGCTTAGAGCGAGAAACCCCAAACCAAGTAAACAAAGAAAAATAGGGATTCTAAAATTCGACTTTCCATTTTCTGCCAGTTGAGCAACAAAGCCAAATCGGAAGCATACCCTGCTTGGGAAAATGACACTAACAGTTGACACCTCATGTCGTGCGTCTTACGTCTGACCATCTTGGAAGTAATTATCGTTATATGTACGTTATATCGTTATATGACCAAGTGTTGGTGTAGGGCAATTTTGAAGAACCACAATAGTGCGTAGGGTCAACTGGACTTTTTGCTCTACAGGGTGTCCCAAAAAAACCGAAAACTATTGAAATCACTTATTGTTAAAATTTGAATGCCCTACGAAAAAGCTGAACGTAATGATGCATAAAATATTGGCAAGGTGCATGTATTAAAATTTAGGTAAGAAAATCGCCTTGTAAAGTGCGCAATTTTTTGCCTGTGGGAATTTACTTATATCAATCATTTATGCACTCGTGGGGACCAACAGAGTACTAAGGCATTCAAATTCTAACAATTAAATTGTTATTGGTGATTTCAATAGTTTTCGGGTTTTTTGGGACACCCTGTATACCTGTCTGTTAAGGGTTTTTGCTTTGAATAACTTTATCCCTTCCGAGATTAATTATCCCTCATATCAGTATTCACAAAAGCATATAACAACTACACAATAACATCGAATTCATGATCTCACAGCCAACCAGGTACAAAGAGCCTTGTTGCTAATTCGTTCATGTACAACTTCTTGCTAATGAGTTCATATACAAATTACAAATCAGTTGAGTTAATGGCACACAAACACCTGCATGAAAACATTGAACTTCTACCTCACCATTTTAATACTTCCTCAATGTTTCCCAAATTGTCAGATTTTTGTTGCCTGGCTGTTTAGGATAACATGCTTCGAATTGCTACCAACAATGGCGAACCAAGGATTTTGGTTAGGGAGGAGGGATAGAATTTTAAACGAGCATTCGCTGGGGCGCTTGGAAGGCATGCTCCCTCTTGGGAATATTTTGTATTTTAAAGTCACTGCAAAGCCAATTCCGCCATAATGAATTGACATTCCTTGTACGGAACACACCGTGTAAGGTTACGGAGAACTTATAGCATTTCATTATCGTTGTCAGAGGTGTTGTACCCTGCACAGTTTACAGCGTTCGCTTTTAATTTTAAGTGACATTTTTTATTATCTTTCTCGTCGATGCAAATAGAAATCATTTCTGTGGCTGCTAAGGGAGGAGCTTAAGCCCTTCCTTGAGAACGCCATGCACTGGTCACCAAAAAGCAAAAAGACGTCTTTGATAGTTGTATAAAGATTAATAGGAATGCGAAAATTCATTAGACTCTTCCATTTTGCTTCTTCCTGATATATATTGGTTGCAGTCTTCACGGAATTCATTTTCCTGGTAAATTTATCGTAAGCTTAGAGATCCAATATTTTAGAGGTGGTAAAAAGAATTAACTCAGTTTTAAGCTACTATACCAATAAATTTGTGAAAACTAATTACAAATTTAACCGAATTTGTCCGTATTGCTCTAAGTTTTCCGGAAATCCTCATTTGTGTACATGATCACGAGCGACTGTCCGTCTGGTAAGTTGAGGGTATGCAGACGTAGATTTGAAAAGATGTTTATTGATATCAATTGGATTTTTTCCCTGTTATCCATTAACTAAACGAACAAGCAAACGAACAAGTAAATAGATGAATAAATAAACAATAACTAACCAACCAACCAACCAAACAAACAAACAAATAAATAAATAAATAAAAACCCACTTCAATCTCCATTCGTTTGGGACAATTGGGAGTTGACATGGACCGAATCCGGATATATTATCGAGTAAATTGTCCTGTAAACTGCCTAGATTGCTTTGAACAACTGAAAAAAAATTCATCCGCAATTTGCTCATTTGGCGGATAGCGCCCCATTTGGCCAATTAAATTCCGTTGTCCACTGCTTGGATGGAGCAGTTGACTCTCTAGGACATCACCAGATAATCTAACTGTGCTTTGAAAGACTGACCCGTTATCACCGGCGAGGTGTTCAATACACTATTACACGTCAGTACACTATTAAGTACAGAATTCAAACATCTCTTCCATGAGCTTTGCCAAAAGGCAATTCGCCACAAAAGGAAAGCCATGTAACGATTACTATTTCTCGGATGAACATCTCACCATCTATCCGAAGACTACGGATTTATTTTGCATTAGACTTGTTTATAGGCTTCAGGGTATCCACATTTGCACAACACTTATTCTGGACTTGATAGATGGAGACATTAGACAGCTTAGAAGGCATGTCACGTCCTTATAAACTCAAACTCATCAGACCATATTCTTTTGTTTTCCGTCGGTTATTAATTTTGGGGTAATCACCTCATTTTGAATGCAGTCAGTTGTTTTGATTATTCAATGGAACGTTAAGGGGTTATTATTTTTAAATAATAACCTGGTAGGAGGTTATTATTTAAAAATAACAACCGCCTAATAGGTTATCATTTAACAAGAATAAAACCAGGCTAATGTAGGACATTATCTTCATCCTAGTTTCTCAGCCCAAGCAACGTTTCGAGAATTCCGACTCGCACTAAAATAACTAACCCTTTAAAACATAACTAATGTCATTCAGTACGAACACCACCAGGTCAACACGCTTAATTCTCAGACAATATCCGAACTTAATAGAAGCACTTGGTATTTCATTACTTGAAAACACTCTTTTACTTGCCATTCGTGTTTCTGTGTCCCTATTTGCCATGGTCATATGGACGAAAGATTGTGACTTAAATTTGTCTTCGTCCCTCTTCATGCAAAATAATGGCAAGCAATCTTCGTTTGACATTCCAAGTCATCACTTTCTTCGAGTTTCATTACCGGGTGCTCACCTTTGGTTGAACAAACGAATGTTCATTTCAAAATACATCTTTGACCATTTTCATATTCGCCTTTCGCCAAACACGTTAGCCAAATAACGTTGAAGAACATTACTATTCATAAATGTAGAACATCATTTCAATCAGCTTACGTGTACACCCAAAGGACTCAAACTATAAAAGATGAATTCCCTGTTGAAAAACAGGCAGAACAATACCTCAATTCTTATTCCTATAAGAAATCATATGACCAGTAATTTAAATTTCAAATGTATTTTTAGAACCTCCGGAAAACAAAAGAATATGGTCTGATGAGGATATAAACAAGTTAAAAGCCACGGGGTCGGTTTTTATTCAAATGTAAAGACCTTGCACTTCGCGCTCGGTCTTCACAGTTGAATAAAAACCTCTCCCTAGGCCTTTAACCTATATATATATATTGATGAATGTCATATCCACATTGTAATCTTTGCAAGGGGCACATTGTCAAATTCAAAACTCTCTGGAACAGCATGGTAAATCAATGCAATAGGAAGCGGGGAAATCGTTTTAGTCCAGCTGATAAACTATTGCAAGTAGTGCAAAGTCCACAAATAACGCAGATACTGTGTGCAGTGGGACCTTAGACGGCAAAGGATAAAACTACCTCTGGGAATTTTGAAAGTGTAATACTATGAGTTGATACACCCAAAGTAGATTGTAGAAGTCCTTAATGATGACGCCGGGGTAAAAAGCTAACAGTGAAAAAACGTAGCCTGCTTTTGTTGCAGTCATCCTCAAACTATGAATCGTTTCTGCTTCTCTGTTCTTTTACCCATTTCACACCATGTGAATTTATTCTGGTGGTTTTGTTTTTTTGAAACTTGATTATGTTCAGACACGAGTCAGAGGTTTATCACCGAAGTGATAAAGAACCAAAACATCACAATGTCTGAAAAGGGCATTTATTTTGAATCCTAAAGACCGATTAAGATTCGGCGCCAAAAAAGTCACTTGGTGACAATTCTTTTATGAAAAAGTTGACTCTGAGACAATCTCCGCTCGACATTTTGTATCAGCCAAAATTAGCCTATCGGCTCAAACAACCACATCGTCCACGCGACGTTTTACACCCAGTGGAAATCTCCCTTTAAGCTTGGTTTCCTTAAAGTTGTAATAATTGTAATTCGGTCTGCCATTATTGCTGATCAAGTCTTACAACAATTATGAGTTAATGGAAACACGAGTCGTAATTGTTGTAATTCTTAAAATGATAGATGAATGGTCGTCAAGCCCTATGCTCAGAAAAACGATTTCTGAGCCCCAGACGGGGATTGAACCAGCAACCTTCTGACGACCGGTAAGACGCTCTAACCATTGAGCTACCAAGAATCAGATGGCGAGCCAACGTCCAAGTTCGATATATATTTGCGACCTAAGTGGAAGCCACTATATATTGATAATGACAGATGAAATTTGTATATTAGATATATGAGAGCTTGGAAATATCTATCAGCGATCAGTTGGTGATTGTTGTAGAAGTTGAATCAGGTTCAACTTCTACAACAATTACAACAATCGCCGTCAAATCAACATTTAATGGAAACGTTCGTCGCCGACTATCTGCGACAGAAAAGTGCCCACAAACCACAGTCAGATAATATTTAATATATTACGTAATGATAAGTCAAACGCGGAGTTTAACTTTAACTGACGTGCGATTCATGGATGTTGCTCGTGTGTACCCAGCCACCTTCCAAAGGTCGTAGGTTGTGTTTTGCGAAAAAAAAAGCACTAAATCAATTTATGTTTCCTCTTCCTGGACTTTTTGCGAATCCTGGCTGAGGCAAGCAGCAGCACCCTTTGGTATTGTACCTCTAACCTTCAACTTAACTGTACCATCTACGTTCAGCGTTTTAATGCGAGGCATATTTTATGACAAGATGTTCGAAGCCAATTTGTGGCTCTCGCCCAGGTCTAAATTTTTCCAAACCACCCGCTAGCGTAGTTTCAACATAAATCAGCGATCACTAAACCAAGACGTCCTGCGTACTAGAGGGAAATCGATGCCTAAATTGCAACAATTACAACTATATGGAAACACAATAGTTGTAATGGAATCACTGACGGTCGCCGACTGAACTACAACAATTACAATTATATGGAAACCAGGCTTTAGGGAAAGCGCCTCTTGTCATATTTCTTTCAACCATTCAGCAATAAAATGCGCAGCATTAATTAATAACCCTCCAACTTTTTAACAAAAACTTTGGGGGTCGGACGAGGACTGCAAAGGAGATCATCGTGAGCTGAATGTGGTTCTCGACCCATGGATTGACAACCCCTGTCCACAGGGCTTACAAACGTTTTGTAAATAGTCAACCCGAAATACACACATGTATACATCTGTTACCACCTGACCAAGTGTGATATTTTCTTTTAGATACAACATTCGGTGTGTGTATAGCTCGATGGTTGGAGTTCTTTAAAATGTCTATCATTAAATGGACACGTATATTTGAAACTACTTTCTCAGTTTAACTTACTGCATGTTATTAACTCTTTCAAGGCGGGAGCTCTCCCCTTGACGAGAAAAAAAAGTCTGGCGTTCGCTAGAGTAAAATGATAGAAGTCTTATGTCGATGACGCAGCCGTCCCTTTCGTAAACGGTCTTTGCTATCCCTAACAGTCTTTGCCATTCCAATGTTTCCGAGTCTCCCCAGTGTACCCTCCGCACCATGACTTCATCAAGTTACATAAACAAGAAACAACTCAAAATCTTTCACTTGTTTTCTTTCCTTGACTTTAAATTCAACGACGGATTATCTGGGGGACCTAACCGAAACCGAAAACTTAACCTAACCGTCTCAGTAGCGGGTTTGCCACCTTGCTTACACCCTAATTTGACCACCAGTCGTTTTACTTTATTACCGTAATTT
Source organism: Heliopora coerulea (assembly GCA_030142905.1). Taxonomy (NCBI): domain Eukaryota; kingdom Metazoa; phylum Cnidaria; class Anthozoa; order Scleralcyonacea; family Helioporidae; genus Heliopora; species Heliopora coerulea. Next base: position 4,968,273 of record JASJOG010000003.1, on the reverse strand, counting down.
TAACATTTTGACTATACGAAAGCCTATACGACAAACACTGTAGCGTAAGAAAAACCAAAAAACCCCCAAACAAACCACTTTGAGTGCGAACAAAATAAAATACATAAATAGAAAACTAGATTTCACCATGGATTAGAACCTTCTTGGTACCAATCGCCATTAGTCGTACAAACCACTACACAGGCTTGCAGGTTCGGTTGAGCCTTCCCAAATTGGGAATTTTAAAAACATACCATCATTCAGTGCGGGTCTTCAGGGTACACTTGGGAAACCCGAAAACATTAGGATGGCAAAGACCGTTTGGGATGGGAAAGACCGTTTACGAAAGGGAAAATATTGCCGGCGGCAAAGAGTGAATAAACCTGGAGATAACTCTTTCAAGGCGAGAGTTTCCCCCTTGACGAGCAAAATTGTATCGTCTGGCGTTAGCCAGAGTAAAATGATGGAAGTCTTTTGCCGTCAGCAAAGAGTTAAAGGTTGCGGTTTCATTTCCTACCGCGAATGCGAGAAACATTCGTGAGTAGCCAGCACGAGAACTTATATATCTGCCATCTGATAACAGTGTGGAAATTTAACCACAAAAAATTGTCCCCCAATATCATGTATGTACTATCATCTTGCATATTACTTTGTTTTTGTTTTATAACGAATATCCAATTTTGATTTATTTGCTTGAATTTTTTCATGAACTGTCTATAGGCCCACGTAAGGTAAACCCCAGTTACTTCCTTGCAGGTACAAAATACGAACTGAATTGGTGCCATAAACGTCTTTCCAAATTCTTTCGGGAAAAATACCCAATTGGTAACATGTTGTTAAAATTTTTCACCATGACTATTACCATATGTTACCTCTTACGATTGGAGAGATTGGTCCCAATTTTACATGATGGGCGGTGAAATTATACTGGTAGGTACAATATAAGTGATATAGGTGTAATAGTCAAAAGGTGTTTTCCGAGTTTGAGCTTATTTGTCTTCCTTGATTAGATTCTTGATTAGCTTCTCTTGTTAGGTAAACACATTGCCGCCATATCTTTGTCACGTAGAAAATCAAAATTGAGTGAAAACGAACCTTTGACGTGTATGACTAACACCTGCTTAACAATAGAATTATCCCTTGATTTATTTTTGCTGTCGAATAAAATATCTCTAAGATAATTTGCAAATTTACCTAGAACACTTCTAAACACAAACTAACAATAAAGAATTAACATACAAATAAACTTGTGCTTCAAAAGGTCATAATAAGCCTTTATAGCTATGATCATGTTTGATAGTGAATAGAAATGAATCTTCAGAAAGTTTGAGATAAAATGTGCAAGTATGCAAGAAAATATTCCCTTTTTTCACTGTCTGTAATGGGTTTTACGTTGACTTTGATAGAGCTTGTTTTCCTAATATGGAATAAATCCATAAAACTAAAAGATTCTAAAGATTCTAAAGATTCATCTCGCACTTATGAGTTTTTATTTAATCATTTGCTATCCGGTGGAGCGAATGATTGACGACGTGATAGCTTCAATATTTCGTGGTGAACGTCTCTCCAACATGAAATTACTGGACTCACGCAACGACGCTTTGTACAGTTTCGTTGAGTTTTTAGGTGATAAAAGCGCTAAATGCCACACTGGTTGAACTTTATTCGTTAAAATAAGACTACGATTTTATGCGATGAAGTCTAAATCGCCACAATGCGACGTAATTTAGTGATAAACTGTGGATGCTTGGTGATGTTTTCTATTTATCTTAGTGCGCAATATGGATCTTTTGCCAGTCTTCCTTCGAGCCCTCAGGTCATTACATTTAATGTTAAACTTATTATACCTTTCTTATTTGTTCTCATGCACGGTCACTGATAGGTCTCTTGGCTGCTGTCCGACAGGGTCACTGTTGGTCATTCTATGTAGATTGCGAGTGCGCAAGCTGCGGCCCGCGAGTGTCGTTTATGCGGCCCGCGGAGATTTGCAAGTTCAAAAATAAATACTTTCTACTCTAAAAATTAGAAACTTTTGTCAGTAATAGGGATCAGAATCGAACTCTTCCAAGAACGGCTTTTGCACCTTAATTAGCTTAACTTAGAGCGAGAGGCTTTATTAAGGTTATTAGATTATAAAAACAGCATATTTGCAATAGAACAATCGACCTTATGGGGGAAAATGGAAGGCGAAAGCAAAAACTAATGGCCCACCTAATATTCTATTTCAGAATCATTCTCAGGGTATTATGAAACGAAAACTTCACAATTAACCTAGCAGGGATTCGAGCGGGATTTGAACTCGCACCTTCGGTATACCGGTCCGCCGCTCTACCTATTGAGCTATCGAGTCCACAGGGATTGGAAGTTGTCGCGAGAATATCTCGTGCACTTAAATTGGATAAAAACTTGTCTCCACTCCTTGTGGACTCGATAGCTCAACAGGTAGAGCGGCGGACCGGTATCCCGACGGTGCGAGTTCCAATCCCGCTTGAGTCAATTTTTTCAGTTGATTTCGGCAGTGTACGTTAATTGTGAAGTTTTCGTTTCATAACACTTACTATTCTAAGCCAGAAATTTGGCCCGCAGAACCAGAAAAGTTGCTCACTTCTGATCTAGATCTATCTTAATACTTTTTATGATTTCGGCTTTACGCCTTTACTTCTCGTAAAACTGGTTGGATTTCTGTCTTAATACTTTTTATGATTTCGGGTATTTACGCTTTTTCTTCTCGTAAAAATGGTTTGATTTCTGACCCGATTTTAAAACTTTTGATTTAGATTTCTTCAAGATATTCTTGTGTTTCAGTGGTAATAGCTTTCCATGTGCATCCTTTTCATCTTCTATAACATTGTCGCTGACCCATACTGCACATTTGGTTTTGGGGTTCATTGGGCTTCCAAGTGGACATTTAAACGCTTGTGAAAATTCTTTAGAATTAGAAAGAACGCCAATGACCCTTTTAAAAATAGAACATAGTCATTAATTAACAAAGTTTTAAATTATTATGTAGAAATTCTACTATCGAGGATGCAGTAAACACCAACATTACTTACAAGATATACCGACTTTTTTTAGGAACCTGCTTGCCACGCAAGGCGTCAACCCTGAGGGGATGAAACGATGTAATCCTGCATACATTTTTTGTCAGCTGAGGGCGCACATATATTTATCCCATTTACTTTTTTTCGATAAACTGCTCAATTTAGGAGAACTGTTTGACTGTGACAAAATCTATCAGTGTACTATTTCCTTGGTCTACTGAAGAACTTTTTGAATCAATTGTTTACGGAAGTAATCAGGGTTATAATTACAAACCTTAAGCTTTAAGTTGAAACGTCAACCCCCAAAGTTGAACTTGCTGTTTAACGCTTTTACAACGAGACATCCCCCTTTGACGCGTAAAATTGTCAAATGTTAGCCAGATTAAAGCAATGGAATACGTTCACAGTATAGGGAAAAGGCTAAGGAAACAGTTTTTAATTCATTTACTACTAGGCTACTCCAATTGGAGGATCGTCATGCATTAAGCCCCTCGTACATTTGCAGTCAACCCTACCCCCGTAAAAAGGGCGCTTAGAAAGGGTGGAACAAGCCGTGAAGAGTGGAAATATTACAGTCTGGAAGATGAATCGATAGCTAGATAGTGGGGACTATTCAGCTTATTTCACTATTATTTTATTACAATAATTTGAACGGATATTCCGTGTTTAATTTCTAATCTCAAAACACCCTCCCTCTAAAGGTCAGAGGTCCCCCCAGAAATCATGCAAAGCTCCAGAAAAGTGCGGGGCCCTGGCACGTGCCCAAAGTCCCCCTTCCTTAATCCGCCACTGAACGGGTGTGAAATGGCAGAGTCATTTCACGGTATGGAAAGGGTTGAAAGAAAACTAAAACAGAACGTTTCGTGTTAGACTAAGATGTGGATTCACTAAACTAATGTCTAAGATCGCGATTTGCTAAGCCTGGAAAAAAATTCAGTTATATGACCAACTCAGACCTTTGCCGGATCGTGCTAACATGAAGCCTAGTCTGTCGATTAATTTACAGTGTTTAATACCAAACTATTTTACTCGACCTAGCACCAAGCTATTTTATTCGGGAAGTGGCAACGTCGCGACAAATAGAGTTAAACAAAAGCACATTTAAGGGAGAAGATAGACCAGTCAGTGGCCTCAATAACGTTAGCGTAGAAACAATTATTTGCTTGAAGGAAGTAATAATTTACCAAAATGTACTTAATTCTAAAAACTGGCAGAGGACCTGTAAATTAAGATTACACAAGAACACTTGTCGATTTTTCGCCAACCACACTCCTCCACCTTTTGACATACCTGCACTTTTGTCTCAATAATGGTCAATCTGCTACGTCACAATCCCAGAGCGTTGAAAATGGGAGGATTAAGAGGTTACGGCCGCTACTACTTCATCCTACTAACATTAACCCACTAATATGTTTAATACTAATGGGTTAATATTAATGGGTTAATATTAATGGGTTAATATTAATGAAAAGCTCAGCGAAGATCTGAGTTGATCATATTACTGAATTTTTTTCCAGGCTTAGCATTAATGGCACACTTTAATAGTTTACTCTGGCTAACGCCAGACAATTTTATACGTCAAAGGGATGAGTACAGCCCCTTAATTAGTTAAGTTCTCTGGTATTTTCTCTGAGAAAGCAAGGGCTGACTTTCTCTACATCGTCAAATGAAATATGGAAACAAATCTCGAAACGATGTATCTAGGACTCTAATAAATGTGTAAATGTGATCTTACTTAAAAAATAATTTCGACAATTTTCAACCTGATTTCCTCATTTCAAATGAGTTCTTTTGTATAATTTCATATCATACACTCCGATGCAGTGTTTGGTCTGATGTCAAAATTCTTCGTTTGGTTATCGTCTCGTTTTTCGACAAACTTCTCGCGCTGTATGTCAGATGAAACACTATCTCAGTCTAAATCAGAATGTTAGGTTGATCACTTTTGTGAAATGAGCATTCAATTAAAAGTTACCTGAATCTTTCGTCGGAATGTGGATCACTGAGCGTCGCCAAGTAATCCTGTGTTGGTCTACTGTTGCTGCAATACGCCTGAAAAAAATACATACAAAAATGAGGGAAAAACATCATGATGATGGCGGCGATTAAGTAACATTAATAACTAAGACAGAGAAAGAGATAGATAGATAGATAGATAGATAGATAGATAGATAGATAGATAGATAGATAGATAGAGAGAGAGAGAGAGAGAGAGAGAGAGAGAGATATGAACGGATTGCGTAAAAAATTTCTTCGATCTTGAAATTATATTCAATTGAATGTAATAATCTTGGAAGTTACGTTAGAGAGAATAACAAGAATAAGCAAGCTCCTTTACAGCTTAAAAGAACGAAGCGAACAACATGGGCCAGAACTATGGAAACTTTTAAAGAACTGGGTGTTTGTGTCAGAGAAGGAAGGATGGCGTCAACAATAAATATCTGACGATAATCAGGATACAGAAGATATTGAAAAGGATGGCTTCAGTTCCATTATAGCTGGGTGTAAGAAATTAATCGAGAATGATTATAAAAGCTGGAACCATTACCAGGTAGCTTGGGTCGTTACACAAGACTGGAGGAACATGTGTAGAAAACTGGGATAGATGGTAAAGCTCTACCTTTAAATAAAGCTTGCAGGCAGGTTATGGAATTTATGGTTGAAAATATCGATAGCTGTAAGTTGTGCTGGATTAAGTACCAGTAACAACATAATGATAATAATAACAATGAAGATAACTATAGCAATGGTGATGACAATGACAATAACAATGACGAATTGACGATAACCTTGGCACCCTGTATCGATCTCGCGTACCGATGTAAGATGGCATGTCGAATGTTTGTAGTGCTGTTTGCACTGATTCCTGTTTTAAAAACACTTGTGCCAGATGCACACAAGCTGCAGTCTTCAAACAAATATAACTTTCTCAATTATTATAGTTTACAAGGGTTAAATGTAACTTTAAGTAAGTCTCTTGTGGACCCCCTTCATCGTCTGGGTTCGACATGGTTGGCAATTAGGGATGTTGTTTGGCAAAAGTCATTGCTACACCTTGCATTACAAATATGGATTGCCGTTTCATTGCGACAGGTCTTCTCATATGATATTGATGTGTCTACTGCTATCTGGTTACATCTCTACTAATCCTAGCCTATCAACAAATGAATCCGTGGCGCTTTGGGACACCGGCGTGCAGGTGGGGAGTGGCCTTAGACGCCATCATTGTCCAATTTATAGTCATATCTAAGTTGCTTACACATAAATGTACAAAGTTTGAAAAAGAATATATTGCATGCTCTGGCGGATAATTCGCGAGTCTCAAACCTTCTACGATTTAAAGAACTTGTCTATTCGGAGAACCTGGATGTTGTTCCAGTGTGTAAAACGTGTTTAAATGGCTCTGTTCGGGACAGTGATATTCTTTCTGCCGGTCAACTAGTTAGCTAGCGTATTCAAATAAAGTTTTATCAGTATCAGTATTAGTATCTGTATCGGTCAGAACATCTTTAGAGCGCACCGTGATGATAACCGGTCAGTGGAATGCATAATCCTTTTGATAATTATTCCGAATCTGCTTTCATCTCCCCCGTTAATGACTGAGGTAGACGGGTAAAGCTGATTTTTCTGGTTTATAAGGGGCCATAGATTCTCTAAAATTGAGCTCTTGGATTTCTGATGACAAGGACGATATAGACGATGATTGGATGGTATGGAAAGATAGTATTTTCTCAGCGCTCGACGATGATATCCCTTCAAACAATGTAAAACATTGTCGCGTTACTCCCTGGATCATTTCAAACTTCTTGAATCTAATCCGTAAAAAGATTGCCTCACGTAAAATGTTTCTTTAAAAGGGATCGCATATCTTGAACAGAAATTCGTGAATCTTCGTATTATGGTTAAAATACAGTTAAAGAAAGCTGTGAGTCTTTTTATTCTTCTGTTTACACCATATACTTAAGGATAATCCTAAATGATTTTGGTCTGTGTTCAAAAGAAGATCAAAATCAGGAAGTTCCATTTTTCAGCCGGTCAGTTTCAGTATTCAATCGGATTACGTAATCTCGAATGATTAGTGTATCCCTACATTAATAAGCGTCGATTTGTTGTATATTACCGGCCATCACCGAGCAAATCGTGCTGTAAGGAAACGGGAATCTCAAATTTTTCCGTTCGTTTGCTCTTTTGAACTTGAAGAAGACGAAGACAAGAAGAAACCGTTCTGACGGAAATTCAACTTGAATTTTGAAGGAATTTCCTTCTTTTTTAATCGAGTTTATTGTGTAAATTGTTCAATAAATCTCTTCCTTTGGCTAAAATCCCAAAGAAAATGGAAATTGACAAGTTTAATTCCTATATTCAAATCAGGATAGAAAGATTATGTGGAAAACTATACTCTGACTTCTGTTCTGTCTCTTGCTGGGAAAGTTTCGATACTCTGTATTCTAAATCGTATTACACCACATATCCAATCTCCTCTTCACTCAGCGGAGTCAGCAACTCAGCGCAGTATGATTTGTGAATGGGAAGTCATATTTCACCCAGCTACTCCAAGTCTGGCATCATGGGCAAAAATCTTGATTTGGGTAAGGAACTGGACGTTAACTTTATGGATATGGCCCGACCTTTGACAGAGTAGTTCATCCTACTCTGATACATAAGTTAAACAAATTTGGGATCACGAGTAAACCACTGATATGGTTTCATAATTATCTACAGACCGATTCCCATATGGCGTTTAATATCACGAAATGTAAAGTGTTTAGAGTTTCCAAAAAGAAAAAACGAATTCCAACAACTTATTCCAATAACCATGTTGTAGATCAAGTTCAGGAGGAGTGGGATTTGGGTGTCAATATTGATGGTAAATTATGATATACAGATGAGATGGAATCAGTTTGCTCTAAAGCAAATATAATGTTTTACGCAAGAGATGACGTATATGAACGCAAGACGTTTATTATATTTGCAGTTTGCTCGCACTAAATTTGGTTATGCGTCCCAACTTTGTGGTTTACAATTGATTGAACATATTAAAAATGCATATAAAGCTCAAAGGTATGCTGACCTTCGATTTCGTTACCGATATCCAGTATTATTCAAGGCTACATCAGCTTGACCTTCTGTCTATTTCATATTGGCACAAGTATCTTTTGTATGATTTTGTTTTATAACATCATAAATAGCATGGTATTTATCGGGGATAATATTCTACCAGAAAGAGTTTATCGAGGAGTACAAGATTTACTTTTTTCATAAATATTTATCTAAAAATTTCCCGTGTATAATTAATTGCGGGATCGTCGCAAATGGAGCAATCTGTGACGTTACTCTTACCTTTTTATGTATTTTACCAGAGGTTTTAGTGAATAAATAATAAATGACAACTAGAGTGATAATGGCAATGACATTGGCATTGACAATGACGATGGCAGTGAAAATAATAATGACAATAGCTATGGTATTGACCATGGCGATGATGATTATTATTATAATGAAAATGAGAATGAGGATAAGAATAAGAATGGAAGTTAAGTATGCAATGATAATGATAATATAATTAAAACGGTAACGATAAAAATTCAGTTATAATAGTTTTTCCGTAAAGTATAATTTATTGAGAGTTCCTGAATACGACTCTCTTTGTACCTGAGCAAACGATATATAGAATAATTGCTTGCTTGTAAAATTAAGACCTGGCAGTCTTGTCTCTCGTTCAAGATTTGACATCAGCCAATTTTGATACGCCTATAGGGTGAAGAGTTGAAATTTACTTCAACATATATGGGAGTAAATTAATAAACACATGAACAAATTAGTAGATAAAAATAAATGAATAGGTACATGAAAAGTCAATCATTCAATTGATAGATAGATAGATAGATAGATAGATAGATAGATAGATAGATAGATAGATAGATAGATAGATAGATAGATAAATAGATAGATAGATAGATAGATAGATAGATAGATAGATAGATAGATAGATAGAGAGATAGATAGAGAGATAGAGAGATAGAGAGATAGAGAGGTAGAGAGATAGAGAGGTAGAGAGATAGAGAGGTAGAGAGATAGAGAGATAGGTCAACAGAGAGATAGATAGATAGATAGATAGATAGATAGATAGATAGATAGATAGATAGATAGATAGATAGATAGAGAGATAGAGAGATAGATAGATGGATGGATAGATGGATGGATAAATAGTGAGATAACAACTCACTCTTTGTGAAGCTCTGAAACCTCCGTTATCTGCGATGTTCTCACCTAATGTCAGTTTTCCATTTAACTAAAAAGAAAGAATTAATTATTACCACTAATCAGTAAGCGTATTGGTTGATTTCTCAGTTTTTAGTCTTCTTGGTACGGACTCTGAAATAGTGGTAATGTTTTACAGACTGGAGGACTCCCGAATGTTAATACAAGTACTATATACTACTGTAGAAGCATCGTAAAACACAAAATAGCAATTTAATGAATACATAAAACCAACCAGCCGTCACTGATTTCCATCTGAGTTGTAATTCCGAACAATAAGTATAATTTAGCCTAAATTCAAATTGGTATTTGCCAGACGTGAGGGGACTGGAGACTGGGGAAATTTCCATGTTACGTTGTTCAACTTCATGAACAGTAGTGATGAAAAAAGCTTCACGAGATTTGGTGTAATACTCACAAAGATATATTACGCCAACAAAATGTGCTATTGAATTTCTCACTCGTATATCAAACAAAACTAAATATCTCAAGAAAGAAGATGTGGAAGAGCGGTAAAAGTTATTCTTTATCATTTCAACAGTTCTATCTCGTAAAACGTCTCAGGTCATTTACACCTTAAAAACTGCTGGCAAACAGAAAAACTTTTTATAAATAGGCAACACTTTGATAAAAATCTTCCAAATTTTGCACAAATATGAATCAGTACCAGCGGCTAGTTAAACTTATGGGGTTCGTAAGCAAAACGTATGTTCCGAACGGGCGTTTTTCGGTCATTGTTAACATCAACTTTATTGTTGACAATATGGGGACAAAAAACCTTGACCAGCCGACAACTTCAAAAAATATAAGAGAAAGCAAATTCCGAAAACGAAGGCCATCTTTCAACTTAAGATTTAAGTTAACAAAAGATGAAAACTGTGAAATGGTGATATTTCGATTTTATTGCAAAATCATCTTCAGACCAAGCACATTTAGTATTTAGGAGAAAGGAATGTTTCAGTGGATTGCTTGTTTATTCGTTATAAATGCTGAAGTTGCGATTAATTCGAAATAATACGGCTTTTTACAAAATCAAGAACTACATTTGAAAACGATGAATATTTCTCATTCGTCGTTGAAGACAACAAAGAAAGCAATGACAAGCAAACTGAGACTATATGAATTGTGGTATCAAAACTACCAGAAATTCTGGGTGTCAGGGGACCAAATGATGCCAGGCCATTTTCTAAATCTTCCACCGTGAAGGCAAAATGCCCAAGAAGCGAGGTTGGCCTTCGGAGTGTCATTTATGTTACTTCATTTCCGGTCAATTAAATTGTTGAATTTAAACTGTAATGTTGCACTGTGCTGATTCCTTAGACGTGAATAGTGGACTAGGAATTAAGCTTTCTCAAATGTAAAAGAAATAAGCTGGAATATTTTTACCCATTTGTTTGCATACATACACGTTTTGATGTTAACGTAAATAATTCAAACCGTAACCAGCTGACTTTGTCGAACGTAGTGAACAAACCATTGCATACGTTAAACTACTTGCGTTAAACCATTGCGTACGTTAAACTTTTGATTTCTTTCTGAGGCGTTTAATTTTTAAAGACCACAACCATCAAAAACTTTGTACACACATTTCGTCATAATGTATAAGCACAGTGGGTCCATAACGTTCTCCAGCTGGATGCCCACGTGTCAGTTAACGGGAAGTTACACTCTGCTGCTTACCTGGTATTTTCCCCGAACTCGATAATTGCTATATTGCTTTTCAATGCAATCCGCTCTTTCACCAAATTGCTTAAGAGAATCTTCAGACCACCACTGTTTGGTCAATTCACCATGTTTGTTAAATTTACGCCCTAAAATTTTCTTGAATTTATTAATGCAAATCATTAAAATGACTTTCAAAATTTATATTACATTAATTATTAACCATTTAATTAGAGCTTACTAAAGCCGCGCCATTAAATTTTTGTTTTCGATGCACCCTTTTAAAAACAGAAAAAACTTTCACGAAGATTTATCCAATCTTTTCACGGCCAGCTTCAGCATTTGTTAATTTTTATATTCTGTAAAATTATTAAAGGTTGTCAATTATGTAATTCTTACGTTATCCAATTTACGTATACAGTTTTGTTGCATTAAAGGTAGCAAACGTTGATTCGTCCAAACCAGTGGCGTAGGCAGACCCGGGCCCACCTGGGCCCGGGTTCGGGCGTCAGCTACGAACATGGGCGTTTCCCAAAACGTATTTTGCATATTCAACTGAAAAATACACGACAAATTTTGAACAATTTGATATCAGCCCTTTAAGTTTGGTCCACGAATGGAATTTCTTTGCGCAATTTTTTCTCCTATGCTAAAAATTCGCGCAATTTGTTCTGATATCGCGTGGCTTAAAAAGTAATTTCGAGGATCTGTACGAGTTTAACGCCAATTGAAGCCAGCTTCGAATCCAGCTTGGCGCAGCAGCCTGAAAAACGAGAATAGCGCCCTCATAATGTAAGTAATAGTCTTTCAGAGACCCAAGAATTCAAACATTTTTCGTGGAGCATGCCCCCGGATCCCCTAATAAGAGTGCTTCCCCGGCCCGGGCATCACAGATTCTCTGGCTAGGCCACTGTAGCGTCTCTCATGTGTTCTTAAAATACACTTTCAATCACATGTAACGTGGACAATAAGCATAAAAAGTTAACAACTCTAGTTCTCTGACTTACCTGTGTTATCGAAGCCATGAGTTAACTCATGACCGAGAATGGCACCAATAGCTCCGTAAATCAATGCCCTTATGAAAAAGGGGGAAAAATGCGTATCATCAGTCACCGTTAAATATTAAAAGAACCGTTGTATGTATGTTCGTCATGTGACTTCTTTATCAGGAACCTTTTCATTTTCAGGGGAGTAAGTAAACACAAAAAATAAAATTGGAGCTCTTGGCTCAGCTCTGGGACCATTTATTCACCGAATTTAATCTCCATTAAAACTTATTTTATTTACATCCTCTCCAAAAAATTACTGCTACAAGATTTTTGGTAACATTACTTACTTAGGTGCGTCAACACCGTGGAAAAATGGAGGCTGTAATATTCCAGCAGGGATGACTGAATGAAAATAGAATTACAATAGTTTTTTCAAGTTGAAAAACAAAACACGGACAAAAAGCAGACAGACAAGCAGACGCACCGAGGGGCGATGAATAGACGGTAAAGAAGCAATTTGATAGAAAAACAAATAATTAAATGGATATATGGATATACAATATTGGGGGTTCCAGGTTCAGGCCATTCAGGCCATAGTTCCCTAACGGAACAAAAAGATAAAAGTTTACATTTTCCATAGTAATAATGGTCAATCATAAATTGTACCACATGGATATGCATTATTTCTATACCTCCCTACCGATAAGCTTGGTTGTAGTTTCTCATGTTTCAATTTTCATCAAGTATGGCTTCTTACAGGCGAAAAAGTCCTGCATGCCTCTCTAACCCTGTCTGAATCCGCTAGTGTATATTAAATTATATAATCGCAATTTGTACTCATCTTCAGTGAATGAAAAGCTACCAGAGTAAGTTTCGGGTGTATATAAAGGGGCGAAAAACATCTTAGTTTTCAAGAGACCAAGGCTTGATTAATGGCTTTTGATGTTGGATTATTCATCGCATATCTCTCTTGAGCCTTAAAGAGGGTTTTCATTTCTAAATATCCACTCAAAAATTACACCTCAAGATCAATGGATAATACATTAAACTGACCTAACACAAATGGATAGATGGATAGATGGATGGATGGATAGATGGATGGATGGATAGATGGATGGATGGATGGATGGATGGATGGATGGATAGATGAACAGATGGAGGGATGGTTAGATAGAGAGATAGGCGAACAGCCAAAACAGGTGGACAGGTGGACAATATAAATTTGTAAAAGTAAAGTAAAAAGCAATAGTTAAGTAGTAGAATTAGCTCAATATATTATGTATGCATTTATTTACCCATTTCATTCTCGTTAAAGCTGTACATCGCATTGATGGTTTGTGGGTCTAATGGCCATCTAAATAATTATATAAATGTAAGATGGGTATCACGGTTACTAAGTGCAAGATTTAAAATCCCAATTAGAACGGAATCTATCTAGTTTTCTTCTGTTGAAATGATAACTTTTTTCTCTCAGTATGATTGACAATAAAATTGAAATCCACACACTCCTCAATAACTTGGGTGGTATCAGAGAGTCTCCCTTGCATGGGACCCCAGGTGCGTGCACCTCTTTGTAGGTAATTTGATCTAAGTGACTGCAAAAATTTGGCTAAATTTTCTCACTCTTCTTTATCCACTGGTTTCCTCAGTTTCTTCAACATTCTTTGATGTGACATTTTTAACAGCGATAATTTGTTAGCAAAGAGTGCATCGGATTTGAATATCATCTAAAACAGAAAGTACAGAGGTTTAATGTATACAAACATGATGATAAAACGAATAGACATAACAGCTTATGATCAAAATATATTATAGATTAATAATTACATTAATTAACAATAAAAGAACTATTCAAGTACTGTTATTTTACCTTATTGTATTTTTTAAATCTTTTAGTATATTTCTTTCGGTCGTCATAGTAGTCAGGGTAACCGACTTGATCACGCATGGCATGAGCCTAAAGTAAACAAACTTTAGAATAATCGAGATGTTCTTGCTGTTTCTAGCTAACTGTTAACAATCTTTTATGAATTATATTTATTCGTACGCATAAATAAACGAGAAATTCTTTTAGAGGAAAGAGAGTTCAAATTCCCACATTTTAGGGTTAGTATTAAATAGCAAAAGAAAAGAACAAACTTTTCAGACAACAATAATCTGTATGGTAGATTTACTTAAATCGGATCGGCTGAAGGGAGTATCATTAAACCATGAAATATATCGTTTTTACAATCACACACAAATGGTTTAGCCAGGTTGAATAATAAAACTGCAACTTCAGTATTAATTCTATCCGTTCTGAATTCATTAGTGAAAGCGTTCGATCTTGAATCGCCTTATATGATTTTTGCATGAATAATATACATGAATTTCTCAACTCTGATTGCCTAAGAACAGTGCAATTTCAAGGTAAAACAATGCGGGGAAAATGTGTAATTAGTTTTCATTAAATTTAATTTTTGTACATCTTAACATCCCGATTATACATCATATAACGGAGAGAAAATAAAAAAACAAACAAATAAACAAAAAAAAAAACCCAACAAAAAACTGTTGGAATGATTATATAAATGCTAGATCAAAAACATTGTCATAAAATTTATGACGACATGCAAGTATGTGAAATACTTTGAATCAACCATTTCGTTTCTCGGTAATACTTCGTCCTTACTGATAGTCAAAATAGTTTGACTTGAGAATGTTTTAAAGGTTTTTTAATGTGGATACTACACCTTGTCTTGAACAGCATCAATGGTTGACTTATCCATCCACGAAAGTCCTGCTACATTTTCTTGAAAAGCCTTGCGAACATTTACGATCATTTTCTCGGCCTTGAAAGCAAAGGAATTCATTTCATGTTCCTGCCACGATGTTTTCCTCTAACTACTTTTGAAGTAAGCCAACAAGTGCAACAACTAGTCAAAGAACATTTAATGCTTGTGATGATAGATAAACGATCGTCAAGCTCTATCCACAGGAAAACGATTTCTGAGCCCCAGACGGGGATCAAACCCGCAACCTTCTGATGACCAGCGAGACGCTCTAACCATTGAGCTGCCAAGACTCCGATGACAAGCTAAGGTGCAAGTTCGACATATCTGCGACCTAAGCGGAAGCTACTATATGTTAATAATGATGTTGATGAAATTTATGTTTTAGAAGTATGAGCGCCATCTATCATCTTAATATTTCTCCAAGCTCTCACATTTCTAAAATATAAATTTCATCAACATCATTAACATATAGTGGCTTCCGCTTAGGTCGCACATATATCGAACTCGCATCTTAGTGTACCATCTGAGTCTTGGTAGCTCTATGGTTAGAGTGTCTCACCGGTCGTCAGAAGGTTGGGCGTTCGATCCCCGTTTGAGGCTCAGAAATCGTTTTTCTGAGGAAAGAACTTGACGATCGTTTATCTATCATCTCAAGATATCTCCAAGATCTCACACTTCTAAAACATAAATTTCAAAATTTAATGCCTTCGGAAATGGCTCATACCAAGGTTTTCTTCTTTTTATTAAAGTATCTCTTGCTGTAAGTTTCACCTATTATGTCTCCAAGGTAATCGTTCGTGAGGGACACACAGGTCTTCCATCTTTTCTTCTGCCCGACCGATCCCAATACTCTGTTCTTGTAACGATTACGGATGTCACGAAATCTCTTGGAAAGATTTGGAATTTCATCTTGAATTACGTTCCAAACAACGTAGTTTGAAAGTACTCTAAAAGTTTGAAATACTATTGAGACAGGAGAATTGTTTAGGAAGACATGTGTTAAGCACTAGCTTCCCTGGCACTCCCTTTCAATTACATGTGAACATACTAGCGTTCAAATGCACTTTGTTCAATTATCTCAGTAAGTCAGAATTTTAATGACCACAAACCAAATAATTAAAAACCCTTTACAACCAGAAAACCTTTAAACAAAATCCTTAGGTGCAGTCGAAAGCTCAAACACTGTTTCCAAACTCTTTACAGAGCATTCACATGTTTCCTTGTTCTTTGAAACATTTTTTTCCTTTCTTTTACCAAAATAGGAACAAAATGACTTAAATACAAGAAAAGTAATTTAATAACTCGCAAATTTAATACTCCTTTGACAAAAAGGATTTCCTACCAATAAAATAATACTGAGTTCGGTAGAGCTGTTGTACTTACGATTTTGAAGTCCTTTTGATAATGTTGTCGACCTTTTTTATGTAAGGAAGGGCAGGGACAATAACTAGTTCGTCGTTGGATATATTTGTATGGGAAAATATTTCTTGGACATATTGCAGCCATGGGAACTATAAGTTTGTGAGTGAAAATTCTGTATTACATATTAAGTGATGGAATGTTGAAACAAAAACAGCACATTTTGACGGGAGAGTTAACATAAAACATAAACTAAGAACTAGTTGTATTGACCTCTGGAACTACTTTGCCAAGTTGCTTCATCGTCATTTGATTGAACCATGTGTCTGTTTTATCTGCACTTGGGACACTGATCTAATGATTAAATGTAATAAAATGAAACAAAACAAGATACCATTTGAAAGAACTTTAATCAAACGTTATTCGTAAAACTATTAACAATATAGTAACGACGAAGATGAACACGAAGAAGACGTAAACGAGAAAGAGCACATGGAGAAGGACGAATACGAGGACGAAGATGAGATTGAAGAAGGGGAAGGTCTAGTGCGAGGACATAGGGGAAGACGGAGATGGGAAAGAGGACGAGAGTGAGGGAGAGGACGACATCGACGAGGAATTTTGGGAAGATTACATTAACGTTAGGTCTACGACAACTTGAACAAAATATTATCCCTACGGAAAATTCTACGTCAAATTTTACATGTAAAATTAGAACATCTGAAATTGCTTCACGGCTGAACTGAACATATGGGAATCAAAAGTGAATCACATGCTAACCACTTATAAGAAACCAGTGAAATTAAATCATATGTGAAATTTGAAAAACTTCAAAATTTCATCAAGGAGTTCGGTTGAGAAATATCAGGTCAAGTCTCAGAAGATGATCGGTCGATGTTTTGAGTACCAGATAGGGAAGTTCCTCACGTGAATGTGGCCTTCCCATGATGCTTCATAAGGACAGGGACGAGGACATGGACATGGATTAACCTGTTGACCATTTGTTTACGTTAACCCATTAAAGGTCGGCACCCCACGATATAGAGCACCTTTGCTCCTCCTTGGGTAAACCAATCAAGCAATTAGGCCATTAAGGGGCAGGAACCACACGAAGCTGTATAAAATTCTCTAGTGTTAGTCAGAATAAAATTCCTAAGTGCACCTATGCCCCTCAATGGGTTACAATAGAAAAGAGGCGTCACCCATTAATTGTGGTAATTTGATTGTTTTGAAGAAATTGCCACTATGTTGATTGACCAGGTTGAGCTCAGTTTTATGACTGATTTGCTCTCAAGCGTCACAGACATTGGTGAGAAACCCGGTATGGACTGACCACTTTTATCCTGTCCTAAATGGCCATTATTTTAAAAAATAGACAAGATCAAACACGACTATGAAGATGAAGACAAAAATGAAGAGAATTATAAGAAGAAAGTAAGGATGACCATATAGGTTATTGTATGCTGTATAATTAACAATAACTTCATTGACACAGAAGTGAATTATTGTTTTAGTATAAACCACATAAGTGAATTCAACAACAAAAGAAAACAATTGAAGAAATTATTGGTAAACACAGCAGCTTGCACAAAGTGTTGGTGCATCCTTTAAAAAAATATTGCGAACACACTGACTCACTAAATTTTGTTGCCTTTTTTTGTGTTCTCAGGTAAAACAATCCAGTTTATGTAACATTTCTGCTTCGTTTACTAAAGCAGAACGCGAAATCGTATCGTTTTGCCAGGAGGTGATTTTCCTCTGGTATATGTCAGAATAGCCAATCATAGAGTAAGAAAGGTACTCCGATGAATGACATCTTGTAAAAGCTCAATATTTGCATGAGTTATAGACAGAAAGAATATGATTACGGTAATATTATATTTCGACAATTAATTATTATCGTAATCATTTTTGTGTTGTCTATAACTCAAATATTGAGCTTCTACAAGAGTCATTCATCGGAGTATCTTTCTTACTTTATTTCTTGAAGTTGTTAGCTGGTAATGGATTTTACCGCAGATCACAGTGCAAGAACACTCTAACGAGAAATTTCCAATAGAGGTTAGAGTAAGAAAAAGATATGAGGGTAGCAAACATTAGAATTTCGACGAGAAGAATAGAATTAAGAGTTTATAATGATAGTAAGCTTGACGATAAGGCTGAAATGAGTAAGAAGTTAAAATCTGTCTTAAGAACACGATGCGACTAAAGATAAACGTAAAGATCAGCAAAAAGTTAAAGATCAATGTTGAGATGATAAAGAAATAAATGAGAAAGATCAGGTATAGAAATACACGGTATTGAATGATTACTTCAAAGAAAAGGACGCAAAAGGTTAGTAGGAGTAGGGTGAAGTGGGAGGTGAAGAATGGAAAAGAAGATGAGAAAGAGAAGGAGAACGAGAACGAGAACGAGAAGATGAAGGGGAAGGAGAAAGTGACGGAGGAAGAACTGGAAGTGGAGGTAGAGATGGAAAGGGAGACGATAACGGAGATGGAGGGGGAGATGGAGAGGATGAGGAAGCGGGAGATAGTTACAAATAAGGCGATAGTGATGGAGATGGAGAAAGAGAAGGAGAAATGGAAGAAAGTGACAAAAAAAGCCTATAGAAAGTAAAGGGGAAGGAGAGGAACAAGAAGAACCCCCCTTCCCCCACGAGAAGCAGAATGAAAAGTATAATGATAAGAAGAAGCAGAGTGATAAGGACTGACATAATGGCAATCAAGTCTAGACAATCAGAATGAGTACAATGATGACGGTGAAATCAAATTAATATAGATTCTTTCTTTCTAAGGACCACATTGCCTCACCTTCGCTAGTTCTTTTTCCAAGTCAACCAAACGTTTTGCCTGTATTTTTGCCTCTCGCTTCCTCGTTCCCAAAGCGACTGCGACGTCAACTATAAATTGGGTGTACGCCTTGATTATCTAAAATCAACAAATCAAATTATCGTATGTAGTTTTAGGTAAAGAGTAATTTGTTTCTTATGAATTTTGCGTGCTCAGCCAACAAGACATAACTTTTTTCGTGTATTGTCACCTTTGATGACCTCATCAGGTGATTGATGAGTCAAAGCACTTTCTGTGTTGATGTGAAAGTATGGCTCATGTCATGATTAAACCACTGTACCTCCAAATAAACATGTATGATCAATATAGTGCCAAGTGCTTTGACGCCAACAAGATTAAGTAAATGTGCCTCGGGAAAGGCTTACGACGAGCGACCTTGTCTCTCTTGGTTCCACAGAAACATAATCTGGATCAAATTGATTTTCCTTTGCCGACCGACAGACTTAATCTGTGACGTAAGTGATTAAAAATCTCATCACCTATGATGCAAATATACTGCACTTCAAGTCTGCATTCATTCCAATTACTTCGCGCTCGTGGTCTTTCACTTTTCGGATTTCGTTAATGAATAAATTTCCTGTTTCACTTCTCTCTGCCGCTTAGACTGCCGTTGAATATTTGTCAGTTTTAAAAAGGGATTACATTGAAACGGGATTATCTTATAACCTTGACCATTTTATTCATGGCGAATGAGAAGCTGACATCACTGTTGTTTCAACATGAAATGTTGCAATTGATACCCTAATTTTGTCGGTGAATTATTGAATACCGTCGCGCAAATTCCAATTCTTGAGGATGCCATTTTATCGTCAAACGATGACATAGACGGGACATAAATACTGTTGTTATGTTTTTGTACGAAAAGTTATGATATGCCCTTGATGTTTCCTTCATTTTTGAGAGGATTATACACTATGTGCATAATCGACCGATAACTCGTTGAGTGGTCAGATTTTACTATTAGTTACGAAATTTTATGTATGCAAACAAAATTGTCAATAACTTACCTTATCATCATTAAAATAGACTTCTCGAGAAAGACTAGGACCAGCTTGATCTATCTGGAACAAAATACGACAAAAATTAATTTATTGCCGGAGTCTATGAGAAAATAGCCTTTCAGATCATGAATGGGCATAGAATTTTCCACTCTGAAGTGTAAAAATGTTTAATATCTTCCCAGAGAGGCATCCTACCCTACCGGCTATCGTGTAGTCAAATTTGTGCAGTGTATCAAAATTATTAATTTTAAAAGAAAATATGTGTTAAAATGATGCAAGCTTTGTTATATGGCATAAATATTAATATAATAAAATTCACTGAGAAGAGTTGTTTCACCGTCACATACATCATTCCACCATCCAAACCTTTCTACTAGAGTCTGGATCAGATTTATACATTAAGTAACTGACTAAGATTTGTTCTGAAAATGAAACCATGGTGCGGCCTCACCAAACGCCAAAAACAATACTAATCCATTGTTCCCCGTCAAATAGATTAGTGGTGCTACTCCCATGCAGATCCGATGATCCGTAGGTAATGAAAGGTTCACAATGATAGTAAAGATTGACCATCTTATACTAGTTGAATGTTTGGAATGTGAAAGAAAACATTACATTATAAAGCACCTTAGCACGAGGGGAAAACGAAAGCGAGAATTTTACCTCTAGAAGGGTTAAAAAACGTGTGATTAAAAAATCGTGACGGTGTACGAGACCTTTCTACCTTGGTATCTACGTACTGCCGTTCTTATGAAACATAGCTGCATAGAACTAGAATCAAACCCTCACTTTGCCTGATGGTTACACCCATATCATAATACTCTAAATTCTGTCTTCAAGGGTATCGACTTTTAACCACTTCAGTCGAGACATCTTTTCAGAAGCATACTTAGAATAAGCTACATGAAGTATTTCTGCGTGTGAAAACGTCTGTCAATGCTTTAAGAGCCACATTTATTCTTTAAATCATCAATATGGCAGCACTAGGAAAGTTGTCGACGAACATGATCAAAACGTTCGTCACATGATTCAAATGGCGAGGAAAAGTAAACAATTTTACCCTGAAATAGGATAAGGATTTTGAAACTTCCTGCTTTGATGTCCATTAAGTACTCCCGCAGGGCGAAGGTCTAATGAGATACAAAGATCGGTTATAAACTGGATATTGCAACAAACGGAAGTATTTGGCTTAATTCTTCTTCTGAAACTCTATCACGTAACTATTTTGTATACGTTAGTTCTAAC
Organism: Heliopora coerulea; assembly: GCA_030142905.1. NCBI lineage: Eukaryota > Metazoa > Cnidaria > Anthozoa > Scleralcyonacea > Helioporidae > Heliopora > Heliopora coerulea. Next base: position 4,947,113 of record JASJOG010000003.1, on the reverse strand, counting down.
TTAATTAAGAAATTTGAATGACGTTAATACGCTCTAACTGGACGCCTTGATAGATGAATTCTAAGTTAAGTAAGTACGGAAAAAAAATCGTGATAGAAAAATTATAAACACATTACATTAAGCAAATATTTGTATTCTGTACTTCTTTTGATCTTTCTTTATAGATGTGCCGCTATTTTAGAATCAGTTTATTCAGAGATTCTTTTGTTATTCTCGATTCAAACCCCAATATGTCTGCCTAAGCCTGGGGATCATAGACATGTTTGCAAATAAATAAGTACTTTCTTGTGAAGTTAATTTACCCAGACTGCATGTGAATCTAGTTCGTTTGTCACGGAGGTACCCAATTACCAGTTTAACGAACTAAAACATCGTATAGTTTTTGATTGCTACTTTAAATGTTTACCTTAAAGACAGCTCGAGAAAGAATCCTTTTGACCTTATGTGAAGTTAGTTCTAATAAAGAGCAATATATAACGATGATATTATTTCATCGTCCTCCAGATATAAAATATTGTGCTGGCTGGATGACGTTATTGATCAGATCCGTTTCCAAGTGATGTAATTTACAGTTAGTCTGATCAGCACTGCAATTTGTTTAAGCTTGAAGCTTTAAAGTCTTGCTAATAATGATTTCAACAGAAGATATAAAATAACACGGGTTTATGGGTTGTTTTACCACAATACGCGAGCTTGCCCTGTTGGGCTTTAGGGAAAAAAAGTTTAAAGACGAGATAGATTTAAAGTTAATTTGCTCTATTATACATCAAAAGGAACTGAGCAATGACACAGCTTCAAATTTTGAAAGATGTCCACGAGGCAAGTACTTTGAAGGCGTTTTGCGTCAGAAATAACGATGGTAATATGGCGAGGTGCCGAGTTTGCCATCGTCAAACCACACAGGATTAGTAAACAAGCTTATGACGTCGAAACTGACCAGCATCACGATATAAAGTTAGTAAGAGGTTTGATTTCAGTTGTGGTTTAATTTTAGAGATACAATCCTTCGAGTTAAGAACTTTATTGCCCTTAAAGATGCATATGAATTTATTCATTTATCTTTATTTGGGTTTCCCATTCTTTAGAGAACGTATTTTCACAACATGTTTTTTTCTGTCATTATGGCTCTCCATATAAAAATCATGAGCTGGGCTCTCATTTTTGTATTACGTATATTTTCCCAACAAGTTAGAAGCTCAATTTACAAGGTATCCGAGGGTCTAGGATTTAAGGTCTTGATTCGAAAATACGTGAACTTCTTATTATCAACAAATTTTAATCCAAAGAAAGCATTTTCTACTCAATTACTTTAACCTTTAGGTGTGGTCCGACGTAGGTTGGAGCCCTGGTCTCCCAATGCGGAGTTGAGTGCGGCGGTCACTACATCACAGCAGGTCGTTTTATCGAAGTGTCAACTCAATGTGGCCATTTCGTTTTCTTTTCTCATGTGCTGCGATTGCTCTTCGAAGTTGAAAAATGCATGAAGAGGATCCAATCTAAGCAACTTAGAGTCGCGAGTAGGCTGTTCATGATTTCTTTAGGTGGACGCAACATTTTACCAATCATTCCGACGAAATGTCAATATCTTTTCTTTTAAGTTACGGCCGTTGCCCCGACTTTCTGGATAAATCGGTCTGTCTGTAATATATGTTGTGTAGTTTATTTTACCCGCAATAACAACGAATTAACTCTATTTTAGTCAGTATGCGTACTATCAAACAGTCAAAAGTTTACTCTTTTCCAATAGAATCAGACTTTAATTCTTTTGCTCTGGCTAACGTCAAACGCTTTTGATTGACAAGGAAAAATCATCTTGACAGGGAAAAGTTATGTTCCAACTCCATTAAGCGACGCAGTGCTTGGTAAAGCTATTCCTGTAGACATGATGAAAGTATTATCACATCATTTTAATATCCTCGGATAAAACCTTCCGTTTGCAACATTCTCGTGATCCTTAGTCTGAATCTAATTGCAACAGAGACGATCTACCAGGTCAATTAAATCATTCACAAGTTCGAAAGATTTTTCGAGGCATTCCGTTAGTGCAAGCTTTTCTTGGTACAAAACTGAAGAATGATTACTTTGAGACGGTACCCTGGGTATATGACTTCTTACAAAGTAATAGAACCAGGAATTCTTACATATGCAGCACCCATCAAAAGTAAAATGAAGTGAGTTTTTAGGCCTTATTAAATATCAAACTCATCAGCTTTTGAAGTTAGGCTTCAGGAGTGATTCCATTACTTGTGAATGTCTTTCATAGTGTACGGGTGAAATTCGACTGGAATTGCCAAACGTTAGACGTGTTGCTCTATAAGGCCCATATCAGGAAATCCGTTGTGGTAGATCACGCTGTGCAAAAGGACCATAAGATGACATAACAAGAGTCGTTACTTATTGCCTCTGACAAATCCTTCTAAATAAGGGTATAACGAAATCACAGAAATATAAAGAATTTATTAAACAAATACTTTATATTTCCAGGTCTTCGATATGTCTTTACATCACCTCAGTGTTTAGGCCATCATCGTTCTGACGCGATTAATCTTGTAGCAGCTTGAAGAAATAACGTCATTTTTGCAGTTTATTGACAAACTTGTTGCACGCTGGTGGCAGAGTAATTTTTACTTGTAACAATCTCTGAGTGGTGCACGTTCATAAACATACACAAAATTTTCTATTGTTTTGAAAGTTTACCCAGTATAAAAAAAGGACAATAAACCAACATTCACTTACAAATAATTTCTGATCCCTGGTATGATTGGTTAACCCATTTGATCGATATATGATTATATGTGATTTTAGGGGCCAATTATATGGAACAGGCTATCCCGGTTAACCGTAATGCTTTTTACAGAGCGATACCGGCGATTCCAGCCCGGTTGGTTGATTTGTCCAGGGGAAAATTTGGCGCCAAGGTTTAAATCCATGGTCAAAAAAATAAGAAGGTGCGTGAACATTTTACTGAACTTTGACAATTGAGGAACAAATGCTGCACCGTTTAGTATTATGTAGTTCATTTTTAGTGTAGTTATACGGAGTGATTTATGTCTGCGAACTGTTCCGTAGGCACTGCTATGAAAGGCTACTATTTTCTACGCTGTTAAGGAGACTGTCACGCGGTGGAGAGCAACCGTAGATCTGTTGGTGAAACGAATACGCGTGCATAAAACTATTTTCAGCTCGCCTTACTGACATGAAAAGATTAAGACTGGTTAACCGGGTTCGCCTGGGTTGCATCTACCGGGATCCCGGCTAAGCGGGCTGGCCTGCTTACCATGTCATCGAATCGCTGAAAAACTATATTGTTTATATAGAGACCGACTAGACCATTAAACCGAGCCAGTCCAATTCATGTAATCAGCCCCTAAATCTTTGTTTTGTACTAATATGTCGAGTTTACCACTGGAAAACAGATTGGTTAAAATAAAATCCCATCGGTTAAATCAAACCGCTAATTACCTTATGTTTACTTGATGAACTAAACATGTCATAATTTGCGGTTCCAGACGGTGAATTGATGGTGTAGCGAATGAGATGGAACAAACAAGTGTAGCCAGATACCATTGGTCAGATCTTATCCATTGGACATTCATCGGCGTATTAGAAAACCGTTTTTGACATTTTGTTGATATATCTGTGAAATAAACTCACTTACTTAGCATGGAGACCTTCTATTTCTGCAAACCAAGTAACTGTTCATCTTAACTGTTTGCTGTTTATCCGAGGTAATTTTAAAGAAAACCGAAATTTAGGTTAGTCGTTTGCATCATCTTCTTCCCTGCTGATGTTAACCTTTCTGCTTTTCACTCAAACCCTTAATCCAATAAGCGTTGTTAACAATAAGAGAGATATTTGGTAGAAATGGATAATGTGAGCCACTATTTTCCTCTCATATAAAATATTTTATTGAACTTGTTCCTTATATGTTATTTCGTTAAAACTAGCGGGTTATTATAATATATATCCCGCATGGATATGTATTACTTCGGAGAAAATGTAGCCATTAACTTTGATGCGATTGCTTGACTCGTGTAAATTAAATTTCCCTATATGTTAGTTACCCTCATCTCAAAGGTCTTTTTTTCCCGGTAAATTGTACATTACATTATAAAGATGTTCTCGGGGACTCATCGTCATGGACCATTAGACACAGCCACCTGTTGAACTGTTATGGATGTAATCTTTGTTATGGATGTAATCTCTGTTTTGCCATTTCTGGGCTTAAATATTATCATAAAAAAGTGCGTTTTCCATAAATGTTTCACGCCAGCCATTTTCACATTCTATCATCTATGTATGCATTTCAACTTGAATCACATTTTCCAATTTTCCTCCGTAAATTAGCTCTCCCTAACAATGACCTTTGGTTTTGGCTCTAAGATAATTGCTTCGCAGTTTAGTTGAATTGTTTGGTTTGTTGCAACCTTATCACTTGACTGGAGACAACCAAATACCGGTTCAAAATTAATGCACATTTTACTAGTAAGGTATATCCACGGAAGCCATATACCTCTCATATAACGACATATATTAAAACGCTTACCTCAAGAATGTGTCGTGTATTGTTTCTTGGGTCATTGCTAACGTGAATTGAAAAAAATGGACCGCTTGAAGAGGCATATACTTTATGTATTCGAAGTAGGATTTGAGTTAAATTCCAGTTTATTTCTTTCCATTCCTGATAATTGAACAACTTGGAGGAGCCAATATCACGAATTAAATTGAGAAGTGGTTTAGCATCAAGTCTCTCAATGGCTTTAAGGTTAACACAAGATTTATAAAACACTTTGGCTTTCTTCATGTATTCGTTGTTGCTGTGAGATTTTTCCTCTATAATTTTTTTCAGTGCCTTCTCTACTTTACTGTTGAGCTTCGCAAACGTGGAGTAACTTGAAGATGTTTTCGGGATTGGGTTTTTCTTGAACCAACCACCACAAGTAAAATTAAAGAAGTCTAAGCATGGATTTGCTTTCCTGTCCATGGAATCTTTAATATATTTTTCCACATTTTGACATTCTTGTGTTCTGCAAGCAGTGGAGTTGTGAAATTGCGTTAAGAAGCTGAGAGAGCGTCGGATAGCGCCTCCAGTTGTTATTAGATCGTTGTATTTAGTTTCTTCTTTGCTTCCCGTAAAAACTCTCACAATGCAAACCAGTAAAACCACTGAAAGAAGAACTGTGACAGAACAAGTTCCTTTGGTTAAAAAATGTCGATCAGACATGGTAAAAAATCTTTAAAATATAGAATACTTAATGCAAAACGTTATTAAATATTGCCTTCATGGCTGGTCACGGTTTGTTGGATTTTGAACACGAGCGGGTTACTATTATTACATCATCCTTCCTTCCAAACTTGGACCTGTTATCTCGAGTTTAGTCATTTTTTTAAACTAGGATTATTGTCACAAAATTTATCCCATGCTCGCCATACTGACGATTTCAAACTATTTCCGGGTGATCAAAAAGGCGTCAGATCCTGACCAAAATAAAACCTTTTTAGAGGGTTAAGTAGTCGTTTTAAATTAAGCTAACTGGACGACAATCTTTATATATAGTCAGATTATTTATGTTAATTATCAATTATTAGCCAAAGTTTTGGTTAAATTCCCAGATCTACAAAAACATAAGAAAATTTTATGGCAATTTTGTTTCTTAGAACAGGGGAGAACATTCCTTGTATGACATATGCGATGAACCCGTTTCAGTTCCTGTATAGCTTCAGGAAAAGTCTAATTCTCTACTACGCATGCAATACGAAACAGTGACCGAGCAAATTATCATTTTTTGAAAATAAGAAGTCACTTTGTTTTAAGAGGGCCTTTGTTCACATAAGGACTATTCAAATTGTATTTACTTAATCTGCGTTGGAGAAACAGAGAAATCTGTATTTCACCTTTGTTGACCTAGAAAAGGCGTATGATCGCGTGCCAAGAGAGTTAGTTTACTGTTGCCTGCGCAAAAGAAAGTTGCCGGAAAATATGATCAAGCTAGTCAGAGCAACCTATGAGAACACAAGGACGGCTGTGAGAACTGCACAGGGACAAACGGAACCTTTCGAGATCAAAGTCGGTCTACATCAGGGCTCTGCTCTCAGTCCATTCCTGTTCGTCGTGATCCTGGATACAACAAGTGAAGGGCTCAGGAAAGGAATGTCATGGGAGCTATTATTTGCCGATGACTTGGTGGTAATGGTGGAGAGTGAGGAGGAGCTGCAAGAGAACTGGCTGAAATGGCAGAGAGGTATGTCCGAGAAAGGTTTGAAAGTCAACACAACCAAAACCGAGGTCATGGTGAGCAGCAGGCAGAAGGTTAAGGCGAGCATAGTTGATTGCAGCAATGTCCAGCTCAAACAAGTGGACAAGTTCAAGTACCTCGGCATGACACTCAGTGAGAATGGTGGGTCAGAGGAAGCGGTAAGAGCAAGAGTTAATGCCGCCTGGCTGAAGTGGAAAGAGTTCACGGGTGTGATCCATGACAAGCGCATGCCAAGGAAACTTAAAGTCAAGACCTACGAAACAGTGATACGACCAGCGCTTTTGTATGGTGCAGAGTTATTGACATTGAGGAAGAAGGAGGAAAGGATGCTAGCAACGACAGAAATGAAGATGCTGCGCAGGATTATGGGGGTCACTCTGTTGGATAGAAGGAGAAATGAGAATATCCGTAGAGAACTAAAAGTCGATGGGATTTTGCTGAAGATACAACAAGCTAGACTCCGCTGGTATGGACATCTACTCCGCATGAGTGAGCAGAATCCAGTCAAACAGGCCTGGAAGTGGAAGGTAGAGGGAAGCCGGCCAAGAGGGAGGCCCCGTAAACGCTGGATGGAAAACGTGAGGGACGACATGAAACTGAGACAACTGTGTGATCAGGATGCGGAGAACAGGACACTCTGGAGAAAGAAGATACGAAATTCCCGACCTGGTAACATTGCTGGACAAGGAGGAAGAAGATCATGGTCTTGTTTTAAGAGGGCCTTTGTTCACATAAGCACTATTCAAATTGTACTTACTTAATCTGCGACAAACGCTTTTGCTTACATACTTCAATTCTATAATATCCCTATTCTATAATTCCTCTCTCACACTTAATAATGTTCTGATCACATCCTCTTGTTTGTACAAGTTGAAATGAAAAATGGACCGATGTCATGAACGTTCAACTAACACGAGAAAGAGTAAAACAGCTTGTCGAATCTTGGTATATTGTATAAGAAATCCTTTAGAAGATTTTATTCGTACTCAGATATCACGCAGTCAATGATTCCATCAAAACAGATCTACCTAAAATTACACACAGTGAACAATGATGTTTAGAAGTAAAACAAACTTTTGAAAAATATTTTTGTGGAATAAATAGCAACCATTCCTTGCTTTAACGTCTTTTTTGTCTTTTTGGTCTTTTTTTTTTTTTTTTTTACGAAGAACACACAAAAAACGTAAGGTTTTTAAAATTTTGCGTATAAATTTTCTATTATGCAGTGGTGTGTTCTGCAAATTGGCAGTTGAAAGGGATAATAATAATGAAAAAGAGTTACGACATATCCTCGAGAGTCATAACAAGTTCGGAAACTCGAAAACTTGTTGTAATTTTATGTCCAGTTAAACTGAGCAAACAAAATCGAGGAGTAATTGCTAATATCATTAAATGAAGGGGGCACACTACTTATAACTGTTCTAACCATAAAAGATCTTTTCTGTTGTCTCTTAGATTCTTGAGAAGCTGATAGTCTTCCCGTGTCAACAAGAAATTAGGTGGTGAATAATTTTGATAGCCTGACAGGGCAATGTCTTTAAGTTTTGTCCTAAAAGAGTCATCATCAAAACAGGAGTCCTTGTAAACAATTGACAAGGACTCCGGTTTTGATAATGACTCTTTTAAGACAAAACGTAAAGACATTGCCCTGTCAGGCTACCGAAATTATCTTTTCTGTTGGAACATATAGCTAAGCTAAATATCCACGACAAAGTCGAAGAATTGAACTTAAGACTCACCTAACACAAGGAGTAGTAGTAATGTTTAAGAAGAAAAAGAAAACATCAAAGCTTTTGTAAGTCAACGTACCAATATCGGGGCAATTTATTGAAAAACAGCGAGTGACCGCGCGTTAATCTTCCCCCCCGACCAAACGTATTGTATTTACCGGAATAAAAATGGACTCCCAAGCCGTAGAAGATTAGCATGCGCATTTCTATAACGATTATTATTACAACTCGCACGCCAGCCAAATATAGACAGTAAAAGGGGTCTTAGCCTGCTACGGGCGCCCAGCATCCCGCCAGTAAAGGCCTCAACAGACATTGCACATTTCAGGGAACTCGTGGGGAAGGGAAATTTTACCATTAAACTTAAAATATTAGTATTACTATTAGCGTTAGTGTAACCATTAATATTTGAGTCTAAAAATAAACTTCACGAACTTTGTTAATCAGTTAAGGGGTGATTGTCGGCAGAAACCTAGAATTTGTGGTGTTAATTGGAAAATGTCATTCTCAAAATAAAGTAGATGATAGGAAACAAGCATGTGTCAACTTTAAAGCGGAAAGAAGTCCATGATTAGATCAAAGCTCTGAATAAGATTATCTTCAGTGTAAGATACATGCAGCATCTGCAGGGAAGGACTAAACAGGGAGAAGAGAGCCGTTACGGCCCTTACGGCCGGGACTGCTCCACTTTCCCCCCCAGATATTAATAACGAGTTCATTACAATTTCATCTCATTTAGTTAATTATTGCTAAAAATGTTCGGGAATATAACTCAACGGTGGTGAATCCTTGGGCCGTATCTCTCTCATAGAGTATCCAATACCCTTGGTATAGTCTACATTTCCATTAAGACATGCAGTTTGTTCTAAAACTAGTAACTAAAAGCCCTAAAATGTAGCAACGATTGAAAACTCGCCAATTAAATTTATCTAGACACTTATGACACTTGAATATGGCAAAAAAGTAATTATAGTATAGATAATTATCATTGCAAATGTCGCCATGTCGATGGAAACACTTCAAATTTAAGTTCTTGTTAAAAAGTAGTCAATCATAAAATCATTCAGCTCATTGCAGGAGGTCATACATACTACAGCATGCGAGATCATATTAAACATATTTTGAGAACGGTAATGTTTACTTACTATGGCAGCCTGTATATGTATATGAGCGAAATTACATTATTGAATATCGCCTTCGTAAATACGAAATAAGCCGAGACACTTCACTCTAGTTTAATAAGTCAAAATTAAAAAACAATGGTTTTTTCTTTAATAAAGTCTCGAGTTAACAGTCACAAGGTTTTACTGTTTAATTGTCATGGTACAATCATAAGCATTTGTCATTTAATTCTGTTGTCCTTGTCTAATTACGAATGCTTATATTGAAAACCAGCTGCCCGTTAATTTTACTTGGTTTGCAAGTTCAAAAACGGTCGTCAGTTGTAATTATTAGTTATGCAGTTACCGGCTTGACGCCGCTCATGTGATATCATGCGATATTTTTTTGTGCCACCTGGCGTCTCTTTAAGCAAGGAAACGTTATCTCAATAATCTTACGTTCGTAAAACCTTCACATAAATAAATACCCCGAGTATTTAATTATGGGAAAGAATCAGGAACATTCCAGGGTTTCACTTCAGGTTTTCGTTTTCTTCTGAATTAAGGAACTGAATTGATTATTTTTTTTCTCTAAAAAACCTAAAACATTACTTTTAAATCGAGAAAAAGACGTTTATATTTAATTATACTTTTTAATTTGATGCCTAACACGTATTTATTATTTTATATACATACAAAGTATTCACTGTACTAAATGCATTTATTTATTTGTTTGTTTATTTATTCATTTATTTATTTGTTAATTTTATTTCATATGTATTATGCCCTGATCTTTCAAAGATGAACTACTACGCTGTAGATATAATGTAAGACATTATTATTTTCTTTTTCTTCTTCTTCTTAATATTATTATTATCATTAATATTATTATCATTAATATTATTATTATAATTATTATCATTATAGATTATAGTTATAGAAAATGCCTGAGAAAAGGAGAAACTGTTACTTTTTTGGGTTGACTTGATTAGATTGACAACAAACTTCTTCATAGAGCCTTTACAAGTGAATTTTATCCAGAGACAAACCAAGCAGGTGTCAGACAAAAATCTAAAGAAAATATTGCATTAAATGTTTCTCATTGTTCAGGTGGGCATATTTTCTAGACTTACTGTTTGAAAGAGATGCAGTTTGTGGATCTGCTGTGGGAAATTGTTGAGGAGTGATGCCAAAGAACGAGGAGTGTGTGAGGCAGACAGATAGAATTAATAATTCTGAGCCAGCAATATTTGAAAAAATTTATTTTTTAGTATTTTCTCAATGTTTATTGTTTCTATAGCAAATATGGCCTATTTGCGGTGTTATTCAAACTTGGCAAAGACACATTTACGTCATTGTCAAGTGCTGACAGTTTGTTTGCCGATATCTTCCTGGATTGCGGTCGTGTTTTTTTTTTTTTTATTTATTTATTTTTTTGTACGCTAACACGCGACATTTTATCCGGCGAAGGCACGCTTTCTTGGTATAATCTCGTAAATATAAAAATAATAAAAAACCTGAATATGTCTTCGCTTGAGGATTATGAACTTTTTCATCATCAATTATAATCACACTAAATTTACGATACGAATGAATCGTTTTCCATATAAAGCAAAAATATGTCGTGAATTTTTCATCCATTGGTAACCTCCAATATTTGTCATGTCCCTGTTTATATCCCTAATCAATGTCGTAATGGCCAAAAGCTTCATTTTACTTTATAGAAGTATGAGAAAAGATACTTCTGTAATTCAATAATAAAGGAAAACCTATTAATCACTACAAGGCTATTAACTTAAGAGAATTTTTTATTTTCTGCTTTACTGGAAAACAAAATTCAAGCATTACTGTAATCTGAAACGTGTTTCTTCTGAAATCCACAGTGACAAGCGCTCCTTGGACGATGACTGACCTTGTCATTTTTCCAAGTTGCCTATTAACAGTGACAGTAGGAATGTGCAGTGATGATTTCCCACCTCGGTTCTTTAATTTCTGCGATGAAGATTCTTTTCGAATATTTTGCGCTAATAGCGTGGACAAACAGATGATCAATTTTCAGTACAATAGAAAAGGAAAGGAAATGCAGAGTTTGATAGGAATATTACCAACCACGTTTTGCCAAAGATTTACAGCATTGTTTAGTAAAAATCCTAAACTTGTAAAACACATGCTCAGTCAGTAGGTAGTAGGAGGCAGACTTCGTCCATGAGGGCATGATGAAGTCAGTGAGTGTAAGTGTCAGTGAGTTTAACTAAATTAAAGAAAATTTGAAATGATTAGTTGATATAATCTGAGCCCAGAATTTCATTTAGTCTGTTTAGCAAATTCACGTTTTACTGATTCAAAGTTTGCCTAAAGCACGTTTATATTGGAGACAAATACATTGCATATATGCATTAGTGTTTTTCTCCAGTACCTACACTTTACGCCCTATCATGGCATATGCCAGGTTTCTTTTAACGAATTAAGCGCCTGAAGTAGTTGGAGGCCGTAAAATATTTTCCATGGTTGAAGTTAATGCCCACTCTTCGGTAAACACGTGATGTAATGGGTTACCATATAAAAAGGTGAGCGTTGACATGCTTACGATAACATATGGTATCGTATTTAAAACGCTAGATATAACACCGTAATATTACACCGGATTGCAAGCGCCAGGATAAGGTTGCGCCTGTTGCGTTGAAGGTTTACGTTTACAATTTCTCGGTCCTGCGTCTTAAGATCACTTCCCTTCGCTGAACGTAGACGACACAGAGAACAAAGCATGAACACTTTACTATCAATCAGTTGTGCAGTATTCTTACTGCTTTGTATATTAAGATTTGTTTTGTCCGGCGAGGATGACTATGACCCATGCAAAGCAGGTTAGTTCATCCTAAAGTTTGTTTTTCTAGAGAATTTGTGTTATTTGTTCGAGTTCTTCTTCACGCTGCTCGCCACTTCACAGCAAGATACATGTCTCTTCATTCGTTATTCTCTCTGCCGCCCGCTCTAAACATCCTCAGACTATTAATCAGTAACATTATTGCGACTTCATTTGAAATTATTTTCAGATGGTTTTGTGCATGGAGATATAGCCGTAAGCTGGGAAGATCTCAAATATATTAGGAGAAGTAGAAGAGCAGCAACCTCATTGACAAAACGTCATTGGAAATACGGTATTATTCCCTACAAGATCGACTGCAGCTTTTCAGGTATGTCTGAGATATTTCATTATTACAGTTCGCTAAAACTCTTTCTTGTTCAATAATCCAAACACTACACAAAGGCATTCTCATCAGGAATTGGATTAAAGACGGCGCAGATCGCTATTGTCTGGTGACTACGGCAAATTTGCGCTCTATGATTTGAGTCAAACGACGCGAATAATGTTGGGGAGCAATATCTATGAGACTGAATATCGATTACGGTCGGAATGATTCCCAAAACAGTCTTTTGAGGAATGATAACCGAAAGACAGTTCTTGTAAATTAAAGAAATTCGTATACGAGTTGATAGAGAAATAAACGTAGCGATTGCTTGATTAGTGTCTGGAATAACAAAGAGACGGATGTGCATTAAGTAAACCTTCTACAAACTCTTCCACGTGTTAACCAACCTTTGTTATGAGTAAATTCTCTTTCTCCTTGACGATTCTACGCATGTATGAATCACTTTCATATTAACGACATCCAGCTTTTTTCCAAATACAGTAAACACCCATCCCAAGTTAAAATTACGATGTCTGCGCAATATGTCGATGATCGTTCTGTCAATGATCGTTCAGAATTTTAGCAAACCTTCGATTATTTACGAACCTTGAACGATGGAGGATTTGCCACAATGGTGTTTTGGTATGTTATTGTACGTAAACGTAAAGCAGATCAGATCAGTATTGTTTGTTGTTATTGTTGTTTTTGTTGTTGTTGTTGCTGTTGTTGTTCCAAACATGGTCACATTACCGCAAAATTACACAGAGCAGAAGTCGGATGCACGCCAAAGAAAGTTAAAAATATTCCAGTTAATTCGAATGGTCCGTTTAGGCGAGCTTCATTGTATTGGACTGGAGATATTTTGTCCTGACGATAGAAGTCCCGAAAAATAACATAGACGCATATAGTAACAAAAACTTTGTTGATTCTACATTCTGTTCCTGATTGAGGTTGAGCTGTATAGAACACAGTTCACTGGAAGAATTATTGTTTTCTTTGACACAACTAGCTTGCATGGGCACGTGAAACATATCTTTGAAATGATGTTCTACAAAAGATGCTCACCAAACCCCCTTCAAATACTCATGTCGATCATTTGATCGTAATAAATATACAAATCCCAAATTGCTGACTTCCTCTTTCTGACAGGAAATTTACGATAAACTACAGAGTTTGCCATATACAGCTTGCGTGCTGTGTTGCCTTCAGGTTAAAACGCCAAAACATTGAGCTGTTATAAACGCTGGAATATTATTATCACTAGCCGTGGGAGAAAGTTAAAGAATTCTTATCGCGATTCTCAAGGCTGTGATTAAATTTTTGGAACCCTTATCGCCAGTGTATCTATATCGATTTGTATGATATCTACATTGTATTGATGGTAATCGATGACTTAAATCTTTGTGTCGGTAGGGGTGTACCTTAAATTTTTTGGCCGCAAGCAAAGTTGGGCAAATAGGTTTTATATTTAAGGGCAAGAATACCAGCATGCTAACAAACCTTCGAAGCGATGAGGTAATACGTTCAATTCCAACCATGTAACCTCTTCGCCATCCAAAACTTTACCCTTTGACCAGTAAATCGCCTGACGTTAGTTGGAACATAATAATATGAGAACTAATATCTCGTGAGGTTTTCTTTCAAACTTTTCTTTCTACAGCTGTTGGCTTTTTAATAGTACGATAATCCTACTTCTCCGTCCAACTCACGGAACTTTGCTTGTTGAAAGTTAATTAAAATTTCGATGGGATTTTGGGAGCATGTGAGCGTTGAGGGATAAGCTTGTTCCATTCATTCAGTGTTCGAGTTAGTGAAGTATCGACTGACCTGCGTTAATGTTTTGTAATCCTTAACTGACGGAGTAAAAGCAATCAGATAACTGCAATCAGATTAGTTTCCTGTTAAAATGAGACAGAACTAACACACGTGCTGTTCTGCACAGTTAATTCCGCGGCACTTTAACGAGCAGTCGTCTGCTTTAAAATGCAAAGTACCACCATTTTATACAAGTTAAAAGCAATTTACTTTACTGCTGAAGTCGATTCAGGAGCGTCGACCCACTACTTTTTTCTCCTGTAACAGGTGTTATGTCTCAAGCGAAAAGGGGGTTCCGACTGAATTCATTAATGAAAAGGACAAAATCTTAAATTATTATCCTATGTGCAGTAAAATAAGTTGAGGGTCCTCAACTTTAATGTCATTTTTACTTGAGGAACCAGTGTTAACAGTTGACTGATTTCAAGTTTCTTAGTTGTACTATTCCTTGCGAAAACGTTTAATCACGTTAATTTGATGATCAGATCGTGCTGGTGCAAGAAAGTAAAGCCATGTATATATTGAATGAATCGGTTCACGATCGAAGATTGACATGGTTTGAAATCCATTTATTGACATTGTCGGAGAATAAACAGTCAGATGATGTGACTTTGGATGCCGAGTGTAACTAATATAGTTAAAAAGCTAGAAAAATGAAGGGTGTAACGTCATGTTAAGTGCATGCACTTTTATCCTCCTTTAAGTGAAACTGAAAACCGATAAGGACACTTTATTAATTGTAACATAGCGTGCGAAGATCTTTGAAAGACATGCATTATTGAAAGTTTAACCGATGACAGGCATACATCAGTCGTATACATCTTTCCCCACATTTGACTGCTGATCAATCTAATTACTACTGATCGTTGTCCTGGCTTTCGAACGATTTAAAGCCATTTCCTGCTGTTTCGTATTGATGTTAAGAGAAAGACGATTGTCAACAAATGTATTTCAATTTTGTTGACGTTTTCGTCATCTTTAAGACAAATGCAAACTTGAAATTCTTTTTGTCCCTTCTCAGGGTTTCACTCGCTGAGTTGATTAAGCGACTGATGACGAGTACTTGTGGGAGAACGCAATTTTTGTTTTGTTCCAAATTGGTAGAATAGAAAAATACTCCAATTTTACCTCTGTGAAGTAAATGAACAGCAAATTTGTTCAGTGGAAGCCTTTAGTGAATCCGCTTCGAATGCCGCGTTGTTTATTAGTGATCTGCACCACTAACTTTATATAATCAATATATACTGCCGCTAAAACGTGGTCTTTGACACCGCAATGTGTTGCTGAGTCACTAACCAATAGGAAGCTGTTTGGTAGAAACTATTTGGATTACGGCAGTCGCTTTGCCAGGAATTTGAAGGCATGGAGGGGGGGCAGGGACATTTTAGACAAATGTTCCGACAAGATGTTAGCAATGTACTGACCAACTAAAGTCAACCAAACTGAGGGCATGAAAAACTTGAGATTCGATAAAGGAATAAATGATAACTACTTTGCTAGCTCTGGCTGGTATAATGGTATTAAATTTCGAAAATGATTTGGCGTAAAAGTGCGCACATCACGTGAGCTATGATGTATGCCAACATATCTTCCTTTTCGGCCGTCACCGTTACCACAACCACTTTGTCCTGAGGGTTGACTGGATCTGTAATTTTTTCTCGGTTGAAAAAAACAAAAAACAAAACAAAACAAAAAAACAAAACAAAACTGAATTCCTTACGAATATTTTGTATAGAATGTCTTTCCCATACTTACCTCTCGCCAGAGCTTGTTTAACTTGATAATTCGAACGCAAACGGGATCCGCGAAAGACAGACTTAATGTACCAACAAATGCACTACATGTACTGACAGACCTAGTCAGGACAAAAAGTGGGGGTGCAACTGCCTCCTGCCCCCCCCTCTTGGATCACGGTCAATTAGAATTGAAAAACCAAGTTTCAGACTAGCCTAAAAAGTACGAAACATTTGCCACAAAGGGATGTTTGTGTCGCCGTCGCCAGTTCTGTTGTTTCCTCCTTGAAAACAACTGGCTCTGCATGTCATACGTTCTATGACACATTACTTTTTCCAGGAAATTTTTATCGGTAGGCATCTTCGTATAGTATGGCGATATTCCTCATAAAATATTCAGATAGGATCTTTTGCTATTTTAGCATTATTGCCGTCAACAAAGGTGTAGTACAGTTTTGATTTGGTAGGGAACACACTAACCTACAGAAACTGCTCTATACTATCTACCGTAAACAGAAATTTTTTCATGATAATCCGACACTGCCGAAGTCAACTGAAAAATGTTGACTCGAGCGGGATTTAAACTCGCACCTTCGGGATACCGGTCCGCCGCTCGACCTTTTGAGCTATTGAGTTCACAGAAATTGCCTCCAATCCCTGTGGACAAGGGTTAGGGTTAGGGTTAGGGTTAGGGTTAGGGTTAGGGTTAGGTTTAGGGTTAGGGTTAGGGTTAGGGTTAGGGTTAGGGTATAGTCAGAGGTTAGGAGTTAGGGTTTAGGGTTTAGGTTTTAGGGTTAGGGTTAGAATTAGGGTTTGGGGTTTGGGGTTTAGGGTTTAGGGTTTGGGGTTTGGGGTTTGGGGTTTGGGGTTTGGGGTTTGGGGTTTGGGGTTTGGGGTTAGGGTTTAGGGCTAGGGTTAGGGTTAGTGGAAGGGTTAGTGCATGGGTTAGGGTTAATGTAATATTTAAAAACCAAGCAGGAGTGCTTAAGCCGAAAAATTTGAGGATAATTTGAGAATAAAGCACACGTGTGTTTATCACATATAAAGACACGATGTGGTTATGATTTTCATTTGTATTCTCCTGATGAATTCTTAATGAAAAGGTTAGAGCTTTTGTAAAGAGCACATCTAGATCTCATGAATAATTCACAATTAATAAAAGCTCGAATGACAAAAGAAAATTAAACAAAAGTCATAACCGTGTCACTTCTACTTATCTTAAATTGATCTAGTTTTTCTTGTCAATTTTGTGCGTTGTAAAATATTAATTACCTAACTTCATCCATCAATTACTGTTTTAGGAGACGGCTGATTGTTTCAGATCTAATACAGTTATTTTAAATGACCTCTATAACGTCGAGTAAAACGTTGACAGGCTTACAGATGAAGTATGATATATGCAGATATGTGTATATCTTAATATTCATCTATCTACTTACATACGCTCTATATTATTGTATTGAGTATTATACAGCTTCTGTGTCGCAAATGCAACGATTGTATATATATATATATATATATATATATATATATATATGTAATATTTAAAAACCGAACAGGAGTGCTTTATCGGGATTTAGAACACGAGGCAATAGACGAGTGTTTTAGATCCGGTGAAGCACGTATTGTCTAATTGTCTGATCAATTTACCACAACTGGAAACTTCGTCATTTTGTGAATGAATTTACCCTCTCTCTAACCCCTACTCTAGAAGAAAACATCAAATTTAGCGTATTTGAAGAGGGCATCGAGAAGATTACTTTACAAATATTGGTTCGACACATGTCGGATCCGTCGGACCGCTGACAACGCCCCTGCCCAATACCGAATGCTAAATTATTTCAGAGAGGCCACGGGCGTGTAATTTTCTGATTACGATTTGTGTGGTTATCCAGTCCTTGTATTGTTTAATTTAATAAAAAAAGTCATACGATGACTAATCAGTTTCTCGACAAATGAATAATCAGGTTTAAAACGGTGGACGCCGCGCCGGAGGTGCCTATATGTATATACGCCATTGTCTGTATCAAGCACTAAAGTTGCCTCATTTTGATTAATAATTGTAGTAGAATATGAGAAAATTGTGGAGCAGTCTTAAAAAATGAACCTCAGAAACTTTATGACAAGGTCTGGTCACGAAATCAGATCAACAGAGACTTTGTCTTTGCTTGTTTGATGTGGCCTTGAAACCAGAAGAAAATTGGCCAAAAGCATCGGAGAATTACAATATAATGAAAAATTTTGCTCCCAGCTATTTACAAGAGTTGTTTGTCGAGGTAAATGAGACACATAGTTACAATTTACATTATTCTGAAGTAAATCTTAAAATTCTACTGCCTAATACTGAGCATCTCAAATAAAGATTACCATCTACTTATGCCCTCTTATGGAACAAATTTCCATTAGCCATGATAAACCTTCCGAATATTTTAATAATACAATAATAATAATAATAATAATAATTATTATTATTATTATGTTATTAATAATAATAATAATAATAATAAGCGTCATGCTGGCGGGAGTTTTTACTCCTGGTAGGGCCACCCATGCCAGACAGGTCGAAGGTTAGAGGCCAGACTAAATGAAACCCAGGGTAGGTGGGACTCTTAAGCCTTGGTTGGCAACCCACTTAGGAGAAGGGAACTCCGAAAAACAATCCTGCTTTCTGGTGATGCTAAACCTTCTCAATTATGATGAATATGGAATTTGCATGTAATAATACAAGCGATAACAGCGTAAATGGGACTGGAGCTACTAGAGAAAGTGCCTCGCCCGGCATGGAAGTTGGGGGACAGCAGCCCACTCCAGGTCGCCATGTAGCGACTGCTAGATTGAAATGGAATAAGGAAGTCAACAAGATTGTAATGAAGTGTTTCTACAAGAGCAACCCGAAAAAAGGGGGTATTGGAAGAGGATGTTTGGAATTTGGAAACAGATAGGGGTTCTTGAAAAATATCTGAGCAGAGATTGGCTGACCAAGCTAGAGCGGTCAAATTAAATGAATGGTTATCTGAGGTGAAATTGGAAGAGATTGGGAGAGAAGTGAGTCAAGATATACAAGGCGGAGAGGCTGTGGCGAACTCGGAAGTGGAGAATCAAGAGGGTTTTGATGGTGAAGTGAGAAGACAATCTGATACTGAGAATGACAATGACCCAGGGCATGAAATATCTAGTGAAGAAATGAGCACTGAGGAAGTAATCGCCGATATGGAAAAAGGAGGATGTAGTATTGAGGAGATCCAACTGGCAAGAGAAATACTTAAGAGCGTGAAGAAAGAGGAGGATCCTCCTCCTTACTTAAGAAATGTTGAAAGGAAAAGGTTGAAAGAAAAAGTGAAAGAAATAAACAAGGTGCTCGCCTTCATGGAAACCAAAGATATTACACAGACCAACAGGCTATTACTTGCTGCAGGACAAATAGTTGCAAAAAGACTTAGTGTTAAAAAACAACAGAGGAAAGAAAAGGTAGTACCTTGGTGGAAGAAAAGGTTAAATGGCCTGGTTGCACAGCTAAGAAAAGACATAAGCAGGCTAGAGAGGATAAAATCTGATGAGTTGAACAGCGCACTCTTTCAAGAGAGTTTAGAAGAAAGATATAATTTGAAGAAGAAAGGATTGACGGTAGTCCTGGAGGAATTAAAGCAAAGGGTGTTGGCAAAGAGTAAGAAGATCAGGCGGTATGAAAGTAGGATAGAGTAATATAGGCAAAATAGGATGTTTCAGTCAAATCAGAAACGCCTTTTTGAAAAACAGGACAATGTGGAGACTGAGAACGGAAGAAAGTAGGACATCTTGGGACAGCATCTGGGATAACCCAGTAAATCATAACAGTAATGCCGATTGGCTGAAAGATGTGGAAAGCAAGCTCGCTGGTGTGCAGAAACAGAACGATTTGGTAATAACTCCAGCGATGGTTGCCAAACAATTGAAGAATATGGCTAACTGGAAAGCACCTGGACCAGATGCTTGCAAGGATTCTGGCGGAAGAGTTTTATACCATGTATGGAGAGGATAGCTTTACAACTGCAGGACTGCCTGGTTACAAATAAAGTACCTGAATGGTTTACAAGGGGCAGAACAACGTTGATCCTGAAAGAGAAGGAAAAAGGAAACGTTGCTCCAAATTTTAGACCTATAACATGCTTGCTTCTAGTGTGGAAAGTATTCACTGGTGTCATGGAAAAGGAGCGTACAAACACCTAGAGGAAAATAATCTGTTGCCTGATGAACAGAAGGGATGTAGAAGAAGGTCCAGGTGTACAAAAGATCAGCTCTTAATTGATAAAATGGTGATAAGAAATTGTAAGAGGCGAAAAATTGGGCTTGGCATGGCCTGGGTTGATTATAAGAAGGTTTATGACATGATCCCGCATTCTTGGATCCTTAAATGTTTGGGAATGTTTGGAACGGCAGGAAATATAATTGCATTGTTGGATAAAAGTATGAACAACTGGGAAACAGAGTTAAGTGCAAGTGGAAGGACCTTGGGAACTGTAAACATAAAGAGAGGTACCTTTCAGGGAGACAGCCTGTCTCCATTGCTGTTCATTGTGGCCCTAATCCCGCTATCTATGGTGTTGCGGCAAGTGAAAGCTGGCTATGATCTGGGAAAAAGAAAGGGTTCTTCAAATCATCTATTCTTTATAGATGAATTGAAATTATTTGGAAAGAACGAGAAACAAGTTGACACCCTGGTAAACACTGTTCGAATTTTCAGTAACGACATTGGAATGGAATTTGGGTTTGTAAATTTGCTGTGCTGATAATGAAGAGGGGGAAATTGTGTACATGTGAAGGTATTGTTTTGCCAGATAAGCAGGTCATCAGAGGGCTTGAAGAAGATGATGGGTATAAATATCCAGGGATTTTAGAAGCAGATGACATGAAGCACAGTGACATGAAAGAAGCTTTATCCTAAGAGTATTTAAGAAGGATAAGGAAGATACTAAAATCAAAGTTGACTAGTGGAAATTTAGTGAACACCATTAATGCAAGAGCAGTTTCGTTAATAAGGTATGGGGCAGGTATTATTTATTGGAGTAAGGAAGAATTAAGAAATTTGGATAGAAAAACAAGAAAGCTCTTAATTGTTTAGAGATCACTCCACCCGCAAGCAGATGTAGACAGACTTTATGTAAAGAAATCACAAGGAGGAAGAGGCTTGATAAATGTCGAGGACTGTGTTAATATTGAAGTTGGCAGTTTATATAGGTATGTGGAAGCTAGTAAGGAAAAGTTGTTTATAGCTGTTAAAAATGAAAATATCCTGGATAAAGGAGAGGAGAAGGAAAGAATTAGACAGGAAAGATTAAACAGCCACAGCGGAAAGGCATTGCACAGACAGTTTGAAAGGGGTACTGAAAACATTAGAGATTCAGAGTCCTGGAATTTGTTGAAAAGAGGCACAATGAAGAAAGAGACGGAAGGTCTCCTAAGTGCCGCACAAGATCAGGTCCTTCGTACAAACTATATCAAGAATAGGATCGATAAACTAGATGTGTTACCAATGTGCCGAATGTGTAGTGAAAGGGACGAAACCTTGAGCCATATAACGACAGAATGCAAGAAATTAGCTCAAAACCAAAGCGACATTTACACATATACAGGATGGAGTCGCGTTCCTTGCATGAATCACGTCCCCGTCTGGTAAGAATATCAGAGATTTTGACTGAAATGTAATGACTTGCTTATATTTACGTTTCATGCATAATCATGAATTATGCTGTATTTAAATATTTATGATGCACTTATGATATGTTATTCACTAAGCTACCTGTGGTCTCGAAGTAAGAGTTCGTGAACGAGTAAAGAAAGCTGTAAAGGAAAAAGCAAAGACGTTTGAGCATTTCAAACTAAACCAGACGAATTGTAATAAGTCAAGCTATGGAAAGTGGGCTAAACTGCCGCACTTGCCAGGCATCAAAAATCCCACATTTATCACGAAGAATTATGAGACCTTGGAGTATATTTGGCCTTGTCAAAATTCTATTTGTTTGTTGCTAATACGCTTTATTACTGTGCCCATCTTCAATCATGGACATCTGTGTCTTTGTTGCTCTGTGACAGGCACAAGTTTTAAAAAGATACGTTTTATTTACTATAACAGCTGATCTTTTTTGTGGTGATGATAGTAATTTTGTGTGATAAAATGCCCTCAAAATTGCGGAAAATAGCATTTGCGAGGTTTCAGAAATTTAAAATTTTCCGAGCTAGAAAGCATGGACCGGGATCCCCCTTCGTGAATGTTCTCTCAACAACAGTCAGATTTGGAGCTATATCGACCCTCTTAGTATCCATGGACCATTATAAAGATCTCCTGGAAAAAGTAATAACGAATCTTCACGGGAAGATACTGCATATTGGATCTACCTCCCGAGACCTGCTAGTAGATAAACCAGACTTGAGTTGCACCCACACAGGTTGTGCAGACAACTGACGAGAAACCTTTTTCCTTATCTGAGCTGGTGGAAAAAGACATCAAGTCAGAAGTATTCTTCTGAAGTACCCTGCAATTGGCGTCCGTTTCGTTTATATATACTTCTTGTTACTACAAAGCGTTACGTAATATCTGAAGTGACCATTGCTGTTCACCAGGGAATCTCATGCGCTCAGTTTCTCCAGCATTTAATGATGGAAGAGGATGGTCATTTACTCTATATATTCATCTGTTGCTTTCCTCTTACTTCATCCAGACCGTCTATTTGTTCGATCACTCTTTCCCATGGAATTAGCCTTGGCATTAAACACTCAGTAGTCATCGATATTCCGATCCTAGTTCTCCTTGAAGACAACTTCTGGGCTGGCTTAACACCTACTCCCTCACTTGGAATTCCAAGAACTCCCAATAAATGTCAGTCTTTCACAGCACCACTTTTCCCATTAGCATTTTCACGTGCGTTCAAGACATTCTCCATTTTACCCTTCAATTTGAGATCGTGAACTGAAGAAATTAAATGTTCAAATTCCCTGTCTTTCAAGAGCTTCTGGAATTATGTTTTTAACAAACAAAGGACTGTTATCCAAAATTATGGTTTCAGAAATTCCATTTCGGCTAAGCTGCCCATGCAGCTTTTGGATAACTGCAATGGTTGTGATACATATTAATCGATCCACTTGGAATACATTAGAGAAATAATCTGAAAACGATCTCAAACGTAGACAGGTCTACTCCCATCTTCGCCCATTATTCATTTGGTAATTCATGGGGCAAAAGGAATTTTCTAACCTACTTGGACTGATAAGTACTCCATATTGAAAATTTTTACACAAACTTTTTTCCTTGAGTTGACATTTTTGGCCATACAAAATTTGTTGAGCTCTTCTAAAACTTCCCTCGAAACCCATGTGAGAACTATATAGAAATTGTATCAGGTTTGTTCGGATGGCCAGTCGCTCCGCAATTCTTTCGGACTTAATTGAAATGAAGCCACTTTGTCATGATTTTTCACCTCTGCATGAATAACATGGGTCCACTTATGGGGGCATGTGATGTCGAAACGTCGACTAACCTTTCTGACAAATTCCCGAATTTTTTTCAACGCAGGATATAGATAGAGGTGTTTTCTTAAAGCAATAAGTCGACCTTCTGCAATGGCGACTTATTAGGTTGATTTCTTCTAACATGGGACATGAATCGTGATTTTCTCTCTCCATTTCTACTTTCTTCGGGCATGCACGTCACAACATGTCGGCTTTGAGGAGCTGTGGTCGAGCATTCGATTGGCTTTTCTGTGGAAATTTGATGAAATTCTTGCCAACTTGAAATACAGATCAGGAAATTTCACTTGAGCCAGTAGTAAAACCCTCGACAATGTAGTGAAGAGAAGAAATTCGAAATTGAACAGTATAAAGACAGCAAGCTGTAGAACAAATGGCGTGGCTGATAGTGCCGATAGAAAGAGGATTTTTGTAAGACTTCTAAGTACACTTCTTATCAACGTTGCTTTCTTTGGAATATCTTTACATAGCATTATCAGATATTACATTGTAAGCCAACAACAACGAAATTTAAAACTATGTCACGCAGAGCTATACCGTAAACCATCACGAAAAATAGTGGCCATTTTCCATGATTTTAAATGTGTTATGACTGAACAGACATGCATTCGAATTCAGAATGTGGGCAGATTGATAAATGACCCCCATTTACGGAAGAATTTCAGTGCCTAAACAGCTGAGCTAAAATCAAATTATCTCATCTTACCTGTCATCTTCAATAAATTGTTAATTAACTCAAGAGCATTTCCCGCAGAGTATAAACGTCATATAAATAACAGAGTTTTCGCCTTCTTTAACCTATATTGATAACTTCATATTAATGTTTAATAGCTCTTTTCGTTTATAATCTCCGAGACAATATTCCGATATCAACTGAAGTGTTAATCTATCCCCTATCAGTTTTAAATATTTGTCCATGTATGATTAACTTTTATATTGACAATACTCAGATGGAATTTTATTTCTACTTCTTTTGTTTCAGGTGATGAGAAGTCAGAAATTTTGGCAGCCATGCGTCATTGGGAAAATTACACTTGCATTACATTCGTTGAACATTCCAATGAAAAAGATTTTATCTTTTTTATCAAAGGAAGTTGCGGGTAGGTAAAAACTGGGGTTTCACTGTTGTGTCTGGTGACTTTAGAAATGTTTTATTATTGTGTGATAGAACCGCTGCCATCAATAACATTTTACTGGGACATTGTCGGAACCAGAGGTGCACCATGTGTACGTTTGGTCCCTTTGCTATATCCAGTAATTTGAATTAATTTCATTGGTCGTGTCGTGTCTCTTTAATACATTACTTTAAAACAATATCCAATTTTATGCTTCCGAAGAAAAAGAGTTAAACGGCAAAAAAAGAAGGTCCTAGCCTACCTTGAAGGCCACTGGAGGTCTCATGATGTCACCAATTACTCAGCTTTTTCGATTGGCACGACTGTGCAAACTAATAAATTCGTCCCTGCACAACCTCTGAGTGTTGCTCGAACTTGCACAGTGATTGTGCGGGACATATTTGACCGCTAAGAGATTGTATTGAGAAATTCATCAACACAAGAAGAAATTACTCAAAATAAACAACTCTATAGGTGGTTGTGTTCTTAATAACTAAGCTTTACGTGAGACTTCTACTTATAAAGTTTCTTCCAATAATTATTTTATCCTTAAGCACTTGATGCGTTATATGATTGCAGTGGTCAACCCTATGCAGGGGTGGACATCGGGTTAGGACACACCTTTCTTTCAACATCAAGTAATAAAAATTAAAATATTTTTAACGGTAGGGAACCTAGTTGACTAGGGAGGCAATCAATAACTTGTCGACAGGGAGTTCACAGATTTCGAAATATATCTCCCATCTGTATTCTGTGTTAAACTCGAATTTTGCCTTGATAAAAACAAAATTAAAATCGTATAGTGAGTTAACACAATGATTAGATATTGTTGAAGTTATATGGAGGACATACCAGGCGTTTGCCTTACAAGAGTAACTTTCTGCTCCTCCATTTTGCCTCGTCAAACATGGAATGAAAGTGTAGGATTTGTATATTTTAGTTGCTATTTATACATGAAAAACGCATTTTCAACGAAAAACTAGGAGTATAATGGCATACCGTATTTATGATATTTTACAGTTTTACATAGTTTTTTCTCACAGATTTTACTGTGGAGCATTTCTTGATGCAGTCGCTACTTTTTGAGATACACTCAAACAACATTTTTAAAAAGTCCCAGAAATATGTCTCCCAAAGGAAAGCTCTGTAGAACTGGGCGGGTACCCTGGCATTCATACCATGAATGCTGTACATGCATGTTGGTCTAACCCTTTTCCAGCAGGATCCTTCTCCTTGACAAGTAAAATCGTCCGGCGTTAGCCAGGGTAAAATAATGGAAGAATGACTCCGTCAGAAAGGAGTTAAGATTGTTCCTCAACATGGAAGAATTTTCTATACACTCTTCCACGTTCAGCTCTCCCGTGCTGTTTTGGTTCGTATATCTAACTTGGTTTTTCCCTTCCTATATAGTCCTCTACTAAATCAAGTTTCCTGTGGCCTCTATGCTCGTAATTTGAGTTAATTCTGTATTTGAATTGATTCTAGTTGTTGTTCCTTCGTGGGTCGGAGAGGGAATGGTAGACAAGGAGTCTCTATTGGCAATAACTGTGTTAAATTTGGCATAGTAGTTCATGAACTGGGCCATGTTGTTGGTTTTTGGCATGAGCACACCAGACCAGACCGCAACGAACATGTAAGAATATTAAATGCAAATATTAAGAAAGGTAATAAATCTAATTAATCACCAGAACTTCATATTTCATCTTTTCTATCATTGTGACTAGCAGTTTTATGGCCTATATCATCATATTAACATTGTAACTAAGTTTATCACGCACGTTCGCTAGAAAACACCACCACAAGCCGCTATTATGTTTCCTATGATAACTCCGATAATCAAAAGTGGCCAATCCCGGCTTTTAAAAGGAAGAGACACATGGTTGTTTAGAGCATTTTCACAAACTATGCACGACATGTACTTCTGTGGCGACGACAGTTATTATCAAGGGAGGTGGAAGCGGGGGCGGACATTCGCCCCCTCAAAACATAAACAGTGCAGACATATCCCTCACGAATGGCGAGAATGTCTCTAACGACATCACCGCGAAGCAAGGCCGTTGTTCTTTTCACCGTAAGACGTCTAAAACATTCATATGCAATTTGAGCGATTTTGACCAGAGGCAAAGCTGCCGAAAGCCTAAAATACATTCAACTAATAAAATGAAAATGAAATATTGTAAATTTATATAGCTTTTTCGCGCAAGATTCTCGTCGTGGTGTAGACAAAGAAAATGAACGTTGTGTTCGTAAGAAAGGAAAAAAGAAAATTAAGAAAGATTTAGCGTTGTGAAAATTTAATAAGAAGGTTGAATCAACAGCACTGCACAGAATTTGGTGCTTTATAGACTATGATCCCAGAGTCCGCTAACAATTCTTGAGCATTTGGACTTCGCCCGCATGAAACTCAAACTGTTCCGCCTCTATTGGTTATTGCCAGATTTTAAAAACTCATGAAGCGGCGAAAGCTTTGGACGGACTTTAACATTAACCCATTCATGATGAGTAGAAGCTTTCTGAAAAAGCTCTAGAAGTCGATTTATCTAAAGGTCCAATTATCCGTGGTTTGTCTAAGGTTCAGATAGCCTATTTATCATGGTCAACGACTTCTTGTCCAACTCCAGACTTGTGTGGTAACATTAACAATAAAGTAGTTTATATGGTGGACAGATTCATTTTAAACTGAAGCTTTTTTTTATTGGTCCGTAGGCAGTCGGAAACCTCAAGTACCGACCGCCAACGGATTTTGTCATTATCGCTGCAGAATTATAAACAAAGGAATCGCTATTGCAGATACCTTATTTAGCGAGCTTAAAGACCACGCTTTTGGCTTGCTCCTTGCAGATGAAAAACTTGACGAAAATCCTTCTATACGGACTTCACTCCCTATATATATGTTTATAAAACTCATTAAGAATTCATGAGGAAAATACAAAGGAAAATCATAACCGTGTCGTGTTTTATTTGTGATAAAGACACATTTGATAGATATAGGTATATAGATATATAGATATATAGATATACAGACAGAACAGAGATAGAGACAGAGATAGAGACAGACAGACAGACAGATATACACTCGCACAATCGGCATTCTGCTATTTGAACGTTATTAACAATTTTAGTGATGATATTCAGAATTTTCTAATATTATTAGAATCATTAATATGGGCTGCAGGAGAAAATGACTGGAAGTTTTACCATTAAAATTTTTGAGGTTTTACCATGAACTTTCAATGATTAGTTCAGTGAGAAAAGTAATATGTATTGATACATGGAATGACTTTGAAAATCCCGGAGTTTTCTAAGCCCAACCAACTTGATTTCATTCCCGGTAGGACTCATGCGTAGTGTGCCAAGATTATGATGAGGACCTCTGTAAAGTTAGAGTAAAATTGTCCCTCAAGGGAACAAAAAAATGTTTGCATATATTAGTCAATAATGTCCCATTGTCCGAATTATAATCATGGTCTCCTTCTAACTTTTACAGGAGAAGAGCACAACTTCATCAGGCTGAACAAAGCCGAAGTAAACTCGTACGGCGAGCCTTATGACTTTGAGAGTATAATGCATTACGCTCCCAATACGTTCTCTAAACGCCTGGACGAAAAGACCATTATTCCCAAAAAAACTTTACCCCAAAGTATATTGCCAAATATTGGACAACGTAAAAGTCTGAGCAAAGGTGATATTAAGCAGGTGAACAAAATGTACCAATGTCCAAGTGAGTAATGGTTGATGTTACTGTGAAAATAAAACTAATCGATATTCATAGATGGCTAAATGAAAACTATTTACGCGAGATTTTCATGTAGAGTATACACTAGGAAGCGACGTTTGAGCGAAGCCAGGCATTCTTCCGCATAGACCGAGCACTTGGTTAATAAAGAATTTTAGAAAATAGTTCTTCAGAGTACGTCATTTACCTTCTCATTTATTGCTAGTTTCACAAAAAATCAGTAAGTCAACGTAAGCAGTAGCAGATGTTTGCCGGAACCCACTGACACTCGGCGATGTGATTGAATCACTGATACATATACATATTTAAATATATATATTAAACAAATTAATGCTACCACGACTTGAAGAATTTTTAAAAATATATTATATTTAGGTTATTTAAATTTTCGGCCTTATGAAGCACCCTTCAAGTCGTGATAGCATTAATTTGTTTACTATATGGTTTCTCTACTGCCGAGTGGGGTTGGGACACTTGTGTTTTATATATATATATAATTCAGAATTCAGAATTCAGTAATACACTTAAATATAAATTAAGCAACTAATTAAAATTCATAATTAAGTAAAATCCCTAAGATTGAGTCCATTTGGAATGAACGTATTCAATTTATACGCCCAAAACCCCTCCCTCTCCTCAGGCTTACTTACATCCGTTTTATCAATAATCATTATTCTAATCTCCTCCAATCCCTGATGTCCCTGCTGAAAAAAATGTGCATATAAATGTTCCCCAGCTATTACCCTCTGATCCTTTCCATATCTTACTAACGAGCTCTTGTGATTGTTAAACCTCTTTCTAAACGATGTGAATGTGCTTCCAACGTACAGTTTTAAACACTTTTTACATTCAATCAAGTAAACCACTCCAATGGAGTCAAAATCAAAATCGTAATTGACATAATATTGCCGATTTCCAGAACTATCCTTAAAACTTCTTCCTTCCCTAACATACTTACAAATCTGACAACACGCTTTAGAACATTTTCTCATCCCTTTACCCCGAATAACTCTACCACCAATCTTACTTCTAACCAATTCATCCTTCAAATTTTTTGGCCTCCGAAAACTTACCAATGGTGCTTCTCCAAAAGCGTATATATATATATATATATATATAATATTAGAATCATCTAATATCTTTCCAAGATAAAACGTATTGCAGCAGAACAAAACTCTTAAAATATTTTTGAGGATCGAAGCAAAATAATCACAAGGTAAGTCTGAAATCGTCCATTGTGAAACATGTTGCGGCCATATTGATCCAAGAGATGTGGTGTCTGCTTGGAAGAAAGCTAATCATCATGAAAGTCGACAAAACGAGACTGTTTAATGAAAAGCCATTGGTTCCACCAAAGCAATGTCTATTTAGAGAAGATATACCGGAAAAACAAGAAGCAGAGACCGCCTCCAAATCTGTTTTTTGAAACCAGACAA
The DNA here is from genome assembly GCA_030142905.1 of Heliopora coerulea. Lineage (NCBI taxonomy): Eukaryota > Metazoa > Cnidaria > Anthozoa > Scleralcyonacea > Helioporidae > Heliopora > Heliopora coerulea. Next base: position 4,917,500 of record JASJOG010000003.1, on the reverse strand, counting down.
TGCTTGTAAAAAACTGAAGCAGAATTTCCTAGTTACCTGAAGATTACCTCTAGCATGAAACTCAGCATAGAATCTTCTGAAAATTATTGTAAATAGTATAAATATACTATTAACAAGTATTATTAACAAGAACCTTGCTAGTTAATTCAATATTCCGTGAATGATGAGTTTACAACCGTTAGTACTCTGAGGTGCTACTTCAAGTCAAGCCACGCACAAGGATAGCACATAATGGCATACGAACAACAGTTCCTTATTTAAGTGATACGAAATCTGAATTCAGCCGACCGGGCTCTTTGATTTCTTCCGGCCTCCCTTATTGCTTCTGGAACCAGGGTCTATTTGACCTCACTGCCCCCTCTCGGTGACAGTGACATCAGTGTCTGTAAATGATGTGCAGAATTGATGTTTTATTAGTCAGTTATGCATCATAATTACAGACAGTGATTAAACATTAATTTCCTTTGTGTTTTCCTCGTGAATTATTAATTGATATTAAAAGTACTACTTAAAAAATGAGTGGCCATTCTTTATCGGGTATACAGACTGGAGGCGAATAACTTCATATCAATGTTACCGGGACAAACGCCGTTTTCAAGGAGTAATCTTTCAAAAGACAGTAGGACTATTTGTACGTATAAAACTAATAACAAATCCCAAACCTAAAACCATGATACCTAAATAGAATCCCTCTGGTTAAGTCTTTTTGGCATAAGATTGTCAAACTTTACCTCCAAATCCCTATCGTACAATCCACCATTTAAAACGATCCACCTTTTACCTATTACCTTTGAAATCTCTCTCCCACTTTCTCTTTCATCTACACTCTTCTACTTATCAGTTTCGTTTTCCTTCAGTTCATCAGGCTTCCACGCAAGTTTATCTTTCTCCATCGATGCATCAACTTCCAACTTCTCATCCCCCCTCTCTTCGTACTCAGTTTTCACTTGCTTCTTCATCGGTTCCTCAATTTCCCATATCGGTTTATCATTGTGGATTGCTTCACAAATTCGCAATTTCATCACATCGCTTTCCCTCTCGTACTCTTGAAGAGCTTCAAGACTACGATGACCAGTACGAGCCATCAAACATTTCTGTGGAATTTCGTTTTCTAGACCACGCGTAACCGTTGTCGCCCTTAGAGAATGATTAGTGTGGTTTCCTGAAATTCCAGCTTTAATACAGAGCATCTTTACAACACTTCCTAGGTATTATGACCGACTGGATTCTTCGTAAACCATACGACATCACCATCTCTTATGACACGCTTTGGGGCAACGTTCAAGCAATCGTCGGATTTCAGAGGCGGACTATACAAAAAAATAATACTAAAAGCTTTTTTAAATAATGCTTAATTATACAGCATGTATCTTCAAACACCACTAGCCCTTACCATTTTAATAAGTACAGCTTGAATAGTCTCACGAGACACCGTTTTGGATTTTCTATGCTGCTAAAATGCTCGACCAGTTTTGCACTGAATTGCTTATGCTTCAAACCTCCTTGAAAATTCTTTTTGCTATAAGACCTATAACATGTCTTCGCAAGTAAATCATCTTTTGCTTTATAGACTTTCGGCTGTCCTACCCTGAATAGGTAGGACGTACGAAATACGTGAACTCACCACTTTAAAATTGGCATCACTTACTCGCAGTTTTAAAGTCGTTTCTTTCGAACCACCAATATTCCCACTTTCCTAACTCTGAACGCCAACATCAAGATTCGGCACTACTATTTCAACCTCGTTTTCTTGTGTCCTAAAAGAGTTCTGAGTGCCATAAATATCCTCTTCGCTGTCATCTTCCATCCTCTAAAGCCAATGTACTGTCAAAATGTACGAAAACCAAATGTACCCATACTTATCTTGCTTGAATCACAATCAATACAAAGAAGTCTTGATGAAACTAACAAAAACCCATTGCACTTTGTTTTTGATCACCTTTCTACTTATTTGACCACAGTTACGTTCACTAAACATAACAAACTAACGGAAAATTTTGCGATGAACTCTTCAACCGTACCATTTACTTACTGATCAACGTAAAACAAAAGATTTGTCAACAGTCATGCAGACCCCTTCAAACATACGTAAAAGCTTCTTTGTTTTTCACTTAATTTAATCTCAAATTCTCCAGTATCCTCGAATGACCTTTTTCAACATTCCTTTACTTATGATCGATCTACATTAAAGCAATTAACATCCTTAAAAATCGTTCTTCCGAATCACAAAACTACACTGTCAGCTCTAACATTCTGAGTACATCACATAGAAATGTTAATAATACTAATCAATCATTGTAAAATCTAAACTTCACTAATACTTCATCCTTAAACAAAAGCCGAAATCTCACGTCACTTTAAGTTATAAAATCCAAATGCATTCTTAAGTTGTCTACCTGCTTTACCGAAAATACATTAATTCCAAGTATCACGTACAGAAACGGGCTGCATTTTGAATTTATATCAACGAGAAACATTGAATAAAACTCTTAAACTCAAGACTAAAACACCAATAATACTTTACTAATAAATAAAGTCTTCTACCTCACCATATCGTGATATAAGTCGGTTATATTCCTCGGCCTTTGGAGATAAGTGGTTTGGACCCTCGGCCTTTCGGGCCTCGGGATCTAAACCACTTATCTTCTGCGGTCTCGGTATATAACCTATACTTATATGTTAAGCACGCAGTCATTGGTCAGCTATCGTGTTTATGTCAGGCTAAGCAAACTCGTGTTGGGACATCACAACGCCACTAGACGCCAGAATTTGTTCTTTGGCTCGATTTGAAAGCTATGATTGGTTTACTGACGCCAGAATATGTTCTTGGCGTGAATGGAAAGCTCCGATTGGCTTACGAACTAATAAGAAGAACTTGCCATTTGATATTGAAAATAAAGTTCGTTATTCAGAATTATTATTGTTTAGTTCTTTGCTTATTTTATAAAAGAAACAGATACTGTTTTGTTGTGCTTATACAGCCTGATGCAAACACTCGGAGAGGCTGGGAGATCTCTCAAGCGACTGTGAAAACTCTCGACCTTCGGTTTCTATGTATGTATATACATATATATATAATATATAACAAAACACGAGTGTACCAAGAATGTTACAAAGTTGGCGTATGATCCAAGAGTGCTCGATACCATAAGTGGTAGCGCGGAATATAATATAAAAGCGTTAGAATCTTTTCGTCGCTACTCTGAATTTTTACGTATGAAACTCAGAGTAGCGACGAAAACATTCTAACGCTTTTATATATATGTATATATATATATATATATATATATATAATATTCAAAAGCCCGCTCGACATCTAATTTTAAATGTAGATAGATAAAATGGACTCTTTGAAAATTTGTGAAGTCATCTTGATTAAGGAGGTTGACCCAGAAATGTCGATGAAATAAGGTTTTCATTTTTATCTTGAACATTTTATGATCTAAACTTTCCATTGTACTCATAAGATTTAAAATCCCACACTATTTCACGCTTTTACGTGAGACTCGGACGCTTGCAGTGTTATTGAACGTTAGCTGTGATGAGTAAGGCAATAATAAGAATAATTTAATTTTTGATCGTTTTCCAACAGAGTGTGGCGAAATGCTTCTGAATGCTTTTGGCACATTGTCGAGTCCAGGGTACCCTCATATCAACCAGGAACCTCGCTCATGTGTGTGGAAAATTTCTGTTAGCTCTGGTGAAGTAATTATACTCACTGTAAAGGATTTTGACATGGAGACAAGTTGGAATTGTGAAACTGATTTTATGGAGATACGAGATGGTCATGGACCTCCCTCAAAACTTATAGGGCGATATTGTGGCAACAACAAACCACCAACGCAAATTACCTCGACTGGAAATCGACTTTGGATTAAATTGAGACTTAATGGATTTTCAAGGAGAAAAGGATTCTTTTTTGACTACAAAGGTAAATATCAAAACCCAAAGCAACATAATCATTAAGTCAAGCAGAATTCTATAGTCAGGAAAACATGGAGATAAAAATTCATGATTATCCCACGCTGCGATAATCAACTTGAAAATTCAATTAACTGGAGCGGAATTTAAAGTTAGACCTTTCGTGTTGCAGAGCCGCAAGCCTACAAATTGAGTTATAAGTTATCCAGTCAAGTGGGATCAGTAGTTTAGTTTCTTCCAACTTTAATAAATTGCAAGGATAGCAATGGGAAGAGCAAAGGTCCATCAACTCGAAAGTGTGAGGTTAGATCTTACAAATTTCTCACTTGTAATATTTAGCAAGCAGATGATTTCGATTGAGAACGATTCCAGTTAACAACAACAACTTTTATTCGTACGCCATGAGGCATGACATTGACAAGACAATTATATGGCACAGGAAACCCAAAAGGAATATGTGAATTACAAAGGTAACCCAATACTACATCTCCCCTGTTGAAGCTCTCATTTTTCCTAGAGTCATTTCTACAACATAATAAACTAGTCTTAAGATAAACAGTCCTTTATCAATCCCTGTATCTTTCCGGAACTTTGACCTCTCGTCTACTTCGGGTGGTGACCTTGCTTGATGGGATGTTGGTTGGCGTTGCTTCGATGCTCTGTTGAGAGGGATCAGTGGGGCCTGGTTTGTTGGTGTTCTCTGTCATCACAACTAGATGCCTCCGGTTTCTGCGAACCTTTCCTTTGGGAGTGGTGATTTCATAGCTCCGTTCTTCCTTTTCTCCGCTAACAGTGCCTTCAATTTTCTGATCTGCTACCCATACCTTCTCCCCTGTAGTTAGTGGAGGTAGCTCACGTGTACCATGATGGTTGTTGAAATCTCTGGTCTGCCTATCCTTGATTTCTTCGTCTTTGTACTTTTGGGTAGTCCAATCAGGAACCTTTGGCCTCATCTCCGCTTTCACTTCAGGCAGGGTGGTGCGAAGTTTTCGCGACATGAGGAGCTCGGCAGGGCTGTAACCATGCTGTAAAGGTGTTGTCCGATACGACAACATAGCAAGATACGGATCCTCTGATTTCTCTAGTATGCGTTTCACTGTGGCTACCGCTCTCTCTGCTTCCCCATTAGCCTGTGGGTAGTAGGGACTGCTTGTGATGTGGTCAAAACCATACTTTCTGGCGAAGTCTGCGAACTCAGCAGATGCATACTGTGGACCATTGTCTGATATTAGGCGCTCGGGTATGCCATGCCTACTGAAAATGGACTTGAGATGACTGATAATGGCTTGGGACGTGGTGCTTGTCAGCTTGGCTATCTCGATAAACCTTGAGTAGTAGTCAATGACTAACAGGTACTGGTGACTCCTGAACTGAAACAGGTCTGTTGCAACTTTCTGCCATGGGAACTCGGGTAGGCTAGAGGGAATCATTGGTTCTGCTCGCTGTTGACTCTTCTTAATACAGACAGCACAGTTCAGCACGATCTCTTCTATTTGTCTACTCATGCCCGGCCACCAGACCGATTGTCTTGCACGCGCTCTACATTTTGTGATGCCTTGGTGACCTGTATGTATCCTATCGAGCATGTCATCTCTCAGTGCCAAAGGAACTACGAGTTGGCTTCCCTTCAGTAGTAGACCATTGTTCACGGTCAGCTCTGCTTGATGTGGCTGATATAGCTTTAATGGACCTTTCACTCTCTCTGGCCATCCTTCTTTGCAGTACTGTACAACCTGTCGACAGATGTGATCTTCTTCTTGGTGCTTGCGTATCTCTTCTCTTCGGGAATCTGAGGCTGGTAGACTCTCAACCACGTGATTGACAAAGAGGTAGACGTCCTCTTGGAACTGTTTGTCAGCAGCTGTCACATCTGGGAGTGGTGCTCTGGACAATGCATCGGCTGTAATCAGGTCTTTCCCGGAAACATGCTCAATTGTAAAGCTAAATCTCATTAGACGCATTCGAAATCTCTGGATACGTGGTGGAAGACTGTCGAGGTCCTTTGAGCCCAGCAGTGGAATCAACGGTTTATGGTCCGTCTGGATCTTGAAAGACTTTCCCACCAAGTAGTCACTAAAACGTTCGCAGGACCATGTGACTGCAAGTGCCTCTTTTTCAATCTGAGCATATCTTTGTTCTGTCTCTGTTAGTGCTCTTGAGTGGAATGCAACTGGTCGCCATTGTTTGCCTGGCAGTTTCTGGAGAAGAACCGCTCCTAAACCGTACGACGACGCATCAGCTGAAACTATGGTATCCCGCTCTGCACAGTAGTGAGCTAGGATTGCACCTGGACTACTCAGCTCCTTCTTCACGTCCGAGAAGGCTTTGGCTTGTTGCGGTCCCCAAAGCCAGTCATTCTTGCTACTAAGTAGCTCGCGTAAAGGCTTTGTCAGTTCGGAAAGCTTGTTTGAGAATTTCCCTAGCTGATTGACCATTCCCAGAAATCGTTTAATGTCACTTGTGTTAACAGGCTCTTTCATCTCAACAATAGCTCTGACCTTGTTCGGGTCGGGTTGGATCCCTGACGCGCTGATGACTTGACCAAGGTATGTGACTTTATCCTTAGAGAACTCGCATTTCTCTCTGTTAAGGGTTATTCCTGAAGCATCAATCCTCTCTAGAGCTGTAGTCAGCCGTTGGTCATGCTCCTCTTGGGTTGCACCTACGATCAGGATATCGTCGATCATACACACCGTACCTTGCAGCCCTGTGAGTGTCTCTGACATTCTCTTTTGGAAATACTCTGGTGCCGAGGTTATCCCGAATGGAAGTCTGTTGAAACAGAACCTCCCAAAAGGCGTGATGAATGTAGTCAGTTCGGTAGAGTCCCTTGAGAGCTGTATTTGGTAGAACCCTGAGTTGGCGTCAAGTTTGGTGAAGACTTTACCACCACCCAACTGTGCCAGTGTCTGCTCGACAGAGGGCAGCACGTGACGTTCTCTCCGAACACAGTCATTCAGTTTGGTGAAATCCACGCAGATACGCACCTTGCCGTTCTGCTTGGGTACTACGACCATGGGTGCGCACCAATCTGTTGGCTTGTCGATTTTAGAAATGACTCCCTGCGCCTCCATCCTGGCTAATTCCTCCCTAACCTTTTCCATTAGGGGAAGGGGAACTCTCCTTGGCGTTGTGACTGCATATGGCCTTGAGTCTTCTTTAAGTTCAATGCGGTACTCACCTTGTAGTTTTCCTAACCCTTTGAAGACTCTCGGAAACTTCTGATAAACCTCCTCTGGGGAACCTTGGATGGGTTGAACAACTGCTACTAGATTAAGTGCTTCGATGGCTGGTCTACCTAGCAACGGGAATCTCAGATCTTTCACAACATATATTTCTTGTTCTGTTTCTCTCTTGTCAGTCTCTAGTTTTCCGAAGAATGTACCACATACCTTGAGTATCCCTTTGGCTGGCCCTGTGAGGATTTTGCTTGAGGTCTGTAATGTTGTTTCCATTCTCTTGAACTCTGACTCTGGGAGCACAGTTACGTCAGCCCCAGTGTCGATTTTGAACAATACCTTAGTTCCATTAACTATTATTGGTACCCTCCAAGAGTCCTCTGCAATGTTGTTCACTTCTTGAAAACTGACCACGCCTAGGAATGGCTCACTCTCCTCCAGTGCGTTTACTCCATCAGCCTTGCCTGATCTGCAGACTGTCTGATAATGGCCCTTTTTCTTACACTTATGGCATGTTGAGTCTTTCGCTGGGCACTGGGAGCAACTATGTGCTGGAGACTTCCCACAGCGGTTGCAGGCTGCACTTTGTGTTGGGTTTTTAGCACCCCCTGCTGTCTTGTTTGAGCTTTGCTTAGGCACTTTTCCTTTCCGGTGGTTTCCTTTGTGCACTGCTTCCACATTCTTTGTAGACACGGTCTGGCTCTCTGATCCTCTGACGATGGACTGTTGTTTCTTAACCAGCTCACTCTGTCTAGTTGCATTGACTGCTTTTTCAAGGGTTAGCTCTGGATCCATTTGCAGTTTTTCTGACAGGCGAGAGTCCAACAGACCCACAACAATACGATCCCGGATCATTTCATCATGTAGTGCTCCAAAGTTGCAGTGTTTTGCAAGGCAGTACAAATCAGTTATAAACGAATCAACAGACTCTCCTACCTCCTGCTTTCTAGTGTTAAATTTGGCTCTCTCGAAGATCGTGTTTCGGCGTTTGATGAAGTAGTTGTCGAATTTTTCCTTGACTTTATCGTACTTCTTCGCATCTTCGCTTGATAAGTCGAAGGTAGACAAGATGTCATCGCTTTTCTCTCCCATCGTGTACAGCAGTGTATTTATCTGCGTTTCATCGTCTCGGTTCTTTAGACCGGACGCTGTGCGGAATCGATCGAACCTTTGGACCCATTTTGTCCACTGCTCGGGGTGTGTGAAGTTGAACTCTCCCGGCGATGCAATCTGATATGATGTAGATGGTGTTGGTTTGTCACTCGACAAATTCTCTGGCATTTTAGGCGAAATCCTTAAAATCTTCGGCTAAATCTGTTCTCTGGTTCCTAAGGGATCCCACTCCTGACACCATGTAATATTTAGCAAGCAGATGATTTCGATTGAGAACGATTCCAGTTAACAACAACAACTTTTATTCGTACGCCATGAGGCATGACATTGACAAGACAATTATATGGCACAGAAAACCCAAAAGGAATATGTGAATTACAAAGGTAACCCAATACTACATCACTGACTCTTTTCCCACTGACGACAAGTACTCTACTATTTTACTCTGATTTTACCCGTCAAAAGAGATCTCTAAGTTGCGAAAGTGTATTAAAGAATTAAAAGATTCGAAACAAAAAAAAAAAAAAAAGAAAGGAAAAAATATTTTCAGTTTTAATGCATAAAGCTTGCTGGTTGTAAAGCTTTCCATTCAAGATTATACCAAAACCGTTGATTTTCTATAATATTAACGGTGAGACTGCAGTTTAGCGGACCTACCTTGCTGTTGCTCTTTGTTGCGAGCTCAGTGGGCAAGTGAGGCAGCGTTTGGTGGGAAAATTTTGCATGCTCACTCATGTGAAAGTGTATATACGTTTGATTTTATACAATAACACGCGTCCTACATACGCTGTGATTGAACTAGCCTCATTTTCTCTCTGAGTACAGAGACATGGGTGATGCCAAGAAAACTTGAAAAAATCTTGATTATTTTATAAAACAAATCTCAAATGGTATTAGTGTCTCAGTACTGTGATAGAAGTATTTTTGTCGCAATTTCAACGGGAAAAATGCCGGAAAACACTCGGTTACACCTCTCTTTTCAACCAGGCGTTTTCACTTATTGAAATGACGTCATTGACGTTTTTATCACGTCACAGAGACACTCGAGGAATTTTCTGTTTGTTAAAAAACAGAGACATTAGTGCAGTATTGGTAGTGAAAATGCTTTTATTGGTATAGCAACGGCAGTTCCAAATAATTATCAAATTTTGCCCCCAATCTCCTTTCTACTTCGATACACGATCTCTTCAGATTATGCTAATCAGTTTCAGTTCCCATCACGGTCTTGCGACCAAAATCCGGTCCTTTACACGTTCTTGTACTTCAAGCTTTGGTTTTTTTCCTTTCTTTTGTTCGGCTTCGAAAACATTCAGAATCTCACAGAAAGGGTCCAAATGAAACGGTAGAAGAGAATTTCGAATAACAGAGTATTTCAAATATTTGGGAAATATTGTGGGGCCGTGCGATTGAGGAAGTCAGATTTGCTAAAAATGCTAAACAAACGGTAAAAAAGAGCAACTTTTCCAAACAGTTTTCTCTGGGGAATTTTCGGGGCTGTTTAATTTATTTTTGACATTTTCATTGTATATTATAAATTTTTAAATGTATGAAGTGCATTTAAGAAATGACTTCTACCTTTCGAAATAATGCTTTACATGTGTTTACAACGACGACCTTCAACAAGAGCTAAAAGGAAATCGTGAGAAATTACGTAGGTGACTAAAATTTCCATTTCGTTGCATCGTACAAAATGAAATGAAAAAAATTGTTTGTTTTCCAAAAATCCTAGCTTTGCATAGACTTGTCAGCGTTATGAAATCGGAGCAAATCGAGATTTTAGATTGTTACGCGTTGCTATTATTTGCGGACGACAATTCAGAGGAAATTTTAATATGTTTTTTGCATCTACTTAGCCGTTTGTGGTGGGACTCTCAAGGTGGACAAAGGAGAAATTCAGTCGCCAAAGTTTCCTCAGTCCTACGAATTCAACAAGCTTTGCAACTGGAGAATAATCGTTAAAGAGGTATTCATGTGTATTATTCGATTGTCATTTCTCATGTAAACAATTTTCAGACTATGAATTTTATAATGAAGGAACTCACTGTTACACTTTTCAGGGAACTAAAGTTGGAGTTCAATTCAGCAGTTTTGATATTGAACATGACGACAATTGTGGCTACGATGCACTGACAATATACGATGGACCCAGCGTTCGTGACCCTATGCTTAAGAGACTTTGCGGAAAAGCAATTCCAGATAACGTTATCTCATCAAGTAATGAAATGGTTATCAAATTTCAGTCCGATAATTCAGTACCTGGAAAAGGATTTGCACTAAATTTTTGCAGCGGTATGTTAAATCAATTGCCTAACAAGAGCGATGGGCACTCATTTTAAACTGGATATACTAGAGGTTTCACCTCCAAGCCCATGTCATTCACTCCTCGACAATAAAATCAAGATGTTAAGTTACCTTACCCTTAACCTGTATCTTAGTTCTTAGTTTATTATGGCGTTAATAAACTTCGCTAAAACTTAATTCCACAAACCCTGATTGACTTTTCACCCTTTTCGACGCAAGCCAACCAACCGCTCAAAGCTAAAATAAATTTGAAAAAAAAAAGCACCAACAAGTAACGTTGTAAAGAACTTCGATATATCAACTGGCGTACGTTTGAGAAATTTGAAATGGAAAAGCAGCCAATCATTTGTAGACTTGTTGCCGGCCCTTGGCGTCCTTACGAGGTTGGGTAGGCCCGGCTACAATTTGCATACACATGCGAACGCCAGGCGAAATTTTGTCCTCCTCGCCATTTTCCGGGTAAATGGACCCTAAAAGCGTGGAGGTTAGTACTCTCCCCAGTTGATGCCAACAGCCCTTGCGCTTTCATTCTTTTGGTTTTCTTAGATTGATAAGCAGACAGATAGATAGGTAGACAGATAGACAGACATATAGATGGATAGATAGATAGATAGATAGATAGATAGATAGATAGATAGATAGATAGATAGATAGATAGATAGATAGATAGATAGATAGATACTGTAGATAGACAGATAGAAAGATAGACAGATAGACAGAAAGACGGATAGAAATTTGCTGTGTTGTCATTCTCACAACTCTTAAATCATTTCGTTCTGTAAATTTTAGTAGGGGTTACATCGTCTGGATATACACAGGCAGTCAAAAAGAACTGCTCACCAGCAGGGCAGATAGTGATATTAAGTAACATTATCACAGAACACCAAAAATAAGACTTGAAACTATAAGTGAGGGAAAATTTAACAGTTTGTGGGCCCTTCTCTGGCCTTGATGACAGCTTCGCATCTGCTAGACATGCCGTCGATCAAATTAACTAAGCGTTCGCGTGGAAATCCTTCCCAGGCAGCATTGACAGTTGTATATAGTTCTTTCACATTTGTCAGTCGCTATTTCTTCATGATGACACTGACACTTCGTTGACTGTTGCCCACTCGAATAGCGATCTCTCTTGGTGAGTAGCCTTCCTTAGTAGTAGCACCTTCCCGTGATTTTCAAGGCTTATCCTTGGTTTTGAACCCATAGTCTTGGCAGTTCGCACCTGGCCTGAGATTCTCGCTGTACCAATCACTCGAAGTGATGTTCTGATAAATTCGGAAAAGACCACACCTTCCCTTGAAAACTGCTTAAAATTGCAACAAATCCTGACGAAAATTGTGGGTTATGCCTTAAAACCTACTGAAATAAAGTATTCTGGCAGGCAGGTTAACTAAACTCTTTGGTGCAGGTTGTAAGCGATTGTAATCCTTCACTGTGCAAAAAGTCGAGCTTGAGCAGTTCTGTTTGACTGCATGTGTATAAGTAATGGAATTTGATGTTTCACTTTATTATATGGCTTCATTTTGCATAGGTAACGGTTCTGTCGAACCAATGCAGTCATCGTTAATCTTGCACCTGATAACTGTTTATGTATTACTCACTTTAGAGGTGGACGAATGTCTCAATAATAATGGTGGATGCGAACATATCTGTCACAACACATTAGGAAGTTACGAATGTGCATGTCATCATGGTTATGAACTTCATTCAAATGGGAAAAAATGTGAAGGTAGGAATGATTCGGAAATAATAGACCAAATCGGGTAGGGAAGAGTTGACAGAGGTGAGGATGGAGGCAAGGGTGGTCAGGTTTATGGTAAGCCAATAACAAATTGGTTTGAAGGAAATATAGATGGACTGACGGGACTGACGGATGGACAGATAGATGAATAGATGGATGGATAGATGGGTGAATGGGTGGAAAAATGGATGTACAGATAGCCGAAACGACAGAAAAAACTGATGCGCTTATAGATGATTAGATGGATGATTAATGGTTGATTATGGTCTAGTGAGGTTTTGGAGTTTCGACAAGTTGATAGATAAGGGAGACAAACGGTGTATAGAGTAAAGAATGGATGGATAAGAGGTCGGATAGGCGGAGGAAGGGAGAGTGGATATAGTGGACAGAAGGTGGAGTGTCGTAATTCCTGGCTGATTAGTCCAAAGACATTGTGATGTAATGTAAACTTGCGGAGTAAAGTGAAATGTCAATGATAGGTGAAATACAGTCTTGGAGGGGTGCATTGTCACTAAGGATATAATGGATGTGCTGGCGTACTTTTTCAAGAGCTGTAGTTTCTGGGTTAGGTTTGGTGAAGGGCACATGGAGTAGTGCGAAGCACGGAAGCCCATATTGTTTTAACCACTTTTCTGATAGAAGTGTTATGTAATATGACACATATCTGGATTTGAGTACCAACATTCTCAATATCACTAGTTAGAATTGTTTCCTAATTCACTTACTTAGATGGAATCTATTTTAATCACTGGTGATTGTGCTACATGAACTCACATTGTGAGCAAAGGCTAAAATATCCATCAGTTCGTGCTGGGGTAACAGAGGGACTGTTTGCCAATCAGCAATTCTTGATGTGCCAATTTATTAAATATCTAAGGCTTTTTTCGGACGTAAAACTTACATAAACTGAACTCAATTCAAGCTTGCATTCATTGATTTCATTTCATGCGAAGATTCACCTTGAAACAGACCTGAAATACTAACATACCGTCGCAGTTGAGAGCATGCGTCAGGTTAAGCTACCACATTAACATTGCAGTTTTAATGTTGGATTTTTTTTACAGTCGCCTGTGGTGGTGAATTGAAAGGCCGGAATGGAACAATAACTAGTCCTAGTTACCCGGATAAATACCCAGAGAACAAAAAATGTGTTTGGTCCATAAGAGCGCCACCATTCCATCAGATCAAACTTAGCTTTCACGATTTTGAAGTGGAAAAAAGTGGTGAAGTAAGTCTTAGACTCTCCCCTAATAAATCTATGTATATGTATATATATATATATATATATATATATAAATTCATTAAACATTCATGAGGGAAATACAAAAGAAAATCATAACTGTATGTACCTTTATAAGTGTAGAAGAAGTTCATTTTTCTCAGGTTACAAAAGATAAATTTCCAAACTTTCTTCCCGAATTAGCGTATTAGGAGGTTCATTTTAGAGGTTCATCTAAGAAACTCACAGTACGTGTTTTATCGGGTCTAAAACACTAGGCTATCGCCTATAAATTCCGTCGGTCATCATGGTAGTACAAACGAATACTATGACATGTAGGGAAATGAGTGATTAAATGTCTCCTCAAGCTTCGGGAGGTTTGTGAAAGTCTCTCAGGCTAACGCCCCCCCAAACCTCCGTCGGCTCTCGGTGACATTTAATCACCAATTTCTCTCATGTCATGGTATTACTTATAATAATCTTATTCTTTTTGTCGATTTATAGGGATGTCAATATGATTATCTAGAGGTGAAAAGTACAAAAAACTCTACACGCTTGTGTGGAGATAAACTTCCGGATGTGATGATGTCGACATCCAATGAAATGGATCTAGAATTTCACTCCGACAACTCAATGTCTTTGAAAGGATTTTCAGCTAGCTATTGCACAGGTATTTTAAGCATTTCTGGCTATTTTAAAGAAAAAAGTCAAGGAGTTACTATGTGAATAAACTCTAAATTTAATCTGTCGCTTCGACCTTTATTTGGGCAGGAAGGCAACTGGCGCTTGCTTAGTAATATCACGGGGTATAAATTCGGAAAGTTTGGCTTAATTCAAATTTAGTTCATCAATGGCCATGGACAGGCGCGGTTCTAGACGTAAAATTTGGGGCAGGGCTGACTGCTGAGGTTAGGGAACGATAAGACCGAGTGGGGGGAATAGGTAGGGGTACACCCAGTCTCCACATTGGGAGTTTTTGAGTTTTCGTTGTTTAAAACTTTAAAGGTATCTTCCTACACTTTCGATGGAATTTCCGACCGATTATTTTGATTGCCAATAAAGGCAATCTTCGTCTTTCTTCTAGACTTTGCCACCTTGTTCTAACATAACAATGCCAAACCCTCTCACACAACCACAGTTTATGTGGCCACTGTCCACTTCTGCCATTATTCATCGACACACACACAAACATTGTTTGTGAGACACACATACACGAAACCTCATAAATCGAAAGCTACTTAACAAAGTTATTTCAAATCTGAAGAACAGTTTTTTGGGGGCCGGTTTAGCCCCCACAAGTTCCCCCGTAGAATCGCGCCTGGCCATGAACGTTGATGCTGCGGTACATTTATCTCCCTGTTCTGAGGCCAACCACTAAATGGAAAGGAATGTAATAAAATTATCATAAATTCAATAAGATTGTGTGAGCAGTCAATGCTACGATTTTCATTGCAGTTTAGAACCTAGGCAAACAAGGAAACATTGTTTCTTTGTTATTGGGAGGCCAATTGTTTTTCTCCAGGCCTTTTTCCGTCTGTTCGAGAAACTCGAGGTCAAAAAACTGATGTTTAGGAAATTGTTTCGTATTTGTTCTCATTAACTGTATAGGAGAAAAACTGCTTATTAAACTGCTCTGGGTATCAGTTGCCTTAAATGTTTTGTATTCTTTTTTTATTAAAAACAAAAACAAAAACGAAACAAAAAAAAGCAAAAGTGAAATGGCCTAACCCTGTGAACTCATTTCCATATCTGGAATGCTAACTCCCAGTCATTTGGCCGGGCAAAAATTGAAGCCAAGATGGCTGCCCATGGACGGAAATTTAGTACGTCAGTTTTAGTCTTCTACGCGGTCTTGTACGTCAGTTCCAGTCCTTTCCACGAATTCAGTTCTTAGTTTTGGTTTGGTTTGGCTTGAAAAATAATCCCAACTATGGGAAAAGTGTCCATGACGAAATATTACTGGACCAATTTTACATAATCGAGTATTCAGAAGGATTTTAAAATGCTGTGTGGTAAGAGAAGTGTGCTAAATTGTCGAAACATGGCAAACTAACGGTGAAAAGAGGACTTGCATTTGATAGTTTCCTAAAGTTACTTATCGAAACTGTTTTATCTGGTATCTCGTCAGTTTAGTACAGTGGAACCTGTACATAACAGCCTTGTATTAAGCGGCCACCCTCCATTTTGCGGCCAGTTTTCAAAGTCCAGACTTTTTGCCCATACACACGCTGTAATTGTTACCCGTATTAAGCGGCCGCGGCCATCCTTTAGCATTCCCATGTCTGTCTTTTTTTGTTCTGTTTACTTGTATTAATCGGCCACACTTGAACGGAAACCCAAAGCCACATGACTTTTAATGCAGTATTTTCTTGTGTCTGATTGTGTTTAAGAAGCGATCCATCATCACTACAGAAATGGCAAAGCTAATGCTTATAATTAACCGTTCATTATGATTAATCCTTTCCAGATGTCAGCAATGAGCCGCAGTACAAAATCACGGGATGCAAAAAATATTGTTTCGATTCTGCTTCCCTCTAGCTCTACTTGAAATTCCTTTTTAGATAGTTTGTTCTTGAGCAGTGTGGTTGAGAAGGAATGGCCTTCAAACGTATACTTGTACCATATTTACAAGCCATAACCTCCACCACTGTTAATGCGCTTGCCCTTTACAGTGACCTTCCCGTTGCTCGTTGGTTTGAATTTTATTTCCAACAGCACTACTTTAGCAAAATTTCCCGTTTTATCGGTACGTCGATCGTAAGAACTATGAAATGACAGATTGAAATCTATGTCGTTGTAAATCATAGAAATCCTCCATAGTAGAGCAGAGGACAATTGATTGTACCTCTACATAACTTTACGTTTATTGCACCGCTACATTTACAGGTTAGCAACTCTGTTGAAAGTAAAGATCACCTGAAAAAGCATTGACTGTCTTATTGTTTGCTTGAATGCAGTGTTGTATGACACGCTATTGAAATTGACATTTGACCACGCCCAGTGAGTATTTTTAATGATCCTGTATAAAGCGGCCAGTTTCTGAAGTCCCGAGGGTGGCCGTTATGTACAGGTTCAGCATTAGTTTGTTTTCGTGAGAAGTATAATCTGTCATTCGGTTTGATTTTGTCGGAATTTATTTGAAATTCTTAAATTCATTTCTGTCTTTTGAAGCGATATTTTGTGTGTATTTTCAAACAAAAACTCCACAGGAAAGTGTAAAAAGTCACGTGGGAGACTAAAATTGACTTACAAGACCGCGTAGGGGACTAAAACTGATTTACAAAATTCTCCTCCATGGACGGCCATCTTGGCTTCACATTTAATTGGCCAGTTAGCATTCCAGATATGGAAATCGAATTCACTGCCCTAACTTTCAACTTATCATCCGGGCATGTTTGTTTTGCCCCCAACGTAGTATCCAATGTGGCAGCAATCGACAATTTATCCGCGGTTGAGTGACATTCAGCAGCAATGCCTCCTCCAGTTAATATAAAATCTCTATGGGCTACCCGGCGAAGCCCTGGGCAGTAGGCAACAATGTTTCTCAAGCGGGCAAATCAAGAAACAATGTTTCCGAACCTGAAATCGAGATCGGGAAGCAAAAAATGTTTTATAGACTAACTGAAGAAAATTTTTTGCTTCTCGAGAAGCCAATGTTGATTCCACAACAATGATTCCACATATGGGCAAGAGAAGAAACATTTAAGGAAATATCGAAAGACTCAAGTCTTTCCACGATAATGTTCCCACGTTTACTCAGGGCCATACTTAAACCATGTACCGCAAAATCAAATGCTGAAAATCATGCAGAAAATTGTAATGAAGACTTAAAATTTCTTTATGACTTTACGAAAAACTTCTGCACGAGAAGCTTACGAACTTGGCTTTATATTTCATTAAAAATTGATAACAAAAATTAAAAAGGTAGATTTTGAGAGTCAAGTAATTTTATTATCTAAATCGTACTTTTATTATCTTGTTATATATCTGTAGATAAGGACGAATGCCAGGTCAAAAATGGTGGATGTGAACATGACTGTGTGAACACGATCGGGGGTTACTTGTGCAAGTGTCGCTATGGCTACAAACTACACAAAGATAAACACAGATGCGTTGAAGGTACATATCTCGTTTCTTTAGGATATAAGGACTTAATTTGTAACAAGAATCTCTCCAAGATAGATCAGTTTTTATGAGGATATCTTGTTTTATTGTTATGATAGATGTGGAGGAAGATCCAGCAATGAGAAAAGAAAAATATTTGGGTGCTTTTTATTGTAGTATGATGATGAAGTTTGTACGGTGGCCCATAAGGAACACACTTATTCCTTAGAATATGAGCTTTGTTCCGTACAAGTATAAAGGCGATCCGTAGAAACTAAGCTCTTCTGTACAAGTAGCGAAATGTTCTGTACAAACTGCGGACTGTTCCGTAGGAATCGAACTCTTACGTAGAAATGGCAAGCTCCTCTGTATAAACACAACGGCGTAGGAAGCTTGTCGAAGTGAGGGAGACCGAGAGCAAAATTTAAGTTCAAGATGGGCGTTTTTCAGTAAATGCTTACATCGAGTTTGTTGTTGACAATGCTGAGACAATACTTGCAGTTTTACACCTATGGTAAGGAATATTATAGAGGATTGCTAATTGATTTATTACAAGACTAAATACAATTATAAAATATTGTAGCTCTATTAACCTTTAATTTCAACGATACTAAACGTGACCATGTGTTTATCAGTTCTGTTCCGTACAAATAGAAAACTGTTCCGTAGAAATCGAACTCTTCCGTAGAAATGGAAAGCTCTTCTGTGCAAACAGCGACCTCTTCCGTACAAGTAGTAAGCTATTCCGTACAAACAGCGAGCTCAGTCCGTAGAAACAAAGGTGCCTTCTCAAGAAAATTCAAAACGCTGCTCGCGCAACTAACCGAGAGAGCATGTAATTTAGAATTTGGCGGGCAAAAGGGCAATTAACTTGTTAATATTAAGATTGGGGTAGGTGCATTATAGCAAAGCAAACAGCAATTCTTGCATAATAAGCAACAGTAAATAAGGAGGTAACCCTGGCAACCAAGCCACGGGTCCCCGGCACCTGTCACACTGTAAACAGTGGAATATATCGGTACTTATCACCTCTTGGAGAAAATCCAAGACTGGAACACCCAACCTATTGGTAGTGGCGAGGTGGGTGGGGCAAGCTAAGCAACTCGATGAGGCGAAGGAAAGGCGGTAAGAAAAGTAAATTTGTGCAAATCATGTCGTGAGGCACCGTACCCCATCTGCGCATGTGTGCGTCAGAAAGATGCCACTGGCCTGCAGCTATCTCTCGGTTAACTTTGATTAATTATAATCACATGAAAACCTGAATCTGGAAAATGTTTTGCAGTTCTTGTGGAGGATACGTAAACTCTTCTGCCAGTTTTTGCTCTAAATGTAGGGCTGGTAAATTGAAGAGAAAAGTCGTACTCGTGACGTTTGGCTTTTATACCATTCTTTACCACAAATAAGAAATGACTAGTTACTGTAGGTTGTTGACTTTTGTTCAAAAAAATTACTTGAGACTAAAAAGTGTGTAATTAAAAAGTAGGAAGCAGGGGGGAGCGGCTCCAGCAACATTTTATTTAGGGGGGCGCAATATTGTTCGGCCCCCTTTAAAAACAGATATGGCAACAATATGCGAAGTGTTTTTTAATTTATACCAGCGCACACCCTTGCATTTCAAAATTAAAGTAAACAATATTTAAAAATCTAATCGACTGTGCATAGCATTAACAATAGTTAATACTTAATTATACTCAAGAGTTGCACACAGATGCCATTAAAACTCTGATAAACACATGGTCACGTTTACTATCGTTGAAATTAAAAGTTAATAAGGCTACAACATTTTATAATTGTGTTTAGTCTTGCAATAAACCAATAAGAAATCCTCTATGATATTCCTTACTATAGGCGTAAAATTCTTACGTATTGTCTCAGCATTGTCAACAATAAACTCGATGTAAACATTTACTGAAAAACGTCCATCTTGAACTTAAACTTTACTCCCGGTCTCCCTCACTTCGACAAGCTCCCTACGCCGTTGTGTTTACACAGAGGAGCTTGCCATTTCTATGTAAGAGTTTGATTCCGACGAAACAGTCCGCAGTTTGTACAGAACATTTCGCTATTTGCACGGAAGAGCTCGGTTTCTACGGATCGCCTCTGTGGAACGAAGCTCATATTCTATGGAACAACTGTGTCCCTTGATGGCCCACCGTAAATTTGTGATGGTCGCGCCATCACGTACATAAGCATGTTCAAACAGATAAGTTTATTAACAGGACTAACGTTTCGTTGCGTCTCGCAACATCATCAAAGTATGAATAAATTAAACGGGTATTGTATTTACAAAGTTAGAGATATAAAGTAGGTGTTATATTACAAGATGTATGGGAAACGGAAATGGATAGAGCGGTTAAAAGAGAGAGAGAGGAACAGAGCTTAGATTGGCATTCAAAGAAGGTTTAAGTTTAGAAATAATAAGACTTTCTCTTACCAAAAATTCAGAGGCAGAAGAACGGGAGGATAGGATTTTGAAGTCGTTGAGTGATGCAGTGTGGCCAGTCTCAGTGAGATGAGTTAAAACGCTGGAAGGTGACGGGTTAAGAAGCTTTTTACCTGTCAAGGCAGAGACTTGAGACTTGAGACTTTACGTGTCAATGCTGCTCCGCATTGTATGTGGGCCAAACGGCCAGCCACTTACATACACAAGCCTCTGATCATCTAGGAGTCTCTACCTTGACAGGTAAAAAGCTTCTTAACCCGTCACCTTCCAGCGTTTTAACTCATCTCACTGAGACTGGCCACACTGCATCACTCAACGACTTCAAAATCCTATCCTCCCGTTCTTCTGCCTCTGAATTTTTGGTAAGAGAAAGTCTTATTATTTCTAAACTTAAACCTTCTTTGAATGCCAATCTAAGCTCTGTTCCTCTCTCTCTCTTTTAACCGCTCTATCCATTTCCGTTTCCCATACATCTTGTAATATAACACCTACTTTATATCTCTAACTTTGTAAATACAATACCCGTTTAATTTATTCATACTCTGATGATGTTTCGAGACGCAACGAAACGTTAGTCCTGTTAATAAACTTATTTCTTTTACAAATCATGGCCTTATTGCGTGTACTTTGCTGGGCATTAATATTCGTTCTGAAATTGAGATTCCCGCCTGGATCCTCGCTCGCGACATGTTCAAAGAGGTTTACTGCTTACGCCTCTTCGTTCTCAATAAGGAAAGAAAATAAAATTTTGTGTCTTCAATACAAAGCTCATTTTTATACATTTGATGTAATATATCATAGACGAAAAGGAGTGTTTCATCAGATATCCAAACAACGAGAAGTGAGTTGAAAAACGAGGCGATAGCCGAATTTTTTTACCAATTTCGAGGTGTTTGGATATCTGATGAAACACGACTTTCGAGTGTATGATATTATATCTCAAACGTATCCGTATTTAAAGAGAAAATCGGGTTTGAATTTGACGAAATTCTATGCTAATTAAGATCAGATATCTAAACTACGTCTCGGTACTGATTTTCTTTGTGGTTTGCTCACGAATTATTAATGAGTTTGAGATTGCTGCTGTCGCTCATGTAAATACCACAGAAGTGATATTGAGATTAGTGAGCAGAAGCGATCGTGACTGCAAGCTTCTATGGCACCAGATTTCCAGGGTACAATCTGTAAGCCGAACTCATACTGTCATACCATATACGAAACGTTTGTCATCTCCAGAAGAATGACTGTCTTACATTTAGCTTTCTTCAGACTTTATTTTCAATTGATTGTCAGATGAAAAAGCAAAAATTTCTTACCAAATTTTGTGCCACCATTTCAGATCCTGGTAGCCGCAGTATTAGGGAGAGTCCCACTGGAACCATAACTTCACCAAACTATCCACAACGATACGATTCGAATCTGGATCTCACGTGGAATATTATCGTAGTGCCAGGCCACCGTATTAAATTAACTTTTCAGGTACGGTGAGAAAACGCCTCCAAAGATTTTCCTCAGTTTTAGCGTGCAGACATGATTCATAACGTAACTGACTTAAGATATTTTACGACTTAAGGAGGAAGGTAAATGAAAATTAAGCTGGCTTCACATTTGTTATACTCTTTTTGTTACCAAGCTTATATGTATGGTATTTAGTAAAAATAATTTGCAGTTAATTATGCACCCGCATTTCTCATGCAGGGTAACCCTTTCCTTCCTGTTGTGATTCTTTTGCATTTTAATTTGATAAAATAAGACTTTATGGAGAATTGACAGCCTTCCCGAAGGAAAGTGTGGAATCTAAATTCTTGTTTGGATTCTGGCCTTGTCGGTCACCCAGGGAGCTTTCTCGTTATTCCATCATCGCAAAAATTTGGCCCCTACGACCCAGTCGCATTCCTATAGTTTTTCAGGTCGGTTGGGGAAGGCCTTGTGGGAGTGGGATTTGTACATCCCGTCATTTATGAGCACGTTCTGGGTAGGCCTACTTTCCTAAATTGGGAGGTGAGGAAGGGTCGTTTGCACCTTCTTCACTTCAGTCTCAGGTATATTCACTTCGACTTACTTTGCCTAAATTTTGACGATGATCGTTTGGTTATATTACTTTGGACAGTTCTTTTCTTACTTGAAATGAGCAGGTGACGTTAGTTAAAGACCAGTAGTCGTATAAATGGAAAAACTCCTTCGGTATCGACGGCAATATTTTCATTTATTTAGTTGAGATTAATTATATATTGTTTTTTGTGTCTGTTTTTCACGAGTTCCTAGCTGCGGTGTGGCCAGCTTATCTGTAACTTGCCACCGATGTTTTACTCGGATCTTCGGATAGTAAATTCGCTAATGACTTTCACCAACATCAGCATTCAGTGTCGCGTTAAGTTTTAGTCCTTTCAGATTGAAAAACTATTCTACGATATGAAAACAGGAGTAATCCGACTGACAATTATTTAAACTACAGGTCAGTATGCTCCCGATCATGTAAACGCAGATTCAACCAAAAAATCTTCAAAATAATAGAGCTAGCTATCTTTTTCGATTTTTTTCGGATTGTCTATAAGTAATCAATAAACTCGATTTCCCCAGAATTTCGTCCATTTTCCAATCCGAACAGGAAGAAACAGGGCACGAGACTGCATTAGAACATCTGGGTTAGTAATTATATTAACGGACTTGTTATTAATAATGCATCGTTTTATAATCCTAGGAACTGGACATTGAATATAACCAAGCCTGTGGTTTCGATTACGTAGAAGTTCGTTCAGGTATCTTACGGTCGTCTGAGGTTTTGGAAAAGCTGTGCGGGAAAAACGTTAGCCTCCAACCAGTCATTTCCAAGTTCAATAAAATGCAAGTGCATTTCCATAGCGATGAAAGTGAAGAATTCAAAGGATTTAAAGCTGTATACGATACTGGTAGGTAAAATTCCTGTTACTTTATTCATGTAAGCATTTAACGTATCGTAGAATGCCGGAATTTATAATACAACAAATTGACGTTTCGAGCAAAAGCATTTTGTTGGGTTTCACTCTTACGAAGGTCTTCAAAACGTTATATATTAAAGTGTAGCTTCATCTATAGAAAGTAATTTAACTCTGAGTTTCTTGATGGGAATTAAACTATCTGTTTTGAAAGTTCATGAGAAAATTTCCAAAAGCTTGGGGTATTGTCACGAGAAAATTTTTAGTGAAATAAATGCATTCTGTAGCCTTTTTCTTTTTTGCTGGTAAATTCCCAGAAAATTTGTTCTAATTATTTTCCCGAACAATCAATTGAATTTTGAAGTTTCACTGTTTCAATAGAAAACTATTTTAAATGGTGTCTTTTCGGGTGTACTTCGCCCACGTTTCCCAACCTTGTTATCGTTATCCAGATCTACTTTAAATCTTCAGAATTAATATGGTCCTGGTTCTGTTTTCTAGCTTGCGGTGGTCGACTTCATGCATCGGCGTCATCTAAATTCGTTTTCTCTCACGTGAATTACCCAGAGAAACCTTACCTTCCAAACACAAGATGTGAATGGCACTTTGCTGCTAAGAGTGGTTATGCAATAAAGATAAAGTTTGAAAAATTTGAACTTGAGGATGAGGAAGATGGGAGTTGCTCGTTTGATTATGTTAAAATCACTGACGGTTCGGACGCTGGCGCACGATCATTGGGACAGATCTGTGGGACAAAGTCTGGACAGGAGTTTAAAAGCACGGGCAACAATATTTGGGTGCAATTCGTAACTGATCGTATCAAAGGGAAGAAAGGTTTTTATTTGAAATACAAAAGAGTCAAGCTTACGAACCATTCAGCAGGATGAACAGGAAGCCGTTATTTGTTGCATCATGCTTCAGAATTAATTACGCCAATGCATTTTAGATTAATGCTTACGTGGTCTGCTGAGATTATTACACATTCATTTAACAAAATAACATGAAAAAATGCATTTGTCTAACCACAAAATTTTAAAATAAGCAGGCTGTTTTATTTTTATATACGAGTTTATTTTTTGTAACTATTGTCTGTTCTATTGTATTCATAGTGAATCATAAAGTAGAGAGGATTGTTGGGAAAATTTCCGTGTTCTCAATTGACTGAACTAATAACGTTGTCTAAGACTCAAATAGAACGACCAAGAGATTAATACAGTTACTCATTTGTTGGATACGTTTTAATTCGTACACCTGCGAAGTTCGTATCCGCACTAACATTATATAAATATATGTCCATGTTTTGTATTGATTGATGTTTACGTTATAGTGAGCAAATGAAGAAAAGCGTTAACGTTAATACCACAAGTGTAATAATATTAATCTAGTTGGCCCTGGCTCCTTTCAAAATAGCAATACATTGTATTGGATAATGCAATTTGCGTATATCTTTTTGGATTGTAATATATTGCTGCCTAAATTAAATGTTTTTTAAAACATATTCTTTTTCACGATTGTTAAACAGAAAAGGTGCAGAAATGCAATGACTACAGCTTTTATGTAACAAAAATAGATAAGAAAAGGTGGCCTAATGTCTCACTGCCATTGAGTTCGAAATTCTCATGTAATTATGACCAGAGAATTCGACCTCCGGAATAGTAGAGTGAAACTTACGATCACTCCAACGAACGAACATACAAATTACCCAATAAACAGACAGACAGAAATAAAAACAATAACAAAAAGCTGAAAGAAAACAAAAACAAAAATACAAAGGAGCAATGCAAGGATTTAGGCAATTCACAAGAATGGTTTTTCACTCTGTTGAAGGGTAAGGGTAACCGAGACGTTTCGTTCGGTTTAATCAACATCGTCAGTTATTTTTGCTGTCATTTAAAAGCAATTCCTATCGTGGATAAATATTGTGGATAGCACAGAGGCTTAAAATAGACAGATAAATTTGGATCCAAGGATAAAATTGTCAAATTCTTTATTTTCGACTGTCTAAAATATAATGTGCCGTGCGACAGCTGATGACTTAGCTGAACAAGGATTGTGACAATACCATTAAGATTTTAACATTTTTTCAACGTTATCTTTCCAAGGAGTTGATGGATTTCCTTGCCTGGCTCTAGAAATAATCATTCTTGAAAGAAACGCACGTCCATTATCTGAAATGAAATTAAAGATCGGCATTATTCTTCATCCATGTATATAGTTTATTTCTAATAATACTAATGTAAGTTACACAATGGCTCACAGTTACGCATTTTCTCTCAAGGCCCAAGGTACCGTCGGGAAAAGAGAATCCCTCTAGGCTTATTTTTTCACTGGATGTGAGCCATTCTTACTCCGACTATTTCATTCCATTCTACGAATGTCTTCAGTTCTCCTGGAAGAACTTTAGTACCTGTAACTCTTCGGTGAATTATAAGGAGCATACTACTTCAAGCTGACCGCCAGAGCTGTTAAATTAACTGCTTGGTACTTGCAGTTTAAACTCAGTTTAAAATCTAAGCTTTCAGTGCAACAAAACTAAAATAAACGATGTAGTTGTGGTAGCTTGGTATATATATGATTTTATGCACGTTCTCAAGCTGTTTTACTCAGAAAAGCTTTCAGAGTCCCTGACGGGAATCGAACCCGTAACCTTCTGATCGCCGGTGAGATACTCTAACCATTGAGCTACATTGACTCAGATGATGAGCGAAGGTTACGTTTATGTACTGGTTCGTAATGATGGTAAACATATGTACTGCCAGTCTGCAAGTCTCGATATCTTAGCTGTATGGTTAGAGCATCTCACCGGCGATCAGAAGGTCACGGGTTCGATTCCGGTCAGGGACTCAGAAAGTTTTTCTGAGTAAAACAGCTTGAGAACGCGCATAAAAACTAAAATAATTCCACAAAGTGATTCCTAAAGTGCATTAAAAAGGAAATACAAAGAGGACGTCAAAGGTAAATAGTCGTGAGGACCAGAGGCATATTTTGTTCATTATGACGGTTACTTCAGGGTTCCACCGTAAACTGTTCCCAGGTCTGCTAGTTCTTAAAATGGACACTTCTCATTTTATTATAATTAATGATTTTAATTCCAGTGTAAAGGCGAGAAGTTCTCTGTTTGGCCATCCCAAACAAACATGAGTCATCACTAAAGAAGCATAGAGTCTTCATATTCTTTAAATCTTTGTTCCTTAATGTAGGTTTTAAATCTCTCTTTATCCTTCAATTCTTTGCAAATTCATGACTGTTCCAGTATTTTCTAATCACACTTCATGTTTCTCTCTCGTCAGATCCAATTCAACAACAATTTTATTTTCTTAGCTAGCCAATGTAAGGAAGCATTTCTTTCCCGTCTCTCAAATTTTTAAATAAAGGAAAAGCTTTCCTGTTCCGAGAGGTGGAGCAAGGATAGAGCAAGTATTGCTGCGATTGTTCCAATGGTCAAAACAAACATGCAAGCAAGTCTGATGGGCAAGGAAATTGGAAAGGAGGTAAGATGACTGTAGAGAGGCTTTTCGGCATTAAGAAACACACGAGCTATTTGACTAAGGAACTTTCACTTTGAAATATTCACAGCAAAAGTAACACCTCATGACACCAGTATCAATCAAAAATATATCGCCATAGAGATAAACGTCGAGTCCATTTAAGGCATAATAAAATAACTGCAAACCAGAGCGCTAGAGGTACCAGGCGGGAATCCTAAGCGAAGAATAAACGATAAAGCCCAGCACAAAACATGCAAAATAGGCATATTTAAAGGTTTATTGTATATATCTAACGTTTTGTTGCTGCATGCAACATCCTCAGAGAATAAATAACTTATATGACAAAGGTGATAAATATTATAGTGGTTATGTTACGAGATATTGGCGTAAGAACGAAAGTGAGAAAGACAAAACAGAACAGTAAACTGAGAGGTAGTGGAAATGTCAGCAAACGAAAAGTCTTAAAATATAGAAAGTGAATAGGGGCCCATGTTGGCATTGAGCGATGGATTAAGTTTTCGGATAAGAAGGCTTTCCCTGACGAGACGTTCAGAGTTGCAGGATGAAGAGGACAAGATGGTGAAGTGATCAGGCGAGACAGGGTGTCCAGTGTCACAGTGATGTGACAGGATGCTTGTCGGAGGAGGATTGACCCGCTTCTTGCCAGTAAGTGCAGAGATGCCCAAGTGTTTTGAGATTCGTGTGTGGAGAAGCCTACTCGTCTGGCCGATATACAACGAACTACATCGTTGACACTTCAACCGGTAAACAAAACGCGATTTCAAAGTCTTGGGAATCCTGTCCTTAAAGGCCAAAATGTGATTCAACTGGAGAGAAGGACAGAAAAGAAAGCGGAGCTTAATGTGAGAAAAAGCAGTGGAGCATAACTTTCGAATCTGAGTACGAATTTCGTACTCAAATTCGGAAATACGAATTTCGGAATTTCCGTTTTGTTGAAGGAACCATTCTAACACGAAATCACCTTAGAAAACGCAACCGAAGACTAATCATGAAAAGTGTTAGGTTTCCATTAAGGCTTAAAGGCTATTCGACCCTGGGAAGGCCAATATTAATCTCTATTATTGTATCGTCGGTGAAAGCCTCCCTGAGTAGACGGAAGAGAACAGTCCTGCGGGCATGATGCGAATTCTAACAACATTAAAAACCAATGCCTATTGATACGAGTATACGAGATATTCTCGCGACAACTTAATGCCTATCTATGAGAGGATGTGCAGTTTTTCAATTCTATTTCAGAATTACCCTCAGAGATATACACGAACAGAAACTTTTCATGACAATTTGACACTGCCGAAATCAACTGGAAAATGTTGGAAAAAACTCGCGTCCAATCCCTGTGGACTCGATAGCTCAACAGGTAGAGCGGAGAACCGGTATCCCCAAGGTGCGAGTCCAAATCCCGCTCGAGTCAGCATTTTTCGATTGACTTCGGCAGTGTCGGATTGTCATGAAAAGTTTCTGTTCATGTATATCTCTGAGGATGATTCTGATATAAAATTGAAACACTTTATATCCTCTCATAGGTAAGCGTTAAGTTGTCGCGAGAATATCTCGTGCACTTAAATTGGATAAAACTCGCTTCCAATCCCTGAGGATTTAATGATTTCGTGCCATGTGAAATTAACTGTTTGTCTGCAGCCAATCAAAATTGAAATGCCATACATGAGAATTGTCAAATTCAGCGTAGATTTTGTATTTTTGCACTTAATTAATGACGCATTGCTGGGGGTTGTGCGTTCCAACGACCCCAATTTCTACTACAAATGTCAAAATTCGATGTCAAAAAGCCATCAAGACCTCAAGATACAGGTGACAGTCGACCTTCCCTCCAAGAGAGATTTCTCAGCTCACCTGGTTGTATAAATTCATCAGTTATTCATGCAGAAAAGTATTCAGAATCTCTAATGGAAACAAACCTGTAACTATCTGATCGCTGGACAGACATAGTAACCATTGAGTTTCACGAATTTAAGTAGTGAGCAATGATTGTATGCGTGTATTAGTCCATAATGACATTGTGACATAAGCACTGTCATTCGAGTATCAATGCATCAAGTATACATAAATAATATACATAATCAATAAATATACATAAGGAACTAAGTATACGTAACCAATAATATCATAATTCAATAACGTGGTGGTAGATTTGAAGTAGGTTGAAGTAGGTTGAAGTTGTATTAAAGTGTGTGCGGGTTCAGCTCTTTACTCAACTCAGTAAACAGTTAACAAGCATCATCGAGAATATGTATCAACACTTGACTAGCGCAACTCTCTCCCAACAAAATGAAAGTTATCTCTAAAACTTTTCCTGACCATGTTTTCACCTGAATTCTCGAGACACGACCCTTTCGGGATATTTTTTTTGTCGTGATAAGATATCTTGACTAATGCTGCATACGGCCAATAAAACCAGTATTTTTGTTGAGGTCCGCCAAGGTATTCTTTTGCATGTTGTTCATTCATGTTTTGACAGATGATGTTCAAGTGACAACCACTTCTTGCCTCTATTACATACTCCCCGTCTTTATTACCAATATCCATGGACCTAACTTCATCACAAGATTTGAGAAAACCTAATTAAAGAAATGAAAACTAAGTTTGTTTCCATTTGAAGGAGCTCTCCCAAAAGTGATGAAAAATGGCGTTTACAGCTCTTACCGACGCACTTTGTCCCTAAAATACTTCGATTGTTTTTTGTATTAATGAGAATATGTGATGTCTCGTTACGGACACAGAATTGCGACTTATTCGGACGAGTTTAAGTTCGGACAAAAACTTGTGTGAAAATACGACGCTCACAAAATTTCATTACTCCAATATTCTTAGGATACGATATTTTCTAAACTTTATTAAAAAGCTATTTTTTAACTACAGGTATTACATAAATGTAACTCATAAAAGTAACACTATATCGAGCAAGAATTCATTCATGAGACCGTGATGAAACTCCTGGGTAGTATTTTTCGAGGTTTACCAGATGTACTTAAGACAGCGGGGTAGTGCGTCTGATAGAGATGGGTGATCCTAATCTCTACTCTCATAAAAATGAATAAAAAGCCATGCTTCACGAACGTCAATTGTTAATCCTGATTTTCGTCTAGGTATCAGCTATCGTAGTGATATAAGAAGGTCAGAACAGTTTTCATAACTATAAACTCAGAGAATTTTAATTTCCGAGCTCCAGATGAAACCCAGCCAGTTACCTTCTGATCGCCATTTCGAGATAACCTGATTATTAATGAGCTACACGGACTCAGTTGGTACAGCGAAGATTATTTATCATACTCGACCATCTGAATCCATGTATTTCAACGGTTAGAACATCTTACCGGTGATCTGAAGATTAGAAGTTTGCTGCCAGTCAAGAGGCTTCGAAAAATTTTTGAGTTAAAAGCTTGAGGAGCATGCGCACTTAAGTTAGTTTCTAGTTTCTCGCATTCGCGTGCCTTTTGGTAGAAATGAACGGCGTTTCTTTTCGATGAATGCCCGGTTACTCATAGATTTTTATTTTTCTTAATATGGACTACATGAAGGTATCTGGATCAGCATTTTAGTTGTGTTGAGATGAATGTGGGTAAAACATACGGAACAAAGGGAGCACTCAATTGGAGTGTGTCAGAGGGTAATCATTTGTAGGAAGCAAGAGTCATATGTAACGTGGTAAATTTGGTGTAGCGTAGCAGATGCGACGAACACAGTTAAATTTGAATCCATTCGATGACTTTGCGTTCATCAAAACAAGTATGTGATTTAAATTAACTTTTCTTTATAACTGTCCAAAATTTTGCCCGAAATCCGCCTGAAATAACAAACTATATCTCCGAATATTTCTTGTCCGAATTATAACTTTCGAAATTATTCGAGGCTGAAATTAATTGGAGCTAATTCATTCAAAAAAAAATCACCTGTAACTTTGCATGTAATTGCAGCTCATGACCCTAGAAATTACAAGATCAAAAAAAACACTTGGATATTGTAATATTTAAGCGCCCAAACTCTCCTATTTTAAAGCAGAATATTTTGTGTCATGTTCAGCCTGAGTAAGGAATTCTGCATTTCCTTCTTTTGCATATAAAGTTTGAATGAAGACACAATTCATCTGTCCGAATTAGAAAACGAGAGTGAACTTGAAGAAAAGAGATAATTTTTTTTTACCAACTTAAGTAAAGGTGGGCCCATAACTTCACACCATGATCTATCTCACTAACAAATTAAGAAAATTTAGATATCTGAAAAACGAAGAAAAGGGAAGTTACGAGGCAAGTCGTGGCAGGAAAAAGTCCTTTAAACCCCCGCCAGGCACATATTGCGGCAAGATATGGTGGCAACAGTTCAGTTTTGGAGAACTAACCACCCTCTAGACCACCCTCATGCTGTCTATGTTAAGAGCTCTTTCAAACGGACGATACTTAGTTTTCATTTTATTTCTCTCTTAAAACGACAATATTAACACTCGGCACTTTGAACTGGACGTGAGTCGAGCTTACATAGTAGCAAAATTAATGGCGATCTAAGTTTAAATATGTGTACAACTAGTTCTCGGCTTCTTAATTATGCTGTATAAAGTGACAGCTGATCGTTTTCACTTAAATGACGCGATTTCTTAAATTAAATTTTTTGCGCAAAATTCTATTTTTGTGAATAGAATCTTAAAGAGCTGATAAAATTAAGTTAAAAGCTAGACGTAATAAATGGGTAATGTAGAAATTGAGACTCAAAAGTTTACGGGCCGATCACAATGGCACTGCCACGACCGAAAAATTAAGATAAGGCACCGAAAGAAGCCAACTTTTCAGTCAAAATGACCATGCAGTTTTTACTTCAAAAATCGCTCTACATGTGTTCATCTGCTTAATGAAACCTAACAAGTCGAATTGAGTTAAAAAATTATGTTTTTTTATCAGACTCGCTAAACATGCTGAGCTTGGTTGTCAAAAAGTCAGAAACTCTGCAACTCATGGAGGAAAGATTTACTGTATAAAGCTGAATTTTTTTACACAAGACTTGTAAAGTTGAACGGCAAAATGTGTGAACAAAACAATTTTATAGATTTCATAATTTAGGTTTAAGATTCTGATTACGTTTTGGAGAAGATGATCGACACGTTGATACTTATCAAGCGTGTGCTGCCATACCGAGTTCGATTGAAAAATGCATTTTCTCTTTATTTCCCCTGAATGTATAATAATTGAAGACACTAAAATTGATAATATTAGAAGAGTAATTTTTTGTCAAATTTTAAGGTATCGAGCCACCTTAAGTGCACCATCTTGATTCCAATACTTGGGGTCAAGTTTGAGTTACGTCAGGATGAAATAAACTGAGAAATCACAACAAATGTTGAATAACGTTTTATCGTATGTTACACTGCAACCAGCATGAAAAATTAAATTTTTTTACACAGCGATATAAAAATGTGGTGACTCGTTTTTGAGTTTTTGTCCAAACATATTTGATAGTATTCATCAAAAGAAAGTAAAATTATTAAAACTATTTCATTTCATGGCCTCTAGATGATTCTTCCTGTTCAATAAACGTTGCATAATGATATGAATGAGGCAGCTGTATCGGAAGCAATTTACGGTACTGAAGGAGCGAAGTAATTCCAAAAATATTCACACTCAACTACTTTTTGGGACCGCTTTGGGGAAAGCTTCATTTGAGAAATTTTGATGTCTTAGGAGCGCTAATTGTATCTCTAGCTATACCTTGGTAAAAATAAATACTCATAGTCTAGCTTCAGTTAAATAGTTTTGTTTTTCTTTTCACTCCCATTGCATTTTTCACTAGCCAGACGTAAGATACGGAACTTAAGGAGTCAGAGATAATCGTCCACTTTGATTTCATGCTTTGACTGGAAATATGGACCTGCGTGTGCTGACAAAGTCAATTCTTTTTCAATCACTTTCTCAAAGCTTTTCAAAGATATTAAGAGCGCTTAAATTTATTACTGTTATAATTGTATGATGGAGTGTTCTGAAGTTTGGTACATGAGGAAGGATTGACTTCTTGCTCCAGTTGATCAAGACCATGATGATTTCCCAAAAATATTCCGGTAACTGAGAGAATTCGGTTAGGGCATTTTGCTATGGGAAAACCACACAGGGCATTTTTAATTATGACATGAAACGGTATAGTTTAAAGTAGAATAAATTTTGTTGCAGCTATACTGCATTTTAGTCAATTCAATGGTCCTCATCCTGTGTATGAGTTACAGTTTCATCAATTTACAATGTCTCATACGCTCCTATTGGTAAGGATACTGGTTATTTCTAAAAAATATTCCTTTAACAGATCGTCCAATACGCGTCATTTTGTAAAGGGAAAGCCACGCAGCGCATGGTACGCTCTTTTAGCTCAGAGAAATAACCATGCAACAAATTGCATTCAATACAAAGATTTCTGAGCCTTTGACAAGAGTCGAATCCGTAAGCTTTTGTTTGCCGGTGAGATCGTCGAGCCGTTGTACTGGAGTACACTCCAGTGTTGGACGGAGTGTAGGTAACTAATGTTACTGGCGTGGGATTGTCCTGACAGCTGGTGTACTGTCTATAGGTCTGTATGTTCCAACATACCAAGAAATCACTTACTTTAAATGGCGTACTATAAAAAATTTCCTCTAAGATTGTGAACACGTGTTTATAAAAAACATAATATAAACTTATGTTTACATTGAAGACCATCTCTGTGAGTCAATTAATTCGGGGAGTGCGAATTAGGTCTGTTTTGTAGTTCAACGGCGTGAAACTGAAAAAAATTTGTTAAAAGTCCAGTATAGGTTTTTTTATGAGACAGATGTGACACAAACGTTGGACGAATTGTCCACAAAAACATCAAGGAAGGGGAGTTTACCTTTTAATTGTTTTTCGTGAGTGAATTATACGTTGGGATGTTGAGCGTTGATGTAATCAAAGAATAACATTGCGTCGTGTTCATTGTCAAATAAACAGAAAATGTCATCAGCATATCTACGGTAAATTAAAATTTTCAACACATCGACACCTTCCTCTGTTCATAATTATCACTTGATACCACCTCTTTTAGTCTTCACACAACATATTGTCATTGTAATTAATCATCTTAGCATATCGTCACTGTAATTAGTTAATTTATTCATTCTGTAATTCCTATTTAAAGCCTTACAAACATCCCTCTGTAAACTGAAGATGGCATAAGTCTTGCCGAAACATGTTTTTAAAAAGTATTCTCGCGTTTTTGAAATTTATAACTGTCCTTTTGCTAACAAGAAATTTTGGAAATATTTTTAGTTTTGTGTAGAATTTTTTCATTTTATTTTGAGTAGACATTAATGATTTATCATATAATTTATAAAAAGCATTTGAAAGTTTAATAATAACTGAAATACCGTGAATTCATTTCTAAGCAGATTGAATAACGATAAAAGTTGCATGACTAAATATGGTAATGATCTGTGGGTTGATTGCTGCCTGGTATACTTTGTCTCGACGATAGCGGGAATTTCGTCGAAACATATTTAAATAGCATAACAAAGAACAATTGTACAATCGATAACCTTGTAAAACTTTTGTAAAATAACCTCAAGCACCCAAGAAATTTAAAAAGTAAATAATAAAATTTAAACCGATAAGCGTCATCTTTCACACAGCTTTATACACGACAGAGACAAAGCACGGTGATATTTCTGCTCAACTGGTTTAACAAAGATCTTGAAATCATAGAGTAGATTACCTCCGCACTTTCTTTCTGTCTTACTTTGTTCTAACTCAAATATTAGGCTTGAAGATGACGTTTTTTAGATTATGCTTTATTCCTGACCTGGTAAATTACAAATTATCTTACCAGCGACAGAGGTATCAGGCGGAAATCGTAAGCGAAGAATAAATTACAAAGCCCAGCAAAAAAATACGCATAAAAGGCATATTCAAAGGTTTATTGTATATATTTAACGTTTCGTTGCGGTAGGCAACATCCTCAGAGAATGAATATGTAATAAATGAATAAATATTTCTCACGTTTGTAATATAAGTTATTCATTCTCTGAGGGTGTTGTGTGCAACAACAAAACGTTAGATGTATACAATAAACCTTTAAATTATCTTACCGGCGAGCACTGGTTGTTTGGAACTGATGCTTGACGTTTCACTTTCAAAGCGAGGTTGAGTTTGTATTTTATGAAGACCGTCATTCCAATCAGATTCATTTATGAAAGCTTTTTGTCTTTGGTCATCTTCTAAACAATTAACAGTAATATGATTTATTGACACTTGAATGTTTGGATTAAAAATCTGTTTCAACTACAGATTTACACACACACAGACACACACAGACACACACACACACACACACACACACATACATATATATATGTAATATTTAAAAAACTGAGCAGGAGTGTTTTATCGGGATTTAAAACACGAGGCGATAGCGAGTGTTTTAGACCCGATAAAGCACGAACTGCGAGTTTTTTAAATGTCTTGTAAAATTCACCTCTTAATACGCTAATTCGTGAAGAAAGTTTGGAAATTTATCGTTTGCAAGACGAAAAAATTGAACTTTTTCTTCACATATACAGGCACATGTATCTTTATCACATATATAGATCCGACACGGTTATGATTTTCTTTTGTCTTTTGCTCATGAATTCTTAATGAGTTTTGTAAGTATATATATGGAAGGTCAGAAGTTGGTTAGAAGGACCTAATTAAGTTGTACTGCGGTTGTTTATGATTATTTGGAACGAGTGCTGTGAAGGCTAGTTTATGCTTTACTACTGTTTGACAATTCAGAGGTATCTTAACATTGATTACGGCTTATCAAATGTTGTAATATTTCTTGATTCAGGAAAGTTTTTTATAATGTTGATCACAATATTCGTCTTACAAAAATTAGTTACCTGGGAGTTTGAATAAGTGGTTTGAATTTTATCAAACCAACCGTTCCGAAACTGCTATGTTAATGGTACGTTCTCTGATAAAGAAACAGTAACATGTGACGTTTCATGTTACTGAATTTTATATATATATATATATATATATATATATTGATGGGACCTGGGAACAATTTAAAAGCACGGCATACAAAATTGCAGTTGATACCCTTGGTCTGATAAAAGAAGGCATAGAGATTGGTTTGATGACAATGATTCTGTGATTAACAAACTTCTTGAAACCAGATGTTCTCTTCATATGAAGCTTCTGAACTCTAAGGGCTCAGAATGTACAGCTGCTGAGAAGGCTTTCAAGGAAAATAAGTCTTCTCTCCAACGAGAGCTTCGGCAAATGAAAAACAGATGGTGGTCTGACATCTCTGCTGAGGTGCAAAATGCTTATGATCGTAAGGATACGAAAGAATTCTATAATCTGATCAGGCAAGTGTTTGGACCACAGGTGTCTTCCGTGGTCCCTATGAAGTCAAAGGATGGTTCTGAACTGATAAAGGATGCTGAGGGCATTATGTTGCGTTGGACTGAACACTTCAGAGATCTGTTTCATAATCCATCGACTATCGATGTCACTGCTATCAATGGCCTCCCACAGCATGACATCATCGGTGAAATGATGAATCCACCTACTCTTGATGAGATAAAGTCAGCCATCAAGGAAGTCAATACAGGCAAGGCACCTGGTCTTGATGGCATTCCGATTGAATTGTTGCGTCACGGGGGTGAGAAAATTACGGCTGAAATTCATAAACTGATATTAGGTGTTTGGGCAGGTAACCCTGTCCCAAAGGACTGGGTTGATGCCATCTTGGTATCCCTCTTCAAGGAAAAGGGTCATAAATCTGTATGTGGAGACTACAGGGGCATTAGTTTGCTTGAGTCTGTGGGTAAGGTATTTGCAAGACTCTTGCTTAATCGCTTAACAACTTGGATTTCTCCTTCTATTATATCTGAAAGCCAATCTGGGTTCAGGGCGGGACGTGGCACTAATGACATGATCTTCTCTGCTCGCCAACTCCAAGAGAAATGTATTGAGCATATGCTACCATTGATTCAGGTGTTCATTGACCTCACCAAGGCCTTCGACACAGTGAATCAAAGTGCTCTTTGGACAATCTTGGAGAGGTTTGGATGTCCTCATGAATTCGTTGACATGCTTAAGCAATTACATCGAAACATGAAAGCTCAGGTGAACTTTAACGGATCGCTTTCTGAGCCAATTCCAATTGATAATGAGGTCAAACAGGGAGATATTCTAGCACCCACCCTGTTTTCAATTTATTTTGCTGTTGCTATTGCATATGTCTTCCAGGATTGTGACATTGGTGTCTATTTGCAGTTTCGAACCTCAGGAAAGTTATTCAATCTTAGTCGGCTTAGGTGTAAATCCAAGGTTTTTCAAAGTATGGTACGCGAGCTACTTTATGCCGATGATGTGGATCTAGTAGCGCACTCGGAGGAGGATATGCAATCTTTGATGGACCGATTTTCAAGCGCATGCTCTGCATTTGGGCTTACAATCAGCTTAAAAAAGAGCAAGGTTATGTTCACCCCAGCTCCTGGACAACCTTACGTAGAGCCCAACATCACTGTGAATGGAACTAGGCTAGACGTTGTTGACACTTTTGTCTATCTTGGGTCAATGCTTTCAAGAGATGGCTCTCTAGATGCTGAAATTCATCAGATAATTAAAAAGGCAAGCACAGCCTTTGGTAAACTTGAGAAAAGGATTTGGTTAGATCGAGGTATTACTCTTCGAACTAAGCTCAGTGTCTACGAAAGTTGTGTCCTTACTTCCCTGCTGTATTCCTCAGAAACCTGGACGACCTATCGCCGTCACATAAAATTTCTTGAGAGATTCCATCAGCATTGCCTCCGACGAATCCTAGGAATCAATTGGGAGTCTTTAACTCCTGACACAGTTGTGCTTGAGAGAGCTTATACCACAAGCATCGAAAAGCGTATCATCATGAATCAAATGAGTTGGACGGGTCATCTGGTTAGAATGGAAGACTCTAGAATGCCTAAGCAGCTCTTTTATGGTGAGCTGACCAAAAACAAACGCCCTAGTCATAAGCCAAAAAAGAGGTTCAAAGACGTCATCAAAACAAATCTTACAGCGATCAATGTCGACATCTTCAACTGGGAATTGGAAGCTAGGAACAGACAGCATTGGTATGTGTGGCCATAAGGAATGGTTGTGAGGTTTTTGAACAGGGCAGAGTTGAAAAAGCTGAACTCAAACGCACCATTCGCAAACAAGACACGAATTTCTTGCCTGTCAA
Source organism: Heliopora coerulea (assembly GCA_030142905.1). NCBI lineage: Eukaryota > Metazoa > Cnidaria > Anthozoa > Scleralcyonacea > Helioporidae > Heliopora > Heliopora coerulea. Next base: position 4,879,847 of record JASJOG010000003.1, on the reverse strand, counting down.
TTTTCAAGATGGTTTCACCTGTGGTACTTGTAATCGTTTGTTTCTTTCAAGGGCTGGGTTAGCCAGTCATCAAAGGGCGCATGAACGTAGGCAAGATCAATCCGATTACAATAATATCTTGCGTCCAAGACCTAAAAATACTACCTGTCCAATGTGCAGCAAGGTCTGTAAGTCTGCTGGCGGACTGAAAAGACATTTGAAAGCACATAATGATGCCCCTTCAGGGCTTGCACAAAATCCTTCGTTGACATGTCACATCTGTCGAAGAGTCTGTAAATCAGAAGCTGGGCTTCTTAGTCATCTGCGTGCTCATGGCCGCGCAAGAGAGTCAAATAACGGTATTTAAAGAGATGGCCATCTTCTGACAAGAAGCGGCAATCACCATATATATGTATAGTCGTCTATGTAGTCGTCTGATGATTGCGTAAGCGTGAAACACCGTGTAACGGCAGTTGCTCAAAGCTTAGACATTAACCAAATAGACTATATGTATATATATATAATCTTGACAATGCATGGTGCTACTTGTGAATGAACACTTTCCGTGAAACAAAATCTGTTAACAATGGACAATATATTGTTGCGAAATACTATACCTTTTCTTTCAAAAAAATTGCTATCTACCGGGATTCCGGCGATGTCACCAGTGCTCACGATACTTTTAAGCTTATCGGTCGGATCTCCTAGCTTTTCCGAAAACTTTACGGACAATGCCACCTTTGTCAATCCTGCTTCTGCTTTCCTAAATACAATATCAAAAGTATCAGCCAACCGATTAACAAATTTTCCGTACAAATATATGTAGTTATAAATGCCTTATTGGAAACCTGTAAGCTTGCCGCACACAGCTCAACTGAACTGTACGCGACCTGACTTAACTCGATAGTCTCATTTACATTAATCCTGGACCGTTAGGCAACGTGTATAAATTAACAAGTGTGATTTGTATAATTTGGTCAGTTTTAAAAACCTGTTTATTTTGTTTCACATACTCCCACTGATACGGAATCCAGATATAGTCTGGCAGAAAAAAAATATTATCGTTCAGATGATTGTGTGAAAGATGGAGTGATCATACTTTTGGTAATCCATTCATGGGAGAGTAAGATCATTAACTAACCTCTTGTACCTTTATTAACTACACATACGCTAGATGAAACACCACCTCTTATACAAATTTTTAGAATGAAATAACGAGATTTGACTGGCAGAAATTTATCCATGTTTCTTGTAAGCAGATATATACTGGTGAAAGCAAATAATTTAATTAGATTATTAGGATCTAAATAATTTTTGTATGTCCTCAAATTTATTTCGAAAAACTCAGTATACGCATTGTTTTCGGCCAAAAACCTGAGCCTTAGACGTTACTCATGCTGCCCGTAAGTAATACATACAATAAGAGCGATCAATCTATATGCGATTTACAAGGCGAGAAGTAGTAAATCCCATACAGATCGGACGCAAATATTGTGTCTTTCTTAAAACACTAATACATGTAAATGGCCATTTTTATCGGTTATTTTGAAGTTTCGGTAAATTTTGACGTAGAAAATCGAAGGGAAAAGCTGGTAATTCTAATTAGTATTCTCGATCCGATTTACAGAATATTAATTAGGAGCCAAAATCTTTTATGTTTTCTTAATGAATTATTAGTGAAATTTTTAAGTTTCAGTAAAACATTATAGCTCCCCTAAAATGTAAAATTTCTTGATTGGCCATTGTGCAAAGATTTGTAACTTTGGCTTTCTGGAATCGCACGGTCTATGGTAGTGATCTTGGCAATTGTTTTACAGTTCAGTGCTAGTTTCCGCGGTGTTCACATTGTACAATGAATCAGTGAAGACATACGGTCATGGTAACGCGACAGTTCAGTGTGCGGGATTCAATCATGTTGAGCTTACACTGGATCAAAAACTTCATTATAACAGTCGACTTTTGCAGCTTCTCTTTTTCTATCTTTATCAGCCGGGGAAAATATTGCGGACGTAAGGAGCGATAAAACAAGATATTGACCTCTATGAACTGTACTTACATTAAATTTTTTACTTTAATCTTCAGTATGTTATCATCTCCAGTCGTCACTGCCTTGAGCTGCAGTTACAAAAATGAATTGCCACTTTCAATTGAAAGGACGCAAGTTATATCAAAAAGATTCATTGAATTAAATGATATGGAAAATAGTGTTAAAGTTTTAATGGTGTTGATACTGTAAGAAAGCTATAAATGTTAACGCAATAAAATGCAACAATTTGGTAAATGGTGTACTTTATACAAATTACGTGTATGTACTATGTTTATAGGCTATGGAACGGAAGAAGGACGGAGAGATTATTACAAATCGTATAGTCAAATACAGGTTCGAGCGTGTGCAAACGCGAAGAAAGGCTACCAGAGACCATAGTGTATACTTAAGTACACGTCAGTTAAAAGTCATAGTTTAGTTTGACCGTGGACAATCAAGAGGGAAGGACAGAAAATGGCGTTGTTTTTGCATGTTTTTTTCCTTGATATGTCCTGTATTGTTCTGGCTCACATACAACGTACAGTTGGAATTTACCGAAATAGAAAATTTTAGAGCAGAACTTGTTTGATAAACATTTTGATTGTGCATAAATTTATATCATATTTATTAAAAGGGTAGGGACTTTTGCGAAAGTAGCCGGAGACAGTCAAGTGCCTCAAATATGGAGTATTTGACTTGGTATTGGTACACATGCCACTTTAATGAAGGAATGTATCAAACCAAGGTTGCTGGAGAGAATATGGCCCATGTTAGGTAAGAAGGTAAACCTGGATGAATCGACCTCATCATTTGCTCCGGGTCACATGTAGATCAACATCATTTTTAATTATGGACTGCATCATTACAATTTAAAGTGGAATCAAGTTTGTTGCAACTACTGCACTTTAGTCACTTCAGTGGTCCATGTCCTGTGTATGTATTGTCAGTTTTCTTGATTCTCAGTTTAGAGCTTTTATTCAAAATTTGACGGAAAATTCACCAGATTTGTACGACAACTACTTACTCCTTTTTCCAAATTTCTGGTAAGCATCTTATACTGCGTGCTATTGTGATTGCTAAGGAAGGGATACCAGTCCTGGTTTATCTTGATAAAAATGTTCTCATATTCTGAATCTTTACCTGGTGGATTCAACAGTAATTGAGGTAAAATTTTAACTCAAAATTATCTTGAAGTGTTGATTTGAGAAATCAATTTTAAATGATAATAACTCCTATAAAAAATAACGATAATAATGATGATACTGATGATAAAGATGATTATACGATAATGACGCTTACATTTAAAAAAATGACAATTGTGACGATGATAATAATGACAACAATTACAACATAAGAATAGCAATACGTTTACATTACATACAATGATTCTTTCAACCAGCACAAAATTGACACAACTACTCAACAGTAATAACCTACACGTTACAACGAACACGTAAAATATTATACGTCATCAGAATTTAGATTACTTTGTATCTTCAGAGGTAAAAACATGGAAAATTAATTAAGTTGAAAAATAAAAAGGTATTGAAAACGAAAGAATAACGACGGAGAAACGACGAAGTAACGCATTTTACCGGGAGTACTAGTAAACTTGTTGATGACAGTATTGTTTTTCACTTTACGTGGTTAGACGAAATGTACTCTTCACTCGTAAGACAAGTTTCAAGAGTTATATGCGTTTAGAGCAATTTGTCATATTTTTCTCAGAATTGGGGAAGGATAGATTACATTTTTCTACCAAAAGCATGTTGAGATTGGAGTACTTCTGCAAACTTTCACGTAGAAATTCCTTACTATTTTACTCACTGTTTTTTATCTTCAATTCGGAAAAGGAGCAAGAAACAGACTCCGAAAAATACCATCTTGTAAATTGTAATCTTGTAATCTTGTAAAACTAAAAATTTGATAAACTAGGCTGTTGCGTGAAAGATCTGGAATTTTGTCCTTGTTTGAGATAAAATAAGAGATCTTTTTGATGATGTAAACGACAATAAAGTTAACCGGTCTTCTCAAGCTGCGGCGGATTTTTTTAATGCAGGTCTTAATAAGGAATTTACCTTTCTTACCAAGATACGGCAAAGTAGGGAGTCATCGGTTGTATCTGTATTGCGCTTTGCATTAGACATGTATTTTCTTTTGAGTGAAGTAATAATAGATTTACGTAAGTAAACCGGGAAACCGTTCCATGACATAAAAGAGGTAATATGAGCAATTTGGTCGCTGAGTAACTTGGTATTACAAAATATCAGGAAAGCCGGATGAAAAGGTGCTTTTATCCATGCTGTTTTACGGTCCCAGGGTTCGAAACCAGAAAAATGTGCGGACTGAACGGTATGAGTGCTCTTACGAAAAACTTCAATGCCCGATTCGCCCAATTTTAGGTCAAGAAAGTGAACTAAACCATCACAAAAAAGTGTCAGCTGTGAATGTTACTGTCAAAATTATTGAAGGTTAATTAATGAAGGTTACTGTCAAAATTATTGAATTTTTCAAGAACTAGAGGAATGTCTGAAGGTTTAATAAGCACTAAGGTATCGTCAACGTAGCGACGGTAGAACTTGATAACACCATACCGTCGTTACGTTGACGATACCTTAGTACTTATCAAACCTTCAGGCATTCCTCTAGTTTTTGACAAATTCAATAATGTTGACAGTAACCTTTCATTCACAGTTGACACTTTAGTTCACTTTCTTGATCTAAAATTCGGCGAATCGGGCATTGAAGTTTTTCGTAAGAGCACTCATACCGTTCAGTACACACATTTTTCTAGTTTCGAACCCTGGGGCCGTAAAACAGCATGGATAAGAACACTTTTTTATCCGGCTTTCCTGATGTGTAGTAATACCAAGTTACTCAGCGACCAAATTGCTCATATTACCTCTTTTATGTCATGGAACAGTTTACCGGTTTACTTACGTAAATCTATTATTACTTCACTCAAAAGAAAATACATGTCTAATGCAAAGCGCAATACAGATACAACCGATGACTCCCTACTTTGCCGTATCTTGGTAAGAAAGATGAATTCCTTGTTGAGATCTGCATTAAGAAAATCCGCCGCGGCTTGAGAAGACCGGTTAACTTTATTGTCGTTTATATCATCAAAAAGATCTCTTATTTTATCTCAAACAAGGACAAAATTCCAGATCTTTCGCGCAACAACCTAGTTTATCAAATTTCTTGACCTGGCTGCAAATACCCATACATTGGAAAAACAGAACGATGCCTAGAAAAACGTTTGTCTGAACATTCCACAGATTTCTTAAACAGTGTGGTTGCTAACCATTTTCTTAATTGCCAACATGTCGAATACCCCGTCAATTCAAATATTCTGTTTGACAATCTCAATAACCTTTCCCGTGTAAAAACTCTTCTGTCATTAAGAATCTTATCACCGATAACTTTAAAATACTTTCCTCATCAAATTCTTTAAGCTATAACCAACTGTTAGCCTTAGAAGCACTTGATATAAAATTTAACAGGCCTGAGCTCAACAGTGGTTTCTTTCCATATTACTTATCCATTCTAATATCTGCTTTATATACATACATACACACACACACATATATATATATATATTTATAATTGTCATTGTTGTAAATTGGATTCGTATGTAGAGTGGTCGTTTTGTAAATTTGAATAATTTTTAGCTCCTCCTCTTAACGATGATGTCATGGTCTCCCGAGTATATAAATAACAGCTTTGTTTGTAACATATTAGTTTGACAATGACTTTGAAATAAAGTCGAAATATTACCGTGATTTGTTTCTTGTCTGTGATTTCTTGTTTGTGATTTCTTATCTAATAGCTCAAATATTGAGTTTACAAGATGGTATTCTTCGGAGTTTGTTTCTTGCTCTAAGTTAGAAAACTTTGGATAACTTTCAGGAAAGTGAAAATGAAATCTCCAAAACTTTTTTCGGTTCTTTTATCAAAAAAGAACTGCATGGAAAACATAGCGAAATCACCTTGACTTACAACTTTTGAAGAATCACAAACACTTTCGCTGACAGAAGCCGGTAAAAATTTTCGAGTTTTGCGAGGATAAAAGATTATTGGGAGATCCCTGTAGCCAATTTTTCAGTTTTAGTCTTTTATGGGGCTTCGCGTATCTGTGATTCATTCGGCAAGCGCTACAGTTTTTAGAATGAAAAATTCCTAATGCTCACAGCGGTGACAACGAAGGAGGGGAGAATATTAAGTCTAAAGTGTGCCAATTACTTGAAATAAACAAATTATCTCAAAGGCCTTAACAATTTTTGTTTTCGTTAATATTTCCATATTCATGTTGGTATAACTTTTGTTTGACTGTCAAATAGGGGGTTGCCACAGTTCAGGTTTGTCCCAGGGCGTCAATAGTGTTCACTACACCTGTAAGGGATGTAAAGTCATTAGTTAATAAGCAGTGGAAATGTTCCCGTTCCTGTAACGCCCTTTCTAATTGTGACACCTTTCCGTTGTGAGAGTTATGCAGGTGACAGTTGAGTATTTATATTTGGTTAAGGATGAGTGGCATTTAAGAAATTCGGTGAGCTACACACCACCGATAAACGGTAACTTTTATTGACTACTACTCATAACACGCTCGACGAGCGAAAAATTAGTGTCTTATGCCTAAAAATAATATCACAGTAATAACAACATATTATAAGTCTTAGTTATATTTAAATATACTCGAAAATTAACCACGACACAAAAATAAAGCTTTAAATATCCCCCCAAAAATGAGCTTTTACATACGTGGAAATGTAAAAGATGATGCTTCTGCCCTAGCCCTCAATGCTGCTTGTGCTTGTTCTGGAGTTTGAAGTTGATTATGTGACGGAGGTCGAGAGTGGTTTCGATGAGTATTTTCGGAGAAGGTTTGTATCAAATTTTGAGATTGATTTTGGAAGTGAGCTGGACCCTGGTTTTGAGGTTGGTCTTGAGACAGGGATAACACAGAATTTTGAGGTTGATTTTGCGTATGGGTTTGGCTTTGGGCTTGAGATTTATCTTGAGAAGTGATTTGAGCCTGATTTTGGAGGTGATCTGGGAATTGGGTTTGATCTAAATTTTGTGGCTGGTGTTGGGACTGGGTTGAAGTAAGGTTTCCTGGTTGATTTTGAGTCTGGGTCTGAGCATGGTTTTGAGGTTGACCTCCATGTGTGACTGGATCCTGCGACAGAGTCTGTGTTGGAGATTGTGCTTGGACTTGGGTTTGCGACTGATCTTGAGGACGGATTAATGACTGAGGTTGGGTTGATGCTTGAATTTGACCTTGAGAACGGTATTATAATCAACGTTTTGTAATATCCTGGTTTTCGAAATGTACACACGGAAAAACGTACGCTCTATACCAGACCTAATGTAAAGTCTGTTCCGAAAATTGTAGCGACCACTTATGAGAACACAACAAATGCAGAATGTATCACTCCTGACAGATCAGTGGCGTCGTGGCCGCTGGGGCAGGGGGAGCCAAGACCCCTCTAAATTGATATTTGTCGGAAATTTTACGGCTGTCGGGAAAACTATACAATACTGCCGACCAGATATTTCACTGACATGATCATCTATCCAACGCGAAAGCTGATTCAAACCCCGTACCAAGAGTATTATCTCTGACGGCTGTCTTCGAATTCTTGCTTTCCAAACGCCGACTAGCGTTGAACGGTTGCAGGAAGATATTTTCGTCACATTCTCATAGTGATTGTCATACAAGACCAAAGGGTTTGGATCTGGCCTTTCCTACGATTAACTGAAAGTATCGTGGATAAAATTGAAATATATCAATGCAATTACATTTATTTTGAGGTGTTTAAAACCAGATATCCTTCGGAGACCGATTTAAAAATAGTAAGCCAGTGGAAGAAATGAACAGAACATAAATTAGACTGGTTGCCTTTTAATAAGTCAGTAATATCCGATTTCTGGAACTTCGTCTCCATGAATTTCTCAGTCTGAGGAATTACAATACTTTGTTTTTAATTACCGAGCAGTGTTTTTGTCCCAGGAAACAAGCGCAAAATGACGATTGATTTACAGAGCATTTTTGACAGAAGTTGTCCCCTGGGATTGCTAGAAATGGTGTTTCAAGATAGCGAGATTTTAAAATTTTCTGGGGGGAGCATGCCTCCAGGCCTCTCCCCCTTAGTAAAATCCCGATTTGGCGAGATCTATAAGTTGGAGAGTCTGAGTATAGCATATTTTACTAGTATTATTACTGTATAGTTTCTTCAGCCTGCCTGGACATGGAGAACTTAGAATTCGGATAATCGTATGAGCTGTACTTTTTTAACACCTGAATATTATGGAGTAGGAGAGTGGATAATACAGTCGGAATTTTTACGTATTGGCGGTAATGCTCAGTTAGAGCACACTTTCTCATATAGTGGCAAGAGAAACTGCAATAATACGTTGGTGTTATCAGAATTAAAAGGGTTTTCCATTACCAAAAAAAAAACAAACAACATTCTGGATCAAAATGCCACTCAAAATTAGTGCACCTCAAACTAGATCGATCTGTTTGTCGGAAAATTCAAGAATTTGGCCCCCTCCATTGGAGAGGTCGCACGACGCCACTGTGATAGATCAAGAGTGAATGGCGATATCTTAGGATTAGAACACTGATGTCAGATTGGTTTGGAATATGATACTACTATATCATAGCTGAAGAAAAAGGAACAGCATAGGCCCGACTGAAAGATTTCTGTGAAGAACATGCATGTTAACAAGCATCGGTTTGCCATGCAAACTGATACAGAATTGCCTCACTTAATTATTGCTGGATACGGATCGGTTGGTTTGTATCAACGGTTGGTCAGTGTTGATACGTGGGTTTGTCAGAACAGTTTGATTGCAAGGCCTCACATGCAAATTCTCTTGGGAAATGTCGCATTCAGTGAGAATAAATTTCATTAACCAACAGTTCTTAGGGTGTTGTAATTGTATTGGCTTCGATTCTATGGGTATAATGCAGCAGGCTTTGCTACATTACAACGCAATCCAAAATCATTGCATTGGCGGTGGAAGATGTTTTATATTGATGGGCTAAATCTTTAAAAACAACTAGGACAGCTATTACATTCCACTTGCCTCCTTAAAAAACTTAAAAAATCAATTAAAGAAGCTGGATTTGTAACTGATTGCGTTAGAATAAAACAAGAATAAAGAATAAAACAGTTTCAATACTCGACTGCGGTCTTTCAAGTTTGAAATGTTGTATATTTACTTATAGAATCCAGCATAATGAAATATTTGGCTAAGAGGCATATAGAAATATGTTTTAACGAGTTTTTAATTTTTATGTATAACAAGAAAGCTCAGTTATTTAGCCAGAATAGTTATAAATTGAAACAAAAAAAGAAAGAAAAGGAGAAAAGAGAAAGTGAGAGAGAGAGGGAGAATGAAAGAAAGAAAGAAAGAAAGAAGGAGAGAAAGAAAGAAGGAAAGAAAGAAGAAAAGTAAGGAAGAAAGAAAGAAAGAAAGAAAGAAAGCATTACGGTTAATTATAGGATCTCTTTTCAAAACTATACCAGCGCATGACCAGCCATTTCTTTGACACTTTCGGACATTAGTATCAGAAAATCTTAAAAACTGGAAGTTTTGAGGAAATGTTCATATCACAACGAACTGAGGAACGACCTTAAAGCTCCTTAGTGGTCAGCGAAGACGATGGCCTAAGTCAGGGGTGTCCAACATACGGCCCGCGGGCCAGAGTCAGGCCCGCCAAGGGAATATATCCGGCCCGCCAGCAAGTGCCTAGTCCCAGCTCAAAATACTTATCAAAACAAAGATGGCCAGATATCTCACTAAAATGCCAATCAAGCCATTGTACAGTGTACACTGCAGTAATACAACATGACTAGTATAGTACAGTAGATACTATATAACTGTATGATTATACTTTCTTCAGCAGTTTAGCTATACTCTAAATAGAATCATGGCTTATCCGTCTCATCGGCTTGTCTTGCCCACATTTACTGTACAGCCCTCCTTCTGGGAAAAAATGGGAATGTGGTCCCTCACACAAAAAGGTTAGACACCCCTGGCCTAAGTCCTTCACAACTAGGGAAACACTGTCGACTGTTTGTCGTAACAATTTAGTAACTCAGAGGAACCTGAAATTTTTGGTGGCCTTTATGAAACACAAAGAGCAATAACGGAGAATTGGGAGCCTGGGGTCCACTAGTTTTGTAATTTTGTCCTCTAAATCCGATTCTGAGACATTTTTTTTCTTGACCCCAGACCCCATCACTTTTAACGCGACCACACGAAACGTTTTAGGGCTCTGGCGACACAAACACCGGACTGATAATGTGATTGGCTGACGCAATACAATAAATTGAATAAGAGACATGTCAACATGCTTTGAATAACAAAAATCGGATATCCGAATTTCTAGAATATCCGGTCGTGTCTGGAGACCAAGAACTTCTTGCTCGGCCGCACAAACAAAAGTTGGGGTATCTGGGGCTATAATGTAAGCTGCGATTGTATGCAGTAATGTATACTGCGATTTTCTGGTAGAAATCATTACACATTACAGGATCCAAAGCAAATATCTATTGAAAAAAATAGTTTAAGACAGTATAAAGAAAAATTTATTACCTCTGCTTTCTAAGACCTTAAAATAGTTTTTGTCAACTCGTAAGCTGGAGACATGGCCACGCGAGACGATGAACCTCATGTGCGAAATGGGATTATGCTCGGTTTTCCTAAAATGGAAACCAATTTGCCCCAAAATTCCACCAGAAGTATTTCTAAAAGGTCGAAATGTAGATAAAACATCAGCCCGTCGTGTTGCAATTAATAACCAGTAACGACCCTAAAATAGAGCCTCGTGAAACGTCACATGTTACTGTTTCTTTATCAGAGAACGTACCATTAACATAGCAGTTTCGGAACGGTTGGTGTGATAAAATTCAAACCACTTATTCAAACTCCCAGGTAACTAATTTTTGTAAGACGAATATTGTGATCAACATTATAAAAAACTTTCCTGAATCAAGAAATATTACAACATTTGATAAGCCGTAATCAATGTTAAGATACCTCTGAATTGTCAAACAGTAGTAAAGCATAAACTAGCCTTCACAGCACTCGTTCCAAATAATCATAAACAACCGCAGCACAACTTAATTAGGTCCTTCTAACTAACTTCTGACTTTCCATATATATACTTACAAAACTCATTAAGAATTCATGAGCAAAAGACAAAAGAAAATTATAACCGAGTCGTGTTTGTATATGTAATACAGACACATGTGCTTTAGGCTATGTTGTCCAGCGAAGGGAAGGCAGGAACACATGATCTTTTTAGGACTTTTTAGGACAACACAGCCTCCAGGTTCGCACACAAATTCGCAAGCTTTGCTTTGTGGCCTTCCCCCATATTTCCATTAGTTTTGTTTTCCGTCCGTCGCTCCACCTAGCGCACTTCTTTTCTTTTAAAGACAGGAGTCCCAACGGTCTAAAATCTCGTGTTGTGTATCTTCTTAAGTGTTGATGTTGCAATGCGTCGTATCTAGGCCAAACTAGTCGATTTCTCCACACACGGATTGCTGATCACTTGGGTATCTCAGTCCTTACTGGCAAAGAGCGTATTACCCTTCCACAACAAACATTCTATCACATCACCACGACACTGGCTATCCCACTACATCAAATGATTTCACCATGCTCTCTCACTCCTCCTCATCTATCACTCATGAACTCCTCATTAGAGAAAGTTTACTCATTCACAAACTCAATCCTGCCCTCAACTCTCAATCAAGCTCAATTCCTCTTTGCTTATTCTGAATCCTTTTACCCTCTTCGCCACCTCTGGCATCTCATTACTTCCTATTTCCTCTCAAACGCCAAATTTATGCTAATTAACCATGTAATAATATTTTAGTGATTGTTTTATAGTATTATGTTTCATTCTCTAATGATGTTGCGTCTTAAGCAACAAAACGTTAGATCTAAATAAACCTTTTGACACAAATATGTCTGTGTTACGAATTTTTTGCTGGGTCTTGATTTTCATCCTTTGAATACGTTTTCCGCCCGGTTCTTCAATTACAACGACGAACAGAACGTATTTTAAGTTACTGGACATTGGAAGATACTCATCAATAACTCTTAAGAAACTACGAAACATAATTCACAGGTACTGCAACAACACCGACATAAAGTTTGAAATAAGCAAATTGTTCAGCAATAAGGACAAAGTTCCAAATCCCTTGAAGTCTCATGTTATCTACTTATTTGAATGCGCGGACTGTAAGGAACGTTACTTTGGAGAAACCAACAGGCACCTCCAAACAAGAGTTAATGAGCACCTTCAGGCAGACAGGAACTCTCAAATATTCAAACATCTTAAAACCTCGGATAATTGTAGAAATCTCTATAACTCTACTTGCTTCAAAACTCTGGACACTGCCGGAATCAAATACCAACTTAATTTAAAAGAAGGATACTACATTCTACATAGCAAACCGGAACTCAACAAACAACAGGATCATGTCATCTTAAACTTACCTTTATAATCTCCATTAATAAATTATCATTATCTCATACTAATTATGATTTACGTGTAACTTTCCACTGATGTAATTTTAATCCTTATTAATTCGAAATACATTACACTGTAGCTGACGCAAACCAATTTAGCGCCATCAAATATCATTCAACTGTCATGTAAATTGCCTGATGACGGGATAAGCACATTCCGAAACATGTCGCAAATAAAGTTTTCAATCAAAACTGTAGTGTTAATAATCAAAAAACTATTTATATATATATATATATATATATATATATATATGAACTAATAGTGTGAGATTAACCACTTGGGTGAGAAGACATAAGGATATATTAATACAACTTCCAAGTGAATCGAACCCATACCGGGTAAGTAGAGGAAAACTCCACTTGACCGCGGCTGGGATTCGAGCCCGCGACTTTCGGTTTACTAGTCCGACGCTCTACCAACTGAGCTACAAGGCCAAGCCGGAAGCCAAGCATGGCCTCCTCCCAGCTTGGCCTTGTAGCTCAGTTGGTAAAGCGGCGGACTAGTAAACCGAAGGTCGCGGGTTCGAATCCGAGCCGCGGTCAAGTGGAATTTTTCTCTACTTACCCGGTATGGGTTCGATTCACTTGGAAGTTGTATTAATATATCCTTATATATATATATATATATATATATAAATGTAGCTGTTTGGTCTCTGAAGAGAAGAGTGCTCAATACAAAGGTGTAGAGCTTTGATAGTCTATTAAGTTATAGCTTTGAGCAACTGTCGTTACACGGTGTTTCACGCTTACGCGATCATCAGACGGCTAATTACATTTAACTACGTTGTCCCTTTTATGCTCTTCAGGGCGCGGTGGCGTCATCCTTCAGGAATTAGAGGAATTTGTTAATTGTCCGGCGGTGTGTCTTTATAGTTGCGGAGGAGGAATTTGTTGATGTGACGGCAATTCGACAGCAGCTCGTTTCTTTTATTTAGGAGTGGGATATTTTGGAAAATTATGTGATACTTCTCGGTGAGGCAAAAGTTGCATCGCTGGGACCCGTTTCGGAAGGTTGGAGCCTTGTCGAGGATGGACCATCGTATGTTGGTGTTATGAAGGTTACTGTCGCGTAGATTCCAAACGTATTTCGAGAGTTCTGTGGAGTTTGCCTTGCTGCGGTGTTTCAGGGAGTTTCGGTGTTTGTACAGTCTATCTTTAAAAGTGAGCTCGGTTAGTCCTATGTAGTTTACGGATTCGCTGGTCTTGTCGTTGGTGATTTCTGCTCTGTAGATAATACTTTCGCTCAGGCACTTTCCTTGGAGCGGGCACAATTCTTTCTCCCTGCAGTTGCATTTTGGTGCGTTGTTTTCTGGTTCAGGGTGAAGGACCTTGCGGTTATGGGACTTGACGATGTTTGACATGTTGGGCATACAACTGTAGCTTACCTTCACGGAGTTTCTATTGAAGATTTTATTAAGTTTGTGTCCTTTTGGAAAGTGTTTGTCTACGAGCAGAAGAAACTTTTTTCCTACGTTAGTTCTGACGTTGGCACTGTACGGTGGGTTGAACCAGATGATGTTTCTCTTTCTGTTGGGTTTGGCGTTGGGGTTGTGATTTTTGGGTGGCTCGTACTTGATCTTCTCGTTGAATCCGCTGGCTTTAAGTGCTTCGTTGTAGTACGGGGCTGCACTGTCAAAAATTTCCTTCGTGGCGGATATTTTGCTGATTCTTTTCCCGATGTTTTGTGGGAGTTGTTTGATTATGCTCGGAGGGTGGTTGGAGTTTCTGTGGATGTATTGTGGATGGTCGTTTGGTTTTCGGTACGGTCTGTACGAGGCTTCGTTAAGGTTCAGGGAGATGTCTAAAAAGTTTACTTCGTTCAGGTTGCATTGGATAGTTATTTTGAGTCCTAGTTGCCTAAAGATCTCGATTATTTCTTTTCTGATGCGGTCACTGGTTTGGCTGCTGATGTTTTGGAAAGTGGCCAGGCCATCGTCGCGGTATAGGCCGAATTCTGCGTCTTCGTATTTCTTGGATAGAATTGACAAGATGTAGATTCCGACTAGCTCACAGACCTCGGCACCGTCGTGGCTTCCCATGGTGACGTCGGATGTTGTGTCGTTGTCTTTTTTCATCCACGTTGTTCCGTTGCTAAATAAAAGCGATTTTCTGGAGTGCATTATGATGTTGATGCTTTCTTGGTTAAGGGTTGTGTGTTGTTTCGCAAACTCCATGGCTTTTGTTAGAAAATCTTCTGAGATGGATGGGTAGAAGTCGACAATGTCGAACTGGGTGAAGGAGAGGACGGGTTTGTTTTGTAGGGCTTTAAATCATTCGATGACGCTGTTGGTATTTCGCCACTGGTGGGCTTCAGTTATGGTTCTTAGTTCCGTGTTGATGTGGTCTAGGATATGCTTGCTGACGCGGCCCAGTTCACTTTTAGCGGGATTGATTAGTTTGCATTTGGAATCGTTCTTGAAATTTTCTTTGTGGTCTTTAAGTGTTATAAAGGCTTCTTTCTTCGCTAATGACGTTGCCCTGTTCTGTATTCCCAGGTTTGTTGAGATCTTTTTGGCCTCGAGGTTGATGTCGTTGTATGCTTTGTTGTCCGACTTCTTGTAGGCCTTCGTGATGTTCTGCTGTAGTAGTTTCTCGTACGTTGGTTTGTCCATTTCGTATATGTTTCGCGTTTTGTCGGCTGGGATAAACGTTTTCTTTGAGTTTCTTATGGTTTTGATGTCCTCGTTCAACTTCCTCTGAAAATTGTTGCCGGTCTTCTTGAATTGAATGCCTCGGGCCATGTTTAGGAGGTCATTTTCGAAAGGTCCCATGTCTTTGTTTTGCGGGGGGCACTGCTTTGACTTAAGACCGAATGTTTTCTTCTCGGTGGGATCTTGTTTCTCGGGAAATTGCGCTTTCCATCTCATTCTTTTCAACACATGTTCGATCTTTTCCAGCAGGATCGTTTTGTAGAGCTTCTGTGGTGGCAACGGGATGTTTTTCATTGAGTAGCTGAATGTACGTTGCTCCATGGCAGACCATAACGTGTGGCTCTGTCCAGAGGTTGAGAGTGCTCGACGTTAGGAGCGTTAGGAGCGTGAAACACTGTGTAACGACAGTTGCTCAAAGCTATAACTTAATAGACTATATATATATATATACATACACCCGCTTGCCGAAAGGTTGTCCAAAGAAAGATAGATAGATATTCACAGTTGTCATTAACAATTCAAGTTATGTAAAATGCATACTGTCGTAGGTAGCTGGTTACGCTACAAGATTTCATTTAGGGGGAGAAACGTTATGACTCCACTTGTATAAACATCCATCCATACATAATGGATTAAAATAATCGCTTAACTCTGCAACTATCCAAGGACAGGATATACCTTTCTTGGTGGTTAAAAACAAGAAGGCATCAACGATCTAATTTGAAAGAACGCATTACTTTGGTAAAATGCTGCATTGATTGACTGGGTCTTATTTGCTTACTTTGTTAATTAACCCATTCTGTCCGTACCCGACTTTTAACTTTTACTCTGGCTGCCGCCAGACGATTTTACTCGTCAAGAAGAGACTTCTCGGACAGGAAAGTGTTAATCCGAGTAAAATATAAGTGATTATGGGGAGTAAAGCCGGCTTTAAACGAACTGGGATTTTCCTGAGTGGAGTCAAATTTTTGATTGTTTCTCAAGTTATCGAGTCCAACTAATTTATCTAAAACTTCCACTCCACGTGCAAAATTCCGTTTGGTAGAAAACCAATTCTCGACCTTTTAAACGCAAATATTTTATAGAGATTAACTAAGCATGCAAAAGGGATCTTTCCAATGAAATATGTCCTTTGGACTTGGGATGTTGATGCCGTTTTGTTTTGTTTTTTTCAGCCAACAAGAAAGGTATCTTGTCCTTTGATAACAGCAGGTTTAAAGCGATTATTTTAATCCAATATGTATGGATATTTACACAAATGGAATCACAATGTTTCTCCCCCTGAGTGAAATCATGTAGCGTTGCAAGCAGAAGTTATGCTCCCCTACGACAGTATGCATTTTAAGCATGTATGTATATATATACATATGCATATCACGAAGTCCAAGGGAATACCAAGAAAATATTACTGGTGCGAATAATAAATATAATTAAATTAACAGATTGCCATAGCTTAAAAACTGCCCAAGCTTGGATCTCATTATATGTGGTAAAAAAATGAAAAATTAAGGTTCGAGCCAAAAATTAAATTAGACTAAACAAGAATCAAAGAAGAAAACTAATTAAGTACTATTCTGCAATTTGAGAAACACCCTGACGTTTTCGACCTCCT
The DNA here is from genome assembly GCA_030142905.1 of Heliopora coerulea. NCBI lineage: Eukaryota > Metazoa > Cnidaria > Anthozoa > Scleralcyonacea > Helioporidae > Heliopora > Heliopora coerulea. Next base: position 4,863,019 of record JASJOG010000003.1, on the reverse strand, counting down.
AACAATTTTCCATTTTTTACATTATAGAAAAAGACTTACTTTAGCTCTAAGACATGCGAATTCAGGAAGCTTTGGTCACTACTGAGTTGTTCCATTATCTGAAAAAATCATAACAACATTGAAATAAACTGAATGGTTTGCACCAGGAAAGATCAACACCTGTTTGGTGAAAGTTGATCTCTCACCCATTAAAGCAAGTGAAATTAATATCAAAGAACGTGAATATTTTGCTAACTTCCATGCACCTAGTGTGAGAAATTGATATTAGGATGTGGTTGGTTAAGAAAATCGAAAAATCGCGGAATGTGATCTGATGAATGGAAAATCGAAAAACAGTGGCGTGACCTGGGATGTCTCCACGATGTCTTATTCCTATTTTTCTGGCAGAAAAGGGTGTTTATGATCACCAGCTGGTGCTCTGCATATTTGTTCAGGAGCTGGACTCCATTGGAGTTGGCGTTGCTTACCCCCTCCTTTCCAATGACATTCTCCCACATTGCGTTGTCTCTGCCTACACCGGCGGTGAAGTCTCCAAGAAGAATGATCTTGTGGCTGCCTGGTATCTGTGATAATTTAGAGTCAAGTGTGGAATAAACTTGTCTCCTTATCTTCAGGTTCAGCCATAAGAGTAGGTACGTATGAGGAGATCACTGTTCATTGTTGGTTGGAGTTGAGGTTGATACGGAGTGTTATCAGACGCTCATTGACACCTAATGGGAGTTCCTTCAAGTCCCTGACCAGTTCGTTCTTGACAGCAAATCTAACATCATGAATTCTCTGTTCAACTTCCTCCTTTCTCTTCCAGAAAAAAGTGTATCCTGCCTCTGCTTCTGTCAGTTGTCCTTTACTAGCGCGCTGAGTCCCTTGAAGCACTGCGACTTCGAAGTCATATTGCTGAAGTTATCGGGCAACAAAAGCCGTTCGTCTCACGGGTCTCTCACTAAGTTCGTTATCCACCAGAGTTCGTACATTCCGTGTACCAAATTGTAATCTTGTTGTTTTCCACCGCATAGAGGTGACCTCCCCTGGCTGCAGTTTCCCAGCCAGGCGTGTGAGGAAACAGACTATGTTTAGGGTAACTTTTCTAACTCCTTACCGATGTGGGGTGAGCAGAGTGGCTCCTCAGCAGGGCTGCTCGGACATGGAGGCTACTATAGAACTACTCTTCAGCTTCAAAATTACGAGATTAATGCTATTGTTACTTGACCCCCCAACGTCTACGTGCTGGCTCGTAATTGAAAGCTTTCAGGCTTCACAGTCCTTCTTCCGTCGCTGCTTACGAACCACCACAGGGCTTTCATTGCGTATTATGTAGCTGATAGTATTGCATATGCCAAGAGTTTTTAAGTGAGTACAAGGTAGCACGATGAAGTTACCACGATCCTTGACATCACTTGTCCTGGTCCCAGTGGCAAGGTTACCTCAACGACTAAAGTGCAAGTTCTGCTGGTGTGGGTGGCCGTTGGCTCGCTCGGAGCTCATGCGTCCTTTGACAGGTCTTCTTTTTGTCCTGCGGGCTGTCCACCACACTCTCCTCTCCAGGCGAGACTGAAGGGGTTGCCGGTTGAGTCGCCGACGGCCCATTTACGAACAGGTAGTATTGGCTTTATGGTTACAAGTAGCAGATGACTATACCGATGACGACACATGATGATGATGATGATGATGATGCTGATGCTGATGCTGATGATGATGATTATGATAATGATGACAGTGATGTGATATAATGTGTGTGATAATGTCAATGTCGTAATGATGATGGTGATGGTGATTATTCATCTGCATCATCATTTTTTTTGTTTTTTTGTTTTAATGAGATGCTAATATGAGCAATTATCTACTCGTTCCCTTCTAGAAATTAAATTTGAAATTTGAAAGAAAATGCCACAAAGTGTTCTGGAAGTTGTACTGGGCTGACGCAATAAGGTGAACCGGCTATTAATGGTAACCTAGAAGACTTTGTGAACAGATAACCATATACATGAAGGTAGCAAGCTAGCAATATATACGAATTTATCAAAGTAAAAGGGAAAAAAAAAGTTTTCAAATATTGATATAAAAATGCATATGGAAACTAAGATCTGCAATTTTGGAGAATAATGTAGAGCAATATAAATTTGTTTTTTAAATGTTAATAAATGCAATAATTAATGTAATGAGATGCTACCCACCGAATCAAGGATGTTTCCTCGAAATAAACGGTATGCACTGCTTTCTCTGTTGCTCATTGAAGGATTCCACCTCTCAAGGAATTTAATTTCCGCTTTAAATTCATTGTCTATCAAGAGTTAAAAGTTAATCTGAATACAAACATGTCTATCCAAAGAGAGTTTGTCACAAAAGTTTTATTCGCTAATACAAACAATAGAAATATATTTGGAGCGAGTTGTAAACTTAGTAATTTATAGTAAATGGACAGAATCAGGGAGTGGAAGTTTTGAAGTTAATAGAAAGTCGACGCCTTATGTGTTGAAACTGAGGCCTGCGCCAAACAACGTGCATAGACAATTTTAATTCAGACGAATGTTCCTCCAATTCATTTCGTCAGAAAAGTGGCAGAAAAGCATATCTGAGTTAAACGTTGAATTCAGTGGTCGAACTTAATGCACTGAAACGTGACATAGACCTTTATGACCTGAGCACAAGTCCTTGAAAATCCTAAACAATTACATATCTTGTTCGCTTTCAAAAAATAATCCAACAAAGAGGAGACGTCAACATTTCACCGAGGATTAAATGTGACTCGTCAAAGAATTCATTATTATAATACTGGGCTCATATCGCTCTTAACTCAAAACAATGGTAATCAATTGGCCGGCCAGCCCGGTTGTATTTTTATTCCGTACAGATCGGAAAATTTTAGCAAGAACTTTTTTGAGCTAAGTTAGATACAAAAGAACGAAAATTGCATATGTTTTTTGAAAAATTACGAGCAACAAATTAGCTTGGAACGTCAGTGTGATTTGTTGCTGCGAGACACGATAACGGAGTTTAAATACATAGAAATGAACTGAAGGATGTTTGAGGGCTCTTAAATTATCACCTAGTTAATCTCGTTTATTCGGATTTTTACGTGATTAGTGTTTGCCATCAGGCTTTAAACACAGGGAAGACCATTTAGTTTAGATGGCACCGAACAGTTTGGTCAAGAGTAGAAAAAACCCCCAAAACAAACCAAAACTTGCAGAAATTTGAACCTGGAAAAGAGACTACATTGAGTTTGGAGTGGCAAGCATGTCACAAAAGACGCAAGATTGAGAACACGAAATTCAACTTGCAGATCAACAAGTACAAATTTTGGACCAAGAGTTTAAACATGAAAATTTAGGTTCTAGACGATTATCATACGATAAAAGTCAATATTTCTTACAAAAAGATTGCGATCCAAGCTACATTAGACGTCTTATTGACTTGTACTTCAACATGGAAAAATAGGGCACTTAGAACAAAATAAGAAATAAGAGAACTAAACGAAAAACAGTGAGCGAACAAAGAACAAAAGAAAACGGATTCAACAGTTAAAGGGCCTTTCCTCACCTCAGCACCCGTATCATTTTCCGCCCTACCAGACGTCTTTCATTTTTTTACCTTTAAGGACAGGGTTTCTAAGGGTTTGAGGTCTCGTGTGGTCTATTCTTTGAAGTGTCAATGCTGTAGCGCATTTTATGTCGCAATCTACATACACAAGTCTCAGATCATTTGGGAATCTCTGCCCTTACTGGTAAAAAACGTGCCACTGCCACCCCATCCAGTATTTTAGTAAAACCTTTCCGAAACTGGCCATACTGCATCCCTTGACGACTTTGAAATTCTTTCCCCTTGCTCTTCCCCTCCCGAACTTCTCGTAAGGGAAAGCCTCCTAATTTCCAAAGTTAAACCCTATTTGAATGGCAATCTTAGCTCCATTCCCCTGTCTTTGTTCTAATTTTCTCTTCTTTATTTCCGCCACTACATAGCTTGTAATTTAATATCTTCATTTATCTATGTATATTCGCTGTTTTGTAATTATATCCCTCACTCTGATGATGTTGAGATATGCGACGAAACGTTAGTTAGTTTAATAAATCTTATCGTGTTCAGTGGCTTTGTCCCGTGTTTTGTGCTGGGCATTGATATTCGTCTTGAGATTAAGATTCCCGCCTGGTTCTTCACTTACGATTAGTTAAAGGGTTAATAGATAATACCTGTTATTTGAACATCGCTTCAAAGACATTAACTTAGGAATTTAGTTCCGTGTATTACACTTACTCTCTTTGCCGTCGTCATCGATCACGTGTCTTTTGTGTCTTAATCCCTTTACGAGTTTCATTTCGTTTGCAGAAAGATCCCTTTTGGTAGAAATCATAAGTTTTTGTAATCCTTCTTTGAATTTGGAGGTATATTTGCTTCGGAATTTTGCTAGAAATAGTAAATTATAATCAGCAACTAGTTAAGTTTAATATTCCTTACTATCATTCATTTCCCTATTGGTTGAAAAATGCTTCTAAACAGAAGAATTTATAGCAATCTTACGACTTGTTTAACATGGGAACCTCGAAGTTGTCCTCATGCTGTCAGGTGGTGATAAAAACTAATCCTTCCCAATATCTTAAGCAGTGGCGCCGTGGGACCTTGGGCAGACACTCACTTTCCGCCATTTCTCATCAACATCGCGACACTGGTCATCCTGTAACTCCTGACGAAGTAGTTTCGAACTGTTGCTGAGTGAAAGCCTCCTCATTAACAACTTGAACCCTCCCGTAACGCTACCTTAGCTTCCTACCCACTTTCCTTGTTTTGAATTACTAATTACGGTTATTTTAATTTTAAACCATTTTGTAATTTTAAACAGTAATTTACTCTTACGTCATTTGTAGATTTATAGCTTATCTCGTTTCCATGTAAAATATACCGCTGGTCATAAAAATTTTCCACACTCTGATGATGTTGCGAGACGCAACGAAACGTTAGTATTAATCATGTTTTAAAACACTTCAACCTATGGCTGTTGTACGCATTCTCTGCTGGGCCTTGATTTTTATTGTAAAACTACGTTTTCCGCCTGGTTTATCACTAACCGGTACTATAACTGAGCATTACCGCTAGTGTGTGAATATTCCGACTGTATTATCCACTCTCCTAAGCCATAATATTCGAGTATGAACTCAGTACAGCTGATACGTTTATCCAAATTCTAAGTTCTCCATGTCTAGGCAGGTTGAAGAAACTATACAGTAACAATACCATTACAGTATGCTATAGTCAGACTCTCGAACTTATAGACCTCGCCAAATCGGGATTTTACTAAGTGGGGAGGCCTGGGGACATGTTCCTCCAGAAAATTTTAAAATCTTGCTATCTTGGAATATGATTTCTAGCAATCCCAGGGGACAACTTCTGTCAAAAATGCTCGGTAAATTGATCGTCATTTTGCGCTTGTTTTCTGTTACGCTGCTTGGTAATGAAAAAGCATAGTATTGATATTCCTCATGCTGAGACATTCTTAGAAGGGAAGTTCCAGAAATCGGATATTATTGACTTATTAAAAGGCAACCAGTCTAGTTTATGTTCTGCTCATTTCCTCCACTAGCTTACCATGACATTGAGGTTTTTAAAATACTTCGATGCTAACGTTTCATTACATAACCAGTAACATCATCAGAGCGATACAGTGGCGTAACTGGTGTTTTTTGTAGGGGGGCGAAAACCTAATTTTCCCGACATACTTTATGTTTAAGATTGATTATGCTTGGAATTATCTATTGTCCTCAACCTCTACGATGTTATGTGTAATATGTCATAAACGAAGGCGATTATTCTACCAGGAGTTACAAACACGAGAGAACAATAAAAATCACGAGGCCGTAGATCGAGTGATTTTTATTATTCTTTCTCGCTTGTAAAACACGATAGGAGAATGAAAATCACGAGGCTTGCGGCGTCGTGCTTTTTAGTGTTTTCATGTGTTTTACAGACGCTTGAGAACAATGAAAATGACGAGGAGGTAGGCTGAGTGCTTTTTATTGTTCTCGAATATTTGTAAACCCTGGTAAAAGACGAGACTAGCATTTATGAAATAGACTCTCAATCGTTTATTTTTGAATTTATAACTAAGAAATGTGGTAGTGAACGGTTCTTCGTTTGGGCCGTTAGTTATCTGATTTCTTAATTATGAATTCGTATTATCTATTCGTATTATGATTTCTTAAACGATTAAACAGGCTGATCAAGTTAAACTCCCGAAGTTCTCTCGATTGCAGCTTGTCTGGTATCCCAAAAAATGAGACCTTATCACCAGCGCACTGTAAACAAATCAACTTGGTCGCGTACTGCTTCATTCTGCTTTGCACAAAAAGAGCACGAAGCTGAGCCGTCTGGCTCACAAAATCCGGCGAAAGACAATTCGATTAAGTTCAATCTTAAGGTATATTGCTTTGAATACCGAGACCGTAAGCAATATAAATAATTTGTTGAAAAGGGCTTCTATAAAACCTAGCTAGTAAAATACAAAATAACCATTTCGGTTATTGCTGACAGAATAAATTTTTCCGATGAAATTTCCTGTGGGGCCAAGTTGCCCCCCTGTCCCCCCTATCAGCTACGCTACTGGAGCGATATGATTACAGCAATAATATCTTGGCCTAAACTTTGTTTTCCGCCTTCTCAGTCTCCCATGATTTTTCAATTTTGTCATCTGGCAACTCCCAATTACACGTACTTCTCAAGGAAAGTTTATTAATAGGTAAAATCAACCCTTGTCTCAATAACAACATCATATCCTTTCCTTCGATGTTCTTTAAATTTTTTCTTTGCTTGTTGACTGTTTAGTTCTCACTGTCTTACCGCACTCCTGACTTCTCACCTAATTATTCTTCCGATGTGCCTCATTAATTATTCTACCTGCCTGTGTAATTCGTTAAGTTATTTAAGCCGAGATATTATTGCTGTCATCATATCGCTCTGATGATGTTACTGGTTATGTAGCGACTCGTTAGCATTAAGGTATTTTAAAAACCTCAATGTCATTGTTTTTCTTAAAGTTATTTGCTGGGCGCTATTTTTTATTACTCGATCGAGATTCCCTCCTGGTACCTCCATTGCCGAAATTTTGGCTTACCATTTTTAACTCGGTCTCCGAAGGATATCTGGTTCTAAACACTTCAAAATAAATGTAACTGCACTGATATATTTCAATTTTATCCACGATACTTTCGGGTAATGGTAGGAAAGGCTACATGTAAACCCTTTGATCTTGTATGACAAGCACTATGAGAATTTGACGAAAATATTTTCCTGCAACCGTTCAACGCTAGTCGGCGTTTGGAAGGCAAGGATACGAAGACGGCAGCCAAAGATAACATTCTTGGTACGGCGTTTGAATCAGCTTTCGCGTTGGAAGTAGATGATCATGCCAGTGAAATATCTGGTCGGCAGAATTGTATAGTTTTCCCGACTGCCGTAATATTTCCGACAACCTCAAAATTTCAGACAATATCGACTTAGAGAGGTCTTGGCTCCCCTTGCCCCTACGGCCACGACGCCATTGATGTTAAGATCATTCGTGTACCTCGACTGTTTCAAATGGAGACGGGATGATATTGTTGCCGTAACCTCTTTTACCAAACAACCTTGTCTGTTTCACCAACCAACACAACAATTCTTCGATTTATTTCAACGCAAAAGTTATTTTAAGTCAAGGTATTCCATAATAATCCTAGTTTTACCAAAAAGTGGGGCGAAGTAACAACCTTCCCCGCGCGCACTCACGCCGCTCAGACGAAGATAACGTTATAAATAATATTTTCAAAAAGTACGCCTCTTTTTCGTAGTTGAAGCTAGATTAAAACTTTAAGAATATTTAGATAAGTTCAGTGATCATTGTTCCGGCCATTGACTGGAACAGTAATTGAACATTTTATTAAACTCTGGGTTAGATAGAGAAAGAAAACAGCAATGCATTGGAAAGTCAAAACAGACTCTTCGTTGCTTTTTTGTTTTGTTTTTGTACTCTTGCATCTATCATTGCGGAGTAAGAGCTTTGAGGTTTTGTGTAGAATTGTGGGCAGAGTGCAGTGCAGCGGACGTAAACAAACCGCTGACTTTTTAGGGTTATGGTCACTCAGGATTAGAATTAAGGTTAGGATAAGAGTTTAGGGGTTAGGTTCAGGGGTTAGGTTCAGGGTTAGGATTGGGTACAATAAGGATTAGAGATTTGATTGGGGTTTAGGTTTGGGTTAAGGTTAGGTTTGGGGTTAGGGTTAGGGTTCGGTGAGTTTAGTCCAATCAATTCAAGTACATCCGCCAAACTGCAGTTGGTCCGAATTGTGTTAATTAGTCTTAATAGACAGCTTAGTTATATGTATCATATGAACAATGAATGACATACCTTGACCAGCTATAAAAAGGATGGATAAAAATATGAATGATGAAAGAATGGTATGATTCATCATTAGGATAGGCTTTTGTTCTTTCTGAGAAAAAAAAAAAAAAAAAAGGATTTTTTTCAAAATAATATTGTTAGAACAGACTACATACATCTACTAATGTCATGATCAAGTATGGACGTAAAATGTCAAGAAAATTCTTGAACAGATATGTCTTTAAAATAGTGTAAGGTTTTCTTGTTGTTCGTACGTCAAATAACCTGGCCAGCGGTTACTTTACTTTACTATAGGAGTCCATATTTTAGGACTTTTAGAGTCACTAGCAAAAATGAGTGTAGCTTACATCACAATTTAAAAGATAGTGCTTTTTTATGTTTCCACTACTAATTGTTACTACAGCAGTGCCGTAGTAGGGAGTTTTCAATATTTATGGTCAGCGGTTGTTACCATTTTGCTTAGGACTCGTGCAGGTTGCCGCCATGTTCTTGTTTATGACATGTGTGATTTAGGTCTATAATCTATGTAATCCTTCGCTCATCCGTATAGTGTAAGGCAGACTAAGTTGTTATCTGAAGAACTGAAGAGTTAAAGATTATCTGGAGACAAACCGAAGATCTGAGGATTAAAGAGTTTCTTTTTCTTGTGAATAACAACGAAACTCCTTCGGATGCCAAGTATGACTTTCGAGGGCAGCTACAACTAATAAATTGAGCAATTTATTTTCATCGCCTTAAACATTGTTGGCAGTATAAGCCAAACAGCATCCATGTTCCAGTGCATGAATCATTGATAAATTTTTTTGGTTTTTCATCGTACTTGATCCTGCTTCTAGCAGAGGAAACGAAGCCAGAATGTTGTGGAGAGCCTGCTCAATCAACAAACGAACCAGAGGCGTGGCCAAAGGGGTGTCTGGTAAAGTTACTGTCTGAAATATTACACAGAACATTTTAGATTGCCTCGAATCAGTATCTTAAATTGGGAGCCTAATGGGAGCCTAAAATTCAAAATTTAACCAGTAGGTTTGCGCTAAGGGCCAAAATTGTCTGTAACCGTACTCTGAGTTCCCAGGCCACCCTCACATGTACGTCTGGGCAAGCAACTGAAAGGAACAAAGTTCAACAAACGCTTTTTTCCTCTAAGTGAAGAAGATATTCAGCCCTTTACTGGAGTGCAGTTAAGCGGACGCAGACAAACTGCTGAGCCTTTCTGAGCCTTTAGAGTTAATGTTTGCATTTGCGTTTGGATTTGGGTTTTGCTTTTGATTTGACAACAGCGCGGGTATATACGTTTTATGTAATTTCTTTGCATTTTATATTTGTACTGCACTTTATTTAAATATCGCATTTATCCGGCATGCAGTAATGTAATTTATGAATGTCTTCAGTGGGAGGTCTACACAAAAGATAAATCTCGGTCAATCGATCACTTCTTGTGTTCTTACTGATTTTTTATCCACTTGGTATAAATTCCCAATATTCAGTAACTCAAGTTTTGCCGGGTTGCTTTTCTTATTCTCGTTTTAAATCAGGTTGACATATGTCCTATATAACTCCCTGTACATGGTTAGTGTGAAAGAAAAGTTAGTGACTCGAGCGTAAATTTAGTGTGACCTGAGAAAAGACACTCTAAGCATATACCAATATCCTACTTAAAATATCCTACTTAAAAGTTCGAATCCAATTGATTCTCCTCCAAGTGATTAAAAATAAAACTAATGGGAGTATTGGCATCAAATTTGCTAATCTATGGGACATTACCAGTGCATACCTCATTACAGTCGGTTGCCTGCTAGTATTAGCCCTTTACCTCTTAACGCGCCTGATGGAGTGGTTAGTATATCCCCAAATATGTTCATCGCCAAGTTGGCAACCCACTATTGATTAAAGTTACGGATCTATGTCCCTTCTAGTTTTGTTAATGACTTCTATATTCCTATCCCAAATCAATCCCATCAAATCAATCAATCAATCTTATTATCAAATCAATCCCATCGCTACAGCCAACATGACCCTTGGTCAAGCAAAGTGCGGTCAGGGAATGCGAGTTATTGGTACGAGATTGACAGAGAACAACTACGATATGGAAAGTGTATGCCACGTACTAAAACGAAGTCTGTTCTTGTTAACTGCTAAATTGCGCCGTTCAAGTAAACCTAGCAACTCAAACTATATCTTAGTGTAGTACATTTCTTACGTGTTCCTGATCACAAATTGTTTCTAATGAGATCACACAAACATAAGAATTAGAAGCTTACCGAATAGGCAATAACAGCTACTCATTCCCCATATTTGTCCAGATTCACGAAAACTCAAGAGATTATCGTATGGTGTAACGTATTACCAATACCCGTGATAATTCGGGATCGACGACGTGAGCTAGCGACAAGTACGTGGAACTTCAACGAATGCGGGAATAACGCAGCCGGAATTTTTACTAGTTAAAATTTTATGGCGTGTAAAACAATAGCAGAAAGTCGAATGTTTGTCGTAGTACTTGTTAAACTGCAGGTAGCGGCTGGTACAACCATGATAACGATAGTGAAACAGCCAAAGTAAATTTGAACATACAACATTTTCCCGACGACTTGAAGGTTTTCTTTAAAAGCAAAGCATAGTCATGTTGTACCACTGCAAACAACTGGGGAGAAAATCCATAATCTAACTTTTAATTCTCCCCCAGCAAAGTCGCACTTCATCGTTTTTACTCAAGTTAACGTCAGACTATTTAACTGGTCCAAGGGAGACGTCTCCGCCGAGGAAAATCTCTTGAACTCTTTCTCGGGTGATCTCACTCTCATTTCTCCTGGCTAACTTTAGAAGTTTTAGGTGTTGAATAGAGATGTCTCGTGGGAAAGAGCTATGAGTGGCTATTAGAGTTACCTGTTGTCCTTTACTAGTCCAATACCAAATCCTAATAAAAAAAAAAAAAGCCAGAAAAGAGCTTTGATTCTGGCTACTGATTCACCAGGCGGAAAACGTTAAAGCCCAGCATATTACTCAGAGAAAAGCCATGAAATACGGATAAAAGAAATATAATATTTATTTCATCTAACGTTTCGTTGCTACACTAGCAACATCTTCAGAGAACTATTTACAGAAGTCAAAGTAAGCTTAATATATAATTACAAACAAGGTAATAAGTAATATAACTAATTATTACCTTATTTCGAATTATTTATTCAGCTCACTTTGACTTCTGTAAATAGTTCTCTGAAGATGTTGCAAGTATAGCGACTAAACGTTAGATGTAATAAATATCACATTTCCTTTACCCGTGTTCCATGACTTTTCTCCGATTAATATGCTGGGCTTTAATTCTTATATCGGCTTTGATGCTCCATACGTACGACCAAGTTTTCCTTGACATGTTTATCTTGGGAAGTGCTATTTGCTCCTTTACACGGGACAAATTAGCAAAGTTTTCCTCGGTAAAATTTGTACATTTAAAAAAACTTAAATGGCTTCATTTTGAATGAGGAAACGTTTTCGCGGCTACGGCTGTCAAGGAAAACTTGTCGAAGAGTCATGCTGACGATAAGATTGCCCATACTTGGTAACAGAGTGCGATTTACACATTTATATTTCGAATGAATTTGTCTCATGCAATTTATGATGATCATGCGGACAGATATGGCTTCACTCAATACTAACAAACTGTTTTTTTTGAACATCATCAAAACAAATTGTAATTTTCAGGATACACGCCGACATGGAAACACAACAGACAAGGTTATTCAACAATGAATTGAGATTCCAAGAAAAAATGGAAAAGACTGTACAGGGAAATTTTATACTGCCAGTGGCCTAACTAGGACAGTTGTAGTGGGGGTGTTTTGAGGGGCCCTATTGTGGGGGGCAACATCTAGTGTAGATAGGTAGTGCCTCTCAAACACTCAATTATGTCATCTTGTACTCAAACAATTGCGAAAATGTCCAGCTTTATAGAGGTTAATGACCACAATTTTCTAAAAGTCAGGGTAGCCTTTTGGGCTGGCCCAGTAAGTTTTTAGGGGGGCGGGACCCCCAGACCCTGCCGGTAGCTACGCCAATGTATACAGCTGACCAAAAATCAAGGCTGATTTCCAGTGGGTGTAAAATTTCGCACGGATGACAATCCTATAGTGAAAAAGTTGACTTGAAGTAGCCTTTTTTGCTCGACGTTTTGCGTCAGGCAATATTAGCCAATCGACTCGAAGAACGACATTGCCCGCACGACTTTTTACACACCTTGGAAATCGGCCTTCAACCACATATCTGTTATACCCAGCGGAACTTGAGCCGAAAGATAATATAATATCTGACACACATGAGAGCGTCGAACTAAAAATTTCTGGCAGAATATATAATGTCACAAAATTCTTGCCCAGAAATATTAATTGCCTACTCCTTAGAAATAAAATGGTGTGTTCATCAGATATTGATTCCTTCGAGACGCTACTGGTACTCAGTTTAACATTTCTCATCAGCGTTTCATCTGATATCAAAACACCTTATATTTTGGAAGAGAAATCTCGGCTACTGCCTCTTTTTTTCGACAAACGTTTCGGTGTTGGTCGGTATGTTGATATCAAATAAAACACGCTGCTGTCCTTTGTGATAGAAGGCGACGAATAATTCCGCCGGATTTGTAACCGACTTACCAGGGCTTCATATCCGGTACACTCAGTATGGTCACTAAGACAGGAAATGTCAGAAAATATGACCAGCCAAGCTACGTTATAACTCATTTCGCTTTTATTTGCTTATAATGGGAAAGTGCTTTAAAAAAGGAGCTGTATTTTTCATACTGTTTATAAAATTTCTCACGTCTTCAGTTCACCAAACTGTTGAAACCACAGACGACAGTGTGAAGCCAGCTAAGGACAAAATTTTGTATCAGTTTAAGAAATTCGTTTTGAACTACAATCGATCCTACATCAACGACCCCCTGGAATATCAATATAGACTGAGCGTATTTACGGTAGGAAAATGTTGTAATCATTTCTTTTTCTTCGGCCAAGTATAAGACTGCCTATCATACAGAAATATTTTGCCAAACTGCAGTAGTTCTACTGCATGCAACCATTGTAAACTGAAATCGTTAACCCATAACTGTTACTTGGCTATTGGAAGCCCTACAAATTTATTTCAATGCTTCCACAATATTTAGATTGACGTATTAATTCAATTGATGAAAAATATCAGTTCTCATTTTGATCAAAATGCAAAAGTATAAATTAGGCCCATTTATGCAGAGACATTTTTGTTTAACTCTTTCTGGTCCGCACCCAACTTTTTAATTTTACTCTGGCTAATGTCAGATGACTCATCTCGACAAGAAGAGGCGTTTCAGACAGCGGAGGGTTAAACTGATTCCCACCATATTTTGTAGGTTTAATGGCAAACTGTAATGCATGTTTGTTTTATTTATTAATTATATCAATTTCAACCCATCCAGCAAAAGTCTGGGACTGTCTTGTTAAATTTTGCAAAATTTTCTACACCTTATCTTAAAAAACATTCACTCCTAACTTAGTTCCATTGTTATTTTTTGAAACTGTGTATCACAAGAAATGAAGGATGATGTAATGGCTAAGTATGTGCAGTAATTAACAGATTTCAAATTTCTGGTTGCCATAGTTAATAGATACATAAATTAGAAAATCAGGTTTGAAATGTGCTGAGAGAAATGCTTTATAGTATTCCTCATATCTGTAAAAGGCCATAATGAACATACCCACCCCTTTAACTGTGAGGCTTAAAATTGTCCTAGCATCCTACTTGAATGACTATGTTTTTTCAGCATCACTTTGAAGAACATATTAACCATGGTGAATGGTTGTATTAAGCAGTTCTGAAAAGAACTGTAGGAACCCGTACATTGTGAGCCAATAAATACTTGTGCTTCTTTTTAGTATTTATTGTCACACTCTGTGTGGATTCCTTATAGTTCTTTTCAGAACTGTCTTGTATAATTGTTCACCATAGTTACTACATTTTTCAAGGTGATACTGAAATTTGTCACCACGGCAAAATCTTTGTTTTATGACTATGTTTTTTATGAACATACTTGTTATACAGGTTGTAATTAAGTTTATTAAAAGGCATGAGGTGAATTGCTTTTGGTTATGCACAGTGCTGCTATAGACATTGCTTGAAAAACTCCCATAGTCTGGATGTGTCATTAGAGGATTGATGTTCACTTCATTATAAAGATGATTTGAGGACATTTGTGTCTATAACTACTCAGCCTAAAAGTTACCTAAGTGCATAGGTGTTTTTAACAAAATATACAAGTATTCATAGAGAACTACTACTACTACTACTAGTATGTGAGTTTGGAAGTGTTGAGCTATCAACCAAGGAGATACAGTACAAGTGTTTGTTAAATCATAAAGCATTGAATAAATGCTTCAGAAAAAATTATTATAATACTTATGTTATACCTAACAATAAGTTCAATTTAATGTAAATTTTCTCTGAACCCTTGGTGCCTTCCTGATGGTGTCGGCCATCATTTCTGGCTTAGTTTTAGTTCATTCTCAAGTGAAGCTCCCCTTTTCTTCTTGGTCTCCTATGAAACCATTCCTTTGTTAAGTATTCTTTCTTGTTAAGCCCATTATACAGCAATTAGCTTGAATGTGTTGTTGTGCCTTTCAAAATATTCATCTCCAACTACTGTAATACATTGCATCTGGCCAAGATATACAGTACAGTCATCAGTTTCTTTGCATGAGTTGCAATGCCTGCAAAGATCACTTTCAATTCTGTCACCCCTTTAACTTCCTCCATCCTCTGGTCTCTACCATTTGTTGTTGTAATTTTATCACTCCAGCTTTCTTTTTCAGATCCAAATTACATTCCAGCCACTGATGAGATCTCTCATCTAACCTCTTATACACCTCACTCTTCATTATTTTCTTTCTTTTTAAATTGCTTGATAAGTCTTTTTCACATTTCGTCTTAAGTATTCCTTTCAATTTGTTCTAAACCTCTTTCCATGTACCATGTAGTTGTTTCCATTTAACTTAATTTCATCTTCTCTGA
The DNA here is from genome assembly GCA_030142905.1 of Heliopora coerulea. Classification (NCBI taxonomy): domain Eukaryota; kingdom Metazoa; phylum Cnidaria; class Anthozoa; order Scleralcyonacea; family Helioporidae; genus Heliopora; species Heliopora coerulea. The sequence goes on along the minus strand of JASJOG010000003.1, from coordinate 4,847,631 downwards.
GAACAAGAGTCTCACCAATTTCCTCCATTACTCCCTCTGCCTCCCTCCTAATTGAACAATATTCATTGGCTACTTCCCTTGCTCATGCCACCCTCATCCATTTGCTGTCGGATAGTGATTGACCGAGAATCGGAATCGGAATCGGACCGATTATTGCGTTATCGGTAGACAATCGGAATCGGTTAAAGTTCCTGTATTTCCCGATTAATTATAACCGATTAATATGGAAATAAAACAACTCTTCAGAAGTTGCCAAATTGGCATCGTTTTCATCAGTTTCTTCTACGGTCAGCAGCGAGATGCGCGCGTGTATTTGTCTATCACCAGTCTGTCACTTACACAATCTTATAATGCAATGTGAAATAGATAAAATTACAAAAATAATCGGATGTTGATCGTCAGTTCGGCTTGAGCAACCTTCAGATGTCTACTGAAAATTCTTCGACAGATTTCTAGATGAATGGCTTTCTTTTAAATAAATACAAATTGGTATTTACGACATTACTATTGCGTGAGTAGGAAATATTTCCTTCACTGCTCAACACAACCGGAAATAAAGATTTGTTGTTTGCTTTATCCAAGTCTTTTCAAAACGTCTGCAAGTTGCACGCCGGCTAGCACTGGAACACTGAATGCTCTAGCTGTGCTGTTGTTATTGATTGCTAGTGTCGCGCCAGATGACAAGGCGTCAGCGAGTCTGGCCAGAAAATTACTTTTTTAAAAAAAAAAACCTGTTAAAAGTATTTTGCTATTTCTTCTCTACTAACAAGTTGAAGCGTGTGCAAGTCTCTTATACAAAGCTACTAACTTAGCAGTGGGTTAAAAATTATTTTACCATGTGAAGGAATTGTGTTTTCTTACGAGTTTTTGGCCAAGGAAGCCATTTAAAGTTGTTTACGCCAGGTTTGCGTGCAGAATGAATGACGTCATTGGACTCGCTTTGATAATCGGAATCGGAATCGGACCGATTATGACTTGGAACAATCGGTAATCGGTAATTTCCGATTGTGGCACGATCGGTCAATCACTACTGTCGGACATTGCCAAACAGGCGACTCTAGCCTTGGTTTCTTTATATTCATCTCTCAAGCTTTTGGTTCCTGTGCCTCCAGCACTGCTACTAAGATTTGGATCTGGATTTTGAAGATGTTGATGTTGCTTGAGATATTGTTGGTGTATCTTTCTAGTACTTTTTTCACAAGTCCTAAAGTTCTGATCACCACAGGTCAGGGGTGGCGCCAGAGGGGGCAGAGGGGACTACAGCCCCCCTGTCAGGGAACCTTAGCACCCCCCCATCGGGGAAAATTGAACAATTCGTCGGGGAACGACATGCGTGGGGGAAACTTTAAACATTTTTGTTTGTTTTCTCAAACTGGTAAAAGGAAGAACGAATTATCTGCCTTAAATGTGAATAATAAAAGCGGGGAAGAATTTTTACGGGAAAATCGGGGGGAATAATGTGAAAACGAACGAAAAAGCAAACCGACACTGATGTGGCCGGGGAAGCTGGCCTAAAGCCATAATTATCGCTATTACCTTTATTGTTTTATGGCTTTGCGAGTTTAGAATACTACGGACTATTCAAACGCGACTTCAGACTTCACTTTGTGGCTACGATACCGTTATAACTGGTACGTTCTAAACTCTAAAGTTTAATTCCGTAGTAAGAAAGGGCGAACGGAAACGACGGTTATCAACAAGGCCAAAGATGAGATTAAAAATCTGCCTATTGCTATTTACATAATACGTTAATATAATATGTCTTACTGTAGTCGGTACGAAAACAAATTGTTCATTTATCCGTGCAAATGCATTTATTTCCAAAAAAATTAATGCATTTTCCTGCACTTAAACCTTAGCCCCCCTGTCGGGGACCTTATCTCCTGCGTCGGGGAATTCCTGGCGCCACCCCTGCCACAGGTGTTGTATCAATCTTCATATCCCACATCTTCAGTTGCTGACTTCAATTTCAAGATCTTCCTGTGTAGATAACTTCTCTGCTACTTTCATAGAGATGTTATTGTCAGACGATATTGCTACATCAATGATCTTGCTACATCAATGATCTTGCTACATCGATGATCTTGCATCTCCTTTCTCATTTGTCCTTGATCACGATGTCAGGTCTATTAGCATTTATTTCTCTATCAGTGTGAATGAGCAAGTCCCAGAGGATGGTGACTTCATCGCTCTCAATTACGGTTGTCGACTCATGGTCATACCATTTGTCACTAGTTTTCAAATTGTGGCACCTACAAATCTTCCAGTGTAGGTATGCCACTACATTATTCTGACGGTCGATGTACTCGGTTTTTGCTATTTGTGGGCAACCAGAAACGATGTGGTCAATGGTTTCCTCTTATTTCCCGCAGATTCTGGAAAGTGGATTTGTGCCATCTTTGATGATGCAATGGTGGTAGGATATAGCGACAAGACTTTGATTTTGTGCAGCGATGATCAGGCCTTCTGTTTCTGCTTTATCTCCACTAAGCCTTAGCCAGCTGTGTCTTCTGCTAGTCGACATCCGCCCCTTTGGTCATTTTGGGCGTACTTTTTGCCTGTTTATTCCTTTTTCTTATTACTAAATCGTTGCTTTAATATTGAAGAAGTGGCTATTCAGAGAATTTGCTACTGTAGATAATTGCATCCCTTCGTTTCTTAAAAGTCCTTCTTTTAAGTCTCCTAAAATACCGACCGTCCCCAAACGCATAATTTATTTCTCATTACCGTTTACTGTACAACATTTCTTCCAAATTCGCTCTTAGTTAAAGACTGAGACTCCTTTCTTCGGCTTACCGTCATATTGAACTTAGATTCATTGCCCGATCTTCCACTCGTCTTTTTCATCTATTTTCTTTTGAAAACAGAGCTCCCTTGCTTCTGATGTCATGTGTTGTTTATTGTTTTACGTGTCGAAGCTGCGGAGCTTAGTATGTTGGCGAAACTTGCCGACACGTGAATACACGTATCTCAGAACACATAGGAATTTTACCTTTAATTAGGGTTAGGGCCAGGGTTAGGGTTAGATTTAGATTTAGGGTGAGGTAAGGAACGCTCCAATCCTTCTCTCACAAGCATTCGTTCTCCCCTTCAAGACACGAACAATCTTGTTGCTTTTGAAGACTTTAAGATACTTTTTTCCTATTCATTTGAATACGAACTCCTCCTACACGAAAGCTTACTGACAAACAAACTCAAACCGTCTTTAAACGCAAATATTGCTTCAGCAGCGCTTCCGTTGCTTTATTTTCAGCCAACATTATACTTTTGAAATTATTTGATTTATTCTGTATTTCTTGTTTTCTGGTTTACTTTCCTTCTGTCACTTCTGTTTCTTATCGCCTGCATCGGCTTCTTCCTTTCCCATTTGTGACTGTTATTTTTAAAACTGCTTTTCCACTAGTCAATTCTTGACATTTTGTAAATATGTATCTACGCTTAGGCATATTTCTAATAATAATAGTATCTCTGAAGATGTTGTGATGTATACAACGAAGCGTCAGAATAAAAGTTTATGTTGCTTTTACCTCGCATTTTACGCTGGGCTTTAATATTTCTTACAAGGCTACACTTCCCGCCTGGCCAATCTCTGACCAAAGTTCAAAGAAAAAGCATCAACTGACTCATATATGAACTATAACCAGCAACAATCCAGGAATTCACTTATGCCTGATTAACGTATCAGACAAAAAATTCCCCCAAGAAATTTAGTCAGGAAATTAGCCAGCAATTTAAGAATTTCGACAGGATATGCCGTAATGAACTGTTCTGCACTCAGTCTAATATCTTAGAAATATTTTAAATTTAGTTTTGCCTTTGTTGCTGAGTTTATTTTGTCGTTGTATGTTTTTCCGTAGGATAGCATCAGAAGACAAAACATACTTAACAAGCGAGAGCAAGAGGTAAATGGGGAGGCTGTATATGGCATCAACAAGTTCTCAGATTGGACAAGAGAAGAGTTCATTGGTTAGACTTCCATAAATAGAGATTTTTCGCTAGTATAGCAATTGGATCTTTAAAATGTTATTTCGTAATAGCATGGTTCTAAAGCTATACTTCATTATTTAATGGTGGTCAAAATAGCAATTACACAAATTAATTTATATGTTATTTTTTTTACAATCTTGGTTTATTAGCTCATCTTTCCAAATTCAATAAGAACTCTTCGTCATTCACACGCGATGGGTCATCCTCTTGTTGTCAGATAAACCCCACTTTACCGTCAAAGTTATCTTGGGACTGGTATGTATTGTTGCAGACAGTAATATTTGTTGACATAAAGTTAGTACAGGTTCAGTGACTAACCCTCAATTTTTTTGTATATATTACCAAGTTAAATGTTATTTAGGTTTACCTGTACGGTACATAAAAACGAATCCGTGAAAGCTCCATTAAAACAGTTGTATCGTACTGGGGTTTAACGATTGAAATTGCTTTAAAGTGGGAATTTATTGCAGGAGAAAGGAACACAAAGTTACTTCGGTAAAGAATCAAGGAAACTGTGGGAGCTGCTGGTACGTACTTGATTTTTATTGACCCGGTGGGGTATATTTTAGAGTGGGGTGCTGAAATCGTATGGGCGAACTAATCAAGCACAGTCCTTTGCGTTGCGAAAAATCTAGCTCCTAGTCAATTAAATTTGCAAATGCCGATTTCTGGTTTGCATGTCTTTTTTTCCGGACTAAATTTTCAGAATTCTGCATATCTTTTGACTGTGGTGGGGTGTTTGTGAGCACGTTTCTCGTAGTCTACGTCATGCGAAAATGACCATACCCATTGCCTTCGATAAAATGCAGGCTTGGATGAACGAAAATACAAGAAGCCAAAGAGTGATTGTCACAATTTTTTGACTTCAATTTTTCCACCTTTCGCACTGTTCAGATTATACCGTATGTATTAAAAAGGTATAAAAAATAATAAGGTATTTAACAGACGTCTAACAACTCGCAGTACGTGCTTTATCGGATGTACTGTAAAACACTCGGCTATCGCTTCGTGTTTTAAGTAATATTTAAAGGCCGACAATGAGGACTAGACCGGGTTTTCAAGGATTGGAACGAATTCCGAGTGCTTCAAAACTCGGTCTAGTCCGAATTGAAGGCCTTTGAACGACTTCTCAGAATCAGCTAGTGTGTTATGAAACACACACGGTGGTCTGCAATTTGTGTTGTTGTGAACTGAAATGGAATTTACGTCAACGTGTTCTGCCGTGAAAACAGTTCCTAAGCCACAGTTGGACGATCATGTCATTAAAGTTGTGGTGTTTGTTTGAGTTTTGTCTGGTTTTAGACATGCAGAGTTATTATCTTATGTTTGTGACCACAGCACCATAACCAATCCTCTCGAAAATTTCATGAACAATGTTACCGATCTGATTTAAAAGGTTTTTGTTTGTGTTGTCAGATTTACGGTCAAGGTACAAATTGATGTTTAATCCTTGCTCTGGTTTGTATTAGTCTTGCTTATATTAATTAGGTACTTTACTGAATTCCAGGTATGATGTAATTAGTATTCTGACTAGATCTGAACTCGAAATACAATATGAAACTGAGAAATAACATAACTAGGATAAGAACCGTTACATTCTGATTTTACTATCTTAATTTTCCAAAGAACTACAGGAGGTGAGCAAAAAAAAGTGGCCATCCTAAATAATTATGGTTAACGTAACATAATCATCACAAGATGAACAGACGTGGTTAAGAATGATCGTTTTAGGATGCATGCGTCTAAGTAATTTCAAATATCAAGTCAAATCTTAATTTTTATAACCGATTTTTGAAATTCACAAACGTTACGCAGTTTTTAATTATATTATAGTTTACAAATTCCTGGTACATCTCTGATGTCCTTCATTTTGACTCTAACGAATTTGTTCGCACAATCGCCAATAAAGTTTACTTACAAACTACTACAGGCAACAGCAGTAACTCAAGTACATACCTAGTATATGTACCATTCAATACCTAGCTGGCACTCTCTTCAATTTGATCACAGCTTTGCATAAACGAGGCATGCTTTCAATAAGCTGATGCAAGTATTCTTTGGTGATTGTTTGTAATCCATTTTTGATTACTGCAAAAAATTCGTTTTCATTTTCCAACTTTTGGTCTTTTGTTAATCAGTCATACTCAGCCCATAAATTCTCAACGGGATTTAGGAGAACCCATCCCCATTCATCAATATTCCCACTAATGTGCTCACGAGCAGATGATAATCGCGGTAAACGATTCTTCTCACTCCCAAATGGTTTCTCAGATTTTTTCTCCATTTGAATTCTCTCTTTCAAGAGGTGATTTATGGTTTTGGTGGAAAATTTGACCCCTGTCTGAGCTTCTAGCTTGTCAGCTAGCTAATGTTTGGTTGGGGTGCCTGATTTGGACGTTTTAATAATTAAACGGTCACTTCGATCGGTAGTTTCCATCCAGAACCAGGATCATGACTGCAATCTCCACTCAATTTACCTTAATGCAAAATTCTTTTTTTTGTTTTTTTTTTTTCCCAGAACAGGTCGATGTGAATGTTTTTTGAAAATGTACATGTGGTAACTCCAGCTTAAAGCAATCCAAGAATTTCATGATTCCTTTTAATTTTCATCTCAGATTTCTCGATGCAGACTTTTTTAAGTCCCTTACTAGCCACATCACTTTCACTTAAAACCTCAACGAAAACGTTCAAAATTGCACACGTAACTGGTTTTTTGGCTAATAATGTTTCGTACTTAAGTTATCAACTAAATAGTGTAGGATGAGCAATATTTTGATAATTTTATGGACAAGTTCATATCATCCAATTTGTAAGAAATAGGAGAAAATGCACTATGTTTAGCAGAAGACATTATCATAAAAAGTATTAAGAATTGACATGTGTTCCATGCCAGCACTTAAAATTAGTATGTCAAAAGCTTTTTAATCAGATCTCTAAGAAAGCTTTTAAAAAATATACGGTTTTCTTTCATTTCTGTTCTTCCAGTGACAGTTATATCAAATTGACTATATTTTTGACGATGGCCACTTTTTTTTGCCCACCCCCTGTATATTCCTTTAGTATCGGAAAATCTTTTCAAACATCGTTGTTGATTATGTCACATTCCAAACAACGCCTTCACCTGGCAGAGCGAAAGACTTGGGCAGAATGTACCTGATTGGTCAACTTCTACTGTCAATCAATGTCAACTAAAACTGCCCACCAAAAGTATAAAAAGGAGACACTCCTTTCCCATGGAAAGGAACCAACGAAGAGGAGCAGAAAAGAGAGCAGACGTGCAGACAAAACGAAGCTAGTCGCCAAGAAGAGAACCTATAGTCAGAAGAACTTCTTGCTACAGCTTGACATTCGTAAACCTTAGTTTCTGTATTTTGTTGTGGTGATACCAATAACGATTCCGTACCTTGCCTAAAGCGTGACTCTACTGAGCTAACAACACCTATTTTAACAAGTGTATTGGCACAGTGAATTAGTTTATTAGTAATGAGTGGATGGATGAATAAACCGATTGTGTGAAATTATATTTTAAGTTCAACGACTTGAACTATTATTTCCAGCCCAAAGACTGGAAAAAGCAGTTCAAGTCTTTTGCCCAATACTCCCATGGTATTTCAAGTTCGCTCACGTGATACTGTTTAGCGCGTCTGATTGAATGATATACTCATGCATTATTAATGAGTTTGAGAAATCCCGATAAAGCACTCCTGCTCGGTTTTAGAATATTACTTATATTCTAATTCTATTAAAATCCAGGGCTTTTGCTGCCACCGGTGTTGTAGAGACTCATTGGGCGATCGCTAAGAATATGTCCAATCCATTGGAACTTAGTGTGCAAGAACTGGTTTCTTGTTCCGAGCATGCAGGCTGTGAAGGAGGTTCTATTTATGGTACGTTAGATTGGCTTGCAACTGCACAATACAGCAGTGGGGTAAGTACTTACTGTGTTTTTCGTATTAAGACGTTCTAACCATTGAGCGACTAGAAGTCAGATACAAAGATTAAGTTGCCCATTTCATTTAAACCAGTGGAAGGTCAGCAACAGTGACTTATTGGATTGCAAGCTGTTAAATGCTGAAAATCTCTTGTGTGATTACTGGATTTATTGCAAAAGTTACAACGAAATATTTGTTAAATGTTATTTCTAGCAAGCAAGAAACTTTTGACACATATTGCACTGCGAAATTTGAAAGTGGACAACAATCGTCCTGCCAAATTGAAGCAAAAAGGAAGAAAGAAAGACCCGCACTTGGTGGTGTGCGAGTCCTCTTACCCTACTTGCCAACTACTTCATGGAAAACTAATTTGCTTATTTAGTATCCCTCCGCTTCCATTGTAAATATGTTCAACTAGTAACCATAGTTAACCTTTCGAGTAAAATATCCGATTTGTATATCTGAAAATGTAACTTACCTGCGGACACAAATTAGTATAGGATCACAAAGAACGCGGACGCAAATTTTAAGTTTGATGATTGCTGTTTATTTGATTTGTTTAAGGAATAAAGGGCGTTTATCCGAACTGCTTGCTAATATTTACCGAAAGACAATAAACAGCGTTTACACACACCGTTTTCTTAGTTCTGACTAAAGCCAATCGAGTTTTTAGTGCATTGCATGGTGGGCTACACTGACCTACAACGGACCAAGCTCTGTGTTCTACGGATACGGAATGTGTATTACCCACTGTAGTACGCGAAAACTACACATAAAATAATAGAATATGTTAAAAAGCTTATAGGCGGTGATGTAGTGCTTACGACGGTAAAGAACCTATCATCCCCAGGTAGGATCGTCGAAAACGGAGGTGGATGGCAAATAGGTCGTCGGCTAATCAGAAATTTTGCTTTAGAAAACGAGTTTCTTTACACAACTCTATAAATTAAATAAAACATTTTATTCCATACATGACAGAATTGATCTATCTAGGACGTTCTTATTATTATTATTATCATCATTATCATCATCATCATCATTATCATTATCATTATCCTCATGTGTCATTTCGTCTCTCACAGTATTGCGGATGTGAAAACTGGTAATAAGGCAGTTCCCTCCATCGGGCAACGACCAGCCACCTTAGATTGCAAGGGTCCTCCTAAAGATACTTGCTGAACCTAGTAAAACTGTCTTCTGCAGTACATCCATCCTACTGATACGTCTAGCTCTTTCAGATGGGTACACAGGTTTACAGAAACTATTCCCAGTTCACCAATCACAGTTGTTGTGATCTTCATCTCCTTCATCTTCCATAATGCCTTAACTTCTATTGCCAGATCTATATACTTCGACTTCTTCTCTTGTTCTTTATGAAGTACTTTACTATCTCCTGAGGACGAAACGTCTATCAAATGGCAGCTTCGGTCCTTCTTTAGTACAACAATATCTGGTCGATTGTGAGAAATTCTCTTTTCCGTCTGTATTAGGAAGTTCCACAAGATCTTGATCTCCTCATTCTCCACCACTGTATCAGGTTCGTGTTCGTACCACTCTTTTTTGTGCTTGAGAGCTCTTCCCGCTCCATTACGTCGTTTATATTCTGTTTGTGCAAGCTTTGGACTTTTGATAGGAGATGGTTTACTGTTTCCGCTTTATTTCTGCTCATACGGCATAGTGGATCTGCTTGGGACTTGTCAATATTAGCTTTGATAGCATTGGTTCGTAGTGACTGACTCTGCGCAATCATAAGTAGGCCTTCTGTTTCTTTCTTTAGTTGCCCCCTTTCTAAGCCACGTCCAACTCTCGTCGCTTGCTACATTCTCAGTCTGTTTGAGGAACTGATCATGCAGTTTCTTCCCACGAACTTCTTGCATTCTTTCTTCTTCCGCTTCTTGTATCCGCTAGGATTTTTCTCTACACTCCTTGTTCCATACCTTGCGACTATTATCAGTCTTTCGTTACTTTCTGCAACGTACTTTGCAAGTCCCAATTCTGCTTGAATGACAAAGTCCACCACTGCGATCAGTCCATGTCCGACCATCTTTCTAGGGAGATATAGCCAGGCCACACTGTCTGTGGAATGAAGTACCCCATAGATATTGAGGAGGATCCTAGTTCTTCGCTCTAGTAGCCTCAGTTCGTCCTTCGTCCATTCTAAAAAACTCGCTGGGTATCTGAGGAGTGAGATTGTCCATGTGTTAATCCCAGTGATTAAATTCCTACCATCCAACTTCGATCGTAACAGTTTTCTTACTCTCCGGGAGTATACTTTTTCGTCGGACCTGCTTTGATTTCCTCATAGAGGATTTGGTCTGCTTGATTGCAAGGTACTTGTAGCCTGTGCCTTCCTCTGTCGTTTTTATCTGTTCTCCATTCGGCATACTAATTCCCTGTTAGTGTTATCTTGCCTCTCTGCATTACGAGTATTGCACGTTTATCAACCCCAAATTGCATGCCAATACCTGAGCTTGGTATTTATTACTCAGGACGTGCAACGCAGTTCGATCAAAGTTAACAATATAGGAATTGTTTGAAATGTGTGCAAGTGCCGCTAACATGTGCGAATGCACATTCTACAACTGCTATTTTTGCAGTACCATTGCTTACGGGCTGTAATTGGGACCTTAAATGCCAACGCACCGATGGTGAAAACAACAGCTAGGTCGATGAAACAGCTGTAAAAATACACGAGCAATGACGTATGACGTAATAGGTGATGATTATTTTGAAACAAAGTCTCATGATTTAGTTTCTTATGAGGCAGCAGGGTCCACTGATGATGATCGTTTCTTGTTCATAGTAACTACTGTATTGAAAAACAAAAACAGGATAAAAATAGCACAATCTTCCAACAAGAATATTCCCATGTTATTTTATAAGTTATTGCATCAACTGCCATACCTCACTTTCGATACTATGTGTTTATACTTGCATTTCGTTATGGAAGTGATCAATGTTTAAAAATTAAATAAAAAGTAGGAGTCAATTACCTAACAATAAATAACTTGTAACAGAAGAGCAGATAAACTGGCAAAATGAAAATGTTTGGTTCGAGTATCCCAATATCGACTGTCATTCAAATTCATTAAAATAAATGTAGCAAGCCAGCTAATAAAGTCTGACGAATTTGAAACATGCTTAGTCATATAACTTGAGGGACGTCAGCTTACATGCAATTATATCCCACTCGAAGGATTGGTTCGTTCAATGAGTGCTTTGATTTACATAATCTACTTTTGACCTATTTAAAATGGTTACGAACCGCCACGTTGAAATAAGAGTTGTTACAGATTGCAAACGAAGATTATAAAAAACTGTAGGAGCAGTTCGCAAGAACGTTCCAGATTCAGCAGTATTAAATGTATAATATCATGTGAAATTTTTTTCAGTTAAAGAGATGTGTGATGAAAAGTCAACGAATTTGCAATCGGACTAATATTAATATTAATTACGATCTTCATCTTCAGGGAAAAAAGGAAAAGTACTTTTTGCTTCCTGCTTCAGAATACCCATATGAAGAGAGAGAGAGCAGTTGTGCCTATAGTGATATCAAGTATGTCATTATTCCACTTTATACCATTGTGCTTAACAATTTGCTTTTTTCTACCGTACTTAGTTTAATCTACAAATTTCCTTCAGGCCAAAGACTGGAGCTCAAGTTAAGTGTGCGTGTTATAAGTAAGAAAGTTTACACTTTTTTTTCCCCACATTGCTTCTTAAAATAACCGGGTCTTTTCCTCTAATTTCAAATGACTTTTGTCTTGTAAGCAGACTATAACCTTTCCATTTTATGCGTGATCATTAAGGACTAAACTTACAATAAGAAATGTACACAATTCAGATCAATCTTTTTTACAGAGACTTCAAAAAGAAGGAGAACGAACTTGCTTCTTATGTCTATAATAACGGCTCCGTTGGAGTTGGTGTAAATGCAGTCATGTGGCATGATTATGTTGGTATGAAAAAGAACTACTTTTAAAGTCAAAAATTATTATAAGTAATACCATGACACGAGGAAAATTAAATGTTCCCGAAAGCCGAGGGAGGTTTGGGGAGTGCCCAGGGCGTTAGCCCGAGGGACTTTCACAAACCTCCCGAGGCTTGAGGGGACACTTAATCTCTCATTTCCCTACATGTCATGGTAGTAGTTTGTAATGTCATGATGACCGACGAAATTTACTTGGTATTGTTTTAAGTTCTTTTTGGGATGTTAGTATTGTTCATGGTAGGTACCAGCATTTGTATTAAATGAGTTGCTCAATGCTTAAATTTAAAACCGTTATTTGCTGTTCGGTCATGTATGTTAATGAGGGAAAATTAGTAAAAGTATGCATGCTGATGAGAGAATTTATGATTAAATCTCCCCTTAAAAACAGTAGAAACGGAGGTCATCATGGTATTACTTTAATTATATATAACTGCTCTTCCATGCTTGGACAGTTTCCCTTATCAGATCAATGCTCTATTCGTAATTCACGCTTCAACCTCTCTTCAGAGTTAAAACGTACGCGCTGTAACGTGTAACAAAGCGCGAATTATTATCGAATATTTCAGATGGAATAGAATATGCAGTGATATAATACACATGAGTTATTGCATTTGCCGTAATCGCAAAAAACCAGCCTGAGGAGTCAAAGTGGCAGTAATAAACGTATAAATAAAGCCCATAAAACTTGTAAAGAATAAAAAAAAAAAAGAAAGAAAAAATGAGAAAGATCGCATTAAAACGGCTTAGACTAAGGTCGCGTTTACTTTCATCTTCCACAACACGTCTATAGGTAATATCCCAAATAAGCGAGATTTGACTCTTTAAGGAAAATACTCATTATTTATTTCTCTTTTTAATTTTAGGGGGAATAATACAACATCACTGTACGGACACTGTGATCAACCACGCAGTTATTGTAGAGGGTTACGATATGACAGGTAATGAAGACTGTGCTATATGTTTGAGGATTTTTAAGAAACTGAGGAAAATTTTTTGTCCCTTCAAAGGTAAAATCCCATACTGGATAGTTCGTAACTCCTGGGGAACCGATTTTGGTGACGGTGGCTATCTTTATATAAAAATGAATGGCAATATTTGTGGTAAGTTAATCATTATTCCCACTTCATCTTCTCTACAGTACTCCTAATCCGGCTACTCCTACCATTCCTAATACTGCTGCTTTCGTTACCAGTGTTTCATGTGTTGCTGCTGGTGCTACTGCTCCTCATACTCCTACTCCTAATATTCCTACTAATCCTCGCACAATTCCTCTTCTGTTCGTACTCCTACAAATCCTACTCTTTCTCCTCCAGCAACTCCAACTCCTCCATCTCCTCCTACTCCTAATACTACCTCCTCTTAATACTCCTTCTCTTACTCCCGCTACTCTTTCTTCTGCAGGTCCTACTTTTACTTCAGCTCCTACTTTCACTACTCCTGCACCCACTTACTGCTACTACTTCTACTTCTACTACTACCACTACTACTGTTACTACCGCTACTACTGTTACTACCGCTACTACTACCGGTAGTTCTGCTGCTACTGCTTTTATTACTCTTCCACCTTCTTTCTTCCTCCTCCCTCCTCATCTTTCATTATCTTTCCTCCTCTTTCCTACGCCTTCTACACCTCCCTACTCCTTTCTGCTTCTTCTTAGTACTAGTACTACGGCTACTACTACGGCTACTACTGCGGCTACTACTGCGGCTACTACTCATTGTATTGCTGCCTTTGCTGTTGCTCCTGCACCTGCTCCTCTTTGATGCTTCTGCTCGATCTCCTCCTCCTCGTTATCCTCCTTTCCTTACACTCTTGCAGCTCTTCCTGCTCTTGCTTCTTTTCCTCTTCCTACTTCTCGTCCTCCTCTTCTTACTGCAAGACTTCATCTTCCCACTATTCGTCCTCCACCTACTATAGCTCCTTCTCCTTCTACTTCTGCTGCTCCTCGTCCTCCTGCTACTCATCCTACTAGTACTCCTCCCTATTGCTAGTTATCCTCCTCATTTTATTGTTGGTTCTCCTCTTCTTCCTCCTCATCCTCTTCTTTATACAGCCATTTCTTCGTCCGCCGTCTTTCTTCTTCCTCCTTTTTTGCGTCCTGTAATACTTGCCTTCCCAGCTCTTACTCCACTTCCTCCACCCGCTATTGCTGCTTCAGCTATACTACTACTATTTGTTTTCGTCAAGGCTGGGATCAGTTAACTGTTTAACTAGTTAACCAGTCAAAGAAATTTTGACGAGTCAAAAAAAGAAAAATCATGTTAAATGATGAAAAAAGTATCGTTCTGCGTAGTGAAAGCTAACAATTCGGGTGTGAAGATCGTCAAAATAATATTCTATAAAGGCAAAACCATGATCATGACGTCAGATTTGGAGAACTCTCACCAAAGAGAGAATCTTATAAATGTTTCTTTTAAATTTCACTGAAATATTTGACGTTCTGTGTTCGATAATTTTTTTTATTCTTTCTTCTTCATTTTGACTATTTTAACTGGTTAACTGGTTTTCCTTTGACCAGCTAACCAGTCAAAGGAAAATTTTAACTGGTCCCAGCCCGGGTTTTCGTGGTACTACTGCCACCGTTGCGGCTGCTCTTGCTGCTAATCCTGCTGATACTGTGTGCTGCTGTTTCTTTAGTATTGCTCCAATCGAAGTACTAGAGTACGAACTGATACTTTTAGTACTGTGGTTCCATTTGTTGCTTTTAGAACTATTTCTGCTTGTACTACTGATTCTACTTCTGCTAACTATCCAAATATAGTTATATTTGGATAGTTATTTGTTCATTTCACATATGATATTAAAAGCGTTATTATTTGAAGGCAAAGCTACACTGTTTGTGGTAGTACATATTGCCCTTTGTGCTTCTCTTGCTCGTACAGCTACAGCTACTGCTTCTTGTATAGCTTCTTATTCTGTTGCTTTAACGCTGATATCTGATTTATTGCAGTTGGCAGCATTTACGTTATTGTTGTTGTTGTTCCTGTTGCTGTTGTAGCTGCTGTTACTATTGTTATTGTTGCTCTTTCTGTTATTTTTGTTGTTGTTATTGTCACTGCTATTGTTATTTTCTGTTCTTATCTCTTCTTTCTATTGTTGTCATTAATTAATTGAATTTTTATTTCTACAGGCATAGCGGAGCGCGTATCATTTCTAAAAGTATAGTATAGTGCTGTCAAGTAACAGATCACAAAATTAGAGTTTACTTGTACCTTAAGAAAACGTTATTTATTTTTTCTTAAGAATTTTTATACACTGTAGCTAGTCAATCTGATGCGAATGCAATATATCGAAGAACGTAATCATACAAGAATGGTTGTTTTTCATCAGGCATTATAGTCAAAATTACAAGCATTTATATGTAAAAGATAAATATCAGATCTTAATAGAAATCGAATTGAAAAAAATTAAAATAAATACTGGTAGTTTTCAGTGATTATGAGATGTGGCAAATAGACCTCGTAATTTTGTGTCCTTGTGTCAAATATTTTCGACTCTAGTCATCTGTTGAAACTGAAAGTTTTTTTTAGTTTATTTTCTTCCGTTCATCAGGGGAAGACAACTGAAAATTCATCTGATGCACAATGTTTATATGATGACACGTTATGGCTGCCCATATTGCGAGTTACAGAACTCTGTTGAACAATGTTTATATGACCACAAGGCATTCTTGATTTTACACGACTAGCTACAAAACTCAGTTGAGCGCCATTAGGGAAGTTGCTAGAAGTATAGCTACTGTTTAATAACATGCCTCACAGGAGTGTGAAAGTTAAGCTGATGTTTGGTCTTACTATAAAACAAGACTAAGGATACGCAGCAGACGTCTTGCACAGCTTGTTCACATTTTTGTAAGTGCAGTTACTAAGATTTGGTAAAAAAATTTTCTGATTTGAAATGCAAACTAAATTTGTCGATAAAATGAGTCTCCAAAAGGTAGTTCGCCCGTCCACGACGTGAAAACCGCCTCGATTTTTCCTGCTTTTCGTAACAAACGTACGCCACCTGGCTAACACAAGGACAAGTTTGCGTTTTTCTTCGTCAAACGCGACTACTCTACAAATATCACTTACGATTTATTTACTATAAACGTCAATATAATATAAATCTCAAAATAAAGGAAAAATGATCGTGATAATTATGACCAACCTATTTATGATAAAACCTTATACAAATCAGGAAGTTGATTCCACATTTTAACAACAGGTTAGTTGAAACTTCTCATGTTATTTGCTTTTGGTTATGACAACACACATCAGTTTCACGACCACATCAGCTCTGCTGTATATAATATCGTGATTAAATAAATGCATATTATTATTATTATTATTATTATTACTATTATTATTAACACCCGTATATATTAATATAATATTAAGAGGATATTTCCTTTAAGAAATTAAGGTACATGAGACGGATTTTCTATAATCTCCTCTAGAGTTTTCCATGCTAACTGGTCTAAAATATCGTATCAATGTAAATCAATTGCCTCCCCATGTAATACCCTAACTGGTCTGTGTAGGAGTTTCTGGCAATTTATATTTCAAAATTTGAGGGGTACAGTCGTCAGGGACATAGTTAACCCATTTTGATCGGGGTGCGCGGCTTAATTTTGATCTTTGCCTTTAGTTTTTTTACAAACTTTTGGCTGGGGGGATGCGACCCCTGCCCTATTTGTAGGAAATCTTTTATGTACCCTATTAGTGACAACTTTTTGCCCTCATTTTCCAAAGTCACGAAGGTCTATTTCACTCGAAATTATCAAAATTGCCCCGAAGGTGCTTTGACGCTACCATCCGACCCCTGGCTCATCGAAGTTCCTAGTTGCGCCCCTGTTGACACTAATACATGTTCTGAATCTTCAACATGTATATGAATTTTAGGGTCCTCGGCATATCGTAGTAATCTTTGCCTGTGGCTAATACCATATATTCCGTCTTCAATCTTTGCAGTTGGCTTATTAACATGGAACCACTTGTGAATCTTCAAATCGCTATTTAATTTCTTTTCTAACTACTTTATGTTCTCACCGTATGTAGATGTGTTCATAACAGCTGATATTGCTGGGACTCGTACTTCCAAATATTTTTGAAAATCCTTCATATTTTTAGCAAGAACACAATAGGACAAATGTTCGACCTTTGGCTTTGAGGGACATCACGATCTGTAGTTTTCGGTGTTGTGGTTATTTATAATAATCATGACGTTTCTGGGGTTCATTTACCCTCGAGATTAGTAGGGGCAGAAAATTTCGATTTGCGTTTGTGTGTGTATATATTTTTGTAATGCTTATTAGGCATTTAGTCGTAAAGTAGTTGTTGGTGAATGTCGACTTTGTGTTACCCTTACAGGAAGTACTTCCCAATGAAGCGCGGTATCGACTATCTCCGACAGCACGCCGACAACTCGGCCATTTTTCTACAGAATGCAAATACAGTAATACTGTTAGTGATAGTATTTCTTGAACATGCAAAGGATCGGGCAAACTTTTTTCACTAAATCCTCATCGGTTAGTATAGAAAATTTGAAGTTGAAGTTCAAAATTGTTATTCGTACGGAATGAGGACAACAGTAAACTACAGTTTCTGTTTCTGCAGTATGGTAACCGATTTTGCAACCAGTGGAAAACTCTATCTCTATTATCCAATGTGAAAAAAAGGAAATTTTCAGATTCAGGAGGTTTGTATTAGTCGTCTTTAATGACGAAAATAAATAATTGTGCTGTATTTTCGCTGCTTCCTGTACTGTACAAATACATTATACAATAATTTTGATTATGTCATCATGCTATTCTATTTAGGCCCTGAGCTTCATCCTCATTATACAGAGTTTTTTATACTTAACCTTTTACCATAAAATTAGGTTACAAGTTTTGCCAATGGGGAAAAAAATTAAATTCGTTTATAAACATGGTGCTTTTAAGCAAGCAAGTTGTTAAACTTATCTCCACAGATGACCTTTTTTACTTTGTTCCATCTGATATTGCATGATTTTTTTACAGTAAAGGTCTCAGGCAGCTATTTTGGTTGGAACAATTGAAAAAAGAAAAGAAAAAAGAAAAAGAAAAAAATTTCATGAACCAATTCCTCCATGTAGTAGGACTCTTTTTCAATTTTATTTTGGAGAATGCCAAACAATTTCAGTCAATAAAGGGGGAAGGGTGCAGACAGGTTGTCTTGGCAGGAATGAGTTAAGGTTCAGTAACAAATCACCCTGGATATACATACTGTAAAAGTACACTGCATGTTCATCTGCTTTTGATACAAACTAATACAAGTTACAAAAGCAAGCTGTAATAGAAACTGACTTTTCTGACCACCCCCCTCCTCCACGTTTCATGGAATTTACAACCATATTTTCTATGTTTGGATGATTTTTCATTTGTATGAGCATGTAATGAGCAACCACCTATCTGACAAGAGCAACAAATTTAAGTGGTCAACAGAAAAAATTAACCTTTATTTAGTACCCAGTTTTTCAGCCAGTTAATGAAAACATATTACTACAATGCAAGCCAATAAACCTGACCCTATTTCAGTGTTGCTTGTTCTGTCAAAGTTTCTAGAAATTTGCATAATTACCTTTATGAATACCTATTAATGTTAACAATCCTTTATATGCCAAACAATCAGACTTTTGCAAGTACCATAATAAAGAGGTGGCACTGATCAGTATTTTAGATCGGATCCTGTTTAATTTGGATCATAGTTGAGGTACTGGTTTGATTGATTACTGTAATGCAAAGCTTTTGATATGGTGGATCAAAAGCTTCTCATGACAAAATGTAAGGGGGCATGGCATGTGCAACATCTATCAGGTGTTTCCATTCATATCTGAGTGGAAGACAGCAATTTGTCTCTCTTGGTGGCATGGACTTGGACTATGTTCATGTTTCCATGGTATACAATTGGGCAGTGTGGAGGGCCACAAATTTATAAGAGTTTTTGCATTACACCTTTTGCTGTTTA
Source organism: Heliopora coerulea (assembly GCA_030142905.1). NCBI lineage: Eukaryota > Metazoa > Cnidaria > Anthozoa > Scleralcyonacea > Helioporidae > Heliopora > Heliopora coerulea. The sequence goes on along the minus strand of JASJOG010000003.1, from coordinate 4,828,752 downwards.
TTACTGGAAAATTTACAATCATGAACACCAACCTTAAACTTTTCAGCATGAAAACACATTCATTTTATTGAATCAATACTCACTAGTTAATCTTGTCCATTTAAATTTTTTGCTCAGAAAATAAAATTCATTATCATAGAAATCCTGCCAGTTGCATGAAAGAGTATTCCATGGTACCACTGGACAACCATTAACACCTTTCTTTTATTATGTTAGGAAGCAGGGACAATAGAATTGCACTTCTTCAAGACATTAGTCCAGTCTATTTGTCTGCAGGATCAGTTGAAGGTTATATGAGATCTTAGGTATAATTTCAAACGGTCATGTAACAAATTTTTAGTGCATAACACTTGCCTAAAACACATCAACTTTCACAGCTTTGAAAAAAATATGTCTGACAATCAATGCTTAGCGTACTGTGAGCAACCTGTGCTATTTTCAAAGGATTTGTCTTGAGGCATGTCATATTTACACTAACAGTGCTGATGATTCATTAAATATGGACAATGAGATTACATTTCTTAAAGCTTGCAGATGCCTATGGCTAATTAGTAAACATGAAGAATAATACTAATAATACTGTAAATACAAGCTCTACTGCTGTCCATTTTTACCTATATAAAGACACATGCATTAGGATATTTGGTTACTCCTTTGACTAGTTTCCTATTTAAAGTTTTCCAGTCAAGAATTCTCTTTAATTTTACTTTTAATTTACATTCTGGGAGAGGTCCACCTTGGATCAACCCCCTTATCAATTTTTTTTTTTCCATACAAACTGTTCTGTTTTGAGGAGATACCACTTTGAGTGGTGCCCCTGTACATACATGTACAGTACAACTTTAACTGACTATGGGGCACAAAGAAAAGGATACGGAGGTTGATTCCCAATTATATGTTAGGTCCCCTAAGGACAAGGTGTATCAGCAAAAACTGTAGAGATTGAAAAGTTTTACTTGGGAGTATTAATTAGTCAAATACATATAAAAATCTGTAACTAAGAAATTCTCTATACTTTATTGTTCCTCTAATTGGGAAGTTATTGAATTCTATTTTCTACTGTACTGTCAGTTGGCTCAGTAACTAAAGATGTACAGTCCTCTTGGTAGGATGCATGCAATCACACATTAGCTCACAGGCATGTACCCCATCAATATCATGCACATGATATTATATGTATAGATATCAATTTCTGGCCACCTCTGGAACTATGGAGCAAAGAAACCATCATGATACTTGATTGATTCTTGAGGTCACTTTGAAAATAGGGCTTGTGTAGCAATTATTGCTCTTATAGCTTGTACAGTTGGAGCAATCAGCCATTCTTGGAAATGTATTGTCTACACACAGCAGCTTACCAAATGTTTACATTGATTATGTGTAACTGAGAGTCTACAGTTAGTGTACTGTACATGTACATAGAGTACAGGGGCAGTGGAAGTATTTTACTGTTGCTATAACCTAATGGTATGTTAAGTTTATCTGGCTTGTGTGACCTGAGGGTAATCCTTGTGTGTACCAGAGGGCCTGGGGTAGACAGTGCTGGAAATCTCCCACTTCAGTGTTTCTTTGGTAAGTATAGCTTTTACATATACTGAGAGTAGTTTTTGCAAGTCAAGTAATTTTATTGACCATAAGTTATTTTCATAGAAGGTCATCACATGCAGTACTCTCATTTGCCTGGCTTTGTAATTCTACCATTAATTACTTATCTGAAAATTCTCTGGAGTTCTATTCAATATATAAAGGGGACTGTATAACATTACAAACTGAAGCTTGCACATTATTTTTGACACAAAGTTGCATCAGTCCCACTTGTTTGGCTACCCATTTAACCAGCTTTCTTAAGAAGTGGCCCAAAGTTCACTACTAATTACACTCTACAGTTGCATGCTTTCCTTGATTATTGTACTGTACACAGGATTAGTTTGTGTCCAGGTAAATGTCAGTGTCAGATACTGTATGTACAGTATCTAAAAATTTTGATATTTAGGTGATTTGAGGATGCCATTTTTCAAATTCTGAGCTAGTAAATTTCCATATCTTTTACCTATGGGATTAAACAGATACCCTTTTTTGTAAGATTTATTCAGTTCTGTTAATGCCTGGTGGAAGGCTATGTACCTTTATTTTATTCTTATGCCATTGGCATATTGTGCTATTTTAATTACAGGTAGTGTTGATTTGGTTGTGATTGGTTCTGGACCTGGAGGATATGTTGCTGCTATTAAAGCAGCACAGCTTGGGATGAAGGTATGGATTTTTTCTCAACTGAAATGGACATGTAATATTGTACTGTAGTTTAGCCCATTATCTCATATTAGATGCTCTACCATATGGTAGGCACTCATACTATGTATATTTGTTTGCCATTAAGGTTAATTGAAGAAATGTAGTACCTTGGGCACTACTTGTAGCTCAAGTTGTGCAAAGTGGTGTCAATTCCATTGAGAGAACCTGCACTCAGTTCAGGGTCCAGAACGTGCACCAGATACATGATTTGTTTGTTAAAATAATGAATGATTTCTCCTGTTATGGTTATCAGAAGCACAAAAACAAAAGCTGAGTAAACTGGATTTTTGAGTCTTGCACACATTTAAAAAAGAAATTAACTGTTCCAGCATTTTGTAGTGTCTGTTATACTGCATATGCTGTATGTGTATAATGTACAGTAATAGACTGACAGCAGTATGTGATTGTTAAAACTGGTAATTTTAAGGTGTGACGGAGTCAATAATAATAGAATACATGTAGTGTAGAACATTCTAGAACCTTCTTCAAAATACAGTTAGAAAGTAATCAGGTTATAAAGAAGTATCTAGAACTTTCTATAATTAGTCAGGATGAGTAAGCATAGAACTTTCTATTTTGATTTAATCTAACTAAAAATAGAACTAGGTGTATTGTAATGTTTCTAAATTTAGATTTGTACATAGCTATATAAGCACAGTAGTTAGGTGAGCAGAGTGTGAGAGATTCTTTTGAGTAAGAAGTTGTGATTAATTGTGATTGTTCGTGACTATTAAAGTTGTGAAGGCTAAACTGTGTGTTGTGATCAGTCTAGTCCACGACACAAGTCGTGGACTAGACTTCGGAAATGGAAAGCTTCTTTGTATAAAAGAATATTCCAGTTTCCTTCAGTATCAATGATTTTTTATTTTGTAAAGCAAGGTCCCTTTGATTTTCAATGGTGCTTTGAGGTACAGTTCCAGCTCATAAGTGAATATGGCGATTGATTGCACTTTCTTTATCGGAATGGGCGTGTTCATGGATTCGTTCTCCAATAACTTGGTCTGTTTTACCAATATATGAGCTGTTGCAGCCAGGACAAGTAAACTCTTGTACAACGTTTGATATGTTCGCAATAGGCGTGTGGTCTTTAACGTCTGTGAAAAATTTGAACTTAGTAATTCGTATTTTCTGTTTAATTGTATTCGAATTTGTCAAGCAACGTTTCAGCTTTCTTTTCAGTGCACGTAGAAGTTGTTCTCCTTTTGTGCCGATATATGGCATGTCCAGTCAGGCTGTTGTTGTGCTTTCATCGGTTTTGGATTTGACGTCATCTTTGTGTTTTGATATTAAGGACTTGGTTATTCTTTTTGGATAGCCGTTCCAGGAAGCTAGGTTTTTGATAAAGTGCGGCTTATTTTTCAACTTAGATGGCGAGCAGATGTGATAAATACGATACACTAACTTACGAATCCAAGAAATTCTGTATTGGCAGGGTACATAGCTGTTCAAGTGTGTATACTGACTAGTGCATGTATTTTTGCAGTAAATTGATAACTCATTGGTGATCTGATTATCACGAAAGCGAGAATTTTCTTCGGGAAAATCCTCATGTGTAAAATGAATATTATCAAACGAGTGAAATCTGGTGACACGTTTTGAAATATTTTCGGGCTTAATTAGCATTAAGGTGTTGTCGACGTAGCGGCCGTAGAATTTTACGGTGTCATTCTCTAATAATGTTTTGATGATATCTAGTTCAAATTCTGTCATGATGATGTTTGCAAGAACAAGTCCTAAAGATCCTCCCATGCTTCTTCTTAGTGCCAACTTCTACATGCACTGAAAAGAAAGCTAAAACGTTGCTTGACAAATCCGAATACTAAGATTTAAATGAAAGTATGAATTACTAAGCTCCAATTCTTCACACACGTTAAAGACCACACGCCTATTGTGAATAGATTTGACGTCGTATACAAGTTTACTGGTCCTAGCTGCAACAGCTCATATATATTGGTAAAATACAGCGGATTATTCGAAAACGAATCCATGAACACGCCCATTCCGATAAAAAAGTGCAATGAATCGCCATATTCACTCGTGCACTGAAACTGTGCCTCGAATGTCAGGTCCACAATTATGGAATCTAAAGCTCAATAGTCAGGTGTTTCAGTAATACCGGGTTCAATTCCCGTCAGAGGGTGCAAAGACTTCTGAGTAAATGGCTTGAGAGCATGCGCATTAGTTTGTAAAAACTTGATTAGCTATCAATCACGAAGTTGTTATTTCCATTCAGACAGTTTGCGTTGAAAAAGACAACTCTCTTGGTGGAACGTGTTTAAATGTTGGATGCATTCCTTCAAAGGTACAATACTTGTGACGCATTTCTACTGTGGAGTCCAAACATAGTGTAGTAAATTCAAAGCATCATATTTATTTCTAATTACCAAATATGATTAAAAGCTTTCAACTTTATCCAAGATTTCATAAAAAAATTATACTGACTTACTGGTATCAGCCGGAAGCATGTCACTTCGTGAGGCATCAAGGCATACTTTTGTTGTTTGTCCTATCATTGAGCAACCCAGCTTTCCCAATACACTTGCTTGTACATGGTAATCATAACTTGCCTCTTTCGCGTTGTGACAGGTTGAAAATTTAGTGTTTTATTTTAAATTTTATGCTTTAGGCGTTGCTTAACAACTCTCATCTGTATCATCAAGCTATCACCAATGACTTTTCAAATAGAGGGATAGAAGGTACATTACTGTTTTATAAGTATTACTAAAAATTTACTAAACTTGAACAAAGACATTTTTCTGTTAACTTTTGTAATCATACTTCAGTAAAAACTGAAAGTGATGTTGCACAAGAAATTGATCTGTAAGAACGACATTTGGGGCCGACTTTGATAAAATTTTGTTATGGCAAAATATTTTGTTAAAAATCGTCCGATATTACATAATCTTAATATGCAGACTTATTGACAGTTATAATATTAATTTCTGGAGCATACAGCCTTGTGCATTTTCGTCCTCGTTGAACTTTTGTCCATTGAACTTTTGTCCGAAAGATCCTTAGAGAGGGCAAACTCTAAAATTGATGTCAAAAGGATATTCTGAACAGTACAGAGCGAACAAAAGTCGAATTGTGAATATGAGACCAGCTCATTATACGAAGATAAAAAGTCATCTTTTCAAAACATATGCAAGCCACAAATAGGAATTAGGGATTTATTAACACTGGTGTTTCATTGCCATCGCGCAACATTACCAAAGTGGCATTATAGCAAGCAATAAACCGATACTTATTTATTTACCAAGTCAATTATTAATAAGCCAATGAGAGGAAGGGGATGTGGAGGAAGCAGAAACCTCAAACAAAGAAACTGGAACTGAACTAATGTTTTCATTGATGCAAGGTTTAAATTTAGAAATAAGGAGACTTTCTCGTGTAAGCAACTTTCTCGTGAGAAAAACTGTACTGCATACAAGTTTGCTTCCATTAGAAATGTACATTAAAATGTGTCATCTTTCAAAATTCGAAAGCAATCTTCAAAATTTGTTGAAGAAAATTTGATTGTTTCTTGATATATTCGAAATATCAATTCAGCCGATTGAAAACATTTTACATGTACACTGTACGTTCTACAAGAAGCAAATCTCCATAGTATAATGCTGACAGGTCATGAAGTAAAAACTTTATGGTTGTCCTGTTACATGCATGTGGACGATTGTCTCTTGAATATTACTGGACATTGAAGAACCAAATTCAATAAATGAGACAGGATGTCCCTTAATATTTACAGTATTAGCGCCAAATAGTGGCAGTTCTGTCATTGCACATGTATAATTTTGAAGATCATTAGTGATTAGCGGTTTTACATTAAATCCACCCAGCTTATTAAGGTCTAGTTTTTTTTTTTGTTTATGCTTTGTCTTACATTAGTTGGTGAATTGAAGCTGAATTTAGGGCAAATGATGAAACAAAAAGAAACAGCTGTGAAGTCACTGACTGGTGGAATAGCTCATTTGTTCAAACAAAACAAAGTCAGTCGGTTTTATATTCTTCAGTGTACTATTAATGTTTTCTTGTCATAGTTATTGTAATTGCTACTTTTGCTCTTGTCATTGTCGTCGTCGTCGCAAGTTTCGAAACCGTAGACGGTCGAACACCTCGGTGATGGTCGAGTACATTACCAGACTACGTTGGTAGCATCTTCATTTCTTCTGTGGAATCATTTCCTCAGTCTTTGCCGTCACGGCCCTTCAGTATTATCAGGGTCGAATTCCCGAGACAAGTGCTGGCAAAGTTGCTAACATAGCAAACTTCATTTGACATTAAACCACTAAATGTAACCCAAACCCCAACTCTAACCAAAAGCAAATTCTAACGTTAAAAACAAAATATAATCATATAAATAATAAGAAATCTTACCCTTACTCTTTAAAGAAGCTAAAGAAAACATTACAACAGAAAACGTAAACAAAGATGACCTGTTCTACACATGGCTCGATGCACATTCTCTATAGCACTGTACGACGTTGAATTATTCACCAGACCAGGATATCGACCTGCAATTCCCGCAAAACAAAACTGTAAATAACCCCGCGGGCGCACTGACCTCTTTTTGAGCTATGGAATCTAGAGTATTGATGTGTCCGAGCATTAAAGATCTGCTCGACCGTCTACGGTTTCGAAATTAGCGTCGTCATTGTCATCGTTCTAGTTGTAATGTTAGTTCCATTTTCCTCCTTGCCCAAGACAGGGACCGAATTGTGATTAATTGGAGAATACACCATCACCAAACTTTTGGTGGAGTATACTGTAGTCGTCTACCTCCATAATTCATCAGAAATAATTCATTCACCAAACATAAATACTATTTCATCGGTTTCAAGAACGTTACTTTGGCTATGTTTGCCATTATTGTTCCAAATTTCATGGGAATTGTCACGACAAAATTTGTTGTATCAAAACGGGCTGTCAATGTATTCTTTCAGACAGTTCACTTGTCAACATTTTGCAGCATTAAATTCGGGGTGTATTAATATTGTTTTAATCTTTTTCTTAATTAACTTGATTAAGGAGAAAAATGCCAACAGGGAAGTTGCACGAGTAGATAACGGGGCATGAAGGTCACTGTTTCTGCTGTTATTGTTGTTGTCGCTGCTGTTGTTGTTACTGTTGTCGTTACTGATAAGGTTGTTGTTGTTGATGTTTGTGTTGTTGCTATTCTAAACGTTGTCAAATGCACGGGTGAGTTTTTCAAACCAAAATACGATGGCCGCGATAGTTTTTGAAAAAACTCGCTCGTGTGTGTTTTTTCCTAAATTACACTCAAAACCGTCATATCACATTTACTTATTGTTATTACTGTAATTGCCAGCGCATGACTTATTGTCGTTGTTGTTGTTAAGTTGTTCTTGTAATGCATGTATACTTCTCGTTTATATATCTCTACTTATTGCTGACGAATACTTTTTTATTGTTATATGAATAATTAGGTAACTGAAGTTCATGGATATGGCAAGATTACCTCACCAAATGAAGTGAGATTTTGACACTTATTCAGCGTTATTCTGCAAATGTGGATATGTATATTTGGTATATGTTCTGCTCGATACATGCGAGAGTTATGCGGTTGCACGTTACAATGTACGTGTACATCATAGCCTTACAGTTTTCCAGTGACCGTGACTCTAGTAAATTTATGCATTTGTATGTGCGGTATGTATGGTAACAATAACCTAGGTTATTTATGTTTATATCGCCCCATCTGTTTCAAAAAAATAAACATCTATATAAAATCACGAATAAAAAAATATACATTTATGTTAGTTTTATAAAATTTTATTACAAAATCAGACGTTTTCGTCTTTGTAGGCCTAACATTTTTTTAATTTTTAATGCTAATGATGCATCTACATCGACGAATAAAAATAAACTTACCAATATGTATTTTTTGAACAATAATCATAGTTCTAACATACTGTCAGAAAAAGCCCAAAATTAGTCTTGCAGGAAAAGTTGACAATTTTTTAATTAAATTCATTCTCATAACTACGTTTTTGAGGAGTAGATTTGATAATACAAGTAATTTTCTTTTTAATGGACAGATACAATGCAGTAGCAATGTAGTACAATATGATACGATACAAATATGTTTTAGTCTAGTATTGGTTGAAAATTTAAGAGAATAACCGTCAATCTGTATCTTTTTTTTTGTTATTCTTCAATTCTGATTGTATCATAATTAAAATTAGAATGCCTTTCGCAATTTGCAAGCTAAACCAGTATTTTTCTTATGAAAGATATTGTATGACATAGATCAACGGTATAATACTCAAAAGCTTTAACGCCTAGCACGTCAAAGTGTCATTTGACCAAAAATTATGAGGCGTTTTCTTTAGTTTAGGGTATTCTTTTTTTGAAAATTCGGTCGTCTGCAGTTATTCTACTTGTGCTAAGATACCATTTTAATGTCGTATTATCACAGGTTACAGTTTTGAAAGAAGATGGGAGTCAGGAAATAATAACTACTAGAAATATTCTAATAGCTACCGGCTCAGAAGTCTCACCATTTCCAGGAATCGAGGTAATAGTTAAGTGTAGAACGTTCCTATTCTACTTCGCGGCACTACCTGATCATGCGTATTGTAGTATGTTAGCGATCTGTTCAAACTACTTAAGTTACCTCATTTCTTTTCAAGCCAGTTTTTGAGAGCAAGTCTATTTTCTTTCCAATTTTTACTTTGGTATATGAAATGGTGATGGTGAAGCTAGCTGGAATTCGAAATAATAGTGTTCTTGCGTGCGCTCTGTCGACCTTTGTATGTACATGTACGTACAACTGGTCAAGTTATACAGTGGAGCTTTCTAAGTGGTACAATGGACGCTGAGTTAGTACTGTTACCTGCAACTAATTACACTCTATATGTTTGTCCACTAGATCGACGAAGAAACGATAGTTTCGTCTACAGGTGCATTATCATTAAAGAAAGTTCCAGAAAAAATGGTGCTGATTGGAGCTGGCGTGATTGGATTGGAACTCGTAAGTTGTAATACCACATTGTCACATGAAATCCTCGCTTGAAAATAACCAGGTGTCCTGTGAGTGCTTGTATACTTGTTAATAACATCGTAACATCATCCTCGTGCCATCGTCGTCATCGTCATTGTCATCCTCCTGCTCCTCGTCGTCCTCACACAAGCCTGTACTCCTAGTTTACCATCTTAATCTTTTCCGTCTTTCATAGTTTTCACTGAATGGTTTTCTTAACGTATTTGTTGTTTTCCGCTTATGTGATATGTGTCTCATACTTTGTAAGAATACCTTGTTGATGGAAAAAAAAAAAAGAAGCAGATTATCGCCTGAAATTGCTTGATTGCTTGAACTGGATGTCTACGAAACTGTTAACGATTTGGTTCGGTTCGGGAGCAGATTACGGCTATAAAAGGAAACATCTGTCCAGAGGAATTTGAGTCGGTTTGGTTGTTAATTGACTGGATTTTAATAGACTTTGTCTGCTTTCCTCCTAAGCGAAATAAGGTCTATTATTGTCGCATTACAGGTCACGTTTGCAAACCCATCCTTAGTTTCTCATGTATTATCTCGACAGAAAACTTTCAAATTACATGTGTTGTGCTTGAAAACAAAGCACTTCGTTCTCTGTTGATATCGAATGACTGGTAATAGGGCATGCTTTTTGACAGCCCATAAAATCTATTTTTTCACTTGAATTGCCGGTCGACCATTTAAATGTTTTCCAAACCCAATGTTCAACACTTCAACTCCGGTGTTTGTGATGCTAAATGCGGAAGTAAACCCTTGGTAGGGTACTATACTATTCAAATGCAGTGGAGTCCCGTTATCTCGAACCCCGGATATGGCAAACTTCACAGTATCTCAAACGTGAGGCCACATCCTGAGCATTTTTATTCAGTGTGGAACCATTATTTTGTACTGGATATCTCGAACGATGCATTGTTGTGCTGCACACACTATTTGCAAAGAGCAAATGTGCATTTCACCTGTGACGTAAAACTGGAGGTTTCAAAACAAGTAAATTCATAGCGTACAAGTTGCATGAAACTAAAATTACTTTACATAGTCGTTCTCGTCAGTAATTCTTAGTGATTCAACTCAAGAGATGCCTTGTTTATGAACTGTCCGACAATTTATGAACTGTGTTAGTGTAAACCTTTTAATTTTCGTTACTGTCATGACAGCTTGTGCAAAGTGGTACACATCAGTGAAAAAATTGTTAGCTGCGCATAAATGCAAGGACAATGTATGTCCATTAAGTTTTATTTTAATTAAAGTGTATAGACATTATATGTTCTAGTACAAATAGAAAATGAATGAAATTCGACACCAACTTAGTTATCTCAAACTTTTTCTTTGGCCGCAGGAAGTTTAAGATAACGGCCACCACTGCATACGTTGTTGCAGAGTTTTTACAAATACCCTGTTTTTCCGTTTTTTTGGTTTGTTCAGGGTTCAGTTTGGGGAAGACTTGGCGCAAAGGTTACCGCAGTTGAATTTTTAGGACACATTGGAGGACTGGGCATTGATCTTGAAATATCGTAAGCTACTAACACAACTTTATTTTTCTAACCACCATCTGAAATTCTAACTACGGTTGTGTGGAAGTTTTAAATAATTATGGACCCCATTAAGCGTGGTTTATGTTTGTAAACCTAGGAAAAATTTCCAAAGAGTATTGAAGAAACAAGGGATGGACTTTAAACTCGAAACGAAAGTTACAGGTATGTATTTACAGTATTATAAGGTTGACAGGGATTAAAATGCGACTGGTGCAGTTCATAGGGTCACATAAGAAGTTCGCGACTCGCGGGATCAAGCACTCGAGAACAATCTTTGGCAGGAAATATAAAAACTTGAAAGCTAATTTTCTCCGAAAAAATCCTGGTGGATAAACAATACCACCATCCACGTACGGAAACGTGAAGTTGAGGCTAACAAGTAGTTACATCGTTTTCTCTTACAACTGGTCTATCTGCGCTTCCCAGTTCCCGTTCTGTCACTTAACGTAATCCTAATATCTAACTTTGATCCTAAACTTTATTCTAGACGTAAAGCTAAACCTAATCATAATCCTAACCCAAGCCCTAACCTAAATTCTAACCCCGAATCTGACCGTGACCCTAGTCAAAGATAAAAATTTATGATCGCAAACAAATCACCAGTTTTGAATATGAGTGGTTTTGAAATAAACTAATTTCACTTATTTAATTCTCAAGTTTTTGCTATGTTTGATCTTCGACGGACGGGAAAACGCTCCTACGGCCAATCAAATGGCGCTATTAAAGGCGTAGAGACAACGGTGCTGTAATATATTTATTGTCTTTTGACTACAGGTTACTTAATCACCCGGTCAGTCCCAGAAATTTTAGATGTAGGGACCATCTGGCTCCTAAATGTTACAACCTCATTTCAACCTCTGTGAATGATTTGCACTTTTTAATTGTTTTAATAGAGGTCATTTATAGGAGAGAAAATTAGGCGCTGCTGAAATAGACCGTGAACGGTGCATTTATTCAAGTATTTTTGTAGGTTAAATTAGCTGTGACTTTTTGAGGTCGCGAGCAAGTCTAAGTAGACTACTAATACAAGTGCTTGCGGATTATATCAACCGCAGCTTATTTCTTTCGTATAAATACCTCTGATATGTGTTTTGATTTTGTACAGTAACTTAAGTGTTCATTTTCTTTTGTAGGCGCTCAGAAGATAAATGGAGGAATCAAAGTGGAGTACGTATTTTGTGCATGCTGAGACACGTGATCCTGTGTCTCAATTTTCTATTATTACTGTAGTTTTTGCATTAAGGGACTCACTGATACAACTGTAGAGGCTATAAGCTAAAATAACTTAAACGTCAACGATGACGTCTTTCACACAATGGAATTTTTGATCGAAATCATAGAGAACGAAAGATTTCCAATGTCTTGAGTAATCTCAAGCCGTCCTCGATATGCTTGCTAACTGCTGAGTCACTGAGAGCAAATTAACGCATTCGGGACGACAACTCACGAAGTGATGAAAGGTTAGTTTAGTTTAATGTCAACTTGTTCAACAGAATTCTTTTGGAGACTTAAATGCTTTTTGGATATCAACTAATAATTTTATTAATTAATATTTTGTCAGAGAACTGTTGTTTCTTCTAAATGGTAAAATTTAGAAAGTTTAATTTATTTATTTTGTCGCGGTAGCTTCCTAAAACTACCTAACAGGAGTTACAAGGGCTTGTTTTATACAGGATATGTACTTAATGCTCTCTACGCTGTTGTAACGCTCGATTTACACTTTCCCTTGGCAAACTTTATATGAGAGCATAAAAGTGTCTGCTAACTTTACTGTTTTTTGACTGATTTAAACATCATCAGTACAGTTATGTTGGCAGAGAAAATATCTTCATGTCAACTTACCATTTAGTACAACTACTTTGATATCGAATATTTATGTGACACGTGTACACGTGTCATTTCTTTGGTTGATTGCTGTAGCCTTGTGATCTTTTTATTATTGTTGTTGTCTGCCGTATTCATACTGTACGTCATCTTTTCTTTTGATTTTGATATAGGATCGAATCAGTGAAAAATAATGCAAAAAAAGAAACGGTCAGTAATACAGTTCATGTTCTAAGTTTTGTTCTTTAGTAATGCACGTTCAGAAACTTTAGCAACCTAACTTAATTCTTAAGCACTTTCCTGCCTAAATTTCACTAACTTTAGGAAAAATTAAATATTGAGCTTAATAAAGTTCAATATCAGTATCAAATATTAAAAACAGTATCTCATCTAGAAACTTAATATTAACTTTCAGTGTTCTTATTATTTTTAGCTTGAATGTGATACGCTACTTGTATGTATCGGAAGGCGTCCTTTTACGTCTAATCTTGGATTAGAGGTAACTCTTCGCTTTGAGCCTCATTGATTGATTTAAATTTTCCATAGCTTCTTTGTGCATAGTTTTCGTCTTTCGTTTTACTAGGAACTTGGCATAGAACTTGATTCAAGGGGACGTATTCCTATTGATTCCAGATTTACGACCAAAATTCCTAGGTTTGTGTTATGTCCACTATTTAATAGTTTGTGATTGTTGGCAAAAACACAGAAACAGTTTATTTTCACCGAATTATTGTTATATGATACCATTTGAGGTTTACACCATATCAGTTCGTTAATAGGTAAGCATTTGTTCCGTTGACTCGGACGTTCATCAGAGCATCGAAAGTCACAAACTAACAGGACGAAATCTTAGCTAGTGTTTACAAAATTACATGGTACAAACCGCAAATACTGTAGAGCTATAAAAATAGACAACGCCATGTAAACTTTCAAAGAATCAAAGATTGATTTCATTAAACAATTGCAGTCTTAGTAGCCTCATTCTGAAAAGTGATCCTTGAATCTGATGTTGTTATAAATAGCTCTTATGACATTCGGATCTACAGTATTTCCAGGGCTCAAACTTGACGTTTTAGTCTACTGGTAAACATTGCTGGAAAGATTTTTTACCAAAGCAAATCAAGCAAAAACACTTCCAATTCTGCAGTGATTTCAATACAAGGATTTTTGTTTAAACTATTGTGAAGACTAAATATAAGCAGCAATATATGTCAAAACCGGGGGCGAAGGAAGCTTTTAGCACTGTTAAATGGTACAAACTTTTTCAGACCAACATTACCAGTCATGATTAGGAAACCAAGAAGATGAAATGTTTACGTTGGATCTATTTGAATATTCAGTTGCTGTAACAGTCTTAGTACTGATTTGCCAGAAATAAGCAAGGCTACACAGCCTGTTTTACCATTTTAGGTTTCTCAGCCAGATTATTAGCCAGAACCAACGTTTTAGTCAAACTTCATCCCAATCAGCTCGTGATTTTTCACTTATATTAGAATCTATTTTTATGATAATCTAAAATTAGTTTTACAATATTTACAAGCTTCATCCCAATCAGCTCGTGATTTTTCACTTATATTAGAATCTATTTTTATGATAATCTAAAATTAGTTTTACAATATTTACAAGCTACCAGATTGATAAATTCCCGTATCAGCATTGCTGCTAAATTCATGTATCACGTAAACAAAGGCAGAAAGATCACAAACGAAATATTTGAGTTGTCAAAAACTCACCGAAAACATGGCTTTTTAATCGCTGGGTCCTTTATTAGATCGCTCATGGCGAGCTGGCGAACAGGTAGAACGCGCCTTTGGACTGGAATTATAATTGAAGCTCAAAACATGAACCAAGAAAATAATTATACTAAAAAAAATCCTTTTCGACGTCCGAGCGACCAAAACAGCCTTGAAGTATCCTGGTTGTTCATCAAGCCTGTCATCCTTTCCGAAATAAGTTAGTTGCTAAAAAGAACTGCCTTAGCAACTGTAATAAGGGCAACGCAACCTAGATTCGAAATTAATGTTCACAACCCCGCCAAGTGCAAGCGGTACTTCAAGTTTGTGGGCTCAGAAAAATTCACTGGCAAACATTTTTGAATAAACTTTTTTGTGATGGAATTTTGCATGAGATTTAAATGTAAATTCCAAACAAAAACTAGTAAATACACTGTACATATTACCCACATACTGTTAGGCGAGAAATTGATTTGTCTTTGGATCGCTTTTGTTTGCCCTAAAGAGGCCAGTGCATGGCTTACTGATAATTACTATATGTGCCATCCTCTTGTATTTTTCAGTCATCATACTATTTTGGCGGAGTTTTTATGCCTTTCGTTTTTAAATACGTAATGCTGAATCACGAATCCCGGATTCGCTAACTTTTCTAAGCCATTTTCCCCTACGCGAGTTCCAATATTTTGACTGACCCTTTGGCTATTTTGGCTTAATTTGGTTTCGGGCAAGGCCAGAACTTAGAATTTTAAATTTTAAAATTGAGAACATTAAACTGGATTAAATTCTTTGAGACGATTGGCTTAAAAATAATTAAGATTAATAACGCATTATTTGGATACATGAAGATGTACAGAAATGATAAGCATTCAAGCTGTACAGAAAATATTTCACTTTCTCCGAATTACACCTTTTGCTGTTCATTACCAACCCAACGCCAACCTCAAACTCATTAATGCAACAATGCATTCATTTTATTCAATCGGCTGTCATTAGCGTAGATACGCAACCATTTACATCAAGGGGCATTCTATAGCGCCAACAGACGACCATTAACACCATTCTACTATACATTAGGGATAATAAAATTTCCTTTAGGCAAGATATTTCTCTTGCGTGATTGAAACTTTGTTATCCCTAATGTATAGTAGAATGGTATTAATGGTCGTTTGTTGGCGCTATGGAACGCCCTTTGATGTAAATGGTTGCGTATCTACGCTAGTGAATGTCGACTGAATAAAATGAATGTATTTTTGCGTTAATGAGTTTGGGGTTGGCGATAATGATAGTATATTTTCTGGTAATGAACAGCAAAAGGTGTACTTGTCGACCATGTGTGAAAACGTGGAAACGGTTTAAAGACAGTATTGTTCCAAAAACGAGGAAACAACTCTGTGAATGATGTTTCGAGCGAAAGCCCTTCATCAGAGTTAAATGCCAAGTTTGTTTGTTACCTTTATAAAGAAAAAAATACGTTGACCACTGTTAAGAACCGCCGGTTCTTTAGCGGCTTATTGCCACATTCATATGCGTACAAGGGTAATTCTTCCAACCTTTTTTTGCGCAAATTCACTGTTTTTCATGTCGTTAACTGTAGGAGCTAGAGCAGCGGTGTAAGTATATGAAAGGACACAGTGCAAATGTTAGAGAAGTGCACTGGCTTTTAGCTTTTGATCGTGTACTTAGATACAAATTCAAAGAAAGATTTTTGAGTTCTCATGAAGAGTAATCTTTTAAGAACCTAGTTTTGCCAAGAGTTTTGCTTACAAGAAGTATTCGAAAACTTTTCAGTAACAGTAAAGTAAACTTTAGTAATCCCACTCAACGTATTAACAGTCGCGTGCAGGGATTGCCGGATACTTGAGACATGAACGCTTGCGGGTCACTTACTCAAGGATTTTTGAAAAATAAAACTTGACATTCATCTTTATGTCCCACTGTAATGAAACCGTCATATTCCTTTAGTTTCCCAAAGTTTATTTTTTATTGCTACTTGTTCACTGCGCTATTTTTTGGTTTATGTTTCTGAGGTTATAACTTTTTGTTTTTAGTATCTACGCCATTGGTGATGTCGTCGCGGGACCAATGTTGGCCCATAAAGCTGAAGATGAAGGTCTGTATCTAAATCATAATTGAGAAAGAAGTTCTCAGTTCTATACATTTTATCTTACTATATTCGTTATCTTACTATATTCGTTATCTTATTCATATTATCTGATCTAGTAAGTTAACACACGGTTTCGTAATGTTTAGGAATTATATGTGTTGAAGGAATTGCTGGTGGTCCAGTTCACATTGATTATAACTGTGTACCTTCAGTCATTTATACACATCCGGTAAACGCCTTTGTACTGGTGACATTTTGTATTTTCCGTCTGCTTGGATTTAAACAGTTCGACACATTTGTCGATATTCTGATTGTTTTACCTATTTGTTACGCTAGGAAGTCGCATGGGTTGGTAAGACTGAGGAAATGTTGAAAGAAGAGGTTGGTAATTATAGATAACCATAGCAGTTTCCAAATATCAATACTTAATTGCAGTCCTATCGAGCTAACCAAGTGAATAATACATTATTACCAATTTGTGCCTATACATACTTGATAGTCGTTGGTTATTTTGGCATGGTCTATCAACAACTGGAACCTTAGTCAATTAAAAGGCAGAAAACCGTCAGCCTATAATATAATGTGGTTTTCTGAGTAGGGTCCGATGATTGCCCCCACTTCATACAAATGTGCATGTGATGAACACTGCAGTAATGTTGTAAGTACTTGCGTTTAATGACTGTGGCTATGTACAGTTCAGTTTTAAAAACTTACATTTTGTGAACTAAATATGTCTGTATAGTTGACTTGATTTAAAACTCGGTTTTAGGGAGTTGATTTCAAGGTGGGTAAATTCCCACTATCAGCGAATAGTCGAGCTCGAACTAATGCCGACTCTGATGGAATAATGAAAGTTTTGGCTGATAAAGAAACTGACAGACTTCTCGGAGTTCATATGGTATCTGCAGTTGCTGGTGAAATTATAAACGAAGCTGTTCTTGCTATGGAATATGGGGCGTCATGTGAGGACATTGCAAGAGTATGCCATGCACATCCCGTAAGTTTAAAGTGGACAGTCTCGAAGAGGGAAAATGAGGATACTTTGTTGTTTAACTGTGTAGATATTTTGTAAAGAACTTCTAATTCTTCGTCTTTTCGACGCTGACCTATTGAAACTCAAGAGATAACTCATCTCTTCATTAATTAGGTATTTTCAAACCGCAGGTAAGTCTTCATAAGTACTGCCCGCATCAAAACCTGTTGTTTTCACTCTGCATTATATCAGCGAATGCAATGAGCAAACTTATGCAAGTCGAGTTCCTATGATATTGCTCGCTACATTTGCTGATACAATGCGGAGAAGTGACAACGTTTTTTTAAGAGGGTCAGTAATTATGACAGATAATTACTGAGGCACGCAGCGTTATTGGATATAATGCAAGCAGCTTCGGTCTGCATTATATCAAATAACACTGCGTGACTCAGTAATTATCTATTAGTTCATTGTCTTAGTCAACTTAAGAGTTTCCTCACCAAAGTCGTCAACAAGCGGAGTTCGATTGTAGTGGATTGGTTTATAGGGTTATCAATGGACCGTAGTAATGATGGTCGTCGGTATAAACATTTTTTTATGTGCATGTTAGGGATTCTCATTTTTCTCGCTTGGGAGCAAAGAGTTTGATTAAATGCAAATACCAAAGCGAGACCAGGGAGGCTAATTTGTATTCTAGGAAAATGTGGCAAGACATTCGACTCGTAAAAGTACTTGTGGAGGTTCTCGAATTTCGTTAACCAATTGCCGGTCGTGAGGAAAGCGTTGCGTGACGGCACTAAGAGCGACTGAGAGGGACTATAATTAACAATTATTCACCGAAGTGTATGTGGATAGAGGTGGATACTTAAGAAGCCACTAAGTGGTGAGGTAAATAAGCACATTATCGAGCAACACTGCGTTGAAAGATTGTTTTAGGATAAACCACACTAATTAAATAGCAAGCTTATACTTTTTTTTTAACTTCTGTCAAAAATGAGTAGAGTCGATGCATAAAGTTTTGATGCATTTATTACTAAAAATCTAAACAAAAAACATACTTATGTAAACACTAATACACCATTTTTTTGTACATTTTTGTACTTATCTAGAACAGCGACCTCGCTTGTGTGAAAAATTTCTATTTCGCTTACTGAAGCAAAACATGAAGATATTTAGTTTTCGCCACGGTCATTGTTTTCGGATATTCCAAAATTAAGGAGCCAATCGTAGTACGAGACCAGTAATATTCACTTGTACGGTTTGTACTGACTGGTCAGTCAGGACCATTGCATTTTACTCATCATCATCATCATCATCATCATCATCATCCTCATCCTCATCCTCATCCTCATCCTCATCATCATCATTATCATCATCATTATCATTAACATCATTATTATCATCATATCACTGAAATTTCTATATTCTGTCAGGACATCTCCAAGCATGATGTGTGGAGGTAAGTCTAGCTCATATCGTAGAAAAACGATTCCTGAGTCCCCGACGGGGATCTGACCTGCAACTTTCTGACGACTTTCACCATTGAGCTACTGAGACTCGGATGGTAGAGTGCAGGATCGACCAATGTATTGTCTGTTTGGCTGCCAGTATCTAAGGCTCAGAAGTCGCTTTTTTGAGATATGAAGTAGACCAACGTCCACATGTCGTCCGTATTATCACACGTGTCGCCCATTATGCACATTGGCCTTGATATGTACAAATTTGCATATTTGCTGGGCGACGGGATAAAAGACAAGATGGAGAGAATCTAAGTCAGCTAATTATAAAGATCTTCAATGAAGATGGCGTTTATACCGATATGGTAAAGGTTGCGAGACGAGGATGCGAAAATCTAACTTGGAAATGATGGAGCGCAAACCTTTTGGTCCTCAGACGCGAATCGAACCCATGACTGTACCAACTAAACTGCGACTGTCAATTGTGGGAACGTATGTTGTGTTTTAGTAAGCCGGCAGCTGAACACATTTACTATAAGTAATACCATGAAATGAGGTGTTTTAGCTATTAAACCTCTCGCTCGATGAGGGTCGTTTAGTACACCTTTTGCTGCTCATTACCAGAAAATATACTATCATTAACGCTAACCTCAAACTCTTTAACGCAAAAATACATTCATTTTATTCAGTCGACATTCATTAACGCTTCTGTCACTTTCAATTAACATTTTTGCGTAGAAAGTGACATTCATTAGCGTAGATACGCGACCATTTACGTCATGGGGCGTTCTATAGCGACAACAGACGACTATTGACACCATTCTACTATACATTAGGGAGAACAAAATTTCAATTACGCAAGATATTTCTCCGGTGTATTGCAGGGTCGATTTAAGGTTACATGGAATCCCAAAATGTATAAAAGATAATGGACTAAAACTATCATAATTCGTACATAAACTGAATTCAGTTAGACAGTTCGAACCTCTTTTATTTCGCCAATATTTCGATGACTCTTTTGCTATGTAAAATGCTCTACTCACCACGTTCTGTTCTGCTGAGCCCTTTCAGAACTTTAACACACAACATTGAATTATGCAAGACAGATGGCCAATCTGTTGAAGGGGCTATATGGAATCTTGACATGTATTTTAGTTCACAGCACTTCGTTAACTCACATCACTTTTCACGTCTGATAAAAAACTGTTCTGTTGCTAAATAAAGCTTCGCGATGAATGCTGTCATGCACTACAGTACATCCGTGTATTGTAGGCTTTGATTGCCAGTGCCGTACCCAGATATCTGGGTATTCGTAGGCCCAAGGAAACCGAACGAGCACTCTGCTGAGTCCTTTCAGAACTGTCTCAACTCACAACATTAAATTATGCAAATGAAGACAGTTGTCCAGTCTATTGCAGGGACAAAATGAAATCTTAACTTGTATATTAGTTCACAGCACTTTGTTAACACACGTCAACTTTCGCGTCCGTGAGAAAAACCTGTTTTGCGTCTAAATAAAGCTTTGCGACCAATGTTTTCATGCAGTCCAGTACTGCCGTGTATTGTAAACTTTGATTGCAAAATGTTTTGTCTAAGATGTAAAAGTTGGTGTGTGTTAGCAAAGTGCTGTGAACTAAAGTTAGTTAACAGCTTGAAATTATACTTGTCAGGAAAAATATGGCATGATGAGAAAATTTTATAATATCAATTAAGTGAAGGTGCGGACGAAACCACGTTTAAAAGATAAGGGAGTAAAACTATCAAAAGTTATAACCAAACCGGTGAACGTTGAGAGGTAGTATTAGCACAAATCAATTTTAATGAGGTAAATTAGTTGTTAATGGAACCTGAAAAAACAAAAGAAATTGAGGTAAACATAATATTATCCCACTTAATCACAGCTTCCCATTTCTTCAAGAAAACTGCAGAAAAGATAAGAAAGTCATTAATCAGCACATGACATATTTTATAGTGTCCTAAAATATTCTGCGTTTACTCATTCGTAATTTTCGTAGCTCATGCACTTTGAGAAATAATGATGAGTATTTGGGCCCTCCACAGTCTTCCCTCGCAAAAACAGCTAAAATGGTCGGACGCTTAGGCATGCGAAAAAGTTTGACCGCAGTGTAGAGCGTAGTTGGTTTAGCAGGCGACCTTCCCTTCGTTGTTTACATTCTCAGTTTCTGCATGTGTTTCACCTTGTCATCTTTATAGATCACGTTATCTACTAGCCACACTACTGGGGAATTTAGTTTCATCTTTGTGTTGCTATAACGTCAGCGTCCTACCTTTGCAGCTCACAGTATTTATGTCAACAATTAAACAATGATTTCATTTATCAACGCACCTGATTTTTTTGCATTGATTTCTTTTTGTAGACTGTGTCCGAAGCATTCAGGGAAGCCAATATATCGGCTTATGCTGGAAAATGCATAAATTTTTAGTGACAGCCTTTTTAAATTATAAAGAAAGTGTTGTTACGTGTAAATGATACTTTAATATTCTGTATTGTTAAGATCTGACTGTTTGATAATCCTTGAGATAATCGTCATAACATGCATGCAATGCTAATGAAATTAACAGCAAACTTGTAAAGCAGTCGAGTACGTCCACCGAGTGTTTCAATAAACTACTTAAAACTGAAATAGTTTCCTCACTGCCAATAACCAACGGAACCTACGAAACTAACTTTGAGGAAATTAACTCCTAGCCAGCCAATTGGGTCTTCGTACTGCTGTTTAAAAATGGAGGAATACGATAAAGCATTGCAGTTTCATGATTGTCCGTGTAAAGCTTCCCATTTAGTAATGAGGCGGATTTAAAAAATCGTTTGAATGGGAAGACGCCATGTCAGTGTGGAAGACATGTATGAGAACTTGGTATGCATGAAAATCTTTCAGGATGAAGAAGTTCCTATACACTGTCTTTTACGCTTTAGTTCACCCGGAACAGTCTGGGTTGTAGTTAACCCGTTTTGATTGGGGGGTGTCCAATTTAATTTGCCCGAATATTGTATCCTTTCAAAAATTGCCGGATTTAATTTGACGCGGAATCAGGACATATATGTCTCTCTCGCCTCAGCAGCCCTAATACGTAAGTTAAATATAAACTAGTACCCAAAAGGGATTTTAACCTACTTTACCAAACCAAATTTTGCCAGAATTACTATCTATTTTTGCCTGAATTTTCCGTTTTTCACAAACTGTTGGGGGGGGGGGAGGATTGAATCCCCCTGTTCCCCCATAAACTACGCCGGTGGGAACAATGCAAGAAAATGCGAGAATTTACTTTTGCAAACTTACTGACCACACGTGAGATCCGAATATCGTTCCTATGCAGTTGGAACCGGAAAGGTACCAGGTCACTTAAGAAAACACTACGATGATGTGATCTGAAAAATGTGCTGTCTTGAAGGTAATAGTGCAGATGACGGGAAGTATGCAGTAGAAAAAAATAAATCTCACCTCAAACAGCAGAAATAACGTAATAATTCCCAAATTTTTGATGTTCAATGCATAGTCCTCATCTGGAAAACTAAGGTGTGTCTGAAATCCTGCAGTCTTTATTCACCAGCTACATCTGAAGTCAGTTGTGCAATGCTCGGATAGTTTATCCGCGATTGCATGGACTTGTTTGGAACAACTAACGCTCGAATTAATCGCGAGAGATCCACATTATATTGTTACTCTGTAGATAAAATTGAAATTCGGTTGTTCGAAGTATCGATAGCGCCGTTTACTTGCTAGGAATTTTTCGGCGGATGAACCGTCCGGGCTTCCTAACACCGGCCGCTGAGCGTTAATTCCTGCCGTAAATGTGATGGCCCAAATTTGTCATTCAAATATTTCGTCGTAAAATTTGATTTTAATATTTTTTTATAAAAAAATCAAAATAAAATGGAATTGGACATAAAGTTGATTCCAAGTTGAAATAAAACAAAAATAAAAATTAAAAATAAGTGATATGAATCGATAATGAAAATAAATTTAAAAAATAACGTTAAAAAGTTCGCCCACCCATGCTTATAGTATACCATCACTACATGCACACAGTTAAAGTAAAAGCAAATACTTGAGAAATTGGCAATGCAGAACCTGTCGGTATACATGTTACTGCCATTACGAAACAATACAATAAATGTTTCTTTTTGCCATCAGTATGTGTAGCTGAATAGTTAGGACACCTCTGGTGATGATATGGTTATGTGTTCGGTTCCTGTCAGACGTTCAGGAAACGTTCTGGTGTTTTCTGCTGGGGAAACGATCGCATTTTTTATTTAGCGGCAGTTTATATGGGCTCGGGTAATAGGGTTACCCTCCTCGCGCTACCCTGGTCGAGATACTTTCCCGATAATATTATTTGAACTCTTCCACAAGAGTTTATATACAGACGTCTTCGCTTGCCTCGGTTACCAGGGTTACCCTTGTAGTAGAGTCACCCCCTGTGCGAGATAAGGTAGCCCTTGAGGTCGAGACAAGTTTTAACCATGCGAACGACTTGACGCGGCCACCCGAGTTATGCATGAAGTCAAGCATGAGCAATTAGTTTAGTGTCACGGATGGATTTTGCTTTATGGCAGCCTGTCAAGCAATAACATCCTATTGAGTTTGCCTCTGCGCAGTTATGACTGCTATTATTTTAGTTATTGTCGAATTAACGACTAACATTCGAGTAGATAACAACATTGTCACAGATTTGAGCATGTGATTTGCCATCTTTGCACTTTTGAGTAAATCCCAACATCATGATTACGGTTCTTCTGCCATATATATAGTCCATATAGTTGTCTCGGGGGGGCGGCGGGGTAACCCTATCACCCGAGCCCATATAGATAGCCTCTTACTCGTGGTTTCTCGGGCTTGGCAGATTGCAAAACGTCCGTGATGTTTACAAGCTCTAAAAGGACAGGCCAAAAAAATGACAAGATAAAGTTCTAAGTTTGTTTTTATGAATTGTGAAAAGTTTAGAAATTTTAAATGTTATCTTGTCTTCATTGCTCGATGTACTTGATGTAATGACTAATAATAAAAAGTCGGTGGTACCTTATCGTGTTAAAACACGAGATAATAGTTGAGTGTTAAAGACGCACACGAGGCACCGATTCAAAAACGGATCATCGAAAATGTCATTGACAAAGTAGTTTTGGAAATTATCGATGTTATCCTGAACCGCACAAAGCAATAAGGACTTTAAAGAAAACGAGAAGCTTGTCTTTGTCTCGTTTAA
Source organism: Heliopora coerulea (assembly GCA_030142905.1). Taxonomy (NCBI): domain Eukaryota; kingdom Metazoa; phylum Cnidaria; class Anthozoa; order Scleralcyonacea; family Helioporidae; genus Heliopora; species Heliopora coerulea. The sequence goes on along the minus strand of JASJOG010000003.1, from coordinate 4,804,596 downwards.
AAAAGGCCACCGATATTTTCCACGTAAATTGTAAATGAACGTTTGAAAAATAGTATATACATGAGAGGAAAACTAATATTTTTGGGCCTTATGAACTGTGGATGTTGCTAAGAGAAAATTTCCTTGGTTACTTTTTAGAGGTATTACACCAGGCCTGTGTTTTTCTGCTTGTCGCATACTTCGCAACCATGCCGCATCGTTCCATGTTTTTTGCACGCACTACAGACTCTCGGAATCTGTAGAACACGAGTAAGAATCTCCCAGAATTCCAATATCTTTGTTCCAGAATGCCTTGAACCTGGAATGTTCCTCCTGTGCAGAGAATTTCCCTCTCAACTAATAAGGTTTTCTTTTTCAATTCATACAGCAGTTCTGGTTAAATTAAGCATCAGTACATTTCGTGACTAATTAATTAGACAAAATATCCAAATACTTTTATTTAATTTATTTTATTCATACACTTACTCATTCATTCATTCGTTCGTTCGTTCGTATGGCAGTCGATTTATCACATCAAGAGTCGACTGCTCCCGTATTATAAGGTTATTAACACTACCTACAGTCAAAAGAGTACATCACATTACATAGAGAGTATATATGCTAATGAAATTGACATAGGTGGAGTTAAGCCCTGTAGTACTCTGAACTTTATTCTATGGCAAATGGACAACGGAAGCCAGTTATAATTTTTTAAAGCTTAAATTCTAAAAAGTAACTTTCTACCAGGATTTGGCAGAACCAACCACGCAGGTAATATGCAGTATGGTTAAAACTGCGAAGAAACGGTACCAACTTCGTACCCGGGATCTTATCTCTGCTCCCCGCAACGCGACGAGCCACATTCATGGTGGCGAGCTGAGATAAAAATCCTGGATACGAGGTTGGAAATGGTTTTTGCATTGTATTTACCAAAATTATCTTGAGTCGTTTCTTGAGGTATGTAGCTTGGACAATTAGATAGTAATGTTTGCAGCATTTTCAAGTAATCTGTTTGAGGGAACCTTTACCCTTGTTTATCATGCGGTCTGTTGATTACTTAAGGATAAAAGGTGGTGATTCTTGATGTAAAGTCATTCACCAGAATATGAGAACATGATCGTTTGACAAAACTATGACAAATTACGGGCAGAAATAGAGCATTACCAAAATATTTTATATAAAAGTAGATAATATTTTATTGAGTAAACCTCTAACAACTGTTATCAAATTTATTTCACATTGTCGGTGTGCACGTATGACCTTGAAGGAAAAAAGTATTTTTGCGAGGTTCGTAAAGTTAAAAGTTTGTGGCATTTGTAGCCTTCATAGACTTCGGTATCGCTTTCTTCAGGGAAGGGATTTAAGGTTAGAGTATTCAAGCGTAGTGCAATACTCTGCACCAGCAGGGGCTTCTTCCGTTGGTCGATAGGTGGCAAAAAGAAACCTACAGAAAAGAAGGTGAGAAGTTGAGGCTTATTTGAAGCAAAATAACGACAGTTTTGTATGATTTAAAAAAAATATAACGAGAGCCGACTATACATCGATCCATTTTATTATTTGTATTGATTTAACCCTTCTTTCTGATGATTAAATTATGACAAAACAAGGAAGGATGCATTTGTAGATGAAAATTGTTGAGGTAAAATTACAAGAGTGAGCAACCGAGCGAAAGCTGACTGTTGCAAAACATGCAAGTTAAAGACTTCCATGAACGAATCGAATCCACGACCCCGGAAATCTAATCTATGGCTCCACAGAAAGAACGATAAATGCCACTGTCGGGACGTTGGTCTCGATTCCTCTACTATGCTGGCGAGTCTAATCTTATGACGGTTTAGAATTAGCGGCCATATTGGAGGAATTTTAACTAAACTATCTCATTTACTCCAATCGTAGCTGGAAGCAGTATGAACGCCGTATTATTTCTTTTCAATCCCGAGGGACTGATTGCAAACTATCAACAGGGTCTATCAAAGGTGGATGAAAATCTTTAGGAAAAGACCTTTATGCGGGAATCGAACTCACGACTCTGGGAATTGTGGGAATAGGAAATAATTTTTAAAAAGCGCTATGTAAGAGCCAAACAGGAGTTGTTGCATTTTGCGTCGTAAGTGTCTGTATGGCCTTACAAAGGGACATTACTTTTATCTCTATCTCGTGTATCATTCATAGCACAGTACCTAGCCCGGCTATATAGTGCAATGACTGCAAGAAAACTGCAGTGGCAGGACTAGAATACAAAAGGCTGCGACAGAATTAACATTTGTTGACAGAATGGAGGAAACCGAGAATGACCAAAACTTGTGCTACAGAATGATCTGGATTTGCGATATAATATGGCCAAAATTTGTGCAACAGAATGATCTGACTTTGCGATATAATCAGCTGTCGCTCGTGTTGCTCACAGGATCGAACTTGGATAGATGTACATGAAAAATTGAATTTCGATATATGTACATAACATGATAAGTATATGCTGGTCTTCTGTAGTAAAATCACAGATTTCTTCACTCTTTTTTTCCATGGTTTCAAGGTTTCATTCCCAGAAGTTCTGTTATTCTTAAGAATTACAGTTGAGAATTACCAGTCACTGTGGTTTAGATTTATTCGCCTTTAAGAAATTGATATTCTGCCAAGTTAGCGTCAGACATGTGAATCAGACTTAAATTTATTTAATTTACTGCATCTAATAATTAAAATTACTGAATTTTTTACTTTGATTCGCGGGGATGTCATCGACTGTAAAGAAAAGTATATTTAGAAGGACTTAAAAGAGAGCAATACTGCGTGAATCCAGAGATGTATTCACTTTGCTAAAGATTAAACGGGCTGTGTCAATAAGCCTTCTTTTCTGGGGAGGTTGGAATTTAGCTGACTGCTTGCATTGAAAGAGTTGCTAGATTTAACGAATTTACCTGAATATTAACGTGTTGAAGAAGAAAGCAGGACTAAGAGTAGCTCAGAAAGCACACTGATAACAAAATTATACCTGGCTTCCTAATCAAACTTTTTTCATGTTTTGACGTAATGAAACGTCGCATCCTTGTTAAGGCAATTAGATACACCCAAATTGTTAATATTATACAAAAACGTAAAACGTACCAGCAGATAATGAAGTTTCCCTTTCCGGATGACAATGACTGCAATGAGTCTCTCCCAGTCGAGCTAGAGTTGGTTTCCTGCAAAACAAATACCAATATACAAAAAAACTTTTTCATATAACTTGAAATAAATTGTTGTAACGCCTCTCTTTAAGATTCAGCTATTGTGCCTTCTCAGATTTACAAGGGACTACAGCTGCTTTTTTTAAGTGGTTAATCCAATAATTTTGCGAGATTGGTGTTGCAATGATTTAGGGAAAGAATCGGAAGAATGTGTCCTCTGACGCCAAATGGCGATTTATTTTGTTCTTTCAAGTGATTTACTATGATAAACTGTGCTTATCGTTGTATATGTCGCTTTATCAGCCTATCCGGTCGTGTTTGGGTATTTTATTGCACCTGTACGCCTTTTGCGTTTGCGTGCAGCTGAAAGTCATGTAAGCTTGTATAGAAGCGAAGCCTTCGTCTTGTTGAGTTGCGGTGTGCTTTGCTCTGATCTGAGAGATATTTTCAAAGCATATTAAAGAATTTTTCTCCAGTCTTTTGGGAAAGATTACTAATATAATAAATCTGTAAGCTTTTGTTATGCCATGAGACTACGTTGCGATAAGGCCGTAGGGTGGTGGGTGACATTTTTCAAAATATTGAAACAAAAAATCCGGGAAAAAAATTCGCCAAAAATTGACAAAATCCCTTGAAATTCGGGCAAAAATCCAACAGGCTGGCATCCCATCCGAGCATTATTTGGCCTGGTAAAAGCAGACTGAAGAAATTGCGCGAAACTCGGGAAAATTTATCTGGGAGCCTCCCTTCAATCAAATGGTTCTGAAGCCTCTGATCAAGTGGGTGGACTCATACAGGCAAATTTCAGAGTGAGACATTTGTCTTTTTTCTTACATTTGCTGTTTTCTCGTCTCGGATATTATTAAAAGGCGGTTTAATTGGCTGTGCTTCATACAAAAAAATAAATAAATAAATAAAGAAAAATAAACTTACGTATCGATACTGGGCAGTATTAGCACAGTATTTCTGGCTTTGTCACCTTGGGGTGGAGGTTTTTTCAAAGAGTGTTTGCTAGTTCGTGCTTTTTCAATTTCTGATTGAAATTGCATTTCGGAGAAATAGTTAATCGCATCAACAGGACTGGCTTTCTCGGCAGCTAAGTCACCCATGGCGTTGAGGTCCCAGGAAACTGGAACAAAAGCACAGAATTCATTTGCTATTACTGAGAAACTAAATAAGAATTACAGCGTTTTTGAAATTTAACACAAGTCCAGGTAACAGATGTGTTCCACAAAATCTCACCTGCTACTTGTTTGCTATGGTTTTTACTCTAAAAACATGAAGGAATAAGCAAGAGAATCAGTTGGTGACGCCAACCTGAAAGGCTTCTGACTCAACGTAGGAATTGGATTTGCAAAATCATTGTCAAATGTGAAATGAAGCACAACTGCATGTCAATGACATTACTGACACAGTGTATAAATGACATATTAAGATTGGCAACGCTTATGCCCTACCATCGTACGAATCAGCACTAAATGTAAATTTTGATAACCATCTGAACAGGTGTACCTCAATGGTCAGAGCATCCCATTAGCAATTAAAAGATTAAGGGTTCGATTACCGTAAGGGAATCAAAAACTTTATTGTAAATAACATAGTTTAAGAAAATGCGAACTGAAAATGTAATAAACAATTAATACTACTAATACAAAAATCATAATAAAAAAGTCACTAAACAGTCAAAGGGGAAAACAATACATTAAATGGGTCCCGTTGACCTTAGCAGAAATGTCTTTCAGGAAATTGAACGAGGGTCGGCATGCATGGCAAACGTTTACTTACTTTTTTGTTCTTCAATATTCCTTTTACTTGAGACGGCGTTTTTGGATTTTTTGTCCCTCTGTTATGGAAATATGTAGTTCGAGACAGTAATTGAGGATATCTACACCTTTTTATCTGATAGCTACATTAGGGGAAAAGATATTATCTACCAGAGAAATAATTTTTCAAATTAAGCGCAGAGGAAAGGTGAACTATTCCTCTGACCTCCCTCCGAAATTTTCCTGAGTTAAAAAAGAAATATGTACAGGGTATCATACAACCGTACTTTGATTTTATCAATAAAGAAATCACAAAGAACTTTCTTCCACAATTAGTTAAGCAAGATAACGAGAAAGTTCGTAGCCCTTGGCCTGAAAACATTGGGTGTAGGCTTAGACGCCTCACCAGAATTATTGGGAGCTATAGCTCCACTTACCCAAAAAACCCCAATTTCCCTGCACTTGATTAACAATAAAAATAACCTGGTCGTATCATCCCGTTAATATAGACATACCTGATGACTTGCCCACTACAAGCACGGTTGATTTTCCCCGCTAGAGAACGTATATGTTCCTTAAACTGCGTTAACCGTTTATCCAACCACGTCAAACATAGCTGATGGATATGAGTATTTACTGCGTTCTCTGAGACGCCCTGGAAATATAAACGGGATTGAAATAGTTTGAGCACAAAAGTAATTTCTTTTCAATGCCTAAATTCATTGTTCAAATATTCGCCTAGCAGCTGAATCGACATCTACAATCATTCCTAGCTGTGTAAGAACACCAACATCGTTAAACAGACCGCATAGTAGTACTTTTTTTAACATTTCAATATTTTGTTAATTAGAGTCCAGGGAGACTACTCCAGCAAAAATCAAGGGCAACGAAATTTTAGGAAGTGGGAAGTACATTCAAGGTCTACCACGGTTGTGCGGCATGGTACAGTTGATATAACAACGGCGTTCTTGAGGTTATACACTATCTAAAATATAGAAAACAAGCTTCTCAAAGTGAGAAGCTCGTTTTCTATATTTTAGATAGTGTATAACCTCAAGAACGCCGCTGTTTTATCGAAGCTATCTACACTAAACCTCCGCGCCTTACAGTTGATATGGTTTATGTATTACGATAATTAGCTTCCTTCAGTATATAAGTTAGATCAAGAGTAAAGAAAAGTGTTTATTCTCTCTGCGACACTACAGTTTGCGACGAGGAAATATGGATGACTCATGTCGTACAAACTGAATTAGTTCTTCCCAATGATGGCACATGATAAGGGATCGCGATTTCTGGAATAACTGGAAGACGCTGAAGCTACACTTCAGCTTGTACACTGGTTACAGAAGCGAAAGGATTAAGGAAGTGAAAAATATTCCTAGCCATATTATGGGCTGCAGTAAGAAATAAGGTCGGAACATTGGCCAACACAGGCACTATGTGACACAGTATACCAAAACTTAAAAGCTAAATTTCCTAAGCGATGCACATTAAACAAGATGGGCGAGACGGAATCCATGATTTAGCCTTTAGAGTTACAAACATAAACAGTTTAATTCGTAATCTGTATATGATGAATACAACATCAATGATTTGATGACGAGTGCAACAATTACTGGTACCACAACGAATGTCAAGATTCGAGCGTATTCCGCTAATCGAGCAGAGATGTATACCAGACCTTCATCAGAGAATGATATAAAAATATGATGCTGCGTAGGCAGTATAAAACACCACAAAAAGTTAAAAGGTTGGTATATATGCAACACCGTATTACACAAATGATTGGTAATGCGGACATGGCGGAATCGAGGAATAATAGTAAAAAGCAAATCACGCTTCGCGGGTAAGAGAATTACAAGGGAATGTTTGAGGCGAGTAAGAAATGCAAATTTGGCAGGTTTGATTGGTGACATAACATGGGACAATTAAGGTGCCTTGCAAGGAAATGTTGTCTGGCCTACATTAACAAATGTTTCCGAAACATGGTTTTGAAAACATGGTCTCCAAAAGCTTCTTCCCAAGTGTATAGTTTGAGTTTCCTGGGATTGATTTCGGAAACTTTGCTTATGTATTGTACACTCAAGAACTAACAAAACAACCATTTTGTCTGCAGGTCATGTGAGTCCTCAGGTGCAGAGCTCCTTGATATATTGCGCAGTTACTGACACGAAATTCTGATATTTATGAACGTCAAACTAGGCGTGGAAACACAAACCTTGTTCGCCCACAATACAAACGAGAGACTGAAGACGGTAGAACTAATTTTACTATGTCAAGCATCAAACCATGGAACACCTTGCCGAACACAATTACGAAGTCAGAGACTTCTATAATATTTTTAAAAGAGAAATGCATTCTTATTTTTAACACAATATTTAACACAACTCTATTTCTTAATGCCTACATTTAATTTAGTCTTTATAAACTTAAAAAATTTTTAATTTTAGCTAATCTTGTGGCATCCTTTGAGAGCAATGACTAAAGTTTAAACTAAAGTTGTAGTAGGAATTCAGAGGATAAAATATACCCAGGTATCGAAGTTGTCCAGTTCAGGCAAAAAATACCGGTTTGCCTCTTCGACTCCAATTTCAGAAAAAAATTCAACAACAAAGGACCTGAAATGAGATATTTTACAAAAGAGCACAACGTTAGGGCAGACTTCAGTTATTTGTAATTATAAAGCTTCCATTTGTCGCAATCAACTTTAAGGTTAAGGCCTTTTTCATTTTTTTTTTACCGGATAAAGCTAGTTTCGACGAACATATTTCTCATAAAATCGTTTTCAAGAAACACTGTATGTTACCACTATAGAATGTAATTTTGGAGAGAATAAAAATATTCTGTTTAAACCCAAGCGGCAATTCAAAGAGTCGACGAAATTAATTTTTCGGAAGTGTTTCAGTCAAACCCGAAACAGTAGAGTTATCGAGTTATCACACAAACCGGAAGCAGGAACAAGTTTGGTTTATTATAACCATACACGATTTTCACGCAAATATCAAATAGCAATAACCATGAACCCTAGCTTGATATCCTATTAAGTCTAAAGTATGGGAATCACGAGTGTAGAGCGAACAGAATTTGAACCGATGGAAGGATGTATGCCTCCTGATCCCCTTTTCTTGATTACCAAGTAAAAGATAACCGTACTGTTAAACTTAGAAAGGCAGATTGGATATCTCTGCAAACCTCCAATACTTTCTCTAGATAGGTACGTTTCATGGGAACAATTTTTCATCAAGCGAATATAGAACTCGTTTATGTGTACACATCAACTAGTCTTATATCATAGTATTTATGCAAATGTATACCTGATTTCTTCGTCCCCTAAGATGAACTGTGACATGAACTCGCTAACAACATCGACTGTGTATTTCTTTAGGGTCTTTAGTAATTGTAATGCTGTTCGAACAAATTGCTTCCGATCAATGCTCCAAGTTGCGGTCGAGCCAGTCGGTATGTTAAGTTCTGAGACAATGGTTTCTATAACGTTGTTCAAACACTTGGTTTCAAATGTGTCTTGACCGAAGAGCAGGATAATTGCCTGAGAAGAAAAAGAAAACAACACTGACTTTAAGGGTGTTCAACTTATTCCGATGCAACGTTGCAGTTGACCGGGATAGTTCATTGTAACCGCTAAATTATTCCAGGTAAGGTTGAAAGATTTAAAGAATAGCAAAGATATTGTATATCTGAAATATGTAGGCAAAATGTTTTCGTTCGGGAACGTAATCCGGTGACGTCACTCCATCGTCATCTAAAATTTAAAAATCTTATAATTTTCGCCATTATTAGCAATGCAAAATACATTTCCACGTAATTAAGTAAATGGCTTGAACCCGAGAGGATCGGCAAATGTTGGCAATGGTAGATTGTTCATTTTAGTGTAGTCTTGAGAAGACTGTTGGTAAGAGACGTTTTGACGGCCTCAGATGACCGCCTCTGAGAATATTATACTTCATGTCGTTCGTGCAAACCATCGCATAACCAGCTATTATGCACAATTTTGGGACTCAATTGTTCGAAAACCCGATAAATTATTGTCCGGAAGATAACAAGCAGTCCAGTTGATAAATCTTGCGTGATCAACAGTTTGCGTTGAGCGAAGCTTGGATATCTGCACAGGAATTACTTCGTCGAGTGGATCGCGATTTTATCAATTGAAAAAGACTTCATCATTGAATAAGTTATTTGGGCTTCACCCAACTACAGTAAACCATGAGTTTTTTCGTCTGTCCCAATGGGCTCAAACCATAAAATTCCTGTGAAAGAGGTAGGGTACTTACTGCACAAATATGATACTTGACATCGTAATCAGTTGCTTTCGACAGAAAAATGAGTAAAAGCTCGACAAATGCGTCAATAGTCCAAGGTTTCGGGAAAGTCTACGTAAATAAAATGGTTTAAAAATATGACTACAAGATTAAATTAAATGGTGATGTTCCCAATTGCTTAGTGGAGATGAATACATGAGCGTACACAATACTCAAACGCTTTCACGTACATTCACAGTTGCACGCACATGTACACCTACAGGGACGGATCCAGGTATTTCTAAATGGAGGGCGTCAATAAAAGTTGGGCCTTTTTGTCCTGGTACACAGGTGACGGTGGCCGATACTTTTTGAGGGCCACAGGTTTTTCAGCCTCTGGCTGTAAAGTGTTTTTACCCTCATGAAATAAAGTTTTAATAATGATAATAATAATAATACTGAACAATACGTGATTTGAAAGAGGCTGCGGATGTATAATTTTCTGGTTACGATTTGTATAGTTATACAGTATTTATATTGCTTAATAAATCAATAAATAAAAAAGCCATGCAATAACGGAAAAAGAATAATCAGGTTTAAAAGGGAGGCGCTATTATGTAGATCCGCCACTGACCTACACTTGCAAACTCGCACACACACACACACACGTGCCTTCATGCCATGGCCCAGTTACACATTCTCTTTAATACTTTTTTAACGTAACATCACGTTTTTAAACATGTTCTGTTTTTCAAAATTGGTTTTAGATTTTGTTTGAAAACCTGTTCACCTCTTTGTTCTCTTCCTAATCGTACCTTCGTGTCATTTTAATCCTTTCTTTTTATAATTAGATATTCTGGACGATCGTTCAGAATCGAGCTTGATTTTTATGGCATCATCTTGTCTAGTAAAGGAGGTGAAATTGCAGACATTCCTGCAATTTGATTGCCTGTAGCAGAGGGGGGGAGGGGGGGTGTCAACGGAATTCCAGCCAAAACTCTTTTAACTGTTAGGATTAGTTTTTTACTGCTTTTACTTTATTCAATTCTTTATTTTATCATATTTTTTCAAAAGAATCAAGATATTCCAAGTACCTTTCCAGTCAACGATAATTTAAAATTAATAGAAATTTGAAACTTTTTCTGGATTCCTTCATTAACAAATAACCTAGAGTTTTAATTTTCACTTAGCTGTCAATGTTTCACAGCAACGTAATATAATTCACTCGTTCCCAAAAACAGTCCACGGCCGGCAACCTTGGACTTTTTCTTCCATATTTTTATTTGATAAAATAACCAAGGATTTCTCGAATTCCTTTGAGATCATTCAAGTGTCTGTAGTCAAATATAAAATGAAACTGACGTCGGCTTTGTCTGCCTATGTTACTTGTCCAATCAGAGCGTGCATAGGATGTTGCTGTTTTACAGAATTAAATACACAATTGAACCGGAACGTGTACAAACATCAGTAAATTGTTTATGGCACTGGCATCCACAGAGTGTTTGAACATATGGACAAAAGAAGCAATAAACCTACCCATGGGTTCGCATTTGGAAATAATTTGTCAAACCAGTCCATTCCCTGGAATTGCAAAATAAAGGGTGGAAGTGGAGTTTGATCACTGACTGGTGGTTCTTCTATCACTGAGACAGCAGGCAAAGATGGTGTCTCGGGCGGCATGGGAGAACTAAAGTAAAAAACAAAAAAATGTTGGCAGGTAAATGTTAGCTAATGTTTAACTTCAAAATACTTGTGCAATAGCATACAAGAACAACATCAGGCTCATGGCTTGCTGTCTTTTATCAACTTTGCTTCAATGATATTAAAGCACGGATATCCGAGCAAGGCTCAGTGTTGCCACGACAGAACAACTGTCTCAATTAGTACAGAAAAATCAATCAGAATTCACAAAATACGTATGAGGGTCTGATTACATGATAAATTTCAGCCCGGCAGACAGGGTTGAAAAAAGTGCCGATTACATGAAATTACGTCAGCCCGGGCTGAAACTGAAATCGAAGTGAACCCAGGCAGGAATTTGATGGTAGCCTCTGCTGTTTTGCCAATTTGCATCTTCCCACAACTGTCAATCATCTTTTCAGCCCGGGCTGAAATTTTTTCGTGCGATTACATGGGATTTTTCAGCCCGGTCAACCGCGCTCAAATTTTCTTCGTGCAATCGCGACCTCCGTTTTACAGGTATTTTATCCGAAGGCCGGACTGAAAATCTCCATGAAACAGCCTCTCAGTATGAAAATTGAATTTCAATAATAAATAGCATAAAGACTGCCTCGGTTGTCTTTGTTCTTAGAGCGGCTAAGAAATCCTAAACTAAGTAGTTCGATTACCAGCAGTTCAGCACAATCATCTTATCCTGTCTTCTACTTGCCAATGTTAACTAAAACAATATTTCGCTTATTTCCGTCCCGTCCAACTTGGCAGGTTTGTCGACTCCCTCTCTAACCCCTAGCCGACAACTGTCGTTGAGGGCTTAAGCATACGCATACACATACGCATAAGGAAAACACAAAAGGCAAAACAAACGAATGAAGTCAAGCCTGCGACATAAGGATCGTCTTAATCATAAGCATAAGACCATAGTCCAAGCATAAACCAAGAGCTGAACAAAAGACGAAACAAAGAAAAATTCTTGTTGTTTTATCCTCGCAAATCCCAGAGGAGTTATCATGCTTTGTTTTCGCATTGATCCGTCCTTATGCTTATTTCGCTTGTGTGAACCAGGCTTCACTGAGCTCCAATTTTATGTCTGTCTATAAACTCATTTTCCTTGTGTGTGGGAGCTAATAGGTTCTTCACAGTCATACCTCTAAGAACTGATATCAAAGCGTGGAGGAAATTTGTGATGTAGGGTCTCCTCAAGGCCCAGGAGGAAATTTCCCTCAAGTCCTCCCTTAGCTGTCGGGTTCTGTTAACCATTGGTTTTTCGACAAGTCATGGTATTTCAGTCTCAAATCGTACATGCAAATAGCCGGGTAATCGCTTATTCACAATCAAGGGGACATAAATGAGGAATCTGTTTCATGCAAATGGTGCGATCCCAGTGGGATGACATGTTCCTGCGGAACGTTTGAAATAATGTTTGTCGAGAGCAATTTGTAGCACTTGGTTGATTAAAATATAAGTTATTCTTTGGGCTTCTCATCAAAAAACTTAAAAACTCCAAAGCGTGATTTAAATCTTGGCCTAACGTAAAGCCACTAGCTATTTATTCCACTGTTAAAAGTAAGAGCGGAGTTTGGTGAAGTACAGAGGACCAAAGCAGAGCAGAGTAGCATAGGGTGAAAACGACATGGTATGTAGAGAGAAGAGAAGTAGCCCTACAGGTAAAATGTTTACTGTTTCCGCACATCCTTTGAATGGCAGAATTGCAACTCACGTTAAGGGAGTAGTTTTAACTTCAGGTTGAATGGGAGGTGATGGACTTTTAGTTTTTTCCAAAGGTTTCAAGGCAGGATAAACTATAATATTTTCCGGCTTGAGCACTTTTTGTACCAGTGGTCGTTTTGGTTCTTTAAGAGGTTCGTCCAGGAGTGTCAGACTTTCTCGACCATCGGACGATAATTCGGGAGATGGAAAATCATCTCTGAGTGCAAGTCGCAGTTGTTCCTCATAGTTCACTCTTTTTGCTTCAGCGACTAAGCTATCGTCGGAGCTCTCCAGTGACAAAGGTTCCTGGCGAGAAAGGTTTGAACAAAATTTAAAAATTCCAAGTACATAATGTATTGGTTTTGACATTCACAATAGTCTTCAAAATATGTGCAAGGCCGTCCTTTATTTCTGAATCATTCTCAGGGTAACACGAAGAGAATATATCATGATTAACCTACACCACTAAAGTTGACGAGAAAAGTTGACTGGAGCGAGATTCGAACATGCATCTTAATCGGATTTCCGGACTGCTGTACATTATCCTCATTTCATTTCATGTTTTAGTTTTCAGCGATTTTCAACTTTATCTGTGAGAGAACGATTACACGTAACACACCTGTAAATTCAAAAACCAGCGCTGAAATAACCAAAAGGCATGCATATTAGCCCAAAAATTGACTTTTTGATCCCGACATTTCCCGACTTTTTTTCGTCCTTCACTTAATCTGACGAATTCAACGATTTTTATGTACGAAAGTTGATTTTATTTACTATAAGGATATGAGGGACTTTTTCTAACATTATTGACAAGAGACAGTTGATGACATAACGTAAGAAATTTCATGCATACACGAATTCTAAAGAAGATAAGTCTTCTTTGCACCAGACAAGCAAAGTCCTCGCATCAATCCTACTAAGTAAGAAACGACTCTCTCACCAACCAACTGACAAACAAGCGATTCACTCAACCAACAAATGAACCAACAAACCACCGACCTACAAACCAACCGACCTACAAACCAACCGACCTACAAACCAACCGACCTACAAACCAACCGACCTACAAACCAACCGACCTACAAACCAACCGACCTACAAACCAACCGACCTACAAACCAACCGACCTACAAACCAACCGACCTACAAACCAACCGACCTACAAACCAACCGACCTACAAACCAACCGACCTACAAACCAACCGACCTACAAACCAACCGACCTACAAACCAACCGACCTACAAACCAACCGACCTACAAACCAACCGACCTACAAACCAACCGACCTACAAACCAACCGACCTACAAACCAACCGACCTACAAACCAACCGACCTACAAACCAACCGACCTACAAACCAACCGACCTACAAACCAACCGACCTACAAACCAACCGACCTACAAACCAACCGACCTACAAACCAACCGACCTACAGACCAACCGACCTACAAACCAACCGACCTACAAACCAACCGACCTACAAACCAACTAAATAACTGTTCTACCAACCAACAAACCAACAAGACAACTAATTAGCCAATCAACCAACCAATAAGCTAACCGACTAACCAACGAACCATCTCACAAAGATTTGCTTTTGTAGATAAAGTACTCACGGTCTCCATTCTCTTAAGTTCTTCTAGTTGAGCGTCAGTCAACTGCGGAGGTTTCCACGGAATTATTTCCTCAGGCTCTTTTTCAAATACGACTTCCTTTGGTCGCATATCAGCGAACAGAGCAGCAACAACCGAATTTGGAATATAACCATCAGGTGCGACGACTAATGTTTCGAACTGATCACCATTTACATCTTCGAATATTGCTAATTCAGTATGTTTACGTGAGATTTCTCGCAAAGGTTTTGTTGGGTAAGGATATCCACCAGGTAACTTACCAACAACAATACCTTTTTGCAATCGTTGTTTACATATTCGACTTGTCCCAGATTTTTTCTGCCGTTTACTTTCATATAAATTTCCGACATTATCGTGACTTTGTGAGGTCAAAGTTCGTTCACTTGGCAATTGTATATTTGTATCCTCTAAGGCAACTTTTAAGTCCTCATATTCTAAACACTGGTTTCCGTCTGGTTGATGTAGAATAGGAAGCGATTTTGACCTCAGTCTGCTTAAAACTGTGGAGTCACTAAGGTTCTCGGAAATTGGCTTGTCCTCTGACTCCTTTTCATTGCCCACCATTTTGCTTTGGGGGTCAATAGAAAAAAATCCGATTGGTTGACGTTCTGGTATGTAGCTATCCTTCTCTTCGCAAACCTTCGTTTCATTCTCGTCGTCAGAATCAGGTTGAATTCTAACAGAGGTACGTTTATAAAATAAAGAAAGATATTTTTCAAATACTTCATTCCGTAATCTTTCGTCTAGTTTCGGTTTCTTTTTTGAACAACGTAGTTCTCCATCTCGTAGTTTAATAAGATCACGTTCTCGCCCCTGAATTTTCTCTAAGGCCTAAACAAAAGTTTGAAACAAATTCAAAGTTTATCGTAATGTATGTCCGCTATTATTAGGATAGAAAGATGTGCAAGACTTATGAATCAATATGATCCAGCAAAGTCAATAATGTTCATGGAATCGGTTGGACAGCATGGTAATAAATTATTTATTCTTACTGTACTGGACAGAATAAGTATCCTGCACGACGGACCTTAATGTTTTTGCAGATATGCGGGCGTTCGCCAACCTTATTTAATCAGAAACATATCTTCTGAGCCCCAGACGGACTGTGAGCCGGTAACTCTCTGATGAGACTCATTGGTCAGAGCGTGGTTCGACATAACACGTGCTATCTATGCAGTGGCCGTAATACAGTAAGCTGTGGCGTTAGCTCAAAGCAACAGTTTGTACTAAAGGTCCCATGAACATATATTTTCTGTTCTGTTTTTACTGAAGTTAGGTGACGTTTCTGCTCCTAGATTTCCATTCTAATTACCTCTGCACGACGTTTTGCCTCTTGCTGACGCTCAGAAGATTCTTCCCCAGGAAACGCATCTGCAACTTGGTTGAATTTGCGGAAGAATGAGCGAGCGACTGTCAAACGCTGCTTGTCAACAGCACTCAAACTCTGGCATAATTTTTCCTTAAATGGAACGGCAGAATCCTTCACATTATCCTTAAAGTCCATAGCGACCATTCTATACACGTAAGACTGAGGCATGTCTGGAAAACAAAGGAGAGTTTGGTTAAAATTTTATAAGTTGTTTACAGACATTAACAAGAAATCTGCTTTAGACAGTTTTTCCTCATTTTTGCAGAACATTCTTTCTCAATTGTTACGTGGTCTTTTAAAGAAACTTTTACTGGGTGGCTTTCATAGCGAAAGCGACATTTTATGTACCACCAAAAATATATCATTGAAGAGAAGAATATCAAAGCCATTAGAGACATACAACCAACGAACTACAAACCGCGATTGACAAAAATGTCCTGAATCGTAGGAAACAAAGTTGACGTTTCCGAAAAACAACAAAAATGACATTTGCTATGGACGTCTGACCTCGATATTTGGTGAATAACGAGATAAAAAACAACGTTCAGAGGTGATGTTATACCTTAGACGATTTTTAACGCAATAAATTGTGCAAAAATCGAGTCGTAACAAAACATTGGTGGACGATTTTCAAGAAAATTGTGTTGCAGCAACATGTTGCGATAAAAATTGTCGTTAAAAATCCTCCGGTGTAACATCAGTCTCGTGGCAGACGGATAGCATCCGATTTCTGTTTTCCGTCCATCGCAAATGGGTGAAACGTTTTGAGCGTCAGCTTTTGCCTTATCTTATTTCTGGAGGATTTCAATACAGAATTGTGTTCAAGTTTCCCTTAACAAAAATAATCACACCAAATTAGTTCTCAGACACAGTTCTATGCTTGAATTGACCCATCTTGTTGTGATTATGGCAATCGTCAAACGATCCGTCAACCTGTGTAAACAAGTAGTCTGAGTTGCATACCTCACCACTTCTTTGGTTTTGACATAAATTGCGCTGATAGTTATTGTTGGCAAATTAACATCAACAGCAGAGATGTTAAGAATTGCGTTTATGGCAAACGTGAAACTACTAGGTAACCACGATATTTCCAGCGTTTGCTGTTTACTCCTCGCCGTGTATACGTTGAAGTGGGCACCTTGTTTGCCATCACCAAGGGAATTTTTTCTATTTTTCTCCAAGATTTATTTAATGCTTTGGCGAAAGTTTGAGGGAATTATTACAACTATGTCAACGGAGACGATGCGAGCGTATGGTTTGGTATGAAACCTCATAAATACTGTACTTTCGATCACCATATATTATTTGGTTGACGTTGCTGACATGGAAATAACTTCTAATGAATTTTCAGTTAAAAGTATGGATTCATATCCAGAAAAGCAATTTGTAATGGCGTTTCCGAAATAGTTTATTACATGTAAAGAAGGGAAGAAAGTCAAATGCTACCCTAGTATCATCTTCGTCATTTTTCAGACGCTAACCTTTATATGATATTGAAAGAGAAATCAATCAAAAAACCTTCACACAGTGAAACTATTCCCCTCACATGAAACGCAACCAAATCTTACAAGCACCTCAACTATTTAACCGCCGGCCATCCTGCTAGGGCGTCTTTCTTTGAAGAGTAAAATGATCAGGCGTTGGCCAAAGTAAAATCATCAGAGGTTGGTCAGAGTAAAATGACCACTTTTCAGCCTGCAGGGAAAATCCCGCCAGGTTTGCCAGAGTGAAAAGATCAGGTATGAACTTGAGTAAAATCATGACAAGCTGGCCGGAGTAATAAGTCAGGTATTAGCCAGAGTAAAATGATCAAAATTTGGCCAAAGTAAAATCGTCCGGAGTTGACTGGTGTAAAACACTCAGATGTTAGCTAGTGTAAGATCATCAAAGGTTAACTCAAACAAAATGATCAAGCATTAGCTAGTGTAAAATCAAATGGGATTAGCCAGAGTATAATGACCAGACGTTAGCCAGAGTACAATGATAAAGTTGCCAAATGGAAACTACGCCAGATAATAGGCTAAAATCAGCTCACTATAAGACAACCAAAAAGTTCCCAAAAAGAGGACAAAATCTTATAAGAAACTCTTACACGTAGCATATTCAATTTTATGAAGGAAATCACCAATCGCAACGATAAGGTCTCCACGTTCGCTGCAAAAGCACAAAGATGATGGCGTAGCATTCAACTTTATAATCCGTCGGAGGCGGTTGCTTTCATCCCATATACGCACACTGCCATCTAAACTTGCCGTGGCAAACAATCTCATTTTAGGACAGCTAGCAACGCCAATTACTTCGTCGCTATGATCATCTTCTGCTGAATGATCAAATCGTTCTAGATAGAATAGAATAGTATATAAAATTAAAATTAGTAAATTATAAGATTGCTCGGATCGTAAGGAGGTGAACAAAGAAGAAAAATGAACTTGATGCATTTTCATCGTAACACGCCTTTGACTGAGCCATGATATCGTGGCTATCCAAAATATGAAATAGCCTTGTTAAGCAAACAAAAAACTACATCCAAGGGTCCATTCAAATGTCAGACTTGTCGTGGCTTGGACCAAATGAGAATTTCCGAAAGCATTTGCTTTAACTAATTAGGTTCAACTCATGGAAAGTTTGACAATTTTGTGGCCTGATATTTTAAAGAATTCAATATAGCGACCACCGCATTATATATGTAACCCGAGGAAGTAATCATACAAACTTTCATTTCCAAATCGGTTGAAATAAAGGTTAAAGTGGATTCCCTCTATCCCGTCAATGTTTTAGCTAGCGGACTTTATGTCTGGGCCCTCGCGCTTCGAACAAGCAGGTAGGAATAGGTACTTGCTCAGCAATGAGATCTACAAGTCCCGAGAAAAGCTTGTCGAGGCTATGCAGGCAAAATAAGCCTCCGTTCATTTCTTTCAAACTCGGCCAGTATATAATAGCAGCTTCTAAAAATAAAACTTTATACATGAGTGATAATGTTTATTTAAAGGAATGTCGAGATGGAACTTTGCACAATTTCTGATTACCATGATATCTTTGAGATTATCATAAAAAATAGCAAATAGTTATCTCAACGGAAATCCACTTTTAAAAACATTAACTTGGCATGCCAAAATGCCCAGGTTCGCAATTTGAGACTTTTTGTTTGATACAATTTATGTTTGATAAAATTACAAGCAAATGTAAGGGATTAAATATTTATGTTTCACGACCGACATTTCGACGCCGCAATTGCACTCTTTAAATTCAAACGATAAGTCACAAACGTGGATTTAGAAATTAGAAAACATAAGCATGCAAACATTGCCGTAATTAATTAATAAAGTCACTTACGCGCCAACAAGTGACAAATAAGTAAAATCATTATAGCAAGAAAATTATAAGTAATTAATTATAAATTATATAGGGAAATTTCATGAACCTCGAATCCTTAGTAAAATATATATAAAGAGTTTTATACAAATCGTGTACGACTGTTTGTTTAAAGTGGGATTAGGATCTCCACTGCAAAGTATTTCATAAAGTAAATGATCAAATTGATTCATCTTGTGTTTATGAACGGGGTAGTGTATGCAAGTGTCCACATGTATATCCCTCATGATCTGCATCGCAAGGGTCACATTGTAATTTTTGCATGAGAGTGTTTTTGATTCAGTAAGGGAGGAACTCTGATTTCAGTGGCAAACATTTTACTGATAATAGTATCTCAATGTTTGTTATTTCTACAGTTACATAATGTACTCCATAATAAATTTACAACACTTTTAGGGACAAAACTGAACAAATGAAGACCGTACTAATTGTAGCATGTAAAACAGAAACTGTAGAGAGCCATGTTAAGAGATCTTACGTTTTTGTGGGAAACTTAAGCTTTTACATTAGCTTAGCAAGGTGACTTCAATTAATTTCTGCAAATAAACGGAAGAGTATAAGAGCAGGAAATTTTCAAACGTTTGTGCAAAACTACGTCCGTGCGTTAGGTTGAAATCCTTGGTTCTTACACGACATAACAGCGGCCAAGTTAGACTAATTTAACTAAAGAATCTCTTTACCGTCTATTGTCTCTATCCCCCACCATGGCGGCCTCTCCTTTGTCGTCTAAATTTCGAAGGGTTGATTGCAAATCGGTTTGACTTCACCTAACATGCTCTCAGAAATAACGTTTCACTGATTGAACAATAATATTTAACCCTTCAGACTGAGCAAAAATTGAACTGAACCATTTTCTCACCTCTTTGAGTCGTTTTGTACACAGATGTTGAATAATTTGCACGTGACCGTTCGTAAAGAGCCACTAACAACCTGTGATGTGATACACAAAGATGGCGTGGTAATTCATCGAAGCAAAGAGTCATCAGTGGAGCCAAAGCTTCTTCAGCAAATGGGAACAGACGCCATACTTTAATCACATTATCTGAAATTAATCAATGAAAATACTTTACTATTCCAAACTACGGTAAACCTCAGTAACTGGTGTATTTTTGCTTACATATCTGATTGTTTATATTGTTTTACGTTTGATTTTTATCCCCATTCTTTTTTTCAAGGCAAACCTTTTCAACAGATGTGCAAGACAAAACTACGAAGCTGAAAATTTTAAGAATAAAGACAAATCATGTAGAATTAAACTTTCATTACAGCGCAAATTTTGTCCACATCAACGCTGAGATTTTTCCAGGGTGGAAAGACAGGGGAACAGTAACAAAAAATTTTAATGGTATGCTTATTAACTAACAACGATCACATTACAAACACAAAACCAGTTTTTAAAGCTTTGTTTTAAATTATCTATAAACTAGACATCTGCTCCATCACTCTATCGAGCTTACAAACCGTTATTAAAGCAAATTCAGTGACAACACAGCCCATACAAATTTCAAAGAAAGAATTTGAAGTTATTTCGATACTCCAACTAGCCATTGCTCCCATCCGAGAAACTTGACCGCATCACGTCTAATGAAACTGAAAAATGATTGCATGAAACTAAGGCCCCGTCCACACGAATAAATACGTTTTCACATGAAAACGCATCAAAAGTTTTCCGTTCATACGGCCGTTTTTGAAGCTATTTTCACTTGTCATCCAGTCCACACGTAAATGCAGCAACGATTCAAAAACGCTTGTGCCTGTCTACTAAGCATGTGTAGGACGCCAGCGCCATGAAAATGTGATGTCATCGTTTTTGAAAGTCTCCGTTTTCGCCGTCCGCACGAAAACGATAAGCCGGCGTTTTCCAATCGCTCCACTTTGAAGTGTGTTTTGGAAAGTCTCCACTTTAGGCGACCGAAAACGCCGTTTACGTGTGGACGGGAGGCCAAACGCAGATAAAAGTACGCGTTTTCATATGAAAAAGTATATGTGTGGATGGAGCTTAAGGAATGATTGCGTGAAACTGAGGAATGATTGCTGTAGTTAGCGCGGATGTGTCGTATTCGTTTAAGCTAGGGTTGTAAGGTTCTAGTTGCCTAATATTACGGTACTATGCGTTTACGCTGTCTCCATACTGTTTATTCAAAGGTGGAAGAATGCAAGTTCTACAAGGCAAAAAACTGGGAATAAAAATTTCGGGGGAAAAAGAAGTATTGTGACAGGTATAAAACATTTTTGGAATCGAAAATATTGCTGAGCAATTGATCTGGGATTTGCGAGGACAACAGTAGAGTTTTAAATGATTTTTAATTATCAGTTAACTTCTAATTTTTTTATTTGAACTTTTCACAAATGGGAAAAAAATCGAGGTTCATCAAAATCACTCTTAAATTAAATAAGGTTGAAAAATAATTAAGAGCCATTTTGATACTTCATTGTTTCCGCGGTAACATGTTGGTTACTTAATAATATTTTGCGATGTAAAAATGTTTCAGTACATATCACAATAAGTTTCATTCAGCAGGAAATACTTAATATTTTTGAGAGCTAAATTTACATTCTTCCTTATCTCAATAAACGGTGTGTACAGTATGCCATCAGTAATCCAATCCTATTCCAGTTTTAGAATGTCATTGGCCTACCCGTTTTAGGATGCTGGAGTCTAATTCTTCGTTACAATGCACAGTATCCGCTTTTACTTTTTCTTTGAAATTTTTCAATGCCTTCAGAAATAATTTCCTTTGTTGTATTCCGAACTTTTAC
Organism: Heliopora coerulea; assembly: GCA_030142905.1. Taxonomy (NCBI): domain Eukaryota; kingdom Metazoa; phylum Cnidaria; class Anthozoa; order Scleralcyonacea; family Helioporidae; genus Heliopora; species Heliopora coerulea. The sequence continues at coordinate 4,782,910 of JASJOG010000003.1, read as the reverse complement.
AAAGTCTTCATAGCAGTTATTTCTTCAATGAGTATGGAATGTTAGTTTCATACGTGAACCACGCTAAGATCACTGAAACGTTGCGCGCTTCATTTTGCGATAAAAATGCCGGAAAGGCAGAATATTTGGTGCATTATAGCAGAGTGGTCGTGATATTGGGTGATAGAAATGCATTAGACGTGTTATTACCTGGAAGTAAATGGAGAGTGAGCCGTACATGTAAATCTTTGTCTGGTACTGGATGTAATCAAGAAGGCTAGAGAAACCATGCGGTATAACGATAGATGTCGAACGGATGCGTGCAAGCTCTACAAGCCAAGCAAGTTCACCTTCCTGTCCACCCTCTCAAGAAGGGTGACATAAGACTATCGAGCTGCTTCCTTCGCAAGGCTTCACTTTGACTGCAAGAGGGACAGGGGGATGAGAAGGTGACTTCAAATCTCGGGCACAGTAGCTGTTCATGGTGCGGCCATCTCCGAGGGTGAACACAACCCTGATATTTTGCTACCTGGAGACAATACAACCCCTGTACTTCTTAGACCACTGAGGCACGACTCCTACTGTCTTCCATGACAACAAAAACCACCTTTTTGGTACCTTCCTCACAAAAATTAGAACAAAGGGGCTCCAATATAAAGGTGGGCCAAGTGCTACGTCTTTGAAAGCACGCTAAGTATGCGTCGCTTTATGTTCAAACCACTGCGCCGACTTTGTAAAACCTAACAGCAACAAACAAGATGAGTTCTTCCTTATCGCCCTCACAGCCAGCTAACCCAAACACGGTCAAGTGGGCGTTTTCCGGTAGAAATGGAAGAAGCTCTGAGGGTTCCACCGCATAAGTAAAGCTACATAAAATGTATATTGCGATGTCGTGCTTAAAAGTATGAAGACAGTTATAATGACTAAAGATTATTAAAACTAGTATTAAAGTTGATGACCTAAAACGTCTGCACAACGGTGTATTACGCAATTTATTTTTACTAAGACTCTACTCAACTTCTGATTTACCACATGTTGTTGCCTTTGTTGTATGATAGCTATTTGTAGCGTAACATAATGTCGGACAATGCCAAGTAACAAATCCAAAAGGTAACGTCATGTGATGGAATATATCACTACATCGTAATGTTGGATCTTACGAAGTATTCTCTATAACCAAAGTGCAACGTCTTATACCGCAATGTTATGGAAAGCCTCAAGTAAGCCGTAAACGTGAACAAAAACGTACAACGAAGTCTTTCAATGCATTGTCTCCATGCTTAATATACATGAAAAAATTTCTCGATTCGGATTGGCTAAGAGCGGTGCAATTTCAAGGTAACACAGTACAGGAAAAAGGTAGCATTAATTTGGACTGGAGTACCTTTTCTGGTACTGTATTACTTTTTTCAGTGTTGATTATTCATTGGTGACAGCATGCTTTCTCGATCAAGTTGGAAAAACACGTACTCGTGAATTTCTCAAAGATCTGAAGGGGCACTCGTCCTTCGGACCAGTACTATTTTGATATTCCTTGAAAACCTCACTCGCGCATGTTTTTTTCTAAATTACACTCGAAAGTCGAAACCACGTTAACGGCTGTTGATACGGGCGACTTTTGCTGCGATTTATAGCCTCCTGACACATGCGATCGAGTGGATTGACTTGCGGATCATTTATGCAAAGCTATACGAACATACGGTAGAATACTTAGGTGAGTTGCTCATCGTCAATCGCATGCTTCATGAAGAGAAAATCGCAAGAATAATCGCCGGTGTAAACAGTTCTTTACTATCAATTACTAACAGCTCTTAATTATCATGGGAATTGTTCGCTGCATCCGTAGTGCCAGCCGATTGCCAATCCCATAAAAATTAACTGTCGCTTGACTAAAGTACAGTAATCAGAATGAGGTTTCAAACAACAGAAATTATTGGCGTGCAAATTAACTCTCTACTTAATTAACGTCATGGAAAATAACGCTCAAAAAATTTAACGCGACTTAAATTAACTCGAATTTTTGAAATTCGCGTTTACTTACTTTCATAGTGCGTTTATTTCTTATAATACGGTATATATAATTTTCATCCTACATGAGTATTCTTAAGAAAATAACAACATATATACTTCATGCAGAAAGCAGAAATTTAACTACAAAATATACGTGAAATTTCGCATGTCGTAACGACATTTACCTAGGCCAGATGAAACGACTTGATCAATCTTTGGATTTGAAGTCAAGTTAACTATCTCATCTTGATGAGCCTTTGAAGACAAGAAATTCAAAACTTGACGGATAATTAAAAAAAATCTACTTTATTTCTAGCTTGTTATAGGTAAATAAAACAATGTACCTGATAGGTATATAACCGGCTTACCGTATTTACTTGATTGAGCGCCGCGGCGCTCTTTAAATTTTTAGTAATGCAGCGGCGGCGCTTATTTGAGGGCGGCGCCCTTTAAGAAATATAACGTTTACAAATGATAACAAGTAAATGTTAGTAACAAAAAAAACGTGTTATAAATGTCATTCATTGTCTCATTTTTATAGCAAAAAAAACAAAACAAAATGGGCTTGCGGTATTTTTACAAAATGTCGATGTCACTGTCCCCTTCGTGATCCGAGTCCAAGAGTCGCATCATCGGATATGCCTCCTCGACATCAGAAGACGTAGATTCATTACATTCAAAAGGATTCGTTTCTGGTTAACTCAAGATATCCAACTGCGATTGAATTATTGCTCGTCCACGTGAGTACCGCAAATTGGCAGTGAAGTAAACACCAACAAAATGGCAAGGGCTTTACCAGTGGAGTTCAAAATGTACTTTAAAGTAGACTTTGAAACAGTTGTCCGTGGACATCATGTTTATAGGTCTGTGTGGACGCCCGTGATAGATGAAATGCTAGAGTGTAACAAAGACGAGCGTGCAGAAGCAAAAGAGCACGATGATAACGCAATCGGTGTATATCGGGTTACGAAACAGTTGGATGACAAGAAGACATTTGCTGGTCACGTTCCGATAGAGATGTCGCGCTTATTGAAGAACTTTCTAGGAGCAAACACTGAAAATAAACTCTTCGCACAGATCACTGGAAAGAGGAAGAGAGAAGTTGGGCTCCTTGTACCGGAAAAGTTCTCGGCCTTCACAACGGAACTGCGCATTGCAAAATTTCTGAAGAGAGAGCTAAATGGGAGAGCAATGAAATATAGCCACTTCAAACTGAAAAACATTGTAATCCAAGAGAATAAATTCCCGAGACTGGTTTAGATTGAGTTGTACCGTACTTGTTCTTTAGTTTGACTCCTTGAACAATTCAGTTTGATGACGCTTCGATTAAGCGTCGCATTGTCGTGAATAAATGCGGCGCTTATTTGAGGGCGGCGCTTAATCAAGGATTGCGCTTAATCGAGTAAATACGGTAATTATCTTATAGAGTAATGAAGTCGTAAAGGTTAATTTGTCAGATGTATTAAATACAACGAGTATACCTCAATTTCAAACGTAATTTGTCCGGGATTCTTCTTATTCTGCCAGTCAAAGACCACTATATAGCCATTAACACATCCGCCTAAAAGAAGCGTCCGGTCATAACTGTCTGACTTCAGGGCATTGGAATTGGAAAACTTGTTGGCATGTTGCTGAGCAGTCGAAGAATGTACCAAATTCGTCCAGGGTTCCCCTGCCGTTACATCCTAAAATGATGTAAATTAAGTTATTGACGGAGACTAATTTATTTTGCTCGGATTATCTCCCAATCAGATCATATAAACTTTTCTTAAATTCCCCTCCCTTATTCTTTCTCAGTCAAATTCTATCTATACTTCTCGATATGGCTGCCCGACTCCATCTCTTTCTTTTTGCTCCTTCGTAATTTCCCTCTCTTCTTCTCAATCCCTCTTCCTCTTCTTACCCTTTTTACTCCATTATTCATTTTGTCGAGCAAATTTCCCCATCTCGTGTACCTACCGACGATCTGGGGAATATAAAATTTGAAACAGAAATCTTACCTCTACGACGTACTCATACAAACAAAGACAGGTACAAGGACTTCTTGTACCTAGGATAACATGCATAGATAAAGAAAACGTAGCCAGCTATGTCCAGGAAACAAAATAATATGACAAACAGAAAGGAAAGGTAAAATGATTACCCTAAGTCCTTCCATACCTTTAGAATCCCAAACTTCCATTAACGTACAAGGGTTTGTAAGAGTTGAACTCTTCAAAATATTGCCATTTATGAGTAATGTGAAAAGTAGACCTTGAATAAGTAAAACATTTTCAGAGTCAACAATAAACGAATTCTATTAAATCGTATGAAGCAAGGCAAAATCACTAGGTTTGAACAAAGTCAGAACCATTGCCTACGTTTTCTAAAAAAAAAAATTAAATTCGATCACAATTTGTAAGCGATTTTGCGTTGCTTTTTCAGTTTAAACTATCCCTGTAATGATATTCAATTGTTTCCTCGGAAAGCAACAGTCCACTTTGGAAAAGAGTGATAGTCTGGGGCAACTGACTTTTGTAGGAGAGCAGAGGATCTTGCTAAATTCACTCCCAAATTGAACACTTCCTGTTACTTCGAGACCTTTTGTTCGAACAGTCTTAAGTCAAATTACGAAATGAAGACGAAAGTTTAAAACAAATAAAGAAACAAAATCAAGACTTCCAATTGACCTGATGGAGGATAAATCATCATTAAATAACCCTTTCCTATCCGAGACGTCTCCCCTTGACTTTGCCTTTCGTTAGCCAGAGTAAAATTGTGTGGCGTTAGCCAGAGAAAAACCAAAAAGTCGGGTACGAACTGGAAAGGGTTAAAGAATAATGAATGAAAAACTGCACGTGTTTTTCGTAAAATTATTTCGCGAGAAATCTGTTGCATCCGGGCATAGATAATATAAGAGATGTCATTTTGGTGCACGGTAAATCAACCTACTGACCCATAAGAAATTTAGAGACAATGCTGGAGGATAAACTTAATGGATTCGAGGTTTAAAATCTAACTTTAAAGTTTAAACCTTCGAAAAGCGCACAAAGATAACAATTCAACTTCTAACTCAAATTCCACTCTGCTTCGTGAAATAATTTATCTTTTATTCCAGTTTTAGTCGTCAATAAGTATTTGAGGCAAAAGCTGTAATTATTATAAACAATTATTATTCAAAAAAACGAAAATTAAAGACTGTCTCGTGGCAATAGACGAACCAGGCGGGAAACGTAATCTGGTTAAGAATATTAGTGCCCAGCATACAGTTTTAAAAAGACTCATAATAAGGGAGACTTTAATAAAAACAGAAATTTATTTAATTGACGTTTCGTCGCTGTTAAAGTTAAAATTATGGGTCTTTTTAAAACTTTATGCTGGACACTAATATTCTTAAAGACTGTCTCCTCTTAACAGGACTTTGTTGCCGTGCATAGCACCCTCCACTTTCGCCGTTTGCTTCAAAAATTAATCCTATAAGTCATCGCTCCAGTCTTTTAAGACTTCTCTGAGCATCAACCATATTCTAATGCAAAATAACAAGTCCACTGACTAAAAATACCCCACATGATCGTAATTTTTCTACACTCAGTTTTTTGTACTACGCATCCTCCTAAATGGACGAATGCGAACTTGACGTTTGTGGATCCAAAAGAGATCAACAGTTCCCAAATTCGCTGTCTCAGTCATCAACATTAAAGACACCATCATCATCATCATCATCATCATCATCATCATCATCACCGTAACTTGAAACAATGTCTGGTTCTACGTCTATGGAGATGTTCTACATAATGGCTAGCGCCCATACCAAGTCTTACTCGCCACAACAGTCTGTTCTGAGTCTTCTAACTTGACATCCTCTCTTTAATCAATTTCTGTACTCCAAAGGAGCAGATAGATAAAATCTTGTTGGCGGAATACGTAAGAACAAGAAAGCTAGTGCAGCTGATAGTGTAACAAAACTTCCGAAAATTATTCATATTTGCAATAAGGGCACTCCATTAATCAACAATATATATCATTGTAATTTTACGGCATGAGTTACTTTAAATGTGAAATCTATGCCAGCCTACAACAAATCCTTTTATTCTCATTACATTTTCTATGAATAGCTACAAATATACGATTTGGAGTCACGCAGTGACTGTTATATCCTTACCATCCTCCGCAGCGTATGCAGCATCAGTTATCGTGACGAGATCAGGAACTAGCGCTGTTGTCAGGACTTCTCCTGTTCTACCAGAAACAATCCGAACTGCAGCGTCTCCGCAGATACAAATAATACGTAATGGAATCTGAATTATGAATGAAAAATTTAGAATTAGTCGATACAGGTAGAATAACTTCCCAACAAGTGTAGTCAATAAACCCTGACTGCCTCTGGGGTGCCAGAAATTCGTAAATTTATGGTTAAGAGCTAACGTAATCAAACAGCAAACTGTCCATACTGCTCACGACTTACACTTTCAATTCCAAATAAGAAACGGGTTTTAAATTATTGCAAGATTAAATAGTTAACCGTACATTTTCGCAAAAGTTTACAAGGCAAATGAGTTGACTTTACAGCACCTTGGGATGTGTTGTTTGTTTCGTTCTCTTAACTTTGCTCCTAAACACATAATCAGAAAGCAAATTTATAAGAAACTTCCAGGAGAAGATAATTGATGAGAATTTTTCAAACGATTTGTCCACCAACTTGTCCCTGCATTAATGTCCCTGCAATGAGACCTGTGTTGTTCCAGTAGCGTCTTAAACATTTCACGGCACATTAAAAAACGAGACAAGGTGGAGAGGCATTTAGTGTAGATGTCTTACTAGTACATTTAGTACTTACACTATAACATCTACGAAAATTACTAACTATAAATTACCAGGTTAATCACACAGAAAATTTTAGTGTATGCGGCTAGGATTTCTGTTTATAAAATAACGTGACGCGTTCGCGAGCTCTGATTGGTTAATAACCGTGTTTGGATAAGAGTATCCCAAACACGAAACATTCCCCGCCAAAAGTGTACTGAAGTTTGTTTTGCACGTTCAATCTATCATTTTATAAATGAAATACGTTACTGTTTTCGTGAGTTTGAAGACTGTGATTCAAAAACTTGGTACATTTCTTGATCTTCAAATAGCTTCAAAAATCTCGCTTGTTCTTTCTCCATTTCAATGCGTTGAAGTGGCTTCGCTTTGTTGACCAGGGTTCAATCTTCTTAAGTTCGTCTCTGATTGGTAGTTGATCAATTTCGGGAGAATTGCTTACGTCATCATTGTGTTTATTAAGTTAACTGCTTTTCATCTGTCATTGTTTTATAAAAGAAATATTCTCAAGTCTAGCAACATCCCGCGCGTTTGGATCACAGTATCCAAACACGGGAATCTATTTGGTATTTCTTAAATGAGCTGTTCACCCGAGCAAAAGCTGTTTGGTGGCTATCTTTAGAATTCTATTGGTCTTATTAAAACTCTGGCCAACTGAGCAATCATGGAAACACGATTAAAATTAAAAGAACTTAAATGAACAGATTACCCGATCATAGTGCACACATTATGGATATGCTTAATTTTCCATAAGTCAATTCCTTCTGATGTGAATGAATACAAATTGTCATCTTCAACTACTGTTCCAATGCCTTCTACTGGATTTTCACACTGAATTCTGTCAACCTCGTCCTTAGCTTCTAGACTCCATACCCGTAAGGTCATATCACTCGAGGATGACATTATGAACTCTCCAAAAGGATAAATTGCCAACGCATTGACACAGGCATGATGACCCACGAATGTTATCTTTAGGCTACCAACATCATTCCATACTTTAATAGATCCATCCTTGGCAGCTGTTACAAGATACTTTCGAAAAAATCGAGGGAAGTTTGTCAGTACATTTGTTCCTTCGTCTGTTCGCTTATGTATCCATTCATTCATTGATAACCAATTACGGACTATCTACAGTATGTTATTACATGTTATAAATAACAAACTTGAAAGTTGACAGAACCCCTCAGTATTTAAATAATTAACACTTAATCTTATTCAGCATCACTTGAAGTGTTTTGACTATTTCACTTCATATTCTTATTTCAATTTTCTTTGTACACCAATATCACTACAACGAAACGAATTCGTATCAATTATATATTTTTAATTTTTTTCCTAAACTCTAGGTAAGGGCGAATACTAATTATGTAAGAATGGTTACATTTATGATTTTCGCTAATGGGACTTAGTACGACAATGTTTCTAAATAGCCAACTTCTTTGTAGATCCTCTCTATACTAAGGCGCTATACTGTCTGTATGTTTTTCTTAAGCCCAAGCATTTACTACGCATGCGTCTCCACAATTTCTCGACGTCATCGAAAATAAGAGTTCTCGTCAATATAATCTAACCATGCAAAACGTAGCTGAATTAATTGTTTTTAAATTACCTTACGCGGATTAAAATACGCCAGACACGTAATTTCACGGGCATGTCTGTTTTTAAGAAAGGATAAGCATTTGCCTTCAAGAACGTTGAATGAACCAATACTTGAGCCAACTGACACAAAGCATCGCTGACTCTGACTCGGAGAATCTTCCAGACAAATACGGGAAACAATGCAATCTTCTAAAAGTTCCTGATCAATAAATAAATTTAAAAAATAAAGAAGCAATAAGGCAAACAGACAAATAAATAAACGAATAGTTATGTATTATGAATGGACAAACGAACGAATGAATGAATGAACGAAGAAATAAACTAAATGAAAAAATAAAAGAAACGAAATGAATGACACTTATTTTTAAATGAAATAAATGACTGGAGGTGAGTGGTTATGAATAATAATAAAAAAGTTAACGAGGAAAATTATTTTAAGGAAAAGCAGGAGTTAAAATTTTAGCTCAATATGTGTTAAAGTTTATGCTGTCAGTGTGACGTAAGATCGTGGTAGGTTCTCGCTATTTGGAACTCAACACTGGAACCAGGGAACGCCAATCAACACCATCTAGACTGGGCTTTTTTAGGTCTGCTGGGTTGGAGAGTGGGGGTTGGAGCGGAAAGCGCCCACCCTTAATGTCTCGAAAATTGTTGGATGTATGGTAATGAAATTTTCACAGGCTGATGGTATACTAAATCCAATTATATATTACAATTTTGCTCTCATGGCAAGGTCAACCATTTTTTTTCTAGGTTATTTCAGGGTTTTCTAATATCATGGAGAATTTATTATATCAATAAATTTCGTTCTCGTCATTGCTAAATCCTTATTTTTTACTTATTATTATAAGTAATACCATCGCATGAGGAAAATTAGTGATTAGATATCCCGGAAAGCCGAGGGTGGTTTGCGGAAGTGTCGTGGGCGTTCGCTCGAGGGACTTTCACAAACCTCCCGAGGCTTGAGGGGACACTTAACATCTCATTTCCCTAGATGTCATGGTATTAGTTTGTAATACCATGATGACCGACGAAATTTATTTGGTATTCTTTGAAGTCCTTTTTCGGATGTTAGTATTGTTCATGGTGGGTACCAGTAATTGTATTAAACGAGTTGTTCAATGATTAAATATAAAAGCATTATTTGATGTTCGGTCATGCATGTTAATGAGGGAAAATTAGCATAAGTATGCATGCTGAGGGAATTTAGTGATTAAATTTCCACTTGAGAACAATAGAAACGGAGGTCATCATGGTATTACTATTGAAATGAAATGAAAAACTGCAGCTAAATTTCGGGAATTAACACAAATTTCAAAACATTGTGTAATTGACCAAGCACTGCTTTTAGAATCTGTTTGCAAAAGGACTAAATCTACAGTTAGGCAATAGACTGATGACAATTAACTGAACGGCATTTCTTCGGCACACAGGATTGACGCAACATTGACACTGGCTTTTGACTTTCGCCATAGCATCTTTCTTCTTCTTATGATTATCCCCAGCTGTGACGTTCTCTTTGTATGCTCAGTGGAGGCGGCTCCGTATTCTCGGGCACCTCTGGAGAAATAGTGTTATCATCACGGTTACCGAATGTAATCTTTATCTCCTGTCTAACCACTGGTGTAAGACCATTTTGAGACCAAGGACGAATGTGTGGGAGAACAAACTGCATCACTAGATCCCATTCAAACTCAAAATAGTTCTGTTTTCTAGAACCTTTCTCGCGGTTCATGGCAAAAACGGTAGACGAGTTCATTAAGCAGGTATCAAAAAGGAAGGCGAATGCTCTCATCGCCCACATTGGACATTGGCTTTGCAGGAATATGAACCAGCTCGTAAGTCAATAATGTCAGCTCCGCCTTTTGTGAAATTGTATAGCTTATAATAGGCTTGCTCTTCTGCTCATCTTTAGTTACACCAAGTAAGCGCTGTACAGTTGATAATATCAGAACACTACGCAGATCAGAACTCTTGTTCTTCACGACGTAGGAGTGCAGGACAATCTTCTTAGATTCTTCCATCAATATCTCATACTAGGACTCTTAATTCTCGTTCTTTCACGTCCTTGATTTCATCTGAGATACACTTTCTGTTTGATTTGAGGGTACTAGTAGAGGTTATGCCATGATTCAGTAACCAGTTTCAGAAACGGACAGATGTATATTGGCGATCAAATGATACGTTCCTGCCTCCGAGATCCGTAGGGCTATGCAGCCTTGATACCATCGACTTCATAATTTCATCAGCCCCTGTAATGCACTATTCACTTGGTTCTGCGACAGGCTTACCACTATAATCAATAATGGTAAAAAAATATCGATAACGAGCAGTATTTATAGATTTGATAAGCAGCCCATACTTCTCTGGTTTACTAGGATTGAACTGCTCGGAACTTATTTGATTTCTCATCGGGTAAAGAGTTTCATGACATCAATGCACAAATCATTATCTGGAATGACAAAATTAGCATAAGGGCTGTTTAACATTTCGAAAATTTCTCGAAATGCTGCAAATCTATCTTGATTCCACCTTTCTGGTTCAATTGCTTCATCATCGAACCTAATATTAGTCAGCAAAATTTGAATCGATTGTATGACATTGTGGCATCGAAACTGGATGTTCAGTTACGGTGTTCAGCAGAGAATCCATTTAGTGATTGTTATGACAAAATAAACCTCTGATGTACAGAAAGACCAATTTCCAGGTCAGCTGTATCTCCTAGATCACTGGCCAGATGGCAATACCTCCAGTTGGCCAGCAATTATTCCCGAATTGATGTTTTCTCTGACCTTCCATATTCTAGTATTTGTTTGGTTGATGATGACTGAAATCATTTCATCAGTAAAGAATACACTCCAGCATTCTTTAGGCTTGCCTACTTTTCTTGCATTACCTCTCACATTATTTTTGCCCCGAATAACGTCTGCATCGTGTCGTCGTACAGTTCGAACAGGTTGTTGATCACTCCACTCGATTTGTACACCAAGATCTTTTTTCCCTTAGCTTTTCAAAATAGGTTGTGAAAACCATCTCATTCGCCGGTAGTTCATTGGGAGAAAATTTTGAGTCTTCAAGAGCAAAATCAAATTTTTTGACGAGCTTTCTAGATACTTGAAGTTTCCTCTGCTTGTATGATTCGTGGAAACTTTCGTTCAGTTCAAAATCAATTTCACCTTGTTCACTGCCGTGATCTTCAAGAAGAATCGATGGGAAAATGTTCTCAATTCGGGAAAGAGTTCAACAATTTCTGAACAAAAATTGGAAGGGCTAACCTCTTGTAAATCATTATCATCATCGTCAGAATCGAGAAAATTACGTTCCAATGCTTCATCTGTACAGAGATGGCGGCTGGACATCTCCGTGACTAAGAATCTTCAACATTTAACTGGCGGCGCTATCTTGAGTTACTCACAATGCACCCGTACACTCAATTTATAAGCTATTACATCTTTTGCTGTTTATTATCAGAAAATATAATATGATCATTAACGCCAACTTCAAACTTAATAAAGCGAAAATATATTGATTTTATTGAACTGACACTTATTTTCCCTTCTGCTACGTTCATGTAAAATTTTTGCATAGAAAGTGACATTCATACATTCAAAGGGCATTCAATAGCGCCAACAGACGACCATTATTTACACATTTTGCTGTTCATTACCAGAAAACATACTATCATTAACGCCAACACCAAAATCGTTGACACGAAAATACCTTCATTTTATTCAATCGACATTCATTAACGCTTTCGTCACGTTCATTTAAAATTTGTTGCATAGAAAGTGACATTCATTAGCGTAGATACGCAACCATTTTCATCAAAATGCATTCCATAGTGACAACAGACGACCATTAACACCGTTCTACTATACATTAGGGAGAATAAAATTTCAATTACGCAAGATATTTCTGGGGTCTTTTGCAGGGTCGATTTAAGGTTTCATGGAATCCCAACATGGATAAAAGTTAAGGGAATAAAACTGTCAAAAATTGAATTTGGTTAGACCGTTCGAAGCTTTTTTATTTCGCCAACATGTCGATGACTGTTTAGCCATTTTTTGCTCTGCTTACTACGTTGTACTCTGCATATTTTGCAATCAAAGCTTACAATACACGGCAGTACTATACTACATGAAAGCTTTGATGGAGAAGCATTATTTAGCCGTAAAACATGGTTTTTTTCTGAGACGTGAAAGTTGATGTGTGTTAACAAAGTGCTTTGAACTAAAATACATGTTAAGATTCCATTTTGCCCCTGCGATAGACTGGACAACTGTCTTCAGTTGCATAATTCAATGTTGTAAGTTAAGACAGTTCTGAAAGAGCTCAGCTGAGCCAGTGGCGAAACAAGAGGGGAACAACAGGTGGAGCTGCCGCGGGCGGCACTTTTTTGGGCGCGGCATTTTCGGCCATCAGTGTCCTGAAAATGTTGACCCATAACTGTTTAAAATAAATATCTGATTTAATTTTTTTTTTCAGCGCCGTAAAAGAATGCTACTAAGATGTAATAATTACCATAAATGCTCGTTCAATGCTTTCCCCCTGACGAAGGGGGTGCGGGCAACCGAGGGATATTTGACATATTAGTCGCCAATATGACTGACGTTAGTTAGTCGAGTCAAGGTAACAATCACGGTAAACAAATTAATGTGTTGATGATATTAAGTCATTCTCGAGTTGCTGATTGACGAACGTAAAACCAACTGATTAATATTTATTCAGAAGATTGATCGCAGTTGAACAGCGAGGTTTGAGTAAGTTTACACAAGAGCGCTGGTTAGGAATAAGAATTAATGTTCACAGTGGAGACAGAATATTCTATTTTTCGATGGAATATTCCAAGGGCATGCCTGCTTTTTGAGTCTTGTTTTGTTCTTTTTTTTCTTTTTCTTTGGTGGGGAGGCGAGGGGCATTTTCCACCCCCACCCCGGGTTATAATTTGCCTCGTGACGCTACTGAGCAGAGCAGAACGTGGTCAGTAGAGGATTTTACATAGCAAAACAGTCATCGAAATATTGGCGAAATAAAAGAGGTTCGAACTGTCTAACCGAATTCAGTTTATGTACGAATTATGATAGTTTTAATCCATTATCTTTTATGCATTTCCGGGTTCCATATAACCTTAAATCGATCCTGCAACAGACCGGAGAAATATCTTGCGTAATTGAAATTTTGTTCTCCCTAATGTGTAGTAGAATGGTGTTAATGGTCGTCTGTGGTCACTATAGAATGCCCTTTGATGCAAATGGTTGCGCATCTACGCTAATGAATGTCACTTTCTATGCCAAAAAAATGTTAATTGAAAGTGACAGAAGTGTTAATGAATGTCGATTGAATAAAATGAATGTATTTTTGCGTTAACGAATTTGAGATTGGGGTTAATGGTAGTATATTTTCTGGTAATAAACAGCAAAAAGTGTAATACCATTCTACTAACACATTAGGGACAATAAAACTTCAATAACGCGAGTCCAGTCACTTGTAGGGTCGATTTAAGGAAAAGTGGTCGTCAACACATCGGTGAAATAAAAGAGCTTTGAACTGTCCAACCGAATTCAGTTCATTTTTGAACTTTGATATTTTTATTTCCTTATAAATCGACCCTGCAATAGACTGGACAAATACCTTGCACAATTGAAATTTTATTCTCTATAATGTATAGTCATGTGGAATGGTGTTAATGGTCGTCTGTTGGCGCTATTGAATGTCCTTTGATGCAAATGGCTACGTATCTATGGTAGTGAATGTCACTTTCTATGCAAAAACCTTTAAATGACCCCAGCAAAAGCGCGAATGAGTGTCGATTCAATAAAATGAATGCATTTTCGCGGTATTGAGTTTGAGGGTGATGTTCATGATAGTAAATTTTCCGCTAATGAACAGTAAAAGGTGTATTAAGAATTCTTTATTATTGCCTAATAACTCTATAATTGTAAAAATAATGTTTTGTTGCAGTTTTGTAAGGTTTGAGCGGTAACACAAAATATAGTTGAAAGAAAACCTATAACAAAATGCTCACTCGAAATGCAGTGTTAGTGGGTGTTCTTGAATTGTCCGTATTAGTATTTTTAAGCAAACAATTTTCACAATTTCCACCACTCATAGAAAGTCACAAAATTTCCGACCCAGAACTGTTATATTTCAGAATCATCCTCTGGGTATTATGAAACGAAAACTTCACGATTAACCTACACTGCCGAAGGTGCGAGTTCAAATCCCGCTCGAGTCAATTTTTACAGTTGGCTTCGGCAGTGTAGGTTAATTGTGAAGTTTCGTTTCATAATACCCTGGGGATGATTCTGAAATAGAATTGAAACACTGCACATCCATCCTCATGGATGGCGTTAAGTTGTAGCGAGAATATCTCGTGCACTTAAATTGGATAAAAGCTCGCCTCCAATCCCTGTAGACTCGATACTGTAGTTCAACAGGTAGAGCGACGGACCGGTATGCCGAAGGTGGGAGTTCAAACCCGCTCGAGTCAACTTTTTCAGTTGAGTTCGGCAGTGTAGGTTAATTGTGAGGTTTTCGTTCCAGAACTGTTTATGGTACACGGGATATATATAAAAATTCAAATTCGGCACGGGCACTTTCCGTCCCCGTGCCCAGTCTACATGGGGTTAAAACGCATATAAAATCAATTTTGAAAAACTAAAACTGACAAGTCATCGAACACTTAAATACATTCCACTAATTGGTGTCTTACCGTTATAATTTTCCGAGGTATGAGATACTTTCCACCGTATCGAAAACTCCAACACTAAAAGGATCAAATAAAATCAGTACGACGTTTTCTGAAGAAGGCTTGGATTCAAAGGGTAAACAATTGTTTTATAACATCTCCAGAACTTTCCTGAAGAAGTCAAATTTATTGCGACACAGGCAAATGAAGGCGCAAATACATGAGAATAGTGAAGCTCAACGGTTGAATGAGATATGTAAATAATAATAGCTTAATTTTCATGACCAACTCTCGCCTCCTGCTGTGTATGCCAGATGCGGCTTGTTTTTGTTAAATATTCGGTCTGATGATGACTTTGAAATAAAGTCGAAATATCACTGTTGAAAGTTGCGTCGCTTGATTTATAACTCGACTCTTGAGTTTTCAAGATGATTCTCCTTTTCGAAGTTTTTGTTTTATACTAAGTTTGTTCGTGGTACACCGATATTGATATTAATATATCGGATTTGGGTTTATTGGCGTCAATATAACAATATCAATATCGATTGTTTCATTACAGGTATTACCGATATTTGCCTAGTTCACGTAATGTACCACACCAAACCTAACTTGGAACAGAAATCATCAACATGAAATCAAATATATACAAAAAGCAAATTCGACCTGAAATCGATCATATTTCCGTCACATACCTAAATCCAAAATTTTGAGGAAGGGTTGTCAGGAACAAGGCTAGTTTACTTAATTCTAACTGTGATTTAAGCTCCTTGTACTTTACGCAAATTGCAAATAAAAAAGAAGTAGACTTAATCTTAAGCTCGCCGTTTAAAAACTGAAGTACTGTGAAATTTCTTGACGTGTTGCGATATTTTTTTTTTTTTAAAAAAATGAAAGTTTGCTAGTATAGGGGTCCCATTTCACTTCGTAGTTCAAGTATTTAATTTAAGCTAGTGTCTCCCATAGCCACAATCCATTTGCTTTTCAAAACTTATAAAAACTCAGTATCGATATCGGTGCAACGCTAAAGTTTGTAACACAGACGATGAAGGAGGAGTCCAGGCAATGTGCCAGCACAATGTTGGCCAATAGCATACTTGAAAATGAAAATTTTAGGGAATCTATTCAGATCACAATAAGAAAAGGTGAAAATAAGCCAATGGTGAAAGGTACTGCAAACTGACGGGACTCTAGAAGGACAACTGAACGGCGACAAATGACGAAAGCTCGAAGTGACGGATAAAGAGTACTTAGCGGTAGATGAAGAAATAAGGACTTGAAACTATAATATCAGTAGTGGAGAAAGAGCGAAGCTGGTATTGTAGAACGTAAGCTGCTGGAAATGAGGGGCAGAGGTAGGATCTAATAATGAGGAGCACGGAATAGGGGATCTGACGGCTTAAGATAATTATCAGAGAGGTCTTGAAATAGTTTACTCATGTTGATGCAATTGCAGCTTTCCTTCAGAATTGATTTAAGATTAGTCAACTAATCAAACCTGGGTCTCCTGGATACGATGGAAGAAAGTGATGGAAGTTGGAAGTAGATCGCGAGGAGTAGCTAAAAGTGAAGAGTGAAAGCTGGAAGAGAAGGATGAGAAGTGACTGGAAAAGAAAGATGGAGGACGAAAGAGGACGGATTGAAGGAGAGAATCATTGGCGTAACTACGGAGGTGGCCTGGGGCCTCCGACCCCCTTAAAAATTTACTGGGCCACCCCAACTAGTAATGTATGTAATTGTCAACCTCAATAAAGTTTGACATTTTCGCAATTCCAAGTGTGCAAGATGACCCGTTTAAGTCTTTGAAGGGCACTCCCTAAAAGTCGCACTTGATGCTGGCCCCCCAAATTTGCTGAGAGCCCTATAAGCCCCTCCCCCCTCTTGAAATGTCCCAGTTACGCCACTGGTAGAAGTGAAATGTGACAAAAACGAAATGAATGATGAAGAGCACCATGACATAAAAAGAAGTCTGTGAAGCCGGGGAAGACGAGTAGCCCACACACGGATGGAGAATAGCTGGATATGAATGCTGAAGGTGGTCAGTGAAAGAAGTGGAGCAGCAGAAGATGAAAGATATAGGCTGGAAGTGAAAAATGAGAACCTGGAGTGAATGTAGAGCGGAAGATGGACGTGCAGGATGAAGAGTAAGGAGAGCTGAACGACGGACGCAGGAGATCAAGGATCAGGACATGTCTGGAGAGAAACAGGGAAGACTACTGTTGAGGTCAATTCGAAGATAACCTAGAGATAAAAGTTGAAAGTGACAGCTGAGTGAATGATCGGAAGCTGCTGGTGATGAAAGATGAAGTCTGGAAGTATGGTATGATAAAATAGTGGAAGTGAAAAAGTGGGCTTGAAGTAAAAGGCGAAGATTTAATGGTGATTAATTATAGAGGCTAAAAACAAAGAACGGCAAGCGTCTGGATTTGAACGATGGAAGTTGGAAGTCAGCGAGGAAAACTAGCAGAAAGAAATGTTAGTGTCTCCTCTCGTACGTTTCGGCAATTCCCTTACCCTTTTCGACCATTCCGACATACTGTGCATCCGGTTTCGTTCCTTTGCGGCTTTAAATGTCAAGGCCAAAAAATAAATCCCTGTATCAAATTATCTGTGCAAGTCACCACACCATGCACTGAATAAACTGTGTTCTATCAAGCACCTCTAATTGCTAATAACATGTACGCAACGATAATCATCATGTTCACCATTCGCACTTATGTTGCGTCAGAAATTTAGGCATATTATGTTAGATTGATAAAGTTACCTTATTATCACTTATTACAATAGATCTCTTTCGAATGAGGCACCGAAACTAAGTCAATGCGGACACTAGCATACAATCCAAACATACCAAACTGACGCCGTCTCTGCCTCCACTGCCGTTGCTGAGTAAGCATTAACTCCCCTTAAGCTAATAATCAAAATTAAAATACACTTTGCACACCAGCAATAATCACAACTGAATGCCAACTTCTTTTCCCCCAATTTAATGTCAACTACATGAAATTCTAAGCAGATGTTTTATCGATTCTCAAAAGGACTGTCTAGGTGATCCTACTTTTCGTCCCAACCTTGAATAATGCTGGTAATCGTTGAACTTTTAGCCCAATTTTTCACAATGCCTTCAAGTCAAGCAGAATCCTTCAGTGGCAGATCCAAATGGGGACCACAGTGGGCATAATTACTACATCTGGGGCACATGCTGAGGCAAACAATGGCTAAATTTGGGAACAGTTTGACCTAACCTTCACCAGACTGGAGTAGTACAAGTAGTTGTGACACACAGCCTTCGTGATTCTACAGGAATGTTCATCTCACCAATTGTGTTCCCCACCTACTGTCCTTAACTTACAATAGGCATGTTCATGTAGTAATTGACCAGTTTGATCATGGCAGCTGTTTAAAGATGTTCTTTTATGAGCATGTAAATTTGCCTGACTGGCCTCATTCTGGTGTTTATAATTCAAAAGAATCTTTACTCCCAGAAAAGGCTATAAGGCTATTTGAGCTGCACACCTATATAAAAGAATATTTAAACAGGCTGCCATTATGAAAAAGGTCTATAAAGTGAGATGAACATGGTGGTAATGGATATTCTGGTAGCATCTTTACACCTCATTCCAGAGGTTCCAAATGAGGACAACGTTTAAATTATCCTTTCCCAGATCAACTCAAATGTCATCTTTTGCTACATGTTTATCATTGAAAAGACATTCTTTTCTTCAAAGCTACAGTATCTTTTAAATCTCCAGTGGAGTTTGACCATTGATTGGTCATGAGTTTCAGTTTCCAAGCTGATTGAATCTGGTGAGAGGATCACTACCACACATCACCAATCCAAGATGATATAAAAAAATAGAAAACTGTGTAAGGATTGTAAACCAACTTGTGATAAGATGTGTTAGACACTGATCAACTGCCACTGATGTTTACAATCAGGGTTAGCTGGTTGTGACAACTTGTAAGACATAAGAATTTGGTAGCTTGCCAGCATGGTCTACTTATCTCAAGTTTATCATTTGTACATCAATTATTAATTTAATATTTTATTTTCCAACTTGTCATTTAAATGATGAAAAGCTTTAGTAATACCTATAGCAAGTTGTTAAAATTGAATAAAGATTTTTGAGAGTAAATTTCCTGGCCAGTTTCTGTGTGCATGTGCACACTTATTATATTTAAACAATTTCACTAATTGGACAAATTGTCTATTTCTGTACCAAAGTTGTTTTGGGGCAAAGTTATCATCAGTGCCATAACTTGTAAATAGAGGTAAAAGTTACTTTTTTTCCATGCAGTAATTTAAATACAACTGGATATCATTCCAATTTCAATACAAGGAACTTGAAATTGAAACTAATCAATTACAAATGAACTAATTGAAAGGTATCTGGAACTGCCTATACTAATCCCTTTTTTCTAAGGAACTTTAACATCCCTGGCTTATTAACAGTCACATGATTTTCTGAATATAAATAAGCTCCACCTACATCTGTTCAGTAGTTTAAATTTTACTTCATGTTTTATTTAATTATTTTATCAGATAAAGAGCCTTCACTTGACATATGATTTTTTTCATATTTCAGTTTTGGTAGAGCATGAGCTTTTCACATTTTGATTCAAGATGAATTAGAGGCAAGTACTTGGGAAACCTTGGGCCTGTTAATATGATTATCAACTTGTAGTGAAGTCTTACAGCCAACTGACTTGCAGTAAAGCCCATCCTTCATTCTTTTCTTTGTGTTCCAGGAAAGGTAAATATAAGAAACAAATGACCAATGCCAATTTGAACAAATATGGATCAAAATTTGTCCTGTAAAGAGGTTCAACTACCCTTTCTTTACCATCACTAGTGATGGTGTTTTGGACCAATTAATTAGGATTGTGGGAACTACACTACAGTACAGGTAAACAATGAAGACAAATAAGGCAAAGAACTACAGCTGACAGTGGAAGGGCCAAGTGAGAGCTAAAAACAAAGATTGGTTATGCAATCATGCAACAAATTAGAGACTGCTTGATGGCATGAAAGTAATGGAAGACTACTTGTAATAAAAAGCTGAATTTCATTTTTATCTCTACCTTTAAATTTCTCTCAATGGATACTCCACTTCAGAATTACACACACATTATTAGAGAATTTAATAAAGTCTTGTGGCTTTCTCTGGATAGTCCAGTCATCATATTCAACATTTCTTCAGCTGTTTCTTGTTACAACTCAAAGATATCTCATGTGGCTGGTATGTTTGGTCAGTAGACATACTGTATATAATTATATACCTGATTACAATGACACTTAACTAGGGCTAGTTTATAATTTAAGATAAAAATACTTACTGTGATATTCCCAACCCCTGCTGTGATTACTTCATGTGTTATTTTGTTGTAGACAACACTACAGTGTAAATAAAAGTAATAAATATCATAATACAAATTAAAATTGTTATATATCATCATTACTAAACCAACCAGACTAAACCTGGTCTAAGTAAATAAGCAAAAGCAAAATTTTGTATAGAGGGATAGCTGAAAACTCATCACCAACAGCAGGGTCAACTGTTTCCAAAAACCTCTTTGATTGTTTCAATGTTGTGTACACTACAGTTTACTGTAAAAATATAACTATGCAGCATTCAAAAGTACTGACACCACCTACCAGTGAATTACGGCCACAGATTGAGATGTACTAATTGGTTTGAAGGACTCATTCATCAACTAAAAAAATTGAAATAACAACATTGCCAAAATACAGTCAACAATTAACTAAACTAGCGGCAAGATACTGACGCATTTTCTGCACAATCACATCGAACAATAATTGCTTCAAAGTAATATATTACCATTAGTTTATCACTATCGCTCCAGCAAACGCACTGCTTTGTTTTCGTAGCGTAAATAATCCCTCCGTAATACTCGTCTGACTTAATTTTCTTACTTTCACCATTTGCAAAGAGAAGAGTAATCTTTCCGTCATCAAGTATCGTAGCATAAATATTTGACGCAGGATTAAACGCCACAGACTTCAGTCGCTTCCCAAAAGTCGTTCCCGTATTTATTTTGCCGACATGGTGTACGCCATGGCTGACTACCTGTGAACATTGCTCTTCCCGTCTCTGTGCATTTTCTTCTTTCTCTGAATTGATTAAAGCCTTCAATAGTTTCCAATGTGAGCTGACTTTACGTTTTGTCGACTCCGGCGCTAGATATGACCGATTTTGAATTGAAGACGTCATTGAACTTGCCATTATTTTAACTGTTACGGACAGCTGGCCGTCCTATGTTTTTGAAGAAAGTTAAATGAAAAATTACAAAACACATTTGCTGAACACATTCACTGTTCTTTCGGTTGTTTCTACCTTTCACCATTCAAAAGAGGGGTCAAGTAAACTTGTTTAAGCAGTTCGATACGTTGTCATGGAGACTGAAAGATTCTAAACAATCTGAAATTTAGACCCTGTTCACACGATACCGGTACGAAACTGCACCGGTATCAAAATACCACGGTACGAACCTGTTCACACGATACCGGTAGAGGTACAGTTTCATTACGGTTTCACATTACGGTTTCAAATCGTTACGGTTAGCATTACGGTTTCATGCTTTTTCATACCCGTACCGTGTGAACGCAAGGCCTAACCGTAATAATTTTGTTACGGTTTCATTTCGTACCAGTATCGTGTGAACGGGGTCTTAGCCGCGGGACACAAATTTGCATGTTTTCCCTTGAATTTAAAGGAACGCGTTGTTAAGTCAAGATATACTGTTGTGGATTCCAGTCATGTCATGCATTAGAAATTACGACAATTTTATCCAGTACAAACTCCCAACAAAAGATTAATTTAGATTAACCCTAAATTTACAACAGCTCCCTTGATTTGTTTTCACCGAATAAATGCTCTTTACATTTGTGTGAAGTTAGAAACTTTTCAGGATGGACAAATAAAAGCTGTTTCAAAGAAACGATGTTTACGCAATATAGTCAAGCCTTACCTTATTTTGCATGCAGTTAATGGGACGTTTAATTTTCGCTAAATTTCAATACGAATCGTACGGACACAAAGTGCAGTAGCGTCCTATTGAAAGGGCCCGCCCCTCTTTGAGCTGATAAAAATTTCATAGTTCATATACACCTAGCTTGAGACACTTTTGTCCCGATACATCTATCCATAGCTCGATACCCTTTTGCCTGCTTTGACCAGCTATACATTTATATAGTATAGCCTGTAGCCTGTAAAGCCTGTATAGGTTATATTCATTGTTATGGTATACAGTCAGTGTCACCGCTGACCATTTGTGCTCGTTTAACCTTGCCTGAACCCGCATCTTTTTCCAATCACCATAACAGTAAAGATGACCGAACAGAAGAAAGTCGAAACTACCGGTAATTCATCTGCCTTGAAGAACTTTCTCGCCGGCGGCTTCGGTGGAGTATGTCTTGTAGCAGCAGGTCACCCATTAGATACAATAAAGGTAAGATTTTGATTACTGCATGCATACGTACTCCTTTTTCTTGATCTGTTTAGAAATTTGTGGTTCTACCTACACTTGAATGAACATATTAGTGCACCAACGTTGCATACTCGATAAAAACGAGTACATTCCCTGAATAATTTAGTTTTCTTGATTGTAAAATTCACAAGCTCCAAGATAAGAGCTGTCTCCAATTTATTTTAACTTCAATTCTTGTTTGGTTTGAACTGTGGTTGTGTCATGTTCAAGGTCAAAGTCCAGCCCGGCCTTCAATTGCACGAATGAATAGTGTGTATAAGAGCAAATTATTTTTAACTTGGCACTAACTGGAGAAGATGCTCCACTCAGCGCCAAAAATGCGATGGAAATACACCGGTAAATTAACAAAGAAAGAGTTTTTGCCCTTAGAATGCTAGTTGTCATTTGGTTTTGGCTGCAAAGTGCGAAGAAAATACCTGTTAAAATTGATTCCCGTTTTGGTCCACGCAGCTAGACGTGAGCGATTTTATGTCACAATAGAATCAGAGGATCAACGAAAGACTGCACCACCATCTCACTTCTGGAGGCATACATTATTGAATGGTCCAAGAGGAACTTTGAATAGTATCTATAATGCTAACTCTGCAATTCACTTAAATTGTTCATCTCATAATGAATCCAGCCCTTCAATTTACCAAACGTAGCTGGAAATATATTTGCCTTTGCTGTTTCATATTGACTTGCGGCACGATAAAGGTAGTTATATTGAAACAAACCTTTTTTAAACAATTCTGATGTTTTCCATCCGAATCAATCAGTTTAAGCTGCCTCTGAAACATTAATCAAACATCAGGCAGGCATCATAACGCAATATTACATAAAGTGAGGCATTAGTGGTTATGATATAACGTATCATTCAGCATATGGGATAAGCTTACATGTAGGGTGGAAAAGTGGAGTAACATGTAAAGTCCCATAAGGTATACTAGTGTCCAACCCATTACTGAAAAATGTGAATTTGAGATTTAAAAATTAAAACTTTCATGGAAGAAGTAGATCAAGTGTTTGCTACTGTTTAAAACTGGGGTGATGTTTCAATTCCAAGAAGGGCTATGGCCCTTCTTTTTTTTTAATGTACATGTAGCAGTTGAAACTTTTATTTCAATTCTGGGTGGTGGATCAACTTTTTTTCAATGTTTTTTTTTTTTTAACTTTTTATAGGTATAACTGCTCTTCTATGTGTAGTATATTAACTAAGCATTCAAAAAGATTACATAGAAGAGGACTGATTTTTCTTTTATCCCCAGAACTTGTTCCATATGGTACTGTACACATAGTAACTCATTGCCTTTGTGGAAGAGGTTGTTTTTGTGGCCTTACACTGACATGGGTATTAACAGTTTAGCAACTTTATTGATACTACATGTAATCCTAATCCAAATTCTTACAAAGGTTAATCCTGGATTACTTTTAAATAGAACATTTCAACTTTTATTTTTTATGCAATGTCGGTCAGAGTGAAATAGCCTTCTCCCTATTGTATGGCAACCCTTGTGGTTAAAGGTAAAGCCAGTGTTGCTACCAGAAAAATAAAAAGTAGCTGAACTGAGTGAAAATCTATATAGGTGAATCTTTTAACTTAAACCCTCTCCAAAAAAAACTTCATTGTACATGCCTACTTCTTAGATCATGTTACCACTGCATATAACACCCTTATAGTGTAGTGTAAAAATGAGATCAAAAGTATTATACAAAAATACATGATCTGTGTGTTTTCAAAACATGTTCCTGATGCTTCCATTGTGATTCATTGTTCATATGTAACACAGCAATATACAGTATAAATAATGTGGCTGTATCTGTTTATCACATTTATTACCACCTTACTGCATGTAGTACCTGCATATTATCCCAGTTCTCATTGGCCTTGTAGATAAACTGGTCAGTAGCTCCACACATTTTGTTTACTACAACTTTAAGTAATTCCTCTTTAGCATGTCAAGAATGATACTGCAAAATGTACTACAGTTTTTGCACAGTCTTGTTCAGTGTTTTTGATTGTTATTTCACAGTATGCTCAGTTGAAAATCAATATTTACTGTATGAAATAAAACATATTCCAAAAAATAGAGACTTCTTGAACAACTCAAGATATGAGTCAAAACAAGATGAATATATGAGACTGTAAGATGTCTGATGATGACTTTGTAATAAAGTTGAAATATTACGGTCTCATATACATGTACTCATCTTGTTTTGACTCATATTGTGAGTTTTCCAAAATGTCTGTTTTTTCAGAATGTTTTATTTGATACTTATTGAAGTTGTCAGCTGGCCGTTGTCAGTTATTTTCTGTTGTATGTATTGTAATGTATTGTCAGAGGTGTACAATCCCTCAAGTTGAGAGGGAAACTGGATTCTAATGGCAAGGGATGTAAGCTGCATACCATCATAGGCAGGCATGTAGCTTGGAATGTTTCTTTGTGACGTGTTCAACATATGTTAAGCGGCTTTTGTTGCTGCAAATTTTCAATACTTGAAAAATGTTCTACCTTCTTATCCACTAATTCGTCACGACGCTAATCACATTCTATGTGATTAGCTTCGCTTGCTCAATCAAATTTGGACGCTTGAGTCCGGTGTAGATGCTCATATGTTATTGACATGTTTCTAAAAAATTCGCTCGCGTCGGTCGCGTTCGGTGTAGATGCACCTGTTATAAAGCAAACGTTTTCTAATTAATTTTGAGACACGTTCTCTGACTAAAATTTATTAAATATACGAGCTTTCGACTACCTAACTCTTGCCTGTCGAAGACTACAGTTAGGTAGTCGAAAGCTCGTATATTTAATAAATTTTAGTCAGAGAACGTGTCTCAAAATTAATTATGTCTCAACCTGGCTGCGCAATCTCCATATTTTCTCAAACGTTTTCTATCTAACATTTCCCACGTGAAGACGTAGGGTTTATGGCATTGCTATTTGAACTAATGCAGCTGAGTCAGATCTAACATGACCCAGTTTGATGTCAAATGCAGTCGTATTAGTTTCAGTACAGCACTCTTTCATTAACATGTTCAGGTATTCGCGTCAGGCCGTCTGCAGGTTAATGAGGGATACATTAAAAGCGAAATTAGGTTGCGGGTAGTAATCGCAAGTTTACTACTTCTGGGAGTGTTGTCCCTGCCTACACGAGACCAGGGTTCTGCTGGTTCGGGCTGATAGTGCCCGCAAGGCCCCAGCTCATGGATACGAGCAAACGTCCTCAACGGCAATTTAGGCGGAAGTAGAGATTTAGGACCCTCAAAACGGCTAAGGAGGCGTATGAAAGCAAAGCCAGATAGACAGGCTTCAAATGACGGACTCGTCAAGTACCGGAGTGTCCGATAGTCCATTGCAATGTCCGATAGTCCATTGCAATGTCCGATAGTCCATGCAACGGAAACTCAGAGCAAGTCTTTTACTCAAGTGAGTTGCATCGAAGAACTAAACTGAAAGTCTATGATGCAGTAGTGATACCAACGCTGCTATACGCTTGTTAGACTTGGAGTACTTATAGTCGCCACCTGAAAGATCTTGAAAGATTTAATCAGCGCATGCTCCGCTCCATCTTGGGCATCACATGGAAGGACTATTGCACCAACTCCCGTGTCCTCCAAGTCGAGACCACAACCATCGAGGCTATGATCATCAAAGCCAAGCTTAGGTGGTTTGGTAACTTGCGAAGAATGCCTGACTGCAGACTTCCCGAACAGCTCTTCGACTGACAGCTGAAAGAAGATTAAAGATCAGTCGGAGGACTGTGGAAGCGATACAAAGACAACCTGAAAGTCCACCTGAAGGCCACCCAGATAAACCACAGCTTATGGGAAGAGTTGGCTAAACAGAAAAGTGAATGGAGAAGTGCAGTCAGTAAGGGGATCCAAACCTTCAAAGCAAATCGCCATCACCATCTGGCCGAACAGAGACAGATCAGGAAAGCACGCCAACAAGACCCACAACCTGGCACATACCCCTGCCCAAACTGCCCTAAAGTGTATGCCTCAAGAATTAGTTTTGAGCAACATATTGCCATAATTATCATCCTACCATCAATCATCGTATTCCCTGTCATGGGGCAATGCTTTATCACCACCATTATTATGGGACTGAAAGAGCCAGTCATTCTCACCATAGAGTGACGACGACGAGGACGAAGAGCGAAAAGTTTTCCATCGAAAATTTTTGGACTTTTTAATTCGGATGCACATTTTTCCATTTCGCACAAATTTCGGACAGTAAGGAAGGAATGTATAACGACGCTAGTGTGTTTTAATTTAACAATGTTTTTAATGCAGAAAGCGACAACTAATGTAAAATGTGATACCTAAGTTAAGTGTGAGCATTGTTATGATATACCTAAGTCATTCTTGAAGTTCTATAATATTTAAAGAAAACCTTTTCGATGAATTTTGATCAACGTCAAATCACATGAGACAGAAATTGCGTAAATTCATGTTCCTTGCATTATGCCGTTTAATCAGGATCTGTAAAAGGTCAACATGAGTAGCTTATTGAATTCCGGCAAACTCAACTCCTCTCTTAAATCACTTGGGCTTATTTCGCAAGCGTTCGTACGAGCCAATTTTTAAGGGCCATTGTGGATAGACTGGCCGGAACACGGACAATTTGGTAATAACATCAATGGCATAAATATCCACCCTTATGTTTTCTTTTTTTTCTCGCAACTGCTCTTCAGATTTAGACGAACTGACACTCGCACCATCAGTTCTCTCTTTTTGTGCACTTTTAAGTTGCATTCATATATTAAACGAAAAGGAGTCATGTGATAAAAAGTTAACCAATGAAAAGCGAGAAACAACAAACAAATCAGCGACTAGGTAACGACATTAATATGACATATCCTGCAGCATATACCAGGAACTCTACATCGCTGAGACTGGCCAACGTCTCTCTGAGAGGAGTGCCGAACATCTTTGTTCCGTAAGAAACAACGATGTTAACAAGCCTGTCGCCGACATTACAATACCGCTAATCATTTTATTTCGGACATGAAAGTTTCTGCTATCTCATCCATCTCCGGTGGCAACGATAGCCGTAAGAGACAAAGGCGTCGCATTTTTAAGCTGGGAACCACTCATCCCTATGGACTCCACGAACGTTTTTCTTTTATTTAACCTCTCATAAGTTTTTGTTAATCTCTGGTATGGGCAGATGAAAACATCAGCTTGCACACTGTTTCCCCTGTTTTTGTCTTTCTTTTACCACATACTTATTTCATTTCCCCTGGGTACTCTGGGGGCTTAACCCAATGTCAGTTTGTTGATCGTCGTTTAAAAATAGCAAATGACGTCCTTGTCGTTACCTAGTTGTGGATTTGTTTGTTTGTGTTTCTCAATTTTCATTGGATAACTTTTTATCACATGACTCATTTTCGTATAAAACCTAGTCAAGTTGGTATTCCTATTTCAGAACATGTTTCTTTCTCTGACGAAGGGTCTTTGCTCGAAACTTTTACCTTATTTATCACTGTCTACCCAGTATTCTATTCTTATATTATATGAGATTTACCCCCTGATAACAAAAAAGACTGAAATAATCACGATATAATGTTTCCATCTTGCAGGTTCGCCTTCAAACCCAACCTAAAGTTGGACCTGGAGAGTCTCCACAGTTTACCGGAGCATTTGACTGCGCCAGAAAAACTATTTCGAAAGAGGTTATACATGTAGTTCTCTTATTGCCTAGTTTAGATTACAATAACGAGCAAAAATCGTGGAATAATGGGAGTGCCAGCTAGCAAAATGCTCATCGCTGTCAAGGCATGCGGACGTTGTTAAAACTTCTTAACACCTGCATGACAGAACTAGAGTATCTGAACAGAACTAGTGACAGCCAGTAAAGAGAGAGTGCATGGTACCTGTTAGGGCGCATTTACACAATACGATTGTACGTTTTAGGCTAATATGTAATGTCTCAATGGCAGATGTAGTGCTTTCACTTCCGCTCTGTAATGTAGTAATACATCTGGATGTTTGTAATGAGTTAATCGGATACGTCTCAAAAACAATTGTATACGACAATTGTATCTTGTAAATGGGTCTTCAGAGGGTAATCGCATACTGAGGGCTGAAGCTACTGGAGCACCACTCTTTCACCGGCCATGAATATAGTCAAGTTAAGGGTGTAGGTTGGTCAGTATAATTTTATTGCCGTATGTCTGATGACTTGGGAGTTTTTGTCCCCCAACTCAAATGAAAATATACTTATGAAAAAAAGTATAGTAAACGAAAACCTGGTGTGGCTGGGAATATACCATTCTATCTTAATATTATAGTTGATCATTGTGTTATGTACTTACTTAGCGTAGTATCTTCATATTTATTCGCTTATATATTTATTTATGTATTTAATTATGTAATTATTTATGTATTATATTTTTTATGTATTTATATATGTATTTTTTTATTTGCTAATTCATTTACGTTTTATTTGAGGATCGTGTGGTATTTCAGATATTTAACGTATAACATATAGCAATCTGTCCCAGTTACGACCTGAAAAGACCCCTAATTTAATTTAATTAACCTTTCAAGGGATTTTTTGGGTTGTATAAAGGAATGGCCACGCCCATAGTTGGAATCACACCGTTATATGCAGTCTGCTTTCTCGGATTTTCCATTGGAAAAAAACTTCAACAGAAACATCCTGATGAAGAACTGAGGTACCCAAGATAAAGTATTAATGGATATATATATATACCATTATATGCAGTCCTTGTACCGCACATTTGCATATATAATAGTACACTAATGGATGTTGTGGGTGTTTTCCATTCGAGCCATCTGGGAACATGGTCAACTGGCGTAAAATCCGCTTTTACAGATGGTAGCTATGCCCTCTTAGCTTTGATAATAGTTACACTCGATTCGGTTGCTCCTTGGCGGATTTTCTACCACGTGCTGGTTTGGGTAAATCCGACAAAGACCCAACTTATAAGGTCAACGAACTATGCAGAACCCCCTAAATCTTTAACTCTCAATTCGTGCTTAGGAAAAAAATAACATCTCGCTACATTACATTAAAAAAAGGGAAAAATTAAAGAAAAACCACTTTGTTAATAACTTCTTATTAATAAGAGCCCGGTCAGTACAGGGAAAATATTAGACCGAGGTCTTTTATGTATAGACCTCGCCCTGCCGGCTCGTAAATAAAAGACCCCGGTCTGATGTTTTCCAGTAATGACCAAATGGACGAGGTTAATAAGAGGTTTATTATAATATGACTAGGTTAAAATTTTTTTTCTCGCTGATGAATTTAAACAGAAAAGTTGGTGAATAAATAAAAAAGCACAAAGTCGTGAGCAGAAGCAAGCTCTATAAATTTGCTGATGCAGCCATAATTTGGACCGGTCCATTGCAGGAAACTAATGACTGCCACACTTTCTCGGCCAATCAGAACGCATCATTTCACCTAAAGTAGCACTAGCCATATAATAAATTCTCTTAATTTTTCGTACAATTTACAACGTATAATCAAAGAACCCCTTATTAAGCGCTGTCTTTAGCTGTGTTTATTGACAAACAAAGCAAGGGGTACCAGGTCATCTTTGGAAATACACTATGCATTTTCACTACTGACCAGTCCGACAGTTTAAATTGAAAATGAATCGTACGGACGCTACCGACAGCAGTGTACTGTACTATACCATGACCATTTTAATGATGCTTACTTACAATTTTCGAAACTACACAAATTTACTAAGTCTACAAATGACTGCATTATTCTCTCTCTGTATCAATATTTTGTATTCCTGAAAACAATGCATGGAGTCTCCGTGAATAAAATAAAAGAAACAAGTATATCGTCAAGAATCCTATATTTTATAAATATTTTGGTGAAACGCTGAATTGCTGAGCTTACTGACATACTGACTTTGTGTTTATTCATACAGAGGCACCGTACAATACATGTAGTCAGTGGAAAGTGATTGTTAACAGATTTAAGAATATTTCCAATTTAAAAAATTGAAATTCTATTCAATTTAAATAACTGATTTCTATTTTTTACAGCAATTTCCAGAATTTCAATGCTGGTATGGTGGCTGGAATTTTTACAACTGGTATTATGACTCCAGGAGAAAGAATAAAGTGCTTATTACAAGTGAGTGTTTTAAAAAAAATTGGTTGTATTTCAAATCAGAAACCGTGTTCATGGACTGGTTGGAGACCAATCTAACAGATTGTTGTCAGTCCGTCATTTGTGGTAACGAAGTGTATACTCCTGAGAAGATTAATTCAGGTATTCCCCAGGGGCCAATTTTGTTCACCGTTTATATGAATGACCATCCGAGTTGTTAGCATCAGTCATTCATACTAACGCACACGCAGGATATTGTTGTTTTTTTCACATCAATTCGAAAGCTGAGGAGATCAAAATATTAAGTGAAAGCCTTGAACTACGGCAGTTACAAACTAAAAGTACATACTGTGAATGATTTGTGTACGGTATGGTGTTCGATCCTCAGTAGCGTATTACCTCAGTCGAAGGATTTTAATACTTGGCAACAAAATCATAAATTTTGTACATCAATATAGTACCTTGTTGGGATAATGGGTGCATGTCTTAGTTTTAAAGACACAATGGAAAAAACACTCGTGAAAATTTAAGAAAGAATCGGTGCTATTGGCAGAATTGGAAGAAATTGAATTGTTGATGCCGCCAATGTGTACCGTTCTATTACATTTCCTGGAACAGCACAGAGAAGGTTTGAATCAAGCCTAGAGATCAGTTAAGATTGTATAGATTGTATTAACTGCCAGGAAGTCACGCTGCGAAAAAAGTTGAAGTGGTTACCTTCGCCTTGTGCTTTGAGACAGTATGGAGAAGAACTAGTACAGATATTGGGACTATTAGATACATAAAACCCTGGTAAAATCCTGTCTTGACTGCTCTGAAGCTGTTTCTACATCTTGAAGAAAGCAAGAGTTTCCATTCTAATTATTATTATTAATTTCTGGTCAGAATCTTCGTGCCTTGCAAATTTTAATGTCGACCAAAATCAATACACAAGTCATGTTTGTTAATTCTGTATGTTATAGCCTGCATATTACAGTACTGCTCAGAAATAACCTAACACGCGACTGCGGTGTGACCGCCGTTGACACGCACAGCCGGGTTTAACAAACTGCAGTTAGCGATCACACTTCGGTTTCCGACTATGTCCGACAAGGGCGGGCAATTAATGCTAATCCAGGAACGCTTTTCTCTTGCGTGGCTAATCAAGTTCTTTTAGTCAGTTTATATTTTTAGAACAGAACTCAATAAAAGCAATATCGGGCTAATGATCACTTCTCACTTCTTGTGTGCGTTGTGAAGTTCGTTTGCGTTAATATTGGAATAAGATGAGTCTTCGATCAATCACTCATGCTCGAGCTTAGTAAATGTTTTTTTTTAATCGGATAACACAACGTTGATTCTCAAAACTAGCAAAGTGAAGGAAGTTATTGGCGATGGCAAATTAAGAGATGGAGTCCTTGTTTGGGTCGATTACGACAATGCAGATTACGAAGTACATGTTATTATTAAACTTCATGGTGATTTAATAACATGGAATTTTTTCAATCTTTTTACCAGAAGATCACATTGAGATTATTCGATTTCGAGCGTATTCCGAAAGCTTTCCCATTTCATAGTAAGCACATTGCAAATTGCAATGCAAAAGACGCCAAAGTTTGGAAAACAGCGATAATCTACGATACTAGGACTCCTTATTCCCGATTTTTGCGGTTCGGATGGCGTCAACCGCATCTCCACCGCAGTGTGCCCGCAAACCGCCCGCAATATAACCGCACTACGACTGCAACATGACCGCACTACGACTGCAACATGACCGCAGTTTCACCGTAACTCGACCACATCATCACCGCAATATGACCGCAGTGTGACCGCGGTTTAACTGCAGTTTTCGTTAGGTTATTTCTAAGCAGTACTGTATATAGTGTAAATCTTGTTAATAATCCTGTTAATCCTGTACATTATGTAGTGTACTAAATCTTTAAAAACGAACAGCGCGATTAAAGGGAGTTCAAAACACGCTCTACAGTTTCTCATCAACTAAACAACTTAACCAAGAAGGGTTTAAAACTATTTCATTACTTAACTTCATCGAAATGCTAGAGTCACATTTCAAATGAACACGTTAGCAGGTTAAAGTAAATCAAGCCTCGATTTAACAGAATAAACTGCTGCTGCATGCATGCATTGTCCGCTGATTTTGCTGTGATCTTTAAACTCATTGTGCACCTTACTGTAGAACCTAGGTTTTGAATAAAACGAACTTACTTGATATTCGAAGTTCCATGGCTACAGGTTAAAAACCTTCTTAGAGTGACCGGCTTCCAACCAGCCATACCCAGAGCAAGCCGACATTTTCAAACAGTACAAAATAAAACGATATACAGTATATTGCGTCGCATTGAACGTATCTTGTTAAAATACGGGAAGATAGTGTTTCAAAAGTGGAAAGAAGAAGACTCCTGCCTACTCGATTGTTCAATGTTTAAAATTATTTAGCAACTACAAGAGCTGATTATGCGTTTGAAAAGCGTTAAACATGCAGTCGTAATCTTTTTTGGCACCGTAAATTGGGTTTGACGGATGATGTCAACGGTTGGTAGTGACCGTAAGGTGCAATGTTACGTACGGCACACCGACAAAAACCCCGCCAACAAAACCCCTATTGACAAAACCCCCACCGATGAAAACCCCATCGGCAAATACCCCCAATTACTAAATTCGGACAAAAAGCCTATCGACAAAAGTACCCCAAATACCAAATTCAGTAAAAAATATACCGCATTCTGCTTTTCAATTTTTTTTTCTCTTCTGAGTGAGTACAGTGTTGCGACACTGTTTATGAACATTTGATTTAATATTTGCGTTCTCGACGAATGAGTCACCGACTCAAACAATTGGTAAATGACCTTCATGGGAATTGCAGGCTACGCTCAATGAGCCATTCCTCATAGTAACAATGCAATTAACCCCAATGTCTTTTATATTCTCAATTCTACTGCAAATTAACTACCAATCATGGAAGTCATTTAGAGTATCAAAGGAGATGAAAAGCTGCGTTGCGACGGTCATATGTAATGGAAACGTTACGACTAACATAGATGTATGACAAGTCATTTCAAGCGTCGACCATAACCATGATGGCAACGCCTTTGAGATAGAAGAAACAATAATACTGGAGAATCTTCGTCAAGGAGCAATTGGCAAAGGAGGTGACACCAGTCAGTTCCTAGCTGACTACATCGATCAAATGATCGAAGGCCGACGACCGGCCTGGGGAAGAACAGATTCGATAAAACGAAATATTCAAAGGCAGCTCCAAGCACGTACCCATCTTCAAAGTGACATCAGAGGAGAATCCTTAGGGAAACGAGTCAAGCGGGAAACCAGAGTCCTACAGCAACGTCTAAGAAACCTGTGTATAGGTTTCAGATGCAAGATGGACTCAAGACTTTGGAACAGATGCTGCGCGGTGTTGGTAACAACATACTACTTTATTAGTCATACGAACAATAATTTATCTTTATACTTATATTTATACTTACTTATTTAAACATTATTTCCACTTTTTGTATATACTAATTATATCGTGTTGAAGAAGCTCGTCCCGATAAATAAAAAAATAGAAAAAGAAAAATGTGGGTTTTTGTCTGAATTTGGTAATTTGGGTTTTTCGTCGGCGAGTTTTTTGTCGCCGGGATTTTTCTCTGGGTGTATTTTGTCGGCGGAGTTTTTGTCTTGGGTTTTTGTCATGGACCCGTTACGTACTGTAAGGTAGTTTTGATTTGAGTACGTGAAGTAGGTAATGGTAACTGTAATGTAGTGACAGTATAGTATATGTAATCGAAAATCTGTGAATAATTTGTCCACTGGCTCCTCGCTGTCAAAGCGTGAAATGTAGCATGTGTTTATTACTAGGATTAAATATTTAGAGAAGAGGACTTTATAGAGTCGAGAGAAATACATGTGTGTGTTTAGACGCCCCCAAAGTGCACAGTTCTGTTTTGATTCTTCGTGCAGCTACTTCACCAGTAAAAAAGACATTTGTTACAAACCCTAACGTGTAAACATTTGCGTAGCTACTTGGCACTGCGCGTGACGGCCTGCTACAAACAGTAACTGTGATGTAATAATAGTAATGTACAATGTGTACGCATGTAGATGAAGGGGGTTTTTATTTGGGTACGTGACGTTAGTAATAGTAACTGTGATGTAGTAGTAATAACATACAATGCCTACTTATGTAGATTAACGTGGTTTTTTATTTTGATAGGTGACATTGATAGTAGTGACTGTGATGTAGTAATAATGACATACAATGTGTACGTACGTAGATTAAGGTGGTTTTTACTTGGGTACATGACGTTGGTAATAATAACTTGGGTGTAACAATAGTTACACGCAATGTTGCATACATAGATAAACTGTATCCCGGCCGGGTAAGACTCCTATTATTTTACTCTGGCAGACGGCGGATGATTATACTCGTCAAGAGGAGAGCTAGTGCAGTGATTTGCTTGAAGGGGGGGGTGGTATTTGGGGGCATGACATTAGTAAAAGTAATTGATGTAGTAGCATACAATGCATACTTACGTAAAGAAGTTTTTGTTTTTACGTTTTTGTTTGGGTACGTGATGTTGGTAGTAGTAACTGTGATGTAGTAACGGCAACATGCAACGTTGCATACGTAGAGTAATGTGGTTTTTATTTGGGTGTGAGTAGATTCAACAAGCATCTACTGGACAAGCAAAATACAACGGACCTATTGACTGTGCAAAAAAGATATATAAAGAAAGTGGAATCAGAGGAATATATAAAGGGACTGTAGCCACATTATTGAGAGGTATTATTTCACGTTTTTCAGTTCTATCTTCGTGCATGGGCGGACTCGCGTCACAAAACCGTTTCTTCGACTATAAAGCTGTAACAAACTTAAATTTTGAGTTAACGTTTCGGCTGCTCCTGCCCCAGATCAGATGAACTCATTTAGAAATTCATTTTGGGTATTTTTTACCGCAGTGGATAAGATGTTCATCAAACCAAGCTGTCCATCTAATATCATCGGTCTCTAAGACTAATGTGCACTTTACACTTAGAAGACATGTCTAATTAAGTGCCTTTTACTATATTTATTTGGACTTTTAGATGCGATTTCGAGTTTTATTACAATAGGGTAATAAAATGGGGGGAAATAAAAATTCTACTGATTGCAAACTACAGAAAATTGGAATAATAGCAAAAGATGTTAGAAATACCACCGACATCAATGTATTTCAGTAATGTAAAGAAACATCCATCCTCATGGATAGCGTTTAGTTGTCGCGAGAATATCTCGTGCACTGAAATTGGATAAAAACTAGCCTCCAATCCCTGTGGACTTGATAGCTCGACAGGTAGAGCGGCGGACCGGTATCCCGAAGGTGCGACTTCAAATCCCGCTCGAGTCAACATTTTTCAATTGACTTCAGCAGTGTAGGTTAATTGTGAAATTGCCAGCAGTTTGTCAACTTTTCACTTCAACTTACTATTGCTACACAGATAAATGACGTACACTAAATTGCTGGCGTACATTAAAAGTTGCTCAGCTACACAAAGTTTTGCACTGATTAACCGCCGAAATACGAATGGCAAGTTCAAGTATTGTTTTAAACTGGTTTTAGAAAATAGGATAATGGTGTGAAACAGGTATAAGTGTACTTACTTAATCAGTCGGCTTTCAAGCTACAATTACATACATGGAGTCTTAAATTAAAAATTGAATATTGGTGACCTGATTACACTTACTAATTTCTCTTACTGAATTGTCTGCAATGTTAAATTACATTATAATCATGGATTTGTGTAAATATTACAGATGAAAATGGTCGCACGAAACCATCGTTGGAAAATTCCCTTACCCGTTAGTAATGTGAAACGGCCTTTTCACAATTTTTTATTAAGCTTTTTCCGGCAACAAAAGTCTTCCATTGACAAATAAAATCGTCTGTCGTCAGCCAGAGAAAAATAATAAACTAATCCCGCGGACATAAAGTTAATAGAAAATCTCAGCTCGTGTAAAATAGACAATTATATGGTGAATGCTTTTACGTTTGATTTTTTTTTTCTTCGCTATGCTTAATACCAGAAATGGTCACTCTTTGAGTTCTTTACCTTAGGGTTCTAAACTGACAAGAATCGTTGCATGATTTCTCTGATGGATTTGCATATTCTCAATGTTGCTGCGTAGAATGGAAAACATATTTCTTCGATTTATTCTGCAATCTGAAATTGCAATGCAAACCAACGATTTACATGAAGAACTTACGTAGTTTCCCTGTGTCGCAAATTTGAATTGAAGTGCATAAGTTGCCGGACATAAGTTGATTTGCGTATTAATGACGCTAGTTTAAATATTTTAATTTGCGTATCAATTAACTTCGTCTATTTCTAAACATCTCAATATCCCAAATAATTTTGTAATTTAGCTTAAATGCCACAGTGTAATTACCGCTCTCGTAGACAATGCTAAGGTTTATAAAATGGAATGATGCCATCACGTGGCTACTCACTGTAATTTTAACGTATTGAAGAAAGTTGTTCTTCCGAAACTTATCGTCAAAAATAAAGAAAATAAACTAAAAAGCGTTGTGATGTTCATCAAAGTTGTATTCCACTAATTTCATCAAGATCTATTGGAAATAGCATTAATCAAAACTACTGTACTATTTAGCGTGCTTTTTTTTGGGGGGTGGGGTGGTGTTTGTTTTTTTTGGGGGGGTTAACTTTGTAAAATTTTTTATCCAAGTTTACTATGACCCATCAATGCAATTTTTGGAGTAGAGGATTCATTTTTTTTTTATTTTTCGTGTTTTAAGTTAGTTTCAAACGTTTTTCGTCAAAACTAGTTCAGTTCATTTTCAGAGTAGACGAACTTATAAACGTATATTGTTTTTATATATCATGTACCGCATTGTAACCATAATATCCTCAATACAAGTATTTTAATGTAAAATTATGACAATATTGAACATTTTTGGATGTAGCTTCGTATTATCTTGTAAACTCTTTCAACCATGGGCTCAATATGGTATTAGACGGTATTTCGGTTTCTTTTCATGCGAATTGAGGATCCCAAGTTATCACCTGCTTACCGTGAAGTGTTGTCATTGTGAAATAATGTTTGCCTAACTATTTATTCTGGACACGATACAAACAATTTCTTTTGTTGCTTTTAGATTTACCTGGAAGTGGTATGTATTTCATGACATACGAAGCGTTATTAAAATTTATGACTCCTGAGGGAAAAACGTGAGTAAATTACGAAGTTACGTCATTGGGTTCTTTACAGTGGAACGATTAAACTTAATAGGCCTTCTTTCGACATATTCGCAAAAGCAAGAATGAAAGGGTGAAACAAACGGAAAAATATCTTGAGACTTGATATCAAAGTTTGAAAAGATAAGAAAAATTAGTGTGGTGACATTTCATTTATTTGCCCCCGCCACATTGGACTTTAAGGTGTCCTGGTTCGTAGCTGCCCCACTTCCTACGTCACTGATACGATACAAGTATGTTTAACCTCATGGATGGCAATTCCTGTGTTGGTATTTCATGTCTGCTCTTTAAGAGGCTGTCTCTGTAAAAGCGGCCAACTGCATTTCTGGTCAGAAAATGAATTATCTTCAAACTTTGCCAGTGAAACTACTTTGGTACAGATGTAACCGAATTAGCTTTTTTTTCGGAAAATATCTGAAAATTGATTTTTTAGAAAAGCTTATCCCTGGGGTCGCACGGCGTCGAATCTCGTGTTTTTGAGCTGTCTAAAATTAGCAATATTTACGAATTCGCAACTACAGAGATATAAAATATTTGAAACACATTTAAACTTTTGTGGCTTTACGGATGTCTAAAGAATACTACGACTATGCTTTTGAAATTTTCTTAAAATCAAGGAGAAAAACAATCATTTGAACCCCTTCTTTCGCTCACAAGTCAAATCGGCCAAAATAGATCATTTTCGATAGCTTATTTCATGAAAATCCCACACACATCGAAGAAAATTTCGACTTACATCAGCCAAATGAATGCTAAACTTCATAAAATGGAAGCCTAGTATAAGCACAGCGATGCTAAAATCAGTTAAATGTTAACTTAAGAATAACTGACTTAAATTTTTTATTTCGGTTTCTTTCCGTTCATTTGATGAATACAAAGTGTATTTAGTTAAATTTCTTCTCATATTAGGTCTGTAATAATTCGCAATTTACAAACAATTCACCCAATTCACAGACAGATACGGCATATGCGCGTAATCTTCACGTTGTGTTACACGGCTTGAACTGGTGCGCGTTTTTCTCCCTATCCATCACAATTTCATGCGTGGAAACGAAAAACAAGTGCAAAATTGTTACAAGTACAGTACTTAGAAAACCGAATTAGTTCATTCCGTTCTAGCTTTGTTTCTTTCTGGTGTAAACCTTGTCTAAATGTCATTTTGATCACTTATATTCTCAGACGAAGTGATATCGGACCGTTGAAGATTTTGGCTGCTGGAGGTAACTACAAACCGTAGATCACGTTTACTTCTGTGAAAATCGTCTGAGCTGTTATGACTTTTTACAAATCACAAAAGTTTATTTAAACGTCTTTATAGTAATGCGTCAACGATAGATATGAAGCAGTGACATTTTTGATTAGCTTGTTTATACCGAAAAACGTCACAAATTATTTGAATGCAATCTTCAATCAACTCCAGAAATTCAGAAACTGTCATTAACTGAAGTTACGTTTCTACAAGTACAAAAAAACTAATTAATGTACCTTTAATATAAATTTTTATGTATAAAAAATTAATGTCTGTTGATATGATGTAAAGAATTCGACCCATTTGAAATTAGCTCTATGTAGGCAGTCAAAACTGAGATAGCATCA
Source organism: Heliopora coerulea (assembly GCA_030142905.1). Taxonomy (NCBI): domain Eukaryota; kingdom Metazoa; phylum Cnidaria; class Anthozoa; order Scleralcyonacea; family Helioporidae; genus Heliopora; species Heliopora coerulea. Next base: position 4,743,403 of record JASJOG010000003.1, on the reverse strand, counting down.
ACGTTGTATCATAATATGCGTTGTTTTCGGAAGTATTATAGTTTACGGTTGACCATGTCTATATACTCAGTTTTCTTTTAACCACCAGGATTTGCTGGCATGAGCAATTGGGCAGTATCCATTGCACCAGACACTCTAAAGTCAAGACTTCAAACAGGTATGACATTACTGGTGAAAATGAGGATAAAAATAAGATTTTTAGGAGCAAAATCTGTGCGACTGATTTGTATCTAAATGCTTGCCGCTTCTAAGATAAGGAAATTTGAGGTAGTATTGACTTTTAAACCTGATTTTTTCTTAACCACAATTCACTTCCACCACTCATCGTCATGTGTGCGTATGGATGTATTTTGACAGTACCAGTCGTTGTGTATTATGTGTTGATTACATTTTGTTTGTTTGTGTTTCATGTAGCTCCAGATGGAACATATCCAAATGGATTGCGAGATGTTTTTAGGCAATTGGTAATCTACGTAATTATTAAATTGGCTCGAAATAAAATACACCGTCAGCAGGGCATCGCCTACTCAAAGATTTTCTGCAAATATGCTAATGAAAGAATCCTAATTCTTAATTGATGAAATGCAGCAGTATTTCTTGATCTATTTTGTTTATTTGAAAACCCCATTACGGTATCTATTGCCCTAGACGCCCTGTTGTTTAAGTGAGAATTAAGCCATCAAGAGGGGTGTTCGCACATGTAAGAAAGAGAGGTGTCTGTTGAATATTTCAACCTTTAGAATGTAAAATGTTCACACAATTTCACTCAAATGTTTATACAGTTTTTGGTATTCAGAGTAGATAATTGGAACCACACTGGCGTTATAGTTATGTAAATGTGATTGTTTATGAGTGGGAGTGAAAATTTTAATAATAGTTTGCCAATAACTCGCATGAGATGGCTACGAAAAGTGTGGCAGGATATACTCCAACAGAATTTGACTGGTGGGAAAATTTCTTACTGCTTTGCAAAGAAACGTCGCTGAAGTGGAAGTTTGGATTTCTTAGTCGTTTCTCTGCAAGAAACCTCATATTGTTAAAAGTTAATGTTAAAAAATAAAACCTTAATGTTTAAAATATACACCGTAAAGCAAATGGCCTCGGGCTTATTTGGTTTACTGGGGTGCGTTATTTGAAAAAGGTGCTTAGTGGAGGGCGTTTATTGGTCGGAGGTGTTTATTGACAGCCCTTGAAATTTTCGACGGCAAAAGGCAATTGCCGCCGAAAATGAAATTATCGACGGCAATTTTTTGCCGTCGAAGATTTTTGTGCTTATTGCCTACTGAATCTCATCAATTCTTCTAAGAAACTCAAGTGCTATGTTATGAACAAATGATTATCTACAGATTTCCTGAATTTTATTCCTCATCATTGCTCGACGATAATAAGTGTTTTCATGGCGACGTTAAATACCGTTGTTTACTAACAAATGGATCTTACGTATTGCCTTACATAAAGTACTAAAGATGAGTACTGAGAAAAGGAATCCACAACTATTGAGACGAGTGACCCAAATTTGCTTCCTGATTCTCATTCTGATTCTGAATCAGAATCTCAAACAGACGAGGATTAATTAAGATGGACTGATGTTTGTTCATTGACATTGTTCTTTTTACTTGCATATTTGTTTGTGATAACAACGTTTAGTACGACTAGTTATATATTGAAATGGGAAAGTTTTGAGTTGTTTTTTTATTATTCAGCTGCTTACGACATATGTTTTAGAATTCCTCTTACAATAAACCCGAGGGAAAAAATTGCCGTCGAGTTGCCGCCGAACTCTAAAATATCGACGGCACTTTTTTGCCGTCGAAGATTTAGAGAAATTTCGAGGGCTGTATTGATTATTTTCAAGAGTAGGGGAGGCGTTTATTTGATCGTGGGCGCCTACTGGAATAAGTACGGTAATTGCCTTCCCATACCACGAGGAAGGCATTACTGAAACAAACAGCCCGTTGTTTAAATATGTAGTGAAGCATAACTCACATAATCGGTCGAATATAAATTATTTGCAGAACTATAGTGATTTAAATGAACTTCTTAACTCTTACGAATTGGTTTTCTTTGAAATCTTAACGTGGCGAAATAGTTACCTGAGGATTGTTGCAGCATAATCAAAGGAGACTTGTAGTATACTCGGACGGTACAATGTAATAAAGTCAACAAGGTGTGATTATGCTTGTAGACTACTGGCACATATTTAAGTATTACAATTTTAATTAGATATCTTTTACTTATTTTCGGATACTTAACAAGTATTGTTTTTATTTGTTTTCTCCTGTGCACAGCAGATGAGACTTTCTTACTGACTAGACTGTTTGATTTCAAAATACTGAATTTTAAAATTTGGTAATTAGTGCAGCCACCACGATGTTCTTCATTTCTGGCCATGAATTGTTTTGAGATGTTATACCCTCACTTACTAGAAGCATATTCGTTCAAAGTACAAAGCAGAGAGACGTTGACAGTTTCTACTCACATATGAATTGATTTTGTGTTTTAGAAAATAAAAAATCTTCATCCCCTTCTCCAGGTGTCGTAACTATAGGCTTTCCTCGTGAGCAAGGCTTTAATCCGTCAAATCACTTATTTAGGAAAGCCTGAAGAAAATTTTTAACGTCTCACGAATTTATTTCATGTCAAACACTAGTATAAATTGATCCATAAACCATAGTTTTAAGCACGCTGTTCTTGAGTTGCCTGTAAAACATTCCCCTGTTTTGATATATTAAAAATGGATTATACTGTACGAACACTACGGGTTATTTTTGTCAAATGCGTCCTTTTCGTTATTTGACATGTTTCGTATCAGAGTGAACACAAGAGAAGAAATCCGAAAGAGAACCCAGCGCCTCTTCAGCTGGTCCCTTTGTCACATTTTTTAGCAATCATTGATATTTTACTAGCGACCAATAACTTTGTGACTTAGTTTAAATACTCAGATGTTCATTCAACAGGTGCCTTTCCACTGCTTTTGTCTGCTTAGGTTCCCATATTTTTCTGATGTAATTTTGATAATGAATCTTGTTGTAATTAAAGTTGTGTGCCATATTTCCCATTTTCCTTTTATTTCTAACCCGTTTAGATGCGTGAGGAAGGTCCAAAAGGTTTATTCAAAGGTTTGGCACCAATAATGTTAAGAGCGTTTCCAGCCAACGCGGTAGGTTATCTGAATAATGCAGTGTAGCATGAAAAATTAAAAAAAACAAAAAATTATTGGTAGACTTATCAAGAAATAAAATCGGTTTTAAGGAAACAAGAAAAGCTAATAGGTAATCTCTTGTTATTTATTCTTTTAGGCATGTTTCCTTGGCTATGAAATGGCTATGAAGTTCTTAAACTGGATAGCGCCAAACTGGTAGTTTGTTATAGATAATAAATTACGGTTTTGTACAATTTCATCCACAACGTGTAAATTAGCAAGATTTGACAAGCAATTTTACATGTTTATTTATTGAAAATGTTTGACCGCTAACACTGCGAAATCGTGACTACAATATGAAAAAATTTCATGCTTTGTTTTATTGATCGAAGACTGGTCCACATATCTAGTGTTTATTACAATTCGCCATTCGGACTCTTCATGGGATATCATTCTATTTTTTACCTGACAATTTCTTTGTAGTCAATAACGTTTAATTTCTTTCTAACTGTAAATAAATTAAATGGATGTACCTTTTTGTATATTATCAATTCTATTTTGTCCATATTGTTAACTCCAACACCGGGTTTTCAGGGCAGTATCTTTCAAGGTACAGTGGTACCTGTTTTGAGAGACCGCCCCTTGGTTCATGAAAAAGTGGTCTCTCAAGACAGGTGGTCTCTCATCAAAGGTTGGCCGTAAATGATCACCAATACAGTATTAATACACATGTTAAGTATACACAAGACATCAAGTTGGACTTCAGGGTGAGCAGTACAGTTATCGATGAAAAGCAAAATGTGTCGTTTTTCTTGAACGAACCTCTGGTTCAGCCTTTCTAGCCATTCTCGGAATAGGCTCGCTGTCATCCAAGCTTTGCAGTTTGATTCATAATGAACACTCAATGTGCCCTTGTTGATGCCCTTGAAACACCTAGGATTGGCTGCTTTCCCAATCACCAGTGGTTTGAGCTTTTCACCAATAACACTAGAACCCAAAAGTACAGTCACCCTTTCCTTTGCATTCTTTCCTCCCTTGCATGAATCAGCTTTCTGTACCATAGATCTGTTAGGAAGGCATCAATAGAACAAACCAGTCTCATCTGCATTAAAAATGTTGCGAACTTCATATCCTGTGCAGATGGTGGGTAACCGTTTGGACCAGTCTGCAACATCTTCCTCTCTAACGCTTGCAGATGAACCCCTCAAGTTCCTCACTCAACAAACTAGCCTTCTCCTGGATTAGCTTACCGGTTACTGGTATGTTCCTAGCTCGAGCATTCACAAACCAATCCCACACAAGTCCATTAACATCAGCATACAGTGATCTCCTTGGCTTCACGTACTTGCGTTCACCTCGAATACCGTCCTCCCATGACTTCAGAATTTCGCTCTTGTTCGCAATGATATTCTGGATTTGGGTTTTTCCGACCTCAAAGGCCTTAGCTATAGATCTTCCTGATTCGTCATTCTTTGCCCTCTCAATCACTTTCACCCGTTCTTCTAAGGACAAGACCTTTCTCTTCGTACCGCATTTGCTCGAAGTCGCCATTTTCTACCACGTGTGAAATAAATTTAGTCTTGGAATCAGATCCTCTCTACGTAACTGACTTCAGAATGACGTCATAATGGTGGAGAGGGTCTGGTTCTGAGACTAAAAGATAAATTGGTGCTCGTCGGGTTTAACTGGAAGAAAGGATCGAAACTGTCCCACTAAATTCTGTACTGACGAAATTCAGGGCGGTCGTTCGTAGCAGGTAAATTTATTTCATTTTCGATCAAATACCATGGTCGCTGGTCGCGTTTTACAGGTGGTCGCTCTTCAAAGGCAAAAATGTATTACTGAATGTTGGTGCTTGAAAAAGTGGTCTTTCAAAAGAGGTGGTCGTTCATGACAGTGGTCTCTCAAAACAGGTACCACTGTATATGTTATTTTATACATACGTGACGGATTAAGTTAGTTATCCTGCATGATTGCCAGTGTGTTTCTTTTCCGTGTTCCATCTTTAAATGCCCATCTTTTTTTAAGCCTCTGGAACATAGGTACACGATCGAAATTCTTGAAAATTAGTTTGTCTTGTTTAACAGTTACTGACCTAAATGCCTTACTACAATGGCGTAGCCAAGAGGAGCGTTCGGGGGGTTCAAACCCCTCATCCATATCTACAACGAACTTGAGTTTCCAATTCAATTGTCGCGAATGCGTCCAGCTGTACTCCGCGACAAATCACACGCATTTTTTGATTTTTGCAAGCCTTTTTCTTTATTCTTCTTTGAATACACGTCACACCCTCTCTCAACTAACCCTCGCTCGGTTCTCACTTCTCTCGTTTACCACGTGCATCACAATGTTAATCAACGGTTCTTATTTCTCTTCTCATCCGACCAATCATCACGTACCTCGCATTCTCTCACTCCCAGGCATTCACACTACTAGAAATTTGATACATTGTTTACCGGTCTCCAACACAATTACGAGTTCATGACCGTCATCAGACAATATCACAATTTGGCCACCTTTGATATTTGAACAGTCGTGAAGCCAATCTAGACCCTGCTTTTTGAAGTTCAGTAAAATACCTGGATGCTGGAGCCTCCAAAATTGACCGTAGTTCTATAAAATAACTGGAGTGGAGCGAAAAATGCGAAGTAGTCAGTCTATCTATCTGTGTTTTCTTGTACATTAACAATTCTGTAAATAGAAGTGAAATAGGCTAACAAATGGTTTTATAAGGTACGGTTGCCAGTCTAAAGTACGTTGATTATGCCCAGAAAAGTCTGTTCTTCTGTGATAAACTGGAGTGGATTTGTATGTTTAGAAAGGTACTGCATTCTTGGGCGAGTTGAAAAATTGTAGTGGCCCAAAGCTGCTCGACAGTGAACATCCCCCAAGAAAAAATATCTGGTTACGCGCCAGCCTTACAAAAATATAAATCTTATGAGAACCTAGTTATTTTATAACCTACCTTTTCTCGTTATTTCCTGGTGATATGATTTTCATTATTGCGTTTTCGTATAAAATTCTGTTATAGTCTTTCTCCTAATCCACCTAGTGAGCTGTTTGATTAAATTTTGAAAGTGAAGGTAAATTTTTGAGTACGAGAAACTATATTTAAGACCCAGCCAAGACCAGTTGTAAAAATGCAGTTTGTCCCAGTTGCATGGGCCCAAATTGATATTCTGTAGATCAATCGCCAGGCGCATCGAAGTGTAGCTTATGAATCGGGGTCTCTCGTTTGTTTTGTAAACATGGCGCAACCATGTCTGGGCCACTTACTTTTAAATAGTTCTAGTGAGAGGTGGTCATTTATAAACTTACCATCAACGAAATAAACCAAAACCAATGTTCATGAAACATAATGAATTGAACCTGACTACTTTTTAAATATTACTGATTAATTATGTACGGGCTAAATCCATGTAGATATTATTTTTAAGAAAAAGGACGAGTTAAATTCAGTCCAAATATGGCGGTATCAGTTATTCCCATGACTGATCCATGATTAAGGACTGTGTTTGAAAATTTTCATTTAAAATACAGCGTTCTTGAACAAGTGGAAACAACTGGGTTGATAAGTCTTCAGAACTCATGGTTTCGCCTACATATTCCTGTCAATGGTCGAAACGTTGAATAGACGATTAAATGTTTGGACAGGTGACTGTGAAGTTTGAAATTGCTTTTTTCTTTTCATATGACGAGTTGCAATTGAACGCCATTAAGTCTAAGCCATACAAAATTCAGGGATCATCTTAGTTCACTAATTAAGCTTGCTTTGAGAAATGACATACGTTGCGACCTTATTTGACAAACAAGTAGATTATGAGCTAGAAATTTTATATGAGGTGTAAATTGGAGAGTGCAAAATCTGTGCCAAATGCTAACTCGCTGAAATTGATAGCGAATCTAATTAATTCTGTAGCTTTACTGAGTTTCGTAGTTCTTCGGAATTACTGCGGAAGGAGTTCCATATACCTTATCGGAATAGAAAAATAAGCCCCCTCTTAATCGTTCTACTCATAACGACCACACGTGGACGCATACCTACAATCTGTCGATGATTAAGGTAAGCTACATCGAATAGTCCAGCCAATCAGTCAACAGTATTTGCATTAGACGACAAGTTAATTTCTGCAGATAGACAAATGTTGTTTATAACTCTTTCCGAGTGGAGTAAGACTTCTATTATTTTACTCTGGCTAATGCCAGACGATTTTACTCTTCAAGGGGACAGCTCTCGCAGCGAACATCCGCTCTTGATTTTTTTTGAAATAATGCTAACGTTTAAAATGCCTATGTGATAACGTTGTGGCTTCATTTTGCGTGAACTCTCTCATCGCACAACTGTCAGAAAACCACAGTTCATACCCAAAAAAAATTAGATTAAATTTTCAGTTGGCAAAGTCAAGGGAACGTTTCGTTGATAAATGAAGATTTAACACGTCCATGAACATCCGAATCATCGCACCTTCGCTAGTATAAGACATTACTAAGTGTCACTGCTGCTGGTTGTCGATCATCCAGAACATGTGTTTGATGTTATATCATAACTAAAAATATTCTTTACCTGTGCAACATGTCGACGATGCATTGTCTCATGAGTCTCATTATCTTTTAGTCATTTTTAGAAAACAAAAGAGCGCAGTCCCAGTTAATCTAGTGGATTAAAAATTGGTAAACTGGTTAATTACTTTCCTGAAGCATACACTTTTGCCCAAGTTTTATTCTGCTTTAACGAAGATATAAGATTCCAGTAAATTTTGAAAGAAGTAATGAAGGTAACGTGTTGTAAAAGACTCATAAAAATCTCCAAAAATCAAAATGTTTCGAGTTAGGCTTAATTTCCGACGGTGACTACAATCAAATGCCTTATCCAGGATTGACATCGGCTTAGCCTGTTTGCACGCCAAATAAGCTCAGCAACTAATACTATTCACATGCTCAAACAGACTCCGGAAATCCATGTCAATGAGAACGTCCTAGAATTCTTGCTTCAAAAAATATTTTCTCCTAAGATTTTTCTTGAGTTCTTTTTCCTGAAGATTAAGAGAGTTAGATTTCCATGATAAACTGGAAACTTGATCGCTTGAACGGAGAGGGTTTTTTTATTACTAAGACACTGAAGTAATTAAAGATCGAGATTATTTTAAAGTTAAAGAGATTACCGTCAGGCAAGTGTTATTTGTTGTATCTAGATAGAGTCTGTATCTCAGATGGAAAACTCTTCCGCAGCGGTGACATGGTTAATGTTACCAAGCGATCAGTTTGATACCTGGACAGAAAGTGCAACAAGAGAACGTTTCCATGATTGCTTTTAATTACATAGATAGACAGAAATCTGCGATTGGTAGTTCAGAAAAGTCGCAAAAAGTACATTCGGCTAATTGGAAAGAAGAAGTCTATCTTCGTAAAGAACTTGAATCGTTGAAGAAACAAGAGAATGAAACTATAAGTCGTATCTTCTCCGATCAACGACTTGTGGCTCACCAATTTCGTCGCCGCATTTCCCGAAGTATTGATCTAATTAAAAGTCACGAAAAGTTGAAAGCAGACGTCAAACACCAGAAGAAGAACAAAAGTGGTGTCAATCAAAATTCCATAATCACAAAATTCAGTGAACGTCCAGGTTCTGTGCGGTCGACAACATCCTCTCAAGGAGCTGAAAGGCTCGCAGACTCAGTAACTGGTTATAATCAACGGCAGAAATCTACGAGTACATTTCGTAGACCTGTAACTGCTAGTGAAACGAGTGGCAGATTGTGGGAGAGAAGGATAAGGTCAATGACTAGTAATCTACAAAGGGCAAAGAGTGCTCCAACTTTTAGGATAACTGTTAATCAAACTGTGGAAGAACTACATAATAGACAACGAAGCAAGGCAACGGCTTTTAGTCGAGGCGGAGCCAGCACCTTTTCCATAAACAGAGAGCATTGGAACAAAAATAGAATTGCCGAGGTCGCCAAGCAACGAGAAGCTGTTTTAAAATTCGCCAAAAGAATCCAACATTCACAAATCGAAAACAGAATAAACTTGGGCTACTCAACTGAAAAAGGCACATCTGACGATGACCCCGAAAAGAAATGATCTTTCATACTTTCTTCGCCAAAATGCTGAATTAACGACAGATGTATTAAAATCTGCTTACGTTTGGTTTGTTTAGGAACGTGGATTCTGGTGGATGATGGTTTTTTACGAAAGCTATGCATGCCGTGCAACATTAACATTATAAACCTCGATATATTATTTTGAAAAATCCTATTTACTACATAAATTTCCCAAAAATCACATGTGTGTTATGCGAGGAAGTTCCAAGAAAACAATATTTACTGAAGTATCCGTTTTTACCTTAATAATTATCTCAACTCAATCAGTTTCCCAAAGCTGATCAGATTACGTTTATGTCACTCGTGGAATCTCCAGATTTGCTGCCATTATAAGTAAATTAGGTACCGAAAAGATTTTACATTTCTCCTCCATACTAATAGTTCTTAAGAGTGGATGTCTGTAATAATAATAATAATAATAATAATAATAATAATAATAATAATAATAATGGATAAATTGGGCGAGTAAGGGCTGGCCCCGTGGGTGTTTCCTAAAATCCATTTTAATGGTAAAATTTCCTTTCCCCACAAGTTCCCTGAAATGTGCAATGTCTATTGCGGCCTTACCTGGCGGGATGCTGGGAGCCCGTAGCAGGCTTAGACCCCTTTCACTGTCCTTAGTTGGGTGGTGTGCGAGTTGTAATAATAATAATAATAATAATAATAATAATAATAATAATAATGGATAAATTGGGCGAGTAAGGGCTGGCCCCGTGGGTGTTTCCTAAAATCCATTTTAATGGTAAAATTTCCTTTCCCCACAAGTTCCCTGAAATGTGCAATGTCTATTGCGGCCTTACCTGGCGGGATGCTGGGAGCCCGTAGCAGGCTTAGACCCCTTTCACTGTCCTTAGTTGGGTGGTGTGCGAGTTGTAATAAAATAATAATAATAATAATAATAATAATAATAATAATAATAATAATAATATGGGCACTGGAGTAGGACAAGCACAGCTTCAGCCTACTACAGGAATGTGGACGATCCCGCCCACCAGAGTCCGGGGTGGCACCTTTGGCAAATGCCAGCAACCCCTTAGCCAAGGGTAGATAAGACTCTTTAGCCTTGGATGGCAACTTATCTAGGAGAAGGAAACTCCGAGATAAAACCAGAAATAGGTAGGCAGGGCATTGACTCGGAGCCAGTGACCTCCATAAAAGGAGCAGGCTTTGATGAGATGACCTAGGGAGTGGCGCCCCTGCCTTGCCAGCTGGGTAGACAGGTAGCCGAAAGCCTCAGCTTGCCTTAATTGGCTGGCAGCTGCAAGTACACTGCCTTCAGGTGTTGGCAAACCTGCCCTGTCAGCCCAAGGACTAGAAGAAAATCTGTACAGCAGGCTGATGCCCCTGACCTTAGTTGGTTGAGAATAAACCAGCCTTAAGTGCTGAAACAGATCTGCACTAGTCTAAGAACAAAACAATATTCAGTTTTAACCCTTGCTGTGGCACACCTAAACTGACCTTAATTGGTTGGAAGTGCAACAGGGTACTGTTAAGGTCAAACTGGATATACGCATCGGGGAGTACTTTCAGGGACTTTAGAGGGCTGTATATCCTTTGCTTCTTCCTGGCTGGATAAGTTGGGCGAGTAAGGGCTGGCCCCGTGGGTGTTCCCTAAAATCCATTTTAATGGTAAAATTTCCTTTCCCCACAAGTTCCCTGAAATGTGCAATGTCTGTTGAGGCCTTACCTGGTGGGATGCTGGGAGCCCGTAGCAGGCTTAGACCCCTTCCACTGTCCTTAGTTGGGTGGTGTGCGAGTTGTAATAATAATAATAATAATAATTTTTATTTAAACACGTTAACTCTTTGAGCTGCAACAGCTGTTATAAATAGAGGACCTGTATGAGATTAATTTATACCATGTAAGGTATTTAGATTAGTAACTAAAACTATTTATATGTTAAAAATAAAAAATCTAAAAGTTAAAGGATTAAGAATAATATAACCTGAGTTTGGATTTAAATAAAGGCAATGAATATTCTTCCTTAAGTTCTTGTGGAAGTTTGTTATAAAACATAGCTCCTTGGTAAGCAAATGACTTCTTTGCAGCCTCCGTCCGTATCCTTGGAATGGCAAGATTTAGTTTATTTCCACGAGTATTTTGTTCACGGTTTAGTCTTGTAAAAGTATCGTCAAACGGTGATGGAAGGAGGCCATGAATATATTTAAAAACTTTGGTCATACTGGTCATTTGTCTTCGATCTTGAATGGAAATCCAAGTATTTGTATTCTTTATTCCAAAAACGATTTTATGTGCACGATCTTGAATATCCTGCAATTTTTTGCAACACTGACGTTCATCCCCAAGAAAAATTGTGCTACAGTGCATGATTACTGGCTCAATCATAGTTTTATAAATAGTTTCAGCTACCTGTGGAGAAATATTTAAACGCACAGCTGACAACAATTTCACCCTTGTTGAGCCTTTCTTATAAAGCTTCTGCAGGTATTCCGTAAAATGTAAATTACTATCCATTATCACTCCAAGGTACTGATACGATCCTGATTCATACACTTTTATTCCGTCTATATTTAAGTCAACGTCAGAATCACATGTCTGCTGAGAAATCCGTTTTGCTGTTCCATACAGAACAAATTCAGTTTTTCCCTTCATCATATTTACAACCAAATTGTTTTGATTAAACCACTTTGAAAGCTCTTGCAAATCATTGTTCAATTCCTTCTGAATTTCTTGAATATTTCTTGCAGAATAAAATAAAACAGTATCGTCAGCATAGAGAATTAATTTTGATTTTTGAAGGACTAGATTCAAATCGTTTATATGAATAATAAATAAAAGTGGTCCCAAGATTGACCTCTGCGGTACACCACAAGTAATTTTTCGTTCCTCAGAATTGATTTCGTTATACTGAACAAACTGATCGGTTGAACAAATAGTCCTCAGACCATTTTAATTCATTTTGCACAATACCATAGGCCAAGAATTTTGACAGTAAACAACCATGGTCCACTGTGTCAAACGCCTTCTTAAGATCAATATATACAGCTCCAGTTAGATTACCTACATCAATGTTCTTCCGTATACATTCAGCAAGGTATATAACAGCATGAGATGTACATCGTCCTCGACGAAAACCAAATTGGTTTGATGACAGAAGGTTATTAGTTTCCAAGTATTCGGACAATTGCTGATAAACTAATCTTTCAATAACCTTTGACGATACTGGCAAATTTGATATAGGTCTGTAATTATCCAAAAGAGCTCTCTCTCCAGACTCATATAATGGGATGACTTTAGTACACTTTTCAGCAGTTGGAAAAACCGATTATTGCATAGATCTATTAGCCAAAACCTGCAGTGGATAAGCAATCTCCTCTGCCCCTAGTTTAATTAACGTAATTGGGAGATTGTCAAAGCCAGAGGCTTTAGATGATTTCAAATTCCTCAGCATGTATATAACTTCGTGTCAGTTCATTTGACGAAATTTGAATACATTGTCATTAGGATTAATTTTCCTCTTCAAATCCAAACCAGAACGATATAACCAGACTTTGTCCTGTACAGATGCCAAGGATTGCTGCAAACGATTTGCAATTGTGCTGAAAAATGTGCAAAACCCATTTGATATGATTTTACTATCACTGATCTTTTCTCCATCTATGATGAATAACTTATTTGGATTGGTCTATTTAGATTTTACAGGATAGCAACGTTTTACTGTTTTCCAAAAGTTTTTAGGATTATTCATATTTTCTCGAAGAATGGCTCTATCAAAACAAGCTTTACTATTTCTGATTGCCGTAGTTACTGAGTTCCGAAGGCGTCGATATGTTGACCAATCATTTTCAGTATTACTTCTTCTAGCTTTTTTTAGATAATAATCTCTATCTCTAATCTTTTTCTTGATTTCTGCAATCAACCATGGACAATCTCTACCACGAACTAATCGTTCCTTCAATGGGGCATGCTTATCAATCACAGACATAAGTAGATCTTTAAATTTATTCCAAGCAGTGTTGAAATTGCTAATCTTTACAACATTTGCCCATGATTGGTCACGTAGATCACGTCGGTACTCATCCACACTAATATTCTTGTAGTTACAGCACCAGATTTTCCTTGGTGCAAATTTATTGCAATGAATCTTTCTTACAATACCGATCAGGTCATGATCACTTAGGGATGATGCATGGACAATGCAATTTGCAATTCTACAGGGTGTTTAAAAAAAAACGAAAACTATTGAAATCACCAATAACAATTTAATTGTTAGAATTTGAATGCCTTAGAACTCTGTTGGTCCCCACGAGTGCATAAATGATTGATATAAGTAATTTTATAGTTTGCTTTAAATCCCCACTGGCAAAAAATCGCGCACTTTACAAGGCGATTTTCTTACCTAAATTTTAATACATGCACCTTGTCAATATTTTACGCATCATTACGTTCAGCTTTTTCGTAGGGCGTTCAAATTTTAACAATAAGTGATTCCAATAGTTTTCGTTTTTTTGGGGGACACCCTGTAGATTCATGAGTGGTAGCGATGAGATCAATTAAGGATTTTGAAGTATGCGAAGTACGCGTTGGTTGATCAATTATCTGTTTCAAACCATTAATTGACAAGATTAATGGTTTTGTGGTCATTTGGGATAAGGTAATTACAATCTAGGTCCCCAGTTAATATAACTTCTTTGTTTTCACAAACACTAGTTTCTAACATGCTGGTAAATTTTGTTGTGAAATCTTTGTCAGTATATTGAGAGCTATCAGGAGGACGGTAAATTATGCCAATCAAAAAGGACTTGGAATCTTGAATAAACACTTCTATCCACAAACACTCCAGCCCTTTCACTTCCAAGTCAGTTCTTCTGTGCCAGTTCATATGATTTCTTATAAAACAACAAACACTATCTCCATGACCAGATTCGCAGTCCTTCCTAACAAGCGTATAACCATTCAAACATAACTGGTTATCATTCAAATCTTCGTTTGCATGTGTCTCTGTAACGCCAAAGATGTGAATATTTCTATTTGTTTCCTTAAACATAACACGTATTTGATCCATTTTTGCAAGCAAACCATTTATATTTTGATGAAGCAACTTCATACCTCTACCATGGAGATAGTCATTCAAATGACCACTAATATTGTAGTTCATACTGCTAGTGCAGTTTTCTTCAAAGGTCGTAGGCATGTCAAAACAAGTGGGACAAATAACTTTTTCGACTCCATTATTGAATCTGTCAACCAGGCACTTTAGATGCAGGATTTTCTTGCACCTCCCACAGCTTCCTTGACTTTGCTTTTTCCGTATGGTCTTCGAACAACACATGCAAATCACTTCACCAGGACCTGGACAAAGTTCTATATCTCCAGCAAGTATCAGCAACATCTTCAAGGCATACCTTTGTGACACAAAGAAACCCACTTCTTGTTTATATTGCCATATTGCAGAATATATAAGGTTTTCCTCGAATAAAATATTATTACCATTGTCAGTAGAATAACAGACAGAGTTAGAAACAAGGCTTCTTCACAAAAAATATGGCCAAAATCAAAAGACCGACTTTGACTGCACTTTGTATGACCGCCATCTTGTTTGATGTAAACATCGAGAACTCGTGGACAAACATGAAATTTCGGATTTCTTCATATTTTGTCTGGATAATCCCTTTGGTGAACTGTTATCCAAAATCACGATAAAACTTTCCGAAGGAATTTCGTTTCGAGCTTAAACGTGAAATACTGCATCGAGTCAGAGACGACGTTTCATCGGCCGAAAATTAGCAAAATATAACGCGCTCTTGAGGCGTAATGGTTCATCGCATCTTTATGAAACTGAACATTTCAATATTTGGACATTTGGTAAACTAGAAAATTAAATAAAATCAGAAATACGGGCATTTTTATCAACGCTCCAGTGAGCAGGAAGTTTGTTAATTTCAACACCATGACAAAACCATGTAAATGAGGAAAGTTCAGACAATTGATGCCCTGGTATTTTGAATTTTACAATAAATTTTATATTAAAAGAAAGCTCTGTTATAGTATTAAAATATATAAAATTTTAGCTTGGGTAGTTAAAAAGTCACCTGTCGAGAGCTGCAAACGTCGGGGCTATTTTCCATTAAATCACTAATGTCACACTGCTGGTACTAAGAAGATATCTTTTAAACTCTGAGTGCTTACCTGACTTTTGGCAAATGTTTCGCACTTTTCAATGTCCATTACCGAGGTGTGTACAGAAGAATAGTTCTTAAAGGTCCTGATCGATCTTTTAGAACAAGGGCAAAACGACAAATATATTCGCAACTGTTGTGTTAGCACTAATTAACGAAGTTAATTACTCCACGAGTCGCTACCAGCCAAAATCCTCGTCCATGTTTTCAAAAAGTCACTTGACATCAGATTAGAAATTTCAGAGAAAGCGTTTTTGAGCATAGATTTTTTATTTGCTAGCGAATACGTCTAATAATTCATGGCACTTTGACGCAATAATTGTCTAGCGGGAAGCAAGGAACACATTTGACTCTGAGTAACACCGCACTTGGAAAGTAGAAAATGCCTTAAATGCGTTAACAAAATACAAAATTATTTGAAAAAATCATTTTTAAGTCAGTTTGGTACCGTTGGTGAATTTGCCTGCGGCCTTCAGATATGTTAAATAACATTTTATATTATTCAGACGACCCTCCTCTCTTTGTGTTGGTAATACACTGAATTGAATAGTCGTACTCAATGGACCTCGCCGAAATTCAAAATGAAATACTTGAGATCGTCGCCAAAATGATTCCTGAAAGAATGACATGCAGGGTAAGAGAAAGCAAACATAGAGCGATCATTGTCGATGAAACATCTGATACAAGAAGGACGAAGCAAATAGCAGTCTGCCTGAGATATGTATATTAAAAGACAGAACTAAAGAGGCTGTTCTACGCAACTCTATCAACTGAAGATGAAGTTCTCTACCACCTTGTAAAGGATCTTTTCCGTAAGTTGGAACTTCAGTTGGAGGATGTTGTTACCGAATGCTTTGACGGTGCGACAAACGTGCGCGAGACCAATAGAGGTCTTGCCACGAGGATGAAAGAATGTTCGTCACTGGTAATCTACATTCATTGTTATTGACATTGGCTTAATTCGGCCATTCAAGACACAATGACAGAAAATGAGCCTCTATGCAATGGACTGGGGACTATTCAAGTCCTGTAGAACTTGATAGAAGGTAGTCCGAGACGTCACGGCGGTCACGCCATTTTTTATGGCACTGTAGAAAATGGAGATCGTTTTGTGCAAATATTGCGTTGACTCGACACTCCAGATAACTGTTGAAAAGTGTATAATTAAATCGTGAATAAATTAACTACGTTACACGAGCTCCTCTTTTGACCCTCGACAGCCAAGGTTCAACAGACAACTATTTGTTAGTTTCTTGACAATGTCTTGTCAAACCTGCTATTGTTCATTGTTTCCCTAATGAATGGAGCATTTGTTACTATTACGCCGGATAGGAGGTTCCGATTACAATGTCATCTTTAGTATAATTTACATAAATTTTACAACATGTCATATTACCTAACAGCAAACACTCAAGTCCCAGAGTGTGACAAGGTGGTCTTGCCGTTGGGAAGCAGTCAACGCAGTATTTGAGTAGATGCCAAAAACTATCAAGGTGCTCTTACAACTGGCCGCTGATCGTGAGCTTCGTGACCTTTACCCACCGGGCCCTCCTCTTTATCTAGAGGAGTCGCAATTCTTGGATAAATCATCAGTGAACTACTCTTGCCAAGCATATGTTGATTGTTTTCTACCTCGACAGCGTTTACAGTCCCTTTTGAACGCGGAAAAACTGAAGTGTCCAAGATAAATACACTGTCTTGTTTTCCACAAATTGTGAACGATGCGGTATATATCCCAAACTAGACAACCAATCTTATCATACTAAAATGGATATACATCGTTTCCGTATTTTAATAATAGCAATTTAACAATAGGAATATTACGTTCACAAAGAATTCAGCAGAACTCGAACAGCAGCTTAAGAGTTCTCTCATACTCTATTTGCATTTTGTATCAGGCTATGCTCATACAGCCCCATTTTTTTCCATTTCTCTTCTGCAATAAACAAGGAAGGAGATGATTAGTAATCATCAATTTTCAATAAAAAGAAATGCTAAATTCCAATTCCCTTGGCAGGTACTTCTCCAATCACGTCGTGCCATCTGCACAAACGAGAAATATGACGTCAGAAACGTGTTTTCATTGGTTTATCCAAACAATTGACCAATTACTGCTTGCTTACGGCGGGTCTTATTTTGTAATTGTTAAAGCATATACCTTTTTGCATTCACGTTTACGTTTCTGTATTAAGCTAGTAAAACCTTCCAATTTAGTCACAAGATACTTTGTTCAGAGGTTCGACAGCATTCAATCAAGTATCATATTTGCTTCGTAAGTTATTAACCATCGGACGTTTCTTATTTGTTTCGGCGGGTATTGATATTACAAGTTATTATAATGTTACTTGGAAGAAGACTATAATACTTAAGAACATTGCATTGGTATTTTTATTCTATTTTATTTCTGTCTGACAAAGGATCGGATTTCTCCACAACGAGGCAAAATGCACCGAAAGTAACGAACCAACGACTTTATTATAATTAAGAAATTATACCTAGAAGTTTCAAAATACACAAGGGAAAAGTATTCTTCATGATTGTGTCCAAGATAATAAGAGCTGTCCATCACAATAAGCAGGATTATGTATAAAGAAGATTAAAATAAATTAGGCCGCTAGAACCAGCTGTTATTGAAAAGATATTTAACTTAAACCATAAGCCATATCTAACTAAAACTGTGCCTTCATTTTGTCGGATATATGGCTCTGAGTTTCTTTCATCGAACGTGCAGTGAATTTCTTTGTAAGAGAGCCGACAGTACTATTTCACCGTCCATGTGATTCGTAAATAGGCCATCTGAGTAGTTCTTCTTATAGTCTAATTTTTGCATCATACCTCAGACCCTTGGGTTAGGCCACGTTTGTATTTCAACTCATCCCGGTATCTTAAAGTCAAAGTCATGTATAATTCGTAACTGAAAAGAGGGTTTATTTCTACGTGAATAAAATTAACTGTCACATTGAAAATTT
Source organism: Heliopora coerulea (assembly GCA_030142905.1). Taxonomy (NCBI): domain Eukaryota; kingdom Metazoa; phylum Cnidaria; class Anthozoa; order Scleralcyonacea; family Helioporidae; genus Heliopora; species Heliopora coerulea. The sequence continues at coordinate 4,725,051 of JASJOG010000003.1, read as the reverse complement.
TGGACTAGTTCTCGTTCTAAAGAAAACGACAAAGTAATTCAGAAATGGCCTATTACAAGTTCAGCCAGTGTGTTCTTGGAAATTGCCTTGATATAAATTATTTACCAAGCTTTAGGCAAAAGGGTTTATGTATTTCGGAAAGGAAACTCATGCTGATGGAGCAGTTAACCATGCACTGGATACTCAGGCGCAGTTCAAACGTCGAACTTTTCATGTGCCGAACCAAATGCAAATCAGTTTGGACAAAGGATCTTGCTCATTAACATTAGATCCGGCAGATGAAAAGTTCAACGTTTGAACTGGGCCTAACTCTCTGGAGAACTACATCAGAAACACTCAGTTAGAGCGTGACTACTCTGATTTTCGAGCTTGCCACATAATTTCCAGTTGTGGAACAGATGTTATCTCCGATTACGAGGAATAATTCATCCAATTTCTGTCAATTTAGGGATTACATTTGGCAATTATTCAAAGATCCCATATTCTTACATTGCGTCAAGGCTGTGACGCACTTCAAGCCATTGTATATATGTAATTATGTCGCCACCTGAGTGACAACTTGTCGATGAAAATTCTTAGTTCACTAAAGGCACTGTGGAGGAGCCGAACGAATGTCTAACTAGAACTGTTTCATACAAATTAAACTTTCAGCGTTATTTCACGTTTGCAAGGTAAGTGCACTTCTGGTCTAAAGCTATTCTTGTGCGCGGCTCTTGGGTATTTACAGCAGTACCCTGTAACAGAAAACATCGTTGCATATTATTTAATATACTAGGTTATCTGCAAGGTAGTGTGTTGTGTATGTTCGTGAGGCGGAACAAACCACGTAGGGAAACGTAGAAAGCAAAGCAGCAATTCATTGTCTACTTTTTATTTTGTCCATTTTGAGAGTTTTAATGCGAAAAGTGAAATTCTTTACTGAAGGGAGCATAAAAGTTTGTGAGATTATAATTCTTAGAGTTCAGTGAAGATCATTAAAATTTAACACACTAAACAATGTGAGTTAATACGATCCTGAAGGATTTGAATGTCGATTGTTCGTCGGTGTATGCGTATTAAGACAATTCTTGAATTCACAAGCATGTTTGAACGGGAGTAAAATATCGGCCTCTGTACATGCTTTAGTGTAGAAGCGACTAGTGGCAAATACCTAAGACAGAACTAAGCTTTTTGACAACTGTCTTCTTTCCAAAACAATGCAAACTAATAAGCAACTGCTAATTATGGAATAGATAATTTCAACAACTGAGAACACAACACCTAAAGGCCAGTACGATAATTCGAATGTTTAGCAACGAACTCCAGACGATTTATTGTTTGTCAGAGAACAGACGATTTACATGTACACCAAGAAACGCATTGTAATATTCAGCTGCTCAGAACGGCCAGAACATATGTAACTGAACTGTTTCTTGACGTTATAACGTCTGAAAGACGATTCTGTCTATTCACCCTTTCGAACGTATTGCAACTCAAGTAAAAGAGAACTTTTTGTTAATTTAGGTAAATCAATCCAGGGACCGAAATTTCGTTTGGCAGTCAAAATGAGTTTATCGAAAAGAAAATTTACATGTGAACAAATTCTAGATCATACTCTCTTTGAAGCATTGCATTGTGGTCACCGGAGATTATGAAAGCATACAATTACTGTGCACGACTACAATGCAGTGCTCTTAAAAATGTTGAAAATTGACTCTCTTCCCAATTTAAGTCTGCTGCCTTGCTCACACGCTTCAGGCTCTCTGTAACTATGTAACTTCATAAACATGGGAAAATTCATCCCATCACGAAGTAGATTTAAACCTGAAGCTCATGCATGACGGAATCCCGACAATATGGTTGCAATATTAATGTATTTGCAAAAAAAACACACACATATACACACACACACACATATATATATATATATATATATATATATATATATATATGTGTGTGTGTGTATATATATCAAATATATATAATATAATATATATATTATATATATATATCATATATATATATATATATATATATATGATAAAGTAACCAGCGTCCTGTGTACGCCGTAGTTGGACGAGCATCATTTTCTCTCGGATACGGAGACACAACTGACGTCATTTTCGTTTTGTATTGGAGTACAGAGACGTGGATGGCGACACGATAAACTCAAAAACAAAAACCCAAAAAAAAATCAAGTTGGTTATTTTATAAAAGAAATGGAAAGAATACCAGGCATTTTTCCGGTTAAAATTACTTCATTTAGGTTTCTATCACAGCATACTCAAGCAACTTTTTACTTGTTAGATATAGATAAACGTTGATATGCGATGCAAATTTTTTCTCCCCTAGTTTATAAAAGCGTGTAAATGGACGCCACGTGCGTCAAAATTAATACCCTCTCACCGCTTGTCGCGCGGTGGGCGAGGGGATTATTTAATACTGCGTACTGCATCTTAGTCTTGTTTGACGTTTCGTCGATGATTTTCAGATGTTATAGTTTACTCAAGTTCTTGACTGGACATTGGTGTGGTACTTTATCGTCAAGTAGCGTAATGGGACAATCTTGCCTTTTCCCTGCCGCTTTTCTGTCAGTGGAAAACCAAATTCCTGCCATTGGCAGTACATGGCAGTACATGCATGACAAGACTTGTGTTTCGTCATTCAGTACAATAACTTCGTAGAACTTTAAAATCGCTCTCAGCTGTTATCCCAAATTTTCTACCGATAGTTCATTCTAAGTGATGGTATGTTCTGGCAGACTCTAATAGAATACCATCTTTATCACTGTCAATGGATTGGTAACGTAAATGCTTGAATCCGAAAGCAGTTATATCAGACGAACGGGATAGGATTTTCCTAGGTCCTTGTCTAAATCTGTTGTGTATCCACCAGCTCTCTATAGATTGGGATCATCAAGCGTGGAACTTCAAATTGGCGAGTAATTCATATTTTTCATACAAACTTAAGAAGAGCTTCTCATCATAAACGTAATCGTTTGAACAAGAGCATGACGCGATTGGTTTCCTTATACATCCCTACCAGAGAAGTGCCATCAAAGCCAAAGTCTTCTCCATTTTTTAGTTACCTGAGCCAGTGACGTGAAAGCACATCGCGGCCCACAATTATATGGAAATGGTTTCATGTGTATCACCCATAAATGAAATAACAACCATAGATATAATACCCACCGTAAATGCCTAATAAAAGTCAGTCATAAGTGTAATACCCACCATAACTGTAATAGCATTTAACCATAAATATAATAACCGACCCACCATAAATGTAATACAATTTTAACCATAAATGCAACAATATGACCTCACCATAAATGCATAATAACAGTCAACTATAAATGTAATAACAACAGGTTTTGGAACCAACTACGATAAAACTTATTTTGTTAAAGCCTTAGCTTTCTATACAAAATAGACTTTCCTGTCGTATATAAACATACATAAACCAAGTATCTAGTTACTACGTCATCAATCACCTGATCGCGAATAAAATCACTTATATTTCTGTAATAAGCGGATAGATCACTATTACATTCGGATACAATGATCTCCAACTGAACATGTAAACGTTTTATAAGGTCAAGTCTCCTTTATTAGCACAGTGACTATCTTTTACATTCAGAATGATACATAACTGTGTTTCATAATATGACATAAAAAGTCTGTCATTACTGGTAGCAAAAATATAAAAATGTATGTACGTTATGTATCGGTACTATTTTAAGTACTCGTCTGTCACGAGTAAACGCCCCCTAGCAAAAGTCACAATATATTTTTTTTTGGAGGTGTAGAGTTAAAGACAATAAATCCACGAAAAACTGAGCAACACTGAATAACCAAACAAAGAAAAACCAGGAAATTTAAACTATTTATTACTATTTAGTTTTAATACTTTTTCAGGAAGTTTATTGCCTGCACTCGAGAAGTTAACGAGCATCTATACTAAATAATCTAAAATTTCCCTTTTTTACCTTTATTTTTTTAGTTATTCAGCAGTGTTAGTTAAACAGTGTTAGTGGTTTTTGTTTTTTTTTTGCTTTTTTTAATGGATTTATTGTCTGTCCTCTTCACCATCAAAATAAGATATATTATGATAGTTGCTAGGGTTCGTTCACTTGCGACAGACTATTACTTAAGGTAATACAGGCAATTTGCCATAGATATTTTTTTTCAGTTTTGCTACTTATAATGATAGACTTGTTATGTCATAGTAATGAAAGACAATCACATACCAATTTGAATGTAAAAGGTAGTCACTGTGCCAATAAAGGAGGCTTCACCATATAAAACGTTTACATGTTTGGTTGGAGATCAGTAAATCCGAATAAAACTGTGATCTATTCGTTTATTACTGAATTATAAGTGATTTTCCCACGATCACGTGATTGATGACGTCATTACTGGATACTTTGTCCATGTATATCTACATAGGAACGGAAAGTCTATATGTAGAAAAGTCTTATTTTGAAATAGTTTGTTCAAAAATCTGTTGTTATTACATTTACGATTGACTGTTATTAGATTTATGGTGAGGTAATGTTGTTACATTTATGGTTAAAATTGTATTATGGTCAGTCAGTCATTACATTTATGGTTAAATGTTATCACAGTTATTTTGAGTATTACATTTATGGTTATTATTGCATTTGTGGGTGATACATCATGACCCACAAGTGGCAGTAGCCAACCAGCAGTCAACGTTTTGCTCATACCATGTAGTTTGTTCCAGTGATAAGGACAAAAACTAAGTGATTAAGGGAAAACTTTTGATGATTTCGCTTTGTTACCAAGTTTTGCCACCCGGGTAGCCTTATCATTCGTACTAATAACGGATGTTTTTCATGGACCTAGATAAATATTGTCATGCTTTGCAACAATGTGCAGGTGGAACAGGACTTAACTTTCGATAAAGGGAAGCGTATATCTACATTTCTTTTTAACAATGAATATTCAAAAATCGTTTTACACCTTCTGCAAATTTTAATAATTTTGTAATACACCCAAGTGGTGTAGCCAATGTGGATTCGGGGGTTCAAACCCCTCCATAGCTGCAACGAACTTCAGTTTCCAATTCAATAATGAGATCATAAGACCGTGTCACGATCTGGCAACCTCTGATTTCCGAGCTTGAAACCACACTAGGCGTAGCGATAAACTGTTTTTAAGTATAGACAGCAATGAAACCAATCGAATGTGGTGCTCATACGCTCTATATTGCTCACAATTTACCTACCATTACTGACATTTTTAAAGCTTTACCAAAGTTACTATTTTTTTTTTCTGCAGCGAAACGTTCTCCCCAGTAGTGTTTGATGGTGTTCCCGTCGATTGCATTTACCCGTGAACGCCCTCAAAAGACTCATACGTCTAGTTCTCCTTTGCAAGGCCAAAATTAGGCACTTTAAAACTACACGAACGTCTCAAGCCATAATATTTTCGTACTTCTTGTCGATTAAACTCCTTTACATTATTCTTTACTTTCCACCATTATTCTGTTCCTGTATACTTATTACCGACCTCGACTTTTACCGAAATATGCTTAAGTTTTCTGGTTATTCTGAATAAAAAAAGTACTAATTGTACTCAGACCATAGTAAGAATAGTCTTAGTCTACAAAGATATTCGAAAACTCTCCTATTACCGAGAAATTTGCCGCGATGAGTTTAACTTCACACGTTCACATCCTGTTGAAACCTGAGAATTTAGGTTCAAGACTTGCTGAGAATTTGTACTAAATATCTTGGAGGAGAATACCAAACATAGCTGGCTGAATAACAACGAAATTATCAGGATGCCACACATAGCGACTTTGGGTGGGACTAGATTAAATGAGCTTCGCGTTGTACACATGAGAGCAGAGTTAGAAAAATCGTGGATTGAATAAGTCTTGATTAAAAGGGGTGTAAGTGGAACGGCTGAAGAAGTTGCTACTTGAAGAATCTGGTGAATTGAACCAGTCTATGGAAGAGAAATCGCCAAATATGGAAGAGATCCAAAGTGATGAAGTACGCAGCTCCTGCAGATGCGAAGAACTTCTGACAAAAGTAGAAGGCATCAAACTGGATATGGTGATTTCAGAAGCCAAAGTTGGGAAAGAGGCATCATCCAACACTAAATGGATTAATATAATTCAAGAAGAAGCAAGTCAGCTTCGAGAGGAATGTGGTGACATGAAAAGTCAATTCGACCGTATGAACACAGCGAAGCTTGAACTGGAAAACGGCACCGATGATGATATTGCTTACTTAAAGAAAGTAAACTTTGATTTAATTGATTATGTGGAGATTTTAAAATCGACTTTGGCGGAGTGTAAACGTAATTTATACGAAGCTGAAGAAAACTATGAGATTTTACTTTCATCTCTTCAAGTCTCTAAAGCTAACGGAGAACATCAGCAGGTTAATCCAATTCCCATGACCGTCACGTATCACCACAACTATGAAAGGCCCACTTCCCGAGAACAAAAGCCTTTTGATAGATGTACATCAAAGGAATCAGTATGTAGGTTGATTAAGAGGCAGATCAATGCAAACGAGCCGAGTTTCAATTTTGAAGTTCAGATACAAGAATACATCCAAAAGCGCCAAAACAAAAATTCAGGCAAATCATCCTCTCAGATGATTCAAGATCAAACGACTTCAAAATTGGTGTCAAGGTCGAATAGAGGTAATTCTGGTTTTCTTTCGTTCTCGAATCAAACCCTCAAAGATCAAAGCTCGAAATGTAACTATGGAATAATAGAGAAGTCCAACACACTTGCCTCAAATTTCGCTTCAAAACAAGGTTATTTTCCGACCAAAGACTTATATCCAAATTCATCAATTGAACCCCTTAGTATCACCTCTTCAAACTCTTTTACTTCTCAATTAAATGAAGATGGAGACAAGCAGAAAAATGTCTTTACCTCAAAACCACAAAAGAAACAGCATTTAGACGATAAACATAGAGAGAAGGAATCACTGGGTGGAAAAAGTCTGACCACACAAAAAAAGTATAAAGTAGCGGGTAAGTTCTACATCAAATCTAATGTGATCATTTTGGGTGACTCCTGTACTAAGAAAATAAATCTAGAAAAAATATCGAAAGACTCACGTAAGAAGGTCATTTGTGGATCTACATGGTTGGAAAAGACCAAAGACGATCTTACTCAGTTGGAAGAGTTTGTTAGGAAATACAAACCAGATCATCTAATTATTCAAACCAGAGTCGACAAATTGCCTTCAAATTATCCTACCGAGATAACTCAACGATCAATGGATCAATACAAGCGAGATGGCTTTTGCCGACGGCTAGTATGGCAATTTTGAGTGCAATAAACAATCAGTCCACGGGTATGACAATTCCTATTGTTAACCAGAACCTGCGTTGGTTTTCTAGATTGAACAAAATTCAAAAGTTGAAAGTTAAGATTCCTCACCTAAACATACGATAACTGAAAAATAGAGGTCATTTGGTTCAGATACGGAAATTGGTGAAAGAAAATGACTGTAATATATTTGTGCTATATCAGAGTCTTAGTTAAATTCCATAGCTAGCAACGCTGCAGTAGAAATTGAGAGTTATAAGCTGACAAGATTGGATAGATGCTGTAAGCCTGGAAGAGGTGTATGTGTGCATACCCGCACCTTACTGAAAGTTAAAATATTGAAAGACCTAACCGAGATTTCACCTTCTGCTTTTCACCTGATATGTATGTACAATCAGCACAAAAAATTGAAATCAATATTGTTTTGTGCCACTTACAGACCTCCAGATTGTTCTGTTATGTGTTTAGTGAATTATTTAATGGAGAATTATTTACAGGCGCTTACCTATGGAAAGGATGTTTTTGTTGCCCGTGACTTTAATTGCGATGTGCTGAAAAGCACTCAAGAGTCGAATGCCTTTCCGGATTTATGCTTGAGCTTAAATCTAACGCAACTTATAACTGCGCCTACGCGTGTTACACCACAGTCACCTTCCCTGATAGACGTTATTCTGACATCTAACACTGACATAGTAGCCGAGAGTGGAGTCGTGGAAAATCATATTAGTGACCATTATTTGATACATATTGTGTTAGAACTGAAATTACCAAAACCTCCATCTACATATATCATTGCTAAGAGCTTTAAAAACTATGATCCAGACAGATTTGTTGCAGACTTGACACAAGTTCCATGGTGGAATAATTCCTTAATCCACGATGTGAATGAACAATTAGATCAATTCAACCGAAATTTTCTCGAAATTTTGGATAGTCATACGCCTTTTAGATCATAAAGATTCAAAATCGACAATGTCCGTTTTTGAACCAAGAGATCAAAGAACTGATGAAGAAAAGAGAGCAATTACATAAGATGGCCCGTCAAACTGGTAAGATCATAGATTGGGAGAGATTTCGTTCTTCCGGTAGAGAAGTTAAGGAAAAACTACAAAATGCTGAGAAGACTTATGTTAACCACGAAATTCGTAATAACCAAGGGACAAACTCAATGTGGAAAGTAATAAAGAAGGGACAAACTTAATGTGGAAAGTAATAAAGAATCATGTCCCTCGTAAAGAGATATCACCACCCGTCCATTCTAAAGACATGACGAAGCTGGCCAATGAATTCAATGAATTCTTTACATCTGTTGGGGCTGCACCGTCAGAAGAATCTAGAAAATTAGCTGTTTAGCATAACTTACTGTCATTGCAACTAAAATCACCTGCAGTTATTCTCGATGCAGAAGAATTTCATTTTTATCCAGAGTCGCAGGTCGAAATAAGTAAAATTGTACGCTCGTTTCCATCAAAGAAGGCGCCAGGAAAAGATAATTCAGAAATTCATTGCAGACAAAAAGCTTTCGAAAGTTGCTTCCCGACTTCAGCCTTCCCTAGGGGAGACTTCTCCCGAATATTATCTTGTTATCCATATTACAACCAGCATTTGCTTTCTTCTGCATTTTAAAGCTTAAACTCGTCTTTATTCAGCAACTTGCAGTTAAACGGTTTGCTTTAAGGTGAATGCTTCGTTCAAAAGCCGTGAGGTTTGTGGGTTTGTATGCTTCGATATTTTTCTTTTTTACGTCTTCGAAAATGAACAAAGCAGAATGTTTAACTACACAAAGGTACGTCTTGTAATCCCTTCAACTCGTTTTTCTTCTCACAAATGTTTTACCAGCTTTGTATTTTCTTTTCTGTTTTTCCCGGTTCTTGGTCAACAATAAGATTACAGAACTTGTTCATGTTATCTTTGTTTATTTTGTTGGTTTCGTTGTTTGTTTTGACTTTGTCACAGAAGTCTTATACCTTCGGTTGAGTACTTAGTATAAATGTTCATCATAGCACCTTATAAACACGTTTGTTAAAATGTAGAATTTTTCAATTTTTTACGACAAAAAAAATATCAAAAATATTTCAATCTTTAGCAGTCGGTAGTGCCGCTAAGCGATTGCGCCGGAACAGGTGAGTTATATCCCACAATGGGCTTTTTTAATTTATTGATAAAATTCAAAATTTTATTCATATGATTTCGCAAATATTCCATTCATCATTCATGTGAACTTGACAAAGGTTCGCGTATCAGCTTACCCCTTTTTGGTGTTTCTATGTATTGCAAGCCATCGGCATCAACTTGCTGCTAAAAGGTGCAGCATATATCATATTAGACGGTGTCCTTGCAATTTAAACCATACCACACCAACTTAGTGTGTAAAACCTTTCCCCAATAGTGGCGGCCCCTTTGCACTTTATTCTGGCAAACGCCAGGCCATTTGATTCTTGATGAGTGAAATGGTCTGGCGTTACTGTCTGGAAAAGGTTACAAACGAACCCATTAACCTTTTGCCGACGGTCGCGGCCCTTAACCATTTCTCTCTTCCAATCGTCAGATGATTATACTTTTCAATGGGAGACCTGCTGTCTGGAAAGGTTTACAGATCTTACATGCGGACCTTAACAATGTATTGGTGTCCCCACTGCTGCAAAACCGTTGCACACCAATTTCGTGATATTAAAAAAAATTTAAAAAAAGAAGCAGTTCTGTGATATAACTACTCTGGGAGTGTAAATCTATCCGAAGAGAATATTTCATGAATTAACCTACACTGCTGAAGTCAAGTACAATCCCGTTCTAGTCAACTTTTCGAGTTGACTTTAGCAGTGTAGGTTGTTTCATGAAATATTTAATGAATATTTTCTTCATGTTACCCAAAGGATGATTCTTTAATAAAGAAAATCTACACTACACACCATTATCCTTAATTTGCAAAATTTACACAAATTATATATGGTGTTTGGTGGACACTCCCATGGCAGACGTGCAGTGAAAGAGGTGTGTGTGTGTATGTGTTTGTGTGTGTGTATGTGTGTGTGTGTGTGGTGTTGGTAATATCCTACTGGACTCTTAGCTAGTTTCCTTCAAAATATCTCCTGTAAGACATCATGAATTAAAGTTTTTGAAGTTGTATACTGAACGCCGTTTAAGATAGCCAAGATGGCCTCTTGTTCAACCACTTCTTTGGTTTCAATTTTTTGTTCCAGTTATTGAGGACAATAAGGCTTTTAGTTATAACAGAGTTCAGTGACTTCTACAGCACTGAAAGTCCCTAAAACTGTACTTGTTTCAAGATAGGTCTGGTTTTGATCGTATAGTTACACAGGGCTCACAAAACAACAACCATCTGATCTTGTGTATTGGTTTCATTAGTGTTACTGCGTTGCAAACTTAGAGAAGACTTATGTTATAGTGTTACAGTGTTGCGACTTTTATTTGACGAAATACTCCAAGCTCTTCTCATTTCTAGCAAGAAAATTTTTGGATGCAAAAGTTCATCCATTTAATGGGTCAATCCATTTTAAAAATTGAAAAGTTCTTTACCACAATATGGTTCCCCGAAAATAAATCTTGGAAAAAATCCTGCGGATAAATGTTAGCCTAGGGCTTACTTTTTCGTAATTTTACGACGTTAATATAGAGACGATTTGATTAAAAAGTTATTTCCCTTAGTTTCAAAATATCCCATAATTATATAGAACATTGACTTCAAACATCCTGACTAGTTTCATTTGCTATTGGTGATGAATGTACGAAATTTATTGATCCCGTGCCGAAAATAAATTGCCTTTACTTCATGGATATTTAATCAATGTCCAAAGCTATTCCTTGAGTTAGCGCACTGCTCAATTGAGCGGGTAGCGGGATGCGGATGGCGGGTACCAGGAAATTCCTGTAATGCAGGTATGCGGGCATTGAGATCTATGACACCAGAGTCACTTTATTGTGCAATTCGCCTATATTTTACCAGTTTTCTTTAAAATTTTATTGTAGGAAAATTACATGTCATCTTATAAGTATTATTCTTCGCTTGTGAATGGGACATTCCTGTTTTGGGATGTTTCATGTAAGGCTAAGTTCAACGTTGTTTTCCCGGTGAACGAATAAGTTTCGAGGAAAAAAAAATCTTTTGAGTCAGTGTTCAAACACGTGAAAGCTCGATAGTGGTCTAGTGGTGAATTGGAAGGAAATACCGCAAGATAACAAGAGACCTGAATTAAGCGAGAACAGTGTGGGTGTCAAGTAACAAGCTTGAATCTTATCATTGAACAAGCCATTTATCACTTACCTCCACGTTTTGCTCTTTTAACCGTGCGATTGTTTCAGTAAAACTTAAATTTCATCCAAAACAAAGATAGCTAATAATTCGAAATACCAAACCAGGAGAGACTTTAACGCTGACATTTGGCATTCAAGATGGCATTAAGAAAAATTTCACGTTCTTGACAGGACGTAAACTGTCATGGCCTGTTTATACTAGCGGTATTTTTTGCTATTTGAACTGTAATTTGCTGGTATTTTTACCTAATTGGTTTTGCTGCCATTTGGACTGAAATTTAAGCAGCGATTTTATCTGAGATCTTAAAAGCCCAAAAAGAGATTCCTTGTCGTCTTACTGTGGTTTGATTTTCTCTTTTGATTATTTTGTTGTTTTCTTCAAGTAATGACATGCCGGCTGGGAGTCCGTTACATTCATATCTAGTCGAACGATCTTTAGGTTAGATTTCTTCAGTGTTGAAGGTAAATCTCAGGTAACGTTGAGAATTTTAAAAATAATTGGTATTGAATCTCAGTGAAATGGCAGTATCATAGGTAGTTTACACAGGTGAATTCAAATCGAATTCATGCCTGCGATAGAAATCATATCAAAATCGCCGCGAAAATAGATAGTGTCACCAGGCCATTAGAACGTCAAAATTAAGAAAAGTGAGTGATAAGTTGCGAAAACATCACGATATATAATTTATTGCTGAGTTTTGATCTTTAGTTTAAGGTCTTCACAAGGAAAAAAAATACTTACGTAGTGACGAAAGTAAGAGTCAAAATTCAACAATAAATAATTGAAGAGGTGTATTCGCATGTTATCATTTCAATTGTTTTCACCCTGCAATCGTTAAAGGTATTAATCACGTCTAACGTTAAATTACGTTTACCGGCGATTCGCGGAATAGATTTATTTTAAAGTTTAGAAGCTTGTATAAGTGTGCAAAACATACTTAACTCACTCATCATTGCAACGCCAACGAACCCGTGGTTTCTTGCAAAGATAAAATTCAAGTTTGTTATCTTACGTCTTCTATGTCCTCGTTTGATTAAGCCTCCCGTTAAATCGGAGATGACGTGCTTGATGGATTGTAAACATTTTAGCAAAACAACCGACAATGCGCCGAACGATAGGGAATCACAAACACAAAGACAATGAACAGAAAAGTAAAAGCTGCAAAAGCCATAATAGTTACACTTAATTCGATGTAATGAATGATGGACGGAGGCAAATTGCACATGTATGATTATGACCTTATCGAATGTCGGATCCTCGGACAAGACGACTTAGATAATCTACGTGGTTGACATATTGCTCGGGGTTACAAAAGCAGATATCTAAGGTAATATAAGTATTTCTCCTCCCATGTTCGTCGATCGCTCTTTTATTTTTTAACTTGTACTCTTGGTGATCTGTTCGAAATCCATTTTTTTTTTATGTCAAGTAAATCAGGTAATACTGCGTATTGTAATATATGAATATAACGAACTCTTACTTCTATTCTTTAGTTTAGTTTTGTCTTTTTGTCTTTTTATACTTTCAATAGATTTCTCGACCACCAACCTCTGACACTTGCTGCGTCCTATTCGCATTAATTCCTTTCGCGGATATAATGAGAAACGCTAGCGTCATCAATGGACAAGAACCAACAATGACTAACACGTTCGAAGGGAACCCCAGTCTACCTGTACATGAACGATATTGGTTCAAAATAGTGCTCTGGATTTTGTACAGTATAATTTTTGTGTTGGGTGTTGGAGGAAATGCAGCTGTTTGCTTCATTATGTATCGCCGGAAAACTCTCAGGACAGTCACGAACTTATTTATCCTTAATCTTGCAGTATCGGATTTGATCTTTTCCAGTTCGATTCCTCTTGAACTTCCACTTATTCTCAACGATTATAAATGGCCATACGCTTCTTTTTTTTGCAAAATCTACAGCCCTGTTCAGACAACTGTTTTTTCAGTCTCTATCTTTACTCTTTCTGCCGTGAGTATCACCAGATATCGAGCGATAAACCATCCTTTCAAGCGTCAAGTATCTTTATGTCATGCACACTACATTGTGTTAGGAATATGGATCCTCTCTACATTGATCGTGGTTCCGCATTTTTTAACTCTGAAAATGAACGGAAACCAATGTCATGAGGAATGGCCAGGATTAATGTACAGGAAAATTTACACTACACTTTTGTTTGCGTTCCTTTATATCATTCCATTATTCATAATCGTGTTCACTTACATGACAATTGTCAAAGAATTGATGAAAAAAAGAAATTGTAACAATTCAGCTTTGGTTGAAGCCTGGCATAAGGAGACGATCAAAATCGTTCGCATGTTTTTTAAGGTTACCGTAGTGTTTGTTGTTTGCAATTTGCCAAGCCAGTTGATGTGGTTGTGGCTAGACTTTGGAAATGCTGACCAAAAATTCACAAATTTCTGGGCCTTATTGACTGCATTCAACATCTTGATCTTTGCCAACAGTGTTGCTAATCCCTTCATTTACTATATATGCCACGATAGATTCCGAAGCGAAGCTCAGACTTATTTGCCGAGCTGTAGATGCTTAACCCGATTGAGACGTTGTTGTGCCAGACCTCATGGTTATCAAGAGTCGCTCGGGATTGGGAACAATTCACCAAGTGGAACTGCAAATTTGCCTACGTCAAGGATGATAGAAAAAACTCAGGAAAGTTATGTTTGAACCACAAAGCTGTATCTGAATGAAAAAAGTTGTTTCAAGGAAGCCTTCAACCGCTTAATCCGACTTGTTTTACTCATATCGTTATGATCAAATCCTTGGCCGAAGGAATAGATGTGTAGTAAAGAAAAGAATAGGTGTGCAGTTTCAAGGATATATCTGCACTCATATAAAATGTGCATGATAATGACTTTGATTATCCCGATGTCCACTGTGTTGAGATAGTAACAACATTCTCACTTATCCACGTGTAAACTACGTACATGTGTATTTTGAGCGATAAGCGGTGTCAGTGTTGAGTGTTGGCGTGACGTTTCCGTGCCGATAACTTAATGGATTGTTTACTTTCATTGAGCTATTAAGCGTCACAATGAAAACGTACCAATAGCTGAAAATGTTTTAATTACGACATACATTAATTCTATATTAAAGATGACTATTACTAATTCGACTTAAATTCTGTAAATTTACATAGTCTGTTTTCGGGATACTACAACTGTACTTGGAGTGTAGTCAACAACAGTATTAAAACTTTAATCAAACAAATGACTTGTTGGATTACCACCTTGAGAGGATTTCTAAAGACTTAAGATGGATTTCCACTTGGTGAAAAATTTCGCGCGTACTACAGCTGCATTGTTAAAATTGAATAGATTTCTGCTTGGTTCCATTTGAGAGCTTCTAAGACAAAAGGAAAATGTCGCGCGCAGGGCATTTTCCGCCAAGTGGAAATCCTCCTTTAAGTTGCCTAGCGATTTACTCCAGAACTCGTTCGCTCTAGTTACGCCACATGTATATGGCAAACTATTCTCGACTCATCTTGTCTCATCCGCTTCTTCTCTAAGCCAGCCATCATCAGCGATTAAATAACCAAGCGTTTGTTACGTGCGATGCTAAATTCTGTGAATCGTTCCAGGGAATAGGGGATGAAAAGAATCCTCTCTTGTCTCATATGAAATATTGAAGCAAAAGTAATAAACCACTCTATAGATTCCCCAATTAGTTTGTAAGTTATACTGCAATAAATAGGGAGAAAACGCAGGTGGGATGTTGATGTGTTGGAGAAATATTTGCATAATTTACACTTATTTCTTCATAAATAATCAGTCTTTGTGTTGCAGTGTGTACTCCCACGTAATGAAAAAAATAATGATATTGGGAGCAAAACAAGCAGCTTCTCAGTCTTTTTTAAATTAGGACCGATTCCACTTCATGAAGTAATAGTAGCTTATCCCGCAAATCTTAGCGAGTGAACAACACAACTCATACTTTGCTTCTGATCAACCAAATATATATTTGGTTCACCGAATAGCACTATCCCACTGATCACTCCATTCTAGGGGAAAACTGAATTAAATTCGGTTGTTCAAAGGATAGAAAGTGCTGTTCATTCTTGAGAACATTTCCACCTGGCTTCTCACAACCGGCCCTATGGCACAGCGTCTGACAAATTGCATGTATTTAAACTTAGCAGTGGAATTGAATTCATTTCTCTCCCTCTCTCTCTCCCTCTCTCTCCCTCTCTCTTTCTCAATCCTTCTCTCTCTCTTCGACAAAATACCAGTCGGGCTTTAGGCCTTTACATTCTACCTTTACAGCGTTACTCGAGGCAACCAATGAATGGTGGTAGGTGGTGGTAAAACTTTATTTAAACACGCTAGCCTCGATCAACAAAATAAGCTGCTTTCCACGAGGGGCGTCACACAATAACTAAATACAAAATGAACTATATACAAGTTAAGCAATATAAGCAAAGTTAAACTATATAAAGATTAAAAAACGTAAGTTGAAAATTGGTCCGATCCAATAACAATTACGTCAGGCGTATTTTCTTTTTAAAAGAAAAAAGAGTTTAAGACTTTTGAAAATCTTCAGGAAGATGATTCCACTGCATGGCTCCACTATATCGAAATTTTTTCTTCAGAAATTCACTATTAGGCTTAGGCAAGAGTAGATCTGTATCACTACTAGGTAAATTATAATTATTCTGAATTGTATTTCTTTTACAGAAAAGTTCATTTAAATTAGGGGCAGTGTGGTTATTAAGTATTTTGTACATCAATATCAATTTGTTCTCTAATCGTTTCACATCAAGTGTTTGCCAACTGAGAGCATCCAGGACATCGGCCGACCTAACATCGTAACTGAGTCCAGAAATCACTCTAGCTGCACAACATTGAAACTTTTGTAATTTATCTTGAAGTGTTTTACCACAATTATCCCACAAAGGGGAGCAGTAATCGAAATAAGATTGAACCAGTGCTTTATAAATTGTTTGCAGAGTTGCAGGTGGAACGTAGGGCTTTATACGCCTCATAGCTCCAATTCTTGCACTCACTTTACTGCATATTGTCTCGATATGTTCACCCCAAGTTAATTTTTTATCAATATCCACCCCTAAACATATGTATATTTACTGGTTCGAAAAATAGGGGTATTATTCATAAGTATTGGTGTATTTCCAACTTTATTGATAAGATTATGAGATGACCCAACAAACATCACTTTTGTTTTAGTAGGATGATGTTGGAGTTTATTTTTCAAAAGCCACATCTGAATATTATTTAAACCACTATTTAAATTCTGAATTAATGTCTCAATATCTTCTGAAGAAGACGAAATTAGTGTATCATCTGCATAGAGATATGGAGTTGTTGTTTTCAAATAATCAGGCATGTCATTTACGTAAAGTAAAAATAACAATGGTCCCAATATTGAGCCCTGCGGAATACCGCATCTTATTTTCTTTGGTGAAGATGTATGGCCATTCACTAGACATACTTGCTCTCTATTCGTTAGGTAAAACTCAAACCATCTTAATTCAGTGTCTTGTATTCCAAATTGATTTTTAAGCTTTCTCAGTGAAATATCATGGCTAACAGAGTCAAACGCTTTACGAATATCAAAAAATACAACTCCATTTATTTTTCCTTTATGCATGTCACTTAGCCATTGGTCACACATCTGGATAAGTGCGCCCACGGTTCCATGTTTTGGTCGAAATCCTGATTAGAATTTTGGTAATAAAGAGTTGTCATTCAGATATTTGTATACTTGAGTAAAAACTTCTCTTTCAAATATTTTACTTATGGGTAGAATCGAAATTGGTCGGTAATTTTCACATTTTTTTCGGTCCTCTGCTTTATAGATCGGTGATATTTGTGCTAATTTCCAATCGTTTATGTAAATACCTATGTTAAGGGACTGCCTAAATATAACAGTCAACGATGGCTCAATGATGAGTGATACCGCTTTGAGAAATTTTACCGGTATGTTATCCATACCGGTTGCTTTAGAAGCTTTGAGATTTCGAAGAAGCAAGGCAACACTGCTCACACTGATATCAGAAAAATAAAAACGAGTCCCCGGGCAATGATCATAACTGATTGGGTCATCACCCACATTATTATAAAGTTGATCAGACTCAGCAGCCAATTTCATTCCTACATTTGTAAAGTAATCGTTAAAAGATTCGGCAATAATTTTACCATCTGAGACAACTGTATCATTAATTTGAAGCTCTTTTACATTAGTCGATTTACGTTTTCGTCGCGAAATGGTATTTATCGAAGACCAACTTTTTTTGACATTTTTAGAAGATATGCTATCCTCGATTTTCTCACAAAAATATTTAGATTTTGCCTTACGGATCTCAACGTTCACTTTATTACGCTGAGATTTATACAACAGCCATTGTGGCTGAGAATCATATCTTATTGCTTGTTTTTTGTGGAAATCCTTCTTTCTCATACGCTGCTTAATTTGAGGGGTAATCCAAGGTATACCATTCTCCTTCAATCTCCTCTGCCGCAGAGGTGCATGTCTATCAAGAGCCTCAAGAAAAAAAGATTTCCACACTTGCCAAGATACGTTTGGATTATCAAATTGGTTTACTGTGTCCAAAGGAAGTTGCGAGACATCGTGAATAAAATCATTTTGCGCAAAATTTTTAAAATTTCTAACTTCTCTAACCATAGGTGACGTTTTTTCCGATTTTGTCAATATAAGGTTTCTTACTGCATAAATCAAACTATGATCAGATATCCCAAGGTGAATAACACCTGACTGGGAAATATTTTCAGGTTTGTTAGTTAATATTAGTCAATTAAAGAAGCTGATGTCGGCGTCATTCTTGTTGGCTCATTAATAAGTTGATCAATCTGATAGAGCGAACATAAGAATTGTAATTTTCGTGTTTGATGATCAAGCGGTGTTTTACTAACATCACAATTCAAATCCCCTAAGACAATTAATTCTTTGTTTTCACATTCACATTTGCATAAAAACACCGCATACTCATCAAACACATTTATATCTGAGTTTGGCGGTTTATACCACGCATTAATTAAAATAGATTTGTTATATGACTTATTAATTTCAGTACATACCGTCTCCAGATCTTCCGATGTTAGATCTTTTCTTTCCGAGAATGGTATGTTATCACGGACATATAGAACCACACCACCTCCAAATCTATTAAGATCTTCCCAAACAATATCATACCCTAACATATGTATTTCGTTATCGGAAATACTATTATCTATTTTGGATTCATTAATTGCAAGATTATCAAAAGTGTATTCTGCAAGAAGTATTCTAATTTCGTCTATATGCTTTAGCAGGCTGTTTATATTCAAACTAGCGATTTTTAAACCCTTCGATGTAGCTACGCCATGCAGTAAATGGTCATAAATACCTGAATCTGGATCGCACCTTGTTAACGTAGCGGTCGAGGAGTCCCTACTAGTAATGCCATCAACAGTTGGTTCAAGATAGAATGAAAATCCCGTACTGAACTTCGATGTGGTTTTAGAGTTAGTTGCTGATCTCCTCTGAGGAATCTAATAAAATGAGATGCTAAGAATGCAGAGCCTTTAGGATTTAGATGCAACTTACCGCCTTTCAAACATGTGCTATCGATAGAAGAGTTGTCAATAAATGAAATGTTATACTTTCTAGATAGATCCTCCAGTTTCTTATTAACTTGGATGATGTTTAGCTCTACTTCAATATCTTGTCTCATCGTAATTCCCGATACTCCAATTTTTGAATCTGGGAATTTGGATTTGGTTTTGAGAATAAAACTTTCGATTTTCTTCACACATACCTCAGCTGAGTCGACTGGAACGTTATTTGTCCCAACGTGAATAATTATGTGGGAGGGCGTCGACTTGACATTGGTTCATTCGAGTTCCGCTTCGATGTCTTCAGCAGTTTTCCGTGGGTACGTGTATTTATTCACTTTCCTCTTTGTTAGCTTTTTTGGATCAATATGTTTAATGATGGAATCCCCTATAACAAATATTTCCGCCAACCTACCATCAATAGTTTGGCTATCTTTGTTCACCAGTTCCTCTTTGTTCGCCATTACTTGTCTTTCTCCATTATCAGGTCTTTTCAGACTTGTCGAATTCTCTTCGTCGTCATTATTAGTGTCACGTGAGACGGTATCGCTTAGAACAGAGAAGCGATTCTTAGTTTGTATTTCAAAGTGGTTGTTAGTGCGTGCCGTTTCCCTTGAATTGTCTATTGCTGTCGGGGAGTTAATTTTTCGTCTTCTAACAACATTTAAAGGCCCGTTCTCTTCATCTTTATGATCTTCCTGTATAAGCTTTATTTAAGTAACTAAGCTGTTCTTCTCATTTTCTAAATCCCTTATCCTCGCATTCAAATCTGGTACTATCATTTTATAGCCATTCACTTGCTCAGCGAATTCCAAGTATTCCTTCTCTAGCAAAGTATTCTCTTTTTTTAAAAATGCATTATATTCAGATTGTGATGCATCATTGCGTTCATGGATAACTTGTCGAAAGCTTGCTAAACTTAATTCTTGAATTTGGCTCTCCAGCTTTTCAATCTTGAATTCCAGCCGTTCTTCAAGACTCTGAATTTGTTCAAGAACAAACCCAAGAACGGCAGGGTCTTGAGCAGCAGAGCTCTTAGAGCTAGACCAAAGCAATTCGCTCTCCAATTCGGGTTCATCGTCTTTCTCCCCGACCTCGTTAAGATAGAGCTCTTGACTCATTGCAGCATCAGATTCCATTAGATATATATTTGATCTCAACTGTGATTTTAATTCTTCACTTCCCTCTCCGTTAATAGTTAATGATTTGCTCTTCACGTACCATCTCACACGCAGATCATCAACCTCAAGCTTCTTGCAATCTCCACCCGACGATGTCCATAATATCTGTTTCTCAAGTATGTTATTCATCATAATTTCCAAATTTTCAAACGTGTCATTCCATCTGAACTTTCTTTTATTATTCATTGTTAAATGTCGGGTCACATTGCTATCAAATTTCACCTGTCCTACAATGTTTAACTCAGGGTTGTCGGATCTCCCAACTAGACGCCTTTCTGCCATGGTTGTTGAACTTTGTTCAGGTATCTCAATATTGCTGATGATCTGCTTAACATAGTAGTATTTTTAGATTTAACAAAAGCATTTGACACTGTTGATCATTGGATATTACCCAGAAAACTAGAATTATACGGTACTGAGGGGACCTCGTTACGCAGCTCCAATCGTACCTTTCTGAACGTAAGCAGTGCTGTTTTGTTAATGATCATCAGTCTTCCTTTCATACAGTTTAATGTGGAATTCTTCAGGGATCTATTCTAGGCTCGCTTTTGTTTCTCATTTATATAAATGATCTCCCCAGTTGCCTTAAGTATGCTAAACCAAGGTTGTTTGCTGATGACACTATTTTAAGTAAAGCAACTGAAACTCCATTAGATATTGAATTTTACATAAATAGAGATTTAGAGTGTTAAAAAATGGGTAATGGCAAATAAATTAAATATCAACATTTCAAAAACTGAATACATGTTAGTAGGTTCGAGATACAAATTGGATCAACTGGTAAAAATACCTGAAATATGAATGGGTGATAATTCCATAAGAATGGTATTTAGAAGTAGATCACTAGGGGTAATAATAGGCGATGTACTTCTTTGGTCGGCCCATGTTGCTCGCATAACAAGAAAAGTAAATAAAACTATTAATGGTATGAAACAAATATGACCGTTAGTTCAACGTTCACTTTTCAATACAACATACAAATGTCTTATACAACCACAGTTTGATTACTGTGATGTTGTGCGGGGCAATTTATCCAAAGATTTGGCACAAACTTTACAACGACTCCAAAATCGAGCTGCGAGAATTATCACCCAATCAGATTATAATGTACGTTCACATAATATCTTGAAAAGTCTTGGTTGGCAAGACCTTGTTACAAGACGACTGATAAATAAAGGATGTTGGGTTTATGTAAGCTTAAATAACCTTACTCCGAAATATTTATCAGAATTGTGTGCTCAGTAGATCAAGTGCATTCCCAAGTGAATTAAGAAATAGTACACCCTTCAATTTATTTAAAAAAAAATGTTTAAAAAGTCATGATTGGTCTCACCTTTGATTTAACAATCTTTTAATATAGTTGTTTATTTAATTCATGTATATATATTCAACGTGCTTGGTATTACCAAGTTAACCTTTGAAGAGTTGCTGACAACATTTGTTGAGGTTGAAGGTACTTTAAACCCCAGACTATTAATATACATATACGATGAGGTGGAGGCTGAGGTGTTGACACAATCACATCTTATATTCAGGCAAAGGTTTGTTTCATTACCACACGAAATTACTCGTAAGGTTAACGATGATGAGGCTGGAGGGGTTGAGCGGAGGTATAGGTATTTGGCTAGAATGCAAATTCACTTTTGGAGGAGATGGCGGAAAGAATACTTGACGAATTTGAGACTACCACAGAGGAAAATACCGAAAAGGAGAAAGACGTGTTAAAGTGGGAGATGTTGTTTTAGTGTTTGATGAGAACCTTAAGAGAGTATGTTGGAAAATGGCAATAGTTGAAAACGTAATGTTTGGAAGAGATTAGGAAGTAAGAAGAGCAAGAGTGAAGGTGATAACCACGGGAAGGCCAGTGTATATAAATCGTCCAGTGCAGAAATTATATCCATTGGAAGCGAGTGAAAATGAGAAGGGGGTTGAAAAGGATAAAGAAGAGATAGAGGTGAAAGAGAAAGGAGTGGATGAAAGATCTAAGGAGACAAAAGAGAGTGGAGGTGAAGAAGGGAAGATGAAAGACGAAGTAGAGTATAGGGTAGTTAGCAGAAAACCCAGAAGGGCAGCAGCTCTGGATGCACGTTTGAACCCTAAAGGCTCAAAGGGGGAGTGTGTTGAATGTTTGTAAACATAGTTACTTATCTTTGTCTTCCAGTTAAGCGTGTAGTGCTAAGTCTTGGACTTTGATCTATGAACAATAGACAGTGCCAGTTGGAACTCCGGGATGAAGCAGAAAACCTCATGGTTTAGATATTGAATGTCGGTAGTTATCAGTTGTCGGTTGTGGTAATTAGATCTTGCTTGGATCAATAAAAGAAAGATGCAAATAAAGTAGAATCGGGCGCATGATGCGAGGAATAGCCGAAAGATACAGTCCCCAACGAATTGTGTGAACCGGCTGAAGCACAACTACCTCACGTGAGGTAGAAAAGGGTGACAATTAAATAGTTCTTTAAAAATTTCAATTTTTTGAGCACATGGACCACTTTTCGAGAAGTAAACTCAAAAATGTTGAACAAGACGAGCGTATGGACAAGAATATTTATTTGGAAGCCCTATTGCAAATTCAAATGTTCGGCCACAGTATATCCACTTTAGCCTGCAACGCAGACCGTCTAAACCTTCTAATACTAGTTAATATGGTCTGCGAATAAGCAACCGAATTCTTGTTCTTGTCTCCCATTGACTACCCGATAATTGTAGTAGATCATAATTGGCTCGTGATCATAAGATTAGACTCAGATAGCCTCTGATTGGGTACTTTCTATCCTCAGTGCGACAATCAAAACATGTTTATTATGATCTTTACACACGAATTTACATACACTGATATTTTAATAAATTTACCCCGCGTCTTAGGGGCTAATTACATGGGAAAAATTCAGCCCGGCAGACCGGGTTGAAGAAGTCCCGATAACATAAAATATTTCAGCCCGGGCTGAAACTGAAATCGGAAGTGAACCCAGGCAAGAATTTGTCGGTTGTCTCTGTTGTTATGGGTATATGTTGTTATGCTGTAGGGTAACAACTATATGTTGTTATGCTGTAGGGTATACTCCTTTACATTTAGTATTAATTAAGCTACATCTAATACGTACTGGAACTGAACTATCTTTCCCCGCGAAGGAAATGCCGAACGAGAAGAGCAAGTAACTCGAGAAGTTCACACATTGATATCACACTTAGTCCAGCCCAAAGTCCAACCTGCCCACCAATGTCAGCCAAAAGATTCGCGGCCTAGAAAAATATTACAAGAAGGGAATAAAGGGTATTAGGCAAGAAAGACGAAGCGACAAGTCTTTTTCGGTTAAGACTCACAAGAATTTTATATTTGCACTAGCTTTTTGTACAGTTTTACTTTTTTGCATTATCTCACTTTAACAATTACATGTGTGGGAAAGTTTTTAAGCATTATCATAAATTACAAGTAATATTCAGCTGGAAAAAAGGCTTGGCAGTACCACGTTTCTGCAATCGGTCTCGAATCCGTCTTCATAAACTTAACCTCACTGCTTGCTCTCAGAATTCCCCGTTCAAAATCTTATTTGTTTGATAACAAATATTTACTTTAGTCATGCATGTAATCGAACATAAAACACTTCGGCAATTTAAAAATTTGTATGAAATAATTATCACACTATTTAAATATTAATTTCCAATCCGTCTAAAATAGATCGGACTGGCCTTCTCCAAAGTGATTGTGATATCCTAAAATTTGCGATTGGGATCCAACCCGACTCGAACTTTAGATTTCGATTACAATCCGATCGGATCGCAGTTTAGAACTTCGAAAACTGAAGTTTTTCCATTATTCATATGAAATGAATTTGCTCCAGAAAAATACTTCATCGATTTTTGCTATGTTATATGTCGTTTTCAAACTCCACAAAGCTATCATGTTATCTTGTCAAGAACAACAACGGAATAACATGTTAAACTGCTTGGTGCACGAATGTGGAGAGGTTCTGGAGAGATAGTCCTAAACTCTTGGACTTCCGTTTTTGACATTTTCAAGCAATCGAGAGAATCTTATGCCTTATCAGAAATCAAAACAGATCTTGACGATGGAATTCCCGAAATACATGCCTAGGATACAAAGGAAAATCATAACTGAACGTGTTTTGATGCTATGACTTAACAGTTGATAAAACTGTGCCTTTTGAAAATTGAACGTTTATTTCTATTTTGCCTCCCAGATATTGCCTCCTTTAGGAAGACTAATTATCAAACATGTGCGAAAGTTTTTGAAGCTTGATTCTAAATGCCAAATATTCGTTGAGAATACCCTTCACGCATAAATTCTGATCCGAACTTGAGATTTTTTTGCAATCCGAGTCTGATCCAAATTCCATGAAATCTGATCGGGCTGGATGGGTTTAAGGTCGGATTTGCGATTCTCTTGTCTAACATAATGAAAAAGAATCTAACATTTGCTCGTAAGCATGTACGCAAACATGTGCTCTCTGGCACAGGTACACACGCACAACCGCACACATAAGTTTGTGCCGACATGCACGAACATACAAACGAAGACTCATACTGACTTGTACGCACATAGTCATACATAATAAATCACAATTGCTCACCTCGATGCCCAATTGGTTATTCAAAAAAGCAATAAACAAACTATTTATATATGGTACAAAATTTTCATACCTCGTAAGACAAACTTTCTTCAACTTTATTTTCTCTAAATCTCTGAAAGAAGATGTTTACGGCCAGAAAATTTTTCCTATGCATGATAAAATAAAAAAAAAAGTCCGATTAACTTCTTATTGTACTAATATTATTAGTCATTTTTATGTTCTAAGATAAGCTGTATGGCAATCTCAAAATGACAAAAATAGGGAAATACTGACACGACAATAATTCTATCCGTAAATTCTAATGACTCATCTTTCAGCCAATACTATTTCATTTTATACACCAGAGAACAGAGAGGTTATTGATCTCTCGAAAACATAAAAATAGGTTATTATTATATACAGGCTGTTATTATGACTAATTGATATTGAATATTCATTTTGCCTTAGTGCAGTTTTAGACGATGAATGATATATTTTATTTCAAATATCTGTTAATATATATTTTAGTTCAAATATCTGTTAATGTTTAAAGACATGCAAGCAGTTTTCTCTCAGGATTTTTCGTTGTATTTTGAACAATGTACCAATTGTATTAACACCACAATTGTACACATATAGCATTAATTTTTTTTTCTTTTAAATACGTATCAGCTTGTTCTTTTGTTATGAGTTTTTGAATTTTTTAATAGAATTCATGTGCATGTATAATGATGCATTCTGGCATTTATGCAATTAGTCCATTGAATCATGAGCTCAAAATTTCCTACAGGTATGAAGCAAGTGCCTTGGTCGAAATTTACTTACAGCAGCCTATGGTTTTCGAAACCTTCATGATGCTACTTCGTAGACTCCAGAAAGATTTGTTTTCTTTTGTGATTATCAACAATCATGCAACTAATCACTTTGTCTTTCTCTTTCATTCTCGCTGAACCTGTTTATTTATCTCCTTCTAATTTAGTATAACTAAACAAGGTAGCCTGCGAACTCGATAGTTCTTAATTTCACGAAAGTATAATTCAAAGATTAATTATTGCCAGAATTATATCATTTATATTTTGCGTGTTGTAGTTTGGTGTTGGTAAATCACATAGGTTATGCACACATGGTTCTCAAGCAATAAATTTAAAGTTGTTTTCTGATTCGTGTCATGAGTCGAACTCGCGCGTTTCTGATCAATTACCAAAATTTGAATTTAATTACAAAGAATCACAATATATAATCTTCGTTCGACTTGTTAACCGTTTGAGCCTTTGAGGCTTTCCGTCCAAAGCTTGGAAAAGCTTAAGAAGCATGTATCTATGAAATTATATCATCCCCTCGCCCACCGCGCGAATCGCGGTGCGAGGGTATCAATCTCGACGTGCGTGGAGTCCTTCTACACGAGTGGTGACTAGGGAGAAAAATTCTGTTTGTGTATATATATATATAAATATAAATATATATATATATATATATATATATATATATATATATACACATTATATGGCTGAGCTCGCTATCCGGTCTGTACGCAAACTGACGCACGCTGATTGGTTGTCTAGCCGTGCAATAAGTTTTTCGTACAGACCGGCTAGTTTTGGAGGGAAAATTTCCGAGTAGATTTGAAGACAAACATACCAGATTTAAGTACGTTTTACAAAAGATTTATCACAAATTACTACGAAAAAAGAAGTTAAATCTTCTCAAAGATATTCCAAAGCACAAAACTAGATGAATAGATGCAAAAAATAAAACACGAATTGGTAAAAACAAGTAAGTAAACTAAGCTACTTACTCGTGAACACAAAACGTCGTTAAAAGCGATGAAGAAAGGAATCAAAAGCCATATAATAAATTCCTTATTAACCTCGTTTGTTCGGTCTGTACAGGAAAGTATTTGCCCTCGGTTTTTTCCGTGCAGACCTCGCTCCTCCGTCGCTCGGTCTGTACAATAACCTCAGGCAAACCGTACAGACCTCACAGTTGGTTAATAAGTTATCAATATAGGTATAGATTCAAGGATTCCGGTCACTGAAGAATGCCGTGTGCAAGCTCGGGGACTGGTATGTTGTTGACCAAACCTTACTTAGGTTAATTAGGTCCGTATTGAAACAAATCGATTTGGTCTCGTTATTTTTTCCCTTGTATGGATCTCTCACAAGTTGTTTACATCATTTGAACACTGAAGCCAGGAAATAATTTAAGACCGGCAAACAAAATGGCTTTCTTGGTGTTTGTGGCTGGTTTCACTTTTGGGGGCCATCTTAGAAACTGGACAATTTATGACTTGAAAGAGCAGATCCCAAAGTTAGTTCCCAATGTTCATTTTTTGCAGCAATGCTTTGTCTTGGTTCTTTCTCATGAATAAGACCAAAATACGTAAGGGAACTCGCTTGCTGTCAGGACATTTTCTAAGCGACTAAGTGTAAACGACATTCTTCGCTGAAGCTGAATAGATGCTGATTTGTATAAATCTCGAGACTTTTCACGTTCTGGCAACCACTTACCTGAGCTGAACAATCACAGGTACGTCTGAATCGAGTAGCTTTGAAATACAAGTTTTGTGAACGGAATTGTATTGAACAGCTTTCAAAACTGGCTTCCTGACTTCATTCTCCCCTAAGGGAGACTTCTCGTACCGAATATTATCGCCTGGATTTTGCTGGTGTTTATTAGTAAAGTAGAATGAAGATTCTGGTTCACTCATATCTGCAGGATGATGGCTTTTGAATATTTTGTAGTATTTAACCGGACAGCGTTCATGGTAAATTACTTCACTTTACTTTACTTTAAAAATTTTACAGCACAAGGAAATTACATATATATAAAATAGAATAAAATTAACAAAGTGCTGATGGGAGTGTGGAAACAGAAAAAAACTTCCCTCAAAAAGACTACCAAAAGAAAAAAGAAAAAAATATCAAGTACAGAATCTACAAAATCTACAGGAAAAAAATAACAAGATAATATTAAACATAAATATTTATATATATCTAAAATTCAAATAGTAAGTTGAGATTATAATTAAATATAGTTAAATATATATAAAATATAAAATATAAAATATAATATAATATCAGTTCAGGCTTGACGATCCATGTCAAAGCAATATGCCCTCAAACGCCTTTTTGAAGCTAGAAATTAACTTGATTTTCCTTAACGATAAAGGTAAGCTATTCCAGAGCCGAGCAACTCTAAGAAAAAAGGAAAACTTAAATATATTTGTTCTAACATAGGGTATTTTGAAATTTAATTCAGTATTTCTTAAATCATAAGATTCATGTTCAAAGTCATAAGATTTCAAATAGTTCGAAATGTCAAGGTCAAATTGCTTGAGAAGTGAGATAAAACACTCATCGTCCAGAAGACTTGTCCAAGCCGTGACAGAGTTTGGATGCTCTCTCCCCTTTCAACTCAAAGATTTCATTGCCACATTCAGAATCGTTTTCCGTATGAAATGTCACCCCACTGAAGACGTCGGGATGTATTTCTTGCTCGAAACAAAAATGCAAGGTAAAGGCGACCAGGTAGCACGCTGCAAAGCTACTTGTTTTTGGTCACCAAACTATCCTTTGGCGAAACACTTCAGTCCACTTCAGTCTTTCTCACTTCTCGGGTGGCTTGTGGATGATGACCTTTACCGTATTCGACTACTAGTGCTTTCATCAAGATTTTACAACCTCTCAAGGAAGTTTAAAAGTTTAAAGCAGTCTTCTTTTTACAAATTCGCCGTCGAACCCTTTGGGTTGAGGTGCTGCTCAATACTTAGTTGAAAATATGTAGGAGTTGCAGGTTTGTATGCTACTACAATTCTAAGACAGAAAGCCTGGCCATCTGATAAGAAATCTTTCTCGAAAGCAAAATGAGTGAAAAGTTTGATTGGAAAACGACTCGAAATACCTCAAGATCGCAACTAATACTGGGTCTTGATAGGAACATCCCTTGTTTAGCAGTAGAATTGTCAGAATGGATCTCTTATCATTTATTAAACCGTTAAAGGTTATTTTCACCAAACGTTTTGTTTTAATAAAATAGAATAGAAATTTTAAACGTAAATATGATGAAAAGCAGTGTAAGTATAAAATAACTTTCAGTTTTGATTGTTAATATTCGTGGCCAAATGTTGTGTTTTTTTATTGCATTCCCTCTTCCAGTTATAATAAGGACGATTTGTCTTTTTGACAATTATGAAAAATTATGAATCTTACTCGGATTCTCGAGAGATACATTGGAAGGGTGGGCGAGGGATTGTTGCGTGTACGTATTTCTAGTTAAACTACTAACCTTACATCGGCGATGCTTTCATTATAGTCTATGAAGTCTCTACCAAGCGATTCCAGGACACTGCCCTACATCCAATCATAACACGGCAAAAAATGCAGAAACGTTTAGTCGTTAAAACATCGGGTATAAAACTCCCTTTTTCTAAACACAGCAAAATACTAGAATTACGAGGGCCTTTTAGCCAAAGCAAAATTTAAATTTTGTCAGCTCTGAACTTTCCCATTGCGATGTTTGCAAATGTTGTACACCTTTTGCTGTTCTTTACCTGAAAATATAACGTCAACCTGGAATTCATTAACGCAAAAGTACATTCATTTTATTGAATTGACTCTCATTTACGGTATTGTAACGTTCATTTAAAATTTTTGTACAGAAAACAACATTTGTTAGCATAGATATGCAAACACACGACTATTAACACCATTCAACTATTCATTAGGGACAATAAAATTTCACTTCAGCAAGATGTTTGTCTAGTCTTTTGCAGGGTCAGTTTAAGGTTACTGTATATGGAATCCTTACATGTAAGTTTCGAACTTTCTAAGGAACTTTAATTCACAGCTTATTGAAAGCTAACAAACATCGACTTTCCTATTATACACAAAAAGTATTTCGCTTTCAGCTTTCAACAAAATGCTTTTCACATTAAAAAGAATGCGTTTTCTTCAAAAGCTTTGAAAGTGAAGCTTTTTTTTTTTTTTTAAAAATTATCGTGGGATCAAAGATATCAATACCATGAGCTTTGATCACGAAATATTTTTTGTCTAAGACGTGAAAGTTGATGTGACTTCACAGAGTGCTGTGAACTAAAGTTCCTTAGCAGTCTGAATTAAATACGTTAGGATTCCATATAACCTTAAATCGACCCTACGATACACTAGGCAAATGTCTTGCGTAATTTTAATTTTATTGTCCCTTATATATTGTAGAATGTGTTAATGGTCGTCCGTTGGAGCTGTTGAATTCCCTTTGATGCAATGGGTTACGTATCTATGCTAATGACTGTTACAATTCTTTCTATACAAAAATTTTAATGAATGTTTTGATAACATAAATGAGACTCAATTAAAAAAAATGAATGTGTTTTTGCGTTAAGGACTTTAAGGTTAGCGTTTATGATTATATATTTTCTGGTAATAAACAGCAAATGATGTATACTGAAAGCTTAGATCACGAAGTTTTGATTGCAAAATACCTTTTGTTCAAAGTTATGAAATTTGATGTGTTTTAACGAGGTGCCGTCAACTAAAAGATTGTTGACTGTTTGAAATATACATGTTAGGACTCCATATCACGTTCAATCGACCCTGCAGCAGACTGGGTAAATGTATTTCGTAATTGAAATTTTATTTTTCTTGGTGCATCGTATGATGGTGTTAATGGTGGTCCATTGGAAGTATAGAATGCCCTTTCACGTAAATGGTTGCGTATCTGTATGTTAATGAATGTTACTTTCTATGCAAAAATTCCAAGTGAACGTGAGAAAAGAGTAATTGAGTGTTAATTCAATAAAATTAATGTATTTCCGGGTTAATTAGTTCCAGGTTAACGTTGGTGATTGTAAATTTTCTGGCACTCTACAGCATCAAAAGTATATTAGGAAATAAGAAACATTATACCCCTGCTCTAGTGTGTCACAAAAACCTCTGTGAAAGTATGGGAGACCGGCTGTGGTGTGAAGAGGGATCCGAAAGGCAACTATTTCCAATGACAGTTGAGTTTTGATAAATTTTCATAACTAACTCACAAACTTGGTAAGAACACAAAAAACTATTTTTATTACCATTACAAAACAACCAGTAGAATAAGCTGAAACAAAGCTCCTTTTCGATTTTCAATAAATACAGGAATCACTTTTCTCTTATAGAAGCAAATTACCGATGATATGTGGACGTTTGTTAAGCTCTTATCCCCAGAAAAACGATTTCTGTGCACCACACTGGCATCGAGCCGCAACACATCTGCAGACCAGTGACCCACTCTAGTGATTTAGCTACTGAGACTCATAATGCGAGTATAGCTGAAAGTTCGATTATTTACTGCCGATATGGCAGCCAGTCCTTGTCCAGGACTCAGAAATCTTTTGCCAGAGCTTGACGAGCGTCGGCATATCATCCTATAAATTTCACCAAGTTCTCACAGGTACGCCGTGTATAACATTCATCACATTCTTGAACTTTATCACCACCGAATCATGACCACCGCATTGGCGGCAAGTATGTCGAACGTGCACCTTAGCTCACCATCTGAGTCTTGGTAGCTCAATGGTTAGAGCGTCTCACCGCTCATCAGAAGGATGCGAGTTTGATCTCCATCTGGTGCTCAGAAATCGTTTTCCTGAGGTTAAATCAAGCTTGATCAACGTCTAACGAACATCCAGGAATATCTCCTAACTCCCAAATTCTAAATATCATTCGTATTAAACACAATTATTAACAAATCGTTACTGCTGCCGCACATATGTCGAACTTGCACCTTAGCTCGTCATCTGAGTCTCAATAGCTCAATGGTTAAAGCGTCTCACCGTTCGTCAGAAGATTGAAGTTTTCATTTTGAAAATTGTAGAAATTAGAAATGGTAGCTTGAAGTTCATATTTTTCTATTTTTATTGGTGCGATCAGGTTATAAATGTTGCAATAGAAAAGAATGAGTGCAGTGTCTATACAAGCCACTTCAGTCATCAGGAAGCTCGAATTAATGAATCTAGTTAGCAAACTCTTACTGAATGTTAACCTCCCTAATCTTAATTTGGTGTGTACGCACCCACTCTCTTGTTCGACAAAAGAAGTCTGCAAATGGGTAAAATAGAAGGTAAAATTTGAATTGACATGACGATCATCATCGCCTAAATATGTAAACTTGAAAGTATTGCTTACCACTGATACTGCAGATGGCCATTCTGTGAACGATACACTCGGCTCGTAAATTATTTCTCTGAAAAGGAAAATTTAGAAATGCGAAAATAAAACCTTTGAGCGGTTCATACTTGATAGTTGCATGGTAATCACTTGTCTTACGCGTCTGAGCGAGAGATTAGGACCGAGCAACTCCTGTTATACTATACAAAAGTAAGTCAACATAAATTACTGTAACGCAAAATTATAAAGCATTCAATTATTGTGAGGACGTTTACGAGAACTACTTAGATTTGAAATCAATCCGTAGTCAATGAAAGTAAAATTCATTTCTTCTTTGAGTGCATGAACCCACATAGATCAATCAGTACGTGGACTTTGCCCTTCTAACATTTGTGATTTTATGATGTTTACGTTAACTCTTTAGCTTCGTAATTTGTGTAAACTCGTATTAAACAAAATATAATTATATACCCAAGTTTGCTAAGGCAAGAAGGACTGAAATTGCTCCGAGATATAACCAAATGGTTAACTTTAGACCTCAGCAGGATACCAGCGCCTAAAAGCTTCTGATTTTTGAAGAGGTCGATCCCGAAAGCAAAATATTTTCGTAATTAATTGTTTGTTGAATGTGGAACGCTTTAGTTCCTGTTGAAGTTATAATGAAAAAAAATATCGTAGGGAACTGTAGGGAAAATAAAACAGAAGCTGTAAATTTGGTAGACAATTATTACTTTGTCGGTAAAACATGCTAGGCCAGTCGGTAAAAGAGATGAGACAGCTGCCATTGTAAGAGCTGCGACACCCATCCACCATTTAAAACGGTAACGGTAAGCATGCACTGCCTTGAGATAAAAAATATCCCAATATCGCGCACCTTTGAATCATCCCTTTCAAGAAAAAATTCAGTCCAGCAAGTCCACCTCTCTATAGACTGACCTAGCGTTGTCGTTTGTTTCCATATGATAAATTACGGAATAACCCATAATTTCTCGGTCTTTTTTCTGAAAAGAATTGATCATAAGTCAATACAACTATTAAAAGCAAAAAGAAAGAATTATAAGATTGAACCATATGATATAAGACCAAATTGCTAGATAAAATTGCTCACCCGCAGGGATCTCGACAAACTTGATCGCATGAACCAGAATTAACACTCCATTCTTTCAAACAGTTCTCTTAAGAAATAATGACAAATGTAGTGTGTTGTTATTGAGAAGTTTTATTTGACTCTTTTCTTGACTCATAAAAACTGAACTCAGGAGAGAAATAAGTTACATTAAAATGAGAGAGGAGAGTATATAAGGACCACCAAATTTTTTTGATCTTTTGAGCTGCGTTATCGTTCATCAGGTACAGTTCAAAATGATTGTCATTGAAGAGGTACAAGTATGAAAAATGAACCACCAAATTTTCCTGCAGAACAAATAAGTTGTAAAAACATATCATTTATAGCACTTACAGTATTTTATTTCTACTCTATATTCATTGGCTAAGAAGACCATTTTAATATTTACCGGTTTCCTTGTCGGATTCATCGCATATTGTGGAATTTGGACCAGATGTTAGATAGGAATATTCAGCGCACCCACACGCTGTAATCTGACTCCGGGAATAACAGAAGTGCAGACAGGCCTTTAAAACATAAACATACAGTTCCATTCTAGGCAGCGGTTCTCGGTCATGTACAGGAAAATTCCCGAGGCCTATTTGTTATTCTATTTCTATTCTCTTTCTTTTTAGAACACAGATCAACGCTAACAATAGAATCTAAAATAAAACATTCCGCAGAATAATGTCATCTTGAAAACTCAAGATATGAGTCTATAACAGGAGGAAGTTTTTGTTGAAACTGTTTCAAATGTAACTATACAATTTGGTACTCTCCATTTACAATAAAGGGCATTAAACGAGCTGATTTAAACTTTGATTCCGAAATATTGCACAATGGGATATTAAATATGTAAATATGTGTGTCATGTTGTCGACTACATTGTCGAAATTATAAGTTTGCAGGACTTACATCTTTTCATTTTTGCTGCTGTTGTAAGCACGAGAATTATTTCACTCTCAAAATGAATTGTTGTTAGTTAGTAAACCAAGATTTACGAAGTGAATAGGCGGTAAATCAACCACGAAGCTGCTTATGGAAGGGAAGTGCATCACTAGAAACGCTGGCGACCATTACGTTGCTGTAACTAGCAAGTCTAAAGAGATTTTCTCTCTCAAAATTGCAAAATGTAAAGCTATGAAATTGTACTTCTAGTACTGCAATTGAGAAATTTTTGATAGGGTTTAGTTAATCTCAATTAATGATAGATAAATGGGGCGGGAGCCCCCTTGATTCCACCATTGAGTTTGTGCATGTAATATTGAAGAGGCAGCTCAACCCATTGACTTCCATGATCATCGTTCATACTTTATTATGGCCACTTAAAGATGATTACATTCAACTGAACAGAGGCCATATGAGTCACAGAATTAACATTAAATATTGAGTTGAAAACATTTCTGCGTTCAGTACATTATTTGTAGGCTTGTTGAAGAACTTGATTTGGTTAAAAGAATGTTTTAATATTTCCAATCCTTTTGCCAAAAACGTCGTATTTGAGGCATTTATTAAATTTTGTGACTGAAGTTGAGCCTAACTGCATGGCATGTCGTATGTAAGTCAACAGTCTTGTCAAATAGAGTGTATGTTCTTCATGTTTCATGCCGTGCTTTTGTTTTTCTGTTTTTCTGGGTGTTTTTTTTTAACGAAATTGACCAAATTTTTGTTTCTCTGGCTGGTTTGATCTTGCTTCACATCCTCATAATTTTCTCTACATTTGATGCAAATTATACTTGTTGTTACAGCTACATAAAGAATTAAGGGAGATATTTTCTTCGTCTTTCAAACTGTGCATTAACACTTACTCTGTTTTTTAACTGTGCTTAAAGAAAAAGTTAAAGGACAGTTTTCTCATCTAAATTCATGATTCTACATCAGGAGTAAATGTACACTTTGAAATAAAGGTTGACCAACGAGTGTCTTCTCTTTCATTCATCATAAAATAATGTGGTAACTCAATGTCTGTTCATGTTACCAGTAAGTTCACAAGTATGCTTTTCAAAATCTAATAATTTGTTCTACAGGAAAAACTACTGGAAACTGAAAACAGAAATCCTTTACTATGAAGAAATTGCGGTGATGATTCATAGTTAGTGTTATCGGTCTCCTTTTTTGTATGTTTATGCATAGTGTAAGTGGACCATATACAAGGCAACCCAGTCGTACTCAGCGCCTGGTTTCCCAAGCATAATAACATGTTGTAATACCAAAAACCTTTTAGACAATATTTTTCGCTTATTCCAAAAACTAGTCAACGCAATTTTGTGTTCGATATTTATGTTCTATATAAGCTACCTCTAAAAGTGAAGAATAAATCGCATATTTGTAAAAGAGGTAGGAAGTGACAGCCTTCTTCATCACACAATTTTGCCATCCCAGACTACAGGAAGCTGATCCACAACACGGTTTTTGTGCAAGATTAAGTAGCTCGAAACTATGTACGTTGATTAACCGATTGCGAGGCAAATCTCTGTAGAAGAAACAACAAAAGGTGTTGCTTTCATTCTAATCATTAGCAAGACTCTATTCATAATCATATAAACACGGTGTTCTTAAAGTTTATGTTCTTTCTATACTGAAGAGTCTGAAATTTCAAACATTTCCTATGAGAATTCCCCAAGCTCCCCAACAGATTTTATATCCTCCACTTATCGTTCACGTTTGCAACTCATCTGATGGCCTCTCATGAATAGCAAAGGACACTAGCACTAATCCAATCTAAACTTTTCTTTTTTGGTAAATCCTGGTTCAACAACGAAAGTCAACGTATCAACTACATGTCAGTTTGGTATTACCTTGCAACGCACGCTTATACATCAGCTAATCAGAACATGTGCTCTATCTCGCTTTAACCTTTAAGGGCCAGTGTCCTGTATGCAGGACATCAAGAACAAAATAACAAATGGGAAAATAAAGCAAAAACAAAGAAAGAACAGTGAACAAAAGAAAATGAATTCAACCTTTGCATTAACGTGAAAAACAAAAGCTTGTCTGTTTTTGGTTTATTACCTGAATATTGTATGAGGAATTGTACTTTAGTCTGTAATGATTATCTGCTCCCAGCATTTTATTTAATCTGCAACTGCCGTTGTTAAACCTGTCAGCTCGCTCAATCTGGACCTAATTGACAAAGAGCAAACAAGATAATTCTTCTATATCATGATTTATACGATTACAGTAATTCGTGGATGATGCTAAGGTAGAGTTATTTAGATTCTATGTCAACTTAACCCAGGGTATGACCACGTTCCGCAAAAAACTATTGTTATCAGACACTTGTGAGGTGGAAAAAGGTAATAAATACTTTCTAGAGCGGACACGAAACCGCTAATCAATAGGATTCTGATAATAAAACTAGAATATTTCATAATAACGGGAAACAGCCTGTATTCTGTTATGAAACACATTTTATCAACTTCGGTAATCTGTAATTTGTATTGTCATGAACTGAATTGGAAATTATCAAACGTCAACGTAGTCTATAGTGAAAACAGTTCCTAAGCTATAGCTAGACGATCGTGTCATGAACGTAGCACCATAATTGCTCCTCTTGGAAAATATCATGAACAATATTACCGATATAGCTTAAAAGGTTTTTGTTTATGTTATCGAATTTAAGGTCAAGGTACAAGTTGGTGTTGTTAAATCGTTGCTCTGGTTTGTATTAGTCCAGCCTATATTAATTAGGTACTTTACTGAATTCCAGGTCTGATGTAATTACTATTCAGACTAGATTCGAGCTCGAAATAAGATATGAAACTGCGAAATAACATAACTATGATAAGGACCGTTACATTCTGATTTTACTACCTCAATTTTACCAAGAACTATATTTATTTAGTATCGAAAAACCTTTTTCAAACGTTCTTGCTTACTATGTCACATTCCAAACAACGCTTTCACCTGGCAGAGCGAAATACGTGGTCAGAATGCATCTGAGTGACTAACCTGTAATGTCAATCACTGTCAACTAAAATTGCCCAACAAAAGTATAAAAAGAGACGTTCCTTTCCCAGCGAACAGAGCAGAGAGCAAAGAGAGAGCAAAGAGAGATCAGAAGAGAGAGCAGACAAGAGAGAGCAGAAAAGACGAGCAGAGAAAACGAAATTGAAATAGACACCAAGAAGAGAGCCTAGAGTCAGAAGAACATCTTGCTACAGCTGAACATTTACTGAACATTCGTAAACCATGGTTTCTGTATATTGTTTTGGTGATTCTAATAAAGATCGTGTACCTCGCCTAAAGGGTGACTCTACCGAGCTGAAAAACCCATAATTTTAACCATTCCACTACGGTTTTTGCCACTTTATGGTTTGTTTAACTGCCCGACATATATTACGTTGGAAAAATGATACCGGAAACGGCGATATTTTACACGCGGTCACATCGAAACGATAAAATCGCTTTGATGTGTCGTCCGTGTAATGGCAGGAAAACGGATCGTCAGATTCCTATCGCTCTGGCCTTGGCTACGAATTCGTGAAATGGCCATCACTTTTTAAAACTGTCCCCCAAATTTGAGTTGGAATCAGAAAAAAGTTGCTTCTTTTATTGTCTTTAAAACGAAGGCAGCAGAAAAAGAATCAGATCCATTGGGCTCATGACATAAATAGACCGTGCCTTCAGTTTGGGGAATTTCACAATTTTTGTCAAAGCATTAACTTCGTACAATGTTAAATTCTACCAGTAATGTAGGATGTCGCTGCATCAATTTCATTACATTTCTATACATATACATGTATATGTGTATGTATATGTGTATATGTGTATGTATATGTGTATATATGTATGTATATATATATATATATATATATATATATATATATAGAGAGAGAGAGAGAGAGAGAGAGAGAGAGAGAGAGAGAGGGGGGGGGGAGAGAAAAGGTTTTGATTGTCTAACACAAGTAGAATTATAGAAAAAAGTGTATATTGTGGTAACGACGGTGACTATAAATAAGTTAACCACTCATTTCGCACAAAAGTTTTCTCTTTTATTAAAGCTCTTCAGGTGCTAACTAAATCAATAATTTAGTTAGCACCTGAAGAGCTTTAAATCCCGATAAAGCACTCCTGGTTTTTAAATATTACGTATATATTATATTATTTACAGTAGGCCGAAACGGTTCCGTCTGTAGTTATATATATATATATATATATATATATATAAAAGAATAAATGCAGTTTAGCTGGCCTATATACAAGGCAGAAAGACAAGTCCGGAGTCCGATTGCGACATCTACCTCTAAGATGGACAGTAAGAGAGGTCTAGAAGGTCTCCGTCTTGGAGGGAGTTTATTGTAGTACTTAAAATCTATTTAAATCCCGAACAGAGAATCATTTTCTTTCAGTGTCCAATAATTATAATGGTGATATTTTTGTTTCGCTATTTGCAATTTAGGTGGTTGAATAATGATGACTTTGCTTTTAAAATATCATTTTGAAAGTACTCTTATGTCTCACCCCCCTGAAAGGAGTGTTATGAAACGACCACCCATAACAACTTTTCTACTTTAGAGCCTTGAAAATGTCCAGGTGTGCATTGCCTATCAGAAATCCTTAAAGCCATGAAAAAATCTTATAGAAAAAAAAAATTACTGTAATTTATAGAACAAAGAATTCTTCCACCTTGGTTCTACGCCTGGGCTACTTATCACTTAAAAACAATACTAACATATATGTTATAAAAAATGGGCAGGAGAAAATCCCTGGTGCAAACTAGAAAACATGGAAGAACATCACAATTTAGCATTAGAAAACGTAATAATTTATCAATAAGTTATTGTTTTGTTTTTATATAATTTTGAAGATAATATTATTCGCATGTACGAGTATTTTAAGATACATAAACTTTGCGGATCATGCAAAACATATTAAGGACATTGATGCAAAACCACAAGTTTTGTGCTTTTCAATCGTCTTCAAGGTAACCCATACAGGTTACAAACAATAAAAATATCGTCCAGCTTTTGCTGTAATGTATTGCAATTTAAGTTATTCCCAAAGGAAAAAGGTTGCAACGAAAACATTAAACGTTTTTATTCAAACTCTGGGTTCTTTCATTTGATTAGTAGCCCTTTCATAAAGATCGAACATAAAATAATAGAAATTAAATGTTACCATAGCACAAGCTGCAGGAGAACGGTAATGAATCGATGCATTTAAATAACAATGTTTCAAAAGAGCGGCATTTTAACATGCATTTCAAAGGGAAAGAAATTAAGGCTTAACAAGAGCATTAAGATTTTTAATCTTGTCGACAGATTACTGTATTTACCCTTTTTAAAGCAATGTCGGTTTGAAAACCAGGGGCAAGACTAAGACTTTGATATAACGGAAATGGCATTTCATCGGGTTGTGTAACGGTCACTTTTACCCCAGCTTCACGCGTTATTTCAGGGATGTATTCTTCTAGTTCAATATTCAACTCCAAATGCAAACCTAAAATTGATAAACAGTTGTAAGCACACAAATGAGTTAAATAATATCAAGTTAATGAAATTAATATTCAAAAAGAATTTAAGTCTTCAGATATACCGTTAGCACTTCCTGGTTTAGTAGCAGTGAATAATGGGACCGAGGAATTATGTCCTGTCAATTGACTGTTAAATATGAAACAATTCCCATATTTTGGATCCCAGAACTGCGTCCAATACATTTTCTTCCTGAAAGGATTTTAAAACAAAATAATACTTAATTATTTAATGTCATTATGCATCATAGAGGATACAGTCATGAAGGAATATTCAATGTGACACTACCAGGACAATCAGACTAAATTAACTTGCCTTAACCCATATAATTTTTGCCAGGAAAAATTTATATATATAAATATATATATATATATATATGTACCTAGATGGACAGATGGATGGATGAATATAAATACATATTCTTGCAAATATTCTGCATTAGCCCAGATTTTAAAAAGCCTGACCCTGACCTTAACATTTGCCTGTATTTGCTGCGAACCATTAGGCCAGCGGCAATACTCATCTTGCTGAAGGGGTTGGACAACTTGTGTGCTTGAATACCAGCAAAATTTTGCATTTGAGGATTTCGATATATCGGAATAATTTTAATTTGAGCTCCTGTAAGTGTATGGTCAGCAGCAGGCAGTACGTCCCTCATTGCATGCAGAAGCTCTGTAGTTTGTCATTGTTAGGTGTCTTTTAATGTCCAACTCAACTTTATTCGTAAATGGTAATATTCGTCAAGGTCACGAACGATTTAGTGATATTTCAAGAGGAAGACAGTGTTCTTTTATGAGTTTTTCGGCCTTGTTTTCTCAATCAGTAGCAGTTCGTCGGTAGACGGCCCACACAGTTGACCAGATCCTCACACATGGAGACCTCGTGTACCTAAAGACTCTTGAAAACGAACTCATCCCAGACGAAGAGCGTTGTCTCTTAACTTGGATATGCCCACCTCGCAGCATTTCACTTTGTGTAAGAAATAGCTAGTTTATATTCGTAAAACCGTATAAGAGTTCAATAAGTTTAAATTAGTGGCGGAGCAAAAGAGGGGTCAACTAGGGGGGTGGAATCTCAGTCGTCCAAAGGCCATTTTCCAAAACAGCCAAATCCAAAGAGAAAAACATTTCCTTTGCAAAAAGTTCATGTCATCTCACATGTGGAAAGCATATGGCAATGGAACATTTCAAAATTTCACATATGTACTTACAAATCTCACAAAATCTCACATATAATCAATATGTACTTCACATATAAAATCAAACATTTACTTATAAAAATTTTCATTTCACATATTCAATTAGACTACATTCACTAATCAAATCCCTGATTCATATGTTAAATAGCACCTAATTTTTTTAAGAGTTAGGAGGGAGGGTAAATTCAGGAATTTCGCTAATGCACTACCCTGATCTAAAACATTGATAATTTGTCCCCCATTGACAAGATCTTGGCTACTAATGGTTGAACATCCTTTCGTCATTCGTTATTGTTGTAAATAAAGCTAAGAACTGCTATCCATGCATGCTCCCATTTCTTGCATGTTTAATGCTCTTACTTTAAAAAATTTGCTGACTCGTACCTACAACGTATTCCACCATATCGACAAGCAGCAACGAAATCTCGCAACTTATGCCCATTCGCTCGAAGAGTTTTTTCATTGGTATTTGCGAGAATGAAATTTACTTGATCATCAAAGTCATTTAATTCATCGTTTTCTTCATTGCAGTCTTCATTTCGTTCACGCAAGTCTTGAAAAGAACTTAAAAAACTCATTAAGAATTCATGAGGAAAATACGAAAGAAAATCATAACCATGTCGTGTCTTTATATGTGATAAAAACACGCTTACTTTTCTACTTCAATTTTCTCGGCTTAGAAAACGCTAATTTTCAAACTTTCTTCGCAAATTAGCGTATTAAGAGGTTTGTTTTTTAAGCTGTTCAAAAAACTCGCAGTACGTGCTTTATCAGATATAAAACACTCGGCTATCGCCTCCTGTTTTATATCCGATAAAGCACTCCTGCTCGTTTATTAAACAGTACATAGTAATTCTTTGTGCGAAAGCTCTCAAGTTATTCTACTCAGAAAAACTTTCCATTTCTTCGAATTTTAAGTAAGCGTGTAGGAAACATTCGTCAAGTAATAGCCTATTTTCATTACACACAGGTCCTTAGCCAGTGGACGGGTGTGGCTATGTCAAACACCTTTATCTTTTAATATGGCTAATTGTCCGACAATTGTCGGGCGATTTCTCCAAGCAAAAGCGCATA
This sequence comes from Heliopora coerulea, assembly GCA_030142905.1. Classification (NCBI taxonomy): domain Eukaryota; kingdom Metazoa; phylum Cnidaria; class Anthozoa; order Scleralcyonacea; family Helioporidae; genus Heliopora; species Heliopora coerulea. The sequence continues at coordinate 4,683,142 of JASJOG010000003.1, read as the reverse complement.
GTAATTTGTGGGGACAAACTATTTCAAGCCTTACCTGGAAGAGAAAACAAATAACAAAACACCAATTACAACACTTACGGCCCGGTTGTGATGCAGATTCAGTGCAGCCTTTCCACTGCCCAAGGGCCAGCCAAGCACTGATAATGCGAATAAAGAATCCCAATGCTAAAGCCTGGAACCGAGTTTTGAGAACAACCTCGGGTTGATACTGGTTACAGAGGCAATAATAGTAGTAGCCATCAGGATTTTAAGTAACCACGTTCTTCTTGCTCATATTGTCTGTGTGTATAAACAATGGCAAAGTTCTTTTCACCCACCCAAGTTTATACCTTAATTACAACCCTGACTATGCAAACTAAATAGCTTCGCCCCGAGTTAGATTTTTGCATTTCAAGAACAAAGCCATCGTCAAAGATGGTCTAATTCGCCCGATTTTTGGTTTTACTCTCTTCTTTGCGTGTGAGGAGTACTTACGCAGCAACTCGTTACTTTTCGAAACATTTTATTCTGAATAGATATTTTAATAAGAAAAACCAGGATAATACTCTTGGTCTTCAGTAAAAACTTGTGTGTTCAAACCCATCAATTGCCGTCCAGTTTTGGGTTTTTTTTCAGGTGTCTTTGTCTAGTTCATTAGGATTGGAGTATTTGTCCCTTTGACACTACGTATTACAAACTACTGGTAGTCCCACCACTTCCTTGCCTTTTAATCTATGATTCGTATCTCAAATTAACATGTTTTTTTACGGGAATAGGTTCACAGTTTCTTAACAAAAATACCAGTACTGAACACAAGAATAAAAGCCATAATAGAAAGTATAATATTTATTTTAACGTTTTGTTGTTCAAACCTGCAACACGTTCAGAGTAACAAGAATACAAGAAATTAAAGAGCTCTAAGAGCAGTCTTTAGCACTAACTTTCTTACATTTAATGAGCTTAGTCGCTACTTTGTTGAGCTAAACTTCCCAAATTACAAAACAGAGGGCTCCAGGACATCGCAGTGCTCATGTATAAGGTAAAAAACTATCTCCACCACATATAATAGAACTCGTCATATAAAACAGCATTACTATGAAATGCTCATTGCAGATTTTGAATTAGCAAGATTTAAAAGAGCAAGATGTGAGAAACACTCACTCAGATAGTTTGGTCCTTATTTGTGGTCAAGCTAAATTTAGGAGATAAAGAACTTTCAAACTTGAAATCATTCAAAAGTAAAATAAAGAAAAACTAAAGATCTAGTGAATATTATAAGAGATGGATGCAGGAACTGCGGATTATACTCTAAATAAAATCATATTTTATACATTTTAATGCTCTGGTAGATAAAAAAAAATTTATTGCGTAATATTATTATTTCCATTTTATTGTAATATATATTGTATAGTATGATAGTCAATACCAAAATTTTAATACACTGTAATTTTATATTGTAATATCAAAATAGCGTCTCCAATTAGCTATGGTAGCTGAACACATTGACACTTAAATAACGTTTTTATCTTATTATCTTATCTTATCTTGTTGTCTCTGAAGATGTAGCAGGTTTAAGCAACGAAACTTTAAAATAAATATACTTTCAATTATGGCTTTTATTCGTCTGTTGCGCTGGGCACTAATATTGTTGTTAAGAATTCGTTTTCGGCCAAGTGAATCTCTGGCTGAGGTTGACAGTTTATTTAAACATGTTGTTAGTAATCCCATAAATCTTCTCAAACTTAAGACAAAAGGCAGCGATAAGACACACAAAAATCATTTATAACCGGAAGGTTGGAACAAACTTGATTTAATATTTTTAGATCAAATTAGCCTTAAAGAATGATGCAAATATGTTTCTTTGGTATTTAACTTACTGTACCTTCTCTGAAGCACGCATTCGCGTTCCTATCGGTGATTCGTTCTTTCAGTCCATTTCCAAGTTTATCTAAATTTTCTGCTTTTATGGGATTAACGTTGCATACAGTAACGGCGGGAAAGTTCAACGACTAAAAAAATTAACCAGAAGCTTGAATCCAGAAATCGTATTACGCTTTTACCAGTTAATTTCCGCTGTCGGTGACGAATCCCATTCACCTACCAAACCAAAATATATTGACTGCGGCCCTGTCATTTGGGACTTGACGTTTGTTCTAACTCATTTTATACTCGATTAATCGGTGAATACATAGATGAGATGCAAATTTAAATCGTTTTGTTGTAACGTGAGAGTAAAGCAAAAAATTGCTCTTCTTTCCTACTCCTTATCTCCCTCAAGAGGACAGTCACTGGACCAGATTCTCTGCACAGTCCGACCCATACCGGTCGAAAAGTTTAGCTGGGAGCTCTTAGATACTGTACTCATCAATTTCCACTATTTTATATTCACCGAAGAGTCGAGTTCCTTTCGGCGGGAAGCCATTTCAACTCTCTTAAAAGAAATCGAGCAAAATAGTTGACAAACTAAGTCTATTTATACGCTTTTCTAAGATATTTGGTCGCTTACATGTGGTAATTGATCTCAAGGAGAGATTCCGATAGAATGTACGGAGTTCGTATCATTGGAAATTACCAACCGGGAAATGTTTCACAGCGCAGTGGCTGTTGAAGACAAATAAAGTACTAGAGTGACCTGCCAGACATTCCTGTTTGTGGACTGACCAATAGACATGCAGATAGACGGACAGCTCGGAGGATGGATCGGCGGACAGATGGATCAACGAAATAACGATTGATTGGTTGGACTGGCCAGCAGGCATGTGGACATATGAACGGACATGTAGACAGACTGAGTGAATGACAGCTACTGAGGCGCACAGATTGGAACCCAAGGATGGTGGGAAACGATTGAAGGATCAACTGGCGCACAGAGGCACACAACTGAGGCGCACAGATTGGAACCCAAGGATGGTGGGAAACGATTGAAGGATCAACTGGCAGACAGACATGTTGACAGACAAACAGACAAACAGACAAACAAGGAAAGCAAGCAGTAGACCAGAAGACTGGAGACTGGACAAAGACTGACAGGATCATTGCCAGGCAAGTAGACAGACGCATCAACGAACGTAAAGACATAAAAATTGAAAGATCGCATGACTGACTAACAAGTAAATGGATAACAATATTAACAAGTAAAGGATAGTCAATGATCACAAATGCTATAAAGGATTTATCATCACGAGTGAAGCTTAACGGACAAGAGGGGCTGTTCAAGTTTCACAAGTGAAATTCTTCATCACACGAGTGAACATTGATTAACCACATTGTCCCATTGCTCAATCATTTTTTATTTATTTATTTATTTATTTATTTTTTTTCATATAAAGGTGGAAGAGACGTTGGTCGTTAAAAATTAAGATATTCCCTCATTATCATGCGATAAGCTATTTATCTCACTGTTTTCAAAAGAGAACAGTGTGATCAGAGGTTATCACACTCTTTTGCATGGTAATGACACTCCGGAATACTAAAGAGTGGAATAAAGGATTCAACGCTTCTGTTGAAACAATGAATTGTGGGTATATGATGCGGTAAGGTCAACTGAAAGTGTGAATAATAGAGGTAAATGCTATGGAAAGATAGAAACGTAGACTAACACAAAACAATGGGTTCGAAGCCCGAGCAATGGATTCCTACAAGTGAGTCGCTAACTGATATCTTACCCTGAAGTAGTTTATTTTTGACACAACTGTGACTGGTCTTTCATAATACTGGTTTACTAGTTCGTAAATATCCCTTGAGAACAGACCAAAAGCTGCAAGTAAGACTGCAATCCAAAACAAACGACCAATTATTGTTTTTGCCGAAGCTAAGCGTTGAAGACCATTTATTGTTGTATAATGAAAAAATCTATACACTATCCTTCTGGGTCCTTTACGCTTTCGTTGTTCCAAATTTGGCTCTGTTTGAGGATTCTGTGGAGTATGCCTATTTAAGTTTTCCTTGTTATCCTGTCTCTGGGCATTGTCCATTTCAAACGACTGCATTTTGGAGAGCAAATCACCAAATACACCTACTCGTCTAGAAGCAAAACAGAAACATTTTCCCTTTGGCATAAATTTCCAGATGACCATTTAATAGAGTTTAAATTACTATTTCTCTTTCCATTAATTGTATTATACCATTATTAATTGTATATATAATTGTATATATTTGATTGTTTCGTTTGCCATGTTAGTGCCAAAGAAAAAATAAATGTTATACTTGATTCTTGAAATAGTTGGTTTCGATGAAACCTGTGAAAATGCAACGTTGCTATATTAATACACCTTTAGCTGTTCATTACCATAAAATATACTATCATTAACGCCAACCTCAAAACTCGTTGACGCAAAAATACATTCATTTTATTCAATCGACATTCATTAACGCTTCCGTTACTTTCAATTAACATTTTTGTATAGAGAGTAGCATTCATCAGCGTAGATACGCAAGTAATTACATCAAAGAGCATTCTATAGCGACAACAGACGACCATTAAGACCGTTCTACAATACATAAGGGAGAACAAAATTTCAATTACGCAAGATATTTCTCCGGTGTATTGCAGGGTCGATTTAAGGTTATATGGAATCCCGAAATGGATAAAAGATAATGGAATAAAACTATCATAATCATGCATAAACTGAATTGAGTTAGACAGTTCGAACTTCTTTTATTTCGCCAATATTTCGATGACTGTTAGGCTATGAAAAATGTTCTACTCACCACGTTCTGCTCTGCTGAGCCCTTTCAAAACTGTCTTAACTCACATTAAATTATGCAAATGAAGACGGCTGTCCAGTCTATTACCGGGACAAAATGGAACCTTAATATGTATTTTAGTTCACAGCATTTTAACACACATCAACTTTCACGTCCCAGGAAAAAACCAAAAAACTTTTGCGGCTAAATAAAGCTTCGCGATCAATGCTTTCATGCAGTCCAGTACTGCCGTGTATTGTAAGCTTTGATTACAGGGTGCGATAATTCGTGTAGTTACGTACCGGAGGTACATAAGTATCACGGTCTGGTACTTCTTTGTTTTCGACCAAGTACCACGTAGGTAAGCTAGACTCTCATTATCTGCGTACTTACATTTTGCTTGTACCATACGATCAGCAAACTTTCCAAGGTATTCATCTTGTATTCATTTATTCGACATCGACATTTCCTGGGACAAACCAAGGAATTTTATTGATTTGTGGGAGATTTTTGGTCAGCGGAAGAATTCGGAATCCCAGTACAAGCTACTTCATGTATGCCTACATATGACTGTATGAAGCCAGTTAGGCGTGCGCGACGGCGTGCGATCGCACACTTTTGAGTCATGGTACGCGCTGATTCTGTAGATGTTGTGTTCCTTGTTGTTCTAACTAGTATGTATTGTTTCAAGTTACAGAGTGAATACCATTCAGAAAACTGTTCTTTTATAGTGTACTTTATCTTAAAGACTTAAGTACACCTTGAGTCTCAAGTTTGTACCTGCTCAAGTACGTGGCAATAATCATTGGAGTACCAGCTAGGTACAGCTGAGAATTTTGAATTATCGCACCCTGTGATTGCAAAACATATTTTGTCTAAGATGTAAAAGTTGATGTGTGTTAGCAAAGTGCTGTGAACTAAAGTTGGTTAACAGCTTGAAATTATATTTGTCAGGAAAAATATGGCGTGATGAGAAAATTTTGTATCAGTTAAGTGAAAGTGCAGACAAAACCACGTTTAAAAGACAAGGGAATAAAATTATCAGAATTTATAAAAAAACCGGTGAACGCGGGCTTCCGAAAAACAGAGGTTGAAAGCCGTGTGTGCGATCAATTAAGACGTTCAAGAAAGGTAGAATAGAACTATTCTCTATCCCACAACAAAACATATTTCAATGTTGTGAGTTAAGATAGTCCTGAAAGGGCTCAGCCGAACACATAGAACGAGATCGGCCGAGAAAAAAATGGCAAAACAGTCATCGACATGTTGGTGAAATAAAAGAGGTTTTTTATACGAGGTTTTTTATATGTCCGAATTTGGTAAAACCTTAACTCGACCCTCTAACAGACCGGAGAAATATCTTGCGTCACTGAAATTTTATTTTCCGTAATGTATACTAGAATGGTGTTAATGGTCGTCTTTTGGCGCTATAGAATGCCCTTTGATGCACTTGGTTGAGTATCTACGCTAATGATTGTCACCTATGCAAAAAATTTTAATTGAGCGTGACAAAAGCATTGATGAGTGTCGATTCATTGAAATGAATGCATTTTTGCGTTGAGTTTTAGGTTGGCGTCAATGATAGTATATTTTCTGGTAATGAACAGCAAAAATTGTAATAAACTAATTTTACAGACTAAGAGATAATCCAGCTTGTCAACAAAATTATTTTATCATAAACAACCTAAACATGGTACATTGACTGGAAGTAATAAAGTAAGAATTAGTTGTTACCATCTAAACGCTGACCCCGCAGTTACACTAACCACTTTTCAATACAATGGCCGTACATAACAGGGCGGACAGCAGGCACAAAAACATGCAGGAAAATCTTAAATAGGCTTGTTTATACCGTTGATCATTAATTTATTGCCGGTATTCGCAAATTACCCAGTAATGTAATAATTTAGTATGGAAATCAAATTGCTCTTAACCCTTTTTGGTCCTTGCTAAGGAGGGCGTGGAAGACGTGGGTGGTGTCATGCCCCTCAATAATTTGATAAGCTGAAAAAGTCAGCCAATGCTTCCAAGCCTGAAAAATTTTGCCGGGGAGAAATGAAGAGGAAGAATATTGTTAAAATTGAAAATTTTCCAAAAGTTGTTTTTGATAGCTAGAAAAAAAGCAAAATTAAAAATTTTTCCGGAACATTTTTTAAGTACCACCATTGTGAGAGCGAATGACAAAATGGGTTGACTACAAAATGTACCCTATCCCAACACGACATGACTATAACGAGTTTAGAGTTGACCACGGCAAACCTTATACTGGAGAACTACCAAACAAACTTTTTGAAAAAGTCGGTCATCGCCCCTTGGCGATCCCAACAAGCAGTTTGGTCTGGGCACATCCCTGCATGCACGACTTCTTAATTTCACTCAGGCTTAAACCAGACGATTTTACTAGTCAAGGGGAGACGTCTCCGACCGGAAAGGGTTAACTGGTGCCTCCAGAGACAAACTAAATCTGTAAGATCTCAATAGTTTTGGGGAATACAAAATAACACCTTCACAGACAACTTATTTCTGTACGCTTTCTTAAGCCTTCTCCAAAAAATATTGTATAAGAAATTTGGCTTGATTCGACAAAGCGATTTATTGTACATACCTCAGGTCTGACTGGAATGCAAGAAAAAAGCTTTTTAATTATTACTACGGCGGAATAGTTTGTAACTCTTTCCAAAGTTAAATTTGTATCACAGAACGTTATAAGTACTTTTTGAAGATACTTGTAAATTTAGTGGAGGGGGGGTTCCCACATATTTTAATTTTATTTTGTTGATATTTGTATAGTTAATGCAACTAAGGCTCCCATTGATATTAGACCACCTCTCGAAATAAAAGTTTCTACTTCCACTACTACCCCTGCTACAGCATGTTTGTTATACGCATATCTCATATGCTTTTTACGCGTATTTACCTACAGTATTTTCCCGAACTCTTGAGAATGATCAGAAAATAAGTGGATTGAACAGCTGTTTCTTTAACAGCAACATATGGCAGTATGTCGAATAAGTCTACCTTTATTTAGCACCTCGGAAAATAATTTTTTTAATTGAAGTTTTGCTTCGAAAAAATCTGACGTTGCACAAAATCTAGGATGGAAGGGACAGCTTAGGGAATACTCTCAACAGCTAACAAGGTTAAACAGGGTTTGAATAAGATTTGAACAGGATTTTTTTGAGCTTAATCTACTGTCATACCCGTCTATCATCGGAAGTAGGTTCTACACTAAGGATTTTTTTATTCGAACCCGGGCAGGCTGTCAACTCGAATCAAGTTGCCAGCGCGGAGTGAAATTTCAGTTTTATGCACAAGCGTGGGCTTAGGTGATTATCATATGAAGCGAGCCAGCCCGGTTTACAGGGCTAGCCCGTTTGGCCGAGATCTCGCTTTTGTCCTGAAGTAGACTGTAAAGTTTCTGCAATCGTATTGTGAGCAAGCCAGCTCACTTTGCCGAAATCGCGGCTGGCATCGACCAGAATCCCGCTCATGGGCTGACTTTTTCCAATGCGATCACTCTGAAGCTTCACCGAGCTAGCCTGGCTACGACTTCACTGCGTACGTGCCGTAAATGAGGAGGTGGAGCTCCACCCAGGTTAACCGAGGTTATTTTCTGATATGATTGCACAGAAAATGTCAGCCCGGTTAGCCCAGTTAGCCAGGGTGGATTACTCCATCTGGTCACCCCCTAAGAAGGGGAAAGCCAAACCGGGTTGGGATATCCTCGGACCTGTATGGTAGCATTTTCGCACAAAATAGACATGGTTAAAAAAAGTTGCATTCTTACATTGGCAGCAATTGTGGGATCATCGCTGCTATGTGATGCTTAGATATGGTTCAGGAAATTGAAAGAGCATTTGAGCTTGATATGAGATGAAAAATTGCTAAAAATCAACAATCTTTTGGTCGATTAAAATAAATAAAAAGTATCTCCAAAGACGCTGTCTTTAGAAAAAGATAAATGGAGATTGAGTACGTAGATAAATATTATTTATGCTACTGTACTTTGGCATTACCTGCATAAATCTACACATGTGGAGACGTCTCGCCATTATTTAACCGCGGCCAAGGTTACAAATGTTTAACATGAAAAAGATGCGGGTTGAAAGAAAATGGTTGAACAAAATAGACATAAATATGGGGTGTTGGGTCGGAGGTGTTGAACGATGTTTAAAAAGCCAAAAGGGTCAGTGAGAAGTCGAAACCTACAAAATGAGAAACTGACTTTTAGAGCAAAAGTCATTCGTTGGTCCTTACGTTCCACTCGGACAAAGGGCCTTGCTCCATACCTCAGCTTCTCGTCTAGTAAATTTTGGAAGTTCTCTTACCCTTTGGCCCTTATAGAACGGAACAGAAAAGGACTGTTTTTCTAAGGAGGATCGAATTAAGTATTCAAATCCAAAACTTCGAAGTTTATTTAGGAAACTTTTATATACTTCACTCTGCGTGATGTTTGTTCATGAATTTTTTATGTGTTACTTTAAACAAATACTTCTTCAGGCAACAGCCTTTGATTTATATCTCATTAAAGTCGCAGTGATAATGTCAAAACATCCTTGATAAGGTCGTATGTTGATCGACGGGCTGATGATAAAAAAGGTCTGCTGTATTTCGGCCATATTGGAAGACAAGACAAAAAGAATTTATTTGCACCCATTTGGTAAATTTCATACATTAAGTTAGTAAATATTAAACAATGCGGGTCTTGGCTGCCCGTAATAACCATTTGGGCAAGACTATCGGGGTGAAGCGCGAAAATTCCTCACAATTATACGTTCCAAAATGTCATATCCGTCAATATGAGTGGGTAATTGAGCTATATGTATTGAGCCACAAAACATCAATGTAGCATGATTTGAAAAATCGCATTAAGTTGATAATTTTGTTAATATTGGCTAACGTTTTTAGCCGTGATCTGTTTTAAGCAACTTTTCTTGACTATCTCATCGCAGAATTTTCGACAGTTGACCTTCCGACTCCGCCCTAAAATTTCCTCAAAATTCAGGAAATAATATTGTCGGAAGCTAAAAATTCAAAATATCCCGGGAAAGCACACTCTGTGTCTCACGGAAATTCGTACAGAAGGAATCAGTAACAAGACGTTTGGGTATATTAAAGTTAAAATCCGGTATTTGGATTGGTTATGAATGGTAAAAATTGTATAGAGTGATTGGATCAAACAAGGACCAGCTGCAAACATGTAACTGCAAGGCCAACCAGCGTGGAATTGAGCCCACGACCTTGGGAATCTATCCAGAAAACCCGAAGAGTGCCACAGCCTTTTGCACCCTCAAGCCTGACAAACGCCTCACGTGATCGATAGTGTTATATCAGGCTGGTTAGGCAAACAAGTATCGGAACTGCCGAAACATTAGAGAGGATAAACTGAGTTTTCGAGCGAAGTCCTATTGTTGGAGAGTTTCACTCAGAATATATACAGTATATATTTATAAAATTCATTAAAAATTCATGAGGAAAAGACAAAAGAAAATCATAAGCGTGTCGAATCTATGTATGTGATAAAGATACATGTGCCTTTATATGTGAAAACGCTCAATTTTTTCGGCTTACGAACGATAAATTTCCAAACTTTCTTCACGAATTAGCGTATTAAGAGGTGCCAAATTTCATAAGACATTTAAAAGACTCGCAGTTCGTGCTTTATCGGGTCTAAAACACTCGGCTATCGCCTCGTGTTTTAAATCCCGATAAAGCACTCCTGCTTGGTTTTTAAATATTTTATATATATATATATATATATATATATATATATATATATATGTTATACATATTATATATATTATGCATTTATATAACATATATATGTATTATGTATATATATATATATAGAGAGAGAGGGAGAGAGAGAGAGAGAGAGAGAGAGAGAGAGAGAGAAGTAGCAAGTTTAGAATCATATGAGTAGAGTGCTCGATAACGGGGTAGAGAGGAATCAACAAGAAGAGGAGGGTTTTGGGTGTATGAGACAGGACCCCGAAACGTCGATATATATATATATATATGTTTATCAATAAAAACCTTTAATCTGTTGAAACGACGTTTCGGGGTCCTATCTCGTACGCCAATTCATTAATATCAGTTTTGTGAAGAATTTTGACACACATATCACTAATTCTAATGTGATTCGGTATAAAAAAGTGTGCGTATGATTGCTCACTCGCCATACCCCCTGTCCTTTACTATACACTACTCTCATGATTATTAAAACGCTTTAACTGTCTAACACGTTTTATGATAACTATACCAGCGGAGCTGCCGAGTATATTGTTCGGAGCTTGGGCACGAGTTTGAGTATAAGCGTATGATGTCAAGTTAAAGTTAATCTTTAGTACATTCGCTTTTAATGACTAGGCTTATGTAGAAAAATTAATTATATTTCTCGTTTCTTTTCCCGGTCTGGTTTTAAAGGGGCCTTCGCTAAGCGAAATTTGGTTCTATAATACAGTCAAAATATCTCTATGTAATTCAATTCATAACAAATGCTTGATCTACTCAGCAGCACGTTGCATCGAACAACGTATACATACAGTAGATTTTATTTTATCAGTTGCACTTGAGATTGCTTTTTTTCAGTGGATGAGCTTGGTCAATTACATTTGATAATATACGTTGTAGGGGAATACTGTTTTTTGCGCAATCTGATTGGTTCCCTTGTCTGGGAATATCCTGCAGTATATTCACTTTCGAGCAAAACAAGATGGCGCCCCTTTTTGTTTAAGTTACGGAACTACGGAAGAAGAACATTTTTTAAATAAACGAAGTCGCCGTACATGCAATACGAAAAAAGCACCTAAACTTGGCGACAAAGTATTCAAAGATGTGCATTTCTTTTACTTTTTAGCAATAAATGCACCCAGGATGTGTTCAAAATGTTTTGTTTACATATGATGAGTAGGCGACAAGCCGACTGAGTCCGATAAAATTCTTTAAAAAATATAAATGCAAGGTCACCACAGTGTCGGTGAATCGTGTAGATATTTACCTTGCCACTTTGTGGCTCAGTAAAAATCCATCACTATTCATTTCCACTTGGGTGAATAATTGTTCAATATACCTGCTTTCAATTTCATTACCGAAGATTTATGTTTCTAGGACTCCATTCTGAATCCCCATTATTGATGTTAGGAAGCAGAATGCTGTTGAGCCAACTGTAAAAAAACCTAAATCATCAATTTAAGACGTGATTGAGTTTTGTTACCCAAAACCAACAGAGAGTTACTGGACATGTGATCGCGAAGACCTAATTAAGCATCACACGCTTATCTGACCCTTAAGCTGACCTTGTTTTAAACCATCCGATTCTTAACTTTAGTGTCTTACATTGTTTTCTGAGGTGGCCTACCTTTAACTTGTCTTCAATCTTGTTACTCACACATTATAGTGTGGTATCGATCTTTCAAGCTTATTTTACCAACGACATCGTGTCCTAATAAAAGTTCTCAAGATTATATCATGCACTGAGCGCTTCATTGCACCGACCCACTGAATTTGCATTTTGTGGGTTTCGGTTTCCAAAACAAAACATTGCAAATCATTGGTTTAAATCCTTTGCATTTGTAAACGAGAAAACGTCAGAAACGATGATTGGCACTATTCCTAAAAGTAAAAATTTAGCATCTTAACCGAATTAAAAGATGATCAGTAAAACTTGGAAGAAAATTTTAAAGACATGTTGACGAAAGTATGCTAATTTCTAATAAACAGTTTTTGTATTACACAAGTAAACCCTTTACTCAGCTCGCGGAGTTATCACACGAACAATAAACAGGCCAAGTTCCATGTGTCATGAGTTCTAACCTTACTCCAAGGCTAGTTGATCATGAAGTAATTCATTCTCTTAATTCATTGGGAAGACTGCCAAAATAGAAAATCAGACCAAATATTAAGGTTTGTTTAGTTGTATCTGGAGTAAGATTAATATTTTGGTGAGTAGAAAATAGTCAGTCGAATATTCCGGGGATCCCGGGTAGAATTGTAAGAATGCCGGCCAAAGATGGCGACGAAAACGATTGGAAAATTTATGATTTAATGGACGTTTACACTGATACCTCCTAGTTTGAAAACGCATAATTTAATCAATCTTGATGACTTTTTCGAGTGGCTGTGTTTTCGTCATCAATATCTATCGTTGTCAATTAAATAAGAGGTGTGGACACATTGAAATCCCAACGGGTATTCAAATCAAAGTGTATCGGTGTAAACAACGCCTTAAAACGCAAGGACTAACTACACACATCGTGTTCGGTATGAGTTCTTCTTAGCCGAATAAATAGGTGGGACGTCATTACCACGACGTGGTGAGAACTTTACCAACCGAATCTCATTACCTGCTGTTGATTGCCACCTCCAACGTGGCAGCCGTACATCTATACTGGCTTCGTGTTGTTCAGTTCCAGATAGTCCATTTCGCAAGGAAGAAGGTAAAAGGAAACGGGGATGGCAAGCCAGAAGAACACTTACTCGATGTTTTGGGCAGTTAGTAAACATTTTCAAACAAATTAGATACTTGACGCATAACCTTATCTATGCAGGAAGCACTTCTTGATGCTGCATTCCTTAAATCAAATCCGTCCTCATTCCCGCCTGTTTTCAGAACTATACTTTGCACGCTCTTGCAGTTGAGACAAATTACCAAACCATAATTAATTCAAATCACCTCTCCTAGATATATTGATCGCAAACCTATATTTCACTTCACTCATCAGTACATCTAAAATCTGGATTAATAAAAGCGTAGACTACAGTAATTAGGCCCAAATCTATACAGTATTGGACCCCCAGGTCCATAATGCACTCTACAATTATTTTGTAACCATAGATCCTGTCAACCCAATGAACTAAATGTAATAAAACTACATCTAAATTTTAAACGCTTAAAACACGCTGATCTTTCTGACTTATACTGTTTTTCAAGTACGCAAAAGCTATTTTGGCTGAAAATGTCAGGCAAATTAACTTTCGAAGAAAAAAAGATCAGTAAGAAATGATGAACTGTTTATGAGATACACTGCATTGAACACGAACCCATTGTTCGATTACGATGGGGATATTTCATGTTCGTTAAATATTGTTTGCGTGATGTGGAATTAACCGATAAATCTAGGTCCATGCGAGATAGGAAATATCAGAAAACAAGGTGTGACAGACAATCAAGTTAATTTCAGTAAATGTCTTTCGGCAGATGGGAAGAATGGGAAAATGAACTATAATATAATTAATCTAGAATCTAGATTACTTGGATCTCTGAGCAATTAATGGCTTGGGCATGAAGTCATAGCAGCTATGTTGATAGGAATTTATGGTAAACCTTTAACGTTCAGGGTCCGATATATCGAAAAACTGTGAACAAAAGAACAAACGAGAGTGCAAAGGAATAACAAAGAAAAAAAATTAGGTATTAAAGGTTTAGCAAAAGAATCAGATTAATTGCTATTGTTTGTCTTCCGAATATTAAGGGACTGATGGCAAACTGTCTAAGCAATTGGAAATTACCATTCTACTGTATTTCTGAGATGTCCAATTGAGCAGTTAGCTGGAAGTTTACTACAGCGAGAGTTCATGGACATGAATACGTAAATTTTGTTTGAAACTACTGTAACGGCAGGTTTATGTTGGTATGATAAGATATACCAGCGAAAAAAATTGCATGTTAATCAACCTAACGAAATTAATATTGTGCAACTTATATGTTGTCAACGTTTTACTCGACTAAACCTGACTAAACATGTCCCACAAAAATGACGATGCTCAATGTGTTGATTGGCAAACCGAAACGGAAGCATATATAAACATAAAGTAAGTTAAAGGTTGTTAACATGATTGCCCGAGATTCTTGTACACGTAGGATCAAAATATCATTTAGATCAAGAACTCCACGCTTTGAATTGTTGATCGGCTTGACGCTTGTGCTTGCTCAGATTAGCATCCTTTGAATAAATTACTTATTTGACTCATTCAACAGCCTTTCAATCAATATGCCTTTGACTCATAACATTGATTTTTCTTAGTTTGTCAGTTGCCTAACTCCTCATATTGCAAATATGTTTTTGTTAGGAAAAACAAAGTGAGGACGGAAGTGGGGGAGGAAAGAGAGGGAGCGATCGCCCTTCAGTAATTGTGTTATTGACGGGTTACATGGCAACCAGGTTTGATACCTTTAAACAAAAGATTCTCTTTCGCTGCAACTTTATGAAACTTTTAATATGGGCGCGGTATCGAGGTACTAATTACAGTCCAGTAATGCGGCAGAAGTTTGCCAGGCAGCTTTTCCCATAATTAAAAAACCCTATGATCTGTTACGTTCAGTGGGTTGACATTAGTAAACACAACACAACTGAAAGCTCGTTACTGACGAAAAATTATTAGGTACAGTAGCAAGTATCGAAAAAGAGACACCATCCAATTTCTTTCAGCGATATGTCAGTTCTAACTTCGGGCATTTCTCAACTTGACGTTCTAATTCTCAAAAGTTTACTTATGATAAAACTAAACCTTTCATTTAATAGTACATCACATTAACGTCTATTTGGGCGCCACTTTGACGTTGATTAACGTCAACGTTAAGTTCAATTGTTAATGCTATTTAGCAGGCCCAGCAGACAATAAGGGGCGACTGGGGGACTGTGGAACCCTCACTTTTTTTGAGGACCAACAACAAAATGATCTCCTCAAAAGCTACATTGGGTACAAATCTTTGTTCTCCTTGAGTGTAATTTTCATTTCCCCCTCTTCACGAAATTTGAGAATCATGCGTTGGCTTTTTGTATTTTTGTTAATTAACTGTTTACCAGCGTGATAAGACTTTAATTATTTTACTCTTGCTAACGCCAGACGATTTTACTCGTCAAAGGAGAGCGCCCACTAGGGATCAGTAAACCTTAAATTACATGAAAGGATATGGGTATAGTTATCTCAAGGCGTACACTACGCAGAAAGAGCTCGCAAACACCCCAGTAAAGAACGTACGCGAAGTTATGAAAATTTAGTCTGTGAAAAAACGCATCTGTAAACCAGAAATAGACATTTCTCAATCTAGTAGACCAGGGGCTAGATTTATCGCAATGCACAGGACAAAAGATTTCAACACTCCCACTCAAAAAACATGCTCCGTAAGAAATGGTAGACCAACTCGTAAAAAAGTCCGCTGTTGACGAAAGATGCTTGGTCCGTCATTATCAACAATAAAAGTGACATGGAATCTCATCTTATAAGAAATAAGACCTGAAGCTGATGTCAAAACAATGATTGACCAAACGAATATTGCCGCATTTGTAGTATAAACCATGAAATTTCGTTAACAGCTAAGCTGTAGTTAAAATAAAAAACAAAGATCTTAAAAAAGGGACAACGATCTAGCTAACATCGTGTGAGATATAAGCAATTAAACGAAAGACGGAAAATGAAAACAAATGTTTCGCCACAGCTATCAAATCAATTCAAACGGACAACATCGTGGGAAAGCACTCCCATGCATATGGATGATAAATAAGCGTAAACCAAAGCGAGACAAAATTAGCAAACAAAGTCTATGAGCACAACAGGTTTCCCTGTCAGCCGTATAAGATGATGATAAAAGTAAAACTGAAGAAATAAAAAGTGAATGGCAGGCCCTAACTGGCTTGAGAATTGACAAACAAAAGCCAAAAACTCCAAACAATGTGACTGATAAGAACTTAGTCCTACCTGATCAGACAACAGGTAGCGACGAAAAGCCAATCAGAAATTAAGTTCTACGTTTGTCTCCGATCAAGTTGGACAGATTTTATTTTTATTTGGAACAGAAGGGAGATTACGACGAAGAAATCGATCATAATACTCCTATATCAATCCACCAGTCGCCTCCATTGGCTGCCAGAATTTTCTTCCACATTGCTCAATGTAGAAGATACGATAGATAGGTAGATAGCAGTACGATCAGCATACAAACTAATTTTTCTCTTTCGTAATGCAAATGAAAAATCACTGATATAAATTGGCAAAAGATAATACAAAACAGATTCCTGCGGCTCTAATCTTGACGTTGACGCTAAGTCCAACCTAAATATAAACCTATCCCTGACTCCAGCCTTAACCTTAATTGTAATCGTACCACAATCCCAAACCCACACCTCATGATCATAATCCAAACCCTCTCAACGCGGATCTGTCCTGAGCTAAGAAGAACGTTTACACCAACATCACCATAAAGACTAAAGGACTTCGAACCAGCTGAAGAAAATTAAACTGCTTTAGAAAATTTGAACTTTTTTAAAAAAACATTGAACGACATCATATGCGCGTGCTTTATAAGTGCATGTTGTTGTTGTTGGTTAGGATAATATTTAAACATCTAATGGAGACTAATTATAACAATATTGCCCAAACATTCATGGAGCATTGGGTTAATCTTCACAAAAAACTCATTCTGGATTTGCGGACGTTCGTTAATGCTATGTGCTTTTAGTATAGCATCTATCTGATTTGATTATACTATTACCATATTGGGCTATCGCTTACACACCACATATGTCCGACGTACGTCTTAGCTCGTCTTAACTTCTCGCCTGAAGTATCCAACAAGTCAAAACGCCCATAAGACATAATCTTTAAGAGTCTTGAACTCTGTTCAGCGTACCTGTCGTCGTCAGGATTTTAACTTCTTTTAGCTGAAATAAAACAAATAAAGCATTATAAAACTATTTGAATTACTTCCATTTAAATTATAATCTGTCTGTGAGAGTTCGTAGTAATGTTATGTACAGAATTCAAAAAATTAAGTAAATATATAAATAAAATACATGTTCTTAATGTACAGTCTTATTTTTCATATCTTAAGCAGCTTGGAAACTCACGATTAAAAAAATTAGATGTCGCTATATTTTGATAAGCTTTAGAAGTTCCACCAAATGATAACACAAACCCTAGCTTACTTCTCAGTACCTACGTAAGATATCCATGTGGACGTTCGTCAAGCTCACACTGCCATAAAGAAACAAATGATGTCTCAACCCAGACAGTGATCAAACTCGCAAACTTCTGACGACCGGTATGACGACCTGACCATAGCGTTATCGAGACTCAGATATCTATGCTGAAGCCATAAAAGAGACAGAATAAGATGAATATTATGTACAATGTGCACGAGGAAGCCTGGGGAATTCGCAGACGATTTGTGGACGTTCGTTAATGTTATGTGCTTTTAGTATAATATACATCTGATTTGATTATACTATTAGCATATTGGGCTACCGCATACACAGCATATATGTCCGACATACACCTTAGCTCGTCATCTGAGTTTCGGTAGCTCAACGGTTAAACTGTTCCACCGGTCATCAGGTCACCTGTTCCACACCCGTCTGGGGTCGAGAAATCGTTTTTGTGAGAATATGAGCTGGACTCACCTCCACATCTCGACCATGATATTCTACCAGAATTCCACACGAACATTGCGTATGATATTTATCTCATTCTATAAGCGTATAATTTTATTTTGTGTGCATGTCCACTCTCATTACCAATAAGTTGAATGGGAATATCGTCACGCATGACTTCAATTTTCCCAGCAAAATAGTTGAGAACGTAGTAATTATGAGAGTTTGGTGGTCAATTGCATTCAACCTGGTTGAATGCTAACAGTCACCGTACCCTTAAGTGATGCGATTGCCAATGAGATATTACCTGACAAAAGTCGTGTGTGACGTTCAGTCTATTTTTTTGTTTTCATATTATTTATGCCAAGTTGAGCAGTCCGATGATGAGCTGAGTCCGGATAAGTCAGGTAAACTCGCGCTCCCAGCTGTTTTTATACTATATTATAATCCTGAAGTATGCATTTTAAGCAGAGGAGGTTGATTGGTCCAATTATCAGTAAGGAGGTATGTACCCTCACATTTTTAGTACATCCATGCAAACAAAAATGCTGTGAGAAAGCAACAAGATCTATTTCAAACCTGGACAGATGATGAGTTCAGTTCTTCCAGCAAAATAGCATCGTCGAATGTTTTTGATGCAAACATGTTGCAGGGATTGTACTCCTTGTAAATCTCCTTAAAAACACATTGAACATATTAGTTCGTAATATATTGGATTGCTAATAGAAGCAGTTCCAGGGAGTGGTTTCAGACGGGAAGTTGGAGAGGTCACCCAAAATGAATCAGCAGTTTCCAAATTCGTTTTTAACACTGAAATCCTAATACTTCTTTTACACATTGGAGGACTATAGAAAAATTGAGATTGGCAGAAGACGGCCCCTTTGATCCTCCCAGAGTCCGCCCACGAATAAACAGCAACCGTACTAACTGCAGAAAAGGATGGAGTTACCTTGGATAATGGAGGATATGTGACTTCCGTCGCATCATTAATGGAGTGTGTATGACGAGTTGTATAACCTTTTTGTTGAGTGCCCCATTGTGTTTTCTTCCAGGCTGATCTTACCTAACAAAACACAATAGGAACAGTTTAACGACCTCCAAAGAATCCGATGAACGACTAATAATACACATACAGGGACGGATCCAGGAATCCAGGAAAGGAGGGGCCGGAAGATAGTCCTGAA
This sequence comes from Heliopora coerulea, assembly GCA_030142905.1. Taxonomy (NCBI): domain Eukaryota; kingdom Metazoa; phylum Cnidaria; class Anthozoa; order Scleralcyonacea; family Helioporidae; genus Heliopora; species Heliopora coerulea. Next base: position 4,663,923 of record JASJOG010000003.1, on the reverse strand, counting down.
GAAGGTTTTAATATCCAGAAAAATATCTTTAACGGGAGTGTTTAAGATAAATTAAACGAGTTGTTTCGTTACAATCAAGTGAACTTCAAATGCAAGCATTGATATCAACCACCAGAGTTGTAGCTTGTTTACACAATGCAACACTGTTGGAATCTCGACCACCAATAGCATCGATTGCGCTTGATATCAATCGATCCAAAGCTGATCCCGAAGTGGATTGCGAACGCTATTGGTCAATATCTACTTAAAACATCACGACGATTGGAGGTAAGATTTCGTGCCATTTTGGACCGATTAAAAATCTTGACAAAGAAGACTGACAAGTTCACGAGTTCCACTAAGTTTGAACTAAGATGTATCGCAGCTCTTAAGTCCCAATCAGGTGGTCAGGTACGGTGCAAATATTTCCATATAGGTCCTTACCTCATTACTATACAAGCAGTGGAAAATAAGGAAACAAAATCCCTGCAAAAACCAAATATATATAGCGTCACTGAGAAAGGGAAAGCAATCTCAACACCACATGAAAATGTGTTTTTCCTTTGTCATATCATGGAGCACGTCAAGGATATGTAAATGATTGATGAAATTTTGAATAAATTAAATGTACAAAATCTCAAAAATCACTCTCATTGAAACAGGATATGAATATACCTGACTTCCGTTCATGATTACGAAGACATAAGAGAAGATTAATGTATCCTTGTTAATTTGCAGAAATCCAAACACCCAGCACAGGCCAAGTAAGGGAAGTAACATGATTGATGCTCTTAGGCTGCACCTTTACGAAGAAAACAAAGAAATAAAATGAAAATAAGTAGAATCGATGAAATTGAACCGGGCGGAAATCGTAATCGAAGGATGAAAATCAAGGCCCAGCAAAAAATTCGTAGGATAGGCATTTTGTGTCGAAAGGTTTATTAAGATCAAACGTTTCGTTGCTCAAAACGCAACATATCCAGAGAATTAAACATAATTAATAGTGAGTTAATTTGGGATATGCAGCTTGTAGTTTTCAAACAATTTGGCCTTCTGTTTTATTGTTACAGATAGCTTTTAAAATGTATCTCAGAATGTCGGGAAATTGCAATTCATTTGAGCTACGAAATCTTCATGCACAACAATTTTCCACAGAGCAACATAACGGTTCCTTACCATCTACCTAAAGCGTCGTATACAGTCAACTCTATCTAAAGCGGACATCCTCGGAACCAGCGGTAAGTGTCCACCTTAGAGAGTTGTCTGCCTATTGTGACGTGACACCCGACATTTGTGACCTCATCACTGAAACTTAATATTTATTAAAAGCAAAATTACACGTTCACTGTCTCCTTATATTATATTGAGGGCACTTCAAAGACATGAACTCGGCTATAAATTGGTTGGAGAAATGCATTACCAAAGAACAAGATAAAATAACTAATGCAGTTCTGCAAAACCAGAAAGGAGAACATGGAAAAGAAAAGACGAGTGAATGTCATGGAAAGTCTAAACAGTCGGTTAAATAAACCATTGTATTGATTTTTAATAATTAAATTAATAAAAGATTACAAATTCTTATAAAACGTACATGTCTAAAGTGATAAGCGGGTCTACTTGACAGTGGAGCACCATTCAGGTGAATCATAATAATTAGATCATGTCGTAAAACTGGCTGCACTGTAAGCCAATATATGATAATATCCGGTTCAAAAGTTTTTGGTACACGCAAATTTGCATTTTACGTAACCGGCCTGATAGGTATTTTTGACCAAAATTCTTCCAAAAAGTATCCACTGTCCGCTTTAGAGAGTTATCCGCCCTATAGGGAGTTAATGTACAGGGAAATATGTTACGTAAGGCCGGTGTCACAGGAAATATGTCCCCCCCAAAAATTTGTCCCCCCGGGCCAAATTTCCTAGGAAGTATTCCCTCCTTCGGAAATTTGTCCCCCCTTGAAACAAGTAATGCAAGACTTTTTAAAAGTAAAAGATATATCTATTTCTTATAACAACTGCGTTAAATACTGTATGTAATAAATACAAGAACGATGAAAACCTTAGTTCAACTCTTCCTAAACTAATCATTCTTTTTACTGCGTTTTGCCGATGGCGGAGCACATAAGTCACAAAGCCATTCCTGATCATCCTCAGGACAGGAACTTAAATCCAGACATGGGAGATGGTACCAGTTGTCGCAAAGATCGCATTGAACCATATCACCGTATTCTGGCAAACAACACATACAAAATGTTTGTATCACCAACTCATTCGGTCCATTGACACGTAACGCGCCTGTTCCACAACCACGGGGGAACGAGGAGATTTCACCTCTTTCAAAGCAGCCAAATAAGTGGTTTCTCATCTTAGACTGATCAAAAGACACTTCATTCAGATAAGTGTTCCCACTCGCTAGTTTGTATGCATACGCAATCGCAAATAAGCCACAGTGGGCTTAAGTATACTTATACGAACTTGTTCTTCAACCAAACTTTCCATGCTAGCAAAGGTCTTTAACAATCAATCAATAAATACAAGAAAGGATTGATGCATGTATGGACGGATGGATGGATGGGTGGACGGATACAACATGCTACGACAACATTATTTAAACAAGGTACGTCGGTTATTATACTTAGACCCCGTTCACAACATACCGGTACGAAATGATACCGTAACAAAATCATTACGGTTAGGCCTTGCGTTCACACGGTACCGGTATGAAAAAGCATGAAACCGTAATGCTAACCGTAACGATTTGAAACTGTAATGCAAAACCGTAATCGTGTGAACAGGTTCGTACCGTGATATTTTGATATTGGTGCAGTTTCGTACCGATATCGTGTGAACGGGGTCTTAATTATGGACAATGCTGTTCTGCCTGTAAGCCGTGTATTTATCAACAAAATGAATGTTTTGAAAAAATTTTTTTAAGGCAATATGCATTCTATCTATATACATAACATATAACAACTATTCAAGTAATTGATGCGGATTGATTGATTTAAGCATTCATTTAAATTTTGGTAGGGACTGGGTCTCTTTTGAAGAGAATACAGGCAGAGAATTCCAAAGCTTGACTCCTGTATATAAGTGAAGGTGTTTTTACAATTATAATATTCATTAGTAATTCATGAAGAGTAAAAAAAAGAATTTAAAGTTTAATGAGTTGTTGTAACTGTGGTACAACAAACATGTTGATTTACATCGTACTAGTTTCTCCGTTAAAATCGCTGAAATCTTCATCGTTTCAGAAGAACATGAATGTTTTAATGTATTCCTATCATAAGACCCTTATAAAATGAACGGCGGTATTGTATCGGGATATACAAGCACGAGCCGAATGTGAGTAACTGTATATCAGATATAACACCACCGCTCATATTGTAATAGCACTAATTGGTTTTAATTATTGTTAAGATAATCAAACGTTTTGTAGGAATTTCTTGAATAATATATTTTTGAACCAAATTTGGATTAAAACATGTCTTTCATATAACTGGGAGCCAACTCATTCTCATCATTGCCCTTTGATAAAGCGACCAATTTTTAACGAAAACCAGTTTATGTATCTAAGAATGTTAACGGATGGTGGATGAATGGATGGATGGATGGAAGGACGGTTCGGACGGACGAATGGATGAAAAGTTGATTTAAAGATATACAAGCTAACACATGCAGGTTAATATTCTGTGATCCTTTCATCAGAACTGTGCAAAAACTTAAGAAACGTCTGTCTGGATTTCACACCTCACCTGTCTTCCATGCGTAAAGTTATTTTTGAAGTGACATTTAAAAATAACAAGAGATGCATTGTGGGCTCAAATGTAATCCAGCAAAATTTCGCTTGGATCATGTATACAGCATACAAAGCCTTTTAACCAACACTGGTGTCATTTGTCCATGATCTTGGAAGACGGTAAGCTAAAGTCAAGTATCTAATAACCGAAGTTTCGTTTATCTTCACTTTTCCAGTACTAGGAGATATACCTCTCTATAGCAATAAAATGTACACTAATCTAAGACTAGTATGATATTTATATTCATACTTGACGTCTTTGATAATACTCCGTTGTTTTAACCGTACGTTTGATGAGTCAGATACAAGAACACGAATAACCATTCCTAAAATAGTGGCGTTTATCTAATAAAATTCGAAACAGAAAAACGTCAGTAATCGCAGAAACATGCGAAAAGTGAAATGAAACGTACCAATTTACGGTACACTTTCTATATCTACAACAGCATGTTATGCAATTTACTTTTTTAAGGCAAGAGATACTTGCTATAACCTCATCTTCATTTCACACATATCAAACACATATTCTCTAGTCGCAGTTAGTCGATTTAAACCGTCTTGGTTATAGTTCCCTCGGTATCTTTTCAAACCGATGCATATTTAATCTTTCCATATGGTAGCAGTCTTTCAGTACATTATCCTGATTAACGCCAGATGATTTTACTCCTAGGTGGGAGACTTAACCTTAAGAAAAAGTTAAGGGGCACCGTTTTAAGAGGTCACTTTGTGAAGTTCAAAAATTGTGCTGATTCAAATGTCGTAATAGTTACCATAGTCAAATGGTCACCTAAATTAAGTGGATGCGGCCACTCGTAGTAACAGTCAAAAAGTGAATATTTCTGTCTCACGGCTTTTACGTTGCACACACGTTCCAAATATTCTAAGGCGTTAACAATGACCAGGCTGCTTTGCGGGTAACCAAATTACAAGGCTGCTCTATTGTTGCCAACTGTTGACAACTCTACTGTTGTCAACTTTATGTTGGACATAAGTAAAGAGTGGTTGTAGAGCATAAATTCATTTGAAAGAGAAGAAAAGCGATGATTGGGGTTTCAGACATTTTCAACAGAAAATGAAAACAACCTTAAAGATTCGGTTTTGTTAAGTTAGCAGAAAATCCAGTCGTTAACATTTTTTCTTGAGCTGTACAAAGTTTATAATGAAAAATCTTATCTTTTAATACGAATTTGACAACATTTAATAGACCATTTTTGAATTTTTCGAAAAATAGTGATTCAAATTGTACAACAGCAAATCGAGGAAGTTTTTTTTAAAAATTGATCATTCAATCAATAGACTTTATCTGAAGAGGGTAACACATAACTGCAAATAAGAACTGATGAATCAGTGGCCCTCAAAAAATATATCTTTGTGCAATGTGATGTTTGTTGCCGTTGTTACAGTGGCTTGGCAACTCCCCAAACTGGTGATGTCCCACTTTAAACCCCTCTCAAGAGAAATGTCTACCGACACCCTGGAATGTATATACACGTAGAGTACGTGAATGCAAAAGTCAGTGACCCAAACATAAATATGATAAAAGAATTTGAAATATGAGATAAAAAATATATCTTTTGAAATAAAAAAGCACATAAAAACATATAAAAGTAGTCTTTCAACCATATAAAAAACTTAATTTTGGTAAGCTCGTCACACTGCCACACTGTCACAGTTCTAAGACATATCGGAGTAAATGTATTTCTGGTAGCATCGCTTTATAAAAGTTATATAGCGAGCATTAAGAACAACCATACAATTTGAGCGACTGAGTCCACTTTGGTATCATATTCCATAGCTTCATTTTCTAAAAAAACCGCGCTGAAAGATTTAATTGAGCTCTGCATTTGGGAAATATAACACAAATCAATATTCCACCATTTTGCTCAAGAAAGTGTGACAGATAAAGACTGCTTTCCTGTGTCACAGGCGTTTGAAAAAATATCTTTCACTTGAACTTTGAACTAAACGGATAAACATTTTTGCTCGCCTGTAAAAGTTATAATTAAGAAACATTTTTTTGATCAAACCAAGCATCACTTGCATTAATCAAATCCGATCATACAAGAGCTAAATTGCTCTGGAGATATCTCATGCTATCACAAGGCAAACTTACCACAATAACGACACCAACAGGAGGTATTAACATTGTGATCATTACGTCTCGTGAAATCCAGCAACTTGAAAAACAAAAATTAATAAATTAGGAAACACTCATTAGACGTTTCCACGAGAATCTACTCAAAAAAACAAATTTTATTCATAGAAGCACATATAGTCTGAGTAATTCATTGCTTATGCACTTATTTTCTATTTATTTTTTAATAAATGAATTTAGCAAATAAATAAATTAGTTTTTAGTACCTGATGGCATATGTATTCAAAACCATTTGCATTTTTATCTTCAAAGTTTTAGCCTTTTATATGTACAAAAAACATTTTATTTATCAATGTGTTTATTTATTCGTTGATATACATTGTACTTATTTGTTCATTCATTATTTAACAATAAATGAATTATATATATATATATATATATATATATGTGTGTGTGTGTGTGTGTGTGTGTGTGTGTGTGTGTGTGTGTATATATATATATGTTCAATCTGCAGACGTACGTTTCGCTGTACTACAGCTCATCAGTGTAGCTCGGAACGAACTTGAATTGATAAGGGACCAGAGTGCTCAAACCGCTACTCAAGCGGTGGGCATACATATATACATATATATGTATATATGTATGTGTATACATATGTTTATATATCAAATATACATATATATTATATACGTATACATATACATATATATTATATACGTATCCTACAATAATTTTTCTCATTATAAAGCTTTGAAATAGAACAGAAACTCACACAAAAAACGGTGACAGAGGCCCTAAGTGTGCTACTACATGTTTTAAACATTAAAATGTCCAAAGTACTTAATCCTTTCATCATGCAAATCCACAAATTCTTTTTCCTTTTTTTTCCCTTTTTTCCTCTGGTAGAGACCATATATTGAACAAAGTACGCTGTCTTTTTGCCATTGAGCTTTTGTTTACGAGGAAAACCGCGCAAAACGCGTGTTTTCTAATGGCTGGTAGATACTAGCGCGAACATTTCGGGACATATCCATAGCTGCTCCTCCACAGTTTTAGTTTTATTGATCAATTATTACACTTTAGTCGGGGACTTTTTTTCCACTTGATGTTACGCCACATTTCCTCCAGATGCCAAGATTCATTAAATATGAAAGTACAAATTTTGGGTTTTTCGGCAGAAATGGGGGGGCTCTGTCCCAATTTTAAAAGTGCGGGGGCTCAAGCCCCCCTTGCCCCCCTATATCTCCGCCCCTGATGTATATATATGTGTGTGTGTGTGTGTGTGTGTATATATATATATATATATATATATATATATACAAAATAACATAAACTTAAAATGTCTTGTGTCGCTACTCCGAGTTTCACGCAAGTATTGAGCACTCTTAATGCCAAAGCCATCCCTTGTTTTGGTTGATTTTGGTATATATATCCCATCCCACATTTCGTTGTTGTTGAGCACTCTACGGATATATAACGATAACCAATAGCGTTAAGCAATGCCCACTGCTCGAGTAGCGGTTTGAGCACTGTGGTCCCTTATTAATCCAAGTTCGTTCCGAGCTGCACTGATGAGCTGTAGTACAGCGAAACGTACGTCTGCAGATTGAATATATATATATATATATGATGAAAAGTTTGTTCTCAAGCTTTTATCTCAGAAAATTTCTGAGCTCCCCAACGGGAATCGAAACGTGTCTCCCGATTGCCAGTACGGTTGTTTTACCACCAGAGACTATAGGGTCTCCTTATAGTCTGGTGGTAAAACAATCGTACCGGCAATCGGGAGACACGGGTTCGATTCCCGTTGGGGAGCTCAGAAATTTTCTGAGATAAAAGCTTGAGAACAAACTTTTCATCATGCATATATCCAAGCTTACAAACATCTACACTTAGTAAGATGAAATTTACTTATATATATATATATATATATATATATATATACATATATATAAATACACATATATGTACAGTATGTTTATATGTATGTCTATATGTATGTCTCTATGTATGTCTATATGTATGTCTATATGTATGTCTATATGTATATCCATATGTATGTCTATATGTAGGTGTCTATGTATGTATGTATGTATGTATGTAGAAAAAACTGTATATTGTGGTAACGACGGAGACTATAAATAAGTTAACCACTCATTTCGCACAAACATTTTCGCTTTTATAAAAGCTCTTCAGGTGCTAACTAAATATTGAGTGGCTATGCTATTTATATTTATAGGTTCGGTGCATTTGGTTTTACGTCACAACATGCGTAATGTTACTGTTATGTAAATTATGCTTATATGATAAATTCCATTGCTATATATTTGTATAGATATAGTAATGTGCATGTGTATGTCTATGTATGTATATATATATTTACTCCGATCAACTGTATATTCTGAAAGAAATTTCAAACTATATATAATATGTATACTTCTCAAACTCATTAATAATTCATGACCTAATTAACCAACCAGACGAACATATTTGGTCATGTGCATGTGTTTTGAAACCGGTAAAGGTCGCGTAAAATGAATTCATAATTAAGAAATCAGATAATAGACGGCTCTTACTTAGAACCGTTTATTACCACATTTCTTAATTGTAAATTCAAAATAGGCGATTGAGAAGCTATTTTTCATAAACTCGTGTCTCGTGTTTTACCAGGGGTTAGAAGCACTCGAGAACAATAAAAACCACTCAGCCTACCGCCTCGTGATTTTCAATGTTCTCTCGCATTTGTAAAACATTCGAGAACAACAAAAATCGTTTGGCCTACGGCCTTGTGATTTTCATTATCCTCTCATGTTTTACAAACACTCGAGAACAATCAAAATCACTCGGTTCACGGCCGCGTGATTTTCATTGTTCTCTGGTGTTTGTAACCCCTGGTAAAACACGAGACACGAGTTTATGAGATATTACATAATTATACATTTTGAAAGATACAAAATAATCAGGACGATTATACAAAGCTAAATGAATAGTTTCCTACAAAGATCAGCCACCTGATGAAACAAGGCGATTCTTTCTACACGTCCTTACGTCACTTCTTCATTTAACAATTTCTCAACATGGGGAGGGATTTACTGGTTTTATTTTAGGAAATCTACCGCCAGCTCTTTGAAGAATCTACTGCCAGCTTCCCAGAACGCATGTTATTAAAAAAAGATTTGAACTTACATTGAACTAGTTCCATAATCGTCCCAATACAATCCCATTGCTATGGATACAACCAATAAAGGAACTCCTGAACAAAACAAAAGATTCAACCAGATACAATCAATTTCCAAATTTATTTTTCGACAGAACTTTGTTTAGTTGCTCTAACCATCGTCTACAACAAACATCCAAGTTCTCAAGGCGTAGTCAATCTAAGAGGCGAGCGGAACTTATTTAGCAAATCGTAGCATCTGTTGGCATTATCACCGTAGCGTTGACTCCAGTGCTGGATTAAGACTATGAGAGGCCCGGGCCAAATTCTGGGGGACCTCTAGGCCTTAATTCGTTTTCTACTGTCTCCTGTAAGCTACAGCTTACATAGCAGTATATCTTTGGTGTAATTGACTAATAAGGACACATAATCGTCAAAGAATTTTTTATGGATTATAGAAAAATGGAGAAAAATATGACGAATTTACCATATTTTATAACTTATAAAATTCCAATACTGTAGACCATAGAGAGAGTTCGATACAAAAGCCTCTTTCACTTTAGTTCGTGTAAGTTATGTTTTCAAGAAAAAAAAAAAAAAAAGAACAAAGTTAATGTTAAGGCCATAGGCAGTAGTCAACTGAAGTTACTTTATGAATTCTTTTTGCATTTTTTACTGGCACTGGTGGATAGAATTTTATCCAGGCATAAAAATCTTAAAACATCCTACTTAAAGGAGAAAATGGTTAAGCTTGATAGTTTTAGTTGGCTCGTGGTGATTCTTAGGTGGTTCTTTATCAAATTCAACTCAAGATCTTTATATGTGATATCAATATCTTTTTAACCGGCCTAAAGCCGCGACTGCTTCTCAACGGCATTTACAGATCATCATACACTATACTTCCACGACAAAGCAGCGCTTAATATTCCGCTTTACTGATGGCAAGCTAGTGACCAAATATGAGGTGAAAAATCGACACTAAATGTTTATCGTTCTTTAATATTACAAAATATTTAAAAAGTGGGATCCTTAAGTGTGGCAGCCCGGGGCCCAGGCCCGAAGTCCCTGGACTTAATCCGCCGCTGGTTGACGTTGATCAACGATGGGCTTCCCATTCTTTTCGGCGCGTCTTAGAATTCCACAATACTGTTAGAATTTTGTCAAACAACGCGTTAAAATCGATATTTTTCGTTAAATTTCGCAGTAGAGGTATTCTTTGGTTAAGTGGACAAAGTTAGGCATCAAGAATAGTCTAGATAATATTATCATTTGTTCATCCAAATCATTGTTTTCGTTTTTCGTTTGACATTTCGTTTTCCTGTACGGAAACCGTCTTCGGAGACGTTACTGATGGCAGACGATGGAAAAATTTTTGATACGTTACATTTTTATTGATTTTGCGTCAACGTCATGTGGTTTTGTTTCCCTATGTACAATTTCTTGGTGCCAGTAATTCTGGTTTCTCAAAAGTCTCAAATATGTTCTGGGTAATTCACCACAAACACTTCTGACATTCTTTTCGACATTCACGTACCAGATTTTGAGAAAGGACCTTCGAAATAGCTCATTGCAAAATCTAGACAAGTAGTGCTCTTCCAATCATTTTCGTGTTTGCTCTTCAAGTGATGAACTGCTATGTACTTTGTTTTATAACCTAACGCCGTGCAACGTTTGTGCCAATTTATCCTGCGGTTCAAATTTGGAATTTCTGCCGGATGTAGTTGGCTGCGACTTCTTCACATTTAACCCTGTAGATGGCTCCTTTTCTACAACACGATTTAATCGTAGAGTCTCTCACAGTTGTCATAATACTACGTCGGTTTGGTGCAACGTGGATTTTGTATGGTGGAAGAATTTGGGCCATGCAGGGTTTCCGATGTACGTTTGATGTAAGGGATGAGGTAACAGTTGCCTTTTCCTTTCCCTCCGTGACAGTTCAATTAGATACGTTTGGGTGTCGGTTTAATACGTTTTAAACGAAACTTTTTTGTGGTTATTTCTCCTAGAAACGTCTTTTACATGGCCAGTTTCTAAGTGAAGATCATCCACTGAACTGTAGACAACTCGAGCTCTTTTTCCACCAAGGTCGATACATGTAGTAGGTTTCGGTGAAGATGAATGGAATTAAGGATGAGTAATCTAGAGAGCGGCCTGTGACAGTTGGTTTTCCGAAGACTTTCGTTCGGAGTTTGTTGTCTTTTCTAATTACAACCCTGTCCAGAAAAGGACGTTTTCCGTCTTTTCCAACTTCAAAAGTAAACTGTACGTTGGGATTCTGCTTGTTCTGATGATCAATAAACTTTCTTTTAATCCTTTGCTACACTTGTTAGAATGTCATCCACATTGCAGAACCAAATAAGCGAGGAATTCGAGTTAGTTGGTATCGCTTGTTTTCCTCTAAGTTGCATGAAAATCCCTACTACCACAACTGATACAGAAGAGCCCATTGCAAGACTGTGTTGTTGTTAAAAATATCCGTACATATATCTTGTTAACAAATTCTTTGCTGATGCGTATGCGGTGCTTTGATTGACATGTTAGAGGATTGAGGATGTTTGCAAGGTATATTTTAAGAGTTCGTACGTAGGTGAAGAGCAAAAAGATATGACTGGTCTTATCGGTATATTCTCCTTATGTATTTATAGCAAATCATATAGCTTGGTAAAAACTTAAAGGGTTGATATTTGATAATTAATTGCCGTGACTGATCTCAAAAAACTCCAACGTTTCGAGTTTGCCAAGGGCCTTTGCTCAAAACGTTAGAATTCTTTGAGGTAAGTCACGGTAGTTATCAACCTTTTAACTTTTTACCTTATTTATCACTGTCTACGTAGTAATCTACTGTTATATCAATCACGGCAGTTATCAACCTTTTAACTTTTTACCTTATTTATCACTGTCTACGCAGTATTCTATTTTTATATCAAATAATTTTGGAGCTTGGGCGAAGGAGCCAGGAAGTTTCGAATTCAATGTGTTCTTTAAGAATATTTGCTCTACGTAATGCTTGAAGTTTATTGTTTGTTATTAAAGTTTGTGATGGAAGTTGGCGATCCAACTTCTAATGCGTGTGTTCGTCATTTACTAAGTTATCCGTCTTATGACGGTGTTTTGATTTATTCATAATTGTTACCTGTCCCTAGTTAACCGGTGTAATAACTATCGTCCCGTCGCTTTCAATATCTTGACAGAGCGTTATGTTCATATTTCATCAAACTGCTTACGGGCTTTTAGCTGGGCTATACCGTGGACGTCGTTCTGACTCTTTTTCCTTCTCTGCCATCGCCGATGTCAATGCGAAGGCCAGTAGCTCTCTCTATTCCGGCAAAGATATTAGCTGTTGAAACAATCTTTGGTGCTTTGGAGTGCTTCATACACAATGACAGTACGTGCGCGCATCTCATTTCATTTTAAAACGCGCCCTGAAATATTCATAACCAAGTTTCGGCTTGCTTTTGCTTGGTTGCTTTCTGCTCAGGTTTTTGCAACCTATCCCTCATTCATTTTTTCTATTCTTATTTATTTTAGCATTTTCTTGTGCTAGACGCTGGAGTTTCTAGAAACTCTATAATTTTTGCGCCAATTCTTTTCAAGTATTTTCATTATATCCTTATTAGCTTTCTCGTGACAGTTTTTTCGTTTATAGCAGTCTCTCGTTCTCACGAATTATTTAGTTAGTTAGTTTTCTACTAAGTTGTCCCGCCGGTCTGATCCCGTCATTTGTCTTTAAAGGGGATCTTGTCATATAAGTTGGGGGAATTATCTCTTTCTCCTTAACCTGTCGTTGAATCACAACTGTACATTATTTACGTATTCTTTAAAAAGTCACTCGTTCTCTCGTCCGTATTCTCTCCATTCGGATAACGGTTTGAATCCGGGTTTTGCAAATAACATTATATGTTCATTCAGATCATTTTCCAAGATTTTGTATGATCTTTCGGTTTCCTTTACGGAAACCATCTTAAGAGACGTTAATGATGAGCAGAGCAGAGCCACAGAAGAGCAGAATGGAATAGAATAGCAACGGAACAGAACAGAACACAGCTGAATGCTGTGGCGCAGCTGAATGCTGTGATTTCCGGTAAATGGTAAAACGATTGAAAGTTGTAATCTTCATGCAGTCAGAAATGCCACGTATTGTATGTAGGTGGAACTTGCCGAACTTTACACACTACGGTTTGTGAGCACGTGGGTATTTCGGCCTACACGGACTTTTAACTAGTGATTCACAATTAGACGTTCTTCTTAAGGAAAGTTTATTAATATCCAAAATCAGTCCTTCTCTCAACACAAACCTTCGATCTTTTCCATTACTGTTGTTTTGACTATTTACCTCCTTAAACTTTTCAACATCTTTACATTAACTTCCGCCGTCTCTCCTTCTCTCTAACTACTTATGCATTATCACATCTATTTCTGTAATCGTTTAGGAGATCTAAGACTACAATTCTGCATTCCCTCTGATGATGTTACATGTAAAGTGACGAAACGTCAGCTACATTAAAGAATTCTTATTATCCCTGTCTCAAAAATTATCTGCTGGGCATAAATTTCCATTACGAGACTACGCTTCTCGTGTGGTACCTCAATAACAACTATTTTGACAAATAGATACGACAATGGATTCTACATCATTCTGAACTCAATTTTGAAAGAATTAAGAATATGGAAGGTCGTCTTTTTTACATCTCAAGGCACTAACGGGTACTCACCGTATCCTAATAGAAGATATTTCCTGAAGGAACTGCTCGCCCGAGAACCAAATACTTTGATCAATGATTTGTACATGTAAAGTCCTTCAACAAGCATCCACGAGAACATTGCCAGCAGGAAAAAATGAAGGGTAACAGCGAAAATTTTGCAAAGCCACTAGTGAAAAAAAATATGATATAATTATCGCATAAAACTCTTAGAGAGCCGTAAGAATATAGTCTTGTAAACTTTTTGAAAGTACAGTTGTAGCTAAGTCGCTTTATCCATGTTACAAGTAAAACTAAAGTCTGACCAAGGCAAAGTCTCAAGTCAAGTATCACGTCTTCGAGAACATATGAGTCCCTCCAGTCAAGTCTCACGTATTTAAGAGAGCTCTGAGACCCAATAAAGTTCCAGCTAATCATGGGCACATACAGTAGCTCTGCTGGACCTTCTGAGCACGAAAGTAAAAACTGAAACATCCAAAATTATCCAAACATGCAAAATACTGCACAAAATTATTTAGGACTAACAATGAATGCGATACAGAGAGGGAATTATATATATAGTACACTATATCTGAAATTATTGTTACAGCTATAATTCATCATCAGTTCAAAAAACCAAAACAGACTTTCAGGTGAACGTGGTTTAGTCCGGTCAACCTGTATCTACTAAAGCACACACAGAAAGGGCACAGAAAGTATGTGCAATCCCCATTTTGCTATGGCCGACAAATTTTTATCTCATTTACTTTAGTTTTAACCGTTAAGGTGAAAAAGTGCACAAGATGTGACTTGTTGATGCCTTAAATTTTTAAATATGTACATTTTGGACAGGAAATAAATTTATGTAAATGCATTTATAAACAGTAAATTTTGCCTCAATTGCCTCAAATTTTGAATCATTAATCAAAACTTTCGAAACACCTTCTGTTGCCGGAATGCCAGTACATGGCCACTGAGACTTTGAAATTTCAAAATATTGTCGGTTACATGCCCAGACCTGCAAAACAAATCGCCGATCCAGTGACCATGAGTGTTCGAGGAATGCTCACTTCATTGCAAAAATAATCGATGACCCTTGACTTCATTCTTATATAGAAGCACGACGAATTGCCACTCTGATCCAAACAATTAAAAATCAAACCTTTCCCATCACATATTTTCAGTCTTTCAAAATTTGATTTATAAAAAATCTACGATGTGAGCATCCAAGCATTTAGAAGTTTAGGAAAGCGTTTTTAAGGATTTTTAAATTAGGAGTCCTGTAATTACAACTGTACTCTTAAAGTGTTTTTATGAAGACAACTATCGAAATAATACTGTACACATACTCTAATAAATTTTGCTACACAACTCTTAATTACATCGAAGTAGATGAACGATCTTCAAGCTCGATACTCAGAAAATGATATCTGAGCCCCAGACAGGGATCGAACCCGTCTTAATTACATCATTAAAAATTTATGAAATATATCTGTTATACTTACATAAATATTAATGTGCTCTGCCCCCACGACAAATGTCAACTGACTTAGACCTATGTTTATCGCAAGGTGTTTGTGGATTGATATTCTATCACTTTTTAGCCTAAAAACGATAAAGTTTCGTTACAGTTTTATTTTAAAACCTGGGTAACATATGTCACAAATTCTGTTTTAAGTAAGAGTTTCCAAGCTTTCCAAACGTTGGACTAAAGGTGTAAGTGTCCCTCCATTGAGAATTGAGAGGGTCGTGAGACGTTTATCGACAAGTATACCAGCAAACTAAGGCCAAACAGATTGCAATAGGGAATACGAAGTTTCGATAAAGATCGCTCTGGCACAGATAAGACGCCGTTTAGCCAACCATATCTGAGCCTTATCCAGGAGATGAGGCCCGGCTATGCGATGCCAGTGCTCGCAAATCAAACATGGTGATCTCAGAACGCAACAATGACCTTCGACTTACATTATACACCAACAACATATGCAATTCGGGGTCTCAGACCAATTATGGGTGTAGGCCAGGAACAGGGCCAAATCATGGCATCCTCGGCGAGTTTAGATCTGTAGAGATGAACCTTGGGCTCATGTTGAGTCCAGAAAAGCTTATAAGTTTCTTAATCTCAGGGTGGCCATGTAAGTTGAGAGAGTACATGATTGATTTTGTTGAACGACTCGCCATTTCGCATTCTTAACCATGGAGGAGAGTTTCAGGGTTTTTTTGTTGTCACCACCACAGTCAGTTTTTTACTAATCAGTACATCTCGTATAGATTTTTGTAACAAAAAAACCTCAGAAAAATAAACGAGAGAAGGCTGGGGAAAATATCACACTGTTACAATCGAAGGCTGTCATTTCAGCTGCCATAAACATCATGAATTTTGTTTTAAATTACAACTGCCATAGAATACTTGTTCGTGTAAGAATGGGCCTGGCGGTCATCTCAGAAAGTTTCAGGCCTTTGTTATATTATAGTGACCACTGTGAATAAACCAAGGATGAAGTAAAGAGGAAAAACTTGTATAAATATATGTTCTCAAACAGATCTGTGACAGTAATCCAATTCATTGAACATCCTGGCCAAATTAAACAAGCAAAATATAGACCTTCAATATTAAACTCAAAGTTGTTCGTGAAACAATATTTAAAAGTAGCTTTCTCTAGGCCCTAAACCCAACTCAGATGGGATGTCTCTGATTGACGAGTACAATCGTTAGGCGTCAGCCAGAGTTAAATAGTCTGGAATTACAGCTAGAGGATGCAAAATAATAGAAGATAAGCCCTGCCGTTAGATAATTGAGATAATTAGAACCACTTTCAGACAGGATGTCTTCCCTTGACGAGTGCAATCTTATAGCATCAGCCCGCGTAAAACAAAAAACTGATCCTGTCGGCAAAGAGTCAAGAGAAACCAAAATTGGAGACGAACCTCGTCTCCATTTGACATAGTATTTCATAAGCTTTTAGTTTGGTTGTGCGAAAATATTAGGCAAAATATCTCCCCGTTTTGAAAACATCGTCCTTCATAGAATTGTAACATTATTGATGTAAGACTTTTTTGGAAATACATCAAAAATATCCAGAATATGTCCGTAACTAAGTGTTGACATAAGATTTATCAAAAGGTTCAACTAGTTTAAAAAATAACAATCTGAAGTGATTGAAAAATTATTTTGCTGAGCTTTCAGTCTACGCGACCATGGAAATGATTATGAGATTTTTCATTCGTATTAGCTCTGATGATCGTCGCGTAGACCGAAAGCCCATCAAAATAATTTTTCAATCACTTCTGGTTTCTATTTTTCAAACCACTTGTATCTTTTACCTAGTTATGAACATATTCCAGACATCATTGATGTATTTCCAAAAATACCTCAAAACTTTCCGAATCCCTCAAGGGTTAAACATATACACATACTTTTAACCTGTTTACTCGTGAAGTTAAGAAGTTAAGATTAGCATTGTTTGCTTGTCATATTGAACTCGATACCTTAATATCTGGTAAATCATAACAGCGACAAAAGCCGATACAACGGATATACAACAAGTTATATACGACAGGATGGATAGGATGAGATCGTGGCTCGTCGATATCTTTCTCTGTAAAGTAAAAAAAAAGTTTAAATACTTAATTTTGATCTATTTCTAAATTTTATTTTCTTAATTTTTAATTAGAAATAAATAATAGTCCAAAAACACCGTTTAACTCTTGATAAAACTATATGCTGTAGAAGATAAGAAATACGTGAAAAGTTCACTAAATAATTAAAAAATACTTCTCAGGTCTGAGAAGAAGTATGTATACACATATTTACGGGTTGGAGGAAAATTGTGGTTTGTGGACCCAACACCATGCACCATTGTTAGCCGAGGTGGTTTCATTATGTCGGATGTTTTGTGGCCAACCTATGAAAAGGGCTTTGAACAACAACAAACTAGTAAGCGCGTACTATCAGTCTACTCCCAGTTTTCATGTTATTCACTGCCCTGGGTTACTTCATAAAGTTCACAATTTCCCTAGCGTCTGGCGAGGATTGTTCGCTCGAATAAAAAACAAGAGGCAATTTTACTTCCATCTTGCAGAAGAAAACTGTATGCTCTCATCGACATAGTAACTTCGAAACTGCGTTTTTCGACTAATTTTCAGCAGTTCTTATACATTGACTATATTTATCTACTCAGTGACATAGAAGCGGCAGAGGGCATATCTACGGTGATACTTTTCGCTCTGCCAGCTAGCACAGAGTCACTTTATGCCAGAGAAAGTAAGGCATAGTTCAAACGTCAAACTGTTCATGTGCCGAACCAAATGCAAATCTGTTTGTACAAAGGATCTTGCTCATTAACATTAGATTCGGCACATGAAAAGTTCGACGTTTGAACTGGGCCTACACATCTTTGCCACGACAGGTCATACGTCAGAAGTCAGAACTGCTAAAATCAATAAAGGCAATGTATGTGATTTAAAAGACATAGAATACTTCATGTAGTTAAAGTCTGCATACGATTTTTCCCTCGCCCACTGCCCAACGTCCCCCTGCTGCATGCAATATCTTCATGACAAGCAGTCTATGCAGCATGACATCTTCATATGTGATTCGTTCCAATTCCTTCTTAATGTTTTCACCGGTTTAACGCATACACCAAGGTGACAATCGCGAGTCGTAAAATTGCACTTGTAAATGGGCCATCAATTTCAAGCTTACGACACTAGTTCGTGTCATTCATAGTATAACAATCCCCATACTTATAAAAAAAAACTTTTATAATAAGATTGTAGTATAGCCAGTGGCACCCAGGTCCATGGGCACTTGCGTTTTTAATTTTTTTTTTTACGCGCGAGTTCGTAATAAGCGTAAATACCACGCAAAACCACTACCCATCCTGTAATTTGTTCATTTTGTAAATACTGAGATCATCTTTATCGATGAAAATGCGTTCAAATTCTCCTGGCGTTCCTGATCGGACAAAACACTTCTCCCTCGCGTGCAAAGTCATTTCGCATTTTTGATTGCCTGGAGAATTTAAAACCGATGTTTGCGCACGGTCAATTTATTCATTGAGAAAATCAAAATGTGTAAGGAATAATTTTGTTTTCCTTACCTGCACTCCATGAACATCAACCAATAAAGCAAAGTTGGTGAAGTGAGAACAGTGACATATGGTATGAGTCTTGTTGCTGGAATGGACGAAACACCCGGACTTGAGCCACCTGTTACTTGAACCACTCAAACTATAGGTAGAATATGTGGTTAAATTTTATTAGTCACATTGAAATTATGAAAATACGCATTGGTCTTTTTTTGACAGACAGCGTATTGTTTTGGATGCAAATATGGTAAATATAAGGTATACCTTTCGTCTGTATTGAGATAAACACATTGCAGTTTTGCGTCTAATGTCTGAAAGAAGGAAAAATTTATCAGACAAAAGCTAGTGTTGTCAAATGTTCAATTACGGTATTACGGCCTAACGACCGAATTCAGTTGGTACTACTTCAATACAGACATAGATGTTATTATTATCATTTTACATCAAATTGCAGAGACAAGTAAGAAGTCGAAAAACACCTTACTTGTTTCGTGAAACAAATTCTCTCAATTCAACTGTAGAAATACCTGTAGAAGCATTCTTTTGTATCTATTCTGACTATATAAAATATTTTGAAATACTGTGAACCAAAAGAACAGATAACGCCAAATCAGAATGAGCTTGACAGTTTGTGGCCTGGGCTCTAACGTGCTTGCTGCTTATCCAGTAATTTTGGTTCTCGTGGCTTTTGAAAAGTATTGACAAAGCCAGTCTCAACAGATCAGGATAATACACCCTTTCTTTAGTATTAGATTTCTTCTTCTGAATACGACATAGTTCTTCTCGAAAATCGATAAAACTCCAGTGCTCATGTTGATTCCACCTTTTTGAAATGCTGCCGATCGCTAGGCATGCTAATTCATAAAGAAGTTATTTCACATCATATTCCGTCTACTCTGCTACTCTGAACAGAAATGCCAGAATACCATTTAGTTTATTCCTAATACATAATAGGTTCTTAAAAGAACTTATTATATGGTTGGCATTGCTTCCGGTGAGATGCAGCGTTCTGATTAGCTGAGACACTCTGACTGGCAGCCATTACTCTCCTGCAATGGACTGGTCCATTACGGGATCTTGCTTGCATCAGCAAATGTTTAGAGCTTGTTTTTGCCAGCGACTTCGTGTTTTGGGGGATTTTTTTTTTATTCGTCTGCTTTTACGATTAAAGTAATCGAGGAAAAGATTTAACCAAGCCATCAGCGGCTCGTATTTGGTTAATCCTGAATAAAACGTTGTTAAATCTCGTTTATTTGTCTTCAAAGCAATTGGGAAATTTTCCCGCCAAAACTTGCCGGCCTGTGGGAAAAATCTGCTGCCAGAAAAAAACCGCGATTTTATTGGCATTGTTTTCATTTAGATGTCTAAATTGTTGGTTTATACTGAGGAATTCACAGCAAATTGATCTTTGTTTGCGCTCTGTACCTGCAAAAGCGCCTGACGACTTACTCTTTGTCACGCTATACCAATGTAACATATTTTTACAAGACTGAGTATATTTTGCTTGTTTAAAACAAGCCATACAATAAACCTCTTATTAACTTCGTTCGCTAGGTCATTACTGGAAAATATCAGACCGGGGTCTTTTGTGTACAGACCTCACCCCCCAGGCTCGATCAGTACTGTCTAGATCCCGGTCTGATATTTTCCCGTAATAAACGCGCTCTCGGAGGAGAAACAGAAAGAGCTAGAAAATTATGGTGGGAAGAAAAATGTAGAGAACTAGAAGAACTTGAAAGTAAGGGTAGATCAGATTTGATGTACAATGAAGTAAAACAATTAACAGAACAGAAAACACAGAATGCTAGTACAGCTGTTAAAAACAATAAGGGTATTATTCTAACTGACCCAGATGAAGTGAAAATTAGGTGGAAGGAATACATTGAAGAACTTTATGACAAAGATGGTAAACCACGAGAAGAGGACCTTAATTTAGAACAAGAACAAAACATAGATGAAGATCAAAAAGGGCCTGATATACTCAGCAGTGAACTAAGGGAAGGGCTTGAACTCATGAAGACCAAGAAATCTGAAGGAATAGATGCAATTCCAGCAGAATATTAAAAAATTTGGGAGACAAGGGTAGAAGAGAACTGGTCAAACATCTGTAAACAAATGTACATCATGGGAGTACGGCCTATGGAATTTACAGAACTGTTGATGGTGCCAATACCGAAGGTGAAGAATACTCTGGAATATAAAGAGAATAGAACCATTACATTAATTGTACATGCATCTACAATTATGCTAAGAATACTAAAACGAAGAGTAGAAGCGAAAGCATTGAGTTGCATTGGAAAGCCACAGTTTGGGTTCAAGAAAGGATGTAGGATAAGAGAAGCACAGGCTGCTATGAGAATAGCGCGCGAATGATCATTAGAATTTGATAATGAGATATATGTGTGCTTTGTAAATTTCGAAAAGACCTTTGACAGAGTGAACTGGGTGAAAATGATGGAAATATTAAGAGAAATTGGGATTGACTGGAAAGACAGAAGAATGATCCTGAAGCTATACCTAGATTAGAAGGCAAGAGTTAGAGTAGGAGGCGATGAATCGCAACAATGCGTTGTCGGAAGAGGAGTAAGACAGGGACGAGGTGCTTGAAAGAGTGGTAGATGGAATAAAGGTAGGTGGTCAGGTGCCATCAGATGTGAGATTTGCTGACAACCAGGTAATATTAGCAACATCAGAAGACGGGTTATAAAGAAATATGAATGCACGAAATGAAGTAACCAACACATATGGCATGAAAATTAACATCAAGAAGACAAAGGTAATGAAGTTATCGAGACATGGAGGTGCCACGCCAAACATCACAATAAATGGTAAGAAAGTCGAGCAAGTAAGAAAGTTCAGATGTTTGGGAGCGCTAATCACAGATGACGGAAGGTGCGAAGTAGAAATAAGAGCAAGAATAGCCATGGCAGAGAAGGCATCTGGAAAGAAAAGGGATTTGGAAATAGAAGAAAATTAATAACGAAGGGATTAAAGATTGAAGAAAGACTGGTTAAAACGCCAGTATGAATTATATTTCTATATGCTTCAGAAACATGGACCTCGAGACAAACAGACATCAAAAGACTAGAAGCATTTGAGATCTGGGTGTGGAGACAAATGATGACAATCAGCTGGACAGAAATGAAGACCAGTAAAGAGGTGCTACAAATGATAGGAGAGAAAAGAATATTGATACAAATGATAACAGAAAGAAAAAAGAACTGGTTGGGCCATATCTTAAGAGGAGAAGGGTTGTTAAAAGAAGTGATTGAAGGTAAAATGATAGATAAAAGACCTTGAGGGATGAAAAGAATTGCCATGCTGGATTTGATCAAGGAAAACAACTACAGAGAAATGAAAAGGAAGGCAGAAGACAGAAAAGGATGGAGAGAAAGGATGCCACGGACGTGCCAACAGGCAGAGAACTAAAGAAGAAAAAGAAGTTATTTATGAGCACATGGACGCATTCGAAGGATCCGATGTAATTTCTAAGCTGATATGAGCGGTTGAAATTGTAGATAGCAATAAACTATTCATAAAACTGGTAAATCTTCTTTGAAAAGTATGCGATTGAAACTCTCAATGGCAATCTTTTCAGAGATGCTTTATAGATTAATTTAATAACAAATCCTTATGTAGGCCAAACAAGCCGACTTCTCCACACACGGATTGCTGATCACTTGGGAATCTCAGCCCTTACTGGCAAAGAGCGTGCTAACCCCTCCACAACAAACATTCTATCACATCACCACGACACTGGCCATCCCACTACATCAGATGATTTCACCATCCTCTCTCACTCCTCTTCGTCTTTCACTCATGAACTCCTCATCAGAGAAAGCTTACTCATTCACAAACTCAATCCTACCCTCAACTCTCAATCAAGCTCAATTCCTGTCTCCTTATTCTGATTGCCTTTACCCTCTTCGCCACCTCTGACATCTCATCACTTCCTATTCCTCTCAAACGCCAAATTTATGCTAATTAGCTATGTAATGATATTTTAGTGATTGCCTCATCGTATTATGTCTCATTCTCTGATGATGTTACGTCTTAAGCAACGAACCATTAGATCTTAATAAACCTTTTGACACAAATATGCCGGTCTTAAGAATTTTTTGCTGGGTCTTGATTTTCATCATTCGAATACGTTTTCCGCCTGGTTCTTCAATTACATCGATTCTAAATCCTTTCTGTGATATTTATCAGAAAGGTTACCTAAATGTTTGAATTAATGCCGACCACAAAACATGGCGTCATGTACGTAGTCTATTCAACTAAAATCAACGCACGATTAAAGAAAACGAAACTGTTCTCGTTAATGAACAAAATTTTATATCGGCTCTCACATACCTGATTAACATGTTGAAACGCAATCACAACGGGATCAGTTAGACTGTGTGAGGATTTAAATGTCTTGGCACCAACTTTAGCGGTTATGATAACGGAATTTATTTTATCATTTGTGCTACGCTGATCCAGAGAGCTAGAATTTAAAACAGCAAATACATCGAGAAATATGTGATCACAATATGTATGTGGGAGCTTTGTGATGTCAGGAATTACCTCTGTATCTCCAATTCTGCGATGGCTGCAAGATTTTTATAAATTGCCGTAAAAATACCACCATATTGTCCTGTAACGAAATAAGCGACTCCTATTCAAGGTACTGAATATGAGCAGGATAACGTAGATCAAAGTTAAGAAACAGATTGTCGTACAGGTTGCCCGTAGACTTCATGCTGCGTTCAGCATTATCCTGAACGAAGTCATTCCCAAAAGCATCAGAAGAAACTCGTTCCCATAGTACATACCATGATAAGTGGCAGGGCTGGCATCAATATTTTGGGGGATGCAACGAAAGATCCAGGTTGTAGGATCGTGAAAGTTTTCGGTCAACCGAACAGAGAAACCTGAGGTTTTCGCCAGAACATTTTTGTATTTTGGTCGATATTTTCAACATAGCATTGACAAAGATTTTGTACTAAATGCTTTTAGAAACATACCATAAAAGTCTACTAGGAGGGGGGATTTAAACTGTGCAGTACCAGCACAAGAATGTAATTACGAGTGCAGCATATTTTTTTCATAGGTACCTAGTCCTGCCACACCGCTGTAAGCCAACTCCAAAATGGCCAGTAGGGTAAAACAACATCTTTGGAAGGCCATGCCATTATTTGAAGAAGAAGCGGACCTCTTCCCTGTGCGCGCCACTCCCATACGATAATTTGTGTATCACTAGTGAAGCGATGCCATTGTGCATCGTATAGGATATAAAGTATGCCTTGACAACATTTAGAAGTTCCTTTGCAATAATCAACTGCATCGAAAACACTGAAATCGATTTCAATTTCATTTTGGGGTCAATTTCAATCCTGAAGTCTACCGACTTTGGTGGAATTGTGTCAAATTAATTGGCAACCATAAGGTGTATGTGGAAAATGAAAATTAACGCCCACCATTGAAATTTGTCAATACTATCCTTTAAACAGAATATGACTTGAAAGCAAAATTTCTTTTATCTGAATAAACGTTTTGTTGTTGACAGCTCTTTGGTTACTCTCTTCGTTCCTGAGATATCTAGATGTCTTCGACAGTTATCAATGACATCATAAGATTAACAAAGCATTTCGAAACTTTGTACATGTGATAGAGTTAATCGAACAAGTCGCTGATGGAGACTATTTATTAGTACTAGCACGACGTTAACAAGTACTTTTCCTCCACTTCTTTGAAGTATTGTGTTTTTCGTCGAATCAGAAGAAGGGGCGTGTCGCTGAGTGCTAATTTCTCACAGTACCTTGAAACTCAAAGGGTTCATAAACCTTATAATTACAACACAAAAATTCTGTTTCCCTGGTAATGAAAAAAGCTCGTTATTTTCGGAAATTTAATGTTCATTTTCTGGTTTTAGGTGATGAGACATATTTTCATTAAAATTTTACATACCAAAAAGTAGTAAACACACAGTAACGTTCCTTATAGTAGAAAGAAAAATGTGCAATTTAGCGTAAGAAACCAAAGTCGGGTAACTGAATTATCACCATACCAATGGGGTTTTTGATCCAATAATGTTTCCTGCCATGGATTACATTCATATGGACATTTTCAACTAAATTCGTGTAAAAGATACAGATGTAAAAGATACAGATGATTTTCTAGAAAGTCCATACGCTCTGCCAATCTTATGGCGTTTGAGATACATATCGAAGTAATCTGAATATCTCTAGACAAAGAGAGAGATAAAAGAGCCGTAAACATGATTCATTATCGTTCTATGCAGCGATTCCTCCCAATAAACAAAATTAATTTCCAATTCAAATGGCATCTGAGATGATCTTTTGTCATATGATGAAGAAAGTCAAACGAAGGAGTGATTTATATCCAAAAAATCCTATCTAATTAAACTTGTGTTATACAGTGAAACCTCTCCTTAAGGAAACCTTTATACTACGGGTACGTGTCTCTAGAGCCTGACAAAATCCCTTACATTTTTTGTTAAAAATCTCTATAATACAGAGCCCGTCTAATACGGACAACGGGTACGAAAAGTCGGCCCTCAAAGAGGAAATTTAATATACACAAAACTTTTTTATTTTGGACCCTACAATCACGACTGCTCGAATAAAATGCAATTTCTTGTTTGTGAAAGGCAAATTTCCAAAGTTCAGTTGTTGTTCGCTAACAATAACTGAACTGAATTTAACTTAATTCGTTGTGAGATTTAATAATCCATTGAAACCCTGTGTATTTAAATTAATTTAAAAATTTAAATTTAAAAAGATGATCTTGAGTTATTTGTGACTTAAATTACAAAGTGATCAATAATGAAGCCTTTAAAATGACCTCAAATATATAATCTCTATAATACGGACACCTCTCTACAACGGACACTTGGCTCCGTCACTTCGGTGTCCGAATTAGAGAGGCTTAAATGTAGTTCTTTGTTATACTGTTTCTGAACATTTTATCCTACCTTGTTTTTCTCCATGTTCAAATAAACTTCTAGGATATGTTATAACACTGCGATGAACTTCTTCTATTTGCCTGCTTGTCCCAAAGTCAAAACCACTAAAATTATCCATGTCTACCACTTGAGATAAAACATCTGAGTAACAGAA
The DNA here is from genome assembly GCA_030142905.1 of Heliopora coerulea. Classification (NCBI taxonomy): domain Eukaryota; kingdom Metazoa; phylum Cnidaria; class Anthozoa; order Scleralcyonacea; family Helioporidae; genus Heliopora; species Heliopora coerulea. The sequence goes on along the minus strand of JASJOG010000003.1, from coordinate 4,638,004 downwards.
CAACGCAATTTCTTATTTTTCAAGAGTCAGTTTATTGTAAGGATTAAATGAATAACGACGTAATGTTGTGAAAGAATGTAATTATTGCACCTCCCAAACAAGGCCTGCTCAGTTTTCAGCTCATATGCACTTAAATTTCAGCGTGCGAGCAAAATTGTCTCTGGCGCCGGCCAATAACTAGGAGAACAACTAGTCCGCGTACTGGTGATTTAGTAGGGAAATAAAGATCCACGACGTCATTCAACGACGACGTCCTTTGAAGAAAAGAATTCTTCATGCAAAACAAGGACAATGAATAATTTTCATTCTCCAAAGCATTCTCAACTGTCGCCGTTCCGCATATAACGTCACCCAGATCATTTTCAGCCGTCAAGGTTCGTCAGCTCACGAAGTGAAAGGAAATCTGTTAGTTAAGGTTGAATTCAAACCGAGACTACAATCGTTTTAGGAGAGCTGGAGCATTTTAGGAGCCATAAAACAAACCACAAGTATCAAGCACGATGGTCAATAAACTGTGGTTTCTTCAAATGCCGAAATTTTAAAAGACCTCGTCGTTCAAGTTTACGTCGTAGATCTTAAGGTCTCCATTGTGCAACCTGAGAAAGGATATAGCTGTCCCAAAAAATGCCGTCATGGGTGCTAAAATTGTCTTCCTAAAACGCATGTCAAGACCGGGCTTTATTGCTTGAGTTACCACTCAGCCCAAGGTTACAACATTATTTCCAGTGGATAACTGTGAAAATGAGTCAGGCAGGGAAGCCTGAGGGCTAAATCTTCGGGTTGCCCGTTGGTATGGTAAACGACTCCAATACAGCTCGCAATTTCATCTGCCAAACAGGTTTTATCGTTCCACTCTGGCTAGTTAAACTGCAAGTTGTTCGTCAGCAGTGTAAATACTACAATGAGATGACTAAGTTACAATGAGGCTTACAGAAAATTTGTCTTGCAACCTGAACCGGGGATCGAAACCAGGGTCTCTCGCTAAGCGTGTTGCAAGCTTGACTTATTGAGAGCCTGTAACAGTAGCATAATACCCATGCATGTTATTCTTTTCCACAGTTATCAACAATTTACTCTGCAATATATTTATAATTCACCAAACATCGACCGATGTGTTCGGGCAAGATGAAATTAGCTGTGGCCGAAGCCAATGTATTTGTATAAATCATCGAGTGTAAAGACTTTGGGACATTCCAAACCCTGTTTTCCGAATCCAAAATTGGTTCTGCGTTGATTTTGTTTAATCTAAAAACGCTTTCTCCTTCCATTGAATTGGATTGGTTGGATTGAATCTGAATATAGATTTGGATTCTCGTAGGGAAACGCAGCCAAAGTTCGAATGAGACCAAGTAGCTTCTGCAGGTAGTTACGTCAGTATCGTGAATTATAGTGCTAAGAAGCCAGACAGGCTAGTGACGTGTATCAATAAAAATTCCCAGTCATCCTATTGGTCATCTGACAATCTTACCTAAGTTATTCATACTGATAATGCTGTGATCTTGTTTGTCAATTAAATTTGGCGAGTGCATTCGTTTTGTTGCGAATATCTCAACCTGTCTGTTCACCAGTACATCTCCAAATTCTTCCATATTCGTGACTAGGGTTAATGCAATGCTTTCTGGCTAAAATAATGTAGACGAGAAAAAAACGTCAATTGCTTCTAAAATATAATGCGAAATTTCTGTCATAATAACTATGTTTAAATAGCTTAATAGCCCTATCTTTTATAGCTGCAAAACACTAAACACAATTCGGGCATCAAGTCGATTTTCATTCAGCGAGAGATGTCCCACCCCTCTGAATGAATTTTGCCCAAATCAAAAAAGTTCAAACAAAGAATTTTCACTCAAAATCTACTTCGTTGTGCTGTGCAATCATACGCTGCGTTGTGCATCCCTGTCGGAGGGAAATAATTATAGTTGTATAAATAGTTCCTAGAATTTTCATGTAAAAAGATCTTTATCGTATAACTGCAACAAATAATCCAGCAAAGCATCACAACTTATCCACTTAGGCATAAATTTCATTTACCTTCTTCACTCCTTCCCATATTGCAAAATTCTGATCATCTAGTAGATTGTTGACTGTTCGACTGTAGCTCTATAAATTTAAACCTTACAATTAAATTTTTGCGGATATCCTTTTAGAAATTTTTGTTTAACTGTATTCCTCATTAAACCAGGTAACGCCTGTATTAATTTGGACCGAGACGGCAAGGCTTCTCATGTTTTTACTTGAACTGCAGATTGTTAGCAAAGAAAAACAGATTTTCTGGGGTCAGATTAGTAAAATTGTAATGCCAAAATTACATTTTATTTGACGTATAAGATCATAACACAAGACAACTATTGGCGATTTTGATATACGATAATTAAACCATGATGCGTCCAGATTTAGCATGTCTCAGAAGCACAAAAATTAACAGTGACAGCATAACCGGAAAGAATGATCTCGAGCGCTCCTGAAGATTTTAACCGGTATAATTGAGGTTAAATGTGGTTAAAATTTTGAGTATGAAAGAAAAAGATGAGCAATGTTAGTACTAAGTCTTTTCAACTCTGAATGGCTCTCAAGTAACTCACATAAAAGGATCAGACATGAACTGATTCGTAATTATCCAATGAAAAAGACACATTACTTCGTCCGAATAACCGTGAAAACACTCTGGACCTGAAAATTCGCCTCATATATACATGTTAATTATACGTATACAAGTCAAATGTGATGAAGTAGCTGCTACGCAAAGAGAAATTTCATGATTAACCATATAATAATGGAAATGAAATTTCATGATTAATCATGAAACGTTGAGCTAAGCTTTACGGAAATAAGAGGTAATAAAATCTAAGCGCCGTTGGAGCTTAATCCTTTCTTGTCCATACCCAACTTTGGTATTTTACTCAGGCTTACGCTAGACGATTTCACTCATCAAGGGGGAGACATCTCGGACAGGAAAGAGTTAAGGACCGAAAATTTTTAATTTTCAATCATTTAAAGTACATCAAAGTCAAATACGGCTACGGCTATAATGCACTCTCATAGACAAAAACATCAAGTTGCATACGATTTCAGTTATTTATCGTGCTTGACTGAAACGCCGTATGAACAACTATTTGTCGTACTTTATGATGTAAACATTCGAAAACACTAAAAACACTCGTTCTAGTGCTCGTTACTTGTGTTCAGATCCTCTGATGAAACATTCAGCCTTGTTGTTGATACATGAAGCGATTTACAATTCTCAGAAGTTCGCCCACCCTTGCTCTTATCTTGATCAATTCATCGTTTTATTTTATAAAAGAGATGTTTGCCTGCCGACCCCCTCGGGTTTCAGTCATTTTCTTAATATTTAAATAGACAAATCATATACTTACAAGGGTAAGCTTTGCAATTTCCTGTTCACTGAAGTTGGATAACCTGGATTCATTTCTATCGACAACAAGATGTTTTAGGACTTTTATGGTTGCAATCAAATCACCACCATAAAGTGTTGATTGGTTCGGACTTGTTATATTTGAAAGCGTCAGACTTTCAGCCAAGATCACTTCATTTGCAACAGTTCTTTCTTTCAGCTTTTGAAAAAAATGCATGAAATTTCTCATAGTAAACAAAATTTTAATATCAATTTATTATTATAAAATAAGCTATGTATTAAATGCCAACCAAAATAATTTCCGAATCTTCAGATTGAATATACATCCTATCACACAAGGACAACGAGTCACAGGAGAATAATTTGTACATGAACAATTTTTATGAAGTCGAATTGTTTTGCATCTTGAGTCAGGTTGTTTGTTCAAGCGAAGATGCAACAGAATAACGATGTCTGAAAAGAGCTTAAGTGTCACAAAACTATGGAAAAAATTTGGCAACATCGTAAAGAACAGTCAACGAAATCAATTCAATGCTTTTTTAAGAAAAACTCAAATTAAATAGCGAAGACTACAAATGTTGGATAGTTCTTCACCAAGTTCCCACATGCGTAAGATACATTTCTTCATTAGAAAGCCATATTCGGCACCCCCAGTTCACTGTTCCTCGCGGGCAATACTGTATCCGACCCTTAAGGAGAACGAGAGACCATTTACAATCTTTAAGGACGAAAAACAATTTACCTGGTTCATAATTGATGTGAAAGGATTACTTCACTGTAATATTATAGTTATAAAAATATTCTATGTGTAATAGATTGCAAAATAATACAATATTTTTATTTACCTTGTTATAAAGAGATGCGATTTCAGGAGAAATGCAATTGCTCATATCAGGACTATTCCAGAGGCCTTCTTCCGTACATTTTCTTGAGCAATTCCCTTAAAACCAATAATATTGGGAAATTATGAGAAGACTGGGCAGATTCATTCACTATCTCCTATTACGTAAGTCAGACTATATTTTAGTTCCGTCGGTGGACATGATGGAAAAATCAGTATGGATTATCTTTTTTGCCTCAAACCAACGTATGGCGGAACTGACCGAAGTTCTTTTCAGTACTGTTAACGCATAGCCAACTAGCAGTTCTCCAAGAGTTTTGAGGCGTACAGGTCGGACCAAATCTCCACTTGCCTTAATAGGTAGTTGGGCAATCCGTAAAGAATATTAATAATAATTATAACATTGAACGGGTAACATTGGAATATTCAAATAAACGCAAATTTGATTTTTCACTCGAAACATATTAATGTTCAATTGTTTGAAATTAATCACAGCATGCAAAAAGTACAGAAATCGATCAGTCTAATTATCATCGTGAAAAGCCCGACAGAAAGTCAGAAATTGATTCCTTAAGATTGGTGGTCCGAAAATAGCTTCAAAGTTTTTTACATGATATCATACTGTCATAGTTGTAACATTTTTACCCTTATAACATCTTAAAATTCTTGGGGAAGTTGATCTCGTTGCTTTTGCAAGGGAAAGTGAGCCCTGTCCCAATTATCGGCGCGGAGTTTCAATTCTGCAAAGGCCGACAATTATTCTAACCGGAAGGGGAATGTTCTCTAGATGATTGTTAGTGGTTCTAATGAAAATTGGAGGGACTTTAAAGCACTTCTACTTCAGAATCATCCTCAGGGCATTATGAAACAAAACTTCACAATTAACCTACAATGCCGAAGTGAACTGAAAAATGTTGACTCGAGCGGGATTTGAACTCGCACCTTCGGGATACCGGTCCGCCGTTCTACCTGTCGAGCTATCGGGTCCACAGGGAACAGGTAGAGCGGTGGACCGGTATCCCGAAGGTGCGAGTTCAAATCCCGCTCGAGTCAACATTTTTCAGTTGACTTCGGCAGTGTAGGTTAATTGTGAAGTTTCGTTTTAAAGCACTTGCCAGAGCAGCTAATTTTATACATTAATATCTTTGCAATTAAACGTTTTAACTCATAACCGAATGACCCTTTACTAATAACAATGAAAAGTCGCTCAGGTTGCTGCATTTGGCAAGAAGGAACAATGAGATAATACACGGGCATGGCTCGAAATTATCATTCACGAGTCCTTTTCAGAAAAACCCAGGAAGGGACTAAGTTAACGAAAAACTTTTCGGAGGAGTAAGTGGTGTCAATTTACGTCCTACACTTCTAAGACCTGACCTACACGATGAACTGTTTGTTCTAATGTATAAGATTTAGTCACAAGATTCTTCAGAAGGCATTGCTACCTTTTTGAGCCAATAAAAAGCAGGAATTGTGCTCTTTAGAGATAATAGTATATACCAGGGGTAAGAATCCTATGCCTCATGACTTGAGGTAGTAGGTATAGTCAGTTGTCTCGCCGTATGTTTGTGAGGATAACTTGGTGCAGTAACACGCATTTGGACTGCTTTGTTCATCATACTCTTCTACTTGTACAAACCTCATACTAGGAAAAATCGTTTACTCAAGGGTGTCTGTTTAAATTTCTCAAATTTCTCAATAGGCTGCGCTTGTTTGATGCAGAGTTTTAACTTGCAGAGGTCATTATAAATCTAAACGGTTTCGTTTATCAACAAAGGCCTGTTCACACTGAACGCGTAACGCGACGCAGTAACCTCACGTCGTTTAGTTTAGTTTAAATCTTTATTTAACGATAAAAGCCAAGAGCTATACAAAGTCCTTAGAGAAAAAGAGAATATTTGGCAAGCAATTGCCTCCGAGCTAAACTCTGAAGCAGGTAAGAAATTTCATTATTATTGTTGTCACTTTTCTCGTAGCCTCGTAGGGATCAGGAGTGCAAATTTACGAGTCGATAATATTTTTTTTTTTTAAATTGTCTCCATTTTCAAATACATTTAACTCCGCACTACGTTTAAAATTTACTATATTAATATTTATAAAGATTGCACGAATAATAAAATACAATGTTTGCTTTCTCGTAGCAGAATAAGGTTTAGGGGTAAAAATTTGCTAGTTTATCTCAGTATATTTTTATTTACGTGTTTTCGCAATTGTTAACTACAATTAACTGCTCACCACCGCTTTAATTTATTATAATATGATTTTAAAACACTGTGGAAACAATAAACTACGATATTAGTCCTTCTTTCTTCGAATATGACGCTACATAAACTTTAAAGCTGAGAAAGACTCCATCACAATATTCTCTTTTCTCGTAGCCGAATACAGGTTCGAGTGTACCTCATCACTATTGTTTTTACTCGATTACTACATCCATTTTCAACTAAATTTAACCACTTACCACATTTTGAATTAATAACATTGTACGAATAACAAATTACAGTATTGATACTCCTTTCATGGTATACCAGAAACAGTATCCAAGAAGTGGAAAGCTATCAGAGATGCCTACAACAGAAAGCTCAAGGAGCGAAAAACCGAAAGTAGACAAGCTGTCAAGAGTATAATTCCATATAAATTTTAAAAACATCTGGGCTTTTTAGACTGTCACCTCAAAAACAGAATGTATGAATTTAGTGTTACATTTACCTTCATGCAGCAATAGCTAGTATATCTCCGATGCAAAATTTCAATTTCTTAATACCACAGAATAGTTCGACTAATTATAAATCTTTTTGATTAATATCATAACTTCCTTTGCAGTACAACCTCCAAGATTTCTCTCATTGAAACTGCTACACCACATTCAGACAAAGAATTTTCTACTGAAGGTTTTCCAGTCTCTCCTCCACCACCACTACCACTAACATAAGATAGATCATTTGAATCTTCGTTTGTCATGATGTACAATGCATGCATCACACATATCTACAGTCTTAAATACAGCATTTCAGCAAAACGCAAGTCGAAAGTAGATTCTGTTGGTGACTCCAGATGTGAGTATCTGGAGACGAAAAAGGCAAAATATTTTCATAAGGAGAAGCAACCGTCTGACGATGAGCACTGGTTGCTGAGCTTGGCCCCAGCATTAGGTCGACTGTCAAATTACAAGAAGGGTAACAGGCTCTAACTTAGAGAGAGAAAGAGAGACAAAAACAGACAGAGACAAAGACAGACAGACAGAAACAGACAAAGACACAAAATATGTTGCTGTACGTGCCAGTGTGAATATTTTTAAATAATTTGTTTCCTTATTAAAAAAAAAGAACTTTGTACGTACATTATTCCTAATCTGTATAAACGTTTGAAATTTGCAGCTCAATTCAAATTGAAAGTACAACAACTGATTCTGGGAGCACAATTTGGTGGCAATGATGGATCACCAGGATCAGGAATGTTAAGTTTTAGTGTCAACATAGATAATTAAGCATAAACATTTTCTACGTGTACGTCATAACTCGATACTCTTTTCCAATATTACTTACCACTAATCAGTAATCGAATACTCAAATTTTATGTCCTAACTTGAATCAGGCAAACTGATAAACAGATACTGACCAAGAAACCAAACGACTGTAGAAACGACATGGTCAATATATCGTACCCAGACTTTTAGAATACTGTAACTAACATGGCGACTGTAGAAGGCTTTATTATGCTTGATGATTCTTAGATATTCTTGTCGATAAGTGGTGATAAGGCAGGTGATTTCTTTTTGTTTAATTTCCCTTATTCTCCGCTAAAATTTATGGGCTGGCTGACATACACGACTCCTCGCCGTATCGTTTTCAGAATGTACTGTTTAATGTTTTAGTTTATACATGCACATGCTTTTGTATTGTTCGATGACTATTTTACAATAAAGTTAAGAGAATTACAAAACATTCTTTTATAGAGAACGATAACATTATTTATATTAGAATTTAAGATGCAGTGCAAACATGAAACACAAACTTAAAAAGTTTGAAACTAAACTGATAACATTGCATGGCCACAGCATAATCTAAAAGCATTACATGTTTAAATTACTAAACTGGGAAATAAGAACTTATACATTGTTGTAAAATTTGTGTAACATTGTGGTGGCTTAAAACTTTTGGCTATGACTGTATTACATTTAATTTACAAAAAAATAATTTGTTCTTGTATATAGTTTGTTTCATTTTATATTAGTAACTTTTTACCAGGAATGTATTAAAATAATGGTTTAACATATCATAGAGAAATCTCTCTGCCTATTATTCTGTTCTACCAAGGTACAGAACCTTGGCTAGAGATGAAATACATTTTGTATCATGAACTCTCATGGCCTCTTGGGTTGCCCTATTCCCAGATACCTGTGGTAGATGAGCAAACCCATGATCGTTTTCCTGCTCTACATCTGATTTTTCTTCTTTTGTTTGGTATGTCTCGTTAGTGTTTTGCAAAAAGTCATGCAGGATGCACATTGCTTTAACCACTTTTTTCTACCAAAATTAATGATCAATCTGTGACCGTAATTATGGTTATGTGTAGTGTACAAAATGCTTTTTGTAAACAAGATACACATTTTTTTAATACACATACCATGTCGGGATGCAATGACAATACTCAAAAGAAAATTCTAAATCTCTGTGCAAATATGCCAAATGCATTTTCTGAGATTCTTCTAGCACAGCTGAGACAATAATTAAAAATCTGCAAGAATACGAAAAATGAATACTCTTTAAATGGTTAATCCATATTCCTTTTCATTGTTTATGTTATATTATGTCTATGTCTTTATTACAATGAAAACTAAATCTATGGAGGAATCTCTCTATCATAACCAAGAAAACAAAATCCAGACAAAAAATTGTTTCTACTTCTAATAAAATAAAGGACAACATTTGATAAAAATTTGGAGATTGATGCTTTTTCCCTACTTTTACATAATTAAGGAGAACTACATGATTAGAATTATTTTATATATTTCCCAACTGGTTTATTTCAGCAAGCAGATACCTTCTTGTCTTCTATAGATGTTGACCAGGATAAGGATGCAGCAAATAAGTGCATAATGGAAAAGCCTCATCTCCAACAACAGTGTATGGCATTGGACCAAGGTTTTTCAAACCTGCCAATCAGTGGCAAAGCTGACTATAAATGACTGGTCGTGCTATTGTGACTTCAGAGTTGGTGTGAGCGGCGAAGGCGCGAGACCCCTCTAGGGAAGTCCGGGGGCATGTTCCCCTGGAAAATTTTGGAATTTGGAGTCTTGGAAATGCCATTTCCTGCATTTGAGGATAGTTTTTATGCATTCTGAGCATCACAAAATGTTGTTTAAAGTAGGCAAAGTACAACATATTTTGGGCTGTTTTATCTTATGTCAGCCTATTGCCACACTTATGGAGCACTGACAAAGCTGTGAGTGAATCTAACATAGATGGCCATGAGCAAGTCTAGCCCAAAATTACTGTTTAACTAAACACTGAAGTGGAGACTTACTGTAAGTGTAAAATATTTACCATGATTATGCTTCAAAAATATGTAAGTGAATTGGTCCTTAGTGCTGATTTACACTGAGTTCAGCTCACATCCTTCACAGGTTTGTTCTTTGCACTTAGTCTCACTGTGAATGGCTTTTCTATCCTTTGTAAAGATTTTTCACTGAGTTCATCACATCATACAGGCAGATATACAAATGGCATTCAGCATATCCTTAACCAGCAGTAAGTCATCACAGTAATGAATAGCTTGAAAACAAGGGCGACAATCACTTCCTAAAAGTGGGGGGGACGGAGCCGGCCAAATGATGTGGAAGCATTTCCTCCAAAAGTTGTTTTGTTTTTTTTTAAATCTAATGTTTATGAAATGCCTTTTCCGGCATTCTGAGATTGTTTCTTTGGAACAACATTCATACCTTATTTTTTGAAATGAAGCCATGCATTTCCTCCAAACAGCAATAAAGACGTTATAGTATGACTAAACAAAGTATTTCAGATTGTTTACAAAATGATGTCCAAAGAAGAACAATAGGACTGTAAAATAATTTGGCAAATTTTCATAATTTGTCATGTATTCAAACCAACAATACCTAGGTAAGAATTAGGGCTGAAAAAGGTTATATTGGAAAATCATAAAGGTAAACATGGAACCTAAAGCACCAAGGGAACAGAAATTAGGCTTCAGTTGTCATGAACTTTGCAAAAAGTGGGGTGGGGGATAGTTATATATGTATCCCCCTCTGTCCAAAAAGTGGGGGGATATGTCCCCCAATCCCCCCCAGGATTTATGTCCTTGCTTGAAAATGCCATGGAGAAACAGAATCATTGAATAAATATTTCTGACACTTAATACTGCAAGTTGTCTATTTAATCACTAGGAGGGTCATCATATAATAATGAATCACATCAAAATAATCTGTCTAAATATATAAATGTCATAATATTCCAGATGAGACAGGAAGTCCTTCACAAACTTGAACAAGTCATGGGGAAACTGACACTTCATACAGCAACTTGTCCATTTAATCAGCAAAAAAATTCATCATGATAATGTACCATATTAAAAATGATATGACTGAATGCATAAATTTCATAATATTCCAGATGATACAGGAAGTCCTTCACAAACTTGAACATGTCATCAGGAAACTGACACTTCATACAGTAACTTGTCTATTTAATCAGCAAACATCATCATATAATAATGAGCCACATCAAAAATTATCTACCTGAATGCATGCAGCAAATTTCATAATATTCCACATGATACAGAAAGTCCTTCACAAACTTGAAATGCCATGAGGAAACTGATACCTCACACAGCAAGTTGTCCTTTTAATCAGCAACAAGTCATATAATAATAAACCACATCAAAAGTTAATTTACTAAATGCATGAATGTCATGATTCAGGCTGACAATTAAGTCTTTGAGTAGTGCTACACTTGAAAGTGGCATGGAACCATGAAGCAATGTTTCAATTTGACATTGATTTCTCTTTCAGAGTTGGAGAGATGACGGAATCTAAGTTGACCACATGTTTATTTATAGAGAAAATTAAGTCTCCTTGGTTTTGCAATGAACTTTTCTTTTATCAAGTTGTGAAGCTCATTTTGGTATTCCTTTTCATTCAATATGTCTTTATGAATAGATATTCTCCATAAAGAACCAAGGCGCTCTACACTCATTTTACCATGAAGATAGCTTTTCACTCTTCTCAGGCAAGAAAAGGATCTTTCCACTGATGCACTTGAAACAGCAACGACAGCATTCAGCTTCAGAAGCTTAACCACCTCAGGGACACTTGGGTGTAAATTAAAATGAAATATATACTGCAAGAGCTCCACTGGGCTTTCTTTGTGAAAATCAGGATCTTTGTAAATGAAAAGCAGTTGGCTTTCAAGTGTTGAGATATCAAAGAGTGGTCCATATTTGTCATTTAAGAGCTGTAACTTATTATGAGGGACATTATTTTGCCAGTGTGAGAAAAATTGAGGATTTACCAAGTCAAGAAATTCAAAGGTGGCACAATCAGCAAATCGGTCATTCAACATAGTTATAATTGTATCAATTATCTCAAAATATAGCTGTTTGTAGTTATGCTTCCACATTTTGTAGGCCTCCATGTGCGACTTGGCTTTCTCATGCTTCTTGCAATCGGACAGAAAGCCTTGCATGTTAGAATAACCAGAGCATACCCAGGTTTGCGAAAATCCAGGTCGAAAGAGCAAGCAAGGCCAGCAAAAGAGACGCTTCTTGTTTTCACTACCACATAGCCAATCCTTCTTCGTGTACCAAACATCTTGGAACATCCTGTCCCTCGTCTTCATCGCAAGCTTCGGCATAGGTCTTTGACCAACGATAACTTTCTGCTCGCTCACATTTCTGGCAGTAAAAGACTTCCTCAGGAGCTGAGATATAACGTCCCCGTCGGTATGAACTTCCGAAGATCCGCATGATTGACTTTGATCCATATTCACCATTATTCGCAATTTCTTCGCTACTAGTAGTGCTACTGAATTTTTAATAACAAGAGTCGTGCTATTAGAAATGAGCATGACTTGAAGCCCAAAATTGGCAAGGTACGCATGCGCAAGGAATAATTGAGCCAATCCAATGACGCGCAAATTTCGGCCAGGTCCTGCTATCTGAGATTAGCATGACTTGCCACAGGTCACCCATGCATGTAATTCATCGGATAATTCACTGACGCCGCATTCGATTTTTAAAAAAAATTTCGAACCAAACTTCTATTTTCAAGCATGTTAAAAAAATTCTTGACTCAGGAATATTTTTGGTCATTTTGGAGACCACGACCAAGAGATGACTCAGCAAAGATTCCATTGTCCCTGATTGAGCCATAGCTTCCAATATCCACAACAGTAAATTTGTAACCAGCATCAACTAAGGTCTGCATTACAATGGAAAAGTAATCTGAAGCAAAGTTGTGGTATGGTCTATGTACTATTTGCATAAACAATATAGAACAAACATCAATACAGCTCTTCTATAACTAGCATCGCATGAGTGTTTTCAAAGTAATATACTTACTAAAATAATTTCTTAAAGTTTAAAAAGCCATTTTGACATAGACCATATTACTGGTATTTAACACAATTAAATTATGCCAACTTACTCTTATAACAATAAAACAGGGAGCCTGTAGTTGGTGGAGCTCTGATGTGTATACGCTTGCCATCTATTGCACCAATGCAGTGGGGCATTTGCCAGTTTTTATTAAACCTAATTGCAATTATATAAAATAGATTGAAGTCGTGACCACTAGATTGCCTATTATTTCTTAATGATCTGTATGTAACTTACTAACATGTAGATGATATACCTTTGAGCAATTTGTAGCCATTGGCTTTGATCAGGTACCGGCATAACCTTTTCCTGCATAACACTCCAGACGGCTGTACAAGTGTCGACCACAATTGAATGTACTGTAGAAACCCCAACTCGATGGTTGAAGGCTATAGTTTTAAAGGAATCTCCAGTAGCGAGAAATCTTGAAAACAAACAGTTTACAAAATGTAAATGCTTTGTACACAAGTTATCTGTCATTTAAAAGACTAAACAAATGCAGGTAGAGGACATACCTCAAACAGATAGCCAGGCGTTCTTCAGGGCTTGTAGGCCGTCGAAAATTTGTTGTATATACACCTTTTTAAACTCGGTCCAAGCATAGAAAACAATTCCTTGAAAGTGCTCGTCGACATCCTGAAGTACTGTCGGAAGCGACTACCGTCCAGCTTTAGTTCCTGTACAAGTCGGTGAAATTCGCCCAACTCTTGTCACCTTTTATTAGTCGTGTATCCATATTTTCACGCGCTTTTTACGTTTTTCAAACTGTCAGAATAAGCAAAGCTCTAAATCTGAATCACTGCTACTATCCGCCATAGTTTTTGTTTTGGTCGACTTGTGCTGACGTGCTTTAAGTCTTCGAGCGCTTACGCGTACGCGTCGTCGCGTTGTATGTGAAAGCAGAAGACCCGTGCAGTTATGGCTCTACGGCGTCGCGTCGGTTACGCGTTCAGTATGAACGGGCCTTAAGTTGAAAAAGTCAAAAAAATCAACTACTTCCTCCCTAGGTTCTAGAAGTAATGAGTAGGAAATGGCGTTTATTACTATTTACCTGCTTACAAAAAATAAGAATGAGATACTTTTTACCTATATGCCCCTGTGGACACTGATAAGTTCTAATGTTGCCAGCATATGTGGCTTCCCAAGCAACATCTTGTCTGACATCAAATGAACAATAACTAGCTTTGAAATCTAAAATTGAAGTGAAGAAACAGTATTAATGATGTGTCTGTCAGTAGGCATATTGGAATGGGAAACTACTTACTCGCATAAACGAATCTTGATAATTACTCAAATATTTTTCCACAACGAAAATGTCTTTAAAATACAGTAATTTTTTTTCCAAAATATTGCGACCTGCGACCATACCCTCCTAAAGTATAACATTTGGGTGCTGGAATCTTCGATCACTTTGAATTTACACAGCATCAAAACAACCATTTCGATTCAAAAACATCCGTGAAAAAATTATACTTAGTGGTCTTGGTCAATGCCCTTTTCTTGAAACCAGGTTTCCAAGCGACGGCCTTCTTTCGGCCGGGGATTGACGATACTTGTCCACCAACTCGGAGGCCTGGGTTCTGTTTCTAGCCTATCTGTATTTCGTCATTAAAGTGCAAAATAGCAAAACAGCACGTATTCCCTCGTAAAGAAGAATAGTACACACTATAAAACACTTTTCGAAAAGAAGTCCATTTACATGTCCATGCAGTAAATCAAAACATTTGTATGTACTTTTGCGTACTGCTTACTCCCATGAATTACGTCAATATCCGTTATCTGACATAATTTGAGTAGTATGATAGTGACATATTTGAGCACGCACCCTGACTTTTGCCAAAGGCCAAAACGTTGCTGTCTGATAGCAGAAAAATATTATTTTCTCCAAAGAAACCTACTGCTCAAGAGCTCTTTTTCAAGTTATCGTAATTTCATAGCTCGATAGGTTCTTTTCCGTTTCTATTGCTTGTTTTAATTTAACACACCAACGCAATAAGACGACGCCGTAATATCTGAATCATTCGACACGTAGTACAATGCCCCTAATACGTTGAGCAGCCAGATATATTTTACTTGTGTAATTTATGACATTGTTTCGCGCAATTAGATTTGTCTACAATTGAAATAAGAAGCCAAATGTACATTTATCAGGAAGCCATTAGCTCTTGACAATGTAAGACCGTAGCAGATTGTGGGGGCAAGGGGCCAGCTGCCCCCGCCCCAGTTTTTTTTGCAGATCAAGTCCTTAAAATTTAGTTTCTTTGTAAGGTACAGGATTGTGTATAATCAAAATATTGAATAAATTCCACTACATTTTGTTATAAGGTACACCTCATGATAACAACTAAAGCGTTCTCTGACCAAAATATCTTATTAATACAAGCTTTCGATTGCCAGTCTGCAATCTTCTACAGGTAAATTATTGTTAATTTACCTGTTGAAGATTGCCATCTAACCAAGTTCTAACCATTGAGCAACACATTACATTGTAGCTCAATTGTTAGAGCATCTCACCGGCAATCAGAAGGTTACGGGTTCGATTCGCGTCAGGGACTCAAAACGTTTTTCTGAGTAGAATAGCTTGAGAGCATCGTATATAGAACGTTAATACTTCTGTTACATTACCTGTACAGTTGAACCCATCGCCGCTGTAACCAATATTACAATTACAGCTGTAGGATCCAAGGGTATTAGTGCATTTACCGTTGGAATGACAAGAGTTCGTGTTCAAAGCACACTCATCTAGATCTGTTACGAAAAAAAGATTAAAACTTTTATCACATTTTCAATCATTACGATTTGAAGAAATTTTCTTAACGCTTTTCCGTCTGAATTATACCACCTACATTTTACCCTGGGTAACGTCCGATTGTTTTGCACGTCAAGGAAGACGTCTCGGTGTGGAAAGGCTTCATACGACATTGACATGGTGACAATACGTAGGTGTGCCCAACTTTTCCACAACTTAACCCTTTCACGCTTGAGTTGTTTTGTTTTTGGTTCTCTCTTTGTTTTTTCTTTGTTCTCTCATTAATTATTATGCTCTTGATGTCCGATATATCGGACAATACGCGTTTTACAGGTTTTTGAAATAAACTGTGAATTTTTTGCTTAGACTTCGACTGGCTTGCAAACAAGTCTAGAGCAAGTTCACTAACACTTGTGACGAAGTTGACAGCCCCATCGGACTTATTACCAGCTGTCTAGATTAGTCTGATATTGCTTGGGTGGTATTTCGATGTAAGAAGCTCCTAGTTATTCTGATGACGTCGCATGTCGCGACGAAACGTTAGTTAGTTCTCCAATAAATTATACTTTAAATTATCAATTCTTATGGCTTTATTCCGCGTTATATGCTGGGCATTAGTATTCATTCTTTGAGATTCTCGCCTGGTTCTTCCGTTGTAATGATGTAAGAAACTGTCATAACATTGAAAACAATAAACTTGATCACATGTGCTGCTTTATAACACAAAGGATATTGCTATAAGTCTGTCGCGAGAAAAAGGAAAAAAAAACTTGTAACAAGCAGCAAGGTTTTTAAAGCCAAAAGGGAGAGAGATTCTGATAATTTTAGCGAAGGCCCTTCGTAGGAAGTGTGTATCAGTCAACAGAGAAGCAGTCATATTTGCTTAGTCTAATACCGCTGCCAAATGTCATGCGCCATACCCGTGGGCGCCAGTTTAGTAGCAAAAAACTCCACAGTTGAACACAGTTACCTGAGTACACGAAAACTACTAAAGAGACGAGATTAGTAATCTGCACAGGTCTTCAATGATAGCAACATCATACAATCTGAGTTTGCCCATTCGTAATTTTTACATGCCATTTTGAAAATAATCACGAGTATTCGTCAGTCTCGCTGTCTTCTCAAAAATAATTAGCCTTTTCCGCTTTTCGGTTAGTTCAACCATTGGTCCGCCGCACGTGTTCCAGATGTAGTGCGGTAATACGGCGTGATGTCGTGCGTTGTTCACGTTGTTCACAACAGTGAGATAGTAAAATGTTTCATAGCGGGAAATCATGTTGAAAGCAGATGATAATGGGTTAACATTTACTTGTGCACTAGAATCCGTCACTAGTATAGCCTGAACGACAGTTACAACGGTATGATCCATTCACATTAGTGCGTTCTGCATTCAGATGGCACTCGTCCAAATTCAAATAGCGTTCATCTAGATCTTTTAGGTAGACAAAATAACATAAAAAAAAATTTGATATATCAAAATCTAATCTTCCTGAGCCCATCTCTCGAACCACTTTATGCAAAAGATTGGTCATTATGGATCAGAATTTCGTCTGCTTATCTCATATCGGTTATAGACCATAAGGATTAGAATCCAGTGTATTATTCATCTTCATAGTTTATAATCCCTTGCCAAATAGTTTCTTGTCAAGGCTGACTATCAGATCCCCGATTTTCCTTCGTACGTCTACGCACGTGATGCTCATAACAGAGCATCACGTACAGAACACGGAAAACTTGATCGTTCACTAAAGCTGAGCATTCGTAAACTTGTGTAGGAAAAAGCACATCGCCGGAAACTGCTTCAATGCTCCACATCAAGAAATAACATATCTGATTCAACTGCGTTTTCTTAAAATGCAGCTCTCAAAAGCCAACCTTAACTTCGATGTAACATTTGATTACATTTTACTGGAGTAGTGGATCTGTTTGGTCGCAATTTTGCAGATGAAATGTTCAATTGTACTTAATGATACTACAATAATTACTTGTTGACAGGGCGCTGGGAGGCAGTTTCCCTCCAGCAAATTTCTTCAGCACAAGTTTGCTTCGGGAAAATACTGTTTTCAAGTTGTTTTTTTATTCTTCTCGGATTGGCTAATTTTCAGGCGTAAAATAAAAACGAAGTGCAGATTACTGCCATAGATCATGCCCGTATAAGGAGGTTCGGGATAGTAGTGGATGTGTCGGTAGATCTGCGTGTACTACCTCCTCTCAAATCGGTCCCACCATACCTCTCGACATGGGGAGTGCGTGGTAAAATATTGTGCTGTAATGTCGCATTCTATGGATTATTTGGGATAAAATGTTGTGCAGTTATGCCATGTAATATACTGTAAGTAATGAATAAAATAACAACAAACGTTGCATGATTATTATTGATGATATTAATGTATCTCGCATTGTTTTGGTTTTAGAGTAGATAATTGGAGCCACACGGGTGTTACAGTTGTGTAATTGTTATTGTGTAACGATTGGGAGTGAAATTGTTAATGGAACGCGCTTTTAGCCGTGGGCTATAGTGATCGTGACATGGCTACGCTAATGGAATGCATCTAAAGTTGAGTGAATAAGTATGAGTTAGCTTC
This sequence comes from Heliopora coerulea, assembly GCA_030142905.1. Classification (NCBI taxonomy): domain Eukaryota; kingdom Metazoa; phylum Cnidaria; class Anthozoa; order Scleralcyonacea; family Helioporidae; genus Heliopora; species Heliopora coerulea. The sequence continues at coordinate 4,619,846 of JASJOG010000003.1, read as the reverse complement.
AGAGTAAATCGTGGAGTGTACATTAATGTTGTGTAGGTGTATTAGTAACTAACACGAGTGGGATAAGGGAATTCAAAACCGACCACCCGGCTTTGGGATTTTATCGACAGTTAGACGGTTGGGGTCAATGTTCTTAATCATTGAGTCTCCAATGACTAAGATATTTACTCATTTGTTTTCTTTCTCATCTCTTATTTTTGGTCTCACTCGGTTAGTTGTCGTCTTCTTGAGGTGGGAGAATTTCCGTTTTTGTTGGCTACGGTAGTCACCGATTTGAGAATCAAAGCTCACCTCAGAAACCAAGACAGCATCCTCAGTGTAAGTGTTAGTATCTTGGCAGTCCTCAATACCTAGGAAATCGAAACGGCTCTGTGTAGTTGCAGGAGCAGCAACAGGAATGATCTTCTTGGGCGTCTTCTTCTTAGTCTTAGCTTCAATCCACAGCTCTTGTTTGATGTCCAGCGCCGATTTAATGCAGCTGTTGTATTCAGCAACCTCCACGGCCGCCACGTTGGATTTCTCGTCAACAAGACTGATCAGCCTCTGGCTGGTCTCGTTTTGTTTTCTTTTGAGCTTGTTCACCAGATCCACTAAGTTAAATATTATATGCATGAGAAGTTCACAATTCTTGCAGTTAGATTCGTCGTTGGCATCAAGATTGTGTTCTTCAGCGTCATCTAATTTAAAGTCATCAGCCACGTGGTCATTGCCTTTCATGGTCAAAAGATCCGGAGACAACAAGTGTGTTTTCTCCGTACTTCTTTGGGCAGATTTCTTCAAAGAAGAGTACAAATACTTTTCATTGTTGTCCTGAACAATGAATAGCCTTTGGTCGACGGAACCTCTCCATTTGAGTCAGAAATCTTTATTCAGGAATTTCTTCGTATCACCTCCTGGTGATGTTCATTTACTGATCAACTTTAGATCGGCTTCTACGAAGTGCTTTAGCTCCTTCAAATCCCCCTTCCAATAAAATACATCTTCACAGAGATATAGGATGCTGGAATCTGTAATAGTCGAACCAGAAGAATCTGGTAGCGACTCTGGTACACACAAAGATTAGGAGCTTGTCGACTCGCGATCATCCGCCATGTTCAGGACTGACGAATTGGCTGCTTAAGAGGACGAATTGGCTGTTACTGACGAATTGGCTGTGTTAAGAGGAGGCGGGCATCTGTGTTAGCGTTGGACAGAATGGGAGCGGGAACGGGTTGTGATGTGAAGTTTAACCGAGTAGTGTTGTTCGTTCTCCGTAACTGAAAGGTGCGCGGATTAAATGTGTTCTTTGAGGATAGCTGTGAAGTGTTGGGTCATAAGAGAATAGTGTTGCGAGCTGGGTTCATGTGTTATTTGACACCATGTTAAATATCAAAAAATTTTTCGTCGTTACTAGTAAAAATGTATCAGTTATAATCTCTTCTCTGTTGTTGTCGGGTTCAGCGTCTTCTTTTAACATACCTATGTAGGCGTCAATGCCTTAGTCATTTTGTATGTTGTTATATAGACCCCTAACGTCTATAGTGACGGGCATTAGGGTTAATGGTAGATCGTTGTTAAGTGAGAGTTAGCGGAAGATTCTGTTTTTTAGTTTTTGTGTGTCATTTCTAATGTGTTATTGTCGTGATTGGCGTCTTTTTCTAACATACTTATCAATGCTCTGATGCTTTCGTTATTTAGTATGTTGGTATATAGACTCTTATCAGTCGTATATAAAGATGACTATTATGTTACCGGATAGATTGTTGTTACGTGAAAAGAACTGTTTAATGAAGTTTTTCGTTGAGTTGTCTCGTTTTGTATAGTTCCGTGTTAGTGTTCGTTGAAGTTCCTTCGCCATTGTCAGCGTTGTTTGCTTCAGTTTTGCTTGTATGGTACCATCAAGTGTTGTTAATTTATTGTGAAGTTGTGTTTTGTTTATCTGTGCCATTGTAAACTAAATAAAGGTATTATTGAGCTCCGTTTTGTCGAAAAGTTCGCATGCGTTATGTGAAAGTTTGGTTGGTTGTGATAAAATATATTGTCCCTTGGGTTTGTTATGTCAAGGATGATGTTACTGATGTGGTTAGTGCGAGATTGCTTAAAATCCATAGGCAAGCCATTTGCCCTTTGGATCTAGCTATTACGCAAGTAGTGTAAAATGTCTTAGCTGTTAAGTGAAAGGTCAAACTACACAGTGTGGCGAGCTTGGATTAGCTCTACCCGTTCCCTACGAGATTTTGACTGCATTTTTTTGGTTTTAGAGTCGATATCCTGCCTACCTACTTCTGGTTTTATCTCGGAGTTTCCTTCTCCTAGATAAATTGCCATCCGAGGCTAATGAGTCTTATCCACCTTTGGCTTAGGGGTTGCTTTCACTTGCTAAAGGTACCACCCTGGACTCTGGGGGGCGGGAGCGTCCACATTCCCGTAGTAGGCTGAAGCACAGTTTGTCCTACTCAATTGCCGAAATTATTATTATTATTCTTTTCTTCTCCTCACGGTTTGCTGTGGATCCGTTATTCATCGGTGCCAGCTGTCTACAACCAGTAGACTAAGGTGGCACTGTTACAACTAGTTTTCTAGCACTCTTCTTAAAATTCTTGCTGTTCCAAGAAGTGTCGTTTTCTGGATATCCTCAACGTTCACGGTTATTCCAATCCTCTCAATCCATTGTTCAAACTTTATGCTTACACAGCCCAAGGCTCCAACGACAACTGAAATTATTTCTACCTTTCTCATTGACCACAGGTTCTTAATCTCTCGTTTCAATGCTTGATATTTTTCTATCTTTTCTGTTTCTTTCTCACCAATTCTGTTGTCTCCTGGTATGGCTACATCAATTATTGCACATTTCTTTTCTGCTTTATCTACTACTACTATATCTGGCTTTCGGTAGTCTATCTGATGGTCCCACTGGATCATAAAATCCCAAAGAACTTTTACTTTATCCGACTTCACTACTCCCTGGGGGTCATGTTCATACCACTTGCTCGCTCTTTCTAGGTCGTGTTTTCCATATATTTTCCAATGTATAATTCTTGCTACATTATCATGTCGACTTTTGTACTCTCGTTGTGCAAGTTTTGTGCATTCGCTTACCAGATGACCCACACTTTCTCCTTTTTCCCCGCAAAGTCTGTATAACGGCGAGTCTACAGATTTATCAATTTTGAACTTGGTATAGTTAGTTCTTATCGCCTGTTCTTGAGCTGCACATATTAGGGCTTCCGTTTCCGGTTTCAAATCACTCTTTTGTAGCCACCTCCACATCTTTTCCTTGTCTATGTCTTCACTTTTCTCCCTGTTGAACTCTCCATGCATTTTCTTACCTATCCATCTTTGTTCTCTTTCTTCGACTTCTCTCCTTTTATACTGTTGCTTTGGCATACTATCTTCAGTCGTGATAACTTCTCTTTCTCTTACTTCAACCAATAAAGGTTCTACTGCATTTTTGATGTACCATCCGACACCATTCTCCTCTGATCTAATACCTAACTCATAGCTTATCAATCCTCTACCACCTTTTTTTCTCGGCAAATATAACCTGTCTACATCACTCTTAGGGTGAAAAGCTCTGTACATGGTCAATATTTTTTTTGTTTTTCTATCCAAGCTCTTTATTTCTTGATCGTTCCAGGTAACGATTCCTGCACCATACCTAAGTAATGCGACTGCCCACGTGTTCACCGCTTGCATTTTGTTTCTTCCGTTTAATTTCGACTTCATGACCAACCTCAACCTCCGCACATACTTTTTTTTGAACTTTGATCTCATTTCTTCTTCCATTAATCTATCTATCTCCAAGATGCCCAGGTATTTATATTCCTCTTATTCAATCACTTTCATTACTTCTCCGTTCGGCAATACCACTCCGTCACTCTCGGCAATCTTTCTCCTCTATAGAATTAATACCCCACACTTCTTAATTCCAAATTCCATGCCGATATCCTTACTGAATAGATGGACCGTGTTCACAAGCGAGTCGATTCGTGCCTCGCTCTTACCATATAGTTTGAGGTCATCCATATACAACAAATGATTGATCTTTTTCTTTCGGCCCTGGAATTCATATCCTGCCTTCACTTTCCTTAAAATAAGACTAAGGGGTACCACGCAAAGGGGTGCCAAACACGATACCTCTTCTGATATTTACTTCTCCTACACTCTCTTCCCAAGCAGACAATTCTGTTTTCCATTTCATCATGCTATTACATACAAACCGTTCAACGTTTTTGGCAATTCCAAACATTTTCAAACATTCCTCAATCTATGAATGAGGTACCATGTCGTACGCTTTTTGATAATCTATCCATGCCATTGCCAGATTAGTGTGTCTTTTTATGCAGTCCTTAAGCACCAACTTATCAATGAGCAACTGGTCTTTGGTTCCTCTGCATTGTCTTTTGCAGCCTTTCTGTTCGTTTGGTAGAATTTTGTTGGAATCTAGAAAATCGTACATACTTTCTGCAATAACACCAGTCACAAGTTTCCACATCACTGGAAGACACGATATAAGTCTAAAATTGTCAACAGCGTTGCCTTTTGCGGGGTCTTTTACACAAAGCACTGTTCTGCCACATGTCATCCGTTCCGGAAATTCTCCACCTTCATTTAATATCCCCTCCAATTGCTCTGCTATTCTCTGATGGCAAGCTGTTAATTTCTTAAACCAAAACCCCTGCACCCCATCTGGCCCGGGCGCTTTCCAATTAGGCATCTTTCTGCACTGCATCTCAACCTTAGTTTGGTTAATATGCTGGTCTTCTTGTCTAGGATGGTCTATATGTTCTTTTAATTCTTGTAACCATTCTGCCCTGTCATTATGTTTCTTTTTGTTGTCCCACATACTCCCCCAAAATTTCCTGCTCTCTTCAATGTCAGGTACAATCTTCTCCTGTCTGCTAGTTCCGCTCAATTCTTGATAAACCATCTTCTGATCCACACTGAACATTCTATTCTGCCGGTATTGCTTATTCTTTGTTCGTATCTATTTACGGTTGCTTTCTTTGCAATGACCCTTTGCTTTAGCTCTTCCAGCACAATAGTCACATCTTTACTTTTGATCTTATATCTTCATTCCAGCATTTGATACTTCTCTTCTCTTCTTAGTTCTCCCCTTTTTTTTTCGTTCTAATACTCCAATGTCTTTTCTTAATCTTTTGATGACTCTTTCAATCCTTCTCTTCTACCATGGTTCTCCATTCCTCTTTCCTCTTTTTTCATTCCCAATCCCTAATCTTTCTGCCACATATAAGCCGACAGCTTTTAGCAATCTGTTTGTCTCTGTGATATTGCTTGTTTTGATGTACTTCATTACCTTATTTGCCCTTTTTTATTTCTTTTAAAACTTTCATCCTATCTACTTTCTTTAAATTGTAACTTCTATCATCTTGCTCGTTCATCAGTTCTATAATTCTGTTAACTCTGTTTTTCTCCTCTTCTGTGGCTTGTTCATTCTCATCAGTTACAAGTCTCTCTGCTCCGACGTTCTCCTCTTCCTCTGTATCATCTCCATCTATTCTTATATGCTCTTCTTCAATGTCTGGCTCCCCACTCACTTCTTGTTCTGGATTTTGTATCTCTCCATCCGTCTCTTCCTGTAGTACACGCCTCTTTATTTCTTCCAGCTCGACTATTGTTAACCACTCATTTTTTCTAATTCCTCTCGCCTGGTCGGCTAGTCACTGCTCCGTTATAGAGAACAATCCTCTTTCTTGCCACATCCTGTACATCCTTTGGCGATACCCTCGAATTGGTATTCCATCATCTGTAAAAGGTCTGCTTAGGAAGAAGCATTCCATAACTATAACATTGACATCCTTAGACAATTTCAATCTAGTATTTGCAGCAGTAGCATGATGACGACCGGGCCAGCGCTGCTGTACCACTTGGCACCTGCCGGGTGAGACACCTTCACATGAAGTTCCGGTTTCATTTACGCCGTTATTCGGTATATTACTTTCTATCATTTTTCACTCATTAGAGGTTAGTGAGTTTTAGGTTACGCCACCACCGGACTACATTTTGTCTGACCTCTCTCCTTTGACCTGCCTGGCAAGGGTGTCCCTACCAGGAGTCTAAGCTCCTGCCAGTATAACTCTCAGGATCATTAAGGTACGCAAGCCTCCCCACCACACCAAGGTAGTAGTCCAGAGGAGGATTATTATTATTATTGAGGAAAGTCAGCTCATACGAGCCAATGAGGTCGTTTAGCCCAAATTGCCATATTATGCAAAAGTGGGCACATTTATTATTATTATTATCATTATTAATACTGTAGTTTTTGTTATTATAATCATTACTATTATTCATGACTTGTCCATTTCACACAATATTCCTATGTAGTACAAAATCATTACTGAAATAGCAGTAATATTTACCTGTACAGTTGAAACCATTACCACTATAACCAGAATCACAAGAGCAACCATAAGAACCAACAACATTTATACATTTTGCATTGGTATCACAGAGGCTTATATCACGCGCACATTCGTCGACATCTGTTAAACGAAGAATACACAACTTCTAAACCGGTTTGTACTGTTTTAGAGGAACAAAAAGAAACTATAAGGAAATATATAAAAGATATGACCTATTGAAAACCTTGTGCATGTCCATGTCAATACTTGTGATTATGGCGATACGACAGGTGTGTTGATGGATACCGCAGTTGTGCTCGGCCCTGCATGAATTTGAAATAATTTTTGACATTTTATCCAGTTGCTCTAAGGCCTATATTTTTCATCATTTTTTTATCCATCTTTCATTTTTAACTATTTTTACCACTTTGTTTTTTTCCCATGCTGATAAGGTTTTCTATTTTTCATTTATTTTCTTTTTCAATTTGCTTTTGTTTATAATATACTTTAAGTCACTCTGTGAATGCGGTCATCTGATTCGTTGAGAGAAATTCTCGCCATCTTGGAATTATTTAGAAGCGTAGTGAAGTGAAAAATCCGATCAGGATTCTAAACTATTCCATAGGGTGCCACCTGACCTTCTTTGTATGCCTGTCTACCAGGTTAAGAACTAAATAATTCTGCGAGGGCGCCGTCTTGATTTCACATTTCATTCACTGGTTGGTGATCTAGTTATAGAGTTCATTGGGTTACCTTGAACCAAGAGGTTATCACAATGTATCCAAACTTCTGGGTATCCTATTTGCGACTGAGCTGAGTAATGGCACAGTTTAGGCAAGCTGTTTCATCGTCCGTTGACATAGCAATAGACCATTTGCACTCATATGCAAAACAACCCAAGTGGAGGACAACTTTAAGGTTCCGACGTCCAACAGATCGAATAATTTACGGAAATTTTTTTGTTTATAAAGATTTTTCCTCCAACAGTGGAATGATTGCAAATGGTCTATTATCTGAACAACGGTTGTTGGATGCGATAAGATTTGCACTCCTTTTTAAATTACCTAGAAGGTGTCTTTCTCTCCGGAAATATTCTTTTAATCTATTTTTCTTTTCGTGAACAAGAGCGAGTTGCTCGTACTGCTTCCATGAAGTAGTTTTCTCAATTGAAATGCTACATACATAGGTGTGTATTAATGGACGACCGATCAGCACATTCCTATGCGGAATAAAATTGCCAGTTATTTGTCAGAATAAAACAAGAAACGATCGTCTCAAAGAAAAATGGGTTTAAGTTATTTCGGTAAACAATAGTGATTAAAACGTCCTTACCATTACACAGACTACCATTCCCCATGAAACCGTTGTTACAGGTACATAAATAGCTTCCCACCATATTATGACAGCTTGCATTAGTGCCACACAACCCCAACGAACATTCGTCAATATCTTAAACAAAGTGCAGAAAAATCTTTAGTGACATTTAGAAATACATTTCTTTTTTATTATGGTAGCATGGTTGAGAAGTCGTCAGGAGAAGGTATAACTAGAGAGTTGGGTTTCCATAATAAAAAAGATAGTGCAATAGAAAAGAATAGAACTGAGGTAGTAGATCAGATAACCGGCAATGCTGTCGTTAACACAAACCGATAGTAAAAAAGAATTCAAGTCTCAAGGAAGAACGCAGCAGAAGGAAACTAATGGAGAAAATGGATTTGCATTATGAGATATGCAAATATGCATGTGAAAAAAGCGTTAAAGATAAAACTACAGTGTCAATTTATGGTAATATGATTGAAAAGTCGGTTGGAGAAAGTATGACTGAAACGTGGGGATTCCATAATAAAGAAAACAGTGCAAAGAAAAAGCATAGAACTCAGGTAATGGATTGGATAAATGTTAATGCTGCTGTTAACTCAAATGGAGATTTTGTTGGAGTAAGTAGGAAGAGTGTTAAAAGAATTTATCTTGGTGGTGTTAAAGGAGGTGTAAATGTGAAGAAAGTTAGGCAACATATGGTCGACAAAAAAGTATACCCAAGGTTCGTACATGCGATTACTTGAGCCTGGTTCACATGAGCTACATAAGCATAAGGACAAGATCAATACGAAAACAAAGCATGATATCTCCTCTAGGACTTGCGAAGATAAAGCAACAAGAATTTTTCTTTGTTTCGTCTTTTGTTCGGCTCTTGGCTTATGCTTGGACTACGATCTCACGTTTATGATTACGACGATCCTTATGTCGCAGGCTTGTCTTCATTCATTTGTTTTGCCTCATCTTTTGCCTTGTTTTGTCCTTATGATTATGCTCACGTGTGAACCAGATTTAAAAAGTCAGAGAATGGGGAACAATAGCAGTTAAAGTTAATGTTAAAATGGACGATTTTGATAAAATATGCAGGAATGAATTCTGGCCAAATAATATGAACGCCAGAGAATGGTTATCAGAAGTATCGTTGGAAGAAAGGAAGGGTGGAAAAGGACTAGAGGAAAGAAATAAGGCCAGATGATACTAAACTTAAGAAACTCATTTAGAATTCATGAGGAAAATACAAAGAAAAATCATAACCGTGTCGTGTTTTTATATGTAATAAAAACATGCTTACTTTTCACCCCCAATTTCCTCGGTTTAGAAAACAGTAATTTTTTCTTCGCGAATTAACAGATTGATTAATTAGAAAACAAAATTTCTTCGCGAATTAACGTATTAAGGTGTTTAAGTTTTTAAGTCGTTCAAAAAAAAAACTCGCAGTACGTGCTTTATCAGATCTAAAACACTCGGCTATCGCCTCCTGTTTTAAATCTCGATGAAGCACCCCTGCTCGTTTTTTAAACATTACATAACAACTTGGAATTGTGGCGGTATTTATGAGAACTTTAGTTATACCAGTTTTATTAAAAACATGTGATGTCTTGGTTGTAACAGGATGAGTTGTCCTTTCTTGAGACTTTGGATGGTAATTATAAATGCTATTGTTCATCAAGTTCAAATAATGATTTGAATTACAGATGTAAAAGAGGTCAAAGGAGTATTATATTAATGGAGGAATGGAAGCTATTTTGGACAAAAGATACTCACACAGTCTGATAGAATTATTGCAGTTAAAATTAAGAGCAAGCGGAATCAGTCTTCAAGCCTGTTCATTTGCTGCTTCTATTTACCTTCGACGAATAACAGTTAGGGGGAATTTAAGATAATCTTTGAAGGTTTGTAACTATTTTGCCTTAGAATACAAAGTATGGGAGAAACAATTATTCTTGGGAAGTTTAATGTACATATGCATGATAAAAGATCGGGGCAAAAAGGAAATTCTCGTGGAAGGATGGTTGAAGACGTGTTTCATCAATTTCAAATGTAAGCAGTAAATATAGAACACGAATGTGAAGGACCAATGTATAGTCCTCATCAGGGTGTAGTGTTGTGGATTATATTTTCCTTGACAGCACATTGTCACAAGATGTTAAAAATGTAAAGGTGATCGAGGAGCATCCGGAGAATACAGCGTGCCATTTACCAGTTAAGGCAGAAATTATTTTCCACGCAAATTCTGATGGCAGGAGCAGTATTAAAAGAAATCAAGTAGTTTGTAGTGTCGCTTGGAAAAATTCCACTAATAATCCATTGGCGAAGTATTCGCGTGCCTTAATGGGAACACTAGAATCTATGCAACCTTTGATATTAGAAAGAAATCGGATATCGACATGATGGAAAATCCCTGGAAATCTTCCTAAGATACATTATCGACCACATATTACAGTGAACCATTTTGGAGCAAACAGCTTAATAAATTAAATAAATTATCGAAAGTTGCCTGGATCCATTGTACTATGGTCCAGAAGAAATGAGAACGAATTCCTACCGAACGGACAATGAGGCTAAGAAAGTATTTCGTAGAGAACTTCAAAGAACAAGGCAAAAGTATGAAAGAAGAGAATTTGAGGAAACAGCTGGTATGAGAGAGGTAGATCAGTTTAAGTTTTGGAGATACATTAACAGGAAGATGGGTAGGAGACGAAGACGGGCAACATATACAGATTGATGAAGAGTTTATAGATGATGAACAAAAGCAGACTGAGTGTTGTTGGGCTGATTATTATGAGAAACTATCCTCACTTATGTAGAACGCAGATTTTGATGAGAATTTTTATCAGGATGCAAATCGTTATTGGGTATTGATGATCTCTTGGGTACATCGTTTACCTCAGAGGTAGTACCCAAGGTTATACATTCGCTCCCTAATGGTAAAGCATCTGGCTTCAATAGATTTAAATATGAGCATATAAAAAACGAGGACAGTAAGTTACTTGAAAGTTTAATGAATCTATACAGAAATATAATGGAGAAGGAATATATTCCTCGAGCATTTAAACTTCCAATAAAAATACCCATTCCAAAGGGTGGAAAGTTGAAGATGACCTTTGATGACTCCCGTGGAATCAACCTTCTTCCAGTACTGGATAAAGTACTTGAGCGATTAGTAGTGGGTCGAATAAAATGCAAGCATCATGAAAGTCTCTATAAATCACAAGGTGAATATCGGTCTTAGCAGGATGCGCTAACTACGGCATTTATCATTGATGAAGTCATTAACCAGCGTGGTGAAGATGGAGACAAAGCGTACGTTTGCTACGTAGATGTTAAAAAGGATTTCGATACCGTGTGGATTGATGCTATGCTCTACAAACTTTATTACGTGAGGGCTACTGGTAAGGCATGAAGAATTATAAGCAGTTGTATGAAGATGTGAGAGAGTTTGTTTCAATTGCAGGATGGAAATTAAGAGAGTATAAAATTTCTCAAGGAACTAGACAGGGAGGGGGGTTATCACCGTTGCTATACCTTATGTGTGTTAATAATCTCATTAAATTGTTAGAGTCAACTAACAGTGGAGTAACAATCAGTAACATATATTTTGGATCGCTTATGTTTGCGGATGACCTTACAATGATCTCAGTCAAGAATGAAAAATGATCTGAATAGGATGTTGGAAGTATTAAACATATATGGAAAGAAATGGAGAACGGTGTTTAGTCTTAAGAAAACGGTTGTAATCGTATACGGAGAAAAGAAAGATGATCACAGAATTAATGCTGGAAGAAGAAGTTGGAGTTTGAGAATATTCAAGCTTGAAGAAAAAGAGACAAGGGAAAATCTTAAAAACGTGTTTTCAAACAAGCAGTAACCAAAGTGTTGGATTCTTGCTATGGTATTATAAGAGCAGTAGGTCGTCATCTAGGAATCAATCCTCTTATATCACTGAAAAGGAAAAGTTATTGTATGGCTGTAAGTTATGGGAATTAAATGAACTGTTAATAAAACAATTGGAAGAAGTGCAAAACCAAATTAGTAGAATAATTCAAAGACTTTTACCAGGCACCTCAAGAACAGCATGGAGGGGATTGCTTGGAATGTGGAATATTTCAACAGAGATCGACAAACGGAAGTAGTACCTATTGGGTAGAAGAACTAGGTCATCGGATGGGCGGGCGCACAAAAGAATATTTAAACGAAGACTTATACGATGGAAATGGAACTTCGACAAAAAGATGGCAGGATTTACTACAGATATAATGAGAGTTTTAAGACGTTATAATATCTTGCACTATGTTGAAGACTTTTGCAGTAAGGAAGTATTTCCTAGTAAATCAAGCTGGAAGAGCATAGTGAAGTTGGCAATGAAGGAGCTTAACGAAAATGAATGGAGGGAAAAGTTTATACGTAATTCCCAGCTGAAATTATATGCCATGGTTCATCAGAAGTTGGAAACTATTTTTTGGTGGTACCTGGCAAGGCAGTATCCTGATTATCTGGGAGAAATAACTGATGTTTTGCGCATTTTATGCGGTTCGTATACCCTGCGAGGTAATCGAATAGAGGATTCTGAAAATATAAGTACAGAGTGTGAAAGATGTCACATGCTTAGCAGAGAACCATTGAAACATGCCTTGTTGTATTGTACACAATCGAAGGTTGAAAGAATTAAATATGTTGAGAGACTGGGTGATGGATAGCATATCATTTAATATTTCAATGGAATTGCATTTATTGGACGATGACGACTTCATCGTCCAATTTTGAGAACAGTGAGATACATTTCATATATTAAGGTACTTTTTTTTACTTAATAGTTTTCTTCCATTGTAATAATTTTAATTTCCTCTTCAAACCTTGTAAATGATTTAATTACTCCTCTATTAAGGGGGCAATAAAGTATTATACTGACTGACTGACTGACTGACTGATTGATTGATTGATTGATTGATTGATGGATTGATTGATTAATTGATTGATGGACTGATTTATTGACTGATTGATTGACTGATTGATTGACTGATTGACTGATTGATTGACTGATTGATTGACTGATTGATTGACTGATTAAATGACTAATTGATGGATTGATTGATTGACTGATTGATTGACTGATTGATTGACTGATTGAATGACTAATTGATGGATTGATTGATTGATGGATGGATGAATGGATAGATGGATGGATGAATGGATGGATGGATGGATGGATGGATGGATGGATGGATGGATGGATGGATGGATGGATGGATGGATGGATGGATGGATTGACTGACTGACTGATTCGTTGGTTGGTTGGTTGGTTGGTTAGTTGGTATTTCCATTCAATTGTGAATGTGAAAACTTTTTTCTGATTTATGCTGTGCAATCCATTCCAATCTCTATCAGTCAACACGTAATGTGGCCAGTGATCTTTTGATATCTTGGGACAGTAAAGTTCATGTCAAATCGCATAAACGTCTCCATTATTGTGGGTCTATTAAAATTTTTTATGATTAATATTGCACATGTGAAGACGCTTTCGGCCTAGTTCAACCCATTGCTAATATGCTTTAAACCCGCCCGCATACTTCGGGACCATACTGAACTATGCATGAATAGGCCATGCATTTACATTTGATACGCCCATTTTTTGGAGCTATCGAGATTCAGCCCGGCCCCTTTACTGTCCAAAAGGGCCTGAACTTATGTTGTTGCAATATATAACATCTAACGGATAGTAAATTGGAAGATATTCGTGCCTTATTAACGCAGTCGAGTCGGGAGCTGCATGGGTTGGATATTTTGATCCTATCCGAAACATTCGGCACTGGAAAAGTACCAGATACAATTTATGGCATTCCTGAATATCAAGTCTATCGAAGGGACAGAATTGGGAAGTCAGGTGGAGGTTTACTAGTTTATGTAAGCATTTCGGTTTAAGTCAAACGGCGACTGGATCTTAAAGCTGATGACATAGAGACAATATGGCTCGAAACTTATCCATACAAATTGAAGCGGTCTCTCTTTATTGGAGGGATTTATAGACCACCGTCATCTAAGACAGCTGATGATAAGAAGCTTGGAAAAAACTTCCAAAATGTTCACCTCTCAGGCAGAGAAATGATCCTTTTAGGTGATGTTAATGTTGATTATCTATGCCCTGCGAAATTTGAAAATCATTCATTTGAAAAATCACTGAAAGCTCTAAACCTAACGCAACTCGTTCAAGTGATTACACGGCCAAAGTCACGTACCTGTCTTGATCACATTTGGTGTACCCATCCGGAGTAGATAAACAACCTACGTGTTTTGAACTCTGGATTGTCAGATCATCTACCGATTTTGTCATCTAGGATATACAAGCGTGCACGCCAATATAAAGGCGAGCATACAACCATCACATATCGGGATATAAAGAGTCTAGACAAAGAGCGATTTATTGCCTCATTAAGGAAAGCACCTTGGGACTGTGCGTTTGTGTTTAATGACACCAATGACGTTGTCGATGCTTGGTATATTTTTAACGGAGTTGTAAATGAACAACTCCCATTGAAGCAAAAGCGTGTAAAGCGGAGTACACAACAAAATGGTTTGATAAAAACATCAATCAAGAGATGAAGGTCCGGGATAAACTATTTAAAAGAGCATGAAAAAGTCAGTCAGAACAGGATGAGGCAAATTATTGGCAAGTTAAGAATAAGGTGACAAACACAATCCGAAATACAAAGAAAGCTTATTTTAATAATAAGGTCCAAGAGAACAGACACAACCCAAGGAAACTGTGGAACCTAATCAGATGTCTATCAGATGATGATGCGGGACAAAACCATGGTATTCAGCGGTTGATTGTCGACGACGGGAACGTAACTGATAAGATGACTATTGCAGAAACGTTGAGCTGCTTTTTTACTAACCAACAAAGCTACTTAATATCTACCACAGGGTCTCCAACAGATCAAAAAATAGATCTGGATCCCAGTCTTCTACATGAGAATGCAACGCTAAACTTCCCCATGTATCAAAGACAAGGATTTCTGAACTTCTTCTATCGATTCCAACACACAAGGCCGCAGGAGATGATGGGATAAGTGCTAAACTGCTGAGAATAGCGACACCGGCCTTTGCGGGTTCACTAAGTCAGCTGATAAATCGTTGCATGGATACCCAGATATTTCCCTCCAAGTGGAAGATCGCAAAAGCTACTCCAATCTTTAAGAAGCAGGGCAGCCGAGACGAAAAGACTTATTGCAGACCAATATCAGTCCTTCCCATATTATCTAAGCTATTGGAGAAGCATATATGTGAGCATTTGTACGATTCTTGTCAAGAGCGTAGCTTACTACATCGCCTTCAGTCGGGATTTCGCAAATTTCACTCGACTGAGATTGCTCTTATAAGGCTTGTAGATCAACTACTCTTTGACTTAGATAGGAATAACGTAGCAGGGCTAATTTTTGTAGATTACAATAAAGCCTTTGACTTAATTGACCATCTACTGCTCATGAAGAAGCTGGACGCCTATGGTAAACGTGGGAATGAGTTAAACCTTCTATGCGATCACATCAACAACCGTTCGCAGTATGTTAATGTTGACGGTTATCGCTCTTCGTTGAAACCTGTGAAGTCTGGTGTACCTCAAGGGAGCATTCTAGGGCCAATCTTCTTTCTTCTCTTTATCAACGACCTGCCGTCAATGGTAAACTATTCTGTAGTTGACACTATATATGCGGACCATACCACTTTAAGTTATTCGCCAGAAGTAGATGTGGCACCTACATATATTTGAGTAGCACTACAGCAGGATCTAGATGATATCTCAAATTGGTCCTCCAATAATAAAATGATCTTTAACCCAAAGAAGACCAAATATTTGCTTATCACTGGGAAACGGTTAGGCGACAAACCTGCAGCTCAGACAGTAACTGTACGAACCGATAATGAGATAATCAAGCACGGGTGACCTCTCAGAAACTCTTAGGTGTTATAGACCAAGAGTTGTCTTTCGATAAGCATATTGATGAACTGTAGAAGAAATTAGGACAAAGATTAGGCGTCCTGCGTAAAATCAAACGTTTTCTTCCGTTAGATCAACGAAAGCAGTATTATAATACAATGGTCAAACAAGTAATGATGTATAGTGCATGAATCTGAACGAGTTGTTCTACTGAAAACCTTATGAGAATACTAAGGCTGCAAAGGCGGGCTGCGCAAGTCATTTTAGACGCCGACACAAGGGCAAATAGTGTAGAATTATTCAAACAGCTCAACTGGCTCACTCTTGTGATGAAGTCAAATTAAACAAGTGTAATATAGTCTACAAGCGTTTTAAGGGAAACTGTCCACCATATATTTTAGATATTTTGAAATGCAATGCTGATTTTCAAACCCGCCCCTCGGGTCGCTTTAGCCAAAGAAACTTAGTTTGCCGTCGTTCCTGCCGTGAGACAGAGGGCGGAAGATCATTTCATGTCTCATCATGTAAACTTTGGAACTCTCTTCCATCACATATAAAAAGGGCAGATTAGTCAGTCATGTCTTTTAAGAAAGAACTTTTTAATTATTTCTTTGATAAATATAATGAAATAGATAGTTTTGTTGTATCATAGTTGCTTTGAATTTGTAACTTAGTTGTTTTTAGATTTTATTTGTATATAGTTTTTAATTTATTACTGGAGGGCCACTTGTTCTTCAGTTGTTCTTTAAATAAAGTTCTTTTGATTTTGATTTTTTGGAGCGATCTTTGAAGCCGGGTAGGTTTTTGCAATGGTTCAAGAACCTGTCCGGTTCATGGTACCCTATTTTGAGATGATAGATGAACGATCGCCAAGCTCTATCCTCAGAAAAACGATTTCTGAGCCCCAGACGGGGATCGAACCCGTAACCTTCTGACGACCGGTGAGACACTCTAACTATTGAGCTACCAAGACTCAGATGGAGAGCCAAAGGTGCAAGTTCGACATATATGTGCGACCTAAGGGGAAGCCACAATATATTAATATTGATATAGATGAAATTTATAAGTTAGAAGTATGAGAGCTTGGAAATATCATTAGATGATAGATGAACGATCATCAAGCTCTTTTCTCAGAAAAACGATTTCTGAGCCCCAGACGGGGATCAAACCTGCAACCTTATTGACTTGTATTTCTGTTTAGACAGGTTACCTTCACAGTAAGTACCGTTTCCACTATAGAAATCCAAGCAAGTGCATTTAAAACTTCCTTCAAGGTCAGTACATGTTGCACTGGCATGACAGTTGTCCTCACGACTTGCACACTCATCGATATCTAATTTTTTAGGAAGAAAAAAGATCAAGTTGTCAAATAACTCTCAATAGTCTGCACAAACTTGAATTCGTCATTGGCAGTCTCATAACAGAAGCATAGTTCATTCAGGGACGGTATGTCATGTTATTAACGGTACTAGTCTGATGCCATATTTTCCCTATCAGACTGTAGATGAAGAATCAGTTCGAATTAAACTAGACGTTCCCATTTCTTTGGTTCAGTTTTGTAACAGAGCAAAAGAAGATTTAATTGTAATTGATTGTTTTCAACTTTCAAGAAGCCGACCGTTGGAGAGTTACGTGGGTGTTTGCAAACATCCACCACTGTTGTTTTCCAAAAAGGCATCCGGTCAGGCTGCGGTATTAAGTTTTATGATTCCAATGCCATTTCTTCTTTTCCCCGCGCGACTATAGGTACATATACTAACCCCAGTGTATAACCTGTCATTTAAACTTGAAAGTGATGTTAAGATGGCATCGAAAAGTCATTCTACAAATTTAAATCATGTATTGCTTATATTTTTATGAAAATATAAAACCTTGCAGAACAATTAATGTTGATTATCACAAATGTACGATGCATAGGCAAACCCTCCCTGGCATTTACTTTTCCATGCGTCCCAATGGACTTTCTAGACATTTTTAATAAAGGTTTTGGATTTTTATCCCCAGTTTACCCATCATTTCGAATGACCTAAATAAGTTCCTCAAACAAAATTTATAAAATACATATGATATAAGTGATGATCTCTAACGGGACAGTAACAACATCAAAACACTTTTCAAATTTAACAAACGATTGACATGTACTTACTATAACACAGTACATTGCCATTCCCTCTAAATCCTTGTTCACACTGGCAGGTGTATCCTCCTTCCGAATTAGTGCATGTTGAATGACGTTTGCACTTCTGTAAAGCGCATTCATCTATGTCTATAACATGAAAAAAGTATTTGTCAAGGTAAAATATAACTGTCTCATAAACATGCTGCCTAATGACGTACTTCACGATGATAGCTTCATAAGAGTTAAAAAAACACACTATTACAAATCCACTCTTCATTTTACTATAATTATATTTCTTGCGTCTTTTTCTAGTTAGAATTTTGTAATTCATTACTCGTGGAGAACTTATTGCACAGCCTTTCACTGCTGCCACTTCCAATCCAAACTATGATTCGGAAGTAATTCTTGCTTTCTAGCCCTAGGAAGAGCGTTTGAAATTGATCATTTAACTCTAGACTGCAATTAAGTATCAACTTTCCAGCTCTAAATGACATTATTGGTGCAGCATTCTTACACGGGCTGGTGTTAAATCGTATGGTGAAGTGTTTCTCGAGAAGGAGAAGGACCTAGGCGCATGCTTCCCAATAAATCTAGAAATTCAATTGGTACTAGAATGTCATTTTTTGGCGTTACGACAATAAGAAATGCAGGCACTTTGACAGCATGAGAAACACAAACATACCTCTTTTTCCGATAATCCTTATATTATTACTGAATATTAAAAACTGTCATATTCTTTAATAGTGTCATTTAATTGACAAGCTTTCAAATCAGGTTGCTAAGTGCATTTTGATTTGTAAATTGTTCTTTTATTTTCACGGAAAATGACCCGTTTATCATTACATATTTTATTAAAAACTGACATGAATAATAACTAGACAACACGAGCAGCACAAATTTCCTGCAACCAAGATGAGGCTTAGGCCTCTACACACTGCGTCAATGAACCTCAGAATAATTCGATAATAATTAATAACAAAAATCGATTCAAATCATCCCTAATATGCAGTTGGTATTTATGTGTGGACGTCATTCATTTTTAATCATTCGTTTGAATTATATATATATTCTTTCACAGTTCTCCGTTTCAGTGACATCAATTTTGTGAAATTAACTTAGTATCATTTGTCTCAGGATCTTTTATTATAAAATCATTCATTTAAGTTTCATCCATTCCATTATTTATTTCAAAATCATGAATTTCCATACTATTTATGTCAATATTATTTACTTAAAGGTCATTTATTTTGTACATTGTACTTATTTATTAGTCCTTTCAGTAAATTTCCATGATTTTAGTCGCAGGGATTTCAATATCATTTTCTTCAGTATACCGTACTTCAAGCAATGTAACATACACAAGTGTTTGATCTGATCTCCAAACACTGAAAAGTAAGTTGAAAATAAGGCGATAGAGGAGATTTTTAACCATCTTCAAGAAGTTTCGAAGTCAGATCAAACACGAATTTAGAGGACATAATATAGCTCCTCAAAAAGAATCTGTATCTAAAGAGAAAACAGGGCAAAATTTTTTAAAATTTTGTACTCATTAACTCTTATAAATTATAAAAATTTTATAATTTATGAAAATATATAATTTATAAAAATTTAATAGTTATTTGAATCTTAACTAAATGGCGTAGATTTTTTGGAAAAGTTTCAGAGGCGCCATAAGAATGTTACCGTTGGTTACAAGTTCAAATATTTGTGGTTTTGTTCAAATGGTAAAACTTAAGCTGCTTTGTCAGGGTTACCAGACCATTTGGGCTGTTTCCATCCCAGTTAAGCCTGGTTCACATGAGTGGTGCAAATACAAGTCAAACACAACTAAAATTTTCGTGTAAACTGGGGTAAAACAAACATAAGCGCAAGCACGAGACAAAAGAATCTTTGTTTTCCCTTTTGTCTAGCTCTCATTACTTGCACTTGTGATAATTTCGTGTGTTTTTGCTTATGCTTGCGTTGCCCCTTAGGAATACTTCCTTTGTCTCGTCTTTTGTTTTGTTCTTGTGCTCGCGCTTGTTTAGCTCGTGTGAACCAGGCTTAACTGTCCAAAACGTGTCCGACCTTCGTTGTATAAGCAGATGTCAGCATACAATACGTTAATATCATATTGACTTTACAAGAGAAGTTGTAATTTAAAGACATCCAACAATTCTCAATGGCAAAGATGAAATTTCCTCCCCGAAACAATTTAATACGAGAATGGTCCAAGATTTCAGCACCATAAAGAGCCAATAAGTGGTTTTTAGTGTCCATAATCTCCGTGGAGACAGCCAGCCTATCTGCTATCCTTTGGGTACATCCCTTATTGAAGTTCAGTAACGGTAATAGGAGTAGTTTGGCCAGGCCTGAATATTTAGGAGCCTAGATACTTGAAAAGCAATCCCCCAAATTTTAGGTCCCTGTAACAATTGTTTCGGAAACATCCTGAAAAGTTTTGTGCACTATTTCTGGCAATAACACTCTGCGCATTTCCGAGAGCACAAATCCTTCAGGTCCCATTCACATGCATTGCGCAATGGTGCCATTAAACGTACCTGTACAATGAGTTCCGTTGCTGGTATAGAAGGTCTGACATCGACAAGTAAAACTTCCTGCAGTATTCTTACATTCCTCTTTGTCATCACAGTTGTGTTGGTTAGATGTGCATTCGTCTATATCTAGAATTGGTAACGTATACATGACAAGATAATAATAAGAACACAAAGCATGGGATGACGTCCAATTTTATCCATTCCAGAAATTAGGCAAAAAGGCTGATACATTAGAGTGGCCATATCGCACTGGCGTTCATATCGTAAGATCAGCTTTGTTAATTTTAACGTCCCTAAGTTCTTTCACAATTTGATCTGCAAAGGGTAGACAAGTCGCTTCTACATTTTTTAATCAGCTGCATACTGAATAAATCGTTCTGTAGCTGATTCAGTGTATGTGCTTAACTAAGTACATGCACACCTTTTGCTGTTCATTAGCAGATAATAAATTATCATCAACGCCAACTTCGAAGTCGTTATCGCGAAAATACATTCATTTTATTGAATCGACATTCATTTACACTTTTGTCACGTTCATTCAAAATTTTTACATAGAAAGTAACGTTCATTAAAATAGATACGCAACTATTTGCATCAGAGAGCATTAAATAGTGCCAACATACGACCATTAACATCATTATATTATACTTTAAGGACAATAAAATTTCCATTACGCAAAATATTTGTCCAGTCTGTTGTAGGGTCGATTTAACCTTTTCCTGTCCGAGACGTCTCCCTTTGACGAGTAAATTCGTCTGGCGTTAGCCAGAATAAAATACCAAAGTCGAGTATGGACCTAGTACCGCCGACAAGAGAGGTAAAGGGTCAAACTGATCCCGGGCCCAGAAGAAATAAGGGGGCCTGGAAGAAATCAAGGGGCCGATTGGTCGAAATGTTTTATATTGAATCCAAATTTTTCATAACTGGAATAAAGAACTATTGCTCATGTGCCATCAGTGGTTTTTAGTAAAATAAAACAATATGACCATTTTTGCATTCCAATTTGGCAACGTCCGTGTTCCAGAAACAAAAAGATAAATGATTTTACATTACATGACGTTTTCCTTTATGAGCTAGAAGTGTGCATGGTTTCATTTAAAGTAGCACTTTAGAGTACAGACACTATGGATTCATCATTCATGGAATACTAAACATTTAGCTGTTCATTACCAGAAAATATACTATCATTAATACCACTCTCAAAAGCAAAAATGCATTCATTTTATTGAATCGACATTCATTAACGCTTTTGTCACGTTCAGTTAAAGTTTTTTGTATAGAAAGAGACATTCAACAGTGTAGATACGCAACCATTTTCATCCAAGGGCACTCTAAAGCACCAACAGACGACCACCAATCTACTAAACATTAGGGAGAATGAAATTTCAATTAGGCAAGATATTTCTCCTGTCTGTGGCAGGGTCGATTTAAGGTTTTACGGTATCCCGACAAGTATAAAAAATAAGAGAATAAAACTTCAATAATCCGTATATGAACAGTTCGAACCACTTTTATTTCGCCCAATAATGATGTCGATGACTATTTTGCCATTTTTCGCTCAGCCGACCACGTTCTACTCGGCTGAGCCCTTTCAAGATTACCTTAACCCACAGCATTGAAACATGTTTTGTAGTGAGATAGAGAATAATTCTCTTCATCCTTTCTTGAACTTCTTAATTGATCGCACAAACGGCTTTCAACCTCCATTTATCGGAGGCCCACGTTCACTGGTTTGTTTATAAATTTTGATAGTTTTATTCCCTTATCTTTTAAACGTGGTCTCGTCTGTACCTTCATTAAACTGATATTATAAACCACATTTTTCATGACATGTATATTACAAGCTGTTAACCAACTTTAGTTCACAGCACTTTGCTGACACACATCAACTTCTACGTCAACTTCATAATTTGGAATCAGTAGCGTACCCAGCCCATATGCCTGCAAAATTTTTTTTTAAAAAACTAAAGCAAGGACGAAGGTGACGTAAATAAAAGAAAACAAAAAGCCAGAAGTTTCCGGATGCTTAAGATTGTTTTTGGTGTGATGTTTTGCATTGGCAAACCCAACTCAGTTCAATGAGAGCAATGATTAAATCCAGCCGTTTCCCCGGGAGAAATTAAATTCCATAACTCTATTTTTGAAAAAAATCCGGGTCAGCGTGCCCCCGGACACCTCCCCCCCCAGAAGATAACGCCTTTGGAGTGCTCGTTCGGTTTCCTTGAGCCTACAAATACCCAGATATCTGGGTACGTCACTGGCAATCAAAGGTTACAATGCACGGATGTACTGTAGTGCATAACAGCATTCATCGCGAAGCTTTATTTAGCAGCAGAACAGTTTTTTATCAGACGTGAAAAGTGATGTGTGCTAACAAGGTACTGCAAACTAAAATACATGTCAAGATTCCGTATAGCCCCTGCAACAGATTGGCCAACTGTCTTGCATAATTCAATGTTGTGTGTTATAACAGTTCTGAAAGGGCTCAGCAGAACAGAACGTGGTCAGCAGAGCATTTCACATGGCAAAACAGTCATCGAAATATTGGCGAAATAAAAGAGTTTCGAACTGTACTACAGATGGAAACCCAACCAATTTGTCCCCCAGTGACTTTGAACGACCTTGAGGCAATTTACTAGGGTTTTGAGAGACTTGGGAAATTTTTCTTGTTGTAAATGATGGAAAACAGAGTTCGGTTACCATGAAGCGGAAAGCCTAATGGTGAATAAACTTCTTTTGAATGGATGCCTAGTAATGGTTTAAATATAATTGTATTAATTTATTTTTGATGGATTTCTATTGGATTTTCATATAATTCATTGCTTCAGATAGTGGTATTTGACCATATCTCTTTGATACTTTGACTTTTTTCCCACCTTCACGATATTGTATTTCTAGTTTTCTGTTCTTTTCGTCATTTTTTATGGCTACCATTTTTTCTATTCTATTTAATACTTCTGACTCTTTTTCTATTTTAAAGCTATATTTGATTTCTGGTTTTTCTTTGATCTCGTCATTGCCTCTTTTATTCAATACTTTATTGCCATGGTTTTTAGCGTATTCGTTTATGTGTTTCTTTTCTATCTTTTCTAATTTATGTTTATTTTCGCATGGACAATCTATAACTAGTGATATTTTGGGGTTCTTGCCTTTGTTTTTGTATACAATACTTTTTGGGTCAGATAAGTGTTCTTTTAGTCTAGTTTCTAGGGTCTTAATTGAAGATCCTATGTAAATGCTTCCGTCTTCGAATTGTATTTTATAAATCTTTCCTTTTTGATACTCAGTGTGCCCTATTGATACTACTTCATGTTTGTTCTTCGCATTGTATTCATATTTTGCCTTCAAGTTTTCTGCATGTATGTATTCGAATTTGGTTATTCTACTTAAAGCTGTATATAATTGTTTCTTGTTCATGACCTCTGTGTCAAAAATATTATAGTGTTGGTCTATCTCTGCTCCCTGGTATTTGTATACTGTTATACAGAATGCCAGGTTAAATTTCTTTTTGAAGTCATCCAAAGAGAACTTTTGGTCATTTTCTTTTGTAGTGACTCCATTTATATTTATATCTTTAATAATGAACTGCTGAGAGTTGTACATAGAACGGTCCTTCATGTTATCAATACATATCACAGGAGTACCTGCACTGACTTTATGTATTTCTTTTGCTCCATTATAAATGAAGTCCACGACTTGGTGACTTTTGCCTTCGCAAAATGCATCTGAACACATTTTATTGATCTCCTTTCTAGTACTGTTGAAGTAGCATATATTGACATAGCTGGACACATAGTTGGCGAATTTATGGTCCAACCGACCGGTCGCAAGGAAGTTGGTCAGCATATCAAAAATTTTCTTGTCATATCTAGTGCTCTCTTCTATGTATTTCAGTTCAACAGTATTACTATACATCTCCAGTATCGCAGAACTCGTTGTATAGTCATACTTTAACCTACTATTACCTTCAACAGGGTCACATTGGTTAATATCGCCATAAAGATTTACTTTCAGATTATTTGCCACAAAGCTGTTATATATTAGAGTGATCCATTTATTTGGAACCATAGAGAATTCGTCTATAAATACATCCTAATTGGCTAATAGTTTGAGGTTTTCTGTATCTGATATAAATTCATTAAAGTAACTATCAAATGTATGCACTATATTTTCCAGGCTATCGTCTACTCTACTTCTAATGTTATCCACAGCCTTGTTCGTGAAGCTGAATATAATAGGATTTTTACTTTCTTTGGCATCATTTATCAGTTTCGTAGTTTTGCCACATCCAGCACCTCCTGTTATTGATGTTCCTTTTCCAGGTTCTATTTTATAGTCACTTAATACCATATTTTTGCGGTAAGATTTGTCAATCATAGAAGGGGTTTCTCCTATCCTTTGATACACTTTACCAATCATATCAGAAGTAAAATTCTATTGTTTGTCTTTAATTGGGTATTCTTTGTATGGATTTACACAGCAGACAGCATCAGTATTGTATCCATGTATTATAGTATGCTTATCACAAGCTTCTTCTATAACTTCCAAAAGCTTCATAATGGATCCCGAAATCACGTGTCTATTAATTGAGCAGTTCTCTGTCATTCTTCTTTTAATATCTATTTTGCGGATTAGAAAGAAATCATCTTCCTTATGTATACTCACTTTTTCGTTATTTTGAAGAGTCTCAGTCCAAACAGAGCAAGCAGTGTCATAACTAGTGGAAATAAAACCTTTGCTACTTTTATCATATTTCGTTCCTAAGTATCCAATAAATTGGTTTGCCAACTTTTTAGCATTAGCTTCGTCAAAATTGTCAAAAACATATTTAATGTACCCTTTGAAGGAGTCATGTTTGATCGACTTATCAATTACTAGTTGCAGTTTTATGTCTTGGAGTGTTATGAATTTATTTTTCAGTAGGTAGTCAATCAGATTTCTTCCATAAAATCCTGCTATTATTATTATGGGGTCATTATTTAGTGTTCTATACTTCTTTATCAGTGTTTCATTAATATAGTTGTCACCTGTCTTTAGTTTTCCATCAAATTTTGTAATTTTATTGTGTATATTATATAATGGGACATCATGTTCGTTAGTTAGCAGTACAGATGGGTAGTCTTTTGCAATGTCCAAAGCCGTTAGTTCCTCTTCTTCATCATTTTTTGGGTCATTCTTATTAAATTCTTTATGGAATGTATGCTGCAGTGCCTTTGGATAGTAGTCATCAATAATTGATATCGTGTGTTTGTTATATTTAGAACTTTTTAAGTGCCCACATAGTTGTTTAAACAGATTTACTGCTATTGAAGTCAGACCTTGGTTGTTAAATTTGAAAGCATCTACTGGATATTTTTCAAAAAGCTGGTCACAAATATATTTCCTCAGTTCTTAGTCATTATTTACGGAAACCATATTTTTCAAATCAGGAGTTATGAACCCATCAATTTGGTCCCTAAAATAGTGGAAATACTCTATATACGTTTGTGTCCTTTGCATGGTCTCTACCATCATATCTCTACCACTGTGTCCATCAGGAAGCACAATCAGATAGTTTTCATAATCCTTTGTTTTATCAGAATTTGCAAATATAGGACATTTTTTGGAGTGATTAATAATATTATAGTAGTCTTCGTTCGTTTTACAGATTTCTATTTTATCCTCATTTGTTTAGAATTCCACTGTATGAGATCCAAGTTGTTTAATAATGGAGATCCTTTTGTACTCTTAGTTATTAGGTTTTCATTCATTATTTGAAAACAGTGACCATCTTTGCATATAAAATACAGACGAACGACCTTTCTGTTATCCCTAGGTGCTGGAGAGGACACAAACTTGTTATAGAAGGGGCCCAAAGCATATATAGACACGTTAGTGTGACAGTTATCCCTCCAGTCTAATAATCCTCTAGTTGAGGGTCTTTTGGCATGTTTATCAAACACATATTTATTGATTTCTTCAGTAAGGGATGTTTTAGTGTATCTTTTGAATCCATTTTCCCCCTTACAAGCTACATAAATATAGTCCTGTACACAGGAGCCTTTATTTTGTGTTATTTTTCTATAGTTGTTACATTTGTCAACAAGAGTGCTCATTAACCTAGTATCACCCATACGAATGTCTTCCATTTTAATTTTCTTGACTTTTGTGATCACACCACCAATTCTAGTAATATGTTCACCAGACTGCTGCTCAAAACGGTTGCCAATTAACAGAGTATACATCAAAAACTGGTAAATGTAACGTCTTGATAAGCCTCTTGGCTGACTCTCTTCAAATGGTCCAAAAGTTTTGGTTTTATCCTGCTTCCCTAAAGGTGCTCTATCGTCTGTAATAACAACGTCTATGGTGACAGAAACAGTTTCCGATCCGTTTCCGTTCCTTCTCATCCTCCTTCTGAATAAATTGGGCTTAGAAGAGTTCCTTTCAAACATAACCATTCTTTTGTTTACAAAACCCAGTTCATAGTTGCTGGCATCCTTAAGTGAGAGGTCAATCATAGGGTACTTATTAGAATAGACAGGTTCATATTCCATGATAGAAAAAAGTTCATTGGCCTTATTCAGGGTCTTTTGCCACTCTTTGTCCCTTCTTTCTTTCTCCACTGAAGCATTCAGATAATTTTTGAGTGTGACTTTTTCGGCATTCAGAGGGTTAATATAGTTTTTTTTTGTATACGGATGGTTTTCCTCTTCAGACCAGTGCGCAATCCTTTAATAATTCGTCTTTTGATCCTTTTTATAACCTTTCTTTTCAAACCAGTTCTCTTTGCAATGGTCATAAAATTTTCTATATACTATAATATATAGAATATAAATTAATCTTTTAAGTCAAAAGCGCAGAAAAAAATATTAAATCATCTTTTCAAAATTTTTGATGTTTTTTACTTTTTATATGTTTGCTTTTATTTGCCATGTGATAAGTATGGTCACAGAACACACAATAAAATGGGTTTCTTTCCATACATTCCTTTACATATCGTTCGCCTGCTTGTTTTCTCTCTTCATCAGTGAAATATTTCTTGGGTCTTCCACGACCACGTTTTGGTTTATTATTTGTTTCAGTCATTATACTATTGATATACAGAATAATGTTTAAGTGATATTTATTGGTCTTAATCTTGATAGTCATCGGAGTCGCTATCAGGTTCATAGTCGACAATTGCATATCTACAATCTTTACATATACCAATTTCACGCCAGTTTGAATCTATATAATCAGTATTGATTTCTAATTCTGATGTTTCCTCGGTTTTTGATGAATCTTCTTCTTTTGTGAATTCTTTCTTATATGTTTTGTAATATTTTTTTAATGCTCTTGAAAGAGATTTGACTGCACTATAAGGTATACCAACACCTTGCGCATATGTTTGTAAACAATTGCAATAATTTTCGTGGCACGCTTCTACATCTTTGTATAGTTCATCCAGTTCATCCGCGTTTGAATGTGATGAGTCATGCAAAAGTTTGTAATTTTCTGAGACACTCTTTAAATTGGAAGATGACATGTTTTCTATATACTATATATACAGAAAATTATTTTTAAGCAATTAATTTGAAGTTTCCGAAGAATCCGAAGAGTTATCAGAAGAAACTTTAGACTGGTAAACTTCTAAATAGTCTTGATAATCATCGTCCAAGTTGTCATAAATAAGCATTTTACAGTATTCGGCAACACTGATAAATTCTTGTTTCTCATAATATTTAGTGAGAGCTTCTAATGCTTTTTCGACTCTTTTGTAAATCTCATCTAATCTCTGTGCACGTGGATGATTGGGGTCATGTAACTTGTCATAAACCATATTTTCTATATACCATATAAATAGAAAATTATTTTTAGGTTATTTACGAATTTAATATGAATTAAGGATATTTGAGATTACCATTAACAGCAACAGTGGCAATGATCAGGACAGGAATAAGAACTGGAATCTGATTTTTCTATATCTTTTTTATATCTTTTGTATGCTTCTTTTTGAGTCTTACATTCATCAGCCATACATACACCGTCTGGTTCAAATAAATAGCCGATCTGACCACAACTCTTGCATACTTTGCAACTTTTACGAACATCATTATACATCTTATCTAATTCCGATGCACGTGGATGTGAAGAATCGTGTAATTTTTCAAATGACATATTTTCTACATACTATATATACAGAAAGTTATTTTTAAGTGATTTTTTTTCCATTTCAAATAATACTTGCATTTGCAGTTTTTGTCCCAGCCTAATAATGGTAGACGGAACCAAATAGTCTGTCATCAAATGCATCCCTTGTTTCACTATGTGTTAAGTCAGTGGGTTTCTTTATTAGTTTTGCACCTATCGTACTGGCTAACCTGATGATGTAGTAGTCATATCTGGATACGTTTTTATTAATCATTCCGTGTTTAATCATTATTTTAACAACCTCCATGAAATCAGATACAATGGAACTACGATAATTATCGTGTACGTATTCTTCTACTCTGGCTCTAATGTGTCTACTTCTAATATATTGGGACTTCTTCCTATTTAGCCAGATGTTTTCAATCCATTCTGGTATCATCTCATAGTCTCCTACTTCTCCGCAATTAACACATACAAACATACCATTAATACATTCATATTCCTTTTCACACTCAGTAGAAATATTGTCTTTAGTGTGTTTCTCCTCATTTTTGTATAGAAAGTCCAAATTGTCTATGTTTTTGGTTATTTCATCAAACGTGAATCCATAATCTAATGCTTTGAATGCTTCCATTTAATATACATTATATTGCATGGATTTAGAATATTCGACTTAATAGGAAACCCGAACCAACACCGACAACTCCAATAGTAATATACTGATATTCTTTCATTTCATCACTTGGTTTATAAAAATCATTTAATTGAGGTTCTCTGTTAAATGTTTTTCCGTTATATTGTATTGATTGAGCCTGTCTTAACTGTGCAAGGGCTCTGTTTGTGTTTTCGAGATCAATGTTAGCATCTGCCAACTGTTGTCTTAATTGCTGTATTCTGTCACGTTCTTTTACTTCATTCTGATAAAACAACTCTTTTCCCTTTGCCAAGTCTTCTAGTGCTTTATTATGTCTTTTAATTTCTGCTTCATAACCATTTTTATCTAATGATTTGAATAGAAAACCAGCAGCACTGAAACTTACGGCAGCAAAAAGTGTTTGAATAGAACCATCTATTAAACTAGCCATTGTCTATATAATAGATTACATTTTAAATGGATCAACCGGTAGATACTTTTTATCCTGTGCCCATTTTACAAGCATTGTGCTAGCTGCGACTCCAACTGCTAACTTTGCTGTGTCCTTTAAAGAGGATGCGTCTGTTAACTTTTCACCCAGGACCTTCTTGGATGCCATTGATAAACCCACAACACCTGTGGTTACTAGGGCAGCTTCATATGCTTCGTTCATTAAATCTTTCTTGTTTACTGTTGACATAGTATGTATATTATAGATTATATTTTATTCTGTGGAAATACTTAACATGTCTAAATAATGTCTTATTGGATATGAATTTCCGTCTACAGTATTTACATCTGATACGAATACCATGCATATAGTCATTCAATTCCTTTGTGATTAGGTCATAGTCATTTGAGACGATACATTTATAGCCATTTTCTTCATATCTCTCTATTAGCTGCTTCCGTTGGTCTGTAATAATACCACTACACTGAGGGGTTTTGAACTCTATACATAGACCATTATAATGCTTATGAAGATTTTGAATTATTAGATCTGGTTGTCCTTTCATGTAACCCTTTTTAAATTATTTAATACGTTTATCTTTTGTGTCTTGATTTTCTCCAAGTCCAGCAGTCATTAATGTATCTGGATAAAATCGCCTAATGAATTGAACCACTTTAGTATGTAGATCATATTCATCTTCTATTTTGAAGGTGAGTGTGTTAGGGTTATAGAACATTCTATAGTATCCATGCTTTCTGATAGATGGTAGTACATCAGATGTTACCCATCTCTTGACTGTTTTTGCTGACTCTAACTGAGATCTAAAAATTAGTGAATATAAACCACTCTCATTTATAAGAATAGTCTGTGGATGTAGACTTTTCAAAGCCGTCCATTTCGGACGGCTTCTAATTTCCACCTTATCTTCATTATCTACATGAGTTCGTATCGCTTTCTCAGTGATTGAGTATCCTAGACATGACGCCACATTTTTTCCTTTGAACCAGACATTCTGGTTGTCGTCGATATAGGCGTCTATTGATATGTTAAGATCGGTGTTCTCAAATTTCCTGATTGCTAGTGACATATTGAATACTGACATATAATATGTCTTTATTTAATTTTTTATTCCAAATTGTCTAATATAATTTCTGGCTGTTTTTTCGTTGGTTTAATAGTTTCAACATGTTTGGGCTCTTTTTCTTGTTCCACTCTATTAATAACGACTGGTTTTAAAGTCTCTCTTTTATGCTCCTCTCTTCTATAATACAAAGAAGCAATAGCCACAGCCGTTCCTATAAAACCGAAAACCAGACCATAATTGATATTAAAGTCACCATTGAAGTTTTCTGATTCTATTTTATCCCGCATTTTTCGCTCTTTTGCAGCTTTAGACATTTCAGCTAATCGCTTTCCAGCTTCAACCCTCTTTGGATCTTTTTCCTTTTTTGTTGTTGTTATGTTAGGTGTTTCTTCACTCATCTATATAGTAATATATATTTTATTTACAGATAACCAACCAGTTATTTGTGAGAATACTATAAGACACCTATGAGGCATCTGCAAGATCATCCATGAGATCGTCTATAAGTCAAATGTGAGATCTACTGTTAGTTACCCACCACCTTTATTATCATTTGGTTTGGGTGGTTTTGGTTGATTCTCTGAATGTATTCTGTTGAGATCCTCTAGCATACTGTCTATCTCTATAGTAGTTTTTTTTGCAACAACGTACAAAATCTCTGACCTTAATGAACAGATTCTTTAATTTTGGATTCATTATATATTACCTTATATATCATTTTTTGTTTTGTCCTACTGTATAAGTATAACAATGAACCACCAATTATTAAATATAAGTGATTGCCAATGAAAATTAAACCTTTACCAGAGGCTTCTTCTACATCAGTCCACGGTATGACACCTCTTTTTTTCTGCAGGTGTTAATTTTTCTGCTTTCTTTTGTTTATGTTTAGCATCGCGTACAGCATCTGATCCACTGCGTTTTAGTCCAAGAGATAAACCAGTAACTGATGTAATTATTCTTAATCCGATTGCTGTTGCTATTCCTGACCGTTTTAAAGTTCTGTCTAGTTCTATTTTTTTCCATTTATCATAATGGTATCGTATATCGTCAACTATTTGATTTGATTCGTTTGGATCGGCTATAACTCCGTCGGTTGTCTGAAATCTTCTGACTGGACGGACTTACATCATTTTCATTATAAAAAGGCTCTCCATAATATTCGATTTCATAATTTGTTTTAACATCATACACACTGAATGTTTTTTTAATAGAGAAATCTTGTTTTTCCATTAGATAATTAATAAATCTCGGATTAGTACATTCTTCTTTCTCCATTAATAGAACGTCATTAATAAAGAAACCTATATTTCCGGCTTCATGTACACGTTCTCCGAACAACTTTTTTAATGGATCTAAATGATTAACATCAGTAGCCACTCTGCCTCTATTTTCTAACCAATCTATATTATCTATTAAGTCATTCTCATCTGATCCACCACCGAAATCTGTCTCCTCTTCTTCTTCATTTTCCTCGTCTTCTTGTCTCCTTGTGTTATCTAGATTGTTTAACTCTATTGATTCCATATATTATTACCACATATTTTATCATATTTTTTAGACATTCCATTAATAGGTGGGCATAAATCAATGACAATATCATCTATTATTTTTTTATCACTCAGTAATATCGATTCATCGTATGTCATACCACCCAAATATGATTTCTACTGTGTCAGAATTTTTTGATATGATGTGTAAGCAAATCTACATATATCTGTCTTAGTTTTGATATTACTTTTTGATAAATATCCTTGAATTAAAATACCTGGACCGCTGATACAACCTAAAATAATAGGATTCAAAGTTATACCACCAACTATAGTACCGGATACTGTTAACCCTAGATTTACCATGTTCAGAGACAGATTTACTTTCTTCAGTTTCTTGTATTTCCATTTATAACAAATGTATAGCTTACGGTAGTACACGTACCATTGCTTAAGTTTCATAATCTTTTCATCTGATAAATCAATGCTGATGTGATTAAAATTGATACTGTTTTTCATCATATATATTAGACTATATTTAATAGTCAAAATCATCATGGTCAATATCAAACCAATTGCAAAGTACGTGATGATGTAGTAGATTGTCTTTTTCAGCTATTAATTTATCTTTGTATAAAGCAAAAAATGCTACATCACCATCCAGAGGGGCGACACCATTTGGATTTAGGTCACCGAATGTCATCTGTGTTGAACGTTTACTCTCAAAATTAGCAAACTTCTTACCATTACAATATACTGAGCTGTTATTACCAGGTGGTGTTGTATAGTTATCCCAATGTACTGATAAGCATATCCATTTGTTTATCTCTCCAGCATTTGCCTTCGTCTTATAAGCAGCTTTAGGATATTTAAGTGTAACAGGGTTGCTACCAATAACATTGAAATTATATTTATCAACCGACACGATTAATTCACCATTGGACTGAAAGATATAAATTTATCATATCCTCCATTATCGTGCCCAAAGAGACCGTTCCTTACCCAATAGTTATTCGCAAAAAAAGATTTTAATCTATATACAATGAAGATATTTACTATATCTTTTGTCCCACTGACCACATTTAAATTAATATCACTTATCATTCTTTGTGTCCCATCAAATTTTAAGAAATATCTATTCCCGACTTTTTCACTTTTTGTACATAACAATGGTTGTAAATTAGTTGTGTTTTGAACTGCGTCATTTTCTTCTAGACTCTGATCTAATAACTTAGATACTTTCCTGGTTGTAGTATTATATACTAATTCACTATTATTTGAGCCTCAATCAAACCTATATACAGAAAAACTATATTTTTTAAAATACTCCCATAGAAGAGTTTCAGATAGTTGTTTTCTGAAGTTAGTTGTTGTTACAAACTTATCGTCTGTATATTTCTTTCTAATAAGCTGATCATCAAAAATGGGATCAGGATTTCCTCTGATGGCCCATAGACTCATATATATATCACCCTTCATAGTTCCTCCATTTATAGATAGCTTATCAGTGTCAAGCTTTTCTATTTCTTCTTGTGTTTTATCAGTGTAACCATAAAATAAAGACATTTGTATATATTATAATATATAATTTATTATTAAATACGAAGTAATGCCAGAAACAGCAAATAATGTTATTAACTCTGTATTATGTCCTTCTGTTTTTACAGTTGGGGATTTTACAGCTGTAGGTTTTTCCTTCTGTTTACTTCAACTAGACGGGAGTTTATTTTCATTATCCAAACTTCCCAAATGTTGTGCTGGATGACTTTCCTGATGTATTTTTTTAGAATGGACTTTCTTAACCCCAATATAATTAACAGATTGATTAACTCCAAATCTCATTCCTTCTATTGCCACTTTCAACTTGTTATTATACCCGATTAATGGTTCTTTTAAGATTATTAAAGAACTTGGTATTAGCCACAGTGATGGTGATACTACAGTATTTAAAATAACATTTGTGTCACTTACAGCACGGTTCATATTATTTATCCAAGTAGAACTATCATAATTTATGACACTATCCTCTACTAACTGTCTGAATACTTTTTGTGTCTCTAGTGAAGAGGCTCTCAGTCCATATATAATCTGTTTGGTTCTCGCCTGGGCACCAAGGATGCAGTAAATATATACCTCAATAGACTGATTCAACAGCTCTGTTCCTGCTTTTGTAAACCCATTAGACCTAGCAGCTATGAATTTCTTGAAGTCATTATGTAGATCTCTTATTCTCCAGGCACCATCCCACTTCTTTACACTTTTAGATATGCCTTCTGAGTTTTCCACTTCTTGCCACGTCCAGTAAGGAATATGGTCTTTTAGCACATTTGCACCAAATACATTAATAGAGTCTTTATTTCCTGTCTGTAATTCTCTCATAACTCTTCGTATAGTGAAGTAAATATGAAATCTCATTAGTGAAGTTATCTGCTTAGGTACATCTACTGACTCTGTTAAATGCTGAATAGACATTCCACAGGCATAAGATGCAACCCATGCTCCTATAATACTTTGGAAATATGGCTGTTTGATATCAAAACGCGAGGCTTCTGTTGGTCTACCAGTCTTGTCTATTGTAATATTAAGTTTTGGTAAAGCTGTCATAAAATAGTCTCTTCCATTCACATACAACCTGAAATTATTAACAGGGTAGTTAAAAGATATATTCTGTTGGAAAATTATCCCAATAATATCCTTTACCAGTGAAATCTTTGTCTTTTACCTTTTGGTAACTCTTGCACCGTCCCACCAATTTTCCATATTTTTGGAAACTTTATTACTTCTGATTTATTTGAATAGAGATATTTTATCATAGATTTGTCATTCAAGAATGTATCGCTTGTTATATCAGTGCTTAAAACATCTGAATTCTTGAAGTATATTGCTGTCCAATTTACTGATCCATCCTTATTAAGGTCTACTTCGAATATGAATTTACTTAAATCAGCGTTTGGATACTTTTTTATTAATTTTTCTCTCATACCATCTCTTACTATTTTAGCATTTTCCATGGCTTTGTCATAGTTCTTTCCGTAGTAGTTTCTGTAAAATTGCTCCATATATAATATAATATATATTATACAATGAAGAAAATTACTGTGTTTATAGAAGGTGATAGTAAATAACTTATTCTGGATGAGTCATTGGTTGTTAATCATGATTCATATGTGTATGTAAAAACAGCATCTGTATTCAGGAACTATAATAATGTTATTTCCGAATATAATGACACTGTTATCTATGGGTCAACAACTGTAAAATTTGAACCAGGATACTGGACTTTTGAAGCCATTAAAAAGAAATTAGAAGCAATGAATAGTAATTTAACTGTTACTGCAAATGAGTATGACGCCACTTGTACGATATCAACTAACGCTAATCTACAGTTAAAAAGGTTTGGAGAACTTCTTGGTTTTGACAATAATAAAACAATCAATTCTGGGTCTTCAAAAACTAGTAAAACTATCAATATTAATAGTAATTTAAGATATATTCAAATTAACTGTGATGCTGTTGATCGTACATGTAATATAGATAATGATGGAAAACGTAGTGCGACACTTTTAAATCTTCCAATCACGACAAAAGACTCATTAAAAGGTTCGGTCAGTCACTATACAGACATTGAGAGTAAAATACCAATAAGTAAGGGTGTTTATAACAAATTATGCTTTGATGTAATAACAAACAATAGGAAAACACATTTCGGTTCAACACTGATAGAACAATATATAATGTAATTTATATGGATAAAGACATAGAGTCAGAACAAGGGTTGAGAGATATTTACTACAATCCCAAAACTGGTTACCAATCTGCAGAAAGATTATATCAAAAAGCATTAGAAGATGGTTTAGTTGTTAGTAGAGAACAGGTAAAAGACTGGTTAAGATCGCAAGACACATATACCAGATATAAACCAATAGTCAGAAAACATAAATTTAGACAAACTAAAGTTAACTATCTTGGTGAGCAGATACAGATGGATCTCGTTGACATGGGTTCATATAAAAACAAAAACAAAGGTTATTACTGGATATCAGTGACGTAACGAACTATGGTCAGGGTTAGAGCAACTCCTAAGGGCCCCCGACCTCTAAGGGGCCCCCGATGAATGCGTAAAAACAATTGAGATTCAAGTCTTGAACAGGCCCGTAGCCAAGGACGGCAGCCCCCGAATGAAATTCTCCTAAGGGCCCCCAGTGGTTCCGTTACGCCACT
Source organism: Heliopora coerulea (assembly GCA_030142905.1). Lineage (NCBI taxonomy): Eukaryota > Metazoa > Cnidaria > Anthozoa > Scleralcyonacea > Helioporidae > Heliopora > Heliopora coerulea. The sequence continues at coordinate 4,583,607 of JASJOG010000003.1, read as the reverse complement.
GCTGTATAATAACATCTATTGAAATTCTTAGCAGGTATCCATTCGCCATTCCTGTTTACAGAAAAGGTACTAATAATAAGACAAAAGCAGTTACAGAACTATTGATGCAATTTAAAGAGAGATTTGGTGATTACCCTAAATTAGCGTAATTTGATAATGGAAAAGAATTCTACAATGTTGGCGTTAAAACTCTGCTAGATAAACATGATATAAAATATTTATCTACCAATAGATTCAATAGGACACTTAAAACTACTATGTGGAAGTACTTTTACAGTAAAGGGACATATAATTGGATTGACGTCTTAGATCAGTTAGTATATAACTACAATAATACCAAGCATAGCACTATCTTAATGAAACCAAAAGATGTAAATAAAAATAATGAGGACAAAGTTTGGACAACACTATATGGTCATTTATATGGAGACTTACCATTAGCTAAGTTTAAAATTGGTGATACAGTCACGATATCCAAGAATAAAAGCATTTTCACAAAAGGTTATGAAGCTAACTTTACAGAAGAACTGTTTAAAATCACTAAGGTTATTCGCGGTGACCCAACTGTTTATGAAATAGAGGATCTAGAAGGTGAACCAATTGTTGGGAAATTCTATGAAGAGGAGTTGTCAAGTGTTGATAAAAAGGACGATGTCTATAAAGTTGAAAAATATTAAAAAGAAAAAAAGTAAAAGGTAAAAAAATGGTTCTTGTTAAATGGTTAGGTTATGATAGTAAACATAATAGTTGGATTCCTGAGAGTGATATACAAAATATAGAGTAATATATACAAATGGCCGAAGGAGTATTCAATGATCATGAAATTCAAGATTCGGCGAAAAATACCCAGAATATGATGATATGAATTATAGGCAGTTACGCAATGAATATGAAAGCGTAAGTGATCTATTATCAGATCATCAATATTTAGAAGACAACCCAAAGGAAAAGATAAAATATGAAAAATGGTTTCATTACTTAGGCAAATTACTTTATGAAATGGAACAAGAGAAAAGGGTCCGTGAATCAACATTCACTAACAAGAAAAACCCCTTTGAGAGTACCAGTTGGATAGACGATAACATAAATTATCAACAGGATGATAAAAGAGTCATAGGGCAAAAGGGTACAAAAGATAATATTAATAACTTCATAGAGAACATATTCAAACGAGATAGAAACTTTAGGGAAAACCAAAAAGATAAGTGGATTCAAAATGATTTCATAAAGCTAACCAGATCATTTCTTGCATATGACAGTGGTGGGGGAACCAGACTACTCCTTAACAATGAGGTGGGACATGAGATTTTGAAGAATATTACCTACAGTAGAGGTGGGACATTACCTGATTTTAAAACAACAATGAGTTACAAAAGTGTTGATGTAATCGAAGTCAACACAACAAGAAACATCCCTTCAAGGTGACTTAACCAAAATACACCACAAGGTAAAGAGTTCAACAGTTTAATGAAAAAAAACTATTTAACAAAACCAACAAAATAATTGAAGAAACATCCAAAGAAACAAACATGCCATATGAAACCGTCAGGAATACTGTCAACGAAAACGAATACCCCGCGTACTCAGAATTTACAGATAAACAAGTAAGGGATATGGTTGAAGAAAAAACCAAAAACCTTTCACCAAAAGAACCCAAACATAAAGCTGGTACTTCAATAGACAGATTACGAAGTGAAATAGAAAAACTACCTCAATATGGAGATGGTGATGGTGGCGATTTCATAAAATTACTAGATGTACCGGATGCCATCATAGATCAAATAGTTTCAGATTCAACAGAGAAAATACATACAAGGCTAGAAGAAAGAGCTTATATTATCGAAGGATTAACTATCAGTGACCAAGAGCTAAGATAGTTTTCTGTAGTCTCAAACCCAATCGGTGACGCAGATACAAGGATAGAAATGCTTGGCCAAATAGGAAACGAATATGGATTAAAATCCTTGAGAGAGACTGATGATAGAAAAGAACAACTTTATAAAAACATCAGTGAGACTGCAAAATTAAAAGCTGACTTCATACATGTAACAGAAAAGGGTGAAAAACCAGAAAATCAAGAAGTTACTGAAATAATGGAAGAAACAGCAACCAATAACGAATCAATTAAAGACTTAACAAGACTAGTACGATTCAAAGAGTGGGCAAAGGAGAACTTAGTCGGTCTAAGCGCTTTGGCAATCTCTGTCGCTGGTATTATAACAACAATCATCGTGGGCACCAGGAAAGCATTAATAAAAGGTGCACAAGCTACTGGTAAATTTGCAAAAGCTGTCTATAACCTGGGAAAGAAACTTGGAGCATTATTAGCACCAATATTAAATGTCATCGCTCAAGCATTTTCATGGGGTGCTAAAGGATTGGCGTGGCTGGCGAACAATCTATGGCTGTTAGCGTTAGCAGTTGAATGGTTCATATACGATCAATACAAACAGAGGAGAAGAAAATAAAATGTATATTAATGTATACCAATGAATAGAACAGAGGAACAATTGATTCCAAGTTTCAGAAGAAGCCAAATAGGTTCAATAAAAGGTGATAGAACAAGGAATGTCGTGACTATGAACCCTAACAAAGCATCACCAGGGGAAGAACTGTAAATAGATATCCTAAAATCGAAGCCTGACAGTTGTTTGGTTCCTGGGTCACTGCATTTACTCTTCGATTTCAAATTGAGCAACACTAAAACCAGCTTTTTAAACAATCTCTCTAAGCTTCTCCAAAATCGTTTACAAATCAGGCTTGCTGGTGAAACTGTTTACGATAATAATGGTGAGAGTTTATATAGTGTCTACAAGAACCTGTGTAAAACCAATTCAGAGAGAGACAACATGATTGAATATGGTATCGGATCCCAAAATCTGAGAAAGCTAATTAGCAAAGACGACTCTGGTGCCACATCAGGTGATGCTACAGAAGTCTCTGAAAAGTTATTGTATGACATCTTTGGTACAAAGCAGAAGGTCTGTTTAGACCAAATCAAGTGAAATATTAGTTGCTCAAAATGGTCAAACACTTGGAAATTAAAGTCTTGAAAACCTTGAATTAGAATACGAGACAATCGAAAACCAAACTATTGCAGATGAGGTGTCATCAATGCATGCGGTTCGTCGTTCTTTGTCATTTGAACACGTGACTCTTATGAAGACCGTTCCATGGGCCGCCGCGTCCACTCTCATTAATGAAAACATAAACATACTTTGCAAGTCCATGAAAGCCGTCGTTTTGCTTTTTACGAAGACATCGAGGATAGATAGTGAAGAATTCCTTTATCCAAATATTACAGAGGTTAAAATAACAATTAAAGGTGTTGCAAACCAGGTATTCTCTCAAGGAATCAAAAAGTCACGGTTCTATGACGAAGCCCTTCGACTATTTGGTTCAAAGGATATAAAGGACCAGTTCATGACACCTGAAAAGTTCTACAAAGACAAGTTCGCTTTGGTCATCGGTCTAAGATCTACCGAAGAGGTCAACAAAATAGGTCATGGCAAAAAGATAGTAAACACTCAGAATGGCATTCTATTGAAAATCAAAAAGACAGCACACACTGGAAACATTAATTGTAAAATATTTGTTGTATCTGATGGTCTTGTCAATTTCATGAACAATGATTTGCGGACCATCCAGTATTAAGTTATAATGTATTATATAGATGGAGTCACCTTTCAACATGATTATATGTGGTATGACAAATTGTGGGAAAACTTATTATTTGCTAAATATGATTGAGAAACATTATAAAAAGCACTTTGATTATATCATTTTAATTTGTCCAACATTCACGTGGAATAAAACATACCAAGATTGGAAATACATTAATGATCCTGATTTTATTGCTGTGGAGTGTGAAAAAGATAATTTCGATAAAATACTTCACTTTGTCCAAGTGGTTTACAAAGGAACCAATAGTTTAATAATCCTGGATGATTGTGCAAGTAGTGAGGATGTCAAAAATAGAACCAGTGAGTTGGTCAAAATTGGCATTTTCTGCTAGACACTTTGGTCTTTCAACAATAGTCATCACACAACAATTAAATAGTACATCTAAACCTTATAGAGACAATGTTGCTAAAGTCATTTCTTTTTACAATCCAGACAAAGACGATATGAATGTTATTTTCTGCAGGTACTTAGGGCATAGTTCCAAAAAAGAAAGATCTGGAATTATTGAAAAACTTAAAAATAGTAGATACGCATCACTGGAGATCAATTTACACTATCCATTTGAATATAAAATAAATACACCGCAAAAATGAAATATATGTAATAATATATATAATGCCTAAGCGCAAGAATCGAAAACCTGAAACTGTTGATGAGTTATTAGAAGAAATGGAATCCGCAGAAAATATCGTAGAAGAGGAAATAAAAAATGTATCATCTGAAAAACCGCAAGAAGAAGAACCTGAAATTGATGAAACAGAAAAAAAGAGATATGAACTTTTAAAATTGGCAGAAAATGGAGATTTGGGTAAGTCTATTGCATATATAAAGAAGGCCAACAAGAAGGTAATAAACAAAATACATCCTGAATATCAAAGAAAAAGTATGGAAGATGCATATGATTTCTTAACGGATTTATCAATAAGTTTATTTTCTAAATCTTTGGGAGGTTTTGATGCAATAGAGTCTCCAGATGTATTGTTCAAAGAATTACAAAAAAATGTATTGTTAAAAAGAAACGTTAAATCAATAATAAGTGTATTCACACCAATATTCCCATTCCTTGGGATTTTATCAGGTGGGGTTACTACTGCAAAGCACATATACGACCATAAAACCAAAACAAGAAGAAACCTCAAATATGAAGAAACTGTTAAAGAGGAAGATTCTTCATAAGAAGGAACAAATGGGGGTAGACGAAGCGAATTTTCAGCCACCAATCAAATTTTTCAATTTTTCACCATTAGGCATTCCGCTTGATGGTTCATAAAAACAGAATTCCCAAGTCCCTCAAAACCCTGTTAAATGGGATCAAAGTCACTGGGAGCGATTCTAAAATCTCCCAAGTCTCTCAAAACCTTAGTAAATTGCCTCGAGGTCGTTCATAGTCACTGGGGGACAAATTAGTTGGGTTCCCATCTGTAGTAACTGTCTAACCGAATTCAGTTTATGTATGATTTATGATGGTTTTATTCCCTTATCTTTTATACATGTCGGGATTCCGTATAACTTTAAATCGACCCAGCAACAAACCGGAGAAACATTTTGCAAAATTGAAATTTTATTCTCCCTAATGTAGAGTAGAATGTAGTTAATGGTCGTCTGTTGTCACTATAGAATGCCCTTTGATGCTAATGGTTGCGTGTCGTATCAGTATTAACAACTCTCGAGTACTTCATTTGGGAATTAGTGATCACAGTCTCGCATACGAATGCAGGAAGATTGCGCTTTCCAAAAATCCACCAAAAGTTGTTAAATCTAGAAGTTTTAAACATAAATCACCAGCTTTCAAAAACGATCTTTACGAACATTTGTCTACATGCGATTGGCAATTAAATGATCCTAATGTACTTTGGAATCAGTTTAGAAACACTGTATATTTAATCATGTAGCTGATATGCATGCTCCAACTAGAGTGCGACGAATGCGAAGCAATTATGCTCCCTGGTTGACTGAAAATGTTAAAAAAGCAATAAATTATAGTGACTTCCAGAAGAAAAGAGCAGTTAAGACCTCAAGTGATGCTTTCCATGAGGATTATAAACAGGAAAGAAACCATGTCAAGAAGTTGGTTAAAACAACTAAAGCACAATATACAAAGCATTAAAGTGGATAACATAATTTCAAATAATGAAGATATAGCAGATGCACTTAATAGGTATTTCACCGAGATTGGACCAGACCTTTCAAATCAGATTCCACTAACCAATGATACGGTTGATGACTTTATGGAACCAGTTTTTGATTTGCTTAATTTTAAACACATTTCAGTTCAGGAAGTTACAAAAACTTTAAAGATGCTAGATGCTTCAAAATCGTGCGGGCCTGATTTGGTATCCGTTAGTATTCTAAAGGATTCAAGTGAAGTAACTGCCATATACCTGACGTATATATATATATATATATATAAAACTGTTTTCTTTCTTCAGGTATTTTTCCGGATGACTGGAAAAAGCCAGGGTATCACCCAGTTTCAAAGCAGGAGACAAAGAGGAATGTAGCAAATATAGACCAATTTCAGTATTATCAGTAGCTGCCAAGATATTCGAAAAACTAGTCTGTGGTCAGTTCAGTAGCGACTTAAAGGAAGAGAACATTTTAATTAAGTATCGATCAGGCTTCAGGGACGGGCATTCAACTTTATCCTCCCTTCTTGGTACCACAAATTCTTGGTTGATTAACGTAGATACGGGTCTGATAAATGGCGTTCTCTTCCTAGATCTTAAAAAAGCATTTGACACAGTTGACCATCAGATCATAATTAGAAAAATGTACCTGTACGGTATTAGGGGAATTGCTTTAGACTGGTTCGCATCTTACGTATGTGACCGAACACAGGTTTGTATAGTGAACAATACAATATTCTTGTTTTAAACCGTTTAGGTTTATTCAGGGGCTCAATTTGGGCCAGTTTCACTTCTTGCTTTATATCAATGACTTACCCAATTGTTTACAATTGTCTTCACCCGCTATTTAATACAAACATAACTGCTTGTGGAGAAACAGTAAAAGAAATTGAAATGAAATTAAATAGTGAGCTTGAGAATGTCCACAAGTGGCTTTTGGCTAACAAGCTAACCCTAAATCTCAATATAACCGAATATATGATTATAGGATCAAGACAAAGGTTAGCTAAAATTACAGATGACGTAAAAATTGATTTTAGGAGGTAAAGATGTACTGCGAGTTAAATCAACGAAAAGCCTTGGAGTTCTCATTGATGACACGATATGTTGGAGGGAATAGATCGATAGCATCAGTACGAAGGTTCCTACGGCAATTGGCACTATTAGACGAGCTAAGCCATACGTGAAGAAAGAGTCACCAATGTACCAATCTCTGGTTTTGCCCTATTTGGATTATTACTCTCTTGGGGTAATTGCAACCAAACACTCAAAAAAAACTACAGAAGCGACAAAACAGAGCAGCAAGAATAATAACCAGGGACAGATACGATGTACGTTCCAAAGACATTCTTTCCAAGTTGGGATGGAAAAATCTTGATGAGCGGAGAATCGAGCAAACGCAATCATATGTTTCAAAAGCTCTCCACAAGAAATGTCCGGAAAATATAAATGAAATGTTTAAAATCTCAAAGAACGTAAAACACGATTTGAGGAACAATAACCTTGCGCTGATACTATCAAAACCTAAAACCAATGCAATGAGGAGGAGTTTTAGTTATTCAGCTGTAAAAATCTGGAATGATCAAAATATTGATGTAAGGAGGAAAGTTATAAACGAGTTAAATTTTTAGATTTTTAGGCTTACATAGTAGTAATTTTATAAATGTAAATATACTTAGATTTTATATGTAAATAGATTTTTATATGTAAATAGTAGATATGAAATTTTTGTCATTAACCATTTCTTTCACTTTCGTGTACACACGGCAATACGAAAAACAACCGTTTTGTGTCGATTAATTTTAGTGTAGTAAGTAGGTTTGGTTATGATTGATCAGGCTACCGTGTTAAAATATGATTAAATAAATAAATAAAAATAAACAAATATCTACGTAAATGAATGTCACTTTCTATGCAAAAAATTTTAATGGATAGCGACAAAAGCGTTAATGAATGTCGATTCAATAAAATGAATGTATTTTCGCGTTAATGAGTTTGAGGTTGGCGTTAATGATAGTATATTTTCTAGTAATGAACAACATGTAAATAGATTAGATATGAAAGAACGTTTACAAACATGCCATTGAGTTTGTTTCTAATACGATATGCAACGCATACCAAGAAGCATTTTGGCAGATTTGAGTGGCACAAGGATCACAAATGCAAAATGCTTGATTACACTCAGTTGATGTTGTGACGTCAAAAACCTGTTTGGAAACTTTTCACTTTTATTTTGTTTGGGGCTAGAATTAGAATGATGACGTGACATCAACTGAGTGCAGGTAATGTAAAAAGTAGTGCTGATTGACAACACATAAACCAGACCCAAAATAGCAAAAGGCGTGCTCATTTTCCCAATGTTAAAGTAGACGTTTCCCTGCTCTGGGTCACGCAAGGTACTCCAATGTTTTGATGAATTAACGACACAACATCCACCGAAACTCTTCAGTGGGTCACCGTGAAACGCTTGTGTGATTTAGCATTGTACTCTATAAATATTCTAACGGTCAGTAAGCGAAGTCAAACATGGTCCGACATTGAAAACAGCGCTGTCAAACACCGCACGAATGAGTAAGTTCCTGAAGCCTTTATTTGTGTTTATAAATTGACCTTCTGCGTTATGTTGAAACATTACCCATTACAGGCCATATGATCTTAAATTTCTTCATCATTTTAATCGTAATGGTCTGATGCATATCCGATTATCATTAAACTCAAAGAAACGATCCTCCGTAGACAAGCACCTTCATGAAAATAGCACAATCATTGTTTTGCCAAAAAGGTGGGAAACTTAAATGTGAAGATATTTGAGAAAATAAATAATCTCGTCCGTTTCCAGAATTTCACGACTCATCACCAAGTTGTACTTCACAGGAAGAACAACGTTCGCACTTCGTGCTTATAAAAGGCTATTGCTGAAGGATGATCGTTGTGATTTCCCATTTCTCTATTGTCAGTTTGAAACTATAACGGACCAGCTTTTCGTAACAGAGAAAAGATTGGAGACTGCAGAAAAACAGCCTTTAAAAACACTCCAAAGTTTTTCCCATCCCAGTGGTCCCACCGCCTACACTCTTACCGTATTCCACTATCATACACAACCCGCAGGAGAGGTCTATGACCCAACATAACATACGCGTGGTCAAACATGATACACTCTAAGTCATTAAAAAATGTGTATACGTTACTTACCTTCCATAAAATACTCGGCATAGAAGCCAGTAAAGTTTCCATAGTTTTCTTTTGATTGAAAAGTAATTTTCTTAGCTCCAGTGAATCTGACGGACGATGAAATATTTTGTAAAGTGCAAATTTTCAGGCTCATTGTTGTTGTTGCTATACTAAGATAGCTTTGTTCACAGCCTGAACCTGAATTTAGGGCCAAATGCTTAACTTTTAGTTTTGCTTTATATCCATCAGGAATAATCCAGGAACAATTTTTATACGCCAAGTAAGGACGAGGATAATTAGGGCTTGAAATCACACCATTCCCAGGTGGTAACGTTAATGAACACAACCCTACATTAAAAAGAAAAGGAATCACACTTTATGCTACTGGTCAAACAAATACAAGTTGATGACTCTTTTTCGACTGTGAAGATGACCGCCGCTGAGGCCGTCGAAATGTCAGTCACCAATAGTCTTTCTCAAAACTACACTAACCTAGATGGTCTACAATCACTAACATGTATCGATTCCCCAAGGTTCAAACCATTTACTTTATTATTATATGGTCAAATAAATCGTTTACATTTCAAAAACTAACTTCCTCTCTGTACCATGGACGTCCATCACTAGGGGACATGGGGACATGCCTTCACTTTTTCATAAAGAGACGACTGCAAAATTAATGTCCTTCCCCCAACAAAAAATTTTGGAGCACGATTCAAGAATGCCAAACGAAACATAGGACACAGGTTGTTTGTTGAGTACATCTCATCTCCATTCGTCCAACAATGCAAGGGGACTGATGAGTGTTTCTCCAGAATGCTAATAACAAAGCGTTTAAATTTCGAGTGCTTTCTGCAAGTTATATCATCATATAATCTGCCAAAGGCTGGAGTTAGACTATGTTAACAAAGGAACGATCTCCTATTGTTACCGTAAAATTCCGTTTTCTGGTATGCAAAAATGTTGGACCTCCTTGTGTTCTGAACCAGGAAGATTTAAGGTTTTCACGAATTCCCAGATTCCTAATTGTTTCATTCCATTCTAATTTACCACCCACTTTAGGAAATATTAATGTTTAACACCAAATGTTCCGTTCTATTATCACTTTTATCGATAAACAATGATAACGAATGCACCACAATGACAAGGTCAATTTCGGTCTGTGAAATTCTGCTGGCGTGAAAACCAAATGATAAGAAGCTATGCCGTTATGATTTACGGTTGACTTTGAATGCGGTTTAGTGTCGGGAACGATACAGCAGGGTACAGTTGGGGGATCACTCATTGTTCGTAATGAGTGATCCCCCAACTTTTCAAACACAACCGACACCTTTGTTAACTTTTTTCAGTTTTTATTGACTCACCTTACCTCACTCCACCTTGATTCACCTTAACTTGCCTCACTTCACTTCACTCGCTCACTCACTAACTCTCTCTTATTTAGTTTGCTTACTTATTTCAATTTCTTTACCTACTTTTATTTTTTCTACTAACTTCACCAACTTTATTAACTTTACCTACTTTGCTTACTCGGGCTATTTTACTTTACTTACTTTACTTGATATACATGCTTTGCTTACTTTACTTATTTCACTTTACACTGTTTTTTTACTTTACTTTACTTAACTTTGTTTCACTTCACTTCACTTCATTTCACTTCAATTTACTTCATTTCACTTTATTTCACTTTACCTCACTTCCCTTCATTTCATTTCACTTCACTTCACTTCACTTCACTCACGTCACTTCACTTCAATTCACTTCACTTACGTCACTTCACTCACGTCACTTCACTTTACTTTACCTTTCTTTACTTGACTTTATGTTTCATTACTTTACTTTAGAGTTACTTTACTTTATTTTCTTTTACATTACTTTAACTTAATTTAATTTTTTTTATTTACGTTTCTTTACTTTACCGTATTTACTTTACTTGCTTACTCACTTAATTATTTTGTTTATGTATTATTTTACTTATTGATTTATTCATTTAATTATTTATTTATATATTTAAACATTAATTTAATTCATTCTTATATCTATATAATTAATTCATTTATAAATTCAGTTTTTTGACGTTTTATTTCCATTCTTTTCCAATTCCGTAATTCCATTCTTGATGAATCCGCACAAATACCTTGGTAATGGGCTTCAAATCTTTTGAATATACTCTTTCGTTTAGTGACCATAAGTGTAAGTCGTGAGGAGGAAGATACATAGATATAGGACATATTTAGCCAACAGAGCCTTTTTATGAAAGACAAGTTACTGAATGAAACATCTTCATAAATTTCAAGATAATTATCGATGCAGCTGGCGTTGTTATCTAACTGCCAAGAGAAAAGAAATAATGATATAAGTGAAGAAGTTGAATATGCGTTTGATGATGAAAAGGAACAAGAAAAATTTAAAATAATAATGCTTAAGGGAAAGTATTAAATTTATTAAGTATTTGATACTAAACCCTGATAATTCAAGTCCAGGAGAATAAAATTTTCTTAAAATGGAAATGTATCCTTGAGAAATATTTTGACCAACGAGTGTCACTAAACCTTCCTCCAGAATTAGGAAGAAAACTCTGTATCTGCACACACAAGAACGCTATTTTTCCCGCTTTTCTCCTAACTGACAAAGACCTTTTCACGATGGGTTCCAGCAATGACAGTCTAAGTTTTACTATATACATGTGTTTTATAATATTCAGGTTGAAAGCATATGATTACTAAAATTAAGACAGACCTATGTAATTTAATTCGGGTGAGCAAAATACCACGAAAGTTACTACTCTCCAAGAAAGATACCCGAGACGCAGTATACCTTATGACCAAAGCGCAATCTGCACACCTCCCACCCTTAGTAAAGAATCCACCATTTTGTTAATTGGCAGAGTAATTCTTTGTAATTTATCATGGCCACAACGGCGACAGGCCTGTAGCCAACCTGACATGTTAGCGGGGCTATACATTATCAAGGGGTGTCGTAACATGTCCATATTACCAGCAAAATCGCCGAACGATGTAAGTGTGAGAAAACTTCTAACAGATACCATCCATGCAAATTCAGACGAACGATAGGAAATAAGTGAGTACAGACAACATTATATTAGATTGAAAATAGCCTGAAAGGAGTTGCCCACACTGGTTTTAAAATGACATAGTTAAAAGAACCCACCAATCACCAATAAATCGTCAAGAACTTATCGCTAAAACTCATATTCCAAACAAAATATGAACTTTCAAGTGACAAACCCACGCCAAAAAAATTTTTTTCAAAAAGTTATATATTTCTCATACATTTTGAGGGTATAAAATTTCCTTTTGGAAGGCTCAGAACCCCCTTGTGCCTCCCCTGGCCACGGCCTTGCATGGCGCTATATATATATGTGTGTGTGTGTGTGTGTGTGTATGTGTGTGTGTGTGTGTGTATGTGTGTGTGTGTGTGTGTGTGTGTGTGTGTGTGTGTTACTACTTCTGGTAGCCAACATAAGAAAATTTTAATAACTAAGCTTTCATCCCATTGACTCGGGACTTCGTCACAGCATCAAAACAACATTTCGATGCTCTGACGAAACGCCAACCAAAGGCGAGGAAAGTTTAACAAATTTACATTATGCGTAGCAGAGCAATAGTTTCCCAAAAGATGCCTTATTTATGATTTCAATAGAAAAGAATCTACATGAACAAGATCCTTACTTGAAGTTTCTGTATAATAAGTTTAATATTATTCCCAGGCGAAACGGAAAGTCTCCAGACACATGTCTCTCTATCATCCCGCTTTGAATTGGCAGTGGACATGTTTGGAAAACTTAAAATACCTTCCCAGGACGAAATGTTTTTATCGCATACGTGAAAGGCCCCTAAAAACATTAAGAAAACATAAATATAAGAGCGAGAATGAACACGGTACACAGCTGTAAAATGGCCCCAGAAAGTCGTAACTAAATGAGGATGATTTTTTCATCAACTCCGATTAACAGTAAAATTCAATATGTCTGTGGCACATCTAACAATACTCATATGTCATGTTAAATGAAATATAAAAAAGCCAAAAGGGTGAGAGAACTGTCGAAACCGAAGAGAAGACACACTGAGGTTTAGAACGAGAAGGTCCTTTGTTCGAAACCTCAGTGTATCTCTCTCTTAACTTTCGGCAGTTCTCTCACCCTCTTGGCTTTTATACACTTCGTTCAACACTGCCTACGCGGCACTCTACTTTCACATAAAGGAAAAATAGTTATTAAATATCTAGTCCGTAAATGCTCTAAAAAACTAATTTCCATCTTGACTAACATCTGCATTGAGAATAGCACATAGAGTAAAAGCCATCAGTTAAGAACTGAATTACTATACACGACAAAATTTGAACTTTAACCAAAGTAAAACATACCTAACACAAAGAACGACACGAGTGCTGTTAAAATGAAATCTTACTAAAACGAAATGAAAACTATACACCGCACCAGAAACGTTCTCAGTGTCATTTTGTGCATTTCTCTTCGTTAACAGTGCTCTTTCTTCAGCTAATGGACAACTTACCTTGACTTATATTTGGCAAAAATGCGAATACAGCAGAGACAAGGTAAACTAACTTCATTGCAAAATAACAATGCAAACGTTGTTTTCTGTTTAAAATATTAAAACAAAGCTAAATTAAAGAGTACATTTAAACCGTTTAGAACATAGAGAAATTGACTTTCTTAACAGAGGCGGTGAAAGCATTAAAAAAGTAAATATCAAACCGGCTAGGTTACGCCGTTTTTAAAGTAAATTGCAATTTAGCTGCTACCTTTCATCCTATGGTTGTATGATTGGCTGCAGATGTTCTTTGAGTGACGTTATTTTGCCGAAAGACCTTTATGAATGTCCTTGTAATAGATAAACATAATGTCGACAAGCATCAGTTCGTTGAAATGTATACATGGCATCAGCTGTCGATAAGTTATTCATCATGAGTTAAGGTCCACAACTCTACATGCAACTGTACAATACTTCCTTAACTAAAAAAATAGATGTATTGATGTGCTTAGGTATGCCTGAATAAACGATCCAGATATGATCTTTATATCAGTATCATTTTACAAATACATCATCTTACAGTGGCATTCCATACGAAAATCAAATTTATTGTGATGTCTTATCACTGATGAAACAATACCAGTCTTACATCGCGACTTTTCAGTTTCATCAGATTAACCTGTTTACACTTTAGAGGATTCCGGATTTGCTAATACATCACATTCATTAAACCCGTTCTAATTCTCACATTTATTACTTCTCAGATTCGTTGCTAACCCAAAACTTTTGCAGTCTTCAAAACGTAACCACCAATTGATTTCTGAAATGACTCACTCATCAATGAAAACTTGAACGAAACGGCTTACCTTAAGTTTTGAACTATTAAATGAATGAATTAGAAGCGTACCAAGTATGCAGATTGCATGCAGTATAATAACATATGACCAATGTAAATGGGTAAGTAATGCCTAAAGGCAAAGGAGAATTCATGGATAAAATCATGCTAGATCTTTTTAGTCCTCTTGAGTAAACTTCTCAGTAAAGATTAGATAAAAGTCACACTTCACAGTTTGAGATAAAGTGCTCGGAAATGAGCTCTTTGATTGATTGGAATAGAGTTCTAATCCTCTCACGAATGTCAGTGAGATGTACTAACTGATATTTTGCTAAATGAAAGGTTTAAGGCATACTACTGCGCAGCCATATGTATGGATAACACTCAAATTTATAATCACGTTTGAATGACGATGTTAGGAGTGAAATGCCATTGAATTCAAGAGGAAACAAACAAAACAAAAATGTTAATTTACTTGGGGAAGTAAAACATATCAGACAACCAGTCTTAAATCCAAATTTTGGCGACGAGTTACTGATGCAAACATATTTTCGGCTGTAGCAACTAAGTCTGGAAAATGCGAAATGCAGACAGACATTCTTTTGATAGTAAAAGATATAGAAAGTAAACACCTTTTATAAATTCAAATGGTTTTAAATGGAGCAAACAATTTTAATGACATAAGACTTAAGCAAGCAAAGCAGATGTTTGCTAATCTTACTTCTCATCAATAACAACAATATAGTTCTTCGAAAGCAACTGATTAAAAATTCGAAGATTTAGGATAAAAGTTTTTATAATATTGAGGAAAACGTGTCTGTGTATTAATTGGCTAATGGACTAAGGTTTTATCCTTATCCCTGGTCAGACTACTTGCAAAGTAATTTGTTGCTTGTTCAGTACTGTTTGAACGTTATGTGATAGGTTGCTAAGCAAAGTTGAAGATAAATTTCTCTTTTTCTGACTTTAACGTTAAGTTTATCCTGACAGGTAGCCGGTCAAGGTTTGGAAAATACTAAACCATCGGTCGCTTATAAATTTTGAACTTCTAAGTCAATTTCCAATACAAAAACCTAACACTAATTTTTCCCCAATCCTAATATTAAAAGAATATCAAGAATAATAGAATAATATCGGAGGGATCCAAATATCAATACACTTCGCTTGTCAATCGATGCCGCTCACCACTACACCTAGTAAACAAGCTGTACCGACTGAAAATTTAAGTCGACGAAGCTACTGGTAGTTTAGTATTTTCAAAACCTTTGCCAGCTGAGAGTATTACAGTCACCACGTTTAAATTTTGTATGCAGTCAAACTGATGAAGAATTCAGAGCCGTATTGACAATCGGAGAATAAATGCTTAGGTTGAGCGTGGAAAATTCAGCCACGGTAAGACAGATCAAAAAAAGTCTGATTATATTGAGAGAGTTCCTGTTTAAGAAGGCACATCCACAGTCGTATGCATTAATAACGTTTCCGTCCATGCCGTACATCTGTGATGGCATGGTTCCACGCTAAAGGAAGGTTTTATTTCACATGTCATGTGTTTTCAAAGTTTTCCGAATAATGCCCAAGTCGCTTTGCGATTTAACAACTTCGTGGAATTTTGTCATGATACACTGCACACTATGAAAGTCAATTGAAGGTAAGAGTTCAAACCCCCCAGACGTTTTATGTTGTTTTACTCAGTATGGGATAACGGTTGAGATGATGCGCCTTGTTGATCGGGCAGAGATCCAGTCCTCCGAAGGTGCTGTTTTGAATCCTTTTACAGTTAAAATTCTTCTGCTGACTTTTCTTTTTAGAATATTGATGGACACTTCTTCATATTAACCACAGAAGATTAAGAAAATGAAAGAAAAAATTTCAAGCCAGTTCTTTTCTCAAAAACACAATATCAGTCGTAGCATTGAAATGCTGGAAACGGGACCCAGTTTGTTTTTTGTGCTTCAAAATTTTAAATATCCACATGACTTACTTAATGTAGGAAGCACGATATAGTGAAGTATTTGCAAAAAAGATAAAAACTCATCTTTCAGCAGATGGTTGTTCTTCTTTTTAATAGCACTATTATTGAAGATTTAATAAATTAGGAATTTCTATTTTCAAATCCATCTTTGATTCGAGCCGTTTTTATGCTCTATTAGATTAAATTTAGATTACTCTCCTGTGAAGACATCAGGCGAGAACGGATTGACGCTCTTTGCACAAACAATTGTGCTGTCTCCTGTGCGGAGGATTGTGCGGATGTAAAAACAGAACGCTGTTAATGAACTGTCTCGTTCCACATACGTTGGGAATCCAAGATATTGATAACATTAAATAAAACAAAAGATCGCGCACTTCCCACAAGGGCTTCAATACACGAAAAAAGATTAAATATCACAATCTGTAAGATCAAACTGCTGCGTGATAGCAAGTATAAAAGCAAGAATGCCAATGAAATACACAACAATGGTTGCTGCGAATTATGAGATACAATGAAATGCACAACAAAGGTAACTTCTCTACTCGGATTGACCATTGTCGTGTATTTCATTAAAATATTGATTGGTTCAAGTAAAAAATGCCAATTATTCCTAAGTTTATCGTATGCGTACAGAAAGATGTCAATAACCTATTCGTCAAACCTAATGGCTTACTGATACATACGGCTAGTTCTTTTCGCTCAGTGAATGACAGCAGTTTGTGGTCACTTCCTTGTGAATCCAAGTTGGTGGGCAGCTCTTGGTTGGTTTCCCTCAGGTCATGGTATGCGCTGGGTGGCAGATGGTATCACTGACCAATATGATATAAGAATGCAGTTGGAGGCAAAAACAATAGCCCCTAAAATGTTGGTGTGGGCAGAAAGACGATTAGTCGTCTAAAAAGAGTATTTTATGATTTTGGACTGATCAAAAACAAGACTGCAGGAAAATGACACTCGTTTGGGAAAGCTGTTCAACTGACCATCTTTCGGCGTTCAGTTCTAATGTCGACTTTTCTTAACTCGTAAGAATAGCTCCATTCCGATGAAATGAGCATTGACTTTCCTGGTCAAAACGGGTAGGATAAACGAATGATTAGCATTGTTTGCCAAAAGAATATCTAAATGAACTGCAGACAAACCTTTCGAGATGAACGCTTCATCTTTTAGGCATAAAAGCAACACCAAAATGACGATGATCACAATTATCCCTATAGAGCACCATTCTTCCTTACGGGTTCGTTATTTCGCGAATGTGTCAATACTAACAAAAGATCGACACCCTCGCGGGTTAATAGCATACATCAGGAGACCAATCGTCAGTTCCTTCCAAAAGCTGGCAACAAGTATGGTACACAAGTCGAATTTCTTGCACTGGTGACTAACGATGTTGCGCGATGAATACAAATACTTGGTGCTGAAGATGCGGTTTCAACCGCAACTTTTAGCTACAGATTTTCTCCCAGTCCAAGCAATAGAAAGGTGAATGCAACTAAGCGACATGTTAGTCGGAAAAAATGTCCTTGGTCTGGTTAAAAATCCCCGAAAACAGCCATCCATTATTTGATGGGATCAGTATTAAAAGCTTTCACTTTAGTTAATATGTAAATAGTCAGATGATTGTCGAACGTGATAAAGGCTTATCAAGACATGACTACATTATAAGACTTATTAGCATTCTCAGGACTGGACAACATTATAAGTGCAGGAAGAATCCTCCCATTAACATTCTTTTTAACTCGCACTCGTACCTGCCAGACACAATGAAAAAAACATTTTATTGTAATTCCACACTGATACAGTATCAATGATACTAAATGGTAATCACTTTGGCGAAGAAAATCATAACCAAAATCTGTTTTATGACCTGTCAAAGACTTATCAATACAACAACCAAAACTTCAGTACTTCTTGATTCTGACACTTAAGATTTTCCGAATAACAGAAATTCCCACATAAAACGGGACAAGAAATCCGTGAATAAGTGTGAGAAGTGATTAACAAGGAATGAATTAAATAGCTAAAATATTTAATTTCAAGTCCTATTTCAATATACACTTTATATATTCATCTGTTTGAAAGTTTTTATAAGATCAGTTCCCTAACAGATGGGTGAAAATTAAAAGCAGTTAAGAATGGTATACTCATTTACTGGGATTTATTTACTTCTCTACGTCTCATGCAATTAAGATCATGGTTTGAGGACGTTGTACCTTGTTTTTATTTTGTGAACGACTAAATATCTCAAAAAAATTGTAACCCAAAAACTCAGCCTAAAATCCGAAATATAAGTGTACTTCCATAGTCATGATTCAGTAGGGCCGTAATCACCAATATTCTTTGATTTGAAATCGTAATCTGGTAGTGTCCTGTGCCAAAAAGTATAGACGAAGGGCACTACCAGATTCAGCTATTTAAACATGTTTGTTTTGCATAAGCAAAACAAACATGTTTAAATAGCTGAATATATTGATCATTATCGATGAGGACGCAAGGAATCATTGCCATTCATACCTGTAAATTTTAAAATAATCGAGGAATCAAGATCTGAATCAAAGTCAAAATGAGAAATATAACTAATATTTCGACTCAATTTTAGTTCTACTTCCACCTCAGCCTGAATTAAAATCTTAGATTTAGAAGAGTTTGTTTTTGGAACATTTTTGTCAAATTTCCCTTAATGTCACTTAACGATAGGCTCGCAAATACAATTAATGCCTGTATTGTCGAGGTTCAGGAATATGAATGTTTGGATTAGACATAGGATTGAAGAAGTTCGTAGAGCTATGGTCCCTAGAAAAAGATTCTTATTCCTAAACAGAAATCGAGCACCTAACCTTCTGGTGAGATGTTTTAACTACCCGTTGAGCTACTCGTACTAAGATGGCGGAGCAAAAGGTATATTTATGAAGTGATGCAGTGTATTGGTTTGATTGCACTGTATCAGTTGATCTGAAACGTCACTTGATCTAGAAGATATCAAGGATATCTAGAAACTACAGCAGTATCAGACAATATGCTGACTTTCCATTGATATTTTCTTACATTTCTGTTTTTCTGTTAGCATTCAAAATGCTCAGAAAGACAATTAACAGGTGGCCTTGACACGATTTTGTAACGAGTATCACGTGTGTCACACCACATGTCATTTCACTTTTGAAAAACATATGCAACTGGCACATTCTCACACACGAAATTCTTAGGCTTTGTTCACATGCAGGATCGGTTCCACTTCCTGATTCCACTCTTTTCCGAGGTTCTCACTATGGATCTCATCCATTTACACGGGGTCGAAATGGCACTGGATCTTAAAAGGGAACACAAACAAAAGTGACCCAAAACTTGTTCAAGTAGCAGGTCTCTAAGAGTCATCGGGTCGGTCATATAAAAATACAGGCACTTCGAACCGTACCAGTCTGGGATAGGATCTAGTTGGATCCGATCCCGTGCAAAAAAGGCTTTATTTTGTACAAACCATCTAATTGAAGTGTGAGATGGCATGGTTCAAAATTTCACTTATTGAAATAGCGCGATATAAATTAAAGATTCACGCGTGAAGATTAATTTCACACTTCGTGTGAAAAGGCATATGGAATTTTTGTTAATATGACAACAGAGGAATCTTTTCATTCCCAAAGTAATTTGTCATTAATTACTAGATAAAGATTTTGCAAGTTGTGAAGCAAATTACTTTAAAATTCCAGGGACTGGCAGATAAGTACTTGGACTAACATTTTTCCCAATATGCTTTTCGTGCGTTCAGTCTCCTTTACATTTGCACAGAGATCATTTTTTGCTTATAGATTACTCACAATAATTGTAAACAAAAACGTAAAAAAAGCTAAAGGACGTTTTCGTATGCCATACAGTCCTGCAGGATCTTCCTAACTCTTCATTAAAATATCATGGAAGAACAAAGATTTAATAATTCAATTAAAAAGGCAGGTTCTCATAGAAAGTTGCATACGGCAGTAACTCCATGTGGGCCCAATGTATTGTATTGTACAAGAAAGTTTGTTACACATGTACTTTCCAAATTGATAGTTTTGTCTATTTTTGGATAGTCTTTGTCTCTTTTGTCTAAGAAGGTTACATGTACCGTACATGTATAACTAAAGTAGAAATAAACAGGTCATGTGACCAAATTTCCAATTACATGTACCGGTACTTTATGTCTTAGAATTGAAGATACTCTTACAGTATTGAATTTTCTCCAGACTGCAATAAAATTCAATTTACTACATTAAAATGAAATTACATTCATCATATTTTTGCAGGTACACATCCCCACACAGGGATGTTATGTACCTGCAGTACAATGATACAGTAAGACTTGTTTCATTTCATCAAAACAAATATTGATTGGATGATCTCCCAACTGATTGCAAGGGAGTTATGACTACAGTGATGTTTTTTAATAAAAAATGGAAACAGATTGTTAGTCATATCACAGATGTCTTTGACTGCAGTTGGAAGCTGTTTGGCAAAAGTTTACAGCAACAGGAAACCAGTTTAGTGCTTGTGACCACCTCGCCTCTGGCCCTGACATCTAATATTTGGGAGTGTCCCTCTTGAAATAAAAATTTATAATGACAGAATTTGTACATACATGTACATATCTGGCAGAAATACTGAATCATTTAAAATTAATCTACATGTACTGTACAGTACATGTATTCATGATTCCTATAATTCCCTAGTTTATGTACCAAAACACACAGCTTGTAATTGTGATACAATTTGTGGCCTCAATTTGGCATCCTCCAATCACAGCACTGAGGAGTAAATATCCCCACCTGTTCCTCTGGTCACATGGCTGAAAGCTGGAAAAGTTGAGTTCAATTTCAAAAAAACAGCTACATTGACCCTAATACAGTTCTCATATAGTTTACTTCAATTCCAAAAGCATTTAAATCTTTTTACCTGCATTTCTAGCAACCATACAAGCACAGTACATAAGTTCTTTGACTTCTTTGACAATTAAGTTATTGGCTGAAGACTGAAAGCTTGAGTTGCTGAGTCAAAGACTTCCTTAAACTAAAATGTTTCTTGTGTTTTTTTCATGTCACAGATTTGTTTACCTTGAATCTAAATCTAAATAATGCTTGCAATTGCTTGAGAAGTTTTTAACTTTCTTAATATTCATAATCTAAAACACCTTCTCCTTGATAGTTTCACAACATAGCTGATTTATTTCAGAATCATCCTTAGGGTAACATGAAGAGAATATTTCATGAATTAACTAACACTGCTAGAGTTGACTACAAAAGTTAACTAGAGCAGGATTCTTGTTACCCTAAAGACGATTCTGAAATGGAATCAAAACGCTGTGCATCCTTGTGGATATTGAGCATTAAGTTGTTGCTAGAACCTCTTACACACTTAAATATTAAAAATGGATAAAATAAGTATACTGTTCCCAGTTGACTCAATAGCTCAATTGGTAGAGCATAAGTCTAGTAACCCAAAGACACAAGTTCAAATCCTGCTCTAGTCAACTTTTCTAGCTAACCTTAGCAGTGTAGGTTAATTCACAAAATATAGCCAATTTAAATTCCATTTGTCAATACTAGTTCATGTAACTCAAAGCACTTATTTTAGGTACCAATCTTCTATGATACTACAGTATAATCACATTTGAATCATCATACACCCTGGAGAGCTACCAAAATTAACCATTTACTTTGTATATCTTATTGCAATACAAAGACTTTTTAATCTGAGTATTTGGTAGTTAAACAAAGCACCACAATCTCGACCATGCATAATTGTACTTGCTATTGTACACTTCACTAACCTTGCAAATGTTAACTAAAACTTCCATGTCAACCCTTGAGGAGTACTGTGATAAAATGGTCAGCTTTCTCAGGCATGTTGAATCACATCACTGGAGAGATGTGAGCCTAAGGAGTTGTTACCATCATGTGGAGAAAACTGGTGATGATATTCAGTCTGTTTGAGGTACATAATATGGTATTAATCTACATAAAATGGCTGTGCTGTACAATTTTCAAACAGTAGTCACTGAAGATTTTGATCAGCTGCAGGTGTAACACACAAAAACTCTTTAGAGTTGGGTTCAGCATCATCAATTATACCAAGTAGGGTAAAAACATTCTTATTTAAGGAGGTGTGCAATAAAACCTATTTTCTAAAACAAAGTAGGAAGGAAGCTGACAGCCTGCAGGAACAACTCAAAATAACAATTGCTCATAACAAAGCACGTATAAAGCCCTAAGATTTTCTCCAGAATAACTAGTTTCACCAGGAGCCTGTTAAAACAACACGGTACAGTAATCAGTTTTTGGTGCTTTTGATTACTTGGTCTTATGATGATGTGGAATAAAAATACATCTCAGTCCATTACCAACAGGCTTTGGGTCGCCTTGAAGACAACCTAGACCACTAACTTGTTCAGCTATACTGCTGATGACAGCTCGCTTATCATCGAAGCTTGTGTTCTGTCGTTTTCGATGGGCCACAAATACTTTTACCGTATGGTGCCCTTCAAGAAACTCTCTTATTTTGTTCAGCTTAATATCAAGGTCATGATCACTTATCTTTCCAGTCAATTTAATCTCTTTAGTCTTCGTCGTTTTCTGGTGTTTTTTCTTCTCATTTTTCATTTTTGCATAAAGCTGTTGCTCACTAATTAATCTGCAAACAGTTTCTGAACCAGCAGACGAAGTACCAACTTCAACAACTAAACAATTTGCTTTGCTTCCCACTTGCAAGGCAGATTCCAGCGCCATAATTCCAAGATTCTTCCCTTCTTGATTAATTAAACGAACAGTGTTTGCCCTTATGTTACGGTTTGAACGGAATTCTTTCCCTTGCTTTCCCTGGGTGCCTTTTAAGTCATGCACAAAACGTCTTTTCTCCGAACCAAGTACAGTTCCATTGATAAAAATAGCTCTTTCGATCTCATTACCTCGGTGAGCTAATTTATTGATCATGAAGTCATATGAAAAATAAGATTTTTTCGTCATACTTTGATGCATGGTTGCTAGACCAAAGTAACACAAATTCCTGAAACGAGACCATACACTTCTAATGGCCATATTGAATTTATGATGTTTTTTGTCCCCAGGACCTTGGCCGAGAACGTGGCCAAATAGCCAGCACCGTTTCCAAAGCTGGCAAAACTTCGCCATGTTAGCTAGTGTGCCTAGCCCGTAAGCACCTGGTTCATGGGAAAAGTATTTCAGTTCATGTACTTTAAAAGTTGAAAATATCATGAGGTTGGCCCAAAATGTTTATGTTTAATAATGTTTAATTATTATTTACCATACATACATAATATATATACAAAAAAAAGTATGGAAGGATAGCTGCAGGGGGAAACTGT
The DNA here is from genome assembly GCA_030142905.1 of Heliopora coerulea. Classification (NCBI taxonomy): domain Eukaryota; kingdom Metazoa; phylum Cnidaria; class Anthozoa; order Scleralcyonacea; family Helioporidae; genus Heliopora; species Heliopora coerulea. The sequence continues at coordinate 4,559,960 of JASJOG010000003.1, read as the reverse complement.
CATGCTGACTTCAAGCATCGTTACCGCAACCACCTGAAGTCCTTCCGAAACACACATTACGCCAACGAAACAGAACTCTCCAAATACATTTGGCGACTGAAGATGGAAAACCGGGAATACCAAATAAAATGGTCAATCGTTAAGCACGCAAGCCCATACAAATACGGCTCAAGAAGATGCAATCTTTGCCTTGAAGAAAAAATGTTGATCCTGAAATCAAACAAGAAAAACTTGCTGAACAAAAGATCTGAACTATTCTCTTCATGCAGACATACATCTTATAATTCACTGGCTAGCTGATTGCGGGCACTACAGCATCACAGTTAATTTTAGACGATTTGACCCATATTATGTAAATGAATAGTAGAAGCGAACTGTCAGTTGCCTGATGATCGTGTTGTAGACACGTGAAACTCTGAGTAGCAAACGCTCTTCTAATTTTATTAAAGTTATATATACGTGAACGTTTTGGTTTACGAAATACAAAGAGGGCTCAATATCGCACAGATAGAGCAAATAGAATTATATCGCTTACCTCAAAAAGTCACTAGAGCCTGTTTCATCTTGAGAAAGAATCTTCAAGTGACTCCTGAATCAGGGGTGACTCCTGACAAAGAATCTTCAGGAGTCACCTGAAGATTCTTTCTCAAGATGAAACAGGCTGTAGTGACTTTTTGAGGTACGCGATATAATTATATATATATATATATATATATATATATATATATATAATACGTACGTCTGCAGATTGAACATGTATACGCTCCCACATTTCGATGTTGTTGAGCACTCTACGGATATATAAGGATAACCGATAGCGTTAAGCAAAGCCCACCGCTCGAGTAGCGGTTTGAGCACTCTGGTCCCTTATCAGTCCAAGTTCGTTCCGAGCTGCACTGATGAGCTGTAGTACAGTGAAACGTACGTCTGCAGATTGAACATATATATATATATATATATATATATATATATATATATATACGTATATATATTTAATGGAGGATTATTGAAGTATATTTAATTACAATTTTGCATGTGCTGGCTGATTAGTAATGCAAGAGTTTATAAGTCTGTTTATCTTGATCATGGGAATTATCATGTTAATTATTATGTTTATCTTGATCATTGTTCTAAAATTATTAATAACCACGTTGACTTTGGGTGAAAGTTCTTCAAGTTTATTGTCATTACGACTTTCAATTGAACAAAACAACTTCGCACATATTTTCTGTCTTCTGTACATTTCCTCTTGTCCTGTAAAGTATCTAAGTCCTTTTTTCCTTACTGTAAAGATTAAAATACACTTCAAAACAGATCATGTTGAAAACCCAACATTCGAGTCAAGTATACAAGAATAAACGTAATAATGGTTAAATTGTTGGTGGGTAATGGTTTTTTATTCCTCACTGTGTTTCGGCAGTTTAGTTCTAGATTGAGTATTCTAAGACTGTTGGGTTTTGTGCTGTTGCCATCGCTCTATCTCGATTACGAAGCCCAACGCACAACTTAACTTCAGGAGTTATACACACAGACTTAAGGGTTTGTATTGTTTCAATCATATTTCTATATATACATGAATCGTTACCATAAAAGGGTTTATAAAGATTACAGGATATGAATTAAATTAGTTCTCATCAGTCGGAATGCATGTGGCGCAATTCCGAGTTTTCTTTATCTCATTATAACAGTTCCTGTTAGGCTATTACACATATTTCATTAAGAGAATTAACACAATTAACTTACAGAATATCAGAGCACAATATTCTAACAAAGACCTCGCCTCTGAATTAGCTCAATGACTTTTGACAGATAACTAGAAAGATCGTGAGTGAAAGCCCTGGCACGTATGCTCGAGAATGGGAATAATTCAGGTATAACGACATTTGATGCGAAAAGTACATCTAAATCTGCCCAGTTTAATTGCTTCAGCAAGTAAAGTTGCTTTCAGTACAATGTTTCCCACATAGTGCTTCCACTTTAAGGAATCGATGAAATTTACACCCAGAATTTTCGTTAATTTCCACCCTTCAAAACACTGATCATTTATCTACCCTGCTTGTTCAGTGAAAGGATATTTTGATAAGTTTACCCTTAATTTATTATTTAGTTGAATTTAGTTGGAATTTATTGTCATTTCACCATTCAGCAACCCGGTCCACGGGTTTCTTGTAACGTGCTAACTCTCTGAACAAATCTGAGCATTAACCTTTGAGACTGTTGTGTCGTCTGAAAACTTCTACATCTCATTCGAGGTTATCTTGGCAGTAATACCTAATTCATTAATCACCGCAAGTAAAAAGCCAAGAACTAACTTTAGTACCCATGGCGACAGGAACATTCAAGAATTTGGAATAACTATAGGAGTTCATTTTAACTCTCTGAAATGGATAATGTTGGGAAAAGCAGCAAACCCAATGGGGAGTAGAGGGCCGGCGTCCCCTCTGACGCTTGTGAATGATG